>JAREYC010000001.1:179288750-180711875 GCA_030015325.1 Cryptoblepharus egeriae | reverse complement strand
GAAGTATGAACTAGAATGCTATAATATAAGCTATAACACTTATATTTGGATACTGTCAGTAATGCTTGTAGGATTCTAAGCAAAAATCTTCTTAAGAAATAAAGCAAACTTTGCTCGCATCAAGAAGGCACTAAATCAGTTTGAAAACAGACATTGTATGATAACAGTTCAAATGAGAATATGGAGATGCGCTCTAATTACTAGAGTGGTGGGATTATATCTGTGTCTGTGAATCATCCAGTTTCCAAAATGCAATGCCTTAGTTAAAAGTCATTGTCTGATCTCATGGATAAAGATGCTGTAAACCTTGATATAATTTCCAAGCAGTCATTGCACATCACAGTTCAATCAATTAGAACCAAAATTTATGCTAAATTTAGTTCTATCAGTTAGAACTAAATTTATGCTACATCTACTGAACCAGGCAATAGGACTTAGTGGCTTCAGTATGAGCACAGACATTTTCCATTCCCATTCCTTCAGCAATCAACAAAGCCACAATCTTCCTTAACACAAAGCAGAATCAAAAATATATCTGCAAGATTTGGGCAGCATCCAGAGTGTTGGTGCAGCCGTGTAGTATCAGCGGAAGATCCTCTCATGAATGGAAGATTTCAAGTCATGTCAAATCAAGTTAAATTCAAGTTAGCACATTGTTGGCACAAGTCCAAGAAGCCCCATGTAGGACTTCCAGGCCCAGGACAGGATATGGTAGGGGCCTTTTCCACTGATACCACTCCCGCCCACACCAGATCCATCCCCGTTGTACCTTCCACCACCCAAGATATCTCCCCCATCCTTATGCTACCCAGTGCAGAACCTACCACAGGTCCAGATCTAGCATCAGTGCTTTTCACCAGCACTCCTTGCATCTGATTAACTGAAAGGCACTTACAGATGATATTAAATTATTGAAAATTATTACACCTGAATGATTCAATCAATCACACCTAAATCAATGAAAAGCACTTTATAACTGCAGTACTGGTGCAAGTGAAATTTTCGATTGGGCCATTCAGCTTCTTTATGGCACCTATGCTATAAGCTGGAACACAAAACACACATTTGCGTTTGTATCCAGTGCAAGTTTGGGACTGCTGCTGCACTACTGTGGGGAAGGGGAAACTTTTCTCCTTCTCCAGGGTATGGCACAGCAGGCCCAATAGGTCTACTCAGACTGAGGCCACCTCTGGATTTAATTAGTTATGTAATTAGTCTTCAGAACTCTTTCCCACAAAATATGGTGATGGCATCTAGCCCAGGATGACCATACACCATAACCAAAAAAAGAGGACAAGGCCCCACAAAATGTAGGACATGACAAAATAAAAGCTGAAAACACTCATATATATTTCCTCATGTAGATTTCCTAAGGAAAAGATTTTTTAAGGACATAAGGCTAAAATCCAGGACATGTTCTGGAAAAAGACACAGAGTTACCATGTGCAAGACTTGATTTTGCAAAAAGCCACATGCTCAACTGTTCCAATCAGTGGCATTACTAGGGTTCGTGTCACCTGATGTGGAAGGTCAGTGCAAAACCTCCACCCCCCAAAAAATCAGTAAAATATTTAGTCCTATCCAATGCATATTTCAGTGTCAATTCTTATATTTAAACCAGTTAAGTGTGATTTGGTATTAAATCAGTTTTAAATCCAGCATGTTTTGGGTGGGATAGACTGATACATTAAAAAAATGAAAGCAGTCTTAACCTACCCCCCAAAGCATTAAAACCCCATAGGAAAAAGAAAATTAGGCTGGTGGAGGGAAGGGGGAAGAGGAGTTTTGACTATCATCCTGATTTACAAGTACCAAAAAATGTTTATATTCACCTTCACCTTATCCCTGGGGGGGGGGGGGGGAATGCGTTTGCTTATCTCCAGGTGCACAGGATCAGGAGCTTTCTGGGAAACTTGTACTCCCCTGAAATGACCTTCCTCACCAGCCAAGGCATGCTTGCTTACTCATGAGTAAAGCAGATGTCCAGTTTCAAAGGGTTTAATGCAGTGAAGAAAAGGCTTCCTTGTGGGGTGCCCTATAGGAGCTGCATTCATGGGATCAGGACCAGATTCTTCTAAGCCTGCCCTTTCCACTTCCGCAAGTTCACCTACTCACAAGAAAAGGTGCGACATGGCTCCTTTTATGTTCATATCATGGTAACAATCAGGGGTTTCCTTCTGGGTGATTCTGGAGGCTGTGTTCATTGGATCAGGACCATTCTGGTGTTCTTGGATTCCTCTCAGCCTGGCCTTTCTGGTGGACTATGGCACCATAAATAAAGACATAATATGGGGCACTTTTGCTTTCCCATAGTGCTCAATGCATATTTTTGATTTTTAGTTTTTTGGCCATAACTTTTTGATAGGAAGGAGATAATTCAGAACAGATTTTTGCATTGGATCCTGTTTTTCAATACGAGTCCAACAATTCTAGCATCAATGCTTTTATGAAGGACAAATTTCTAGAGGAAAAGCCTATCATGAGTTAAGGCCATAGTGGGTATGTGCAACTTTCATATTTTAGGTGTAGGCTACCTAAGAAAGCCAGATGTAGGGATAGGCACCAGGTTGCAGGTGTCTTCTGTGCATTGGGGGGGAGGGGGCGGCACTGTGAGATACAGGAAGCTGGACTAGATAGGCCTAGATTCAGCAGGGCTTTCCTTATGTTCTTATGCATGTTCTTATGTACCGTACATATGCAGGACTTTTGTGGTCTCAGTAGAACATTTGTGCTTCCAAACTGATTTATAAAAGTCTGATCATTTCTTACTCAAAACTACACACCATTAAATATGATAGGACTTCCCTCTTAAAATGTTTGCAACAAAATCCTTCAGTCCAAACCTAAGGATGTTTACTCAGAAGTCACACCACCATTTAATTCAGTGGAGGTTACTCTTAAAGCTGCAACCCTTAAGGCAATTTTCTGGGAGTAAGACCTATTGAACACAATGGGGCTTACTTACGAGTAAATGTGGTTAGGATTGTACTGCAAGAGTCCACACAGGACTTTGATTGTAATGTTAAAAACTGCAAGTTGACCACTGACACTTCCTTTAGAAATATGCATTTTGATTGCAGAGTCCTCTCGAGTAATTAATGTCTAAGCAGGCATTTGATATTGTGATAGAAAACCAGTTGATCAGCATAGCAAATACTCCACCTAGTGAGTCAGCTCAGTACAGCAGCCTTTCTCTATGGCCAAAGACAAGCACCTTCAGTACGTAGATTGGATTGGCCGGTAACCACCTATCACTTTCAATTCTTCAAGACATCTGTTCTCAAATGACTTGGACCAACTTTTATATACATGAAATTGAAACAAAATATACACATGGACACAAAAGCATACAATCAAAATTTCTTAGATTTCATAAAACTGAAAAATCCAAAGCATTGTTAAAAATGAACGGGTTCACCATTTACTAAAAGCAACAGGCCTCCATCAGTCTTGAAAGACTATGGTATCGTGCTCGGCGCTGCATACAAAGCACGAAAGCCTGGGTTAGATTGTTATGGAGGATAGGCTGTTACCCAAGCAGCAAATCCCCCCTCTCCACGCCACTGAATTAGTCCAATGGAAAGGCAGAGCCCATACGATTGGATCCAGTTGGCATCGCAGAGCTGGGCTAAGGACAGGAGCTCACCCTGTCTTGTGGGGCCGACCCGGGTCTCGAACACTGGCCTGCTGGTTAACAAGCACAATGACTTAACCACTTGCGCCACCCACAGCCCTAACAGCCCTAATCATTTACTAATTGTTATGCTTTTAATATTTTGTGTACATGCAAGGAAAGCACACAGTTTTTTTAAAAAAAGCATGTACTCTCACCTGCAGGTGGGGAAAGCCTGTTCGCCTAATTGGTAAATTTCATTTCTGACACTGGGCAAGGAATGGCCTGGATAACTGGGAACAATGGTGGTAATGAACTAATATGGAGATATTTTCTGGTAGAAATCTACTAACATTTCATTTTTCACAAACATTTCAAATTTGTGTCATATTGGTCCAGATATCCCAGAAAATCTTGGAAGGATCAGATCCCAAGGCCAACTGAAGAGTTTGTGTTGATAGATATTTCCCTGAACAAATTAAGCTGCATCAATGCTGCTTTTGACAAAATTAGCCCCTTAATTTTGTTCTTCAGAGAATGTTGGACCTGTGGTCCTAGCTTGCTTGCTTTGAGAACTACTGTTTAGTTACTGGGAGCCTGTAGAGCAGTGGTTCTCAATCTTCCTAACGCCATGACCCCTTTATAAGTTCCTCATGTTGTGGGGACCCCAACCATAAAATTATTTTCGTTGCTACTTTATAACTGTAATTTTGCTACTGTTATGAATCGTAATGTAAATATCCGATATGCAGGATGTATTTTCATTGTTACAAATGAAATGTGTGTTCAATGCACACATTGAACACAATGGGATTTATTTCAGAGTAGGCATGCATAGGATTGGGCCCTGAGGCTGTCAGTCAGCCCCAGTGTCCGCAGCTACAGCCGGAGGTCTGGCAAGCCTGACCTGGCCCCCTGCACCAGAGGTCTTTAGGCGACCCCCAGGAAAGCTCTAGGTGACCTCCACTTTGAGAAATGCTTTCCCGACCCCCACTTTGAGAAACACTGCTGTAGAGAGAGCTGGGCCAAACTGGGGGCAGTCCTGGCAGGAACTTTTTTATTTATTTTATTTTTATTTTTTGCTGCCTAAGGGTCATGGTCAGCTTGAAACTGCAGAGAACAGAATATTGTGTGCGATCTGAAACTGTGATTTGGGATGAGAATTCCCTTTCATGCTGCTATACAGAGACAGAAACACTTTATTCCCATGCATAGAAGTGGGGGTGTTTTCCAACTAAGGTGTCCATGCAGATGTGCATCCAGATATGCATCTGCACATTCTCTTCCCATATATCTTCCAAATTCAGCCAGGAAGCAGCAGGTAAAACCTGCTTCTGCATGTGCAATTCCTGGCTAGATTGAGGTCATGATCTTTTGAAAGAATATCAGATCAGAAGTTTCATACTGATGTTTACACAGCTTTTGATTTCAAAAAGCAGTTTATACTGTAGATCAAAGACACCCTAAAAAGCCAAGCAAACTATTATTGATGTACAAAAGTTTCCTTTCCCCAAGTATTCCTTTCCCAAGCCCATTTCTGCTCATTTACTGAAAGCAGCCTTTATTTTTTATTTTTTGACAAGTGCTTAAAATACCTGAGATAGTTGAGATTAAAAAGCAAGAGAGAATATGAGCATCTGCTTAGGCTCATAGCTTCCTCAGCTCATCTTTTTTCATTTCTCAATTTTGGTCAGAAACAGGAAATTGCAAATAGATTTTTATTAACAGACAAATTGTATTTATAGAGAGATCAAGAGAAGAATACGGTAACTTTGCTCTTCCCATGAGATCGAAACATTTTTACATATAACCATGTTATATACAAACAGGAAACAATTGAAGATGGGTATTTGCCACAAGGAGTTGGTGTCAAGAGATCTTTTTATAATTTCAAGCATACATTTTTGGTCCAATAAGTGTTCTGCTGCTGGTGACTGCTTAATGTCAGCTGTAAAAGGCACTCTAGCAATGCATAGAGTACCTGCCAGCACATGCCATAAAGGACTGCCAGCAGGAAGGCTAGAGTCTTGCCATGGTTGTGCTTTGGACTCCACCATGGCACTTGGTAGGATATGGAGGAGAATTACACAGGGCATGGGAAGGAGAAAATTTGGTGGCTGAGGAAGCCCCATAACTGTAGTAGATTTTTACATAAAATCAAACATACAGGGTTTGGGCCATGAATAAGTTCTGCCTATTGACTAGTTAGTGCTGAAAAAGCCACATAATTCAATAAGGCAGGAAGGACAAATATAGAGGTGTATAGTAACTTACCCTGTATAGTTTGGATAAAGTGTGAATGGGATAAATAAGATTTTACCATACATCAGGTGCTGCGTTTCTTAAAACAGTCATTGTATCCAACCAGGTTCAGGATCAGCTTCTGATATGCAGCTCTTCTGTTTTAAAAATGTTTTTTGTGCAACAGCCATGCCATTCTACCTTCTCAAGATATTTCTTTAAAGTCCCTTCGGGTCAAAAGATGTTATCCTTTCAGGTTTTGCAACAACATGCTTTTAGAGTTGTAGTGCCATTGGCCACCCATTGTTTTAGAAACTGCCTAATATTGAGTCAGACTGTTGGTCTGTCTGTCTCAGTACTATAGGCACCTCTTCCAGAGTTTCAGATAGAGTATACTTTCTCCTATCTGGAGATGCTAGGATTGAAAAGAGACCTTTGCATGTAAAGCTAATGCTGTTCTACTGAGCTTACAGCCCCTTCTTAAAAACCTTTATTGGTACCATATTTACTTGAATCTATTGTGCCAGATAACCCTATACTTATAATAAAAATACCATATTTACTCAAATTTAATTAACCATAGAATCTAAAGTGCACCCTGATTTTGAAGACTGGATTTGGCTGAGAAAGCTATGCATTAGATTTGAGTAAATACAATATTTCCAAACGTGACTTTCCGAGGCCTAAACACAACTGGTATAGGGAAGAACACATAGACCCAAATCCTAACCAACATAGCTTTGCCCATGGGATGGCATAGATGTGCCATAGTGTGAGGGCTAGTATGCTGTACTGATTTTAACTGTTTCCCATTGCAATCTAGGGTGTTAAATATGTTAAATGTTTTAATGCTTAATGTTTTTATTGCTCAGGTGTACTAGTCGCCTCGAGTCCCCCTAGTGGGGGAGAAAGGCACGATATAAATGTAATAAATAAATAAATAAATAAATAAACAAACAAACAAACAAACAAACAAACAAACAAACAAACAAATAAATAAATAAATAAATGCTATAACCATGGTTGTGATTTTTGGGTGGCAGTTACGGAGGCATTTTCAAGGTAAGGGAATGTTTGTTCCCATATGTTGAAGCTGCATTTCCCTTACCTCAACAGCTGGAAAGTTGGTTTGGATTCTATCAATAGTGTGTTTAGCAGTTATGACTATGGAAAATAATCTTCCATTTTCTGAATGCAACACTGAGGCTGCAATCCTAATCTCCAGTTAGGCCAGCCTGTGCCCTGGCATAATTATTTTGCTAACCTGGGGGTGTCACAAAAATGAGAGACTTCTGCACTACTTTTGGAGGACGGTTAGGCCAGTGCACATACGTAAATGCACTGCCTCCCTACATCGAATGGGAAGATCGATGAGTTGTGCTGATCTAAGTTAGGATTCTGCCCTAAGTGTTTAAATTAACCACATGAAAGCAATTTATGAGTGTTTTTAGTTTGTTTTTTCATGTCCTACACTTTTCTTGGGTATCCTACATTTTGAGGGGCTTTGTCCTCTTTTGTGATGATGACATCTGGTCATCCTGTGCATGTGCCATCTCCTGATTTTAGATGTAGGCAACTAACAAATGCCAGATGCAGTCAACAATTTAAATATGACACAACACTTTAATGTACAGTACTGCTTATGGTGGTTGCTCTACAAAGAAGGAAGGACCCTTCAAAAAAAATGATCAAGAAGAGGAAGCAGCAGGATTTGTGAATAACAAGTATGATTCATGCAGGTCCAAATCCCAAACAACTTTCAAGTACTGACATAGCTGTGCTAGAGGGGCATGTGCTGTTTCCTTGCAGTTGGGGGCAGTCACAGAAGCCTCCTCAAGGTAAGGAAATGTTTGTTTCCTTACCTCAGAGTTACATTGCCCTTACCTGGCAGCTGGAAAGGTAGTTAGGATTGCACTCCCAGTCATGTTCAGAGAAAAGAGGCACTAACACTGAAATGCAACTGACCATGCAGTACACTGCGCATTCAAATGAGCTGTGCACCTTTGCTTCTCCATTTACCGTAATTCAAATGTTCAGTATGGTGCTGGTGTGGAACTTGGTTGTAAGAATACTGAATTATGTGTATTGGGATTATACTCTAATGGGATATGGGGATAGGTGCAAGGAGTAGCAGAAGGAATGGAAAAACTATTCCTCTCTTTTTGCAAAAAATGGGGTTTATTTCTCTTTTTATCATCTTATCATACAGCCCTATGTCTTTCAAGTATCAGGTTGTTCATGTTTACAGCAGCAGATACTATTTGGCTGCAATCCTAAATAACTTTCCTGGGAGTAAGACCCATAGAATACAATGGGTCTTACCTTTGAGTGGACCGGGATAGGATAGTGCTATATGTCACTGAATGGTCTCATTTGGATACCTTAAAGCAGGGGTGTCCAACCTTTCAACTTCAGGGCTGCAGGACCTTTAACAAGTATGCAGAGGAGGAAATTTCAACAGGTGCAGCTTTTCATCCCGCAGATCACAAGCTACACCTGCTGAAATTCCCTCTTTTACAAGCTTATTAAAGGTCCAGGAGCCATGAAGTTACAAGGTTGGACACCACTGCCTTAAAGGTTTTGCGTGAGAAGAATGTTTTTGAAAAACTGATTATTCCTTTTGTTAGAATCTAATAACCAACACATAAAAACTGTTATTCAAGTTATTCTAAAGAAAACATGTAGTCTCTGCAGAAACCACAGCATTTGAACAGGATGTGAAAAAATGGCCATGGCCCTGAGGAATGAAGATATACACCCCAGAAAATACTAAGCAAATCGCCCAGTTCCTGTTACAATTTGTTCAGCCATAAACCACAAAGGTCTCTAACTTGCTGTTTGTTCCCTTAGTTTGGGAGATTATTGTGCACACTGTGCTTCATTTTGGTTTACATCCCCGATTGGTTTTAAAGTGATAGATGAGAAATAATTTCATCTGTAAACATCACATGCTGTTTAAAATCATGCTGCTCAACAGTGAATCAACTACAAATATGAAGAGGCTGCTACATGTGTTTTCTGTCAGAGATGTGGGCATTCACTATGAAAGATACTGTATAGTTGCTTGGAAAATTCTACACAGAATCATGGAAGAAAATGGCTAAAAAGCAAAAATCCAGAAGTTGTCTCCCCCCACCCCATCCCAAAAGGCAGGCATTAAGCAGATTAAAATATCAGAGTTTGTCAATTCATTTACTCTCGAGGCTATAAATAATACTAGGAAACTTGCACATCAATAGTACAAGCCTATGCACGTCTCTTCAAATGTTGCATTGTGGTCAATGGGCTGACTTCCAGGAAAGCATGAAGAAAACTGCAGCCCCAGAAACCTGAAATTTTGTATGAAACCCTAGAAATCCTAACCCTCTGCTAGACCCAAAGCAATGTTTTGCCACAATTTCCCACATTGTGCCTACAAAGCAAGTAATTAAAAACTGCAACACAATCTGAGAATGAATCTGTGTGAAGTGCCCTGAAATGCAATATATTTTGGGGTTTAATGAATATGGCCCTTTACCTTAGACCTCCCCTTAATAGGGGAAAAGGTGCCCCTGTCTGGATTGAGCGTAGGCAACTCAAAACTTGCAGTATGAGGCCAACATTTTATGTTCTAGACATTTTCACAGGCTGAAACAATATCACTTTTATTAAATGAGTGAATGGATTTTAAATAAGTTTTACTTGGATCTTTTTTGTGCTCAGCATATGATTCACAATAAAGAGAAATGTGACAATTATAAACAATCCCGTTTAAGTTGAGAAATCATACATAATGAGTAAAAATGTCAAATATTAGCAACCGCTCTGTCCAAAAAAACAGCAATCTTAGTTTTGGTTTAGGCTTAGCTGAATGCCACTGTCATTTTTGATAGCAGATGATAGGCTCTAGAATTTTCCTAATCTGCAATTTCTCATTTGGATGTGTTTCAAATGAGTTTGCTTTAGGTTATTCTCAAACACACCTGGCCCTGTAGAGAAAGACATCTCACTTATGAATCACTGTCCTGTATTTCTCTTCCTTGCCCTGTTCCTTCCTCTCCCAATGATCTACTTGCCTTGGCAAGACTACAGGACTCCACTAGCAGTCTCAGAAAAACTCCCTCTGGCCTTTTTTTTATGCACACGGATACCCTTTTCCCTTCGTGGCCTTGATCCTGCAACCTGGATTGATGTGGACTTGCGCCAGCTAGTACTGGCACAGCTGGCACAGGTCTGAGTAGATTTAGCAGGCAGGCATGGACTTACTGCAGGGCAAGGGAACAAATATCCCCTTATTGCAAGGCCAAAGCTCCCCTAATGGATTCAGCAGGTGGCACAATGATGTAGCTTTATCACCATATAGGAGTCAAATAGGATTGAGCTTTGAGTTGCTTCTCACGTCATCTGAAATATTGAGTTCTTACACAAAGCTGATTTATCAGACAAACCTCTATTGGGGTACAAAAACATAAGGGAAGTTCATTATTTTGGAGGGTTCTACAGAATGGGCTATGGAAAAGTGGCCTGCCTCTGGAATGGCACCAGTATTCAAGGTGGGCTACTTTTCTGTGGCCCACTCGATTTCAACATAGCAAGTCATGTATCTGATTTTCGAAAAAATGTGAATATGACACTCCCACAGACAAACCTGAATTCACAATTCAAAATTCCAACCACACCCCAGCCTAATTCTGTGCAAAATTATTTAGGGAGAAGTCCTTCTATATTCAGTGGGAGCTTCCTTTCAACAAAATATACATAATGTTGCAGGATTTCACTTTTTATGCAGGAGATCATTCAGGTAACATTAGTCTGGAACCACCATACGGACTAGTTTATTTAATCACAAGAAAAGCTTGCTGGAAGGAGATGGCAGGAAGTGGTTACTTCCATTATACAAAAATTTAATCTGTCTAGAGATGCATAGATTGTCCAGAACAACAGACAGATGGATCATCTGAGCCACTGCCAAAACTGCTTTCAGAAAAGTATTATATCTCTAACTAGAAAATTCTCATTACCAGTGTCCTGCAGCAGTTGATGCATTTCATGGTGCTAATTCATTGGTGACGACAACGTTGGTTTACATTTATATAAATCCAGTAGATTAATTCCACCAATGCTTTGACATCAGGTTGAAAGGCAGATGCCAATAGTGTACCATACATTCAGTTTGAAAGCCTGATCAGTACCATAGAACTGTAGTTCTATGAATTACGGTTGATGAACTGTGGTTCATCATAAGAGAAACTTTAAGGAACATCTTCTTGCTACTGTGTCTTCTTGAGTTTTGTACCCAAAATGTCAATGGCAACTGCTGACAAAGCACTCAACAATTCAGAAACATTATGAATCACAGACAAAAATCTCTCTATGCAGCAATGGTCCAAAAACTGACGATGTTCCTTAACGATCAGTGTGCCATGAGATGAAAAAGATTGAAAATTACTGGCCTAGAACAGTGGTCTTGAGCATTTCAGCCCAGGACCCACTTCTGAGAATGACAATATGTCCAGGACCCCCTGGATGTGATGCCATGGCCAGAAGTGCCATCAAACAGAAAATGATGGTGCCACAGTTCCTCCATGTCTACTCAGAAGTCCCATTGTGTTCAATGAAGGCAGCTTGAGTGTCCTGTTCCAAGCTGGTTGGTGCTCAGTGCCAGATTCCAAGATAGTGACACTCGGTTTTTTGCAACACCCCTGAAATGAACTCCTGATTCCCCAAGGTGGGTACTGACCCCCACTTTGAAAACCACTGAGTATTACTCTGAATGCTCAGTGAATATCAGAAATATGTCAACAGTTCACATTCATCCAAGTTTATAGTCCTCCAAAATCCAAGCAGAACATGAACTCTACCATAACTCTGAATTAAATATGCCCTTTCAGAAAAAGCTATAGAGGTTTTAAACAACATGCAGACTCATTTAGGTCCTGAAGCATGTCAAGTACAAAGCATATTCCCTACATACAGATGGCCTGGGCCATGGAACAATGCAAGTTGTCCAAGCAATGCTTTTTACAAAAGACTTGATATAAACCTACAAATCTGGAAACAACTGACTGCACCTCCTTAACTCACCAAAAGCTTTTAGACACTACAGCGACCAATGACAATCTGTTCTTTCTCAAGCTGATGTTTGCAGTCTTGAGAATCAAACTATGAGAGCCAGATCTCCCAAAAGCAAATCCTTAAGAGCATAATTTAAATCCAATGTAGGGAATATGAGATCAAGATTAGCTTTCCCCCCATCCAAGTTAATAATAGCAATGCATGAGTTGGATCAGGACCAACGAGCATGTGTAATTAAGCTGATCGTAACTATGGTACCTATTGGCATCCCCTACTTATCGGACGGGTTCGGAACTGGAGCACCATCCAAAAGTGAAAACCATTGAAAAGTGGAACCCAGTCTTTTTTAGTTTATAAATGTTGCTTCAATACTTTTTAAGGTATTACTCCTTCAGGAATGGGATTACGGCAGGAGCAAAACATGGTGGAGGGCAATTTTGGCCTTTAGAACAGCAGAGAAAGGTTGAAAGAGTGGAATATGTGTTGAATGAATGAGTTCTGGGTGTGATTGAAAGGTGTTGAAAGAATGGATAGTCAGAAAACAAACTGTCAGAAAGCGGAGGATGCCTGTATGTTTTCCACTGTGGAGCAAATAACAGATTCAAGGGACATTTTCATTAGAAATAAACTAAAGTCTTGTGGCAGGAATGTCCCATAAAGCACACTCAGGGTTACCCAGGAGCAGTGTAGGTTGATACGATGACATGTGCTGGCCTAGCAGCACCAGATCTGCACCTAGATGGGGTAAATTTCTGAAGTTCAGATTCTAAACCCAGCCCCAACCCAATCAGTGTTACACAGTCTGCTTGGATTTGTGCCTACAAAACAGCAGGTACAGATCTGAGTAGCCTCATAGCGATGGTTTGCAACATGGAGTTAGGAGAGAAACAAAAAATCCCCTCCAAGTTGTGCTCCAGCTTGCACTGACCTTGTTCTGGATACAGTGCAGGCAACTCATTCACCTGTTCCACAGCAAGTAAGGATTGCATCCAAAGAGCATAATATGGACAGTACTCTGAAAGTAAACTCACAAATTTTCTGTTGTCAGAAGGAATTGGCATGCAGTAGGTTTCAAAACAGGCAGATTTCCTAACAATTTGAAATTTACTACCACTTGGCAAGGTGATAATCGGACTAAGTGCCAGCAATTGGCATGACAAGGTTTTGCTGGAGCCCACTCCTTGACCACAGTCCTTGACACTGACTGCAGAGGCCAGATCTGGAAATAACTGAAATCATCACTTGCTTTGCAGATTTCTTTTTAATATTTTAATATTAAAAATATTTAAATATATTTAAATATATATATATTTTTAAAAATATATTAAAAGTATTTTAATATCTTTTAAAGTGGTATAGTGCTACAACCTCTGGGCTGTCCAAGGGATAGTGGCAACCAAAAACATAGACTATTGTTGCATTGGTGATGCAAGCAAATGTGTCAGTCCTAATTGCTGAGACCAAAGGCTTGAGGAAGAGGAGGGCGGGCAAGTACCGCAGCGGCATTTCCTGCACTCGCAAGCATGCAAGCCTTGCTTGGAAGCAAAGCACTCAGAACCAGGAAGCTTTTTCAAGTGCAATCGACCAGAAGGGTATGCAGCACTCTCATTTTTACCATCTTTCTTTGGGATTACTTTGAGGAAGCCTGGCTGCAACCAGTTCTTTAGATGACAAGAATACAAACAACAATATTAATTGCATATACTTTCCAACTTCAGTAAAAATCACAGATTGTGCAGCCAACTGGGAGTCCCTCTCAGGGCTGAACTCGTATTGCACATCTGTTTAGGACACCAACATTACATATTTAGTATGTACTATACAAGGTATATCCCAAAAGTACAACAGATCTTAGCTCATGACTGAATGGGAATTGTTATTCCACTACACGCCATACCTCTCTTATGCTTCCCTCATGCACCACTGCCTGAATTGTACACTAAACTTGAACATCCAGTGTGACTGTTTTCAAAGTTGCATGATCTCAATAAGGTAAATGTAAGTTCAATAGGATAAACATTTGGTATCAGTACCCTATAAAGAACATTGAAATAAAAATCTACAGCACTCTTAATGTACACAGCGTCACAATCATTCTCTTGAAGATTCTTAAATGCACTCCTGGGAAAAAAGGCGCTACCATATTGTTCTTATTTTACTAATGGAGATGGACAAATAGCCTCATACAAAGACAACCAAGAATTGCCATTACTTTGCCAAGGGATTGGGATTAAACCAAGAAATATATACACAATCAGATCCTTCTCAGTGCTAATCTGGAACAAGACTCTGGATTTCAGCACCACATTTTATAGAATACGGTTCACCAGTAAGACAGAATGCACAGGAACTGCCTTTATTAATAAAACATGGGAAGGTCCTTAATATTCAGAGTTCTAGAACATGTGCCCCCTAGGACTGTCCCCTCACAAATGCATAGCCCTATGTTATATATTAACATGCATGATTCAGCGAACAGGACACGATGACTTTCACAGCTATGTGGCAGGCAGAAGTTCAATAGGGGAAGCTCTCCCCAAGTACTGCAAAATAAAGTTATGTCTTCCTGAATGGTCTGTCCACTGCGCAACTGTTACAGGCAAAGGAAATCTCCAGGGGGAAAAATCAGCAATCTGATCATACACACAAAAAGGAAGAAAGAAAAAGCTCGCTGCTTCCCTTAAACGATATGGTGCTTATCCAACATACCTATGTCCAGGGTGACCTTGGGCCACTCACTGACTCTCAGCTTCACTGACCAACCTCACAGGGTTGTTGGGAGGCCAGCAGGAAGGATGGAACTGATGCTATTTAAGCCTTCTTGGACATTTGTGTTGGAATGAGAAATATACCAAGTTCCTTTAATAATGTCATGTGCTATATGTGCACACACAGAGACAGCTACCCAGCCACTTTATGAAAGTGGTAAACTACTGCTCATCAGCTGCTGGGCTGCAATCCTATCCAGATTTACCTGGGAGTAAGCCCCATCCACTTTAATGGAACTTACTTCAGAGTAGACATGCAGAGGATTGGGCTCTCAGGCTGCAAGCCTATCCACATTTACCTGGTAGTAAGCCCAATTTACTCTAATGAGACTTCAGAGTAGATATACATAACATTGTATTTGTATGTAGATATACATAACTACATTGCTGCAGTTTTGAAGTGAGGATACTCTGGGCTTGAGAACCCTGAAAGCACCACAAGGTAGGGTGACCGTATGCTATAACTGAAAAAAATGGCATGACCCTCCAAAATGTAGGACACTCAAGAAAAATGTAGGACATTATACAAATAAAAGCTCAGAACGCTCATGTGCACCGCTTTCATATGATTAATTTAAACACTATGTACAAATTATTATATTTAAAACTTGCATGTAATGTATTACAGTGCTTATGTTTTAATTACTGTTTTCAACAACGGAAGGCAGGCTTTTAAAAAACCTTTTTGAATAAATAAATAAATCCAAGAAGGCTCCATCCTGCCTGCTCACAAGGAAAAGCAGGAAAATACCCCTAGGATACAAGGCTAAAAAAAAAGGACATGTTCTGGAGAAAGAGAACTTATGGTCATCCTACACATAAACACATTGTGGTTTTCAAGTGCTTAATTTAAACACTATATTACACATTATTAAATAAATTTAAAACTATAACATATAATTTATTAATGACAAGAAGGGTACATGTTACCTGCTTACAAGGAAAAGGAGGATATTTTAAGTTGTTTTTTTTCCAGGACACAAAGCTTAAAAAAGTGGACGTGTCCTGGAAAAAGAGGACTTGTGGTCACACAGACTTGTTCACAAGGAGAAGAATGAAGATTTTTTTTCCAGGGCACAAGGCTAAAAGAGAGGACTTGTCCTGGAGGAAGCGAACTTATGGTCATCCTGACCAGCTCAGAAGGAAAAGGAGGACAATGAAGATTTTTTCCCCCAGGACACAAGGCTAAAAGAGAGGACATGTCCTGGAGGAAGAGAACCTTATGGTCATCAGCTCAGAAGGAAAAGGAGGACAATGAAGATTTTTTTTCCCAGGACAGAAGGCTAAAAGAGAGGACCATGTCCTGGAAAAGAGGGAATGTGGGCTCCCTGGGGGTGGGGACGAGGGGGAAAGACAGGTTCCAGAGGATTCCCTGGGGAAAGCTTCACCCCACGATCTTCTGCCTGCCCTGCCCTTCCCTGCCACCGTGCCAGTCCTTACCTGATCCTGAGAGGGGAGAGCTGAGCAGGTGGTTCCTGCGGAGCGTGCAGAAGGAGGAGATGTCGCTCTGGGTGCGGCCGCGGGGACCGGGATCCCACCAGCGGGAAGGGGACGGAGACCCCCGGGGAGCCTCTGCCCTTGGGGGGCTCCTTCTGCTGCTGCTGCTGCTGCCCTCCATCCCCTGCTCTTTGCTCCTGCCCTGCTGCTGCCTCCACCAGCCTCCCAGCTGAGCAGCCTGGAGAGAAGACAGCAAAGTTTGAGAGGCAGGATCCGCCCACGACACTGCCTGACTCTCTCTCCCTCTCTCTCTCTCTCTGCCTCTGCTGGGCTTCCTGGAACACAGTTCCCACGGGGGGGTCATGGAGCAGGAGGTTGGGAAACGACCTTTCACTCCCCACACAGCAGCCCTGAATGTGAAAAGATGCTCCTCTTGGGTCCATGACCAGCGTGGACATTTGTCCTCTTTTAACAGGGTGTGCCCTCTTTTTTAGCCTTCTGTCCTGGGAAAAAAAAAAAATACATCTTTATTGTTCTCCTTGTGAGCAGGTGTTGAAAGAACTTGCTTTTTCAACACCTGTCAGGACTTATTCTTTCAACACACGCTCCACTCTTTCAACTTCCCTCTGCTGGTCTAAAGGCTGAAATTGTCATCCCCAATGTTGATTTGCATGTGACATGGCGATCACAAAAAAAAAGCAGGCCTCCGTCAGTCTTCAAAGAATATGGTATTGTGCTTGGCGCTGCATACACTGCATGCAAAGCACGAAAGCCTGGGTTGTATTGTTATGGAGGATAGGCTGCTACCCAAGCAGCAAATCCCCCCTCTCCACGCCACTGAATTAGTCCAATGGAAAGGAAAAGCCAATATGATTGGATCCAGCTGGCGTCGCAGAGCTGGGCTAAGGACAGGAGCTCACCCTGTCTTGTGGGGCCGACCCGGGTCTTGAACCCTGGCCTGCTGGTTAACAGACACAGTGTCTTAGCCACTTGGCAATCATACTGCTTTTGGCATTTCCTTATGAATTTTTTCCCCAGTAAATAGCCAGCATTCAAATACATATCAATTGACCCACTTTCTTCATCTAACTGTAATTTATGCAATTCATTGCTCACTTCAGTTCATTCAATTCATTGCTCAGTTCATTCATCACTGAGGGCTATGGGTGGCACAAGTGGTTAAGACGCTGTGCCTGTTAACCAGTAGGCCAGGGTTTGAGAACTGCGTTGGCCCCACAAGACAGGGTGAGCTCCTGTCCTTAGCCCAGCTCTGCGATGCCAGCTGGATCCAATCGTATTGGCTCTGCCTTTCCATTGGACTAATTCAGTGGCGTGGAGAGGGGGGATTTGCTGCTTGGGTAACAGCCTATCCTCCATAACAATCTAACCCAGGCTTTTGTGCTTCGCATGCAGCGTAGGCATGCACGATACCATAGTCTTTCAAGACTGACAGAGGCCTGCTCCATGTGCTCTGGGTGGGTAGTGGTCACTGACTAAACACTTCTGTTGCAAGATGTCTTATGACCCACAAAAGTTTGGTTTTATAAATGTGGCAAATTTATCATCTTTAAACCATTTCCTTGAAAAAAAAAACAGCAAGCAACCCATAGGTGGGATCCTTTCCTCCTCCCTAAAGCACTGAGGATTACACACAAACATACGTCCTGTAGTTATCAGAAACAAAGAATCAAGGAAGTTTGGACATACCTTGTTTTCTTTTGGTATTGTTCCTTCAATCTCCAAAGGAATAAGTATGACCATCATAGTATTGTATATAAGCACATTATTTATTCTGAATTAAGTAACCAACAATGTATTTTCTTTTTCCTGAATTTATCCTACAATTTCTTTTGTAAAGTTTGTTGCTGTTGCTTCACTGTTGTAAAGTGGTTTGTTTTCTGCAAATAAAATTTAAACATCATTTTTGAAGATTGCATATTTTCATGGACCTGTACAGAGAAACCACAATTGGCTTTGGTTTCCCAGCATGTGCATTTGGTGCTTTTTTGCCCACTAGAGACAGATTTCATTCTTCAATTGGAAGTACACAGTTGCCCTTACCTTATACTGAACTGCAACCAGTGCATGCTAAAGAAATAAGGATCGCATTACATTTTCAGATGCAATCATTAGAAGTAATATGATAAGTACCGTTTTTCTCCAGTGAATTCCTGGAAGAAGCCAATTTGTTTATTTGCCTGATCCCCTCCTTACAGACCTTGCAGATGCATCATGCTTGCAGAAACATTATGGTTTATTGCAGGTGAAAAACACTTGCAATATCTTCCTGCCTTAAGGTCTGTTAAGAGTTATGTGGCACGTGGCACAATCCTATACATGTCTACTTAGAAGTAAGTCCTATTGTGTTCCGTGGGACTTACTCCCAGGAAAATGTGGATAGGATTGCAGCCATGGACTTACTTTGCCAGCCTTAGAATTTAACCAAGAGGTCATTGGGAGCTACATCTTGTCCTTGGGATCCGTTCTCCAAATACTCGACAATTCATTCTTTGTTACATAGAAGCAGACATAACATTGAGCTTTATAGTGGCACTGCAGATCTCTCTGGAAGTATTCTTCCAAACATAACATAAGCGATCTTACTGGTAGTATAGTCACATGACTTTATACTGTCTCTTGTGTATCACTAATGTATAGATCACAAACCTTAGGTAAAAAAGATAAAATCAATAGCAACATTAAAATTGCATCAAAAGCAATATTCATTCCTTGAACCAGCATTTAAATCTGTCTCCCTCCACATTTGTAGGCAGACTGCTTTTGGAAAGACTTGAATTATAAAGGCCTCGAAGGTGCAATCCTAACCAACTTCCCAGCACTGGCATCGCTGAGCCAGTGGGGCATATGCTGCATCCTGTAGTGGGGCAGGGACAGTCATGTAGGCCTCCGCAAGGTAAAAGAATGTTTGTTCCCTTACCTCCAAGCTGCATTGTCTTTACCTCAGAGCCAGAAATTTGGTTAGGATGACACCCCTAATCTATTAAACGCTGACACCGCAATCTGAATCAGGGTAAGAGGAAATAATTCCCCTTGTTCATGCTTAGCCGCTTTTAGCCTCACCCCATGTTGAATATAGGACAGACCAGCTGGCTTCTCCATTCAAGTGTAGGTTGGGATTTGATTCTAACTGCCCATTATGTATATTCATTTGGCCCCACGTTTTGTTAGAAAGGGGGAATATAAATTTCCAGATATTATGTTGAACACCTTACACTTTTCCCATAGAAATAAGGGACACACCGATATGCAAAATAAAATGATTCGACGTTTTTTTAATTTGGTTGGAAAAAATATCTCAAGGGCAAAAATAAAAAAGGAATATGTTGGATATAAGACAACTAAATATAAGAGATTATGTGGAAAATGTAAGTTGGTAGATGATAATACATAGGAAGAAGAATAAAGTGGTTTTGACAGGGAATAAAGTTAAAAGAAACATCTTTAACTGAAAATAGGTCACTATTGAATGGCGCAAGGCAATATCCCCTGAAAAAGGAAAAGACAGAATTGAGGGTAATGACAGGAGAGAGGAGGTAAAAATGGAATGATTGTATTATGACTTTAAGGAGGCCATTAAAATAAAATGAAATCTGAACTGTCAGAATCAATGATATCTATAGGAAAACCAATGTTTAACAAAGTCAAAAAAGTCAATCTGGCCTAGCACATAACTGAAAATATAACAGAAGCTACAGACATCTAAAAGGACATTCAATTTTAGATTAAGGGTGAAATCCAGAGTAACTATGGGGAGTCCTTGCTCTGGAGTAAGAACAAGTTACTCTGGATTGCAATATGAATTTCCAATAGGTTTTCACTAACCCTACAATCCAGAGTAACTATGGGAGCACATAAGAGACATTACGTGCACCCGTAGTTATGGTACTGTGAAAACCTATGGGAAATTCATATTGCAATCCAGAGTAAGTTGTTCTTACATGGGAGCAAGGGCTCCCCATAGTTACTCTGGATTGTGCCCTAAGTGGTGCAGTAACTACGGGTGTACATAATGTCTTTTAACATGCTCCCGTAGTTACTCTGGATTGTGCCCTTAGCTTCTAACCTGTTGAGCCACATCACTTACTCTGCAGTCTAGACCCAACCCTCTGGTTGCTGCCTGCCAGTGGCATTGCAGCTGTTCTTGTTTGCAATCCCTACATACACCATACAGTTTGCATTCAGATGCCAAAAACCTTCCGGCTCCCAGGGCCATCCCTAAGGCCAAGACCCTTGTCTACCTTTCATTATCTCTTTTCTCTGCCTTTAAGCATTAAATCTCTCATCCAGACAATGCTAAAGGCAGCCCACTCTGACTGCTTCACACCCATCCATCTAGATCTGCTGATCCTTCTGACATTAAAGACTCTGGCCAGTTTTCCTTTGAAGGTCTTTATTGAGATGGAAGATCCAAAATCAAGAAAAATGATTCTACCCTTCCAATGTAGTGTGTCCTATCCTGCATGTTTGCCAGATTCTATCTCATGATTCCTGCTTGCAGCAACAACCTCAAGGATAGGGCTATGCTGTGTGCCATCAACACTCTCCTGTTACAGTCCTGATTTCTTGAGCAGCTTGCCTAACTTCTTTGTCTTCCCATTTTCTGCAGCCCAACAGGGTAGGTGCCTGGGGGTACCGTGATTACCATGCAGGAGTCAGTCAATTTAGTTGATGCAACTAAATTTAGTTGATGCAGTTTAGTTGATGCAACTTTGCCAGGCACTGGCAGCATCATACCACTGAACATGAAGATATTGGCAGACTCCCACGGGCCAGTGATTAGCTTTTGGGAATTGGATTTGACACAGGTTGGAACTGGTCATGCCAACCTCTCAGTTGAATTGACAGTAGTGGTAGGCATACCTTGTGTCATCAGGACAGTAGTGGTAGCCACAAGGCAGTTCTGGTTTCTTGACAGTTTGGCTCTCTTGCCTTTTCCTGCCTTCCCTGCAGCCCAGCATGTGGTAGGTTCCTGGGGACTACTGTGATTACTCTGCTGGTAAGTAAGTTGATGCACTTGAGCTTTTGCCAGGCTGAACCATCTTACCAGTCTATATGGAGACATTGCCATGATGGGGGAGAGAACTCCTGTGGGCTGATGTGGAGTTGGATTTGACACGGAGAGGAAACAGGCATGCCAAATTCTCCTCTGGTTTGACAGTAGAGGTAACCATACTGTGTGCCATCCACACCATCCTGGTTGGCAGTTCTGGTTTCTTGGGTCACTTGGCAAACTTCTCTTCCCATTTCCTGCAGTCCAACGGGGAAAGTGAACAGGACACTGTGATAAATTAGTTGATGCACAGCACGAGTTCCTTTACCAGGCCATCTTGCTGGTGTATATTGAGACAATGGCATGACGAAGAACCAAGTCCTGTAGGTCTGTGATCAGATTCTGGGTTGACAGTAGATGTAGCCATGCTGTGTCTTAACAATGTAGCCAGGACAACACTGTCCTGTGATTTAATGGGCAACTGGCTGATATCTTCCTCTTTTGTGCAGGGACTCAGGTGTTAATGTGAATACCATGCTGATAAGTCCGTTTAGAGGCCTGGGACTGCTGTGGGCCATCAGTGTTCTTCACAGGTCCTCTTTGGCATGGTGACAGAGGTTGCTGATGGTGGAGCCCTCTTCCCAAAGGCTAATGCCAATACCCTGGAATCACCACAGCATCCTGAGAAAAAGAGAGCAGCAGTGTGAGAAACTGAAGCAGAGCTCTGCCCAGATCCTGAAACGAAGCAAAGATTCCCAAGACCCTTGGCTTGTGTTAAGTGCGCAAAGAGTTGCTCAAGCTGCTGTGTTAGATGCTATAGAAAAAGCAGGGTTGTGTCCCCCTTTCCCAGAACCACAGTCTGTCACAGGCAGGGTGACCATAGATCATAACCACAAAAAAGAGAACAAGTGTTCCCCAAAATGTAGAACACACAAGAAAAAATGTAGGACATTAAAAAATAAAAGCCATATATATTGTTTTCTTATGATTAATTTAAAGATATTACTATTAAATTTAAAATGATTGCATATAATTTATTACATCTATTACAATCTGGGCAATGTGGACTTACACCAGTGATTTTGCTGCTTCGTTCTGATGTTGCCACATTGCATATCATGGGTTACCCAACTGCGAAGGGACAAATGTCCCCTTATGTGGCAGCAGTAGCATAGCTGGGGTAGCAGGTGACATGATGCTGCCCCGGGACTGTGTCATTGTGTTACTCCTCTTCTCCATGTATGTGCATGAAAGGCCCTTGAAACAATTCCATTTGGAGCCCTATGTTGCAGCAAAGCTCAAATCAGCACCGGTGCATTGCTATGTGGGGATTTACTCTAGAATGGGCTGTAAAAGTAGGAATAAGTAGCAGGATAATAAAACACTCTGACAAAGCCCATTTAAGTGGATTATTTTCTTTTATAGTCCTAATGGGTTGTGTCTATGTGCCTATGTTGTGTCTCCTGAATTTCAAAATTTGTGTACCACACAGACCAGATGATGCAGAAAGCTGTGCACTAGCCCTGAATAAAGACTGCAGAGATGGGACTGACAGCAAGCTCATCCCTTTATAGTCCTAGATGGATGAGACTGGATGAGCTCATCCCTTTCTATAAACTGTCAGACGCAGAAAATTTCAAAGCTGTTCAAAAGCAATGTGATGATGTGTCTGTTGACAATGTAGCAGCTGCCAATATTAGAAAGCATAGATTGCTTACCTGTAGGATTGTTGGCTAAGAAGGAAGAAATCAAAGAGACACTTCAGTATATTATGATGATGAAAACAACGTGATATCTGCTTAGATTCCACCTGTGAAAGTAAGAGCATAATCCTATGCAAGCATACTCAGAAGTACATCTCATAGGGTGCAATCCTAACCATGTCTACTCTAAAGTAAGCCCCATTGTGTTCAATGGGTCTTACTCCCATGAAAGTGTCTTTAGGATTGCAGCCATAGTGTCCAATTAGTCTGATTCCCAAGAAAGTGCATAGAATTGCAGCCACAGTCACTCAAGGGTGGAAAACCAGGATAAATGATACTGATATGCAGTAAAATAGGCTGTTTTTGGAAAATCCTACTCTGCAACACACTTCTTTGTATGCCACATCAGCATCTGGCACTGCTAAATGAGAGCAGAACTTGTTCACCCCAGAGCAAAGGTCAGGAACAGTCTATCTTCAAAAAAGCCATGACCTGTGTGACTTGTCAATCAAGCAGGCTGAGGGTTCTATTCCAATATGTCTCTGGGGCAGAGAAGTCAGAACTATCAACATTCCTTTCATATTTCAACTATTATTTTAAACTTTCCCTGGGACAAGCTAGGGGGGCAAATGCTAGGGGGGCAATTGAGTAGAGTCATTGAGAAGAAAGGTGGCATAAGAGCACCTGAGATGCTGGAAAGATAGGTGGTTTTTTAAAACTGTTGAATGTTATATTGTACCTCTGCAACTGATAGCTGCGGGCTGTTACTAGTTGTAAATATAACACTGTGGGTGTTGAAAGGTTTTCAAAGGAAGGAATGTGCTTCACCGACCCTCCTTCCATTGTATGAAAGAAGCTGTGGGTTCCATTTCAATCCTTCTTATACCTTGTATTTTATTATTTATTTATCCAAACCAGTTCTTCCTACCGATTTTATTTTCACAACAACCCTTTAGGTTAGGCTGAGTAAATATGTCTGGGCTAAGGTCATCCAAAAATCTCTGTGACCAAATGGGGTGTTTTACAACTTCCCCCAGTCCTATTTTCTAGCTATGTCATTGCACTGGATCTCTTGTTGCTGTTTATTCCATGTGAGCTTTTAAAAGTTTACTATTCTTCTCTGCTTTGAAAATTCAACAGAGTGAAAAAAGTGAATTACAGTACAAAGTTCTAAACAAACGAAGAAACAAATCAAATATCTTCCAGCCAACACAGCATGGCAAGGGGTAAATTAATTGATCTGTTCATTGAGTGGTTTGCCTTTTATCTGCCTGCTGGGGTCTATACAAGATGCTATAGGTTGTCCTATATTGAGACGATGCTGCTCTTCTCAGAAGGTCAGGTTGCTCTCTTGATATTAAACAATCAATAAGGAGCCAATGTGAAATAAGATGGTAATGCAGTCCATTAAGAAACACTCTTCCTTTTTATTTGTGGGCATCCTCCAGACAAACCAACAGCATGATACATACAGTATAAGAAAAGTCTTCAGACCAATCAATGCACAGGCACTTCAATTTTTGGTGGATGGGAACAGGTGTGCTTAAGTGGCATGAAACATGAGAGTTCATCATTCAAAGATATAACTGAATCAACCTGCAAGCAAAGACAACCATATTATATAGGTTTTATCTTTTTGTCCACACAACAACCCTGCAAGGTAGGTAATTGTTCTGCAGGCAGCTGGTAGAACTCTTCCTTTCTAGATGAAACATGGCATAATCATCACATTATCTTTGTCCAGATAATAATTGATAGTGAATGGTTGGAGCAGCTTCATTGTGAGGAAGCCATGGCATAGGTGGAAAAAAAACAGATGCGATTTTTTGAATTAGCACTCAGTATATTCAGGAATGTGTCTAATTTTTAAGACGGGGTGACAGATTGGTGCATCCAAATGAATAGTGCTGGAACAATATTAAACAATATTAAACCTGCTTTCTCATCATCTTTAAAAGTTGCTGGTACGTCCTGAATGGGTATTTAATACAAAAGTCAATTTGAAATGGGTTCCACCTCTCTGCCTTTCTCATGCTGTGTACTTAGCATAATGGTTAATGCGTCCGCTAGCATAACCATTAGCTTTAATGATAATGCGTTCAGGGTTTACTCCGACTTTCTGTGCTAGAGAGACAGATGTGTTCAGGGTGCAAGAGTTTTGTATCAAGCTCCTTCTGTCAATCAACAATTGCCAGTGCAATACCCAAGGAAGAAAAGTTGAGAATATAATAAATTGTGGCAGAGAATATTTTAGGCAGCAATCTAAACAAGAGAGCAAAACAAAGAGGGAATCCAAGCCAGGGGCATCACTAGGGTATGCAGGTTGTGCAACCCGCACCAGGTGATGTGCCCAGGGGGATAATGCGCACTGGGGGATGCAACTTTGCGATGATGTGTAAAACTGCATCATGTCATAAACCACTGGATCCATATTAAAGAGCAGAATTCAGTGCAAAAATCCATTTTGAAATAAGACTTTCCTATCAAGTTATCGCCAAAAATAAAAAAAAACCCTCCCAAAAATATGCGTTGAACTCTATGGGAAAGTTAAAGTGACCCATGCTGTGGCATTTTGGGAGGAAAAACGGGACATGGGGTCACTCTCAGATCCTTCTAAGATTCCTTCTAAGAGTGGGGTCCAGACTTTCCTGAATCCCTGGGTGAAGAAAACCAGCAATTCAAAGGCTTGGTTTGGTTTCCTGTTGTATTAATTCTTTCTCTAGAGAAAGGTCAAATAAAAGGGTTGAAACATCCCCCTCTGTTTTTTGTTTTGTCATCCTGAGTGAGTTTTATAACAACTGTTTTGAGCTGGCACTTCCTCTGTGGGGTGAGGAGAAGGTTGCCATCCTGATTACTTATACCCACATTAACCAGGGAAAGAAAGAAGTGGGCTGCTATCGCTCAATGCTAGGTGTGCCTCTGCTTTGCCCTTCTCTGTCATATGCCCTCCCACCAAAATCACCAATGATCCTTTCCCCTCTAAACTTCCACACTTTAGATTTCATTTCACATGTACAAAAGTGGGCTTGTGTTTCTAAAAAAAAAAACAGGCCCGCCCATGCCATGTACAAACACTTTTTGGTAAGACTTGTCAAACTGGTTTATAAGATATCATGTGTGTCCACAGTTCACTGAAAATAAATAAAAATGATCCCACTCAGCAAATGCAGGTCATTATTTGGATGACAAGTATATGCTCGGAATTCAAGTATATGCTAAAAGCTTATCATATATGTTCAACATTTTGCAAAGAAAAACAAAAAACTGTGGGTTTGTTTTGTGTTCCATGAGTTCATTCTGTGGTGGATGAACATGCTCACTTCTTCCAAGTGGTCAGAAGAAGAATCTCCATTCCAAGAATGACATCAATAATGTTTTTAAGGGTCTGTCCTGATGGCAGGGGTGTTCAAACATTTTGGCAGGAGGGCCACATCATCTCTCTGATACTGTCTCAAGAGCTGAAAAATGATTTACATTTTAAATTTGAATAAATTTACATATAAGCTTGTGTCTCAAGACTGATCCAGAGGATTACAAAGCTTTCCTGCAGGGTGGATAAAGGGGTCTTGCCATGGTCTGCATTGAGGCTCACCATGAGTGACATATGGCCCCTTGGCCAGGTTTTGGACACTCCTGCTCTAGAGCAAGGGTGGCTAAACTGTGGTTTTGAAGCCATGTTTGATCAAGTGTGGCTCTTGGAAATAAATTGGCTGAGTTCTTTTTGCATCACAATTAATATAAAAGGTAAATAAAAAATTCATGTATTATATATACAGTGGGTCCTCCTTATCCATGGGTTCAGCACACATAAATTTGACTTATTAAGTTATTGAGTCCATGTTTGAAAGATCTCAAGGATACATGAAATCAGAAGCTTCCAGTTATGCACAGGTGGTGTTTCTGAAGCATAGAGAGGTCGCATGTGTCCTCTGAAATTCTTTGAAAAGGCACTTCCAGCTTTTCAGCTTTAGAGAGGCACGTCTGTTTGTTGGTACAGTATATTCCCCCCACCAGATTTAATTATTTGAGGAATTCAGCATCTGCGTAGGGTGACACCTGGAAATAGAACCCCAACAACTATTGAGGGCTAAGAGTCCACTAGATTAAAACATGTTACTGACCAGTAAATGTTACCAATTAATGTTACTGACCAGTAAATAGGTTTAAGAATTTTAATGCTTCTTAAATATTGTGGCTCTTAAACATCTGGAGATTATTGCATGTGGCTATTATGAGAACGTTTTGCCATCCCTGAACTAGAGGTGAGGTAAGTAGGAGACAAACACATGCTAACTCCCAGGTCCTGGAATGCTCCTTCTCCAGTAGCACCAGCAACTGACAATGTTGACCATTGGAAAGGGAGAAGCAAGCACAGCAGTAGCCTTGGATGGATTTGAAAAAGAGCTGTCCCAGGTATGACACAGTCTCTGAGATTCTGCCCAGGAGATCACTTGGGAGCCTGCAAAAAATAAGGCCCCTCAAAATTTAGGTCACCTAAGAAAAATGTAGGTGTTATTTTTTACATATAGGCACCATTTTTGACAAATGTAGGTGCCATGACAGAAAAGCTAAAAACACTCATACATATTGCTTTCATGTGCTTAATTTCAACACTATATTACTTATTAAATTTAAAACTATTACATATAATTATAGTCTTTCAAGACTGACGGAGGCCTGCTTTTATTTATTACAAGAAAGCCACATGCTGCCTGCTCATAAGGGAGAGGAGGATAATGACAGGGACATGAAGAGGCTAAAAAAGAGGACATGTCAGGAGAGGACATACTACCACCAATTCCTTGAAGCATGTGGTGGGTCATTGTGAGATATGTGATGGGCAACTGTTGATTCACATGTGGGACTGATCCAGGGGATCTGTCATGTTCTTAGGTTACAAGTAGGGTGGCCATATATCCTGTTTTTCCAATACATGTCCTCTTTTTTAGCCTTGGGGAATAAACTTCAGTGTCCTCCTTTTCCTTTGGGGTAATGCATATTTCTTGTAACTGAAAAATTATATGCAATAGTTTTAAATGTAATGATAATTACGTAATATAGACTGCAATCCTATCCATACTTTCCTGAGAGTAAGCCCCATTGATACAATAGGACTTACTTTTGAGTAGACATGTATAGGTTTGTGCCCTATTGTGTTATATACTATTTCATTATAGTTTTTCAATATATAGATGTCCCTCGCTATCCGCTAGGGTTCAGTTCTAGAACCTCCCATGGATTTAAAAAAACAGTGTATAAAGAAAACAATGGGGAAGATAGGTTTAAAGACCTACTTCCAGTTTTCTTGCTCCTCTTTTGCACCAGACTGAATAAGTTAGTGCCTCAATATCTGCATTTGAATTCTGGGACAGAAAAATAGAATGACTGCTTACATGACTACCTCTATAACAGGAGAAAGGCAGTTTTTTAGACTGTGATTTGCAGTGGCTATTTGTGTTGAGTACAGTATAAATACTGTAGATAGATAGATTTAGTCAAATTTTATAAATGTTTTTTTTAAAAAATCAATGTATAACTAGGTTTGACTTGTAGTTAAGGGTTATACACAGTGTTATTTTTCTGGAAAATAGCTGCTGGTACTCACCTGTGTGTGTGTGTGTGTGTGTGTGTGTGTGTGTGTGTGTGATCTCAATCTTAACCATGTCTATTCAAAAGTCAGCCCCATTGTGTTCAATGGTTCTGACAGCCAAGAAAGTGTCTTTAGGACTGCAGCCAGTGTCTGTCTGTCTGTCTATCACAATCTTAATGATGTCTACTCAAAAGCAAGCCCCATTGTGTTCAATGGGTCTGACACCCAAGAAAGTGTGTTTAGGATCGCAACCAGTGTCTGTCTGTCTTATAGTGTGTGCGTATATATCAAGTGATATATAGGGCACAATCTTAACCATGTCTACTTAAAAATAAGCCCCATTGTATTCTGACACATTTGGTCTGACACCCAAGAAAGTGTCTTTAGGATTGCAGCCTTTGTATGTATGTATGTATGTATCTTAGATATAGATATAGGCTGCAATCCTAAAGACACTTACCTGAGAGGAAGACCCATTGAACACAATGAGGCTTACTTTTGAGTAGACATGGTTAGGATTGTGCTCATAATGTGAAGTTAGTGTTAACGAGAGGAGTCTATATGAGTGTCTGAGCTTTTCTCCTGCCCTCCATTTTTGTGGGGTCCTCCATTTTGTCCACTGGTCTCTGGTGACAAGGCCTGGCTGGGGGCGACTCCTGCACCCTCAGGGCCTTCATAGCGGAGAAGGAGGCGTGTGACTCAAGGAGGGGGGGAGCGAAAGTGAAATCAAGGCGGCCCGCCTCGCTCCGTCAACTGTGCGGGGCGAAGAGGCCAAGGCCGCCCTGGAGAGCCGCCCGGGCTGTGGCTTCCCCGCATGGCTCCCCCAGTCCTGCTGCTGGGCCTCCTGCTCTCTCCCTTGGGGGAGGCCGCCCCCTATGAGCCCACTTGGGAGTCGCTGGACTCGAGGCCGCTGCCCGCCTGGTTCGACGAGGCCAAGCTGGGCATCTTCATTCACTGGGGGGTCTTCTCAGTACCCAGCTTCGGCAGCGAGTGGTTCTGGTGAGGCTCCCTCCCTCCAGCCATGCCCTGCCCAGCACCTCCCCCTCTCCCTCTCCTTCTCCTCCCCTCCTTCTTTCCTTCCTTCCCTCCTTCCTTCCCTCCTCTCCTTCTTCTTCCTCCTCCTTGCCTGCTTCCCCCTCAGGATCAGCTCCAAGGAAGGCATTTAAGTGGAGTTAATCTGTGGAACTCCCTGCCACATGATGAGGGGATGAAACATGCCTTTAAGAAAGGGTTGGATAGGTTCATGGAGGAAAACCCCATCACTGGATACAAGCCATGTTGTGTATGTGGTTGGGTGACCACAGGTCCTCTTTTACCAGGACATGTCCTCATTTTTTTGTTTTTGGGAAAAAAAAAATCTTCCTTGTTCTTCTTTTCCTTGTCAACAGGCAGCATTGAGCCTTCTTGGAATTCATGAATTATATATAAGCACAGTAAATTTTTATATATAAGACAAGATTCCCTTCCCCCAAAAATGTAGGACAACCAAGAAAAATGGAGGACACAACAACATAAAACCTAAAAACATTCATATGTTCTGCTTCCGATTTCAACTTTATATTAATTTATTAAATTTAAAACTGTCACATATGATTATGTGATTACATATAAATTACATATAGATTACATATATGATTACATATAGAGCACAATCATAACCATGTTTACGCAAAAGTAAGCTCCATTGCGTTCAATAGGTTTTACTCCCAGGAAAGTGTTTTTTAGGATTGCTTCCATAATTTATTAATTACAAGAAGGCTCTGTGCTGCCCACTCACAAGGAAATGGAGGACAATGAAGATTTTTTAGCAAGTACATAAGGCTAAAAAAGAGGACATGTCATGGAGAAAGAGGATTTATGGTTATCCTGTATGTAATAAATTGTATGTACTAGTTTTAAATTTACAGGCAGCACAATCCAGAGCAACTAATCTGTCCACATAAGAGCCCTTGGGTTGCCCTATCTATCACTAGGGTGGAGCAACTGCAAGATGCTCCAGCCCAGTTACTCTGGAAGAGGCTCAGGGCAGAGCAAGGCAAGATAGGGTGCCCTAAGAGAGGTGGACCTGCTCTGCCCTAACTGGGGCAGCCTAAGCAGCTCAGGAGAGGCAAGTTGAGGGCAAGTATAGCATTGCCTAGGGCAGAGCAGTTACTCTGTATCCAGAGCCTGTTTCAAGGCAGAAATCTGAGTTCTTGGCCAGCCTAGCTGCAACCCCTGCCTCTCAACCTCAGGATATGGCACAACTATGGCAGCCCACTAACCTCAGGATACAGCAGGCCGCTCCAAGCATCCCTCTTGCACTAGAAGAACTGCAGCTGTAACTGGTTGTCAGGAACTGCTGGGCTTCCTTATAATGTAGGCACCACAGCTGTTCCTTCTTCAGTGTGATCTGAGGGGGTCTACTCAGGAGCAAGCCCTCCCCAGCTGTCACTGACTAAGCATGCTCTGGAGCAGTTAGGGCAGCCCAGGCTTCATGACTCTCTGGATGCAGCATAACTTTCTGCTCTGGATACAGAATAGTTAGGAGAGAGCAGTTAGGGCAGAGCAGGTTGAACTTGCTCTGGATTGCGCCCTAAGTAATTTATAGCACAATCCAGAGTAACTACAGGAGCTCTTATGTCAACGTAGTTACAGCAGCACCTATGGGAAACCTATGGGAAATGCATAGAGCAATCCAGAGTACATATTTCTTATGTTAACAGGTCCCGTAGTTACTCTGGATTGTGCCTATAATGTTCCATGCGAGCATCAAGTCTTAACAGATTAAAAATAAAATATTGAAATGAATGGGGATCCATCTGAAATTGACTCATGATCCATCAAATGGGTCCCAACCAATAGTTTGAGAAACACTGTACAGATCTGTGACTGCCCCCATCATAGTATATAATATATAGCATAACACCCTGTTGGCACAGCTGCATCAGAGAGGGAAGGTTGGTTAGGGATCAGGCCCTTTCTAACACTAATGCAACCATGCCAGTGGAGCATGAATTGGGAGGGGGGAGTTATGGGGGAGGCCACCTCAAGTTAAGGGCACATTTGTTCATACTGTGACTTCATTTGAACTGGAAAGTTGGATAGTGGGACTAATAATATTACTAACAATATCAATGGTTACTTTTGAATGCTGGCGAAACCGAACCATGCTTTTGCGTGGTTATTTCTGATTTTGAGAATGTCCTCAGTTCTGCCTTTGATACCAGTTTTTCTGCTTGTTGTGCATGGTTAACTGATGACAGGTTGCACAAATGACTTGTATCCCTACAATCCAGAGTAACTACAGGCGCACGTATGAGACATTACGTGCACCCGTAGTTACAGCACCACCTAGTGAAAACCTATGGGAAATTAATATTGCAATCCAGAGTAACTTGTTCTTATACCGGAGCAAGGACTCCCCGTAGTTGCTCTGGATTGCGCCCATGTAGTCATGGCAGTTGTCGGAATTTATTTACATTTGCTTGTCTGTGAACTTCTGTCTGTATTTCTTTTGTGTGCAGCTACAATGATATGTATTTTTGTTCATAGGTGGTATTGGCAAAAAGAAAAGAGACCATCTTATGTAAAATTTATGGAGGCAAACTATCCTCCTGGATTCCGCTATGAAGATTTTGGCTATTTGTTTACAGCTGAGTTCTTTGATGCCAACCAGTGGGCAGATATTTTGAAAGCTTCGGGAGCCAAATATGTTGTCTTGACTTCAAAACACCATGAAGGTAAAACACATTACTTTCACAGCTTGTTTCTTTTGTCTGTATGCGGCAGTTTCGAATCTAGAAGCTTCATGTAATAGTTCCAAATTCTACAAGGAAGTAGGTAACTGGCATTAAGGTTATGATTATCTGCTTTTGTTATTGAAGTTTGACATAAATTTTGAAATTTGCCTGCTGTAACTTATTTGTGTAACCAATCAATTGAAATCTTAACTAAATTTTCTGGAAATCACCTCTTATAAAGGTTGACTGCTCCTGCACAACAGCTGTTACATAGTAATATGTTGCAAAAATGTTTGCATGCATGTGAAAATGATGTTGCAAATCAAATATTGGCTGTTTGGAGATTATTCACCACCTGTATTCACTACAGAATACAGTTTTTGGAACAGTTTGTGGGAAATGGGGAACAGAAGGGATATGTTATTGCTATAAAAAGTAAAGGCATTTTAAAGATAATTCTTTTTATTTTTCTTGAAAAAAATGATAATCTTTATGTCCTCTAGGTTTCACTCTGTGGGGATCTAAATATTCTTGGGCTTGGAACACTGTTGACATTGGACCAAAGCGGGACATTGTGGCTGAGTTAGCATCGTCCATTAGGAACAGAACTGGCTTACGCTTTGGGCTGTATCACTCTCTGTTTGAATGGTTCAATCCTCTCTTCCTTGATGATGCCTCAAGCACATTCAGAAAGCAACAGTTTCCAAGTGCCAAGTCTCTCCCAGAGCTCTATGAGATTGTGACCCAGTACAAGCCAGATATTCTGTGGTCTGATGGAGATGGAAAAGCCCCAGACACATATTGGAACAGCACTGGTTTCCTTGCTTGGCTTTATAATGACAGGTGTGTCATTGAAAGCATATGCAGTTTGGCATATTTTAACGAAAGTATTATTTTTAGAACGTTTTGCATAATGCATTTTGCTTCATATTCTTAATACTAATTTGATTATCATATAAAATAGAAGGGAGAATACCTTTAGAATGCTGTAGAATTCTCCTGGCTGCAGACTTGGTGGGCAACCTTGTATGAAAACTGTTGCTCCTTACTGGCTACTTAATAAGCTTGCTCCTTGTTGGTTCCTTAATAAAAATACTTCTGGTTCATGCTCAGCAGTAATACAAGGTGTCAATAAGTAACAAAAGTTTGAAAATAAATGGAAACAACTTGAATGAAAGGAGCAGTGGTGCATATTTATTCTGAGCAAATTTCAGAAATAGGATCTGGAAGAAAAATAGTTCTGAGCATCTTCATGCTGATCCAGGAAGAAAACCATGCATGTCTGAACCCTGGTTGATTGGCAATTTCTGTTGGCAATTGCAGGGATGGAAAGTGATCTGTCTGCTCATGGATTACTGGATTATTTCTGAATTATTACAAGAGATAATGTTGCATGTTTATCAAGAAGTCTTACTACATTCAGTAGGGTTTTCCTCTTGTAACCATGTTTAGGATTGCAAAAAGTGTAATACTTTATAACTATGTTTGTTTTTCACTTTTCAGCCCAGTTCGAGACATTGTTGTAACCAATGATCGCTGGGGATCAGGCACAATTTGTAAACATGGAGGATTTTATACTTGTGCTGATAGATATAACCCAGGACACCTTTTGTCTCATAAGTGGGAAAACTGTATGACAATCGACCAGCAGTCATGGGGATACCGGAGGAATGCACGGTTGAGTGATTATCTATCAATTGAAGAGCTCATCAAGGTAAAATGAGACATGGAATTTGGGGGACCTACATGGTCCGGAGATTGCTTTTACCCAAGTTCCTCTACAGCTGTTAAGGTCTTCTGCTTGGTGTGCATGCCTTGTCAAGAAATATTAGCCCCTTGGGATTGTTTGAAGCCTCAGAGGGAGTTCACTGCAGTAAGTCATTTATGGCTTTTAGAAAAAGCTACAGACTTGCCTCTTTCAAAAAGACTTCACAGGGCGAATATGACACATTTATAAAGTACATATAGGAAATTGTTGATGTAGCTCTGGATGTTTAATCTGTGTTTTCCTTTTCATTTGTGCTTTTAGATATTGAGTTTTTCCAAAATTATTTGCTATTATGAGCTGCCTTCTGTAACTAACTGCTTTGTGTGTACCTTTTTAAAGAAAAGTTGTATATTAAAATATTAAATTTATTTATAAATAGATAAATGCTTCAAAATTGGAATTACTGGGTTGAAGGTTATATTATACGGTGCTCTTTTCCCCTTCTCTCCCAAATAATTCAGCAACTTGTAGAAACAGTGTCGTGTGGAGGAAATCTCTTGGTGAACATTGGACCCAGCCACGATGGTCTTATTCCTGTTATCTTTGAAGAGCGACTTAGGCAAATGGGGACCTGGCTGGACTTGAATGGGGAAGCTATTTTCAGCACTAAACCTTGGAGAGCCCAGAATGATAGTGTCACACCAGGATTATGGTGAGTCCACTTAAAAATACAGGAATAATTTGAATACTGTAATTAAGTTGAGTCAGTTTGTCCAGTATGACATCAGGGCAGTGTATCTGGCAATGTTAACAACTTAAAACAATATTTTGTTATGTTGTTTTGTAAAACAGGGAGCAGGGGAGAAAAATGTTTTGTTTCTGAAGTTTTCTTAAAATAAAAAGCATTTTGATGAGTGTAGCTAGGTAAGTAGATTTCATTCATATAATTGAAGCCTATACAAAAAAGAGATTTTAATGCCATTACTAATAAATATAGTAGTACAATATCCCAATTTCTGGTCATTGATTTTGGAAAGGATAAGGGCAAAAGAATACCCTTTTCTATATTGTTGTTTTCCTATACATTCCATATTCAGGAGAACATACTATGGCAGTTGACATGATTTTATCTACTTCTGTTCACTGATTTACCGTAATTCATCTAGAAAAGCTAGAACTTTTTGCCATCCTTGCCTCACTTCTTTCCCTTCCTAATGTTCAGGATATTTCAATTTCCATCCATTCTGCTGCATGGAACATATATTACCAGTTGGTAAGGAGCATTCCTTTTCCTCCAGGAAAATAAAGATACAGTGGCGCTTCACGTAAAGTATGTTTCACGTAACAAACAAAAATTTCTCTAGGATTCTGCTTCACGTAAAGAATGTGCTTCATGTAAAGAACACATTCGTTGGCAGTTGGGGCAGACACGCTGGCCAGCAGCTTGTTTAAAAAGCGTCAGGGCTGCCTAGCGCACCTGCCCATAGAGAAAGCAACACTTCTGTGCTGTTCCTCCTGTGGCTGGGTGTCCGCTGGGCAGAGGGAGAGAAGAGCAGTGGAGAAGAGGGAGCAAGGGAGAGAGAGAGGCTCAGGATGGAGAGAAGGAGAAAGTAGGGAGACACTTTGAAGGTGTCTTGGATTGCAGCCTCCTAACCATGTCTACCCAGAAGTCAGCCCCATTGTGTTAAATTGGTCTTACTCCCAGGAAAGTGTCTTTAGGACTGCAGCCTAAGTGGACTTCATAAGATCATGCACATTGAATGCATGTTTTGAATTCAATCCCAGTATTCTGTCATCATTTTTACATCCAGTTAATATTTTTATATGAATATTTTTTGGGTTGTGGAACCAATCGTTTGAGTTTCCATTATTTCCTATGGGAAAATCCGCTTCACGTAGAGTTTCACGTAAAGAACATGCCTCCGGAAAGAATTAAATTTGTTACATGAGGCGCCACTGTACTATAATTTTTAAATAATGCCCTTCTCACAAGAGCAATATATAAAACAACTAAAAAGATGTATTGCTGGAATTTATCTTAACTTCTCAAAATCAAAGAAAAAAAATGTTATTTCCATTTTCTCCAGGTACACCTTTAAACCAAAAGAAGGCTTACTATATGCCATTTTCCTGAACTGGCCATCTTCAGGAACGTTGATGCTTAGTGAACCAAAAGGCATTGTAGGGAAGACTGAGGTAAAAGAAAGTTGCTCTCCCCATCCCTCTCCTTTGCTCTCCCCATACCACAACTTTGCTCTCCCCATCCCTCACCCCCACATCAAAATAATGTCACTTGTATCTAACAGTTCAATCTACATTAGGTTCATTTTCTTGGACCCAAGAAGAGAGCCATAGAAACTTGAGGCTGGAATCTCTGGACACTTTTCTGAAAAGGTCTATTGATCATAGTGCAACTTCCTTTTCAGAGAAACATGTAGTTGTGCTGTAACAGTTCAATCCCTACTCATCTGGGCTGACATAACTCACTTGTGCTTGTCCAGGGTGTTCACATGCTATAAAGCATGCCTGTGACACCCAGAGAGGAGGGGAGGCGGTCACGGAGGCCAGTGAGTTGCACTAACCAATTGTGCTGGGAGATTGGCCTCAGAAGCTTTTGGGAGCAGGGAGAAGGTAGGCAGAGGGTGTTTCCAGGGGCAGACGGAGAGTGGAAGGAAGGCTTGGGAGCTTGTCTCAAACTTGTGCTGGATGCAGTGCAGACCATCCAGTCTGCCTGTTCCAGCACAAGTTAAGATTGCAATGTTTGTATATTAGGCTGCAGTCATAATCTCCAGTTAGGCCACCCTAAGCCTTGGTATAAGTCCTGTGCTGACCTGGGGATGTCACAAAAGTGCTGTAATGTGCCACTCCTGGGGGAGGGTTAGGCCAGTGCACAGACATGTGCTTGCCAACCTACATCACCACATGAAGACCAATGAGTTGTGTAGCCTAAATTAGGAACACAAAGTACCCGTTCTGTCTTGCCTGCTTTCAGTCATGTAGCATTGTAGTGAAAGTCCAAAACGAGGAGACTGGTGGATGTCTTGTATTATGAAGTTGCATTTATCAATATTTACATTTGGTGGCTGGTCACATTTAGTGGTCTATTTCTTTTTTTAGATCATTTTTATTGATTATATCAGAAAATAAAGCAAAGATAAAACAGATTTTTTAAAAAGGGGGAAAATGAACAGAGAATAAAATGGAACACAAATAATAAAAATAGTCTTGAAATTTATATGGCAAACACAAAATCCTAAATTTTCCTTCTGTTAAACTCTCAATTCCTACAAATCTGTCTTGAACAAACCAGTCTTATTTTAAAATTCCAACAAAAAGAAAAAAGGTACAACAGCTGTCTACTTATCAAATCCATTTAGAGGTCTATTTCCAAGCATTCATTATTCATGCCTGTTGCTGGAGAGAGACAGAAACAAACAAAAAAAAAGAGAGGATAACAGTTGGGCTCCTACTGTAGGTTTGTAAGAGTCTTATTACTCCATTTTATAATCCGTTTTTGGAGCTTTATTTTCTTCCTACGTGCACAATTGATGCAAATATGCATTTGGAACTATACTGCAATGTTGACAATGTTGACTTGAAGACATGTCTCATACATCCCTGCTCATGGTCAGAAGATTATGGCATTTAAATGTCTGTTCCTTTTTTCTTCTAAGATATGCTCAAGGAATTTAAGTCACAGCAATATTATTTTCTTGGAAAAACATAAAAATCTACTGCCCTTTCATCAGAAAAGGCAGAAGTGTCAATAACTAGTCCTGTTACATGAATGTTAGCTGTGTGGGTTAGAGAAGGATTGATCCCCTGGAACTCATACAAAGTAATGTTTGTTTCAGGTGAAGCTCATTGGCTATGAAGAACCATTGCCCTGGATTTCTTTGGGAGAAAAGGGAATGTTGGTGGTTGCACCTCAGTTACCATTTACTAAATATCCATATCAGTGGGGCTGGACTCTACAACTGACCAACGCATACTAGCAGCATCCATCTCTCAGTCGTCAGTTAGAATTTTTGAGAATAATGGGCACTAGGACACTCTTGGATGTTGCATATACGTGATGGGGATCAAATGTGTACATCTGTGGATTGAGCAGGTACATTAATGGCAGTATGTCAGAACAGAAACTTATCAAAAAGATTTTATGCATTGATCCTATTCCTTATTCAGCTTTTGAAATGGAGCCCTTATAGAAGTGTGTGTGACATTTGACAGCAGTAGGTGAAAAATGAGCAAAGTGGGCACGAGCTGTAAATTAAGAGATCAGAAGGCAGTTTAAGCAAAAACATTCACATTAAATTTCTTGCTCCCAAAAAAGGATTTGATTGTGTGTAAAACCACAATGAAAGGAATCTATTGTAAGAATAAATGCTTTGGGGAAAACTTTGTAGACCAGAGTTTCTTAACCACTGTAACTTGTAGCATTGGTGGTACGTGAGGTGGAGTACAGTGGGACGCCCAGACCCCTGATAAGATCAGTAGCACAATGTGACAAGCAGTAGTAAGGAGGCTGAAGCTCAGTGGGCAAAGCTCCAGTGTTTTTTGCAATCTCAAAAAACCAACCCATCCACCCTCATCAGTATTGCATCTAGCCTCCCAATCTGGAAATTACGGTGAGGACATCACTGCCAGGTGGATGATGCAAAGTGGTACAGCAGGGGATAAACTTTGAGAAACATTGTATACAACGTCTAACTGTTCCCAGACCTTAAAATGAAGCTTACCACAACATCATTTTATTATATTTTAATTTACTTTTTAAAGACCAGTTAAATTTAGGAAGGGGCAATCCAGTGCCTGTCTATGCAGAGACAACTCTGTTAAAAGTAATGAAATTTAAGTCACAACTGACCTCCAATGCTTTTTAGTCAAACTTATGCCTATATCCTAAAGTGAAATTAAGCCCTTTGCTCTGGAGCAGTTAAGATGACTTTCCATAAAATAACATTAGAGGGTAATGTAACTGCGTGGACCTGTATCTGCTCTAGATTTTGCCCTTAGTCATGATGGTCTTAAACCATTTCTGCTTTACGTTGCATATACACAACAGTGATCAAATGTGTACACTTTTGGGCTGTGCAGAAATAGGTTGTGAATTGGGGCCACACTGTTTACTCAGTCCTATTATCTATTTACTTCATCCTTCAGTAATATTACATTGTATATGAATTAGCATAACTGGATTTGGAGTATTGGAAAATGACAATAACCAAAGCATTTCTCAGATTATAAGATACCTCTCTTTGTGGCTCATTTTGGTTTTGTGATATTTTTAATGGAAAGTACAGTACATTCTTATTGACTTTTAAATAATGTTATGTAACTGTTGATTGTAAATATAATTTACATGGTTCACAAATGACAAATTCACTTTAGAATTCAACAGCTGTTTACAACTAAATTCTGCTAATGACCTAAAAGCCTGGAATTGAATCAATGTAAGTGAGCATGGTGCAGTGTTTTTTTACTACAGATTACTACTGTATAGCAGCAAATGACTACAAATATGAGCACTGTTTCCTCTTTTGTATTGAAGGGATTTCATTTTCTTTTTATACAAAAATAAATGCAGAACTGATTTTTCAATATTCACAACTGCATATACAGTACTGGAGGCAATTACACACAATCTTTATTAAAATACTTTACTGTGATACAGATATTTTGGGGATACTAAAACCCTCTGAGGTTTACTGGGTACTGTTTTATTGCTGACTGCTTGACATTTTTACATTGTTTCTATTTGTATTTTAGTGTGTTTTAATTGATTGTTAGCCGCTTTGAGTGCCCTTTAGGGAACAAAGTGGAATATAAATCTAATAATAATAATAATACAAATTACAAATATTTACAAACGAATATGTACAGCAGAAGCTGTTTACAAACAACATAATATTTTCTAAGATCAACCTCCTCTCAGGTTTGAATCAGTAGAGCAAGCACTCTGCATTGCAATGCCAAGAGTGTAGAATATCTTTAAAATGAACATTTGATAACCAGTAGCTCTAACCTAGAGCACTGGAAGCATATAAGGCCACACCTCATCCGCTATTGTTTACATTCTTAAGACTGCCAATGGAAGGTGGGGTAAAGTGGGAGGATGGGAGAGCATCTTGGGATAAGGACAGTTGGATTGTACAGTATGTACAGTATGTACACCAAAGACAGGTGTTATGCTGAACTTTTTAACAGGAGCTTCTCAGGGTCTTGCACAAATGTTGGAGGACTTAGCATACAGGCCAAGTCAATTCTGGCTGACACTGGAAGGGACTTCAGCTTGAAGCCACTCCTATCCCCTATCTGCTATTGGGAGAGTTGCTGCTAACTGTGAATGCTAGTTGCTAAACATTATTATCTTCCTCCTCCTCCGCCCTCTTAGTCCTTGCTATTTGCCACTTTACAACTAGGGGATCAAGTGAAATTTAAAAAAGTCCTCTACCTGCACCCAGACTATTGTGAACCAGAAAACTGACCTTGAATTTACTAGCCTTGGAGTCTGCACCATTTAAGAAAGTCAAGCAAGTTCTAAATGCTCTGCTAATAGAGTGTTGCTGGTATTCTCCAAAAAGAGTGATTCACTGAGACTGCCCCATACGCATTCTTATGGCATAATGATTTTCCCCACACTAAACTGTACTTTTAATCGGGTTTTGTAAATATTAGAAGTCTTTCCTCTTTATTATGAAGGGTTAGCAACCCTGGGCCATTATGACATTCCTTATTAAATAAAATATTCACAAGGGCCAGGCACTCCATCTGTTCACTTTCCCGTGAATTCATTTTTCTAGTTGTTGAGGGGTACTGAATGCTTCATATACATTTGCAGCAAAGTCTTTCACTTGTTCCATCATTAACAGATCCTGAAAAGACAGTATTCAAGTAATTACTTGATTTTTGTGTTCTTATCTATAGCAGCAATTTTAAGATACACATACTGTTTACATATATATACTTTTCATGAAAATAGTACAAGTACACAAGCAAACTAACTTTCCAGGAGTGGCATAGCTATGTCAGTGGGGCATGAGCTGCATCCTGCAGTTGTAGGGCAGTCACAAGGCCTCCTCAGAGTAAGGCCCTTACTTTCAAGTTGCATCGCCATTATCTCAAAGTTGGGAAATGGGTTAGGATTGCGCCCAAAGTGGTTTAACATACACCTGTAACTGGAGATAAATTACAGTGGTGCAAATAATTAGACAAGATGAAATTACCAATTTGGAAAAAAATATGCTGGGATGAAAAAGTGCGAAAGATCTAGGAAAATAGATGGCTCCAAATTGGAGCAATCCTGGATGCATTGAGAGGCATTTTCCAAGTTGCACCAGACCAGTGACCCTCTATTGCCCTCTGTAGGCCTCCGAACAGTGTTCGGATACCCACTGAGTGGATTGCCAGATTGGGACAACCCAGAAGAGACTTTCAGGGCTTCTCAAAAAGATTTCAATTTCTCCATGAAGAGGAGCATTGTGTCACAGAGTTTAACGCAATTTAAGTGCTAAGTCATTATAATTGGCTTCCACACTGTGCACCTTCAGATGCCAGGCTACTGCCAGGTGTTTTTTTTCAAGGCACTAGCATTTAATTGCTGCTGTCTACTGTCTTAGGTATTTCCTGCTGTTCAATTGCTTTTCAGTTTTGTAATATTACTGATTAATTCTGCTTTAGGATGCTGTGCTTGCTTCATCTATATATATAAAGAGAAAAGTCACTGACTCACTCATCACCACCCTGCCAAAAACGGTGGGCCTAGAAGTGTGAAATTTGGGGTGGGTGTTCCTTCCGTGTACGAGGGGTGCACTAAGAACGGGTTTTCGGAAATTCCAACCGGAAGGGGTGAAAAGGGGCGCAACGTGTTTTCTCCCTATACTTTGCATTGGAGAACTGATGACTCATCAACATTCCTCCCCAACTGCTGGGCCTGAAGCATGGAATTATGGGAGTTTCTTCTGTCACCTGAACACCCACCAAGAACCAACTGGAGAAATTTAACCCTTCAGGAGCTGAAAAGGGGGCAACTTGTTTCTGCCCTATACTTAACATGGGAGACTGAACAACATCCAGCCTATTTGGTGCTCAGACCCTGGTGCACTGGGGAATGTTGTTTGGAGGAAGAGGTTGCGCTGGCGAGGATGCTGTGCATGAGGGGAAGTTGTGCATGGGGGGAAGTTGCGCACGGGAGGAAGTTGCGCACGGGGGGTCGATGCGCACGGAGGAAAGTTGCGCATGGAGGAAAGTTGCGCATGGGGGGAAGTTGCACACGGGGGGGTCAATGCACACGGAGGAAAGTTGCGCACGGAGGAAAGTTGCGCATGGAGGGAAGTTGCGCATGGGGCAACTTGTGCATGTGGGGCTGATGCGCATGGGTGAAGTTGCGCATGTGGGGAAGTTGCACATGGGGGACTGATGCACATGGGGGACTGATGCGCATGGAAGGGTTGATGCACATGTGGTAAACTGCACATGGGGTAAGTTGCACATGGGGGACTGATGCGCATGGGGGGGACTGATGCACATGGGGGTATTGCGCTGCGGGGGGATGGCGCATGGGGGAATTTTACTCCCGCAACACAGGTATGCTTTTCGCTAGTTATGTTATATTTTACATTTATGAAGACTGAAGCTGATTGTGGTTTACCCTGTAAAGAAAAGTGGAATTAATGAAAGCAGTACAGTATAGCAACTGCTAGACCAGTGGTCTTTGGCCATTTCAGCACAGGACCCCCTTTCAATCTTTGGAATCTGTCCAGGACCCCCCTGTCAAACTTGCTACTCCCAATGCAGGACACAAGGCTAAAAAAGAGGACCTGTCCTGAAAAAAGAGGACATATTGTTACCCTGTCCCCAAGTCCCCATGCTCTCTCCCACCCCACTGTTCCCAACCTTACAGGTCCTCTCTTACTCCCAACTTTCTCCAAGCCCCCAGACTCACTCCGACCCTACTGCCAACCTCAGCATGGGGCAGAGCATCCATCAGTCACTGATTCTTCAATGCAAAGTATAGGGAGGAAAATGTATTGCGTCCCAATTCACCCCCTTCTGCTTGGAATTTCTGAAAATCGCTTCTTAGTGACTCCCTCCATCACGGAAGGAACAGTCACCCTAAATTTCATGCTTCTAGGCCCAGTTGTTTTGGCTGGGCATTGATGAGTGAGTGAGTCAGTCAGTGGCTTTTCTCTTTTATATATATAGATAATTTATTAATTCCAAGCAGGCTATAGGCTGCCTGCTCACAAGGAAAAGAAGAACAATGAAGATTTTTTTTTCCAAGATAAATGGATAAAAAGAGGATGTGCCCTGGAGAAAGAGGACATCTGATTAAATAAAAAATAAAAACAGCATTAAACACTCCATTAAAGCTTTTAAACCCCAGAAGGATAAGGATAGGAAAATAGGCTGGGGGGAGGGGTAAGAGAAGATTAGACAATTTTAACAAATAAATTAAAAAAATTCACATTACTTGTAGAGCCAGTTTCTATCATTTTCAGTGTTGGGGGCTGACTTCTGGAGTACTTTTAAGCTCCAGGTGCCTGGGATCAGGGCCATGCTGGAAGCCTTGCACCCCCTGGACTGACCTTCCAAACCAGAGAATGTTTGCTTACTCGTGCAGCTGTGCAGTGAGGAGATAACTTCTTTCTGGGGTGATTTTGGGGGCTGCACTCATTGGATTGCTCTCAGCCTGTCCTTTCCACTGGACTATGGCACATTTCCCTAATCACGAGTAAAGCCATGATATAAATTACTTTCATTTTCCCATGCATTTTCTATGCACATTTTTGCTTTTCAGTTTTTTTGGCCATAACCTTTGATAGGAAGGAGCTATTTTAAAATGGATTGTTCCGTTGGATTCAGGTCTTCATGATGAATCCAATGGCAAATGACATAATGGGGTAATGCACAACATTGCGAAGTTGACTTTTTGGGGTCTCCAGGTCCCTGGAGATGGTGGTCCCTCAGCCTTTGCAACCCCCACTTTGAAGACCAATGTGCTAGACAGACTATACTACTTAAAATATGAAAAGTCTTAATTTGTTTATTTTTAGCTGAATTTAAATGGAGAATTGTTTCTATTTATTATTTTTAATTTTATTTATTAAAAACTCCTTAGAAAAAGTCCAGTCCAATTAAAGTCCAATAGAGATACCATATCTATTAGAATCTAATGTTTACCTTTTCCAGCCAAATTTAATCTCCAAAGTTGGGGGGCATTAAATTCAATGGCGAATTAGAATGAAGTAAATACAGTATTTTGATTGTAAGTATATGTCAGTATCCAGTTTTACTAGAAAACAGTTTACTTTGTTTTAATAAAAATGTTGTATAAAGTGGTGCAATTAGGTAAAAATCATAACTTAAACCCATTATCAAATTATTATTGTCATATTGTTTAATGCTTTCAGCTACGCATTACAATCACCAATAAACTTTTTTTTAATCTCAAGCCTTTAACATCAGTGTGCATATTAGATTCTAGTATATATAGTAAAAAGCACCTTCTTACCTGAACAAAATGACTAGGTGTTTCACTGCAGACGGAATAGATCTGCCCATTTATTATTGGAATTATCTTGGCTAAAGGAAGACTGACACTAGAAAGGCTAGAAGAAGGGGAAAAAATGTAGTTATATCCCAAGCTTGTTTGTTCCTTTTGAAGCACATACAGTGCTTTACTGCTTCCACAGAAAACCTCAATGAAAAATTTCCATCAAAAGAACGACACTCTTTCAATAAATTAAATAACATCCCAATCTTTCCTAACTCCCTAACTCCTCCACACCAATGCCACCACACCAACAGGGTATGTGGGCATCCTGTGAGAGAAGCTTGTCCTCTGAGTAAGGAAGCATTTGTTCTCTTGCCTGGAAGGAAGACTTTGCTGTGCAAGCTACTTTGCTAGCACATGTCTGAGTGAATCTGAGAAGGCAGATCAAGGCTGGGAAAAGGGAGAGGGTACTCTTCCCAGCTTCAATCCACCCTTGTTCCCATTCCATCTCCTCCCTGTTCCACCCACCTGCAGTCAGATGTACTTTTGGTCAGACTTACCTATCTTGGTCTTCCGGTACTGCTGCCATTTGTGGCAGCACTCCTAAAATGGCTATTGGCAAAGGACTCCCAATGACACCAGAAACTATTTTACAACAGCAGAACTTTATTCAGCTGTCATAAACATATATTCTACAGTGATACAAACTGAATTCTGTTGTAATAAACACTTCCTGGATAAGATCAAGCTGTGACTACACCAATATTGCAATCCTAAAGACACTTTAGGGAGTAAGAATGGTTCCTGGGAATAAGAACCATTGAACACAATGGGGTTTACTTTTGAGTAGACATGGATAGGAGTGTGGTCTTTATTGCATTTCTGTCGCAACTTTTTACTGAAGGGACCAAAGGCAGCAAGTATTCTACAACAGAGAGTATTTTAAATAGTCTATAGATAAGAAAATGAAAATTCACTGACTGACTAACGCCCTGCCAAAACTGCTGGGCCTAGAAGTGTGAAATTTGGGGTGGGTGTTCCTTTTGTGACCAAGGGGTGCACTAAGAACCGGTTTTTGGAAATTCCAACAGAAAGGGGGTGAGAAGGGGCACAATGCGTTTTCCTCCCTATACTTTGCATTGAAGAATCAGTGACTGAGGGATGCTGTGGCCCAACCCCCTGACCTATAAGCATGAAATTTGGGGAGGGTGTTCCTTCTGTCACATGAACACTCACCAAGAACTGATGTGGAAAAATTTAACCGTTAAGGGGCCGAAAAGGGGTGCAACGTTTTTTGTCCTATACTTAACAAGGAAGACTGACCAACATCCAACCAATTTGGTGTTCTGTGCCTGGTGCACAGGGGGGGTTGTTCAGAGGGAGGGGGTGCACTGGGGAGGATGCTGTGCATGGGGGGTGTTGAGCATGGGGAGATGATGGACATTGGGGAGATGATGTGCTTGGGGATGATGATGCACCATGGGGGGATGGCATACGGGGAAATTTTACTCCCACAACACGGGTATGCATTTTGCTAGTATTACAATAGAAAAGTGTATGCTGCATTCTGTGGTGGTAAGACACTCATGGATATCTCCACAAAGTAAATAAATATTTGTTCCCTGACTTCAGGGTTATACTGTTGCTGAGGCAATGCGAGAAAGCTGGATAAGATAGAGCCCTTAAATTATTTTTTAAAACAGATGAAATGTTTTTACCTGTTCATGGAACTATTATGGCAAAGATCATGTTCACTTGGTCTGAAGAATTCTGCCACGTTGTCCAACAATCGACTGAACCCTCTATTTAAGCATGTGCCGAGTACCCTATTAAAATCTGGACTGAAAACATCAAAATAAATAGCCTCAATATACTTGTCTATTCCCAATTGTGAATAAACTTTTTGGTTTATAACTGAATTATAACCCAATAAAAAAGTTAAGAAATTCTGGGAGACGTATTATAAACCTATACTGTTTGTTTTATAAACCTATACTGCTCGTATTATAAACCTATACTGCCATTATCTATTTCATGTTTAGAATTATTAATATACTATTTTTTACTGCACTGCAACAGATATGTGGAAACAGTACATAAAGGTATCTAAATGAAAGTGAGAAAGAAAAAATAGAAGCATTAAATAAACTATTCTTTTTCAGGAGTAGAAATTCATAGTTATGAATTTATAGTGATACAGAAATAATGTTACAGTGTACTGTAAGATGATCTATTATAGCAGCACAGACTTCACATATTTTCCACATTAGTTTTCAAAACAACACACCATTCATCAACTTTACAGACAAGATCTCCATAACTTGTGGGTGAGTAATGCTGTAATCTTAAAGACACTTTCCTGAAACTAAGACCCATTGATCACAATGGGGCTTTCTTTTGAGTAGACATAGTTAGGATTATGCTCTAAGACAACTTTAGCTCTCAACTTCTTCTTTTACTGCTTGTGTACAACTGTACAAACACAAGATTTGTCAACCAGCTGGCTGCAGGTTGCGCTGCTGCCTATATAGGCACCAACCACAGCTGCTGGGTGCGGCACTCATCCCCGATTCAAAGCTGAGATCCAGCCTCTGTGGTCATGTGGCCAGTATGACTGCACAGAATGCTATTGACTTTCCCACTGAGCTGGAACCTAGTTACGTACTTACATTTCCATGCTTTTAAACTGCTAGGTTGGCAGGAGATGGGCTAGGGAGGGGAGTTCAATCTGTCTTTTAGCACCAAGGTCTTGAACCCTGGCCTGCTGGATGACAAGTATGGTGTCTTAACCAGCTGAACCACTACAGCCCTGGTATGTGATATGTTGGGGGACAAAGGTTGGAAATGCTGCTCTATATTGATTTGCCTAATCTTAATTGTTTAATTGGGTCTTCACATTATTTATAATAGCTAAATATGATCAGTTGTATAAATCATTCTAAAGCTTTACCCATTTCTGCCCAGCACACAGGTATACACATTTGATCCCTGTTACGTATATACAATACTGGGAAGCAGGAAAAGCTTAATCATTCCTATATCAACATACATACTTCTATTATTCCTTATTTAGTGGAGTACAGATTAATGGAACAAAATTTGCTACATACCTTTCTAACATGTCTCTTGTTTCATTAAGTAATTTAATAGTAGCAACATCTTTTTCTGTAAGTCCATAAGCCTACAAAATAAAGCATAAGCAAAATCTAAACCTGATACAAAACCAGATGTCCTATTTTACTTTGCTCTTGAGCCAAGATTTAAGAAATTTCTATAAAATTACTTGTTTAAGAGCACAATCCTAACTCTGTCTACTCAAACGTAAGCTCCATTGTATTCAATGAGTCTTACTCCCAGGAAAGTGACTTTAGGATTTCAGCCTAAGACTACAATCCTAAACACACTCAGGAGTAAGACCCATTCAACACAGTGGGGCTTATTTCTGAGTAGACATAGATAGGACTGTGCTGTAAAATATTTTAGATACCAGTGCTGAATACCAACATTGGTTGGTATTCAAAGGGCCACATAAGAAACTGCCATGTGATTACCAAGGCTTTTGTGGTGCACCACAGCACCACTATCAGAGGACCCTTCAGAACAGCATGTAATGCAAAAGGGAAGACCATGAAAGGCCTGGTAGATGCAGTTGGACTTTTGAAATTCAGCCATTATTTGTATTGCATTAATTCCATAAATCCTGCAGAATTCCATTTTGCAGCCACGTATGAGAACTGATTGGTCAAAATGAGTATCAGCTGCTAAGACCTTTTTCTACACTGACTTGAACTGAACACCCATATTCATTTAATAGACACACGTCACATTTCACCGAGATATATCTAAGAGCTTCTCCTGTTTGCAGAAGAACCGATTTACCTTTAAGAGGCACAAATTTTTCTGAGTACAAGCGTTTGAGAGAAACATCACTCACAAATCCCTCTCCCATGTTTGCTCATCTCTTCTCCTTGGGGAAAAAAGATGTCTCCCTGCTTCCCTACCCGCCCTTTCCCTAAGGTTGCCTGTGATTACTGCTTTGCTTGTTATGAAGAAGTGTTTGCTTGGGATGACCTGTTAAGTTCTGAGCCAATTTAGATTCTAGGTTCAAAACTGAATTCTGATTCAGAAACAATTTTTAAGTAATGTTGCATATTCAGGGTGTTATGCAAATACCTGGGTAGCTAAAGGGTTCTCTTCATTTGGCATCATGTAATGACACAGCATAGACTGGGATCCAGTTTCTTCAGAGAAAGATTTCCCTTGGGATTGTTCTATAATGGCCCTAATTTCTCTCAGCTTCTGATCCAAATCCATGAGAGAAAGAGTGTGCTTAAGAGAAACACTGCAAAGGAAATAACAAAATTTATTTGCCACGTCGGCAGCATGCAACCAAGTTGTTTTCAATAGGTATGAAAACATAAAAAACTCATGTAACCCCTTCCAAATGTTTACCTTCCAAATACATCCTGCACTGCTTTTTTAACCTCCGTAATTAATTCAGTCAAACCTATAAGAGAAGAATAAGGTATTAAATCCTATCCTACCTATTATTCAAATTTTGCAGAAATTGGCACTATGGGAAAAAAGGTCTCCAGATATCATACCATCTCCTAGAAGATGCTGAATACTTGATAAATATTGCTGTTGGACTTCAGGGGGAGCTAGAGGAGTCTATAAGGAGAAAAAAACATGCTGTAAGATTTCTCTGCGTTTATCCTCCATGAGTTATTCTGTTGTAGAATTTCCCTCTCCTTGCCTTCTCTTTCCTCTCCTGCTGCTGGTACCATACTCAAGATATCCCGGATTTTAACAGCCTCAGCCATCTCTGAATATTAACAGCAGAAGGCAGAACAATTGAAATCATTTCCCCAAGGCCTCCCTAATTTTAAGAAGAGTTGTCTTTAAAACTCCAGTACAAGCAAAGAATTTCTGTTCTATTTCCTTTTTACTTTAAAGCTACAGTTGTGGGAGGTACCCCACTGAATGCAAATAGAAAACTCATGCAAAGCATTTCACAATGATAAGGGCTAAACCTTTTAAAAACAGTTTCAAAAGCCACTCTCTGATGGCACAATCCTAACCAATTTCAGCTGGCATAACTCATCTGGCATAGATTCCTATGATGATGTGGGATGTCAGCCCATCTCTGTGCCACCCCCTTATGAATGGGGCATATGTGCCTTACAAAAGGGTTTCTCAACCCCCGGCCAGGGACCAATGGAGGTCCCTGGCAGCTGCCTGACTGGTCCCTGAAAGGACTCCTCAAAATGCCCCTTCCTCTCCTCACAACAGGAAGGCTCTGTTGGAGGACTGCAGCCTCAGAAACCAATTCTATGCCTGTTTACTCAGAAATAAGTACCATTGTAGGTAGTGGAGCTTACTCCCAGGAAAGGGCGGCTAAGATTGCCATCTCAGAGACCAATCCTATCCTGTCTACTCAGAAATATGTCCCATTATAGTCAATGAGGCTTTCCAATAAGAGTCACTAGGATGGCTTTGTGCATTTTCAATGCATCCTGCATTGGAAAAGGTTGAAAATCCCTGCTCTGAGTAGACATTTATTGAGACATTGAGCCTCACCTGCAATCCTATGCACCGTAACCTAGCAATAGCACTATTTATTAATTTGTTAAAATGGGATTTACAGATGGAGGCAGCTGTGCTGTGCTCTAGGCAGGGAAGCCCCTCCTCCAGGTTGCCAGAGGCAGAACTCTCCCCCCACCCCGTGATGGCCCCTGGAAAATTTTTTCCCAGAACCGGTCCCTGGGCACAAAAAGGTTGAGGATCACTTCCTTACAGCACTTTGGTCAGCACACCCCAAGGTCAGCACAGCACTTATGCTGGGACTTATGCTGGCCTAACTGGAGCTTAGGATTGCAGTCTCAGCCTCAGCATGTTCTTGTACAATTTTTCCCCCATACTCCTAGTTCAAGTCAGTATATAGTTCAATGGAATTGAAGCATGGATATTACTATCATCCCTCTTTAACACAATTCTACACTTCAAACAAAGCACTTACTGTGTCATTTTTGCAAACTGCTGCATTATCTAAGTAGATGTATCCACCAATAATGTTCAGCTGGACTCGTAGAAGAACTACCAACATACATGTGCTATATACAGCTACAGTGCTTCTTGTAAAACCTTTAATGAAACAGAAATTGTCTTAATGACTTGTCTTAAGTAAACACTGCTTCAATATATCAAAAATGTCATCAAATGTAATAAAAGAGGGCTTCATCTAGCTTGTTACATGATTATACTTCTGTATATACCAGACTAAGTAAATATTTACTATTCTTCTCATTCTATTCTGAATTCAGGACTAGGTTTGTACACTTATTTGAAACAGAAAGACCCATTATGCCTATACGTCTAAAAACTGCTTGTTTGGCACAGAAAGGAGCCCCAAACTGTCAGTGATAAGACAATGCACCAGCTGCATTTAAAAAAACAGAAGGAAGCTAGGGAAAATAATTTTTGTTATCTGAAATAGTCAATCATGTAAATCTTAGTATTAAAGATGCCTGAGTAACACTCAGGGCAAAATCCAGAGTAACTATGGGAGCACGTAAGAGACATTACGTGCACCCGTAGTTATTGCACCTCCTAATGAAAACCTATGGGAAATTCATATTGTAATCCAGAGTAACTTGTTCTTGCTCCGGAGCAAAGACTCCCCATAGTTACTCTGGATTTCACCTTCAGTTTGTTTGATCCCTCTTCTTATATTACATACTAGCGAAAAGGGTACCCGCATTGTGGGAGTAACATTTCCCCATAGGCCACCCCCCCCCCACAGCGCATCAACACCCCATGCACAACTTTCCCCCATGTGCATCAACCCCCATACGCAACTTTTCCCCATGAGCAACGTTCGCCCATGCACAACTTTCCCCCATGTGCATCAGTCCCCCATGCGCAACTTTCCCCATGCGCATCAACTCCCATGCTCATCAACCCCCATGCACAACTTTCCCCATGCGCAACTTTCCTCGTACACATCACCCCATGTGCATCGGTCCCCCGTGTGCATTGGTCCCCCCATGCGCATCAGTCCCCCCATGTGCATCAGCCCCCCATGCGCAACTTTCCCCTATATACAACTTCCCCCCCATATGCAGCATGCTCACCAGTGCAACCTCTTCCTCTGAACAACATCCCCCCAGTGCACCAGGCACCGAGCACCAAATTGGCTGGATGTTGTTCAGTCTCCCATGTTAAGTATAGGACAGAAACACGTTGCCCCCTTTTCAGCCCCTGAAGGGTTAAATTTCTCCACATGGGTTCTTGGTGGGTGTTCAGGTGACAGAAGGAACTCCCAGAATTCCATGCTTCAGGCCCAGCACTTGGGGTGGAATGTTGATGAGTCAGCAATTCTCAATGCAAAGTATAGGGAGGAAAACGTATTGCGCCCCTTTTCACCCCCTTCTGGTTGGAATTTCCAAAAACCGGTTCGTAGTGCACCCCTCCATCACGGAAGGAACACCCACCCCACATTTCACGCTTCTAGGCCCAGCGGTTTTGGCAGGGCGGTGATGAATCAGTCAGTGAGTCAATCAGTGAGTGACTTTTCTCTTATAGATATATATATCGATATATTACGTAACTAGTGAAATTTACCCACTGTTGCAGGTAACTTCATCTGCCGTGCAACACCTCCACTCCCAGTGCAATACAATCCCCCCATGCAGCACATCCTATGCAACACACACCCCTCTAAGCATCATCCTCCCTCAACCAGGTGGTTGAGGAAGGTGGCGTGTTTGGGGCTTCAATGTTTTGTATATGCAACACCCCCCACAGGCATCATTCCCCGAGTGCAACATCCCCACTGCACATCAAAACCCATGTGCAACATCCCCCGATGCGCACCACCCTCCCATGCGCACCACCCTCCCATGCGCACCACCCCCCAATGCTTCAGGCACTGGGCACCAAATTGGCTGGACGTTGATCAGTCAGTCTTCAATGCTGAAGTATAGGACAAAAATACATTGCACCCCTTTGCACCTCCTTAAGGGATACATTTCTAAAAATCAGTTCTTAGTGGGTGGCCACATCACAGAAGGAACACCCTCCTCAAATTTCATGCTTCTAGGTCCAGGGCTTAAAGCAGGGCTTGGATGAGTCAGCAATTCTTCAGTGTAAAGTATAGGAACAAAAGTGCATTGTTCCCTTCCCCACCCCCTCCCCAGTTAGAATTTCCCAAAATTGGTTCTTAGTGGCTGCCTCCATCATGGAAGGAACACTTTTCCCAAATTTCATGCCCGATGCCTGGCAGTTTTGCTAGGAGTTGATGCGTGAGTGAGCTTTCTATTTTATAGATACAGATTTTAAAAATAGAGCTATAAGTACAATGCACCTGAGAAGTTACAATCACCATGCATTCTGATCAGCAACTATTCCTCTTACTGTCACAAGCTGTTTATCACAAGCTTGGGAAATTCTGAAAAAACTATATGCAGTGGAATTGGATCAGGAGAGGTGTATGGTAGGGCAAAAAACTACAATTTGGGGAGAAAAAAAACAGAAGCCCTGCCATATGTGTTCAATCCCTTGTACAAGGCTCACTGTATCATTAATGTACCGTAATAATTCATTTTGACTTACTTATGATTTTCAGATCTTCCCATATTTCTAATTTATTGGCTGGTCTGTGGAAAGGAAACAAATAACACATTGAAAATTAATTAGTTGATAGAGAGAAAGCCAAATTTCAGTCTGCATTAAGATGTAGAAGACTATTTTTATAAAAATAATTAAGAGCAGAGAAATACAGTGAATATAAGGATTCTGCAAAGTGATGCTAGCAAAAGGATCATTAGCAAATCCATGCCAGCAGTAAATCTAAAGTTTAGCATTTACCAGCCTAAGTGCTGGTAATAAATGCCACATATGGCTTTTCAGACTAATTGAAACAAGCGATTCATTTTATAATAGGCTGCAATCCTAATTCATTTTTATCTGTGACTTCCATGCATCATGCAAGAGCAGAATAAGATTAATATTAAAATCTGTTGTGATAAGGTTTTTCTTTCTAAATCATCTGTGGTGTTACATAGATTTACAATGCAATCCTGACTTTAGGCTAGAAAAATGGCCCAGCTAAGCTGGCCTAAGTAGACCAGATCCTGAGCTGACAGTTTGGCCAAATCCACAGGGCTAGAAGGCCTCTGGCTGAAGAGGCAGCATGCTCACTGGGGTGGTGTAGTTGTGCCATATCCTGAGGTTTGCTGGTGCAGTAGTGCTGAATCCTGAGGCTGAGGCAGGGGGTGGCTGAGGACTCAAAATTTTGTTGCCATCACTTCCAATTTTACTTTGGCTTATTATGGACCCCAGTGTGTCTACTCAAATTTATTCCTGCTCCTGGTCTAACTTTGAAAACAGGCTGTGGATACAGCCTTACTGCACTCTTCTAGGCCAAGCTAAACATGCCCTCAACGTGCCTCTCTTGAAATGCCTAGGCTGGCACAGCGAGGCCAGCCAAGGTTCGTCTTGGGCCAGCCTAAGGCAAGCAACCCTCTACACATTTTCCTGAGAGTAAGTCTCATAGAACACAATGGGACTTACTTCTGTGTAGACATGCTTAGGATTACACCCTAAGTTGATTTATGCCAGCCCAAGCCTTTCTGGTGTAAGTCGACTGGCTTAACATGGAATTGGACCAACCCAGTGATAGATAGTTTAGCCCATTATACTTCAGGATTGCAGGCGAAGCCATTTACACTTTTCTCAGGATAAAAAACTTCTCTCCCATTACCCATCTTCTGATTCAAGATACAGCAAATAATTCTTTCATATGATCACTACATAAGTATAACACTTATAAACCAAATTTAGCAGACAGTGAAGCAAAACAAGCCTTCTTATTGGACACAGCTACTGAAAGGTAATACTTACTTGTTTTTCAATAGAGAAGTGAGGCCTTCCGAATTCAACTGATGCATCAAGGCATCTCTTAGTGTTGGAAGCATTGACAATACTATTATGAAATAAATAAAACAACTAAATTAAAATTAACTTACAAAAATTACTACTTATTTGTAACAGAGAAGAGTTAAAAGTATCCCCCCAAAATAAGAAGCAAAGAACTCAATTGTAACATAACTCTGACATTATTAAAGGTAATTTCTTCAGTGTTTATCCTTTATGGCAGTGTTTCTCAAAGTGGGGGTCGCCTAGAGCTTTCCTGGGGGTCGCCAAAAGACCCCTGGTGCAGGGGGCCAGGTCAGGTTTGCCAGACCTCCGGCTGTAACTGCGTGTGCACTGGGACTGACTGACAGCCTCAGGGCCCAATCTTATGCATGCCTATTCTGAAAAAATCCTGTTATAGTCGGGGGGCCTTTATTCCCATGTAAATGTGGATAGGATTGCAGCCTCAAGGCCCAATCCTATGCATGCCTACTCTGAAATAAATCCCATTGTGTTCAATGTGTGCATAGAACACACATTTCATTTTTAACAATGAAAATACATCCTGCATATCGGATACTTACATTACGATTCATTAACAGTAGCAAAATTACAGTTATAAAGTAGCAACAAAAATAATTTTATGGTTGGGGTCCCCACAACATGAGGAACTTATAAAGGGGTCACGGCTTTAGGAAGTTTGAGAACCACTGCTTTATGGTGTCCTGGATCAAAGTAGTCCAATCCATGTTTTGATGCAACATTGAGGAAACAGGCTGGTCCATCAGAGAAACCAGTTGCTGGGTCATTACCTTCATACCAAGATGTACTGATTTGGCTGTCTGCATTTGCATGCTTTTGAACTGCAAGTTGGTAGGAATTGGGGTGAGTGACAGCAGCGCACTGTCTTCTCTGTTGGTCTTGATCTGACAATCCCTAGGCTGACAATTTCAGCATCTCTAACCACAGAGCCACCCCAGCCTCTGGCAAAAAGAAAACCAGTTATTTCAGAAGTGATCAGGAATGGCTCCTCTGAACAGCATTGTGGTTTTCAGCCTTAATAAATCTCTCTGGAATACCATGCTCAGTACAGAGGAAGGTTTTCTCAGATGGTTCTCCAATACCTGACTTTCTATAGCTTGTGTTGTGGCAGCAGAAAGAAACTACCCGGTTTCACTGCCATTAAGCTGCAAAGGGAAAGTGAGGAGCAGGAAAATGTGCATACATGCTAAATACAAGGATCTACTCCCCTTGGTCAGCTTGGTTTCTCCTGGTTCCTTTCCTAACATGTGGTTTCAAATTTTGGATGCTACTATCTTACCTGTCATGTTGCAAGTTCTTTGGTTACTTTCAAAATGATATTGCCTTCGGGCTTGTGCTATATATTCTGCTGCTTCTCTCTCTTGGATTGCTTTCATTTTTTTCTGGCCATATTTTCCAAGGACATAGACTCCTACAAAAGAGAGATAAAAAATACAATGGGGTGTACTCTTTTATTACCCTTGTTTAGCTTTTTAAAATATCTCCCTCTCTTGCACAGCGGTGTTGAAACACTTCACAGCGGTGCTGGAACACTTCACACGTTTAACTTTTAACTCAACATAGCCATTGGAAATGTGTAACCTGGAGGAAGTTTTCACAATTCAAGTAAAATGATGGCAGAAAGTGATAGATCTCACCTCAGCATATAGAGTAACTCACCCAACATATAGAGGTTGCAGTCCAGAAGTTTGTTTGTATTGTTTTGAGTTTGAAATACTTTTCAATGTTACAAATGTTATGTTTCTCCCAAGCTCACCAAAGTCAATTTAAGCCAGCAATTTCCCTTGTTCTTACACCATCTCTCTTCCTCTGTCTCTTGCTTTCTCTCTTTTCTTGGGTCTCCTGTCCAGTTTCTCCTAACCCCGTCCCTCCTCTCCATGCCCCGGCCAGTTTGGGTCTGCAGTAATTATGTCAACTGCTGGAAGTCAACAACAGTTTGAGACAGTCACACAAAACACTGTGGATCTCCACTGAGCATGTGCAGGTTGATATGTGTCATTATTTCACTATCAGGTAATAAAGACTGCTGAACGGAGAAAAGACTCATCCAGGGAGCCTGTTAACAAGCAAGCTACATGTAAACACTTCCTTATTGTAAACACTCCCTTATTTTAAAATACTTGGTTTTATAGATATACACGACATATATGCCCACATTTTAACATGCTAAAAGTGAGCACAATTGTAATTTTAAGTGGAATCTAGTTGCAAGCAGAGAGGGAAAAAAACCAATTTCTGGACAAATGCTATTATTTTATTGTGTGTGGTTAAATGCTACATGTTGGCTGCAGCTCTACAAACATTTCACCTGTACTTTAGTAATAACACTGCAACATTTTTGAAATCCAGGCTAGCACAGAAACCATCATCCTTAACAGCAAGTGTCTATTAACACTCCTGAAAAGCTTTTGGCACAATTGGCGTCTATATGAAAGGAGGCTTTTACAAAGCAAAATATTTAGCCTAGTGTCCGTTCACATCATTCATATGAATATAGTGTTTTCCTACACACTTCTGGATAGTTTTTCATTTCTTGGGATGAAGAAAAGTTTATTTCTTTAATGAACTTTTCATTTCTTGAGATACAATGTATGAGCACAGAAAAGATTCAGAGGAGATGCTAAGAGCTGTACTTCCTAAACTGCAGGGGGGAAAAAGTCATGCTGTGGGAGTCTCTTAAAAACTGGTTACAATGTAATCTGCTGGCAAGAAGACATAACCAAAGAGAGGGATTTGTCTGCGCAAGCAAAAGTGAGGAAATCAGAGAGGAATAATCAGGTTTATGTGAATTAATAAAGAACAAGCTCAGACTTGAATCACTTCCAGCATTATATTTAAGTGGGGAAAATCTGCTATTCAAGGCAGACAAAGGAATGGAAGCTTTAGTGTTCAGACCACCATTTTAAAACCCAAGAAATCAAAATATCAACGGTCTGCAAGAAACATGGGTGGCGCAAGTGGTTAAGACACTGTGCCTGTTAACCAGCAGGGTAGGGTTCGAGACCCAGGTCAGTCCCCACAAGACAGGGTGAGCTCCTGTCCTCAGCCAGCTCTGCGATGCAGCTGGAACCAATCATATCTGCTCTGCCTTTCCATTGGACTATTTCAGTGGCATGGAGAGGGGGGATTTGCTGCTTGAGTAACAGCATATCCTCCATATCAATCTAACCCAGGCCTGCAGGCCACTGCAGCATATGCAGTGAGCACGATACCATAGTCTCTCAAGACTGATGGGTGCCTGCAAGAAACGTGGCTGTTCATGGTTATTCTGTTTTTCAACCAGTGGCACCACCTGTAGTTCTTGAAGTGGTATCCAGTGATATTTGTAAAACCCAGGCAACGAGACCAACAAACAGCTGCAGGGGCTTGGCTCAGCAGTTAGAGCTCCAGCATGTACTTTTTGCAGCTCAGAGCAGCCCTCCTGACCACCCTCTTACAAGTGTTGGTGTCTGGCCTCCCAATCTGGAAGTAACTGGTGAAGATATCACTGCCAGTTACTTCCAGTGGTACTTCCAATAGATGGAGCATGAGAAGTGGTACAATGGAGGACAAACACTGCAGAATGCTTCTGTACAATGATGAGAGGGAGTAGGAATCATACTTTCTCAATCCAATTTGCAGTACCCCAATAATAATAATATCAGGGCTGTTGGTGTTGTAACCAAAATGATACAAAATGATACATGAAAGTATGATGAGAGGGAGTAGGAATCATACTTTCTCAATCTGATTTGCAATACCCCAATAATAATAACATCAGGGCTGTTGGTGTTGTAACCAAAATGATACATAAAAGTATGAGAGGTAGTAGGAATCGTACTTTCTCAATCCGGTTTGCAATACCCCAATAATGATAACATCAGGGCTGTTGGTGTTGTAACCAAAATGATACAAGTAAAGCTAAGGAATTTAGGAGTCCTTACCTATTATAATAGTTTAAGGCCACAATCCTAATCTCCAGTTAGTCCGGCCTAAGCCCCAGTTCCTGTGCTGAACTGGGGGTGTCACAAAGTGCCACAAGACACTTCTGTGCCACTTCTTGGGGTGGGTTAGGCCACTGCACAGACATGCACTTGCCTCCCTAAATCACCAAAGGAACAGGAAGACCAATGAATTGTGCCGGTCTAGGTTAGGATTGCGCCCTAAGCCAGTGTTTCTCAATATTTTTCCTCAGCCATACCACTTTACATGGTTCACTTATCCAAAATACCACCAGAAGTAATTGTTGATGAATCACTTCTGGGTTGGGAGGACAAATGTGACACGACAAATATTAGTAAGTGGTTCAAATGCTTTCCTGAGTGTGGATAAGCAGAAGTACCTCTGTTTTTTTGTACCACATTTCTGGACTTGCTGCTGGGTGTCAGGTGTCCAAGGGTCACCTGAGTCTTACCAAACACCACTTCAGGTAGCACCTGTAATACCCGTACCACTGGTTGAGAAACACGGCTTCATGGAGTTTGTAAACAATAAGGCTATTGCTGTTCATCTGGAAGCCTCACTGGACAAAGCTGGACTTGCAGCCATGCAATGGTCACAGAGCAAAATAAAATCAAGGTGCCCATGTTGAGCTCTGCAAGAATAGGAGACGGAGTGGGGGGGCTGCGATCTTATCCACACTTTCCTTAAGAGTAAGTCACACTGACTATAACGGCTATAAAGAGTAAGCCACACTTTTGAGTAGACAAGCATATGCTTGGGCTGCAAGGCTGCAATCCAATCCACACTTACCTGGGAGAAAGCTCCAACAGCTATAATAATACATACATATATATTTTGAAGTAAACATATGCACTATCCACACTTAACTAGAAGTAAGCCCCATGGATTATGATGCTGCTTACTTCCGAGTAGACACGTACAGGCTTTGGCAAAGAACAGATCTGTAACTCTTTGGCAAAGAACAGATCTGTAACATCTACCCACTATTACCTGGGAGTAAGCTCCAATGATTTACTTCTGAGTAGACATACACAGACTTGGGTTACAATCCTATGCATCTACCCGGGAGTAAGCTTCATTGGCTACAACAGGACTTACCTCTGAGTAGACATCCATAGGCTTTGGCTGCAAATCTATCCATGAGGCTTACTTCTGAGTACCTGAGTAGACCCCACCCTTACCTGGGAGTAAGCCGCATTGGCTACCATGGGGCTTACTTCTGAGTAGACCTGCGTAGGTCGCCCACCCTTACCTGGGAGTAAGCCCCACCGGCTACTATGGGGCTTACTTCTGAGTAGATCTGCGTAGTCCACCCACCCTCACCTTGGAATAAGCCCCACCGGCTACTATGGGGCTTATTTCTGAGTAGACCTGCGTAGTCCGCTCACCCTTACCTGGGAGTAAGCCGCATTGGCTACCATGAGGCTTACTTCTGCGTAGAGCTGCGTAGGCCGCCCACCCTTACCTGACAGTAAGTCCCACCAGCTACCATGGGGCTTACTTCTGAGTAGACCTGTGTAGGCCGCCCACCCTTACCTGGGAGTAAGCCGCATTGGCTACCATGAGGCTTACTTCTGAGTAGACCTGTGTAGGCCGCCCACCCTTACCTGGGAGTAAGCCATACCAAGAGGTTTACTTCTGAGTAGACCTGTGTAAGCTTCCCACAGTTACTTGGGAGCACCATGGGGCTTACTCCTGAGTAGACCTGCGTAGGCTTTGTGGGGAGGGGTGCCGCGGGTGACTCACCCCCCAGGAAGGCCCCCAGGAAGAGCCATTTCCTCTTGTGGCGCTTGAGGAAGCCCCAGACGGCCAGCAGCATGGCGGGAGCAGGAGAGGACGGCCGCCCCTCTGCCAGCAGAGCCCGCAGTCCGAGCCCCGCCCCCGAGCCGCCCCCGAGCCCCAGGACGCCCACAGGCGGAGGCGGTCCGTCCCTTTCCCGTTCCCCCGCCAGGCCGAGGTCCGTCCCCGCCGCCTCCCCCCGGAACCTCCTTCCGCGCGCCTTTGGTTCCGCCGACAGAGATGGAGCCCGCAGAGGGAGAGAGAGAACTCTGGATGGACAGAGCTGTGGAGATGGTGGGTTGATCTGCGGAACTCCCTGCCACAGGACTCACTCGGGGCTGCAGCTGCCCTGGGCGCCCGTAGAGGGGGTGGAGGAAAGCCCCGTCTCTGCCTACAGGGGCTGGGGTGGGTGCTGGTGGCTGCAGGATTAGCCACGCTTACTTACCCTGCAGAAACTTCCCTGTAAGGTATACATTGTAGCCTCTTCAAAGAACAGACAGGTCTGCAACATTTCCCCTCAAGCAGTCAAATACATGGTAGCCTCAAGTGTAACCCACTGAAAGGAATGGGGACACACCTGGAATTGCCTTGAGACCCACCTTGTGGGTCCCCATCCACACTTTGAGAAAACACTGCTCTGGGGATTGGGGCCAGGCTGCAATCCTAGACACACTTTCCTGAGAGTAAGTACCATAGAAGATAATGGGACTTACTTTTGAGTAGACATGCTTAGGATTGTGCCCTAAATCCATGTCTGGGCAAAATCCTAACCAGTTTAGGCCGGCCTAACAAATTTGGCTTATCTTCCCCGGATGATGTGGCTTAAGCCTGTGCACTGGCCTAACCCACCCCCAGGAGTGGGGCAGAAGCTCCTTACAGCACTTTTGTGACACCCCCCAGTCAGTACAGGACTTAGGCCGGAGCTTATGCCAGCCTAACTGGAGCTTAGGTTAGGATTTGCAGCCTTTATTCTGTTTAATCTGGATTTCTTTTGATGTGACCAAAAGCTGTCTTAACTGCACACCATACCTACTATCGTTCCCTACAATTCAGACTAACTACAGGAAGATGTAAGAGGCACTTATTCTGGATTGCTCTGTGCATTTCCCATAGGTTTCACCATAACTATGTCGGTGAAAAAGATCCCATAGTTACTCTGGATTGTAGCCTTAGTCTCAGGCTTCAATCATAGAATCCTAGAGTTGGAAGGACCTAGTAGGTCATCTAGTCCAACCCCCTGCCTGCAGCAGGAAATCCTCCTAGAGCATCCCCGACAGGTGCTGGAGCCTCTGCTTGAAGATCCCCAGTGAGGGAGAGTCCACCACCTCCCTTGGCAATCTGTTCCACTGCCAAACCACCCGAACCATCAGGAATTTTTTTCTGATATACAACCAGAATCTCCTTTCTTGCAGTTTATACCCATTGGTTCTAGTTCTGCTTTTTGTCCAGATCCTACTGAAGGTTTTTCCTTCAACCCCTCTGTAGACAGGAATGAACCTCAGTGATTATAATAGTGCTTACTTTGGAGTAGACATGCAAGTCTAGGTCTCTCAGGTTCCTTCCCATTGCGTTTGGATTACAAGCATGCATCCAGAACAAATTATGCTCATAAACCAAGTTACCACTGCACTTACATAGAATTAAAGAAAATTCAGCAGTGGGTTGATCACTCCAGTTAAGCTGGTATAAATCATGGCACAAGTCCCATGATGGCCTGGAAGTGTTGCAAAAGTGTTGTAAGACACTTTTGTGCCACTCCTGGCACAAGCATGCGCTGGCATCACCACACCAGCACAAGAACAGTGAGCAATGAGTTGTGCCAGTCTAAATTGGTTAGGATTCTATCTGGACTTTTTCTGATATCTCAGTAAACATGAGCTACTAGGATCTTTGTTTTTGTGGTAGGTGTGCAATGGGCCTCAGATTACAGTGACAGAAAAAAGTATCCTTCACAGATTTCGTTACCCATTCTCCCACAACCCACATCCCTGAATCAGCGATGCTCTTTTCTTGTGTATTTGTATAAAGTCAGTCTTTTTAAGGGATGATATTTTCTGTTGAAATGCTTAATTAATGCTGGTATTGCAAGTGGGGGAGGATGTCATTGAATGGGTTATGCTTTTCGGTATACCATTAGTGGTGAAGAAGACACAGAAAACTCTTCATGTTGGTCTTCCTGTGATTTTTGTGTCTAATAGGCTAAGGAAGCACTACAAAATGGTGAAGTGCCAGTTGGCTGTCTAATGGTCTACAATAATGAGGTCATTGGGAAAGGAAAGAATGAAGTGAATGAAACAAAAAATGTAAGTTCTAAACAAATGTAAGATGCTCCCTCAAAAATAAAATTAAAAGATGCTTTGTGGTGGTGTCACCCCGTTATATGTGTCATCCCAGGTGGTTTGCACCCCCTTGTGATACCACTGATATCCCCATACAAAACCCAGCGTAGATTAAAGAGCAGATGCTGAGACACTGAAGTGGTAAAAGAGGAAATGAAGAAAAAGTGAAGAATACACTTTAAGGTATTTAAAGCACATGCAGATGCTATTTGTTCAAGGATTAGTTGACAGATGAGTACTTATTGCAGTACCTTGTGGTTTTCATGGCATCTGCTATGCATGATCTTTTGGAGAACTAGCTGAAATCTACATTCATTTGCAAGATTGTATTTATAGAACTGATTTACAGATCAGTTCAGTTTGAAATGAGTAACTATTTCTTAACAGTTGCATTTTTAAGTTCTTTATTTTGAGCAGCACATTTTTAATCTTCCAGGCAATTAGCTTTTTCTAATTTGGGTTCAACAATGATAAAATAGCAAGTGAAGTTCTGTGAGGTCCACAGCCTCCCCTCCTCCCCCCAAAACAAAATAAATAGCCATTGATACTGGGAATACGTATGTGTTTTGATTACAAAAACGCATTTTCTATTTTGTAACAAAATCGTTTATTCAATATAAGTAGTAGCTGTTGTCAGTGGAAAAATACTGATGTTCAGTTCAGCCTAGGAACACTTGAAAATATTTCTAATTGGTAGTGACTAGAGACTGCATCTGTGAGCTTGCCGAAGGCTCTTACAAGCGAGAGAGTCTCCTGTGTGTTTCTTGGAGCACTAATGACTCGTTGGTCTCATTTCCTCCCTAATGTTTATTCATAGACTGAGTTGGTGCAAAATAAGAAAGTAGACATCTGACATGGATAGGAAAAATATTTTGCTTTAACTGGGCATTTCTTCTTCCCAATGGCCATGGTCTCTCCACTCCTCGCCCCTTGTCTTTGCCCTTAAAATAAATCTGGGCAATTCTTACATTTGTTATTCCTGGGATATTTTTAAAGGCAAGCTAATTTATCACTCCTTAACAAGGGAAGAACAGATGCATTCCTATGATAAGGAGTCACTTTTTGATTAGTTTTTCTGTTTTAGTGATGAGGCATTATTCTTTTCAAACTGTATTCCACGAGCCTTGTTTTTTTATGGTTTTGATTGCTTACATTTGACTACACTTAAAAGTTCACACATACAGTAATTTAATCGGAGTTGTTCATTGTGGGCCTTCTCTTATAATTTATGATAAAGATAATAAACATAATAATGACCCAAGAAAGTGAAAAAGTCTTCTTTTTCAGGAACTTCTTAGCAGAAGAATACAAATACTGTAGTGTGCCCAGACCATGGAACTTAGATGTTGTTGTTTAAGTAATATTGGGGGTGGATTCAGACATGAATTTTTAATGATGTGGTGGATATGTGAATATAAACATGTTGCAGGCAATTGGCATAATCCTCCTCTTTTGGTACTTATACATATGACATTTATTAACAGAATTCCAGCAGGTAGATGTGACTCTAGAATCATAAAGCTGGAAGGAACACACAAGGTCATCTAGCCCAAACCTCCTACATGCAGGATGACCAGATGCCCAAACCTTAAAAGAAAGACAAGCCCTACAATCCAGAGTAACTACGGGAGCACGTAAGAGACATTACGTGTACCCGTAGTTACTGCACCACCTAGTAAAAACCTATGGGGAATTCATATTGCAGTCCAGAGCAAATTGTTCTTACACATGAGCAAGGACTCCCCGTAGTTACTCTGGATTGTGCCCAAGGACTTGGATTCCTCTCAGCCTGCATTGGATTCTGCTCCTCAGTACAAATCCAATGACTTATGACATGATAGGGTACTGCACACCGTTGCAAAGTTCCAAAATGGAGGACAGTGAAGCTCTTTTGAAGGACACCTGGACAGGAGACTAAAATAGAGGGCAAATCCAGAAATTTCAAATCATATGATCACCCTGCCTTGTAGCAGGAAATCTTTCCAAGAACTATCTCCAGCAGCCAGTCAAGTATCTTCATGTGCCAGTAAGGGAGAATCCACAACCACCTTCAGCCATCTGTTTCACTGTCTTACGATCCTTACTAGGTCGTACCACTTGTCTGTGATATGTTTAGAGCTTGAATATAAGGTGGTGTGATGAAAAAAAAATGTCCATGGCGATTTCATCTTCTTGTTTTATTCAGGGGTCTGGAATATCACAAGCCAGCTGTTGCAGTATAATTCATTTCCGGACCAGATAGGATGTCAGATTTTGAAACCATGGAAGCTGCCTTACATATATTTTCTTTCAACTGAATAAAGAGTTAATTTTATATTGGGTTACTTCTTTCCTTCAATCCACTACATTGCAATTTGGCATATAGAGCTGTTGTTATCTTCTTGTATCTTTGTAGGCCACTCGCCATGCAGAAATGGTGGCAATTGATCAGGTCCTAGATTGGTGTCGTCAGCACAAGAAAGACCCCAAAGAAGTGTTTCTGCACACCGTGTTATATGTTACTGTTGAACCCTGCATAATGTGTGCAGCTGCTTTGCGTGTGATGAGTATCCTTTGTAAAATAATTTACAGCCATGTAACTTTCAACATATGCTCTACTATTTGCTAACAAGGTAGTGGAAATGTTTTAGTGTTTAGGTCTGTTGTAGGGGACATTTAGAAACTATGGGCAGAAAATTTCATTTAACTAGTGTTGGCATGGTTAGAAATAGAAATAGAGCACAATCCTAACCATGTCTACTCAAAAGTAAGTCCCATTGTGTTCAATGGGTCTTATTCCCAGGAAAGTGTCTTTAGGATTGCAGCCATAGGCAAGGAAAGACAAGTTCTATCACAAGGCCAGTGAGGTACTTGCAGATTTTGCGATTGCCAATGAAGAACAGAAAAAGTAAATTTGTTTATATTTTAAAACTCTGCTATTTGCATTTTCTGTTTTCTGTATTAAATGGGTAATCTCTATCTTTGAGACTACCCATTTCATGAAAATGGGTTTGTGAATGGGTTTAAGTAGATGGGAGCCTTGAGTTGGAGCCCAAAGAGCAAAAATGGGTGAGAGAAGTTTTGTCTGGGTTAAATTTCTTAACAAATGCATGTGTGAAGTGGAGGATTTATGGTGTTTGTAAGACAGGAGTGAGGAATGGATTTGAGAGTGAAGGTCAGATAGCTAGATAATAAAGTCAGGATAATGCTACCTTGTGTGCTTTCTCTCCTGGTCTAGTTAATACCTTAATTTATCTATATAAATCCCACTGGTTGTATATGGTTGCCAGAATGAACGATTTGGAGGCTGTGGTTCAGTTTTGAACATCTCTTCTGCTGCTTTAATGGACACAGGGGAACCATTTCAGGTGAAATTCTTTTTCTTGTGCTTTTAAAAGCTTTATGAAAGCATGGAAAAAAACATCCAATTGGGATAGTATAACCCTATCTGATGAGATATTCTTGGAGTACTTTTCTGCTGAGACTACCACTGAAAAGTCTCTTTGCCACTGTTGGGTTAGCACTTCTCCAATAAGAGGTGGTGCTAAATCCTGGTTACTTATAAAATTCAACAACTGAGGTGTCACTAATGAATCAGCAATAGGTGGTTCATTTAAAATGTGGATCAGCCACTCTGTTTTTCAGTTCTGGAATGCTATTTACTAGAGTATGGTTCGTAATGTTTTGTAACATGTAGGGGGAAAATGCAAAGAGGAATTGTTATACAGGTAGTAATCAAAATGGGAGCAGGGAATTGTGAAGGAGCACATAATCATGTAGAGCTGGTGAAGCTAAGTGGATATGAATCTAATCACTGCATGCCCACTGGGATTCCATGTTTCAGAAAATGAAGATCCAAAGTATAAAAGCATATATCATTTTTTAATGAAACATGCAAGTGTGCATATACACAGATATGCATGCACACACACTAAGAGCACAATCCTAACCATGTCTGCTCAAAAGTAAACCCCATTGTATTCAATGGGTCTTACTCCCAGGAAAGTGTCTTTAGGATTGCAGCCTAAGAGTGTCAAATTTATTATGCTATAATTCACATAGGGTGTACACAGAAGCAGTTGCTTGATGCAGGAATAATCCTCTCCAACTTTCCAGTGCCGAGGCAGCCACAGTGCTGCCTATGTGATTGACATAACCATAGGATTGAAGGTTCAAACATAGGTTGAATCTCGCCATCCGTGACATCCAGGAACCTCCATGGTTACCCATTTTCACATTATACAAAAGCAATAGTATTGTATTACAAAAGCTCCCTCCCAGCTGAAACAGAAATCAGACTGAACCCTTTATGAACACTTTCTGAAACAAGCTTAATTGCCTGCCATGTTATCAGGGTAAGGAGTCTGCTTTTAAGCCATTAACTTCAGGGATGTTTATCTTTTCATTTAAAGAGCCAGCCTCATTTGTGTTGAGACCAAATCTCTGATAAATAAAATTAGGTGACTCCTGTATAGCACTGGTAAGATCAACAATGAAGACAGCATGTATGCACATCTCTTTCCTCTTTCCATCTCAAGGATTGCTTTCCTTGAGAGTTGCAGTGAAGTATGTATGAATTAAAGTGAAGTATGCATGAATTAGAGCTCATTATATAGTTAAACCAGATGAAGAAATATACAGAACAAAATAAATGTACAGTAGTCAAAAGCAATTGTAGGAGCAGTTTCAGGTGTCCATATAATGAGGAAAATGTCAACAAAAACAGAATCTTGATAACACTAGTGATAACACTGTAGATCTTCCTTGAGTTATCTATATGAAAAGGAGAATTTTTTTAAACTTTTACTTTCACAAGCAATTGTCATGGATTGCTTTGAAGAAAACATCCCTTTATGTAGGCGTCTGCTTTTAAATTTGTACACTTAGTGTGTGTGTGTGTGTGTGTGTGTGTGTGTGTGTGTGTGTTTGCATGTGTGTGCTGTCATTTTCATTCACACTTTTCAAGGAGAAAATGTTACTAGATAATGACTTGTGGGTAGAATAAGTTGTAATATAGCTCAGTAATTTTGATGGGTTCAAGAAGTTTTGGCAGCTACCAGAAAATCATAATCATGATGTTGGCAGAAACTCATAGGTAAGGGAATAAATACAGTGAGTTGATTCTTATACAAGACAGAGTGAACTCCCATCCAGCTCCTGCCAAATTTAGCAGTTTGAAAGCATGGAAATGCAAAGTACCACCTCCGTGGGAAGATATTAATGTTGTATGCGCCTCGGTGTATAGACATGCCGGCCCATGACCACAGAGATGTCTTTGGACAGTACTGACTCTTTGGCTTAGTAACGAGGATGAGCACCACTCCCTACAGTAGGTTAAGATGAGGAGTCGTTTACCTTTACCTTTGTTACAGAGAAAAGTTTTGTTAACAGCAGGGATGTCCAAATTTTTCGGCAGGAGGGGCAACATCATCTCTTTGAGGGCCAGAAAAAAGAAGTGGCATACATTTCAAATTTGAATAAATTTATGTCTGCATAAATGTTTACAATATCAGAGACAGAATTAATGAATAAATTCAAATCGGTTCATAAACACTTTCTAACACACACAGAGAGGCTGATGTTCAAAGTTTATGAGTGCTTTCATACACACAGAGGGAGAACATGCTGCCTCCCCAGCCTTCACAATACCCAGCCTTGCCTATAGAGGCAAGGGGAGCAGAGCTCTCCTTGCTTTTGGAGGGTTATAGGGCAGGCCAGATGGAGGGACTTGCTGCAGGCTACATGGAGGCTTACTATGGGCCGCATCTGGCCCCTTGGTCAGAATTTGGCCACCCGTGTTTTAAAGTAACCATTCAGAGAGGGCATATCCAACATAAGGCTTCATTGACCCTCCCGGGAATAACAAGGTTTGAACAGACCTTGATTCCAATAGGACCCGTTATGAACGTACTTCTTTTGGCTAAAAAAGATTGATCAATGTAAAAAGTGAAGCACAGAGTCCCTTACATCAGGCTAGCCTTGATGTAGTGGCATAGTGTTCCATTTCTAGGCAATAACACAAGAAGAGCCTCACTGGATCAGACTCCAACCATGCAGTCCAGCACCCAGTTTCTTATGGTAATTGGCCGGATTCTTCTGGTAAGCTGACATGAAAAAATACCCATTTTTTTGTTTATTGTTATCAGTGTCTGATGTATTGTCTTATTTTAGATGGTCTAGTTAGTTATCAGGGATATCTGTTTACTGATCTATCTTATAAGATAGTGCCCCATTGTGGAGCAGTGGGCAACTGTAGATTTCTTTGAAGGGAGGACAAGTGTGAGTTGGCCAAAACATAAAGCAAAACTTGGGACGATGCCCTAGCCCTTCTTCACATCTCATCATGGGTTTAAATACTGGTCAATCCCAAGATTTCATTGCTGTGATGGCAGAAGCCATCTGTTGAAGTGTTTAATGCTACACAGCTATTAAAAATGCAAAATTAATTTTAATGCTAACATAGCTTCATTTGGGATGTCCTTGTGAGCAGTATATTTTCTTCCTTGTAGTGTGTAACTGGTTATCGATCTGAAGAAGCAGTGGAGATGCTGAAAACTTTTTACAAGCAAGAAAATCCAAATGGTAAGTTTCATTTTTATTCTGTTTAAGTTTGAATATTAATGAGTCTTGAATATTAACCTTTGAATATTAATGGGTCTGTCTCTTTCTCTTCCCCTCCCTCACCTCTCCCCTTTTTGTGGCAGCACCAAAATCTAAAGTTCGAAAAAAAGAATCCAGTAAATGACTAGTTGTGGTGGATTGTAAACTGAAGCTAGAAGTACAACTCACTGAAAGACCTGTACAATCCTCTTCTTCCTCTGGCTATGGTGTTTTCCACTAAGATGTGGAGAAACACTTTTCTGTTTATCAATGGAATGCAATAATGAGTCACATCTGTAGATTTTTGGAAGTTAAAATAAGATAAAATATAGCTTTTGATAAATGTATCTGGCTTTTTCTATACAGCTGAGGGGAGAAATAGAAAGCGGAGAGCATCATTTCTGTGCTGGTAGCCAAGAGTGAACCGCTATAGTCATATCTGTTTTGAACCTAAGTAGAAGTAGATCCAGTTCTCACAGTAGTTCTTGCTGTGTTTGTTGTGCTTTGTGCTGAGTTTCGGCATCTGATGGTGCACAGGTTAAAGCCAATGACACACACAGAACCATATCGGTATTGACTCCTGGTAGGTCAATGGAACCATTAAGTCAGTTGCATACCAAAGCAGAATGTGTTTTGAGTTCTGGTTCTCCACATCTACCTGAACAGGAACTGCACTCCATACATAGGACCATCAAGTAGGAATGAGTGGAAACAGTGCGGCCAGTTGTGAGAATCAGCTTGCAAGAATCAGAGGCTGCTGTGAGTCCTAAGAGTGAAAGATTAGGATGGATATTGCTGAAATATCCTTTATAAGTAGGAGAGATCCACTTTTTAAAAAACAATAGAAAACAACCTAGAAAATTCAAGTCTGACATTACCATCATTTATTGGATAATTATAGAAAAGTATGTTAGATGGATACATTCTGCACCTATGTTTACAGTATCTGTGCAGACAGTGTTTTGAATGTTCAGCTGTCAGATTTGCCTGACCACGTTTGTAATGGAAACTTCTGAAGTTATGTTGCAATTTTGGCTGCTTATGTTGGCCTTTCCCAAATGTCATCAGATAGGGAAAGACAGAATCCAGAACTCATTATCACTTCTTGTTGCTCCCTACTATCAAATTACAGTATTTCATTTGAAAAGTGAAAGAGGAGAGCCAGCTGGGAAGGAGGGAAAAAAAGGAAAGGAAAGAAAAGAAAAGGAAAGACAAAATTAAGAGTTGATACATATTACAGTTGTGTTATTCTTTGATGTATTATGATTACTATCCAGAAGAGGGCCCTGCTGTTCAACAATAATGAATTGTACTGAACTCTGATTCTTCCCAAATGCATCTACTAAGCAAAAAGGCACCCTGGGATGTTGGCCTTTCCTAAATGTCATCAGTTAAGCTTTAAAAACTATGGGATACAAGCAATGCCTTCCTTGTGGATGTGTATATTGCAGATAAATTATCATGATGGAAAAGTCAGAATCTTACTTGTTTCAATTGTTTATTCTGCTATGATCAATGACAGAAGTAGATCAACAAACATAAAAACATTTTAAATGCATTGCTGATGGTTAACTTTTATATGCATAGCTTGAAGGCAATTTTTAACAATTTTATGTATGAGGAAAGGTTTGTCCATAGAATCTCCTGTCTGGCTGGTGAAAAGCCCTTGCCCTGGCCAAAGAGTGTCTTGAATATGCTAATGGCCCTCCTTCCTGAGAATATTTGTACTTGTGCCCATTATATAATAAAATACCATTTTTCTATCACTTGTCTCATAAATGTCTGATTAAGGGTGCAATCCAGAGTAACTACGGGGAGTCCTTGCTCCAACGTAAGAACAATTTACTCTGGATTGCAATATGAATTTCCCATAGGTTTTCACTAGGTGGTGCTGTAACTACGTCGATGTAAATGTCTCTTACATGCTTCCCTAGATACTCAGGATTGTAAGGTTAGGCTGCAATCCTAAAGACACTTTCCTGGGAGTAAGACCCATTGAACACAATGGGGCTTGCTTTTGAGAAGATCTGGGTAATAATAATAATAATAATAATAATAATAATAATAATAATAATAATAATAATACTGAAGAAAAGTCTAGAGGGAAGGAAGCTGAGGGGCTCCCATGGTGATTACGTCTGCCTTTCTCAGGTAACAGAGCCACCAACTGGGAGGAGGAACTGCCCAGGACTGGAGAAAAGTCTACAAGGAAGGAAGCTCTGGGGCTCCCATGGTGATTACTTCTGCCTTCCCTCGTCTGAAGTGTGGCTGAAGAGCCACTGAGGGAACATCCACTGCTGCACCTATATCCATAAATCAATATGGTGAAAGAAAAGAATCCTAAGTCTATACTGGCTCGGTCATCGCCCAGGAGAAAAAGGTCCGCGGCGGATGTTATTGATCCTGGACATCCGTCAACACGTGGGCTACTGGATCAGTACACCATCAAATGGACAACCACAAAAGCGGCAGAAATACTCAATGTTAGAGAATCGTATCATCATGAAGTGCTACTACAACTCAGAACCTGAAAAGCGTGGCTACCAGAAGAGGATGTACCAACTCTGGAACAAAGAATTCCCATATTCAAACCCATCTTAGACTGGCTGACCAGAGACGATTCATAGTCCGGAAAAAGATCTTTAGTGATGTTGAACTGGAAGAAATAAGGAAAAGCTGCAAAACTGAAGAACAGCAGACTTCTGTAGTGGCTGTGGGAGAAGCTCCCATATTGGGAGGCACTAAACCAGAAGAAAGCATGGAAATTTTGTGTGAAGCTGAGCAAGAGCCTGAAGGCCTTGGTGAGCTGCCAGGAATACTGACTACAAGGCGACAAGAACTGAAAGATAAAATCCTGACCCATGCTGCCTCAAATGCAGAAAGGACAAGGCTTCAAGCTCTGAAACATATACCCAGAAAGCACCTGGCACCACTAATAAAAGACGCCAATGCCGCACTTGCAACAATTTACATAACATCTATTGAACAAACAAATCAGCTCGCCTGCAGCACAGCAGAGATAGTAACAGAAGAACTGGGGATTCTGGAAAAGTCCTCTGGAAAATCAACTGGAAAACCAAAATGGAAAATCAGACTGGAATTGAAGATCAAGAGTTTGCGATCAGATGCAAGTAACTTAAAGAACACGAAGGAGAAAACTCTGAGGAACGACAAAATCAAGCAATACCTCGTCAAAAAGTACTGGCTGAACACAAGGAAGATTGAAGAAGCCATGGAAATTGTGAGACAGCAGATCACAGCAACAGCCAGAAAAATTGAAAGATATGAAGCCAGAGTCATCCAGTATAGACAAAATCAAATGTTCCAGTCAGATCAAAGGCGCTTCTACCAGGCGTTGAATCAGAGAGCAGATATAAAAGTAATAAAGCCTGAGAAAAATGCAACTACTCAACTCTGGAAAAACTTATGGGAAACCGAGAAAGATTACAACAGAGGTGCTGGGTGGATAAAAGACTATGAAGAACATTTCTCCAGGAACAAAATGGAACAGATGGAAATAACAACTGAAATGATCAGACAGAGTGAAAAGAGTTAAAAACTGGACTTCACCTGGTAATGATCAGCTCCATGGGTTCTGGCTCAAGTACCTGACTAGCCTGCATGGAAAAATGGCTGAACAATTTAATGAAATGCTACGAACAGGTAACATCAGCAAGTGGTTAACACCTGGAAGGACTCTACTAATACAGAAGGATCCAGCAAAAAGTATAGCACCAGGAAACTTCAGGCCAATAATGTGTCTACCCACCATGTTCAAGCTGCTGACAGGCATCATAGCTGACAGGATTCAGGATTACTTGGAAGTAAATAACTTCTTACCAGTGGAGCAGAAAGGCAATAAACGGAGAAGCAGAGGCACAAAAGACCAGCTCCTGATTGATAAAATGATACTGGGGAATTGTAAAAGCTGGAAAACCAATCTGTACATGACATGGATTTACTATAGAAAAGCCTTTGATTCATTGCCACACAGCTGGATCATAAAATGTCTGGAATCCATCGGGGTCAACAAAAATCTTACAAATTTCTTTTGAAAATGCAATGAAACTCTGGAAGACAGAATTATTCGTAGCCAGTGAAAGTTATGGACTTGTCAACATCAGAAAGGGAATCTTCCAGGGGGACTCATTGTCCCCATTGCTGTTTGTCATTGCGCTGATCACTTTGTCAGTGAGTGATCCTACAGAAAGCGAATCTGGGAGCACAATCCTAACCATATCTACTCAAAAGTAAGCCCATTGTGTTCAATGGGTTTTACTCCCAGGAAAGTGTCTTTAGGATTGCAGCCTGGGTTACCAAACTACCAAAAACCCACAGAAAATTTCACATCTATTGTACATGGATGATTTGAAGCTCTACGGAAAGTCAGAAGCAGAAATCCAGTCACTCACCAATACAGTCCCAGTCTTTAGTACTGACATCAACATGGAGTTTGGCCTGGACAAATGTGCCACCGTGGCACTAAAGAAAGGGAAGATCATGGAAAGTGATGGCATTGAAATGCCAAATGGTCAAACCATTAAATGCCACCAGCCTGAAGCCTACAAATATCTGGGCATACTGCAGCTGGACAATATCAAGCACGGGCATGTGAAAACTGTGGTCAGCAAAGAATACATACAAAGGGTTAGAAAAATTTTGAAGAGCAAATTGAATGGCGGCCACATTATAAAGGCTATAAATACCTGGGCCATACCTGTAGTTAGGAATACTGCTGGCACTGTGAACTGGACACAGAAGGAACTGGAGGACTTGGATAGGAAAACAAGGAAATTAATGACCATTCACTATGCTTTACATCCACGTAGTGATGTTGACAGGCTGTACCTGCCTAGAAGATCAGGGGGCAGAGGACTTTTGCAAGTGAAGCAGTCGGTTGAAGAAGAAAAACATGCCCTAGCAGATTATGTGCAAGAGAGCCAGGAATCTGCTCTGGTTGAAGTCAGCAAGAGAAAGTTGTTGAAAGTGCAGCAAACTATGAATATCGCAAAAGTGCAATTTAGGCTCGGACTGCCAGTTGGCAGAATAAAGTACTGCATGGCCAATTCCTTGCCAAGATCGAAGGAAAAGTGGATCAGGATAAGACCTGGTTGTGGCTCACAAGTGGAACACTGAAGAAGGAGACGGAAGGCCTGAGACTTGCTGCCCAAGAACAGGCAATCAGGACAAATGCCATCAAGGTCAGAATTGAAAAACCAGCCGATGACCCCAAATGCCGGCTCTGCAAAGCAGTGGATGAAACCATCAACCACATTCTAAGTGGCTGCAAGAAGATCGCGCTGACTGACTACAAACTGAGGCACGACTCTGTTGCCCAGATGATCCACTGGAATCTACGCCAAAAGTATCATCTGCCAGTGGCAAAAAACTGGTGGGACCACAAACCCGAAAAAGTGGTTGCAAATGAGCAGATCAAGCTTCTGTGGGACTTCAGGATAGAGACGGACAAGGTCTTGGAACACAATACTCCAGATATCACCATCATAGAAAGAAGTAAGGTGTGGCTTGTTGACATCGCCATACCAGGTGACAGCAGAATTGAGGAGAAACAACTGGAAAAGATCTCCTGCTACCAAGATCTAAGAATCGAATTACAGCGTATCTGGTACAAGCCAGTACAGGTGGTTCCAGTGGTAATTGGCACAGTGGGTGCAGTGCCCAAAGACCTTGGCAGGCACCTGAAAACTATTGGCATTGGCAAAATATCACTCTGCCAACTGCAGAAAGCCGCTCTTCTGGGATCAGCACGAATTATACGCCGCTACATCACACAGTCCTAGACTCTTGGGAAAGGTCTGACTGGTGATGTGAATGAAACCAGCACGAAATTTATGTATTTATGGATGATAATGATAATAATAATAATGGGAGATTGATGTTCTTTCAAACTTTAAAGCAGCTATACTCAGGCAGCTATTTCTCAGTCATTGAGAAATTTACTTGGACTTAATTTTTATTGATTTCATTGATATAAAATAGGCACTTATTCAGCCTTGACTGTACGTGTAAACAAGGATTCATGCCCCTTTTATGACTGCCATCCTAAAGACACTTTCCTGGGAGTAAGATTCATTGAACACAATGGATCCTACTCTTTAGTAGACATGGGGCGCAATCCAAAGTAACTACGGGGAGTCCTTGCTCCGGAGTAAGAACAAGTTACTCCTAGTGAAGAACAAGTTTTCACTAGGTGGTGCAGTAACTATGGGTGCACGTAATGTTTCTTACATGCTCCTGTAGTTACTCTGGATTGTGCCCCATGTCTACTAAAGAGTAGGATCCATTGTGTTCAATGAATCTAACTCCCAGGATTGTGCTCAAAGTTTTGTATTCACCTATATGATTAAATATAGTAGTACATTACTACAAGATGGCACTTCTGTGTTCATTGAAATAATTATTGTAGATTTTGTGTGTGTCTGAGTGAAAGAGAGAGCGAGAGAGAGAGAGAGAGAGAGAGGGAGTATTTATGTTACTGTTCTCTCTGAACTTGAACCACACTGCACACCTCTGGTGTACATAAGCTGAAAAACTGCAATTGGCTTCAGTTTTCCTGTGCTTGTCTATCATACCTACACAAAGTGAAATAAATTCCTAAGCGTCTTTCTTTGTTGTGTTTTATAAGCTTTTCCTTTATTCCTGACTCAAGCTGCGTCTGCCAGCTTTTTAGTACTAGATCAGTGGATCATAGGAAAACTCCTGCCTAAGAGAAATATTGAATTGTGCATCTTGAATCTTAACCCTATGCATGTTCTTTTGGAAGTAAGACCAATCTAGTTCAGTGACATTTAACACTGTATTATATGGATTTTAGCAATACATAGGCAAAAGGTTATTGAGAATAAAACATGCTAGACAGTGTTATGCTGCAAGATTTTGGTTTTTGTTATTTTGTTTTTTTTCCTGGAGTATCTTTAGAGGATTAAACTGAAAGGTCAGAGAATGTTGCAAGAATTATCCATTCACCACTCTAAAAATGAATTTACTGCCCCATCTTTATATATATTTATTCGTGGCCAAAATTGTGACTGGTTATTCTACAAAGCTGATTTGTAGAATGTAAAGCCTTATCTGAACTGGAGATACGTTCCAGATGTATTCCTGATACGAGTATCACTAAAAGCACACTTATCCAATTAATCTTCTGAACTTTAACACCCCAGCAATGTCTGTTGTAGTGGCTTCTGCTGGTGTTCTTTTTGCATTTTAGATTGTGAGCCCTTTTGGGACAGGGACCCATTCGCTATTAATTAGCTATTAATGTTTTTCATTTTCTTGTAAACCGCTTTGTGAACTTTTCAGTTGAAAAGCGGTATAGAAATACTGTAGATAAGATAATTGAGCATGAATAAACACAAATAAAAGAAATCAGATACTGCATGTGTTGCACAAGTCACCATTTGAGAAGAGGAATTCCCTCTTCAGTGTCAGAGAGGGGGGTGCCTCTTCTATGGTGGTGCCAACCACCTGTGTTTCTGTAAATACTTGTCTTCAAAATAAGTAGCAGATGGTTTTAAAAAATAAAAAGACCAGTGCAAATCTTCTATCTGATTGGAGGCACATTCTGAAATGCCTTTTTACACTTATCTAGTATTCTAGCAGCTCTTGTAAGAGTTAAGAGACGTGTCTAACCATTTGAGCATGTATATAAAACAAATATAAATTTAGAATACACACAACAAGTACTAATAATGTCTCACCACTGTTTGGAGAAAATGTTATTTTCTTAGTATCTTCTAGGCATCAAGATTTGTAATCTAGCTGTAGTCTATGACTTTTTTTGTTTTAAAGAAGATCTTAATATTGAAGCTTGTTTTTAAGACCGAATCCTACCCGATTTTCCAACGCTGATGCAATTGATGCTCCATGAAAAAAGGGGAAAAAAATTCCCCTACTTTGAGGAGGCCTCCATGAGTGCCTCCTCCCCACTGTTAGGATGCTGCTGATACATTTGCTGATACATTTTCAGTATCAGGATGCTAGGTACTATAATACATTAGCACTGGCATTGGATAGTTGGATTGGATCAGATCTTTCGAGAGTTATTCAAGAAATTTTTATCCTGCCCTTCTGTCTCCACTAGGTTGTCTTATACACAGTAAGACTGACACTCCGTTAAGTTTTCAAATTACAATGGGGGCTTACCAAGTTTGCACCTCACTGAACTGCTGAGTTCAGTGAGATTTTCTTTCTAGAATTATACTTAGACCTGCATCCTTAAAAGATGAATAACCCTACAATCCAGAGTAACTACGGGAGCACATAAGAGACCTTACGTGTACCCATAGTTACTGGATGACCTAGTGAAAACCTATGTGAAATTCATATTGCAATCCAGAGCAAATAGTTCTTGCACCGGAGCAAGGACTCCCCATAGTTACTCTGGATTGCACCCTATGTGCTTTGTTATTCCTGCATTTATTTTGACTATTTCAAAGTTATTTAATGGAAAACATATATTTTAATGTGAATTTCTTATACCAATTTGATTTAAATGTTGGTGTGGTAAAGGGGCTCTGCGTGGAATGCCATACCTTTCGATCATTGTAATTACACAGATTACATACCTGTTACTGGTAACTTGAATCACAGTATTATGAAGCCATATATCTCCACTTCTGGCCCATTGGTCAATCATCTTGATGTCTGAATGTATTAACTTGCTGGGAGGGCAACAAAACAAAACTTAAACATCTCCCTGCTAAGTGGTTTGTTGTAATTGACAGACCAAAGATATACAGAATATATATGTCTTGTGCCTGCCGCAACAAAAGAGGCATGAACTTAAATTACAGCTGGGAGGAATGAAAGATTTATTGAGCCATTTCAGACTCATTAGGAGTTCCTTCCTTTACCTGCAATTAAGCGATACTTTTACTAGGCAGTTATTTATTTATTTTTAAAAACCCACTGAGTAGTTCCATATAATTTAAGCATTCGAAAGATTGCAGGGCTCTCCTTTCAGTAATGTATATACAATGTGGCCTTTAATTACCTTGGCAGGTTTAGAGTATAGATAAAAATTATAGTTTAAAACATAAAATCTTCAAAAAATTTTCCAGTGGCTGGCAGTCACTCCGTGCCTGTATTGTATTTGGAATGGGACTTGCAGAAAAGTTTGCAGCCAAGGGCTTCGGTGCAGACAGTGTAAACTGTTGTGGGCTGAAAAGAAAATGTCTTTTACACAAACAGAGAGGGAGCACAAAGGAAAATTAATACGTAGAGTCCTTGGAGCAGCTGGTTTATTAATTTACACTGGCTGCCAATATTCAATTTTATCATCAAAGTACAACTAAAAATGGGACATTCCCACTGAAATGTGTTCACCACCATGACTTTTGTTTAGATACGCTCTTGAACAAAAGTTATCAAGATATATTGTTCAGGAGTCAAAGAATCACAGTACAGTTTTGAATAATCAGTAAGAATTTGGACTTGTGCATTTCAAACACAATGACAAAGTGGAGACAGAGAGAAGTTGCAAAAGTTGTATGACGGCATCAGCTGAGCACAAAAATCAGTTCATACTTTTATTTGCAGAAATTGAAGGTCATTACTCCACCCTCCGAAAGACCAAATTCAGCAAGGAATTTGAATCCACTCAACACCCCTTTGGAGATTTAAAGCTAAGGGCACAATTCAAAGTAACTATGAAGAGTCCTTGCTCCAGTGTAATAACAATTTACTCTGGATTGCAATATGAATTTTCCATAGGTTTTCACTAGGTGGTGCAGTAACTACGGGTGCACGTAATGTCTCGTACGTGCTCCTGTAATTACTCTGGATTGTAGGGTAAGGGGATTTTAATCCTACACTCCAAGGTGTGTACTGTAAATCTAAAACCTTTGTAGCATTCTTTACAGGGTAGCTCTCTGAAAAAGGATCACCTTGCAAAACATATTTTAATATTTGATTTAACATGGGGTCTGATTTTCTCAGCTGCCCTCAAGTAGATAACTTTTGAATTGATAAGATTTCATTGTGATTCAGCAAATCAATAAGTCCTGTTGGGACTGCCTGGCACAAACTTAGTTCCTCTTGCCAGTGTGGTCTGTATCCAGATACAGAAACAGGCAGCAGCCGAGTCTTTGAGCTGGCAGTGCCAACTTCCAAGTCAGTACAAATGTGCTTTATGGCAAATTTGTGAAACTAGGGAGCTAGCACAAGGGGGCCTGTATTGGATCAGCCCAAGTTTTGGATCAGGACTGTAGTCTAATCCACCTCATCAAAGTTGCTGTGAGTTTAACGGAGGTCAGAACTGTAAAGTATTTTATACCATGCAATGTGCTGTAGAAATTAGCCCCCCCCCCCAAAAAAAAAAAAAAAAATTGATGCTGGATTTTATAATATGATCTAAGGAGATGGTGCTTAGAAAAACTCATTTCAGAGCAAATATGTGTTTCCATGGCAGCACAGGATGTTTTTTCAGTGCTGTGCCACTTTTTTCTTTGGTGTTTAGAATGTGGGATTAAAAATATTTGAGAGCAAATAGTGGCTTGAAACTCTGCAAACTGGACTGCAGGAAGCCTTAACCAAGTGCCATCACTGGCCAGGGGGATTTTTACCTATTCTAGGTTTGTGTACCATCTGCAGCCTTACACGAGTTGATCAGACCTGCCCAGAGTGGTCCATGCATCAGGTCACCAGGACTCAAGTACTGTAGCACAGTATGTGGAACTGTCTTTGAAGACTGGAAACAAGTGGCATATAGAATATAGGAGGTGATATTTAGAAGATAGCAGCCATGTGGATCTGGGGACTTGGCAGTGTGAGGGCACAAGCCAATCCATCTCTACTTAGAAGTAAGCCCCATTGTGTTATTTAGGGCTTACTCACAGGAAAGTATGTTGTCTCTTGTCATAGCTGCACCCGTTGCTTGTTTGTTTATGGATGCAGTACATAATGTTGGTATTATCTTTGAAAGTCCTTTAGGGCTTGTGACTTAGATATTTTTTAAGATGGTCATTTGGAGGTGGCCATCTTATGTATACCATTGGCCAAGTCTAAGGTGGCAGCAACCAGGGAGAGCGCCTTTTCACGGCAAGAGAATTATCTTCCATGGGATCAAGAACTTCATCTTCGTCAGTCTTCTTGCAGGGATGAAAAACCTATTCCACTTTAATTTTGTTTGCTGTTTCTCTTATGCTGGTGATTGTCTTTGCTGCCCTTTTCACTGCACTGTAGTTTCTGTGTGGTATTTTGATTAGATCCTGCTGTCAGAGTTCAAACATTTTAAAAATAAATCAATGAAATTAATATAGTGTACCAAAATCACAAGATCATGTTTCAAACCAGATCAGAAAGGGGAAATAAGCAAATTGGCTTTATAGCCAACTAGCGGAATTAACTCATCATTGCAGGACTAAAATTTCAAGAATAGTTATGGGCCCCAGGCATGGCTCAGCACTGCTGGGCAATGACACGCACTGGGCACCAGAAGGTACCAGGGCCAAAGGCGGGCAGCAGTAAGCACTGACGGGCATCCTTACCAGGCACCAGTGGGCAGCAGTGGGTGCACATGTGCACTGGACATGCCTACAGAGCACCACCATGCACCATTTGGCAGTGGGCATCAATGGGGACTTGAGGGCTACACCAGGCAGCAGGTAGCATCAGGCACCAGTGGGCAGCAAACACCAATGGAAAGCAAGCACCAATGGGCACTGGGCAAAACTGCACAGTGGGTAACAAGCACCACTGAGCATCACCATACACTAGGCACCACTGGATACCAGGTATCCCTACCAGGCACCAGATACCACTGGGCAGTAGTCACAGGGCAATGTGGGCCACCGGGGATCCCTACTGGGCACTAGGCACCACTGGACATTGGCCAACACTGGACAGCAGTGGGCATCACCAGGAATCCCTCCCAGGCACTGGGCACCAGCAAGCAACACCAGGCGTCAGGTACCATCAGGTACCATCAGGCACAGATTGTCACCAGGCACCAAATCAGTACTTAGTGAGTGCTTATGTCATGGAAGGAATAACCTCCTCAGATTTCAAGCTTCTAGGTCCAGGAGTTGGGGCTGGGTATTGATCTGTCAGCCTACAATGTTAAATACTGTATATGGACAAAAATATGTTGCATCCCTTTTCACCTCTTTAGGGGTTAAATTTCTGAAAATTGGTTCTTACTGGGAGCTCATGTCACAGAAGGAACACCCTCCCCAAATTTCATGCTTCTTGGTCCTGAAGTTGGGGCTGGTGGTTGATCAGTCAGCAGTTCTTCAATATTAAGTACAGAGACGAAAACATGTTGCACCCCTTTTCACCCCTTCTGGTTTGAATTTCCAAAAATTGGTTCTTAGAGGGTGCCTAGATCACAGAAGGAACACCCTCCCCAAATTTCATGCATCAAGATCTGGCGGTTTTGGCTGGGTGTTGATGAGTCAGTGAGTCAGTCAGTGACTCTTCAATTTTATATATTTTGAAGATTGCAACCACTATACCATACTTCAAAAGCACTGTCCTCACACACACACACATACACACACAGGCTGCAATCCAGTACACATTTTCCTAGAGAGTAAGTTCCATTTAATATAGTGGAATTTACTTCTAAGTAGACATGTCTAGAATTGTGCTGTTACATTAAGGCAGGGGTCTCTAAACTTTTTGTCAGAAGGGCCACATCACCTTTCTGACACTGTCAGGGGCCAGAAAACTATTTACTGTACATTTCACATTTGAATACATTTACATATAAGAATGTATTGGAGTTGATTACAAGGCTTACCCACGAGCCAGATAGAGGGGTCTTGCCGGGAGCCACATTGAAGCTCACTGAGGGCCATATCTGGCCCCCAGGCCAAGGTTTGGAGACTCCTGCATTAAGGTAATGGGGTTACAGGAGGAAGCACCAATTAGGGAGTACTTTGGCTTCTGGAAAGGACTGTTTTCTCTTTTAGTGAATATCTTTTTTCATCTTACAGTTGAACAATACCTTTGGTCAAGTAGCACAATTAGATGAGTGTATTCGGTAGTAGTTCAGAACAAATATTAAAAATTTCTAAGTTGAGTATTTTGTTAGAAACGAAAAGTATCACATTTGTGCGTTTAGTGAAGACTTAAGAGTTCTGAACTTTGCATTTGCAATAGTTGGCATTTGGAGTGATTGGGTACTAAAAGCAGATAATTCCAGGACTAGCACAGGACTACATATACTCTTGTTAAGAACAGAAAGCCAAACTGGCATCTCTCCCAAGAAAAGAAAGCCGTGTTCATGTTATGTAAATGACCATATGTTCTAGTAAGTCTACATTCTGGTAAACGTTTTTCTGATGAACAGAGTACCTTTTATGTAAAGATACCAAGTATAACTGTTTCTTCTGTAGTACCCAAAATCTAGTTATCTAAACAAAGCAACTTACCCTACAATCCAGAGTAACTACAGGAGCACGTAAGAGACATTATGCGTACCCATATTTATTGCACCAAACTAGTGAAAACCTATGGGAAATTCATATTGCAATCCAGAGCAAATTGTTCTTACACCAGAGCGAGGACCCCCAGTAGTTACTCTGGATTGCGCCCTTAACGTCAATTGAAAGCTTGTTTTCACTTTATGATGTCCTTAAATGTGCTCTATGGATGGTTCATTTGTGAGGTAAAATTTATTTATTTGAAAAATTTATATCCCACCCTTCCTATGCCAAGAAAAATCCCTAACTTGAGTCTAAGGAAGCACCTGAAGAAGAGCACCTTCAAATGACCTTTTCAGATGACTAAGAGGACAGGCTGGAATGTATGAGAGAAGCTAGTCCCAACCTGGTCGACATCTTGAATTGGGACCAGAAACAAATGGGCAGCCAGTGTAGCTGCTGGAGCAGTACTCAAATTGTCTAGGCAGTGTCACTACCATGAGTGTCACATTTTGCTTCTGAATTGTTCTCCATGGCAGCCCCACATATAGTTCATCACACTAGTCCAGTCTAAGGGACTACTACTGGGAGAATAGAAGGCTATGCCATCCCACACTGAGAAGACCATGGCACCAACAAGTGTCTCCCCTTCATCACCATCTGGGACCTACTAGCCAAAAAAGGAGTGAAGCCACTGCAGAGTGGTGCTCTCAAGCCCCAGCTTGGTCAACCAACCCATAAAGATACCATAATACAGGCTTTGATGTCATGATGCCCCACCACCTCTCATTTTGTGTATGGAATCTCCAGAGATTTCAAGGTGCTCCTGAGCTTCAGCCCAGTTATCCCGTCAGTGGGATTTTTTTCATGTGAACTTTCAGAACTGGGCAATAATATATTCTATTCTTTTGCAAGCTTTAGAATCATTCTCGCTTCTCAGTAAATAAAGATGGCTTTAGGGAAATACAAGTCAAAACCAAAGTGGACAAGGGGGAGAATATCCATGGGTTTGATAATCTGTTGCACTGTATTTCCATCAACTAGCTTTTAGGTTTTGTATTTGGAGAGACCTCAAGTGACTTATGTTACCCATACAAAGTTTGTTTAGACCAAGAATGACATCCTAGTGCCCTTTTGTTAATTTTATTTGACCCCTAATAGTCTTACACTTTAAAAACATGTTTTATTGTTATTTGTTCATTTTCTGTTTATGTATTTGATGTATTTGTTGTATTTATGTATTTGAGTACCTGTATTTATTACAAATGTCTATTCCCCTTAGATTATTAGGAAAAGAAATCCTCATGGTGGTTTGCAGAGTTTAATCAAAGTCTACACAATCAATAAAATAAACTACCGCTAACAAAAAGCAAGATAAGAAACTCCCCTCTTGCACACCTCCAACAATTATATTTCAAAAGCTCACAAGATGGGGCCTCACGGGATAACTTTAGGCTGCAATCCTAATCTCACTTTAGGCTGGTCTAAGACCCAACGTAAGTCCTGTGCTATCCTGGGGGTGTCACAAAAGTGCATTAAGACGCTTCTGCCCCACTGCTATGGGAGTTAGGTCAATGCACAGGAATATGCCAACCTCCACACAGCATCATAGAAAGATAGTCCAGGTGAGGTAGTCTGGCCTAAATTTCTTAGGATTGCATCCTTAGTGGATTAATAGATAGCCTGGCCTAGTCTGATCTACTTCTGTGCATTAAATGTGATGTGGAAACATCTGGAGATGAAACTTTCACTGTATCAATAGTGCTCAGAGGAGGAGAAATGGAAATGGAACAGTTTTGTTTCAAATTAGACCAGGTTCAATGATGAAAAGGTCAGATCATTTTAGCTTTGTCATGCTTCTTTCATGTTTCTGTTGCTTGTGCTGTTGATAAAGGCAAAGGAGGCTCATAAAAGTTGAAAATGGTAGACATATGTTCATATTTGTAATCAGTCCTATGGTTGAGCCCTCGATAGCTGCTAAGGTTTTGATAGTAGAAGGAACCAAATTTATTATGGATACTGATTGTTTCAACTGACCATTTATGGTCACTTACAAGCAAACAGGTTCTCTAAGGCTACAATCCAGAGTAACTACGGGACCTTTTACACTGACGTAGTTATGCTGCCACCTATGGGAAACCTATGGGAAATAGATAGAGCAATCCAGAGTAAGTGGATTACGTCTTCCTGAAGTTACTCTGGATTGTAGGGTTATACACTGTAAGGGGAACAGAGTGTCCCTTAATAATCTGAAAGTCAGATGTCACAATTTTAAACTGTAATTTTGATTCTGTTCTGCATATGCTTTACGTGCCTGGGTTTGCAAAGGTTGCATCATTCCATTTTCCTTATAAAAGTTACACATGCAAAGCAAGCACCTTTGCCAATCTGTTAAGAACACACAAATGAATGTATAAGCCTGCCTCGCCAAAATCATGCATCCAAGCTGCAAAAAAGAGATAACAGTTTAAGCTCATACAGAAAATCACCTTGCTACTGTTGTTTAGCTTCACCCACAGATGAGACAAAGAAGGCCAAGGCCAAATCCTGTGCAGGGGTACTTGGAAATAAATCTGATTGACTGTGGTGAGAATTTGTCCAGGTAAACATAATAGAATGATTCAGTAAGCACTATTTGTTCAACCTGGATCTTTATGGTGAAAGGCAGCAATGGAAAACTACTTACTAAGAAGTGTTCATCTTAGGCTAAGAGAAATTTCAGTAGGTCTTCAGCCACCAGACCTTGGAATGTGGTGAAAGGGAAAAAGTAAATTTATTTAATCCCGAACACCCCCAAAACTCTATTCTGTACAGCTAAGCATAGCATAATAGCTTTCTTGTTCATCTTTCTTGCCATGGTCAATGAATCAATATCACAATCAGGCATGGGCAGATCGGCCTACTCGCCTGAACAGGATCTTCCCATTTCCCTGCCGCTGCCGAATCGCCAGCGGCAGGGAAAGTCAAAAAGACAGCGGACCAGTTCGGGCCAGCCGCCATCTTTTTCACTGCCTTCACTGTGCAAGCGCTGAGGTTGGCGCTTGCGCAGTGCATCTCCTCCAGCAGGAGGAGACACACTGCGCAAGTGCCGAGGTCAGTGCTTGCGCAGTACGTCTCCTCCAGTGGGAGGAGACGCACAGCGCAAGCACTGGAGTCGGCATGTGCGATGTGAGTCTCCTCCAGTTGGAGGAGACACACTGTGCATGCACTGGAGGTTGGCGCATGCGCAGTGCGCCGGAGTTGGTGGTCCGCCCCTGGCCCCACCCCCTTGCCCTGGCCCAGCCCCCCAACTTCCAGCGAACCGGATCTTGGGGCTGGCTGGGCCCATCACTGAATTCACAATGACATGCTCATAAGAACTAGATTGGTTCTGATTGGTCCATAGCTAGACCTCAAGGCCAAGTGTATGATCGCATGCACACACACATGCATGCACACACCCTCTCTCTCACACACAGGTACATATACATGCAGTCACCATCAGCTTTCCCCAGCTGCGAAAGAAGTGGCTCAAGAGATATTAGTGAATGGGCCAATGCTGAACATTGCTCCACTAGAACCCAACATTTTTCTTGAGGGTACTTATTTGATAAGAGATACAAAAAAAACTTTTGACTTATCACAATTCACTTTCAGTTGTTCTTGGGTACTAAACTGAGAATTCTAGTGAGACCCTTCCTCTTTAGTGAAAGTAAGACAATATCGTCTGCTGTTCAGAAGTTTATTGTTCTTTTTGTTATTTACCATTCTGTTTGTAATTGTCCTGGCTTTTAGCCAAACAAACTTGTTGTTGATAAGAGATACCATGTGTTGCATGGTAAAATTAGTAGATAGTCCCAAATACGGTGGTGCCTCACATAACAAATTTAATTCGTTCCAGAGGCATGGTTATTATGTGAAACATTCTTTACCTGAAGCGGATTTTCCCATAGGAAATAATGGAAACTCAGATGAGTGGTTCCACAACCCAACAAATATTCATATAAAAATATTAACTGTATGTAAAAATGAGAACAAAACACTGTAATTGATTTCAAAACATTATAATGTAATGCAGAACACAATTACTGTAATAAAACACTGTTATTTACTGTATGGACAATAAAACAAAAGGATGACTAATTTTCACCTAAAGAGTCACTGGAGTCTTTTTCAGCAGCTTTAACAAGGAACAAGGGGGAGGAACAAGGGGGGTGGTGATGGGGAGAAAGTGGTACAGTACTCCAAACTTCTCCTTGGATTCAGAATGTGCATGATCCTATGAAGTCTTAGGATCTTAGGCTGCAATCCTAAAGACACTTTCTTGGGAGTAAGACCCATTTAACACAATGAGGCTTACTTCTGGGTAGACATGGTTAGGAGGCTGCAATCCAAGACACTTTCCAAGTGTCTCCCCACTTTCTCCTTCTCTTCATCCGGAGCCTCTCTCTCCCCTGCTCCCTTCTGGCTGGCCCTGAGCTGCTTCCCTCTTCTCCACTGTTCTTCTCTCCCTCTGCCCAGTGGACACCCGGCCACAGGAGGAAAAGCGCAGAAGTGTTGCTTTCGCTACTGGCACTTTTTAAAAGGGCTGCTGGCCAGCACTTCTGCGCCAACTGCCAACGAGTGTGCTTCTTACATGAAGCAACACCTGTTACATGAGGCAGAATCCTAGAGAAATTTTTGTTTGCTACGTGGATCAGTTGCGATGTGGGGCAGTTGGTATGCAAGGTACCACTATATTTGGAGGTCAAATATGAATTCATCTCCAGAGTGGAGTGGAAGGCAACCCTTTCGCTATGAGAATGTTTACAATATAAAAGCCAATTTTAATTCAAGGCCCCCAGGTCTCTATAGACTCCTTTCCCATTGATGTGATCTCAAAAGGCATATGCTAAATTAGTGTCTGCAAAGATTGCAGCAATAGGGGATGTCTGAATAAGAGCAGAGCCATAAGAATGTGAGAAACTGGTTTGTGATTTATTCCCCACAATCCCAAATTCTTTTCAGCTTTGGAAGGTAGGAGCTTGCAAAGAAACTTTTTCTTATGCTTCCTTAAAAGTATTTTAGCAAAATAGAAGAAGTTGGAGGGAGCTATAAGGGCTCATCAAATACTATCAGAAAGTCATCTTCACCCAGAACTCAAGGATTTTATAGCCTCTCTTTATTTCTTCCTCTGCTGCAGGATTTAATTTCCCGTGGAACTACAAACTTGCAATCTGGTTTAAAAGTTTAAAAAGTCTAATATCTGTTATTATGATTAATTTAAAAATATCCAACTGTCCCCAATTCAGGACAGACAACATTGTCAACTGGAGGTTATTCAGATACCACATGAGCATACAAGGGGCCTATATTACATATTAAGTTTTTTTAAAAATGATGAAATAAAAGTATTAAACTTTGATGCCGAAAACATCCTAGCTGGCAGGAGGTTTGGTCTAGAGGGTAGAGCCTCTGTTTGCCTGAAGATAAGAAGTGAAGGTCGTCAGATGGAGATAACCGGAAGTCAGATCCGAAGCAAGACCTTGAAAAGCGGCTGCTGTAGCTGAGATTTTCCATCTGCTTTTCAGTGGGAATGAAGGAGCTTTCTCAGCTGCCCTTCGTGAGAACTGAAGGAGAACTCGGTCAGCCAGCATTTCAGACATCGGGGCCAGTGTTGTTAACCAGACTGTGAATGGAACATCTTGAATGTAGTGTTTCTTGAAAGATGAAACAAATCTATGTTTGTAAAAATCCCTTCGGGGGTTTAGATTCACCTGCCCATGTAAACCGCTTTGAATAAAGACTGAGGAGCAATCCTAAATGTCCAGAAAAGCGGTATATAAATGCCTAGTTATTATTATTATTATAGCTGTTTCTTGGTGCCTATACTTGCTATATTGAAGGAAGACTGTAATCCTTTTAAACTGCAGTTTTGAGGGTGGCTTCAAAAAATAGTTTGCAGAAATGATTTTCTGTAGAAAAACGCTTGACAATCATATGTAGAACCATACCAGTAGCATAGCAAGAGGGATAATGGTGGGAGTCCACCTTGGGTGCAAGGCCAGAAAGGTGTGCCGTGTTAAGCCCAGGCATGCCATGTGAAGACCGGTACTGGTGCAGCACCACCAGCCACCACTGCCTCCTCAACCTCCTTGATTTTTGGCAGCTTTGCAATCATACTGCCTCCCTTGGCCTCAAAAAGAGACTCCAAAGGAGAAGAAACTTGGAGCACCAACCTAGAGTTGAAGACCCCCTGCAGCAATAAAATCAAACAGACCAGCCAGTTTTCTCAAGGTTGCATGAAAACATGGATCAGATTACTTCAATCCAGAACAGCAGACCCCACCACTACATGGGACAAAAACACAGGACAAACATTGAAGAAGTTGCATTTTTGCATATAAAAAAAGCAGGCCTCCTTCAGTCTTGGAAGACTGTGGTATCATGCTTGGCGCTGCATACGCTGCATGCGAAGCATGAAAGCCTGGGTTAGATTGTTATGGAGGATAGGCTGTTACCCAAGCAGCAAATCCCCCCTCTCCATGCCACTGAATTAGTCCAATGGATAGGCAGAGCCAATACGATTGGATCCAGCTGGCGTCACAGAGCTGGGCTCAGGAGCTCACCCTGTCTTGTGGGGCCGACCCGGGTTCTTGATCCCTGGCCTGCAGGTTAACAGCCACAGTGTCTTAGCCACTTGTGTCACATATACGTTCTAAAAAGCTCAGAGTCCAATCTACGCATGCCTACTCTGAAGTAAGCTCAATTATTGTCAGTTGGGCTTACTCCCAGGAAAATGTGGATAGGATTGAATCCCCGTTTATTAATTTATTAGATAGGATCTCTCTCTAGCACAGTTTTCTCACCTTTCTGGTTTACAAATCTTGTTTTTTCTGTTCTCTTCTGAGCTGGCAATGAGTTCCAGCCCTGTTCTTTCATCTCTAATCTATTGTTGAAGAGATGGCCCAAGACATTTTGATATTTGAAGTTGGATAATTCAAATGGCTCCCCTGTGGAGTTTAAACTATAATAACGTAGTCCCTAATTGATATCTGACATTTAAATGGATTGCCTCTGCTTGTGTAATGGTAAGCCTGGCTCTGCACTGGTCTTTTTCCTCTTCTTTGGCTGTTTCTGATTTATCTGGTTCTGTCTCCCCTCTGCTACCTTAATTGTTCCCATAGATTTCCTCTTTTCACAAAAATGGCCTTGTTGGAGCAAACCAGAGACTGCCTAGTCCAGCATTCTGCCTCCAGCAGCTGCTTATGGGAAGCTTCCAAACTGGCCTTGAAGGCTACTTTTTTTGCTTGGTCCTTGTGCCAGCATTTAGTGTGGATAAAATAATTTAAAAGCAAAACAAGGCTTAAATACTACACAAGTGACTGTCCTCCGCTATCAAACATTTGAAAATGGAATTAATTACATCTAGTTTGTTGCATAGAATATAAATTAATGTGACAAAATAAACTTTAGCCATCAAGTTGACAAACCATTTGAATAAAAGGCTAACTTTTAAAATTACAATCTGCTGTAAATAAGAAAAAGAACTCATCAGACAGCTATCTGAAATTTAAGCCTTATTGTTACATGTGTTTGTAATATTTCATTATTCTGATAAACATCTCATTCACAGTGAAATTCTAACTTGCGCAGGAACAGGTGAGCTGTCCTTGTTTGCGCTGGGAATGTGGGGAAGGGGACGAGCCTCTCCTTCCCTGCAGCAGCAGACCCAATGCTTGGCACTGGATACAGCGCAGACAAGGACATGTCTAGTAAAGAGAATTTCTAATAAATGTCTAGTATCTCTAGTACTAGAATGTCTAGTAATCCATGTCTAGTAAAGAGAAAACTGACACAGCAGGCAAACTGCTGAGCCAGAACTTTTTGCTCTGTTATAGAAGTTTCTTTTAATGTGGGAAAGTGTCAACAGTGGGATGTACTTTCCATAATGGTTCAGTTCATTCAACCATCTAATTTTGTTCTATTTGTATATTCAGCCTGAAAAATTGGTTTGGATCAATTACAGCTAACTGGCAGTGGTAGGTTTGAACAAGATAGTTTTTTGTGAGCTGGATTTCTTTAATGGCACCAGCTTGCAAAAAGCTATTTCCATCAGGCAGTGAAGGAAAAAAAGACACAACATCTGTCTATAATAGCAGTAGCAGTGCCAAGTGTCCATGAGACAACCCATTTGATTCAATGGTCAGTGAAATGTGATTCAGTTAGCGGTTAAAGTAGAGAATGATAGGCTTCAACTTTGTTCTGGTCAGAAAGTCAATGAAAATGAAACAAAATTAGAATTGGTCTCTTGCCTGCGCCTCCAAAAGTGCAACTCTGCCTGGCCTAACAACCTTTCCTTCTCAAGACCAACCAGCAACAGTAACAGTATCATAGCAGAACATATTAATTATGTATACAAGATATTTATTATGTTTATAAGAGCAACAGCACAAAAAATTAACTGTCTGATCTTGATTACTGGTGCACATGGCCACGCATGAATATCAACCCTTCCTGGCATCCAAAAGATTGAGTGTGGATAGAAGATGAGATGTGGGCCAGCCTTCCTTGGCACAAAGAACCCAGGAAGGCTGGCCCACATCTCATCCTCTGCCCACACTCATTCCTATGGATGCCTCGGATTAAAGCACTGGAGTGAATTGGAGGAAATGGATGACAGGCTGCAAGGATGGCATTTGGCTTCTTAAACATTTGGAAATGGATTTTTGATTGGTTCACTAGCTCTGACCTTCCAGTCTCAACAGATGAGGCTAGACTTGTCACCTCTCCAAATGAGGAGAAACAAACATTAAAGAACTTCTTGTTTATATCTGAAATCCACTTGAAATAAATATGCATGCAATGTTCCATTCACAGTAGTTGGGATCAAATCAATCCTTGTCTTTGCTTTGGAGACAACATGCTTCCAGTAGATCACCACAGATGATCCATCTATTCCAATAGATGTGGAATAGACATCTATTTGTTCGAGAAAAAGGCAACACACCACACATGATGTATTTTCCAATAGATGCTTTAATCATCATAATTTTGATGTATGTAATTTTGCTGGTTTTGTTTTTGCTGCTGTTATTGTTTCTAGTTTCAGCTTCTCAGTGTTACCCTGGTCTAGTACTGTAAAAACTCTAGTTATGTACTCTTGTGTAATGGAGAAATATACAACCACCCAAATTTTCCCAAATTGGGGGGGGGGGAATTTGGGTGGTTGTATATTTCTCCATTACACAAGAGTACACATCTAGAGTTTTTAAAATCTATAAAAAAATATATATATATATATATATTTCTATTTCTATTTCTATCTGGGTTTGGTGATGATCTGGGGCAGATAGATTATTTCTGTGCTTCAGCAACACTACGTATGTTTATACTGGAAAGCCTTCAAATTTAATTTGATCTTCTTGGCTTGGAACCCTCAACTGCTGTGGGGAACACTGCCTTACAATGAGCATGATAAATTAAGAGATGGTTGATAATATATGTATATCTGAAGTGTGTGTTTGTTTGTCTGTCTGTTTGTATATATATTAAGGATTACTACCACTAACCCTTAATTTTCATCTTTGGACACAATGCAATTTATGGACCTCCCTCCTGTTTCAGTTTCCTGCTTACCCTGCTTTATTCCCTGAAGCTGTGTGAACATATGACTGGAGGGTCTAGAACTGGGTGATACCCAAGTATGCAAGGTCGGTTTGCATCAGAATATTTCCAAACAGGTGCCTGGTTAGCTCTGATGCTGGCCCAGCAGTGGGGCTTGCAGACGTGCCTTATGGCACAATTGAAACACCCAGCTGTCCTTACCTGCATTGAGCCCTCAGGATTGCTCTGAGTTAATTCAAGTTTCAATGTTCAAATATCTTCTATAAGTCTCTAACAAGAGATAGGGGCTATAGCCTTTTGGATTGTCTGGTGGCTTTCCTGGTTTAATATTGCTCTTATGTGTGCTTTTCTCATATGTATTATTGAGATTATCAAATCTCATCAATACCAGTCTTACACCTACTTATTGCCTCTTCTGGCATTCTCATAGTGAAGGGGGTTGTTAGATTATTCATCTTTTATTCCTCATTCCTAACTATATTCAATTTATATTTCAGTAAATTAAAGTCAAGTTTCCTGTTTGGGACAATGTGCATCATCCCCCATGTGCAACATCTCCCCATGATCATCAACCCCCCATGTGTGCATCAACCCCTATGCATAACTTCCCCCATGTGCAACATCCCCTCACCCCATGCATATCCTCCACAACCATGGGGATCTTTTCCAGGCTGGTGCAGAATTTGGGGTTGGGTGTTGATCAGTCTTCAATGTTAACAATAGGCCAAAAATATGTTGTATCTCATTTTCCCCCAAATTTCATGCTTCTAGATACTACCTGGCGGTCAGTCAGTGACTTTTAAGTTATATATATATAATAATAATAATAATAATAATAATAATAATAATAATAATAATTATTATTATTATTATTATTATTATTATTATTATTATTATTAAGGCAGTTGAGTAATCTCCATGCTTTTTACTGCTGCAGCTCATACCCATCACCTTCATAAACTGAATCCACCTTTCCCTTTTATGTTCTGAGATAGCTGACACTGCTTGCTGTCCAGTTCTGATAGTATCTTTGCTAACTGATTTGCTTCAAAAAGAGTGAAAAGATACTACCAGTGGCATTGCTAGGAGTATCACGCTCAGACAGGGGACCATATGCCATAATAAAGAAAAAAAGAGAAAAGGACAAGAAGTCTCAAAATATAGGATATCCAAGAAAAATTTAGGACAATAAAATAAAAGCTGAAAACACTCATATATGTTGCTCTCATGTCCTTAAACATGATGGCTGCAATCCTAAACACATTTTCCTGGGAGTAAGACCCATAGAACACAATTGGGCTTACTTTTGAGTAGACATGGTTAGAATGGTCCCAATCCAGTGAAAGTGGAGCTCAACAAGTGCTCCAGGAGGCAACCTCATTCCCTCCCCAAAAAGAATAAAACTGAGGTGAGGTGATTTTTATTATGAAAATACTAACATATAATTAATTGTATTAATTAATATGGATAATAATTAATTAAAAAATTTTCTTGTATGAGGAGTGTCAAAAAATTTGTAGGCTCCAGGTGTCAAATGACCTATCTATGCCACTGGCTGCTTCAACTCATATTCAGCAACATTTTCTGTCTATATGAGTTTTAAATCCTCCATGGCATGAAGGATTCCATCTGGAAGTGAAGAGTTCAATGGGCTGTTCGTAGAACAATTAACTACTTTGCAGGGTTGTTGTGAAGACAAAACAATAAAAAAGCTACCATATGTAAGCTGCCTTGGGCATTTGCTTTGGCTTGGGAAAGGTGGGGTATAAATCCCTTAAATAAAACAAAACAAAATAAATAAAAGTAGTAGTCCATTGGCCTTTGTGACCAAGATCCTGCAAATGTGGTTGTGTAAAGATGTCTCTGAGATTTTATTTTTAGAAACCCAAGAAACCCAAGAGATGAGGCTTAAAACTTGAAGAACTACCCTAATGAAAAAACTCAAATGACAGCCCCAAATACTCTCAAAAAGACAAAAGAGAGACCATGATTCATCAGATACTATACCCAAAAATAGGGTCTCCCTGTGAAATAGGGAGAAATAGAATACATGTTCAGCCCCACTGTGGAAATTTGGAACGCAGGGACCTCTCTGGAGAAAGCTGGAGGGTTTCTTGCCTTTGGTGTATCCTAAACAGCCTACATGCAGTCATAAACACCATTCTTTGTAGCTCCTGTGGGCAGTGTTTTGACAAATGTCTCCCGCCTCCTCTCAAGGACGACAGACACAGTGCACAGCTGCTGCTCTTGCCTCTGGTGGTCTCCTTCCGTCTCTGCCTTTATATCAGATACTTCACCAGATTGTCCCTCTTTCTGTTTCCCTGACTGAACCGTATTGTATAATGAGAGCAGGCACTTGGGAAATTTCTCCTTGCCTAAGGTGAGCTATCTATTCCCCACTCAAAACTAGGCCATCCACCAATGCGTCAAATACCAGAATGTGTATTGTTTTTGCAGAGGCTTTGAATGGAGATCTTTGATGTTGCTCTGCCATGTGCACCGCCATTTTACTTAAAACCCATTTTTTAAAAATTGACTCCATCCAAAGACCTGAAATTTGCACTATGAACAGTGAAAGGATAGCACATTTCAGAGCTACATTTGTTTTGACTGCCCACCCATATCATCATGAAAGAAAAGGGGGTGGAGGTTTTGTGTTTTGAGGATCTTCCAACACAGTACTGTAGTTTTGCTCATTCACAGCCCCCCATTTGAAATTAAAGTTGTATTTTGGCATCTTATGTCATGCCATGGAGTAGCCTTCAACACAGGCAGCACAATCCTAAATCGTGTTGGAGCAAGTGGGCAAAATGGGTTTAAATTACAAGAAATTGATTGAATGTTGAAAAAATTTCCTAAACTCAGCCTGGAGCAATCTCTTTCTGAGCATGGTGGATGCTCCACCTTTGGAGATTTTTAAGCAGAGGCTGGATGGTTATCTGTTGCAGATGTTGAAGATGTGGACAGCATGTAAAGGATCTTATAGGGAGTTGCAGACCTTGCCCCTGTGCCACCTGGGATATTTACCTTTACTACAAGGGATATTGTAGTATCCCTTGGGATATTTACCCCCCCCCCAAGGGATATTTACCTTTACTACAAGGGATATTGTAGTATCCCTTGGGATATTTACCCCCCCCCCCCAAGGGATATTTACCTTTACTACAAAGCCATGCACAACTTTCTTCAGAGTTCCAAAAGACTTTTTAGATCTCCACAACACCTTTAACGGAAATTAGATGTACTATGAAGGCACTCCAGAAGCAGGGTGACCATGTGCCTTTTCCAAAAAAGAGGACAAGGGCTCCCTAAATGTAGGACACCCAAGAAAAATTTAGAACATGTGACAAAATAAAATCTTAAAACATTCATATATACACTTGCATGTGCTTAATTGAAACACTAAAATTACTTATTGTTAAATTTGAAACTATTACATAAAATTTATTACAACTAATTATTTAATTACAAGAAGACTACATGCTGCCCACTTAACAGGAAAAGGATGACACTAAAGTCTTTTCTAGTAAAAAATTCTAAAATTCAGGACATGTCCTGAAAAAAGGGGACATATGGTCACTCTGTCCCAAAGCCGTAGAAGGTTTTCAAAGCACCAAAAGAGCCACAGCATGGTGCTATGCCTGCCTCCAGAACAGTTCTAGAATGGGGGTGGATGCACCAGTGGCGCTGTGATGGACAGAGATGGCACTGTGGCAGTATAGTGGTGCTGCTGCAATGGAACCTGCAGGTGTGTCATCTGGGGCTTTTGTCCCCCTGCCTCCCAGGTCAATCCTGCTTGTAGGTCCCTTCCAACTCTGATGCTAATGAAACTTCATTGAGTCTGGCTAGGACTGTAAGTACTTCAGCAAGTGTGTGCAACTTTTCTCACAATCTCTCTCTACCAAAAGTCTCTTTTCTGCAACTATTAAAAACAAAAATAATGCCCTGTCCTCCACTGCATGCTTCTTGAATGCAAATTCTTCTTACATTGAGATTTCTTGGAAATCCCTGTAAAGATAATTCTGGATGGCAGATGTGGAGGCAATGACTTTTCAGGACTCATATAAAAAGGAGCACAAATTGGATATATATTTCCTAAATAAAGTCTGAATTTGAGAATTTCTCACCTTCTTTTCCAAAACGTATTCCAGCATTAGTAGGAAAGTTATAATGTCTAGCAAATTGTTTTCGGGGAATGGATTGCATTCTCATCAGGAGTGAGGGCCCAGAATGTTACACAAGTGTACTCACTAGGATGTTGTGACATTAACAGGGCAATAGACTTCATGTGTAGGGTTGCCATATGTCCCGAAAAACAGGGATAATCCCAATTTTGGGGGATTGTGTTCACATACTGGCAAATGGGACAGAGGGTCTTGTCCCAATTTTGTGGAAGAGAATTATGGCAATGTGTCAAGGGAGGCTTCCCCTTCCAAAAGCATCTCTCACTTTTCCTGAAATGTGCAAACATCAGGGGAACATCAGTGTAAGAAGCTGAAGAGGCAGAGGTGAGAGGAATGAGACCACAAGTGTGTTTGAAGAATTTCATCTACTGACCTTAAAGAGACCCTTTGGATCATGACCATGTGCTTCAGAACTCTGGAGACCTGGTGCTGAGTACTCTAAAATAGAGCCGATTACTGTCTCCCAGTATAAACAGAGTCTATAAAATCCCCATCACTCAGAATAAACATTCCTAAATAATTCCTGGGGGAGAAAGAATTATTGCTAAACTATTGTGAATTCAATTGTGAGGCTATGCCCAGAAAGTCTTATCTAACCTTGGCTGCAATCCTAAAGACACTTTCCGGGAGTAAGACACACTGAACACAATGGGGCTTACTTTTGAGTGGACATGGTTGGGATTGTGCTGCTTCATAGTTTGAGTATGGATAGGTGTGGGACACTTCCCTGATCTCAAAATGTAACTGTAACTAGAAAGTAACTGTAACTGTAACTTTGTAACTGTACTAGAAAGAGCTTCCTCACCCCTTCCATTTTCTAGATAAAAAATTAAAAAGTTTGGAACTTTTCCTTGAGGGTTGGACCGCTATATAGTCACCATGGCTAGGCAGACAAACTGAAAGCGGCAGGAAGCCATCCTTTTCTTCACCTCCTTGAAAATCCTGTCAGGTGGATCTCAGCCAGAGTTTACCAAACTATACAGTCTGCAATAGTGAGGCATGCTGAGGGTGAACTGAGGACACATTTTCAGCCTAAACTTTGAGTTTCCTCGGGGTTGGGCTTTTTCCCGCTCTTTGTCGGTTTCAGCCAGATTCTTGATGTTACGTTAAAAGCTGTTGTTTTGTGCATGCATAATATGTTCTTTCTGCCAAACCACATGTCCTGGAATGAAATATCTCATAAAAATGTCTTTCAGTTTCAAGCTAATGGCTCTTATTCAGCAGTCAAGCGATATTTAGAGTTTTAGCCTCTCAAAGAAGGTAGAATTAAACGTGAACGGTTGCTTTGGTCGCATAACCTTATGTGTCTTACGACGTCACGACCTGCCGTTGTTTCTTCAGCCACTTGAAATCTTGGCCTCTGCCAAGATCTAACATGCAAACAACCATATGTATGATGTTAAAACAGTGAATGTTTTCCTTGGTGTCATTCAGAAACGGGACAGACATGGTCCGAACTTCCTTCACGATCCAGAGCTGTCTTCTCAGGTCACACTTTGTAGTCAATTGTTGGCTTCAACCACCCTCAAGTTCTTTCCCTCAAAATAAATGTTCCCGGATTGCCATGACAACTGTTCGGGCTTTTCAGTTATTCATGACAAGGTGGCACCAGAATATGTACGCTTTTAGTGTGGGTGGCGCAAGTGGTTAAATCACTGTGCCTGTTAACCAGCAGGCCAGGGTTCGAGACCTGGGTCGGCCCCACAAGACAGGGTGAGCTCCTGTCCTTAGGCCAGCTCTGCAACGCCAGCTGGATCCAATCGTATGGGCTCTGCCTTTCCATTGGACTGATTCAGTGGCGTGGAGAGGGGGGATTTGCTGCTTGGGTAACAGCCTATCCTCCATAACAATCCGACCCAGGCTTTCGTGCTTTGCATGCAGCGTATGCAGTGCTGAGCACAATACCATAGTCTCTGAAGACCACTAAGGACTTTTCCACAGGATAGCGCCCCTTCTCTGGATTTTTCTTTTCATACTAACTTTACCCTAACATGTGTCCAGCACTGGTGGTGTAGTAAACCTTTCTCATATGCTTACCTTGGTTTTACCCCTGCTAACTGGGCAAGAGATACTCTTTCAAGTGGGTGTTCCTCTTTTATTTAGCAGCGGAAGAGTAGCTGGCCCTACACACCCCAGCAATGTCTGCTCTAGTGGCTTCTGCTGGTGTTCTTTTTGCATTTTAGATTGTGAGCCCTTTTGGGACAGGGACCCATTCGCTATTAATTTTTTTCATTTTCTTGTAAACCGCTTTGTGAACTTCTCAGTTGAAAAGCGGTAAATACTGTAGATAGATAGATAGATAGATAGATAGATAGATAGATAGATAGATAGATAGATAGATAGATAGATAGATAGATAGATAGATAGATAGGGAGACAGCTGTACTTGTTCTCCATTCACAGGTACACACATACCCTACAATCTAGAGTAACTACGGGAAGACGTAAGAGGCACTTACTATGGATTGCTCTATGCATTTCCCACAGGTTTCCCATAGGTGGCACTGTAACTTTCAGTGTAAAAGGTCCTGTAGTTACTCTGGATTGTAGCCATACATGTTCATACAAAAATCAGTGGAGATGTGTAGAAAGAGCATTAGCATATAGCCTTCTACTTATTTGGGAAGAAGTGTTTCCTCAGCTGTACAGCAACTGTTTCTGATTCAGATGGTTCCAGAGCTAAGAAATATCCCTCTCTGAAACATTTTTGAGGTTGAACTGGCAACCTAAGTGGTGTCATGATCTGGAGCAGTAGTACTTGAGCATTGCAGCCCGGGATCCCCTACTGAGAATGATAAACTGGTCATGGATGGAAGTGTCATAAAACAATACATGACATCAGTGGCTGGAGCTCCACTATGTCTACTCAGAAATTAGTTCCATCATGTTCAATGAGACTTATTCCCAGGAAAGGTGCCTTAGTGTCCCATTACAACATGGTGGTGCCCATTGCCAAATTCTAAGATGGAGGTGCCCAGCTTTTTGCAGCCCCCCCCCCCCGAAATGAAGTCCTGACCCCCACTTTGAGAACCACTGATCTGGCGAATAACCATTCATGGAGGAGTCCTACAGGGAAATCAGGTGTGCTAATAAGGACGTCCCTTTCCACACCAACAGGACCAAGAGTGTCCAGCAACCCCCATATCATTTCTGCTTCTTGTTCAGACTTGAAGCTTGCTTCCTTGATCCTTTGATCAGCCAGAAACCTCTTTGCCATCTATGATACCCTTATCTGTGCCTTCAACTAAATAGGAACAAGACGGGCCTGTCACAAACAAAATGTAAGTGAAATGGAGTGGAGACTATTAAGGAAGAAGCAAAAAATGAGGGAATGAGTGCGTGCATGTTCATAGATTCTGCTGTTGGATCTCTGCTTCCAAGCCACATGATGTCACTGCTGCCTGTGAGAATGCCAAGAATGTTCCGAGTGGAGGTATCTTTTTAAAAATGTGAACATGAGAAGTATTTTCCCCACACAGTGTATATTCTATTTTGGATGCAGAAGTATTCTGGAAAATAACAATGTTCAGTTTTTCCAGAGGCTCTACAACTTGTGCATGGCCTACCACATTGTTGATCTCTCTTTAGATGAGGAGAGAGAATATTTGGTTAATTAACAATCACATAATGGCAATGTTTCTGTCTGCTTTGCCAGTCTTTCTATTGATGGGATTACGTTTTAGCATTGCAACAGTAATTGATTTATGTTGGGAAGGGGGATATCTCCAGGAATGATGAGAAAGTTGGCAAATGTCATATTGATTACCAATACAATCCAACTTAATTTCCCATATGACAATTCAGCCCTTTGAATCCTGTGGGGGAGTTTCAGCCTTTGGAGGCCTCCTTGAACCCCCTACCCCTCCCGTATCCACAGATCCTGTATCTGTGAATTCAGTAACCCATGAATTGGGTCTGTCTTCCCACCGCGTCACGTCCTCCAGAGGTCTATCCATGGCCTTCTCTATGTTCAGACTGAGCTCTAAAACTCAAACACCTGACTTCTGGTTTAATGAAGAAACCTTATAACTCATTAGAGCCTGTGGACCCAAACTGTGGGAGCCTGTGGACCCAAACTGTGGAAAACTGAATCTGCAAATATAGAATCAGCAGAGATGGAGCTCCCCTTTCCTCCATAGAGTTTGGACCAAAGGGACAGGTGTTTGATGTGCAATCTGTGGAGGATTCTGGATCTATAGATGATTCTCCATGGATAAGGGGGTACACCTGTATAGCACTTTGGTGGTTCTCATAGCAAGGCAATGCAAACAATATTTTTTTGCATTGTGTCTCATTGCATTGCACTGTGGCGTTACGTGTCTCATCACAGGGAGAGCTGCAAAAATTCTGTTCCCAAAGATGGAGAAGTGCAGCAAAGGAAGTCCAAGGCATGTATGGTTGCTGCCTACACCCATACTGAGCTCTGTTGGAGGCGGGACACTTCCCACTACCCACCATTTGGAACTCTTGAGTAGTATAACCAAGACCACTGGGATTGCAAGAACTTTTTTTATCCTTTCTGTCTCTCCCAATTTCTGAAAATAAATGTAAATGTAAACAGTTTCTATCTGAGGTAACATACAGTGCAATCCTAAGCATGTCTACTCAAAAGTCCTACTGGGAATATTTACTCCCAAGAAAGTGTGGTGAGGATTTCAGCCATAGTTTTCTTGGGGGGAATTGCTACTAGTCAGGTATACTGAGGTTACAATCCAGCAACAATCTGTTGTGTCACAGGATCAGATGAGATCTAGGATCTCCAGTCCTGGTTGGAACCATGGGATAAGGTGATTTAACCCTTTGCTCCTATGCTGCATCTCCAATACAGATCATGTCCCCCAAGCAGTTACTTAAATTCCCAAGCATATGGGAATTTAAAACATGGGTGTTGTGAAGTTTGTGATACCACAGGGAAGAAAACTGGGAGATGGTCTGAGGCACAGAAATATTAAGTGAGGAAAGAGTTAAGCACCCACTGTTTATCTCTGGTCCTAACTTTCCCTTCCCCGTTAAAAAATACAATTAGTACTTCTTTACATGGATTGTCATGTAATTATAGTGTGTAGAAGTATGTGGGGAATAAAGCCTCTTAAAAGTTGAGGTGAACTGTGAAGTGTGCACAAGTTTGTGCAAAGAGGCATTGCTTTAGTCATGACTAACTTCAGATGGATTATATTCTGAATATCTACCGTAATTTATTTTTAACCTAACTTGCCTAACATTTTCATTAATTTAATATTCAGCAAAAGAAGGAATTACCATGGCAACATTTTTCTTCTGACACCCATAATGGAGAGGATGGAGCTGAAAGTGCACACTACACTTAAATTTCACACATTTGTACTCTGCAAAGAACAGAATTTGTACCAACAAGGGACAATAATTTTAGCAATTTACACATTCTCGTTATTTTATATGACTATAATATAAAGACACTTTCCTTTCTTTCTCTGCTTTGCTCAGATCAGTTTATTTCCATCCCACTGAAATATTGGAAGTGGCTTGTACCACCTCCAGATCTCCCGCTATAAGTTCTTGACAGTAATCCTACGCTATGGAAATGTGAAAACTGCAAAATGTGCTTTTTATAGTATTATATTTTTAAGTACATCATTTGCAATTGGACATCTAAGGGTGCAAATCTAACACAAGAAATACTTTCAGGAAGATTGTGTGACTGCCCTCAATTGCAGGATGCAGCACATGCCCCACTGGCATTGTAATACCAGTGCTGGAAAGTTGATTAGGATTGTAGCCAATGCAAAATTGTGAAGGGGATGCAAATCTCAAGTGTTTATTATTCTACTGCATAATGCTATGTATCTTTTGGCTTTCAAAGTTCAGTAAAGTAGGTGTATTTTTTTAAAGTTAGCCAATTTCAGAAGATTTAAAATGAGACCAAAGTAAAGAAGAACTTCAAAGATTGGAAGTGCCTAGTTGCAAATTAATTGGTCAACCTAATCCCCCCTCAGAGCCTCAGAGTCCCTGAATAAATTTGGCTCTCAAGACTACTTAATCATGTCATTAGTCCACATGGGCTTCCTTTTTCTTACTTAGCACATGCAGGATTAAAAAAGGAAGACCTGAATGAGGAAAGATGAAGCGAGAATTTAAGCTCCTGCTATGTCTTTGGTCCCAACCAAGGGCTTGCTTTCCACTATTTACGGTAATTACAAAAAGAAAGCACATAATTGTCAGTGTATTCTACTTCTGCCTTATGGAGGTGAACAGTTTCCAGTCAAGAGGAGTGTCAGTCTCTGTCCCTTAGGAAATAACATCCACAGGGGTGAATTGATATGAATTTAGATCATAGCAAGGAACAGAGTTAAAACTCCCTCCCATTGTCCTGGTCTGTGTGATTCTTTTCCAGATTTACATTTAAAAGCACATACTTGCAAAGCATGTATGGGAACCCATTTGTTCTCAACAACCTCAACATCCTCTGAAAGCAGAACAAATACCAATGGGTGCAAACTCCAAGAAAGGAAATTCTATCTGGACATCAGATTCCTGACAGTGAGAGCAGTTTGGCAGTGGAATTAATTGCCAAGGGAAGTGGTGGACTTTCCTTCACTTGGGTCTTCAAACAGAGGCTCGACAAGCACCTGTTGGAGATGCTCTACAGATCATCTCCATGATGAGATGATATGGAGATGCTCATACAGATCATGCTCTACAGATTCCTGCTACAGGCAGAGGGTTGGATTAGATGACCTATTATGTCTTTTCCAATTGTATGTACGTAATGTGTCATTGGACCCTGAATGATTAAGGTGACAAATGGTCAACTGTTGCTTGAGAGTCCTGAACTGTGACAGCCAGCAAAAGGACCTTTGGATTGCTGGGAGCAGGTAGAGGATTCTGAAAAATCCTGGGAGTGATGGGGATTTTTGACAAGTGTGATTAGATTGCTTAGCCTTACATCCATTTTGAAACAATTCATAGCCTCTTCGTCCAGGTCTTGGATAGCACAGTGTGTATGTGCATTATATAGGGCACAATCCAGAGTAACTACGGGGAGTCCTTGCTCCGGTGTAAGAACAATTTACTCTGGATTGCAATATGAATTTCCCATAGGTTTTCACTAGGTGTTGCAGTAACTACGGGTACACGTAATGTCTCTTACGTGCTCCCGTAGTTACTCTGGATTGTAGGGATAGTATTCAATTGCTGAATTTATCTGAATCAAGCCCATTTAAATCCTTCCTTTCAAGTTTCTCGTTGGGTGTATTTCAATCAGTTACTATTATCCTTATGCCAACATTGGGTTCCTGCATTAGATTTTACAGTTGGGTTTTGTGCACAGAATTTATCTTTGTTATGCATTCTGGAATGCAGATATCATCAAAGTTGAGAATACAACTGTCTTTCTGATCCCTGTTAACTGAGCAAGAGGCACTCTTTCAAATGCGTGTTCCTCTTTTATTTAGCAGGGGAAGAGTAACTGGCCCTACACACCCCAGCAGTGTCTTCTTTAGTGGCTTCTGTGGTGTTCTTTAACATCTCTTTGAATTGTGAGTCCTTTTGGGACAGTGATCCATTAGCTATTAGTTATCTCATTTTTTCTGTAAACCACTTTGTGAACTTTTGTTGAAAGTATATATTGTTGTATTGAAAGTATATATTGAAAGTATATATATTGAATATATATTGAAAGTATATATTGTTGAAAGTATATATATGTTGATTGATTATACAAATAGGTTTACAGCCCAATCCTCTCCTGCACTGGAACAGGCAGGTCAATTGGCCCTTGCTGAATCTAGTGCAGGGTAGGAGGTGGCTGCTGTATTACTCTTGAGAACAAGGATATTTATCAATCTTCCCACAGGCCTGTCCTCCTCTGTCCAAAATGCCCCTATTTCAACCTTCTGCCACCATCTCCTCTTCCCCCCTACACTGGCTGCTCTCAGCCAGCACAACCTTACCATTTCCTGGTGCAGTGGCATCTGGATTTGGCCTCTCGAAGCCATTGCATGTCCATTTGCTGGCTGAGCAAACTCTTAAGGAGGTGCAAATATGTTTTTCAGCATATGGCTAGTGTGGCCAAAAAGATAAGGATTGCACTTTTACCTTTATTATTTATAAAGGTATATCTATACCTTTATTAGGTATATCTGTACCTTTATACCTTTAGTATAGATAGATATACCTTTAGTATATATATACCTTAAAGGTATATCTATCCCTTTATTAGGTATAAACGTATATATATATACCTTTATATATCTAAACTAACCACAGTAGCTATCAGGAACACAGACACAGAAAGTAGAGACAGCAACAGTCACAGCAATATGTGTGTGTAGGTATAGGTATCCTTTCTTTAAAAAGTTGATCTACATCACCATAAGTGTACAGAAAATACAAACAAGGGTGGCTCATTTCCTGGGATTGCTACTTAAAAAAAAAAAGGGTAGCAGAAGAGCCCTTATGGTAAGTGTAATGTTTGGCTTGGGTTCTCATTTAAAGACTGCAGCATTGAGAAGTCGAGGCAAGTTTTCTAGAAATTCTTATGAGCAAACAGCAACTAGTTTAATACCAGTCTCAGCTTGTTCAGCTTTATTATACCCATAATTTGTAGTTGACGTAGGACTTATCGTACCAGAACTGGCACAGTTTGAACGGCCAGTGTCTCTAGACTGGATGTCTTCTCCACCATCCAAGAAAATGGCTTTGGTACACTTCAAAGATCATTCTGTTCTGAGCAAATAATGTATCATTCTATCCTTGAAAACAGTGAAGTGTTTCCATCAAAGCAATAAGTGTCTCTTCACCAGCTGAAGATGTTGTTCAGTTATTGAGTATATGCTGATGAAATGTTGAAAACTGGAATTGCCACATACAGCTTTGACTAAATCATGGCATCAAACCAATGCATGATAGTTATCAGAAATGTAGGAATATTAACTAAATAGTTGGACTCCATTTTCCCCAAGTGTACAGAAACAAGATGAACAGGGGTGAGGGGAGGGCCAGTGAGAGGACTGGGTCCAGGAGAAAAAGGGGACTGGCCTATGATACTAAGGCCTGATCCTAATCTCCCTCACAAGCAGCCTGGAGTTATATCAGGATGCTCAAATCTGCACCAGCAATCTAATGTGAAGCATCTACTGTATATCAAGATGAATGAATTAGTATGTAAGGAACAAACCCCCAAATCCAGAGTAACTATAGGAGCACGTAAGAGACTTTATGTGCACCCGTAGTTACTGCACCACCTAGTGAAAACCTATGGGAAATTCATATTTGAATCCAAGGTAAGTTGTTCTTACACTGGAACAAGGACTCCCTAGTTACTCTGGGTTTTGCCCATATTCTCATTTAAAAGTACCTTTTCTCACTTGTAGCTCCACATTGCTCCTTTTCCTTGGCTATTCTCACTTCTCATCCAAGACTAACCAGGAAATTTCTATTCATAATTGCCTTTTATAAAAATTACATCTATTTAAAAATTGCCTTTTATATAGTTATTCATACCCTACAATCCAGAGTAACTATGGGAGCAAGTAGGAGACATTTACGTCGACGTAGTTACGGCACCACCTAGTGAAAACCTATGGGAAATTCTTATTGCAATCCAGAATAAATTGTTCTTACGTCGGAGCAAGGACACCCCGTAGTTACCCTGGATTGTGCCCTTAGTCTTGTGAATATTTGGGGTTCTTAATCCAAAATGGCATTGGCTTTGCTCAATTTGGTCTATTTTTTTTTGGGGGGGGGGGGGAATGGCATAGCTAACTTAATTAGTTTTTTGGGGGGGGAGTCTGGCATAGCTAATTTATATGCTGATCTAAGCAGCTTCCTCATGAGAAGGAAAAAAGGTGTGTATCTTTTGGGAGGATGGCTTGTTTCCTGAGATCATTAAAGCACTGGTACAATTTCTTGCACCAGCCTGCCCTACTGTGCCTAGGATGAGACATTCTTTATGGCACTTTTGCAACCCCCTAACCTGGTCTGAGTAACTCGCACCAGCCTAACTAGGCAATCAGGTTTGCACTACCCATCACTTATCTACAACATATTCAAAGCAACTTACACAAACAGAAAACAGAAACTCTTTAAAACAGATTAGAACAGAAACTGCAATTATAATCCATCTAGGATAAAACTGTACTACAATAAATAAAATAACCACTGAAATAAACAAGGAAAATGCAAACATCAGCAGCATTAAAAGCAATATATAATCATCTTAAAAATTCAATGGTGGTAAAATCCAGCACTGATAATTTAAATCTCCGGCGTTAAAACAATTTTTTTCAGTTAGGAATGCCAACTAAAATATGTTCGAAACTTTCTTATGAAATTAGGGAAAAGGACTTATGTTGGTAGAGAGCATCACAATATTGATGTAACAATATTAATCAGTATGTGCTGTACCCAGATTAAAAAATGCATAGCTGAGAAGGATCAACCCATCACATGAAATTACAACATTTTCTATTCTGTGGACAGGAGCATAGAAAAGCATTTGGTCACTTGCTTTGATAAATAATAAAGAAGGAGCTTTGAACAGCTTTTTAAAGAAAGAAAACCTTTTCAACTGAAAAGCCCCAAAAAATAAAAATAAAAAACTGGTGCCTTTTGAATATTAGTTTTGTGAAAAGCACTTTTTATGAATTTAGCGGATACTTCTAGGTAGTATTTTACAAAGGCTGAAAAATCCTCCACCTTCATGGGTCCGTTTTATAAGATTAGCTTCATCCGTAAGAGACTGGCTTATAGAAAAACTGTGAGATGAACCTAAGGAAAAGTGACTCCCGTGGCCACGTTTGGGCCTTTTAGCCATCTCCTTCTCTCTATGTTAAAGAAAAAATGCTCCATCACTATTTGGTAGCTTAAAATGAATGCAAGTGAAAACACACAAATAGGACAACATAGCACACGGATATTGTCTTCAACAGTTGTGATCTGCAGCCGTGAGTCATAATAGGGCAAGTAACACTTGAAGCTTTGGCATCCCCTTGAAACAATCTTGTAATTGTTACTCATCACTGGGATGGAAGCTTCTTAGCAGGCTGTGGGACAAAGGGCCATGTGCTTTGTGTTCTTATTGTTGCTGTTTTAATAGTCTTTGTTTGGTTTCCCCTTCTATTGCAATAATAGTGTATCTTAACTGTTACTCACTTTTAACCATTCTGGAAAAGGCAGAATTCAAATATTGATTGATGGGAGAGATATAAATGAGAGATATAATTTCGATGAGAAAGGTCTTGACAATAAGGTCACTGCTGGTTGGAGATGGAGTAAGAGTAGCCTTCTGATTCATAACTTTCAACCACAGGAGAAATGTGCAAAGCACATTAGGAAGTGATTCTGTGTCCGGCTTGCCAGCTCGCATTCATTGACTTAGCCTTGGGGCCTGATTTCTCTCTGTGCCCGTAACTGGATATTTTTGTAATTTGGATACTGTGGGCTGGTCTAGATTTAGACATAGTGGCTTTGATCCTGGTGCGGGGAGTTTTGTGTAGGTGGCCTTCCATCTCCAAGTCCAAGCAGTCCATATCTTCTTGTGTCAATAATGAAAGTACACTCGAGCCAGCCAGCAGATGCTTCCTACAGACTGATGCTATAACTGCACAAGGGTATGGAACAATTTGCTCCCCATGGCAGTTTTCTCATGGCAACCCTGACCCTTCTGATAAGACAAACGGCCTTTTCTTAAGACAGTCACTGTTTTCTAGATGTAAAACAAACATAACCCTGGGATATTTTCTGTGTGTGGTGGGCACATCTTCAGGGACATACAAGCTAAATGCCATTTTAACATGTTTCAACTTTATATTCAACAAGTATAATTATCACACAGCTCAACTGTGGCCACACTGCAAAATTATCAGAAACCTCAGAAAGGAGGCATCCTTAGTACAGCTCCTATCTATGCAAGCATTAGAGTTCATGGAAAGTGGGGCAATATTTGAATGGGAAAAAATGTCCAGTCATGCAGACTGGGGTTTCTGGTATTTTTTTTGTTGCAAAAGGAAGAGCTGCATTGCAGCTGCTCCCAGGCCACAAAGGTAACTGAAGAAAGGGATCCAAGAAAATGTGCCAACATTAAGAGTGGAGCATGGCCAAAATAACACCAGCCGCTGTTGCCAGGAAGAACATAAACTCCTCCGCAATGCTTCAATATTATTATTTTTCCCTATTTGCCATTTGTAGAGTGAATAGGGCAAAAGTACTGACAAAGGCCAGCATCCAATGTTTAATGAATAAAAAAGGTCAATGAGAAATGCAGGCATCAACTCAGACATGCAAGTCCCACCACCGGAGAATGAGTTCCACAAGCTTTGCCGCATAAAAAGCACTTCATTATTATTAGCAGAATAGTCTGTTATTGTTTTTTACTAGTTTTTTTTTACTAAATTGAACATCTCACCATTGACAATGGAGCCTTAATTTACACTACACTGCTGAAGTGTTTAAAAATCTGGCATTAAATTTGAGCATTGTCTATAAATACTTCCTCATATGTAAGTGCTAAAATTGAGCCTCTTTGGTGCATTTTCTAGTGGCAACTATTTACAAAGTAGTCTTCCAGATGGATAGTTAGTATTAATTCTTTGTTTTTCAGCTCAGAGTGGCTTAAAGGTATAACTATAAATCATTCTGGTACCCCCTCCCAATTTGGGAGCTCATGGTTTTAAAACACCTCTGAAGGAACACAGTACTAGAAACCTTACTACAGGATAGTCATCCAGCTCCTCTCACCAGATGCTCCCAAATCTTATCCCTAATCAATCATTTGTTGATTCCCACCTTGGGAACTCCCATGCCCACCTTGTTCATTTAGGAATCAATCCTAACCAACTTTCCACCCTCGTGTAGCTGTGCCAGGGGAGGGACATGTGCTGGATTGTGCAGTTGGGGGAGGGGAAGTCAAAGAGGGTTCCTCAAGGTAATTCAATGTTTCTTCCCTTAACTTGGAGTTGCAGAGCTTACCTTGGTGCTGGAAGTTGGTTGGAATTGCATCCTTAATGTAGTTTGTGAGCCTCATCACAAATAAATGCTACACTAGCAAGAGACGGCCTTGTTCCTTGTAACTTTTCAAAGGACTCAAGCTTAGAAAATTCTTTAATCCCTGTGGATTTAAAACAAATTGGGAGTGGCTTGTGAGAGGTTCCCAATGATCTATATAGAAACCCAAATAATGTTCTTTATTCATGTTGTTTTACACTTTCAGAAATATGTAAAGTTTCAGTTGCAATTTGAGTTTGCTGAAACAGATATATAAGTACCACTAATTTAAGCAGTCTTACTTCACCTAACCAATGTAGGCCAGCGCAATTCACCAACCTCCCCATTCCTCAGGTGGCATGGGGAGGCTGGCACATGTCTGTGCACTGGCCTAACCCCTCCAGAAGCAGTGCAGAAGTGTGTTACAGCCTTGTGCCGGAACTTGTGCTAGCCTAACCAGGGGTTAGGATTATGCTGATGTTATATTCTTCATGAATGATTACAACAAATTTTCAAAAGAGTATGTGCATGGGTGGTCCAGCCATGAGGCAAAATGACAGATTAGGAGGGGTGTGAGGAGGGCATGGATTCAGGGTGACCTTCACACAGAGTCTGTCACTACCTTCCTTCAGGCGGTCATGAACATGATTCACAAAGATCTGCTTCTTGCCCTTTTGAGCAAGAAGCAGGTCATCCACTTCCTTGTCACAATCTTTGTGCAGTTTCTTCCAATCTGGACAAGTGAAACTTTGGCTTTTTTTAAAGGGACCATGCAAATAAAGGTGCTATCTTTTTCTACCTCACCCTAGCTAAGACTCATTGTCCCCAACATCTATGTCTGGCAATTTGTTGATCAAAATTCTCTGTAACTCTTTGATTAATAGAGATTGCTCCATCATTTGGCTGATGTGACTCTATGATACAGTCCGAAATGTAGATTATTTCCCTCCTGATTCAATTTAGCTTGCCTAATCACATTTCCAATTCAGAGAGAGAACAGACCCCTTCATTCTTCTTACTGCCACAGGAAAGACACTCTAGATATAATGATAGATGTAATGGCATGTGTTGAGGAGTTTGTTACAACAGTCATCATATACATTTCCATAGGCAGGTAATAGCTACAGAAAGGAGCTATGGGTTGCAAATCAATATCCCTTTGTAGAAAAATAAAAAGATCCTGGATGCACTGTCCCATGTCAAATGGCCTTGTCTTGGAACATCTCTTGATACTGAGATGACTTCCAATAGCAGCAAGGTATCCTTTCTTTTCTTTCTTCCTATGCTCAATCCAATTTTGGCTTTTCCTTTTCTTCTTCCATACCTGAGCACAAAGAAAAACAGTCTTTGAAAAACAACTGAAAAAACCAACAGCTAGTATATTTTTGCAAAGCTTCTGAAGAAATGAAACTTCTTTTGCCTGTGGTGTTTTTCTACAACATATAACAAATTTTGGAATGCTACCAAAAGAATGTCTCTCTCTCTCTCTCTCTCTCTCTCTCTCTCTCTCTCTCTCACACACACACACACACAAAACTAACCATACTGTTTTTTTGTATAGTGATAGCTTGTATTTTTTCCCATTCAGAAATCAACTTGAATTATTTATTTATTTAATCAATTTATATCCCGCCTTTCCTCCCCCACGAGGGGAAGCTAAAGGCGGCTGACATCAGGGAATAAAACATCATTAAAATAGCAATTTTAGATTTTCAATAGCAACTTGAAGACCTTCAAGAAACCTCTCTTTGGGGAACTGTTTGAGTGAACCCCCTCAAACCTGCTTCAGTGATCTGCCCTATCCTCAGTGGCAGCTTGGATAAAGGAAAACTGGAAACCCATCACCAATGAGACTTTCTGAGCCACAGACAAAGACGATAGAGTTTTGGATGGTGAACATAAAGCTTCCATGAGGATTGCCCTACCTCTTTTCATTGTTTGGATTAACAAAACCGACAGGCAGCAACACTTACCTCATACATGAAAAAGCACCATTTACTGCCAATAGTCTTTTTCTGCCTCTTTTTTTTCCTGAATAACCCAGGTGCAGAGCCCAGTGTGAGTGATTTTCAAGGCACAGAAAAGGAGGCTGATATAGTTGAACAAGCACTCCCCTATCATGGTGCCTGTCTGTATGCCTGTAGGCAAGCATTTCAGGGGGGATGTGGCATCTGCAGGTAGTTGCCACACTCTCAATATGAGTGTGGATCACACAGTGTGTTTTCCTGGCAATGGAAACATTCAGCTCTTTCAAATGCATGTTCCTATGCAAAGCTCTATTATTAGATTTTGGCAAAAGTTCTGTTTCTTGTCTGTTTAGCCTATTCTGACTCAACCTCCCTCTTAACACCTTAGATATTTGCTTGCAAGTGTTTCTTTTGGATGTTTCCAGCGCTGCTGCTGTGTTGTATCCCGAGGAAAGATTTCTGGTTTTTCTTTTCAATGTGACAGGAGTTGGGTGAAGATGGACAGGGATGAGAGGAAAACTTCTGAAAGTGGCTCTAAAGGAAGTCTGATCATAAATCTTATTCCTCTTTAAATGGAAAATGTGCTTGGCTAGGAGTTCTCACCATGGGCCCCTTTGAAAAAATGTACCCTTTAGTGCTTGGATTACAGTAGAGGGCAAAGGCATCTACTGGTGATGATTTTACTGAAAGGCGCAATAAGGAAACAATTGGGTCTGGGCATTGCCAATAGTCTAAATACAATGCACTGGGTGTTGCTGACAAACCAAAAATAATTGGATAGCCAGTCAAAGGTTTAAGAAAACAAAACAATGGCTTGGCTCCAGAAAAGCATCTTGGCTTCATATTCTGCACTGGTGCCAATTGCTGGTCTCCTGCGTCCTTTGCTGCTGCAGAAAAGTTTTCCAGTGGTTTTAAACTGAACTGTTTTGTCTTTATAAAAAGAGTCTCTATCCTTCCTTAAGAAACATTTTACAGCCAATGGATCAAATATTCTGGCAAAAATTCTGGCATCTTCAGACCTGTGGGTTGGTTGAGGCCTCTAGAATGGGAAGATTTTTGTTTGCCTACCATGTTTGTGGTTTAGTTAGGAAAAACTAACTGCAAATTATTTTGTCAGTAGTGGCATTTTATTTAATGCACCTCCTGAAAGGAGGAAAAAAATTCAAACTTAAAAGTGCCTGTAAATGTTTCATGCTTTCCATCTCAGTTTTTACATGGAGCACATTTGCTTATTGCATAATTTTGTCATATGTAGTGTGCCTGTTCCAACCTTTATAAGTACATCTGATTTACATAAGTTACAGCATGTAGCCTTTGCTGACTCACAACCCATGAGCTTCAAAAAGGCCAATCAATATTTTATAAATTCTGGGCAGCCCAAATCTATCTAATCCCTGTCCCCTGGCTTCTCAACCATGCTCAGTATGTAAATCATGCATTTTAAAAGCAGATGTAATGTATATAATGCATGTGCCTTGAAAGCGTGGAGACACATGACCAGTTAGGCAGTGCATCTTGCAGAGTCGCTTCCTGGACTTGTACCTCAGTGGCAAAGCACATGCTTTCTCTGCACACAAGGTCCTAAACTGATTCACCATTATCCCATTATGGGACAGAGGAAAATGAAAACTTTAAGAGACCTATTGCTGGGCAGTGCTGACTGTACTAAACCAGATGGACCAGCCCAGTACAAGTCAACTTCCTAAATTTATGTGCTGATTTCAAAGCAGCTTTTTCAAAGAGAGCTATGGCTAGGCAGTGTTGACTATACTAAACCAGATGGATCATTTCAGTAGAAAGCAGCTTCCTAAATTTATGTGCTGATTTCAAAGCAGCTCTTGTGTATGATGTGGTAAAGAAGTGAAATAACACCTCTATGAAATAACTGAGGTTACCTTATTAGATTTTTTTTAAGTTGTTGAAAATTTGTACTTTATACACTGATAGTATGTGAAAGGAAGTAAACATGCTGCTTGCCACATGAAAATACATGTCGTGAGATCAGACCCCGAGGGTTTTTTTTAACAACACTGCCAACAACATGAGAACCAACCAGTTCTTACGTCCCAACTGCATCTCTGTTTCTCATAACACTACTTACATTTTTGTGTATCCCAAATGCAGTTGTTTAGAACCTCACCCAGCAGGTAGAAGACGTTCAGTATAGCAGTTACAGTTGCAAAGAAGATAATTTTGGAACCTGAGCCAAGGTAATCCAGGAGAGGGTACACCCAAACCCCTGTTACATGATAAATCCAGCAGATCCTGATGTAGAAAAACAAACATACCAGAAACAAAAATCTTGAATGTGTCAAGTTTTTTATGCCAGCTATAACTGATTCTCCCATTCCCCCAAATTATACTTTTGTATGCAACCACTACAACCACAACAATACTACTGGATTCCTAATACACTGCATATATTAAGGATTAATGGTAAGCATCAATAAACTCAGATCTCAATCCTAACTAACTTTCCAGCACTGGCACAGCGATACAAGTTAAGCATGTGTTGCATCCCACACATGGGATGTGCAGTCTTGAAAGTTTCCTCAAGGAAAGACAATGTTTGTTGCCTTATTTTGGAATTGCATTGCCCTTTTGCCACTGCTAGATATATGGTTACTATTGCGTACATCATCCTTTGATACAATTGCACTTTCAAGATTCCTTACAGGTATGTGGCATGGACCTTAATCCCCAAAACACATTATATAGGATATCTGGGTCTATATGTCTTTATGTTTTAGTGTTTTCTTTTTTAATCTATAGCAAGCAGAATGGAGACAGCTCTGAATTTGCTTTGAGTAGCAGCAGCAGAAAAATTAAAACAAAAAAATATTGTGCATCACAGGAACATAAGAAAAGCCCTACTGAATCAGGCCAAAGGTCATTCTAATTCAGCAACATCTTTTCACAATGGTCCACCAACTGCCTCCAAGAAAGCAGGAGAGAAATCACACTTTCCTTCCCACCATTTCTCTGCACTTGGTATTCAGAAGCACATTGTTGCATATACCTAGCTATTGACTGAATGGTCCTCCATGACTTTGGCCAACCTCCTTCAAAAGCCAGGTCAGTCTGTGGCCACCACCACATCTTGTGGCAACATACACCAGAGACTGATTAGACACTGTGTGGAGTACCTCCTCCTTCCACATTACACTATCTCACCAATTTCACTGCCACCTTGGGAGTCTTAGGAAGAAAGATGGGATATAAATCGAATGAATGAATGACGCTTGTTCTTGTATTGTGTGTTTGTGTGAGAGAAATCTCTCTCTACCCACTTCTCTTCACAGTATGCATAGTTATTTGCATATCGTGCCCAATACTAACCAGCATTGGAACAGTGGACCCACATGGCCCCCGCTATATCCACTGCTGGGAAGGAGTAGGCTGGAGGTCTTCTCAAGGTAAAGACCCAGCCTGTACATGTGATTGCTTGGGTGTGTGCCATAAAATTGCTGGTGCAAATTCAAGAAGCACCATGTCTGGCTTTCAAGCTTGGGGGGGAGAAAAGGATATGGCATGTGCCAGTGTTACCAATCCTGCCCACCACCTGTTCCACTCCATCCCTTCCCTGTCCCCTTTTGACTTCCCCTGCCCACCATGTCCCGTTATCGCAAGACAGGAGCTCAGCTACTCTGTTGTGTGCTCCTTTGGGATTCAGTGATGGATGGGGCAGGCTGTCCCTTTACTTTAGTGCTGCTTGCTCTCAGGGTGTTACAATGTGTTTTATGACATATTTGCAATTCCCTAGGCTTTTGCAGCCCTTGTAGTGCTGGTGCTTGCGAAGGACAGGATTGCATTTTTTCCCAAACTAAAAAATTCTGAAACATTTTCATCTTTCCTTGGAAGAAAGAAACTCCAGATTTCTATTTTCCAGCCATCAATTCTCCAATTTACATTATCTTCCGCCTGAGCTGGTCTTCTATTTTTTCCCACTGAGTACCTGATAACAACTTTGAGTTGGGCAATTTTGATTGTGGAATAAACGATCAGGTTGAAAAAATTAAATTTTTCCCTTCCTTGCACCGCCACAAACAAAGAAATTTCACATATGTTTTGGAGAAACAATTTTTTAAAACTCAGGTCAGTTCACAGATCTCTCATGTTCAATGCTTTCTGACTTGATGATAACATGGTCCATGTTAAAAACACTAGTGGAAATGAACTGCAGCATTTGGCCGAACCATTTATAAAGGAAAAATGCCATTGAAAGGCCAGCTTTGAAAGGCCAAATGAAAGTGAACCCAGTGAGGCCCCCTAGGAAGAGGATTCCATAAGGGTGTTACACAAAGAAGGCCTTTTACCGTGAAACCTCATGGGAAACCTATCTTCAGAAGGGAAAGGCACTCAGAATTACCGCAGACAGGGAACAGATTGGAAGAAGGTGCTCCTTACTTCCTACCCCTTTCCTCAAACATCTCCTGAAGTTTTATATCCAGGTAGATTGTAGTAGGAAGTAAAGTTTCTGGAAAATGGGGTAAATATCCCAGAACCTATCCCAGAAATATCCCAGAAATGTATTACATACATTCTTAAACCCAATCCAATGCAAGTCAACTCAGAAGTAAGTCCCATTACAGTCAATGAAGTTTATTTCCAGGAAAGAGTGGATAGAATTGCAGCCTTAATCTTCATACCTACATAGGAAGACTAAGAAAAGAGTCTGTTTTCTGTTACCAGATTTTTGTCCCTGTCACTAACAGATTATATTGATTGTCTTATGCAAGAACAGGAGATGATCCGCATGATGAAAGACAATTTCATTAATTCATGATGTTAGTGCCTGAAGGCAAATGAACATGAATAATAGAAACCTAGTCATGATCTACATGTTTTAATCTCAGATGGGTTGTTGAGTTGCTTGCTCAAGTTAAACTTATAAAAAGTCTTGCATCATCTTGACAACCATTTTATTGTGGCATAAGATTTCATAGCATACTATCCATTTTGTCAGATGTATTACAAAATATGGCATAAACCTATCTAGGCTTCACACTTCCAGAACTGAGTCTGCTCATCAACCTCATGCTGTCATAGCCACTACTGTTTCCACATCCCTTCCTCTCCTGTAGACAGTTAGCTATAGTAGTTAGTACAGTAGTAGTGTACAATAGTAGTATAGCATATAGTGTTTGCACATTTGCTTTAAACAACAACAATCTTCTAAAAGAGAGTGGAATGAAATGAGCTAGGTTTTTTAATGAGTATAATAAATTTCAAAACAGGAATAAGAGTGAAGAGAAGAAAATACTGTAATGAAGAAATCTCAATTTTTGTTAAATATCTTTGGTTTTTTTAATTTTTGTTGTATATTTCTGGTGGAGTGAAGCTATAGGTTGGAGTCAGGTCATGAAGAATAGCATCAAAACAATTGGTGTCTGCATTTCAAAATTTACCACTGCGTTACTACTTGAACGTAAGTGTTCTGTTCATTAATGGCCAAAATGTTACAACCCATGTGACATATGGTGGGAGCGAAGGGTTTTGTTCATTGATCCCCAGGGGAATAATTTTATGACAGGATCACTGGATCAGTGAGCCTTAATTCCAGTTCTGAACTGGAATTGGAACTGGAATACTCCTCAAAGAAGCAAGTTTGAAACTGACTCTCTAGTTGGGTCTAGACTACATCGTTTGGAGTTTCTCTAGCAGGACCTATGAGAAGATGAACAGTGTTTCTCATTTAGATTTTGCAGCCAAACTTAGAGCTTCCATACAATTAAATGGAAAGCCATTATCCTAGTTAATAGGGAAAGAACAACTCAAGTTAACTGCCATTGAAATTAGATGTAAAACTATGTGAAACTGGACAGAATGACCTCATTTAGAGAATGAAAACTCAGTTCTGCTTTTACTACACTAGAATTAGTACTGTTACCATTCCTTTCTTTGAAACAGTGGCATTATGAGTATTCCTCCATTGTCTATATTATAAATGTGAGTAAGGAAATTAGCACTGCTACTATGGAAACATCACCTGATGGTCTTTGTTAAGGAATTCATTGCTCCTTGAATACATGCCTAACTCAATACTGCAAAATAATGGGCTGATCAACTTTAGGTATAAAGCTTCCATACAAGATTACTTATTATTAATGCTAATGAATGCCTTCAGCATTAAAATTCTTGTCCAACCTCATTATTAGATAAGCAGAAGGGCGCATGCATTAAGGCATTCTTTAGAGTGCAGTGCCAGAGCCATTTTGAAGTCCCACCACGTGCAGACTTCAGAAAAACGAACAGTTAGTTTAGTGGTAAGGATACCTAAAGGAAAGGAAGAGCTAAACCAGAACTTTGGAGAACATATACTATTGATCCAATCCTATCAGGATTTGGAGAACAGAAGCTGTATTCTGTTAGCAAAAGGTCTGGCCTCAAGTGCAGTAGCAAGAGCAATGGTTCACACTCAATAGCCACTATTGCAAACCACTGTCAGTGTTGGGTAGCTTTAACCATTGTATAGAAGAGGAAATTTAGACTGGTGCTGCTTTTTAAACCCTTCTATTTTGAACTACACCTGCCTAAATTCCTTCTTCTACACAATGGTTAAAGGTACAGGCACACTGTCCTCCATACTATATGGTCACCCTGTGCTAGCTTATGATCACTCTGAGAGGGGTATTCAAGGCTCCTGCAGGGGAGGTCTGGGACCAGCTGGGTAAGTCAAGAGCAGGCTGGGAGTGGATACTGGCAACAGCAGCTCCACCCATATCCTACATCTCCAGCCCAGCCTCAAAACACTCTTTCAGGAATGGGAAAAACTATATCAGGAATGGGAAAAGACCAGGAGCTAAAGTGATCATGTCACTCACTCACTCACTCACTCACTCACTCACACACACACAGCCAAAACAGTCTGAATCATCATGTCATAGGCAAATCAATATGGAAGAGTGAAATTATAGCCTTTAGAACAGCAGAGAGAGGTTGAAAGAACAGAACATGTGTTTAATGATTTCTGGATGCTGAAAGAGTGAATTGTCAGAAAAAAACCGTCAGAAAGCAGAGGATACCTGTACCATGGTACCATTTGAAGTCCATGGCATGGCAGTGTAGTTAACTATAAAGGTTTTTTGCTTAGCTCTCTGGTGCTGCACAACTGATGCTCTGCAACTGGCCTGATGCATTACAACCGAAGTCTAAATAAACTACTAGAACTTAAGGGGATGAGGAATACCGCACAAACTATACAAAAGAATAATACCAGAAAATACACTGCATGTTAGTCCCCACCAGTTTAATGTTCTGTGAAGTCTAACACATTCTTTCAAAAAAGAACAAGAACAAAGAAGTCAAAGCAGGGGGTATAAGAAACAAGTCAAATCAATTCCCAATGCGAAAATCCCAGAATTCCCAATGTGAAAATCCTTACCACAATATGTAGGCAATAGAGAAGGTGCACACTGCAATCAGTCCACAGGTCCTGCTGGGATAGTCATGGTGTGTTGTCCTCATCTCAATTAATATAAAAGGCAAAACTGTTGTATGCTAAAAGGAAAACAAAAAGGAATTATAGAAAACAATTCATACAAGCATTTAAAAAAACTTACTAGAATACAGTATTAGTTAATGGAGCAGGAAGTATGGTCTGGAGGTTTATGCTGTTGCCTTGTCTGATAAAACCAACCAGGACTGGTTGCTTAGATGGGAGACTGGTGTATCAGGTATATGGGAGACTGACAGAGTAGCAAAATAAGAAATGGAAACCCATCTTCTCTTCCAAACAACCTTACCTTCCTTTTCTGAAAGCTGTTAGTATGTCAGAATTATGTGACAAAATCAGAACTGCTGTCAGAAAGCAAATTACTATGCCCTTCAAGACAGTAACTTGTCTGACAATTACTTTTCTCCTCACTCCAGCCTCACTCACTTTTGGGTTCATCTAATGACTCTCAACCCCCCATGTGTTATTTTAAAAATATTATTTATTTATTCCATTTGTACTCTGCCTTTCTCCCCAAAGGCCACCCAAGGTGGGTGCTGGTGGGTTATCATCTGATGGATTCTGCATTCTGCCCACCTAGCCATCATTCCTAATATCAGCTATCAATTGTGACTAAAGCGTTGGGAAGATCTAAGTTCCCTGTCAAACATAGGTTCAGTTCGCCTTGAGGTCAAGGAATCAAAATTACTGCCTTAGAGGTGTAAACATAAGGCCATGCCAGCATTTGTGATGTGATGGGGAACAAAAAGAAAAGTAGAACACAAAGGCTGCAATCCTAAATACACTTTCCTCGGAGTAAAACCCATTGAACAAAATGGGGCTGACTTTTGAGTAGGCACGGTTAGGATTGTGCTGTTAGTACGCTTCACAAGAGTGTCCTGTTACAACTGTATTGATGCATATGCATTTGTGAACTGCCATCTATTTCATCAAATGCTTCTTCGGTTGCTATTATACATACAGACAACATGGGTTTAAGGAGGAAAAAATACTTCTGACATATTGTAGTGATTAGCATTTGTCCCATGCACTTACTATGGGATGTGCTTTCTGGGAAAAAAAATAACTGGTGTCACTGAGTGCATTGCTAGGATTGCTATGGAGTAGAGATCTCACTGTTCTGGGCAGTTCAGCTTATCAGTTTGCATGGTGATTTTCACGTGCAACAGGATGTACACAGTCTATTGCACTTGAGGATCTGTGGGTCAGCAACACAGTTTATGCCACACAGCACATACAGAGGTGTGTCACATATAGAACTCAACGTATATACTCGAGTATAAGCCAACCCGAGTATAAGCCGAGACACCTAATTTTACCACAGAAAACTGGGAAAACTTACTGACTTGAGTATAAGCCTAGGGTGGGAAATGCAGCAGGTACTGGTACTGGTCCCTTTCCTTGTAGCCTTCTTGGAACTCCATAGACTGCAATCCTAAGCACACTTTCCTGGGAGTAAGCCTCATTGGACTTAGTGGGGCTTACTTCAGTGTAGACATGCATAGGACAGGGTGAACAGATGCCAAGCCCAAAATTCCTGAACCCCACGGCCAAAATTCCTACCTGCTTAAAAAATGCCAAAAATTTATATTTTATTTTTATAGTTTTTGGTTTTTGGCTATAACGTTTGATAGGAAGGAGATATCTCAAAACTGATTTTTGCATTGGATTCTGCTCTTCATTACAAATCCAGCGGTATATGACATGATGGGGTTTGATCCTGCCACTTTTCAGTTCACCCAAGTATAAGCCAAGGGGGCTTTTTGGGCCCATTTTTTTGGGCCACCAAAACTCGGCTTATACTCGAGTATATATGGTAATTCGTTCTGGAGGCATGCTCTTTAAGTGAAATGCTCTTTCAGTGAAGCGGTTTTTCCATAGGAAACAACAGAAACTCAGATGATTGGTTCCACAACCCCCAAAATATTCATATAAAAATATTAACTGCATGTAAAAATGACGACAAAAAACTGGAATTGAATTCAAAACACTATAATATAATACAGACCACAATTATTGTAATAAAACACTGCATTATTCTGTACAGTAAAAAAGAAAAGAACAACCTTTATGGCCAAGGATGACTAATTTTCACTAAAAGAGTCACTGGTGTCTTTTGGGGCATCTTTAACAAGAAACCACTCTCTGTGTGTGAGATCTATCTATGCAAATGAGATAGGCAGTCTGCAGCAGCAGAGGGGCCAGATGCTATGCTGTCTACTCAGAATCTAGCCCCATTGAATCTACTGGGGCTTACTCACAGAAAAGTGTGTAGGATGCAGCATGACTCCAAGTTTGCATGAAAAGCAATGGCAGAGGGGCCAGATGCTAAGCTATCTACTCAGAATCTGACCCCATTGAATCCACTGGGGCTTACTCACAGGAAAGTGTGTAGGATGCAGCCTGACTCCAAGTTTGCATGAAAAGCAATGGCAGAGGGGCCAGATGCTATGCTGTCTACTCAGAATCTAACCCCACTGAATCCACTGGGGTTTACTCACAGGAAAGGAAAGGCAGGGAAGTTGGTGGTGGTAGGGAAGAGGGGAAGTTGTAGTGGGGTCCAGACAGGGGGGCTTCCATGGGGGGAAGGGGTGTGTTTGAGGGGGGCTCTAGAGCGGGATGCAGGAAGAGTTTTCCCTCCTACCTGATGGAGGCTGCAGTGCAGAGGCTGAGCTGGCCACATGTTTGCTGGCTGAAGAAGCCACCTTTGTTGCTAGACTGAAGAGGCTCCTGAGCTCCCTCTGCTGGCCTCTTCATGTACTGCAGGCAGGAAGGGAAAGTCCTGCCTCAATCCCACAGCCCAGCCAATGCAGGGAGGAGAGGGAGTCCAGCCAATGGGCACTCATTGTGCAAATCATACTCGTTATATGAGGCAAAATCCCACACAACTTTTAATCGTTATGTGGAACACTCGTTATGTGGGGCACTCGTTTTGAGAGCTACCACCGTATATGCATTTCAGCAGGAAAGAAATGTATGACATGGTTCTAAGAACATTTAAAAAATACAAATAAATACTATATGTCTTCCCTCTCCCTGTTCAATCCCCTTCCACCTCATTCATCCCTCCTATGTAAGGTTTACCTGCTCCAGCAAGCCTCTGTTCCTTTTGCCCTTGTATGAGGGAAGGCTCTACAAAGAACTGGCCACAAAGAACTTGACATTGCACCGTAAGGGTCTAGACCTTTTCAATTTTCCTGCATTGATGCAGTTATGCGAGTGGAGGGGGTGTGCTGCACTATGTAAGGGGGAGGCAGTCACAGAAGACTTCTCAAAGTAAGGGAACATTGGGTTCTGCATTGCAGCTGCATCAGTGCTGAAAAGTTGGGTAGATCTGTGCCCTAAAGCTGCAATCCTACTTATGATTCTCAAGTGATTTACCAAGAGTCTGCAATGAACCTTTAAAAACTGTCTTATTATATTTGATGTATGAGAGTGGCTACTACATTGCTTCATGCACAAAGCATTAAGCTAATGCTGGATTATGCGACATTGCCAAACATGCACCAGCATAATTAATTTAAAAAAATTCAGATACCAATTGCCTGCAAGAGGTTATCGATTTCCTGTCATGACGCATTTGCCTTTTGAGGTGCGGCAATGCTAGTGTCTCAGATGTGCTGGCATGTATTTTTTTCAATGACTAAGCCTTAATCCATCTTCTTGGCTTCCTGCCATTGGAGCGCTGACATCTGCAACTACTCATGTCTGACAGCCTCATGCATGAACTATGTGGCTTCAAAGTTGTACAAGATTAGTACAGGAGACTTTCTGGGTAGCCTAAGCCTAATTGAAAGCAGATACATACAAGGATAGATTTGGGGAGGGTGAGAGACCTCTTACAAATGGCATCATGTAAAATTATCCATCTTTGTTCGTTTGTGCTGAACACACACACAGACCCATACACATCCAAACTCACCCATACGCAAGATGAGAAAGATTTCAGCATTAAGTAAAATATCAGTTGAAACACTTAAATGTGCATGATTAATATTAATAAGATATGACAGTAGCACCACACTTGGGATTTGTCAGGTGCTGAGCACATCACAGTAAGCACTTTTAATATATTTATTTAAAATATATTTTCCTATCTGTGTTTGTTGACTTGGTGCTCATCTGATCTTCCATATTGTTATTATACAGATATGTGTAAATATATATTATACTATGATAGCTGCACATAAAACTCAAAAATCAATTTTTTTCTGTGATGTCCCTAAAATAATGCATAAATATCTCTGATCAGCAACCAATGGATGTTTCCCTATAATTCCACTAGGAAGTAATGATGCAATACTATCCCTACATTTAACAACAGAATAAGAATCCAGGCAAGAACAGATGGATAGCCAGTAGAAAGTCTACAGCAGGCATGAGGACCATTCATTCACTTGAATGGACTGTTTTCTATACATTTCTAAAAGTATTTATAAGCCTCTCAAACTTATTCAGTATAATTGAATCACTGGATGCCTATGGGACCCACCTCTCAGCATTTCTAATCAAAGACATCTAGTCATCACAGTTAATTGTCAAACAATTTGCATATGGTTTGCCACAATCAGTATTTCCTAGACAGCCAATCCTAACCAGTGTTGGAAAAGGGAGGCCAGCTTGAGTATGAGTAAGGTTGTGGTAAAGTTGGGTCTGCCTGCAGCTTAGCCCAGGGCAAGGGGAATTCATTCCTCTTACCCCAGGTTACATGGCAGCAGCCCCAATGGAGCTACATGGATCTGTACCACCTAAAGAGGTGATGCAGATTCAGACCCATGTGCTGGGTCACCTAGGACTGGAATTAGGATTCAACCACGAGTGCCGAATCCTGATTCCACCTGCTGCTCACCCTCTGACAGCACCAGAATTCTACCTTCTCCTGCCTTCCCAAACCCCTGTACCTGCCCAAAGTGGCCTGTGCACAGTCTGTGGGCCAGCACATGTCCATGTATACTCCAGCTGACATGGAGGAGGCAGCATGTTTGCAACACTCCTGAGCTGATGTAAGAGACTTATACCATCCCAGTGTAATTTTTGGATTGTGCTCTTTTTTGTTTTGCTTTTCTATGAACATCATACAAAAACAGGTGGGCCCTCATAAGGGGTTCCATTCCCAAAACCCTCACTTATGGCAAAATCCACTGATAATGAAGTCTGCTCTGGGGGACCCTGACACTCCAGAAGGCCAAAAAATCATGACCTCCTTTTCAACTAAAAACTGAATATTGCAATTTTTGCCGTTCTCGAGGCTCTGGAATGCCTTCTGAAGTCTGCGGAGGCCACACACAGCCTCCATGGGCCTCAGAAACATTCCAGTGGGATGGAGAGTACAGGTTGCCCACAACCTGGTAAGAATGCCTAGTAGTGCCTGGTGCTGTAGGCTGTCCACTGCCACTCAGTAATGTCCACTAGGGATGCATGGTGCCTGATAATCTATGCCTAGTGCCGGTGGTGTCCTGTTCCTGCTGCCCTGTGGTTCCTGGTGGAGGGTGCCTATTGTTGCCTGGTAGGGATGTGCGGTGCCCATGCCTAGTGGTATCCTATTCATGCTGGTACCTGGTGGTGCCCACTGTTGGTTGGTGACTGGTGCCCAGAGCATGGTAGGGGTGCTTGGTGTCCGCCGGTGCCCACTGTCTGCTGCCAGATGGTGCACAGTAGTGGTGCCCAGTATCTGGTGGTTTCTTCCCCCTCCCTGCTGGTGCCCAATGGTGCCTGGTGCTTGATAGGGATACCCACAGGTGCCTGCTCCTCCCTGCCACTGCCCCCTGGTACCCTCTGGTGCCCAGTGCCTGTTATTGCCCAGTAGTGCCAATGCCTGCTTCTGCCTGCCACCAGGTGCCACTACCTGCCCACCAGTACCCAGACATGCCTGAGGACCACAAATATTCTTGAAATTTTATTCATGCAACAGCGGGTTCATTCAATTGCAAATGAAAGTGGACAGTTATGAACAGTATGTTGGCTGGATTATTTCCTCCCAGGTCTTCAGAAAGGGAACAAAAACGTGCGTCTAAGTTTTGAGGAACAAATTCAGTGGCAATGACTCGCAATTGGATTAGACTGCAATACACTGTAATCAGCAGTGTCAGCCATTGGCTTATTTGGAGAAATGCAAAGGAATCTACAATACTTAGGAATACTATTGGGATGGTGCTAAATCTGCTCCCTTCCTCTGGGATCACAGGCATGAAGAACAAAGACTTGTTTTGGATAGCCCTATGTCTGTTTCTTGATCACCCCAGAATATGACGTATATTCATATTCACCCCAGAATATGACTGGCTGATAAATAGAACACAAGGCAGTCAAGCAAGCAGGCAATTCCAGCAGCTTCATATGCTTCAAGTGACTCCAAGGTGGTGTCCCATCCCATCATTTTTATGGCCAGACTTCATCTGAATCATCTCATGTATTTTCTGACTATTCTCTGGGTCATCCTATCCAATAGTTGTGGGCCTGCTCCATTCTTGGTCCACACCCAGCCATGCTTAACTAGGTTTGCATGAGTACTGAAGTCTGCTGAGAGCAATTCCGTCTGTCTCTTTCTCTCCTTCTCCAGCATTCAACAAGCAAAGAAGTTTGCCAGAGGTTTAACATTCCTCATAATACAAGCCGCTTGGGAGACGTTTGCAAAGGCTTAAGTCAAATGCCTTCCTAAGGCACCATCAACAATGACAATCACCTTGGCACAGACAGCCAGTGAACTTTAGGAGAAGAATGCAACCCAAAATGGCTCAGATTTTCAAGCTCCGCAGTGTATTAGAATAGCCCTTAAATATTCAGGGTTTTTTCATAGTCTACTTTCTCAACTCCAGCTGCGTTTTTTGTTTACATGGGACTCAGATTCTAAATTTTCTACACAGAGAGGTGCACATCTGCTTACAACACTGACAGAAATATACTTTGTTACACATTACTTAAGTCCAGTTGTTAATACATATGTGAATATGTGCCTCTATGAATGGTAAACACATTCCCATAAAACTAAGCTGTGGCAAATTATTACTGTACTTACTTTTTATGTTTAGTTAAAACATTGTTTTTAATTTAGAAAAAAACGTTTTGTGGTTCCGGGCAAGGTTTTGTTCTGTGTTGGTTTTCTGAATTGTTTGTTCATTTCACTGAATAAATGATTTAAAACAAGTGGCTTTTGTGGTGATTTAAAGCCTTCTGCCAAAAAATGCTATTAATCCAGTGTGTGGGACAAATATACCCACAAACTGGAAGATACACCCACCCAAAAGGACTTCAGAAACAACCACCTCATTTGTGTGTGTGTGTGGGGGGGGGGGAATGGAAGTGTGCTGTTTTGAATATAGCAGTGTCACTAGGATTTATGTCATTTGGTTTAGGAGGCCAGTGCACTTCCCCTACAATGGACCATGCTCCCATGCAATAGATGGAGTGAAGCCCCACTGTGATGTACCACTGCACCATCCCCACCGGTTTTTTGAGTAGATCCCAATAGCACCAGTGTGTGCCAGGATCCTATCACTGATCCTTTCATCTTCCTTCTCCCTTACTCTCCTGAGACTTCCACCATCAAAATGGCTTGTGCAGATTCAAGGAGACCCATTGCAGCAGTGGAGGGTTGCCTGGAGGTGAGAGGGCAAATGTTCTCTTACCTTGAGAAGGCCTATGGGGTGCAGATTTGTTGGTGTAGCTGCACTGGCTGGGGTGGTGATTAGTTAGCATTTGGCTGTAAAAAAAAGCTGCAATACACACTTACATGAGAGTAAACCTTATTGAGCAGAACAGGATTTACTGACAGCAACAGCAAATACAACTGAGCCTTAGGTCAGTTTGTCAGACTGCTCACAAACTAGATTTCTGGTATTTGCTGCTCTTAAAGAGGGTAGCTTCTGTCTATATTTAAATAGATTCTATAGTACTTCTATGTAGCTTCTATAGTACTTCTGCCTATATTTTCATGACAGGCACTTGTTTGTTCTTAAAAAAAGAACATTGTGGAGGCTGCCAACTTTTAATCTCATTCAGGGATCAAGAACCGCTGCTGAGGGAAGCAATAATTTAAAAGAAAAGGGGTGGTTCTTATTTGACCTATGGATTTGATTGATTTGGAAACTTTGAAAGAACGTGTGTAATTCATTTTCAGTGAGGAGACTCCCCCACTCTTCAAATGCTAAATATAGGCTGTGCAAAAACAATTTTAGATGGTTTTGATCACCATGTGTAACTGGGCAGCCACAGAGTAGCTCTTTGAAGAGGTAAGTGGCACCCAGCCGGACAGGAAAGCAGCATGAAAAAAGTTCAGATGATGCCAGAAGTCCTGGGAACACCTGAGGACACTAAAAGAAGAAAGTACCAGGTTTGGTATACTACCTCCAGAATTAACAATTTGATCTAGGGCCAAGGAGAAGGTCTTAAGAAAAGCAGTGATACATAGATAGAAGAAACTAAAAAAAATTACAGGACTTCTCTGAATTGATCAAGTGGAACATTGCAAAACTCATATGGGATATTATTATCACAAGAGCTCTAGATTATCCATCAACATTGTTTCCAAAAGAATTAAATATGATATCCACATTCTGTATAAGAATTTATTGCGTACTAACTAGTCTATAATAAGTTGCAAGGATTTGCTTGCTAACAGAGTCAGGGACTTAGTGGTTAGGAAGTTGGGCTGAGACCTGAAAAATCCACGTTCAAATCCCTACTCAGCCATGAAGCTTCCTGGGTGACCTACGACCAGTCACTCATTCTCAGCCTCACCTACCTCACAGGGTTATTGTGAAGATAGCAGGAAGAAAAAAAATAAAGTTTTGTAATCCACCTTGTGAATTTGTGTTGGCATGGGAAAGGCAGGTTAAGATATGTATTTCCATTATGTATGTAGATATGATGCGTAGTTCCTTTCTGGAGGTTTGTCTGGAAGAGAACCTGTGTATATTAAACCAGCAGTCTCTTGTCAGTCCAGTGCTTTTGTGCCTGCACAAAAGCATCAAAATGAACAGACTGTTACATGCCCAAATGTGCGCATGGCAGCTGTATGCATATGATGCTGATGACCGCAACTCAGACATCAGTATTTTAAAAATCAAGTATTTTAAAAATCAATTTACATAAAACCACAATCCTATCATGAATGATATTTGGTAGTTAATTTGCAATTAACCAAAAACAATGGATGCACAGCCTTTAATAGAAATTATTTACTTCCTTCGTACTCCCTTTGTACAGATGGTGTTTCAAAACACACAACCAGCTGAAATGAGAAAATGTGACCACATCACAAACTCTGCATTCCTCTTGGCCTTTTAGGTTTGTATTACCATTAGAACTAAATTGCTGTATTTTTTTCTTTTCACTAGAATTATTTCACACATATAGTCTTTCATATGAATTCTCTTGGAGGGGGAGAATCCTGGTGGCAGCAGTATTTGTTGGCATGCTGTGCACTTATGCTAGTAAAATAGCTGTCACTGGTTTGAAGAAACCCATTGGAAACTACGTAACATACTGAGGCGTAAGGACAGTTTTACTTACCTCTACAAATTTGGCTGGACCTCACCTAGACAGTGTATACCTATACAATGGCTGCATGGTGGAAGATGGCTGCCCACCTCCTAATCACTAAGTTATACCAGTGATAAGTATACCAGTCTAAGTTACTTTGATTTTGTTTTTATGGATTACATATATTTTGCACTGAAATGACTAATTACACTGAAAAACAAAAAAAATCTTTTGGCGGATATCTTGGTATCCAACGTATGTTCTAAGACAATTGAGACATGCTGATTCAGAATATGCAAACCGTTTATCTCTATCACCCACCGTTCTTGAGATATCAGACATTAACCAATTATCTTTCATATATTCATATGTGAGGCTGGATCTCCAAGGTCCTAATGTGACACTCTATATACGAGCATACCAGCTATAATGTTTCTATACTATTAAAAGTATTTAATCTATTGGTGGTTTATCTTTGCCATCCAAGAAAGGAGAGGTAAGTCAAACTGAAGTTTGACTTCCTGGCTCAACAACCCATCTTTCAATCTCCAGAGGCAGAATGGAGACTGAGGCTGTAATCCTAAACCCTAGTTAGGCCAGCATAAGTCCAATGCTGGCCTAATGGTGTTGCAAAAGTGCTCTAAGGCACTTCTGCACAATTCCTTGGGGTGGTGGGCTTAGGCCAGTGCACAGACATGCACCAGCCTCCCCAAACCACCACTGTAACAGGGATTGGTTAGGATTGCGCCCTGAAAGAGGTAAAATTCTCTTGCCTGAACATTTGTAATTCTGTATTGACAAGAAGGAATTGGTGCTGCTCATCCAGGATTTGAAACCAGCAGTGCTTGGCCCTTCCAACTCTATGATTCTAAATTGTTAATCTAACTGTTATTTTAATAAACACTGGATTTCCTCTTCCTAAAACTTCACAGAGTTCAGGCCAGAAACAGCTGCTTAGGTTGATTTAATAGCAATGTGGTCTTGCCACAGAGAACAGAGCAGCCAAAGATCATCATAAGGTTGACTAAGGACAGCACATTTTGCTTGTTGTAAAGGCTTTCAGTCCTTCAGTTGAACATGGCAAAGAATAGTTAGCTTTGGGGTCACCGGCTATGGTAGACAACAATGGAGAGATCCTAGTGAGAAATTCAGAGGATCAATAAAATGTTTGCTCTTCTTTCTGAACTTTTTAAAATACACAGTATCCATCCATGGTCATCGTGAACATTCAATTACTTCCTTGTAAATGTTTTTCAGGTTTTTCAATAATTAAATGCACATGGTCAGGGATGACTGACTGCTGGGGGAAGTGGGAAAAAACAAGGAAAACAAAAGAGAATTCTTCTAAGTGTTTGTGTTTGAATTACGCAGTTGTTTTGATAGCCCCACAAATCCCTACTTCTTCCCTCACAGGTGCAGATGACTATGCAAGCAATAATCCTGGTTTGGCTTCTTCTTGATCTTACATTCCTTTGAGCTCAGCTATACCAGTTTCCCACATGACCTCATTCTTTATGCCCTTAAGATGTATGGTCTGTTGGGCCAAGCAGTTGTTCAATACCGAGACCCAGGAATGGCCCTTTGTGACTAAGGTTGCCACCGCATGTGGTACATTCCAGGACAAGATCTTCAAATAGGCTCCTGAAACTTGAGAAATGTTTTGAAGGGTCAATTCTGTTTGCCCATGAACTTCTAAGAGTCCAGAAATAGTAAATACAGTAATAAAAACTCTTCACACATATAAGTCAGCGAACTAGAAAAAAATGGGATGACTCAGAAGTTTTCGAGGATGAACGGCATTGTAGAATGGTAGGAAAGCAGTGGCTGCAGCACAACATAGTTCTCCATGACCAACTACTGCCAAGGAAAGAATGCTACACCACATCCTGTCACCACATCCTCCATTTGCCATAGTTGGCTACTTGTTACGGTAATGTGGTGTTATCACAGATATATGGAAGAGATGCAGAGTAAAACTGGAGAGCATTCTAACCCTTAGGCAGATGAGAAGCAATGCAAGCATGACAACTCTCTTTGGCTTACCAACCAACAACTGCCTTCCTTACTCCAGAAAAAAATTGCATTCATTGCAATTGTTTACAACTAACTGTTCTTCTGATTCAGGTGCTTCAAAATATGCTATATTGTAGGTAGATATCATAAAGAAAAATGAGCAACAAGCAGTCTATTGGATAGTTCACAAAACCTTTTAAGATTGCTAGCTGAGACACCTAAAACCAGGTTTCAAGCATCTGCTTTCGGTGTTGCTCATTCAGGTCTCGGGCACAGATAATTTTTTTTAAATTCTGTCCATCATAGTGGCTGCATAGAAGCCAGTCCAAGGAAGTCAAAGTGGTCCAAAGATAAACATGAAAACATTAATTAATGACAAAGGGTTTAGTTGTTACCAAATTTCCAGCACTGGCATAGCTGTGCCAGTGGGGCATGAGCTGCATTCACAACAGTGTTTGTTCCCTTACCTTGGAGTTAAATTGCTCTTAACCTGGAGATGGAAAATTGATTAGGATTGCACCCAGAGTAATCACGTAGATCTATTAACTACAGAGGTTCTGTTATTCTGAGCATATTATTATAATGAGTTCTTAACCCCCTTCCTTGATGATTGGAATGGGGAGGGGCACAGAGACTAGTTTTACCATTTGTTCTACTAGGGTAAAAATTATGAATTATCTATAGCAGTGGTCTTGGCCATTTCAGCCCACGATCCCCTTTCAAACTTTGGAATCTGGGACCTCCCCATCAAACTTGCTGCTACCCCCAATGCAATATGACCAGATGTCAATACCAAAAAAGAGGACAAGGCACCCCAAAATATGGGACATCTAAGAAAAATGTAGGACAAGACAAAATAAAAGCTAAAAATACATACTGTTACTTTCAAGTAGTTAATTTAAACACTATATTGCTTATTATTAAATTTAAAACAATTCCATATAACTTATTGCACTGGTACCGGGGCATTTTGGACCAGGATCCCGTTTAAATTTAAAAATCTATCTGGGACCCACTGTCAAACTTACTGCAATGTGACATCATTGCTTCTCCATGTCTACCTGGAAGTAAGTTTCACTGTGTTCAATGAGATTTACTCCCAGGAAAGTATGAAATGCAGCCTGAGTGCCCCATCCTCTACATCTCGACTTGGAAGTTAAGTCCCATTGGGTGCAATGTAACTTTTAAGTACACAGGCATGGGATTGGGCTGTAATTCATTGGGCGTCGCAACAAAGGGAGAGAGAAGTAATTGCATGCCATATGACACTCCAACACTCTGGAAGTGGATCTCTCTACAAAAGGTGGGGAAACTGGGGTGGATATGGTACAAGTAGGGGGGAGGAGGAAGTAAGGAAGAGTATGGTATGCTTCACTAGGAAGAGGGATGCTGTGCAGATAGGGAGCTTAAAAAAAGCAGGCCTCTGTCAGTCTTGGAAGATTATGGTATCGTGCTTGGTGCTGCATATGCTGTATGTGAAGCACAAAAGCCTGGGTTAGATTGTTATGGAGGATAGGCTGTTAACCAAGCAGCAAATCCCCCCTCTCCACGCCACTGAATTAGTCCAATGGAACGGCAGAGCCAATACGATTGGATCCAGCTGGCGTCGCAGAGCTGGGCTAAGGACAGGAGCTCACCCTGTCTTGTGGGGCTGACCCGGGTCTCGAACCCTGGCCTGCTAGTTAACAAGCACAGCGTCTTAGCCACTTGTGCCACCCACAGCCCTACAGATGGGGAGCAGTTCCTCAGCAATTGGGTCACCTACCCACTCCTGATGCACTCATCCATCCAGCGCACCCCCTTATCTAGACACACCCAAGCTGTTCTTTTCTCCATATGTTCCAGTGGCTATCCTGTCCATGTCTACTCAGAAGTATGTTGCATTATAGTCAATGGGGCTACTCCTAGGAAAGTGTGGATATGATTGTAGCCTAAATCTGCTCTGGTCAAGGGATCTTGAGGCAGTGAGGGAAAGAAAGCGGGAACTGGTAGCCAGAGGAGAGGAAAGAGAATGAGAGAGGGATGAAAAGAGAAAGGGAGAGAAGGCAGAAGAGGGACTAGAGGAAAAAGTGCAGGAGTGAGGAGGCTAGAAAGGGGGTTAGGAGGAGAGGAAGCAAGGTACAAAGAAGTCAGCCCTCACCAAACCAGGAAGGCAGGCAGAGGAGACAGGAAAGAAAGGGAAGCCTTAGGAGGTCTCCTGTCACCCTCTTCCTCCTCTCCTGGCCTGGGCAGCGCTGTCTGGCTCCCTCGAGAGGCTTGTCCTTTTGCCCTAAAAAGGTCCTTCCTTCTATTTTTTCTTGCTCCCACCTTGCCCCTGTGCTCCAGGGGTTGTCATCCTGCCCCCTCTCACTGCCTGGAGGCCCTCAGACCCCACTGCTGCAGCCAGAACTCAACCTCCTCAGCTGCCTGGTCTACCCCAGTGAGGAAAAAGCAGCAGTGGACTGCTGAGCTGGTGGAAGAGCAGGAGAGGAAATGATACCAGCCTCCTAATTTCAGCAGCCTCTCCCACTCTTCCACCGGCTCAGCAGGCAGATTGTTGGTGGAGTGAATCTGGAGCATCAAGACAGTGAGAAGGGGCGGGAGTGAAGGGGGTGACGCTGGGCACATTCCAAGATGGTGATGCCAAACTTTTTGTGACCTCCCCTGAAAGGACCTTGCAACCCTCCAAAAGGGGTCCTGACCCTCATTTTGAAGACCAATGAGCTATATAGAGAGAAAAGAATTTATACAATTGTGGCAACACCAATTTTTCATGAAACAAATGCTCAGAAGTGGCATGGACAGATTGCTTGAAAACATTTGCACAATCCAAAGCTTTGGCTGTTCAAGTGGAATCCTTCTTCCACTGGTGCAGACTGTTGAAAAAGGGCCAGGAACCTACTAGCCAAGCACACTGGTGAGAAGGACAAAGGATGGAGCATGTCAATAGAGCAAAGAACAGCAGCTGGACCAAGTACAACCAGAGCATTAATCAACTGTACAACTTGGATTTGCACTAGCAATACTGATGGTGCAGCAGGACTGACCCGACCCACTGCAGCTGCTGCAGCATACTGTGGGGCAAGGGGACAAATGTATACTTTCTTTGAAGAGACCTCTAGTAGCCAAATTTTTCCCCAGAGGATAAGGTGTGGCCTTCTGCATCACTGTACAGGGATTTACTTAGGATTGGCTTTAAACACCTGACATTTGCATAGAAGTATAAAAGAAAAGTAACATTTACATTTGATTCCCTCCTCTTCTGCCAAACGAAATGTATTGCTTTTCCAAAGTGCCGACTTCCACAACAAACAAAACTAATTTTGACAATTGTGTTTGACTGTTGTGGTAAAGAACAATCCTGGAATTATTTGACCATTTTCATCCTCATTTACCGGAAATGGATAAGGGAATTAATTCAATTTAAATTTCGAAAGACAAGCCAGGAAATCAAAACCAGCCTTACAAGCACATAAATTAATAAGCAATAAAAGATTTAATACAAATTAGAACAGAAACTTTAAGAGCAGATGTTGCCAATTTTGCTGCTGTCAGGAAAGGTATAGAAAATCTCAGGCTGACTGAGAACATTATCTGGGGTGTTAGGAAGCAAGGAAGCACCCCTTCCTGCTCTACATTTGCCCTCCCCCCCCCTTTTGCAGGATCAGCTATGAAGGGAGGGGAACCTTTTAGTTTCTATCCACTGCCAGAATTCTCTGCCACAAGGATCAGGCAGAGAGGTGCCACCTGAGAAAGTATCCCCTCCCAGAAAATAATGAAACTTCAGGAACTCTCAAAACCATTGCAGCATCTGGAAGAGCAATCAAACCTGCTAACCCACTGATTCACCTGTAAATATGGACTAAATAAGACGAGGAAAATTGTTGAAATGTAACTTGTTATTAAAAATCCAAACTTGGCATCCATCAGTCTTGAAAGACTACGGTATCATGCTCGATGCTGCATGTGAAGCACGAAGGCCTGGGTAGATTGATATGGAAGATAGGCTGTTACCCAAGCAGCAAATCCCCTCTCTCCACACCACTGAAATAGTCCAATGGAATGGCAGAGCCAATACGATTGGTTCCAGCAGTGTTGCAGTGCTGGGCTAAGGACAGGAGCTCACCCTGTCTTGTGGGGCCGACCCAGGTCTCGAACCCTGGCCTGCTGGTTAACAGGCACAGTGTCTTAACTACTTGCACCGTAAATTAAACCAAATGGAAAATGGGAGAGGTAGAAAGATAGAAAACATAAGCAGGATGATGTCTGCCTGATCTCAGCTGGATGTGCACAAAGAGATACTTTAACAAGTTAGGAACAATTACTAGAAATGCTCAGCAGATGAACTGGGATGCTACTCAACATCGAAGCATGTAACACCCCCCTCCCCCAATGCAATGCTGATCTTGGAGTAGAGAAGGGCAAACAAAAGTAAAATTAATTCCTTGATATGTCTGGCTTGGAGTTTGGCTCTTATCACTGTCTACTTGCTACTAATTACATTGTTCACAGAATCCCAGTGTTTGCAGCAATACACATCAACCATCTATGAGCTATCTATGAGCTAGAATTTAAGTTCCTCATTTGATGATATCATACTGAAACCTCACTGGAACAGTGGAACCAACTAGGCCTCTCTATCCTATCCGTTAGGCTATAATCCAGAGTAACTATGGGACCTTTTACACCGACATAGTTATGGTGCCACCTACAGGAAACCTATGGGAAATGCATAAAGCAATCCAGAGTAAGTACCTCTTACGTCTTCCTGTAGTTACTCTGGATTGCAGGGCTAGGTAGACAGACAGGCACGTCTGCCCAATCAATTAGGCCTAGCTACTCTGGACAGGGAAGAATGATTGAAATCCTCAAGAGCACATAGCTGGCCTTTAATGGCACTTCAAACAGCTATAGGCAGATGTGTCACAGCCCAATTCTACCTACATCTTTGCACCAATGATACACACATTGTCCACAGTATCCTGCAGGGGAGTTTTTGCACATTCCACCCGCTGCCCATCTCCCCCCAACTCCTGAATGGTCCTACGTAGGGCAGTGGGCATCTATCACATGCAGAACTAGCCACACATTACTAAGCTGCACCAATTGCCAGCCACTGCATTGCCATGTATTGCGATTGTGAATGCTGAAAGATGCAATGCCTCCTGGCACTGGCTCTTAGGAATGGGTCATCCTAAGCTCCCATTTAGTTTGCTGAACCTCTCCCTGGAGTTCTTGGGGGAGTTAAAAGTGTCTAAAAATAACAAAAAATAGGGGGAGACAGGTTGTTCATCCCAGCTTCTATTGCTACCAAAGGATCAGTGCAAAAACTGAGTCACAGTGCAGTTCATTTCTGGCACCTTAAATAACTAAATTTCATTTAATTTTCTTCATACATGGTGAAAGGTATGTGAAAGGTATACAACCTGAAGCAGATGGCTCAAGAATGCCAGAACAAACGGATGCCTGCTGCTGCTGGAGACAACAGAGATGGAAATTTATTGCTGCCAATTTGGCTTGGTTTGAGATATGTCCTACAAACCATGGAACTGACACAGGAAGGGCAAAATAGTAGAGAAGTACATAAATCACTGACAAACTTGTAACACAGCTTCAATTTCAATGAACATGTATCTACCAACATTTCAGTGAGAGGGTGAAATACTAAGAGGGCGTATTAGAGGTGTGGAAGGGTTGTTTCTGACAGTGGAGGGCAGAACAGAAGGTGCATCAGGACCAGGAGGCAGATGGGATCAGCAGAGCATGCTTTATGGCTGGCCTACGGTTATAAGATTCTTGGATGTGCACCAGTTAAATTGCTGTCATGGATGTGAGAAATCCCCATTGGGAGGACTGATGCTCAACATGGAAAAAAGGGAAAATATCTCCTTACTCTGAGGAGACCTCCAGGCACCCCTGGAGGTCTGCTCTGGATACAGCACAGATCATGCACCCAGTACAGGTTAGGATTGCGCTGTAACCAAGTTCACTTTAGGTAGTCTTAAGCCTTTCAGCCCCTGAACAGCTGTGAAATTATACTGCTGGCCTACACAACAGGGCTGTTTAAAGGACAACTGATATCAAGTGAAATGATGAAAGGAACTATTCAATGTATGGCTACTTTGTGAGCTTTGTCCTCACAAAGCTGAATGGATACTTTTATCTCTACCTTCTCGAGGTGACCATTGCTTCTTGCAGATGGCCCTGCAGGAAACAGCAAGTCAGCAATAGAGAAGATTGTGATCTTTGGAGCAACTTTTCCTTGAAAACAGAGCATATTCACACAGGTCATACTGTTGATGATGACAGCAGGCCGAGTGCATATGATTTGGTTCTAATTTGAGCGACTATTTATAAGAAAAAAATCCAAATATAGAACTGCTTTGCTCTGTAGGTACAGTAAGTGGAACATTTGGCCGCACTGTGGTCTTCTCAGTGGTATTAAGCAGAAGATTCATGATTCATTATTTACAACAGCACTTACTCTGTGAGGAATCAGAACACTGTCGTGGCAAAGAGTTTCAAGTGGCTATAAAATCTGGATTCTATTGTTCATTTTGAAAGGGTGACAGAAGGAGAAGGTGAATGAACGTCAGGAGATTTCTGGAACTAGTCTAGGATCAGCTTTTATGCTGACAAGCATCCTGAACACACTAGGAACTGGGCAGCATAGATGGGAGAGAAGGCTCCTGTGAGCTGACCTATCTATAGTTCCTGCCTGACAAGGCCATTGAGGGAAAATTATGTGTGCGTGAAGTTCTGGGGTGGAGGAAGGTATTAGTAAATGTATAGTATGCAGTTAAACTGTAAAGTTGTAACTCACTTTTAAAACTGCTTTGTACTTTGTTTCTTAACTAAAAAAACTTTAGAAAAAAACACAGCATTCTTATTGCCTCTAACAATTCCCAGAAAAAGTACCTGTTCAGGTTTATTTATTTACCATATGGCAAATCCACGGACTTTTAGTAAATTAGATGTTAATGTCCAGTCCACCCAGTCATTGTGCAAAAGTAGCTGAACAGGTGGATAATGGTGACTTTAGGAACCGAGGCTGGCAAGTTAGGAGGGACATAACACAGAAGGCAAAAGACAAAAAGTATTTATCTACTATACACTTTAAAGTGGTACCTTGTTTTAAAAGTGACTTGAATTAAGAGCATTTTGTATTAAGAGCAAAATTTTGACTTGATTTAAGAGCCTTGAAAGAAGAGCACTTGAAAGAAGAGCACTTCTGAGAAAATTTGGAACAAGCTTCCATGGCCAAGGAACCATCGGGGAGGGGGGAGTAGCTTGAGCTATGGTGGGGCCCTGGGCAAAGTTTGGAACAGTTACAGTGAAAGTCATCCTCCTCTCCTTTGTCTCCCTCACACCAGCCATGAAGGTTTTCAAAGGTACAGTACAGTTCAATGTATGGCTGTACAGTATTTTCTTTATGACTGTATATTACTGTATATTACAGTGTTTTGTATTAGATTACAGTGTTCTGTATTATATTACAGTGTTTTGTTATCATTTTTATATCCAGTTAATATTTTTGGATGTGGAACCAATTGTCAGAGTTGCCTTTATTTCCTATGGGAAAAATCTGCTTTGTACTGCAAGTGTTATGAATTACAAGCATGCTTCTGGAATGAATTATGCTTGTATATCAATGCACCACTGTATCTGCCTGTTCAAACAAGAGCAATTCAAAGCAGTAGGCAGATATGGTTTCTACATTGGCATTCCCTTAATAGAGTCCAGGGCTACCAGCCATTTCAAGTGAAGGGTAGCCCTGGTTTCTATCTCAAGATACCATGCCCCAACCTTGCCCTGGGTGTGCCACTTTTATCTGGCTGTTAGATTCTTGGAAACTCTCTTACTCCTGAGTCAAGCAAAAAAGGAAAAACAGTATTGTGAATGTTGACATTAGAAGAAAACTGCCCCAATTATATCAAGAAACACTGCAAGGGAAATTGCTTGCTTGTGGAAGTGGGGCCAAAGGTACATTATACAGTACCAAATACGAAACCATTTTGTTCTGTTTAAATTACTCTAGGTAGTTGTTCAAGATATTTCATAATTTTTAAGAGGTATTTAACTAAATCACACAACCCTCACACACAAATTAGCAGGTGCTTTTTGTCATGTAAAATAAAGCCTTTTGCTTATTTCTGTTTGAGTATGCAAGCTTCTGAGGAAATATGTGTTATACTGTTAAGCATACGTGTACAAGTACAAATATTTGAGGCAAAGTTCATGGAATTATTTCACATTAATTTACACACTCTTACCTCTTCTACAGTTCACACAAAGAGGTGTTAATGGAAAAGAATTTGGACTATGAATGCTGATTTAAGACAATTACGATGCAATCCTAATTTGTGCTGGAGCAGGCAGGCTGATGTGCCTGCACTTCATCCCATGCAAGTTTGAGGCTTCACTGCACTACCCCAGGGTAAGGGGAAACTTTTGGAGTATGCCTCCAATGGGTCTACTTGGATCTGCACCAGCAAATTTGGTGGCACTAATTCGAGCAGCATAGGACTGATGTAGGCTCCCCAGAAACTTGGTTCCCTGGGGCTTAGATCTGGCACAAGTGCTGAGTCCTGGTAGACCCCCTGCTCCTTGCATGCTCACCTTGCCCACCATCCCGCTGCTCACCATCTTGCCCACCATCCCGCTGCTCCACATCTCCTCCCCCTTCTCCACACCCAGTCCATGCATCCCCCAAATTCCTGCGCTCCCCAAGCTCATCCAGTGCTACTTATTGAGTCCAGAGAGTCATGATGGTGCAGATAGGTTGTTGCAAGTTCTTTCCATTACCATATCTCCAGGAAAGCACCTAAATATCTGCTTCTTTAAGTGCTGTAGCCAGATGAGAAACTGGAATGCGCAACCCTAACATGCACCCATTCAAAGTCATATCAACATCTTTAGTATTTTTCCTGAAAGAAATCATAAATCTCTATTCAAACTTTCATATTCACAATGCCATTCTATGGATCTACTTAGAAGTAAGTCCCTATGAGTAAAATGAAATTTATTCCCAGGTAAATGCATATTATATTTCAGCTTTAGAGCCCAATCCTGGGCTCTTCCTGCTGGCCATCTTCGAGGCGCTGAGTGCTGTAAATGTGCCATAAAGTAATTTCAAAGGCCCTCAGTGCCAGAGCTAGCTGGCTAGCACCAGTGGATGCTCTGCCATGGATGCTCTGCCATGTGGCAATTGCCTGGACCACCAGACAGTGAAGAGATGATGAAGAGGTAAAGCATCTCTTCAGGCTGAAATTCTAAAGTCACGTTCCTGAGAGTAAGATCCATTGAACACAATGGGGCTTACTTTCAAGTAGACATGGTTAGGATTGTGCTCTCTGACTCTTAGCAAGTTAGCTTAACTTTATTGAAACAAGATAAAAAACAATAGTTCGTGACTTCAATGCATACAAATGCAATGATAACTGAAACTACACTTGCAAAAAAACTTCCAAACTAAAACAACAACATCCTTTGCCTGTGAACCAGATGTGAGCCAGACTTGAATAACTGTTATTTCTGGACTTTTATGGGGCTGAAAAAAAAAAAAACCCACTAACATCTATATATAGCAAGCAATGAAGAATGCTTGTACCTGATCTGCTAGACTACAATGAGGTATACACTTATTATTTCTAGAAATAGTAGGTTGGATACAAAGAATGATTTTAAGGTAACAAGGAAGGGGTGCTTTGCGAGGGGAAGGGCTGGTTTTCATGGCTCTTTTCTTTTATCAGTCCCCTGAAAATCTGTTTTGGGAGTTGGGAGTTCCTCAGGAGCAGATTTTCAGGGAGAGCAGGAGGAAGGAAGGAAGAAAGGAAGGAAGGAAGTAATTAGGAAAAAAATCATCCCCCTCCTTGCACAAGAGAACATCCATTTGTAAAAGCCACTCTGAGGATCAAACTTCCTTTCTTTCACTATTTTGCACTGAAAAATGAAGATTATGATTGAAAAATTTTGAATGAAAAATGAAGTAATGAATGAAAAACTAAGAATTGTTAATGGGAAACATAATTTCAAACTAAGGGTACAGTATTAAGAAAAGAATGCACACTGTACCCAGAGTAAATCAGGATCTTTTTTCCTTTATACATTCATTATACATGAACCTTGCTGATATTTTCCCATCTTACAGGTAGGTGGGGTGGGCTGAAACAGAGATTCTATCTAGTGTGTTTATTGTACAGGGAAGATTCAAACTAGGGACTTCCTGATTCATTATTTAGTCTGTGGCCACAATACTGCTACAGCAGCTATAATAGTCTCATTAGGTTGCTTGCAATCCTATGTGCATAGGAATTATGTCCATGCGTATAATAAGGTAATTTATAAGGCATGTGAATCTTTCTAAAGATTTAATTACACACCACATCTTTCTTTTGCTCATACTTCCAAGTTATATACTGTGACACATCAGAAAATAATGATCAGTACAGAACTCTGTACATCAGTGGTCTTCAAAGTGGGGGTTGCAAAGGCTGAGGGACCACCATCTTGGTCCTAGAGACCCCCCAAAATCAACTTCATGATGGTGTGCACTACCCCATCATGTCATGTGTCGTTGGATTTGTCTAGAAGAACTGAATCTAACACAACAATCCGTTCTGAAATAGCTCCTTCCTATCATAGGTTATGGCCAAAAAACTGAAAAGCAAAAATATCCATAGAAAAAGCATGGGAAAATAAAAGTAATTTATATTTCAACTTTACTCATGAGTGGGCAAATGTGCCATAATCCAGTGGAAAGGGCAGGCTAAAAGCAGTCCAAGGAAACAAGAAGGGTCCTGATCCAATGAACGCAGCCCGCAAAATCACCCCTCAGTCCTGTCTTCACTGCACAGCTGTGTTTACTCGCAAGTAAGCAAACACTTTGGCTGGTGTGGAAGGTCAGCCCAGGGGGTGCAAGACTTCCAGCATGGCCCTGATCCCAGGCACCTGGAGCTTAAAAGTGCTCCAAAAGGCAGCACTCCAACACTGAAAATAATAGAAAATGGCTCCACAGGTAATGTGAATTTTTTTAAAAAAAATTTATTTGTAAAAATAGTCCAAACTCTTCCCCCTCCCCTCAATCCTATCCTTATCCCTCTGGGGTTTTAATGCTTTGGCCTTATCCCTCTGGGGTTTTAATGCTTTGGATGGTTGGCTGTTAAAGGCTGTTTTTATTTATGTATTTTAAGCAGACGTCCTCTTTCTCCAGGACACGTCCTTTTTTATCCAAGTATCTTGGGGGAAAAATCTTCGTTGTCATCCTTTTCCTTGTGAGCAGGCAGCCTATAGCCTGCTTGAATTAATAAATTATATGTAATAAATTTTATATGTAATAATTTTAAATGTAAGATTCAGTAATATAGTGTTGAAATTAAGCACATGATAGCAATATACACAAGGGGTTTGAGCTTTTATTTTATGTTTTACACTTTTCTTGGATGGCCTACATTTTGGGGGGGGGGGGCCTGCTCTCAGAAAGAATGGGCAGCCAGGCTTGGGGAAGGAGCTCCACATCGCTCCTCAAGTGCCTCCTGCCGCCTGAGCCCTGACAAGTGACTGACTAAGCCTTGACCAAGCCCACCTTCTCCCAGGAGCATGGGATGTGTGTGTGTGGTGAGTGCATGGGTTATGTATTGATGTGTATGCATGTGTATCAGTGGTGGGCTCCAGCAGGCTCACATCTACTCTATAGAACTGGTTGTTAACGAGAGATAGGACATATAAAGTTTAAAAATAGCCATTTAAAGGTGGCTGCCAGATGGGCAGAGAACCAGTTGTTAATTTCTTTGAATCTCATCACTGATGTGTATGTGTGTGTGAGTGCATAGGGTGGTTTGTGTGTATGCATATAGCGGGTGTGTGAATGAGTGCATGGGATGAAAGGTGTGTGCATGTGTGTGTTTGAGAGCGCATGTGGAGTTGGGGGCAGTGGGGTGGGAGAGAGTCTGGGACTTGGGAGAAGTTAGAGTAAGAGAGGATCTGTGGGGTTGGGGACAGAGTGACCATATGTCCTCTTTTTCCAGGATAGGTCCTCTTTTCTAGCCTTGTGTCCTGGACTGGGGGTAGCAAATTTGACATGGGGGTCCTGGGCAGATTCCAAAGATTGAAAGGGGGTCCTGGGCTGAAATGGCCAAAAACCACTGCTGTACATAATCAGTAGAGAATGAAACTATGAATGCCCTCTCTTTTAAGATTCATATGTACTTCATATATTCACCCTATATATGTACAGAAAAAGTCTGTGGCTGTATTCTGATGCCCCATCCTTATCTGCTCCATGGCATTCCCCTTTTTTCTACAGCAATACTTTAGGAAATTCTGCATTACACTGGGTTGCCAATGTCCTGGTCTCATGGCTCTCTGGAAAATGATTCAACAACATTGCTTACTGGATAAATTCAAACTCCTCTCTTTTTTAACCTCATTGTCTGTTTCCTGACTCCAACCTTGTATAATATTTTGGAAAAAGTTACCCTTTTCTGTACTAAGCAGAGTAAATATTTTGTCAGTTGTTAAGGATGAGCCAGGGAGCAAGACCCAGTAACGGATCCAAATTCAGCAGGAAAACTTGGAACTGCTTTTAAACTTTGTTCCACATTGTGATTGGTAAAATATTTCAGAGGCCAGCAGAAATACCAGCCACTCGGGCAATTAAGTGAAAGATGAGTGAACCTTTTTCATATCATTGGAGCTTTTCCTTATTTCTCTTAAGTTTTTTTAACGGAAATGTATCCTTTTTAAACACAAGGAGAAAAATTCTTATTTTTAATTGTTCAGCTATTTACCATCTTTTCAAGTAATAGATTAATGGGCTTCTTGCACATTACATTACAACTCTGTAATGCTGAAAAAAGCCAAGATTGCTTAAACTGTAATGACAATACTTCAAAATATAGATATACCAAATCTAGCATCCAAATAAAAAATAGGAAATTACAGTACATCTTTTTCTTAAAAGTCTGAAAAAACTGTGTAGCTATTTTAATATGATGAGTTCTCAAACAGGTGAAGATTTAAATGACATCCTTGTTTTATATACATATTCTACAAGTTTGGACACACTCACACAGAACACAACACAGTTTGACACAGCAGATGGAAGAGGCAAAGGTGATTCTTGCCTCACTCACCTCCTTTCTCTGTCTGCTCAAGGGCAGCTTGTTTTATCTCCCTGCTCTTTCAAATATACGCCTAAATCATTTTTTTCCAGTCTACTGTAAATAAAGAAGAGTAGGAACATGGAGACTTTTGTGGAGAGTTCTTCTATCCATGCCTACAGTTCTGTCTATATCCTGACAGTATATTGCAATGTCCGAACAAGTCTGCTGAGACACCACTTTTTGACTTACAGCACAATCCTAACCATGTTTACTCAAAAGTAAGCCCCATTTTATTGAATAGCCCTACAATCCAGAGTAACTACGGGAGCACATAAGAGACATTATGTGTACCTGTAGTTACTGCACCACCTAGTGAAAACCTATGGGAAATTCATATTGCAATCCAGAGCAAATTGTTCTTACACCAGAACAAGGACTCCCCGTAGTTACTCTGGACTGTGCCCTAGGTCTTATTTCCAGCGAAGTGTGTTTGGGAACGCAACCTTAGTTCTCTTTTGTTATGCTCAGCATTTCCCTGCAATATTAGGATTCAGTTACTGTCCAGTTCAAAGATAGTGTGCCTTTACTACATACTTAACATGACAAGTCAAAGCACAGCAGGTTTAAACTGTAAAAAACATGGGATGGAATACAAGCAACACACATACAGAATAAGTGTAAATTGGAATAATTGTAAAGAAGTGCTATTGTTTAAGAAAATACAGGTTCACTCAATAAATACATCAACAGTATAGGGAATATAAACAATCTTATTGGCAACCTAATACAGTATTTTCAAAAAATTTTCATTAGTATAAATATTTCATTACAAGTACATTTTTTCATGTAGAAGGTTTATGCAGAGATAAAAGAGGTGAAGATACAGTTTCCAAGATGCTGGTGAGATAACAGTATAATGACTGCAAAAGAGAGCAAAAGGTAGAAGAGAAAGTAAAAAATGGCACCACGAATGCTTCCCACCCACCCTCAGAGGCATTTATCTCAGAGGAAATTCCCTTCCTCCCCCTACTCTACTCACTGCCAGCAGCTGCACAAGATGTTTGGGAAGTATAGACAGGTGGTCACATATTTCAGATTGCATTGCAAAGCTCTAATTTTGAAGTGTGAAGACAGACTGCTAGTCTTTTCCTCTTCGGGAAAGTGGATAAATCTCCACTGCACATGAAATCATGTCACTTTTTTAAAAAAACAGCACTTTTCTGTTAAAAGCAGGGAATTGCCACAATCACGACTTGATGTGTGACTTTTTTTTTGTTTGAGTGTGAAAGGCAAACGAAGACTGGTCCTGCTGCAAGGCTTGGAACAGTAACTTTGAATTCTCATTGGAGCTGTGCTAAAAAGATTGCGGCAGCACAAAATGGTTTCACAAAATTGTCAAACTCAGCAACATTCCTCATTCTCCAACAACAAACTGTGTTTTTTTTTCAATCTTAGCACAATTGGTAGTGGACACTTAGAAAAAAAATTACTGCCTGAGCAAGTTTTCAGTGCCCTCTTGTTGGGGCTATTTTAGCATTTTAATAATCAGATCAACACTAAAAGGATTCTGTACTTATCACAGTAAACTACTAGTAACAATAAACTACTAGAAACATAGTACATAGTAAACTATGTCATAGTTACATAGTAAACACAGTCATGGGAATAAACAACACAAATAAACATTACAATATCTCTACATTTTTATTTCTCTGTTGCCTCCATATATTTTGCCTTGTATTCATTTTATGGTGTTATATTAAAGGCAGGTAAAAATTACCTAAACATAGACACATTTATCTAGCTACTCCTAGCCATGATTGGAATATGAAGCATTACAAGCCCAACATCCAGGTCTACTTTTAATTGCTTTATCCCTTGATTGGCTGCTTTATACACCAACTACAAGGAACGGAAATCTGATTGTGAATTGAGGGGTGCCTTTTAAGGAGTTAAGGCATGCCCCTGTTTTTAAATTCTCTGGTACAAGGGATCGCCCCCCCCCCTTTTTTTAAGGAAAGTTTTACTCCCTCTGCTTCCCTGAGGATCTTTTAATTCCTGGTATAGCATCAGGCCCTTAGGCAATTTTATGTACACATTCCTGGGAGTAAGCCCATATACAGTGGGACTTAAGAGTAGACCTACATAGAATTAACACTTCAAAAAACCATTAGATTGGGTCTACCTCATAATAAATATTTAATAAAACCATATTAACATATTAATAGACTATTCGCTACATTTATGGCCCAATCCTCCTTTCGCTGCCATGCGCATTTGTATCCAGCAAGGCACATGTTGTAATCAGCAAGGAGGAGAGCAGAGCAGGACTCTTTGGAAGTAAAAGGGATTTAAATCCCTTTCCTTTCCATAAGCCTCCCACCATACAAAGGGTAGATAAATGTGAGATATCCCATAAACCTCTTCAATTAGCTCTTTACGATTGCCCCATCTCTAACCCCTAACCATCTGTCATGATGTTTTACCAGCTCCAGCAGGCAACCAATGAGGTGATGACACAAGGTGGAAGGCTCCAACCTTCCCTCTGGTGCTCTGGTAGCATGCACTGTCAGAGCCTTTTTTATGGCTGCCTAATGGTACCATAGGGCTGTGGGTGGTGCAAGCGGTTAAGTCACTGTGCCTGTTAACCAGCAGGCCAGGGTTCGAGACCCCGGGTCGGCCCCACAAGACAGGGTGAGCTCCTGTCCTTACCCCAGCTCTGTGACGCCTGCTGGATCCAATCGTATTGGCTCTGCCTTTCCACTGGACTAATTCAGTGGCATGGAGAGGGAGGATCTGCTGCTTGGGTAACAGCCTATCCTCCATAACAATCCAACCCAGGCTTTCGTGCTTTGCATGCAGCGTATGCAGAGCACGATACCATAGTCTTCCAAGACTGACGGAGGTCTGCTTTTTTTAATGGTACCCAGCACTGGTGGAATGTTAGTTCTATCGTGGAACAGCCGGAAAGGATGGAACTGCCTATTTTATTCCATAAGGCTTGTGAAACAGAAGCCATAACAAAAGGATATAATATCAAAAGACTGTGAAGTGGCTGGAGGTTGGATCAATTCACAGCACACATGAAAGTATTTAAAAACTGCTAAAATGTTTGACTGTCAAGAAATATGAAGGAAACCTCTTGCTACCATAAACAGTCCATTTAGCATACAGGAGCAGGTACGATTTGTCTTCAGACTCTTTTGGTTAGTGCCAAATTTGTCATTCCATGTTTTATAACATATGGAATGGATCTGTTTTATGCGAAGAGCTGCTGCACTTTGCCTTTTACAATATGCAACAGCTTTTGGACTGGCATTATAGCAGCAGAAACATTTTCTGAAGGTTTTGATTGCAAGAGTTTCTGCAGGCTTCATGCACACACTAAGCAGGCCTCCGTCAGTCTTGAAAATCTATGGTATCGTGCTCAGCGCTGCATACGCTGCATGTGAAACACGAAAGCCTGGGTTAGATTGTTATGGAGGATAGGCTATTACCCAAGCAGCAAATCCCCCCTCTCCACACCACTGAATTAGTCCAATAGAAAGGCAGAGCCAATACGATTGGATCCATCTGGCGTCGCAGAGCTGGGCTAAGGACAGGAGTTCACCCTGTCTTGTGGGGCTGACCCAGGTCTCGAACCCTGGCCTGCTGGCTAACTAAGGGTGCACTAGTGCACACACTAAGGGTTCAGTGTAAGGCTGGCATTCTAACATAGTCTGGCATAACTCATTGGTCTTCCCATTCCTGTGATGATGTAGGGAGGCAAGTGCATGACTGTGCATGGCCTAGCCCTCCCCCAGGATGTGTCTAGAGCACTTTTGTGACACACCCAGGTTAGCACAAGTTTTACTGCATACTGGCCTAACTGGATTGTCGGATTGAAGCCTAAAAGCCTGTGGGGTAAAAACTAATGGTATCTACTGCAGAAGAAAATGGTTGGAAGAGGAATGTTCATTTAAACATTAAAAGGAAATCATGAGCTGAGAACTGAAATTGTGATTGTTTGGAAAAAGGTTTTCTCATAAATATTTCATATCTGACTACTATCCTATAAAATGCTAATTTGTCAAAGCTGGGATTCAGCAAATTATAACTTGAAACTTGAAATATTATTGGGCTTTGCATTGAAGTGGTGGCATCTCTATAATCATAACCACAAAACACAGATTATTTACTTATTAATAAAATTTGCAAATTAAATTAGCTGTTTTGTGTGAGTTTGTTACAATCTGTGAATCAATCCTTAGGTGCACATTAGCTGCATCTTGTTACATAAAATGGAATAGTTTGAGACTGAGAAATTCTTCTCCCCTCTCACACTGTTGGTGTTACCTTGCAAAATAAGTTAAATTATTTTAAAATATAACTTTATTTGCCTGTTGACAAATTGCCTATTGACACTATCTAGAAAAACCAGATTATTCAGTAAAAGCAACATATGATATGTTCTATAGCATCAATCAGTCAAGCGTTGCTGGTGGAGGCCTATGATATAAAATAACTTGTAAATCTTGAAAATCTTTATTAAGGCTGCAATCCCAACCTCTGCTTATGCTGGCCTAAGCCATGGTATAAGTCCTGTGCTAACTTAGGGGTATCACAAAAGTGCCATAGGACACTTCTGCACCACTCCTGGGGAAGGGTTAGGTCAGTGCACAGCCATGTGCTTGTCTTGCTACATCACCACAGGAACGGGAACACCAATAAGTTGTGCCGGCTTAGGTTATGATTGTACCCGAAGTCTTTTTGTACATTATTAAACTAAACTGCTAGAATTTCCCAGCCAATATTGACTATTCCCCCACATTATCATTATTTCATTTTTTACGAACATTTAAAACAGCTTTTCTTTGTGTAAGGAACTAAAATTCTAACACCATGCATTAAAAATTTTTTTAGCATAAGGACGTTTTTCAAAGCTGTGTCTGAGAGTGAAAGAATAACAAGAAGAGTGTGTGCAAGAAAATAGAGGGAAAGGGCAAGCTAGCCAAATAAGAGGACGTTCAAGGACGCAGGGAGCCAAACATGTCAATCATAGGTTGTTTTAGTGCCAAAAAATTAAAGCAATCTATTTTTGTATTGGTAGAAGTTACCAAATAGAACAGTTTGAATCTTTCAAGGTCCTCTTTTGCCTCTGTTGGGTACACTGTTCTTTCAAGGTACAGGTGATGTATATCATGGATCGCATGAAAGCAATATATTCTAAATGCAATACTTTCTAAATGCAATGCCCTCAAAATACTCTCCCAAGGTGTGGAGAGCAGAGCTCCCCTTGACTCTGGCTTGCTTGAGGGCTGGATGGAGGGGACTAGCCAAGGGCCGGATGGAGGCTCGGTGAGGGCCGCATCTGGCCCAGCGGCCAAGGTGCTTTAGTATTAACATCTAGTGAAAGATGCCTGCCATAATACAATACTGATCCAATAGCAAGATTTTTTAAATATAGTAATGTTATTTCCAGAAAAATGAATTGTACATTAATGGAGCAATGAAACTATGTAGGTATCCATGGCTACTGTTGTGAACTCAATAACATCATTTGTACAGCTGTGAATATTTTTTATATTGCCAATTAAGCCACAGCATTAGGGGAATGACTAGTAAACACTGGTCTCTTATCTAAATGGGGATATTTTCAAAAGAAAACAAAAGCTTTGATGTCTAATATGAATGTATTCACAACCCTTCCAATTTCATTTCCCCCATACTCCCCAAGCAAGTGAATGTTGAAAAGCCACTGCACTTTTCTCCAGTGAAAACCAGTTGCAAATGATTGACATGGATATATCTGGTAATTGTGGCTTGTAAAGATCAAAAGAACAATCTAACAACTAATTTCTTCACAATCCATTAGTGTTCTGAAGAAGTCTTTTAAGGTAAAGCTAATTTCAAGCCTGGATAAAGCTGACAACCACACTGTAATTAACGGCAAGTCACATTTAAGACAAAGAAGGGAAGTGGGGACATAAATCCAAGACTGGTGCATGTGCTGAGCATGAGAGCCTTGCTTTCCAAAAGCAAGTCATGATGGTTTTCAGGAAGTATGCCTCAGTTTGCATGCAGATTCCTTTTCCTGATAAAGGGAAAATACTGTTTTGAGTGAATGGACTGGGATACTTAGTAAAGCTGAATTAAGATACATTAAAATCCATGAAATGCAAATAGCTTGACCAACCAGAAATATAACATTTCATCTATAAAATGAGATATTTTTTCTCCCTTTGTTGATTTGTTTACAGTGCTGGTTCACATGGTATATACAGTATTTAGGATATGTGCACACTGATATCACCATTATATCTTCCCTGCCAGCACATGGCCATAGCACTGCCACCCGTCAAAGCCTGGCATCTGCTCCTGCCCAGAGTGCACCAGTGCCCAGCATTCATGCCCAGAGCTCAGATTGGCTCTGCTCCAAAGAGCTCTGCTGAGGTTTAAGAGGGTGAGTGCCCAGCCCACATGCCCAGAGCTCTGGCCCATTGCACATGCCCAGAGTTCCAGGCACACATGCCGGACACTGGTACCATCTGTTCATACTCGGTGCCAAAAGGGTTTGCCACCACTGTTCTAGGCTATGGCAAAAGTTGATTTTAGAGATGTTTACGGGCTTCAGAATATGGACAGTTATTTCCAACTTACTTTCATTGAACAGGGGTTTCTGTCATGCCATCTCACAAACTTGGAAGCCATTCTCCATTTTCAAAAGAAGGCTGCCATGTGGCATGGTGGGGAGCTGCTGTCTAGGAAAAACAACCTTAGGTCCTTGGGCACCCAAAACTAGCTGCAGATTCATTTGGATTTGTGCCATGAAAATGTTCAGACCAGTGAATCTTCTTTCAGAGTGTTAACAAATATTTCTGGTGTATACCAATACAGGTTTCCAGCAATCAGATACCCAGTGATAATCAAGACCTGTGACTGCTTACAGGACATAATAACTAATATAAAATAAGGCTTTATAAAGCAGGAGGGGAAAAAAGATTTATAAAAAAACACTTAATCTGAACTAGCAGCCATTCATGGGTTCCGGGTTGGGCTATGAAAGGTTGGACTTTCAGTGCTCTCTACACAGTTTCAATTATTTCTCTCTTCTCTTTTAAGCTTTCTTCCTTGCAATGTATAGCACATATAATTAGCACTTTAGTGTACTTTGGCTCTCTACAACTAACTACTATTATCACCTCCTCAGTTCAATATGTGGTTTCCTCTCTCACTTTTTAAAAATCTTTCCCTCAAATTGATCCCATTTCGTATTTGACAAATGAAGCTTCTTAAAGAAGATTCAGCTGTTTATTGTCTTTTGCCTTTACTTCAGAAAAATACAAGACACACTCCTGATTTGGAGTTGGTGCTATAATCTCTCCATGGAACACTTTGCAGGCCTTTGTGCCAGGTCATCCCTTGAACTGGAGCTCTCTATAGAAGAATGGTTACGCAAGCAGTGAATCTTTTCTGCCAGTGAATCTGCTCAATGCAAAGAAGCACAGCTGACTACTCTTTACAGGAGAGTCACTCAGGGCACAATCCAGAGGTACTGTTGGGCTGGCACAAGTCTCTTTTGCCAGCCTGGACAATGTTGTGGAAGTTCAATAAAGCACATTTGCACCATATTCCAGACAGTTAGAAGGCGTGTTCTGGGATGAGGGAGGGGGAAGGGAAGGTTGTGTATGGTCCCAGTGTGGACAGGCATGGGGCGGAAGGCAGGGCTGGGATCCAGCCATATGCCAGATTCCAATCTCTGGTCCCTGAACAGCACAGTTTCCAAGCAGCATTGCCTCCAGTGGTGGTACAGGACCAAGTAGTCTAACTGGGCCTGCTGTAGCCTTTTCCAGAAGAAGGGGAATGGTTCCCTTTGCCCCATGGTAGAGCTGTAGCAGCCCCAAACATGCACTGGATATAGCACAGGTAAGCTGGTCTGTCGTTCCAGAGCAAGTTAGGATTGTGCTGCCGACCTATAGCTCTGCCAGCTATGAATTCTTTCCACTTTCAATTCTGGAGAAATACACTGCTTTACTAGTTTTGTATTTCTGAATATTATCATTTGACGCAGCAACATGGTGATTTAGGAAGCCTTGCTATCTCCCAGGGAACACACACAATATGACAGAAACATTAAACCTAACATTCTGTTCTTTTTCTTTGAAATATTATTGCTATACACATTTCATTTCCATCATAAATACCTCATAACTGTTCAGAAAATACCACAAAAATTTGTCTGGCTATGTCTTAGCAGATTTGGATGTATGGCAAATTTACAGAAAAGCTCAAGAGAACATAAAATTGCAAAGATCACAATGAACAAATTCAATTACGGTACCTCCAAGGGGAAGTTCTGCTAATGACGTCATTGAAATGTAAGCCTATGCTAGATAATGAGGACTGGGTTTTTATGTTATCACCATGTCCCTTATTTATTAGTCCCAGGGAGGAGGATGAATTCATGTAAGATGCAGAATCTCACATCTGAACAAAGAAGTATTAGCATTAGTACTTCTTGAGCTAGCCAACATTAGACACAGACTCCACTATTCAACTTAAAGTTGCCATAATTCTCTTCTACAAAATCAGGAAAGGACCCTCTGTCCCATTTGCCAGTATGCAAACACAATCCCCCAAAACTGGGATTGTCCCTGTTTTTTGGGACATATGATAACCCTAATTCATGTTGTGGACTGTTCTGGGAAGTCCTTCTAGACTAGTCAGAGTATGACTAAGAAGGTCCTTTCTCATATTCTCACCTCCCCCACCACTTGTGATGGCAAAGGAAGGCAGAGCAGGGCATCAATAGCTGTCCTGAGTACATTTTCAAGGAACTGCTTTTCTAATATTCCGAAATTCCACAAGGTGTTTCAAGCATCATGGCTTTCTGAAACAGAATCAGGAAAACCTATGCCTTGTCCAGATTTATGCTCAGTTTTTAAACTATGTTCAGATCCCTTCCACCTCCAGGCACCTTGACATCTACAATAGTACCCAGTGGAGAGACAGAGCTGGTACCCCACTCCCCCTATCATAGTGGCAGCCCACCCTAAGTCCCTGAATAACCTCTACCAGCAGTTTCATGTAGTTAATGAATAATGTGGAGGGACAAAATTGAACATTGTGGTACACCACACTCCAACAACTAGGATATCAAACATGTTTTCTCCAGTATCGCCAACTGGAATATCTTGGCCAAGGAGCAAAACCATCACAAAATGGCCAACACTCTGGTTCTACCCTGTGTTTGGCCATGATCATCATGGCTCTTATACCACAATTGCTCCTCTTCCAGGTGTCAGGCATATACAAACTGAAAGGGCCTCTCAGGGACGTGCCATTTGTGCATAGAGAACTGAAAGACCCAACCTGTTTCAACGAATGAGCAGGAGAAATAGAGCACAGAAGAGCAACTTGGTAACTTGCCTCATAAGTTGGAAACTTGCCAAGGTAACTTGTATGGGGCCCAGTTTGTTGATACTCCTGTCAGAGCTGGCACTTGAAGATCTGTATGAATATTCTGAGACTGTAGATAGGAAAAGTTTTAGTAGAAACTTCAGCAGAAACACCTGCTGTGCTTGCAAAAGGTCCCAGCTTCAGCACATGCCCCACCAGCACAGCTGCATCAAAGCTAGAAAGTCAGATAGGATTGGGTCCTAAGAATCTCACATTTTATTAACTGACAGGCTGCAATCCTAAAGACACTTTCCTGGGAGTAAGACCCATTGAACACAATAGGGCTTACTTTTGAGTAGACTTGGTTAGGATTGTGCTAATTCTCATAGAAAATGTCTGGCAATCAGGCTTGAAAATATGAGGATAATTTCTTGGGAAGCCTCCAGAAACCAGAAATGCATATGAATAAGAGATTAAGTGTAGTGCCAGGGGATGAGTTTCCAATGCCCTAAGTGGCAGGAAAAAAATCTGGAAAAATATATACACATCTGTTCTATTTGCATAATTAATACAAGCTCTAGAATTTGACATTTTAATGAAGTGTACAAACAGCTTTGTCAATAACTTCTTTGGCTCTATAGTGGTGCCTCACATAAGGAAACCTAATTTAAAGGCATGCTCTTTAAGTGAAATGCTCTTTAAGTGAAGCAGATTTTTCCATAGGAAATAATGGAAACTCAGACAATTGGTTCCATAACCCCCCAAATATTCATATAAAAATGGATGTAAAAATGATGACAAAACACTGGAATTGAATTCAAAACATGTATTCAATGTGCATGATCCTTTGAAGTCTGCTTAGGCTGCAATCCTAAAGGTACTTTCCTGGGAGTAAGCCCCATTTAACACAATAGGGCTTTCTTCTGGATAGACATGGTTAGGAGGTTGCAATCAAAGACACTTTCCTGTGAGGCTTACCTGGGCTGCTGCTGGAGGTTCAAAGTGGTCGGTGGGGGCACTTAAAGGCAGCAGCACCGGCCGGCAGCCCTTTTAAAGAGCTTCTATGTGGAGCATCAGGGCTGAATAGCACGCGTGCCCACAGCACACTTGCTTGTTAAGTGAAGTGAAACTTGTTATGTGAAGCAAGATTTCTTTGAAATTTTTGGTTGTTATGTGAAACGCTTGTTAAGCGAGGTGCTTGGCAAGCAAGGTACCACTGTATCTGCAAGTGATCTCCTAGGCATCTTCACGCATCATGGTGGTGAGCCTTTTAATCCAAGATGCCTAAGCTACTGCAAACATAAATGACCAACTCATTTGCACTAAATACCATTCACTGTAACCCCCAGCAAGGGAGCAAACAAATAAAGAAAGCAAGAGCAAACAGAATGGGGAAAAAAGATGTGAAATAGCAAATATCCTGTTAACCAGTAGGCCAGGGTTCGAGACCTGGGTCAGTCCCCACAAGACAGGGTGACTCCTGTCCTTAGCCCAGCTCTGCGGCACAGCTGGAACCAATTGTATCGGCTCTGCCGTTTTTTGGACTATTTCAGTGATGTGAAGAGGGGGGATTTGCTTCTTGGGTAACAGCCTATCTTCCATATCAATCTACCCAGGCCTTTCTGCTTTGCATACAGCGTTGAGCACAATACCACAGTATTTTGAGACTGATGGGTGCCAATGATGATCTGAAGAGCAGGCAACTGCTCTATGTAGCGCCTGCAAAGATACCTTCCCTATAAGCTTCCCTGGCTCACACCATCCATGTGTGACAATTATTTTGTAATTGTAACTTATGATGATGTGCATGAAATCAGGTGGTAAGCAAGAATCAAATGGGAAAGGGTCCAGAACATTTGGAGAAAGACCACTGGCATCCAACACTGCTGACCAACACTGAAGCAACCAAATGACCTGGAATATATTTATTATCTGAACGCAGTGCTTTTCTTGATGGTTTCCACGTGGAGAGAGAATAGTACAAAGATTAGAAAGGGACATTTTCTAACACAACATCACCATACAGAAGCCAAAGTTAATTTCGGTAGTGGTCCTATCTATATATATAAAACTGAAAAGTCACTCACTAACTCACTCATCAACACTCAGCCAAAACCGCTGGGCCTAGAAGTGTGAAATTTGGGGAGGGTGTTCCTTCTGAGATGGAGGGATCCACTAAGAACCAGTTTTCAGAAATTCCAACTAGAAAGGGGTGAAATGGGGCACAGTGTGTTTTCCTCTTTATACTTTACATTGAAGAATCCCTGACTGAGGGATGCTCTGCCCCAGCCCCAGCAGCATGAAATTTGGAGAGGGTGTTCCTTCTGCAACATCAACACCCACCAAAAACCAATGTTGAGAAATTTAATCCTTAAGGTCCTGAAAAGGGGTGCAACGTGTTTTTGTCCTATACTTAACAGGGAAGACTGACCAACACCCAGCCAATTTGGTGCTTGGTGCCCTGGGGGGATGTTGTTAGGGGGCAGGGAGGTTGCACATGAGGGTGTTGCACTGGGGAGGATGCTGCACATAGGGGAATGCATATGGGGGTCAGATGCACATGGGGGTTGGAGGGGATGGAGTACAGGGGAATTTTACTCATGCAACATGGGTAGGTTTTTGCTAGTATGAAGTAAATATCTTGAAGGAAGAGCTTGGGGAGAGGGAGCAGAATTTGTTTTAATTTGAAAAATAAAGTTACCTGCCAAGCTTAAACCAAGTATTTTTTTTTAAATTATATCCCGCCTTTCTTGGGCCATTAGCCTGACTCAAAGCGGCTCTTCACAGTACTGTTCAAAGTACTGCTCATAGGTCTGCAAAGGGGAAGAAAAGAATACCACTACCACCAGTAAAATTCAACAAGTGGTGGAATCCATTTGCTATAGCAGCAAATTATATACATAAATGAGATGCCATAGAATGCTAAAATTTTTGTGGTCTAATGAAGTTATATTTACCACTTTTGTGAATTTTAAATAAGCAAGATTTAGCTTATGAATCATGTTGCAATGCCTGCAAAGGGGAACATTTCTTCTTTGTTAAAACACCTTTATCATTTAGCTCAGTGTTTCTCAAAGTTGGGGTTGGGACCCCTTTCAGGGTCGCCTAAAGACCCCTGGTGCAGGGGGCTAGGTCAGGCTTGCCAGACCTCCAGCTGTAGCTGCACACACACTGGGGCTGACTGACAGACTCAGGGCCCAATCCTATGCATGCCTACTCTGAAATAAATCCCATTATAGTCAGGGGGCCTTTACTCCCATGTAAATGTGGATAGGATTGTAGCCTCAGGGCCCAATCCTATGCCCAAACCTCTGAAATAAATCCCATTGTGTTCAATGTGTGCATAGAACACACATTTCATTTGTAACAATGAAAATACATCCTGCATATTGGATATTTACATTATGATTCATAACAGTAGCAAAATTACAGTTATAAAATAGCAACAAAAATAATTTTATGGTTGGGGGTCCCCACAACATGAGGAACTTATAAAGGGGTCATGGCGTTAGGAAGATTGAGAACCACTGATTTAGCTGAATGTGAACCAGTAAAGAATCTGAAGATAATACAATGCTATTTGCTACAAGTGCAAACCTTATCCACTAAAATTTTTTTTTGAGAAATGTTGAAATGGACACTTTGAAATGGCAATTTTTCTATAATTTTGTGTGAAATGTCTGATGAATGGAGTACAATCTGCTAAAAGTGCAGTCCAATAAGCACTGTTACTGTGCAGTATCAATTTATTTAAAAACAGTTACAAAGCACCATTGGGAAGTCTCACTGAAAAACGCATGGAAAATGCACAACAGCAGTGCTTTGTGGTTTGAGCTTTCACAAAAAAAAAGCCATGTAAGTGCCAAAGAATAAGACTGCATGACAAGATACTACAGAGAATGGGAAACCCGGACAGCACATCCTGTTGATGGAAAAAAGAAGCACTACAGATTAAAGACAAAAAATACTGATTGTGTAGATTCCGATTCTATGCAACTTATGTTCGTGTTCTCATTCACGGCAATCATGAAATGAATCACACTGAGATATAAATGCTAGCTGCTGACTCAATATACGTACAACATGCCCTTAAGAAAGAGGAAGTTCTTGAAACACTGAACAACGCAAGTCTTTATGCAGTTCTTCTTGGACGTAAGTCCCAATATTTTCAATGGGACTTGATGTCAGCAAAGTGTATTCAGGGCCAAAACTGAAGTTTGTATATTGGCATTTTAGATCAGTGACCAGCAGGTTTTGGTTCCCCCCAATTTATTCAATTTTGCTGCAGAGACAGCCCTTAAGTTATTTGGTTACATCCTACTTACTTATGTGTTTGAGTCATACAACTTAGGTATGCCGTTTCTCCAAGACATGTCCTCTTTTTTAGTCCTGTGTCCTGGAAAATAAATATTATTTGTCCTTCTTTTCCTTGTGAGCAGGCAGCATGTAGTTCATAAATAATTTAAATAGGTATAAATTTGATAATAAGTAATATAGGCTGCAATCCTAAAGGCACTTTCCTGGGAGTAAGATCCATTGAACACAATAGAACTTAATTTTGAGTAGACATAGTTAGGATTGTGCACATAGTGTGTAACCACATGAAAGCCATATATGTATGAGTGTCATGTCCTACATTTTTCTTAGGTGTTCTACATTTGGGGGGAGCTTTGACCTCTTTTTCTGTTATGACATATGGGCACCCTGTGCTTAGGTTTATGCCATTAATTTTTAAAACCATTTATAATGTGACTTGGACATTTTTTCCCCCACACAACAAAACAAAATTTGAAAGGACAACTTTTTTATTTTTGATGCCAATAACTACAGTGATTTGCACTGGAGGATTTTATTCTCTCCTATGAGCAGCTTGGCACTTTTACAGGTCTAGGAAGAGAGAGTCTTATTACATCAAATGTATCCTTGAAGGAATTTTGGGCTAGGACTTATTGATTATGGTTGAGCCAAGAAGATCTATTATTTGGGGAATAATACTGATACAGCAAATTATTTGGTTTCCATTTCCTCATTCCAGAACAGCCAGTTTGCCAATAACTTTTAGCAATCATAGCAAAACACCTTAAAAAACAAGACCAACAAACTATTGCTTAGAGCCTGACCCCCCCCCCCCCCACACACACACAAAATCAATAGAAATGTTGGTTTCTGGTGTGTTCTGCAAGAATATCATTCATATCACTTTACTATATCCCATTTAGTCTAAATCATTTTTCAATGAAGATGCCCTGGAGACTTGGTACTTTCTTTGGCATGAGATCAACATTTGTCCTGATTTATTAGATGTGCAAGACTTGCTAACTATTAAAAATAACATTGGGACAGATGGTAACTGCATGTGTAAGCTGGATGCATCACACTCAGAAATCTTCCACTTAAGGACATGCATCTGAAGAGGCATACAGAAAAGCAACGTCTGCAGAAGATCGTCCCATTTACCCTACAAAACAAGGCTGCAAAACAAGGCTGCATCTCAGTTCTAATGCTTGTTTTCTCATTTGTTTTAATCCCAACCAAGGATTTAAGATTCCTTCCTACACCCCAGTCTTGACCAATTTTCCAGCACTAATGCAGCTTGGGAATCTTGGGTACTAATGCAGCTTGGGTACCCTATGCCAATAGGGTACCTGCTGCATTTTATGTTGGTGAGGCAATCACAGAGCGCTTCTCAAGATAAGGGTACATTTACTTCAGAGTTGCATTGTGGCTGTATTCATGCTAGGAACTTGATCAGGATTGGACAGCGTTAACTTTTCTTTTTAAAAAAAATTTTAACTTTCTTCTCTGATTACTTTCTTCTCTGATCTCATAGGCACAACAACCTAAACCCCATATGAGTTAACTGTCGCCTATCCAAGTTGTTCTCAAATCTTAAGGGAGCTTTAGTCCATTAGTAAGTTTTTGCAGAAAGGGGCTAGGACAGTGATGTGGTCCCAGGATCATGTCCCATTGGGAGAAGGGGGATTATTTCTAATAGGGAAAATCCCCAAGACTGTAGGGATCCCTGGGGAGCATGATAGGGGTTCCCACAGCTTGAAAAAAGATTTCATCATGATCCCACTTTCACCCTTTCCCAGAGAATGACTCTATGATTCCTGAAAATTCATTCCTAAAGTTTGGGGGTCTACAAGTGGTGACAGAATGTTATAGGATGGTTTGTATGACTGCATACTTGAAATGAATGTTGTTGAAATAACTTAGACCTGCTTTCAAATAAATTGTTTAGGATCTGCACAAAACCCTGAAAGCTTCTTGGATCTCAGCCAATATAGCACTCCAAACTTACATTTGTTTTAAGTAAGTAATCCACATATTTTAAAGAACAAATATTTAGTAAATTCTTAAGGATCCATTCTCTGTTGCTGTTTTACCCTGTCACCCCATTTGACTTTTGTCATACAAGTGTCCCTCCGTTTTCAACCTGTAATTAAAATACTGTCAAGAAACAACTGCTAACTAAGGAGATGATTACAATGCATAATGTTAAAAGCATTAAATAAAATTGCTGACTAAGGTTTCTCAAGGTTAACAGGTGCATGAATAGCATGTTGACGGTTAAGCCATGTGTCCATTAACAGTGCAGAGGAGGAAATTTCAGCAGGTGCAGCTTGTGATCTGTGGGATGAAAAGCTTCACCTGCTGAAATTTTCTCCTCTGCACAATTGTTAAAGGTCCTGGAGCCCTCAAGTTGAAAGGTTGGACAGCCCTGCTTTAAAAGGTAAAGCTAAAGGTGTCCTCCGCAAATTGCCCTGCTGGTCATGACTGTTTCTAAGGTAGGTGCTCATGCCTGTTAAAAGGCCAAAAAGCCAGCATTGTCCAAAGACATCTGTGGTCATGTGGATGGCTTGACTAAATTGCCTAGAGTGCAGGGACTGTTGTTACTTTCTCACCAAAGTGGTAACTATTTATCTACTTGTATTTACCTGCTTTCAAACTGCTAGGCTGGCAGAAATAATGGGCAAGTAACAGGAGCTCACACTGTCATGAGGCACTCAGGTCTTTAACCACTGACCTGCCAGTTAACAACATTGCATCTCCAAAGGGTGCTCTTTGATTTTTAATTTGTGTGAAGTTCCATTGAACGCTACTGTTTTTTATTGTGGATTTAATTGTTGTTGGTTATAGGATGACTGTTAGCAGCCTTTTTATATTTTATCATAGAAAGGCAGGAATAATAATAATAAAATTGAGGTTGCAATCCTAACCAAACTTTCCTGCGAGTAAATACAATTCAACACAATAGGACTTACTTCTCAGTAGACATGTTTAGAATTGCACTATAAGACTGGTGGCACAAGCAGTTAAGACACTGTGCCTGTTAACCAGCAGGCCAGGATTCGAGACCCGGGTCCCCACAAGACGAGGATTTCCTGCTACAGGCAGTGGGTTGGGCTAGATGATCCACTGGGTCCCTTCCAATTCTTCTGTGATTAAATGAGCCTATGAGACTGCTTTGTTTAGCATAAGATGGTAAGTACTCATAAGATAAGTAGAATAATTCTTGCCTTACATATCTGTAGAAAGTATGAACTAACATACCTGAAAATTTCTGAACATACCTGAAACACTGTATAATTACTTGCAATAATAAAAACAGAGATTATTATTGTGCCCATACTAGAGAGAAGGATGAAATACTCCAATCTTACACCCAAGTAGCTCAAATAATTGAAAAGATTTACCTTGGAATGAGTGGTTTTTTGTGATAATGTGGAATAACGGACACTAGTCTCTCCAGCACTCAAACATTAACTGGCTGTGGATTGCTGTTTCGGTTGCACACAAATTATGCTCTTTCCATCTGTTGTCCTCACCTCAAAAGCCCTCCAAGATAGCTCTTCTAGTCTGCTGTGCCAAAATTTTAGGCTCAGTGCTAATCTCCTCTTGATATTCAAAAAAGGAGAGATTTTACCCCCAGCACACAAAAAAGTCATGCCTCTTCTCCAAGATGTGATACTATCATAGACAACATTTCAGAATGAATTAGAATGATGATTAGCAATGAAAATAATATGATAGTTAAGCTAACACATCAGAAGGCACAATAGCAGTGGTGAAAACTCCCTACGGCCAAATGCCATTGTAGTGACTGAACTATAAGGACAGTTAGATAAACAGAGATTGACAAGACTAACAATTTGATTTTTTTTAAATGCTTTTAAAAGGGCATTCTACAACATTTGGAATTGAAAATAAAAGATGTCATATATCATATATGTAAACAGCATGTATCTGAAGACCACTGCAATCATGAGAAGTCCTGCTGGCCTGATCACTGAAGCCTGGAGTTCAGGCAAAGTTTAAGAAGAGCTTTCACTATATCAGGTCAGAGGCCCATCTAGTCCAGCTTCCTGTATCACACAGCGGCCCACCAGATGCTTCAGGGAGCACACAACACCTGTGTGTGCTTCAGGTTGCTCCCCTGTATCTGGCATATGCGAGGCCTAATAAAAAAGGAAAAAACCCACACTTGCAAAAATCCATATGGTAATGGGCCTTTTCCATAGAATTCGTACACATTAGGATGCAAGACTCATGAAAAATTCCTAACTCACATAGGTTTTGGTACCTATGATAGGTCTTGATGGATGGTGAAATCAGAATATTAAAACATTATCTAAAAAATAAGAAAATGTTTTGTTAATTTTACTCACCATTCCATGATTCAGCCAAGGTGGTATAAAATTATCCAGTAGCTTTGGGTAAACCAGTTCCCTGTCATAGATATAGATGCTCCAAAACATTGTTACAACAAACTGGGAAGAAAATAAAAAGAGAAAAAAGTTTTTATTTATAGTTATCAGATTATAAGAATTGCATTTTGTTTTTTTGTTTTAACAGCATCAAACAATTAACAGTTTCCTTTTGAGTTTATTTCCAAAAATAAATTGTTTCCTCTTTAGGGACAGTATAGTTCAGGGAGGACAATTTTTGCATCCCCCTAGGAGCAGAGTGTGCTAGCCTGGTTTCTTTTAAGAAGCCATTTAACACCATGCTCATTTTGCACAGGGAGTAAGATCACAGCCTAAATGCTTTGGGCATTTCCCAGTTCAATAAGGGAGTAGAACTTGTCTTAAAGCTTAAGTTAGGGCGCAATCCAGAGTAACTACAGGGAGTCCTTGCTCCGGTGTAAGAACAATTTGCTCTGGATTGCAATATGAATATCCCATAGGTTTTCACTAGGTGGTACAGTAACTACGGGTACACATTATGGCTGCAATCCTAAAGACACTTTCCTGGGAGTAAAACCCATTGAACACAATGGGGCTTACTTTTGAGTAGAAATTGTTAGGATTGCAGCCAATGTCTCTTGGGTGCTCCCGTAGTTACTCTGGATTGTAAGGTTAGCCTTTATAGAGACAGATTTCCTCCATCTGCCACAGAAGCCTGGTGCCCTCCCATGCTGGCCTCCCCATTGATGTCTCCATCTTTATACTAACTGTGACATGCCTCACAGTATGTTTGCAATGGCTGTCTTCTGCTCACCATGTTGGCCAGTGCTTGCCTGAGCTAAGATCAGGCTGTAAATTGTTATTAGTATAGCTTCAAATCCCTTCAATCCCTCTGAACTTTAACTCATTGCTTATATTTGCAATGATAAATTTCACCCCTTTGCAATTGGGTCTGTTTCACATGTGAAGAGTTAATAAGTCCAATAAATGAGTGTTGCTTTTGTAAATAGGCCTTAGCAACATAGAATTTCAGTCCAATACTATTACAGGCAAATCCTATGGTTTGTACCACCAGGTTCGCACCACAAAGTTTGCTTGCAGAAAGATGGCCCCACCACTGCAGAAGTCCCTCTGACTTTTTCCACTGCATAAACACCAGTGCAGCAGCCAAAAGAAACATGACACCAGCAGTAGTGTGCAGACTGGCCACCAGTATAACCCTACCAGCAGAGAAGAGGAGGGCAGGATGAAACAAAGAGAGATCCTGATGCCACTTGCTGTGCCTGATCTGTCCCCAGTAGCTCCTGAGGACTGGGCTGGCAAAAGAGCCCAGAGGAATAACACAGGATGCTATAAATCAACCAGAATGCAAAGTACATTTCATCCCTCCTGACTGGCCTCTCTAATGGAATGGCAGGTTGGACACAGCAGGCATTGCACTGGTGTCCTTGCAGCCTCAGCGTGGCAGCCCCAGAGGTTTCGGTTGTTTGGATAATCCAGACTTGAAAACTGCATTTCAATGCATATTCTGCACATAATTCCTTAGTTTCCGACATGTGTGTCAGCATTTGTCCAACGTAAGTACTGAGACCAGCTCATACCAAGGTTTGATTGTTTTGGGAAAAATAAATTGGCTCAGAGGCAAAACAGTAAGTATAAAATGAAGAAATATCTCTCTGTGTCTCTCTCTCACATATGCTTGCATTTGCACTACCAATGTACAGTATTCCTTTTTTATGCTGTAGACAAAGAACTGAATTAAAATCTGGATAATAAAGAAAATGAAAATAAGTTTCTTCTAAGATGACATGTTGTATTGCTTGAGGTCAAAGCGAACCTGTAAAACACAATTGGCATGGGAAACATATGCACTAAGAAATTCAGACCCAGCCCTGCCTTACAAAAAGCAGGCCCAATATTAACGGATGATATTAAGGGTTTAACTGGACCATGACAAAGTGAATCCAACTGAGTTGGCAAGCACATGCAGTATCTTGGGAAGCAAAGAAAACTTGTATCCTTTGCCAATGAGGTAAAAGTGAAAAAAGAGACAGGAAGTTCCATCCGTCTCTTAACCAGTCAGCCAATGAATGGAAATTGATCAACAAAATTGGCTGCAACCATCTGGTGCTCCAGGTGGTGAGAACTGCTTAACGTCCAAAATACAGATAAGCATGGGGTACAAAAAGCACGCCCAAGTGGACCACTCTCACTTTAGCCAACACCCAATACAAAAAAATATGGGCATTATAATAGTGGATATCACAAAAATTAATTAATTAATTAATTAGTTAATTAATTCATTCATTCATTCTCTTTCCAAAGGACATTATACCACTGCTTTCAGATATAAGTAGTGCCTCACATAACAAGTTTAATTCGTTCTGGAAGCATGCTTGTTATGTGAACGCTCTTTATATGAAACTGATTTTCCCATAGGAAATAATGGAAACTCAGATGATTGGTTCCAGAACCCAGAAAATATTCATATAAAAATATTAACTGGATGTAAAAATGATGACAAAACACTGGAATTGAATTCAAAACATGCATTCAATGCGCATGATCCTATGAAGTCTACTTAGGCTGCAATCCTAAAAACACTTTCCTGGGAGTAAGCCCCATTTAACACAATGGGGCTTACTTGTGGGTAGACATGGTTAGGAGACTGCAATCAAAGACACTTTCCAAGTGTCTCCCCACTTTCTCCTTCTCTTCATCCTGAGCCTCTCTCTCCCCTGCTCCCTTCTGGCTAGCCCTGAGCTGTTTCCCTCTTCTCCTCTGCTGTTCTCTCCCTCTGCCCAGCGGATGCCTGGCCACAGGAGGAACAGCGCAGAAGTATTGCTTTCACTATGGGCAGGTGCGCTAGGCAGCCCTGATGCTTTTCAAAAGGGCTGCCAGCCAGCACGTCTGCCCCAACTGTCAGCAAGTGTGCTTGTTAAGAGAAGCAACACTTGTTATGTGAGGCATAATCCTAGAGAAATTTTTGCTTGTTATGTAGATCACTTGTTAAGCGAGGTACCACTGTATTAGTGATGGGATTCAAAGAAATTAACAATCGGTTCTATGCCCATCTGGCAGCCACTTTTAAATGGCTATTTTTAAACTTTATATGTCCTATCATTAACAACCGGTTCTACAGAGTAGGTGCGAACCTACTGGAGCCCACCACTGCACTGTATGTTTATTTGAGTCCCAACTTCCTTGAGTAAATATACCCAATACTATAACTTCAAACTTTGTAGGATGTCAGCGACTTAGCAAAAATGAAATGCAAAAGTCAGATGTCACTCTATTTTCACCCTCTTCTAATAATCCCATGAACTCTGACCCAAAAAAACACAATTTAAAATTTCCCTGTGATTGATGAAGTTATCTTGAAGCCAATCAGGAAGTCATAAAAATGCTTCCTGACAGAGTTGCCATGCAATTGCCAAACCCAGAAATGGCAAAGTAAAAAAGAGGTTATGCTTTTTTGTTTTCAGCAATGGTACTAACCAAAATTTTCACTATATTTCCTTGAAATTGTAAGGGACTATTCGTGTGCAGCAAGTTGTATGATAACACTCTGCTCCTCATGAAATATGCTGCCTTGTGAGTGTTCAAACTGCAGAGTTTGTGACATTGCCATGAAGTCATGCACCAAGACAATGTGAATTTCTGCATTACCTGTGAATATGAGGTATACTCTAAAATTATTAGAAACTAGCAAAATGTACCCACATTGCAGGAGTAAAATACCCCCAAATGCACTATCCACTCTATGTTCAATCCCCCATGCACAGCACTCCATGTGTATTCCCCCATGCGCATGCACCCCCCATGCACAACATCTCCCTGCAACACCCCCCACAACCATGCAACACCACAACCATGCAACACCCCCTTCCCACAATCATGGACACCCCTCCTACTGTGCATGTGCAGGATATGGGGCTCGGTGTTGATCAGTCTTCAATGTTAATTATAGGCCAAAGCACCCCTTTCCAGCCCCTTAGGAGTTGAATTTCTAGAAAACGGTTCTCAGCGCCTGTCATGAAAGGAATATCCTCCCTGAATTTCATGCTTCTAGGTCCAGGGGTTGGGACAGAGCATCCCTCAGTCAAGCAATTCTTCAATGTAAAGAATAGGGAGGAAAATGCATTGTGCCCCTTTTCACCCCCTTCCAGTTAGAATTTCCGAAAACCAATTCTTAGTGGGTGCCTCCATCACAGAAGGAAAACTGTTCCTAAATTTCATGCTTCTACGTCTGGCAGTATTGGTTGGGAATTGATGAGCCAGTGGGTGCCAGTGGGTGAATGATGAGCCAGTGATGAGTCAGTGGGTCAATAGCTAAGACAACTGAAAAGTCACTGACTAACTTACTAGTCAGTCAGTGACTTTTCAGTTTTTTATACTGTATATAGTTTTTTCAGTTTTTTATATATAGAACACTCAGATCCACAATGGTGAACAAGCATCATTTTTTTCACTCCACAAATAGTGTCTTCAGTTCTTAAGGAACTCTTGAGAATGCTTTTTAATGGGCAGAATTTTATGTTATTTAATTCCCACCCAATTCTACCCAGCAAACTCTGCTTTTCCTCCATGAAGAACTCTTTCCGTTTCCTCATGTTGCTTCAAAGCTTTGGAAAGCAAGAAGACAAGGTTTTATCTGGCTAAGAGTTAAAAAACAACTGGTGATATAAAAAGTAGGAGATGCAAGAATTTTTGTAACAATACAGCAGATCAAAGCAGAGATGAACACATAACTGGTGAAACGTACAACTGTAATTTTCTGGTTTTGTGTTTATGTCCAGTTAATGTAGTGAAGACCTTAATCAAGCCTACACATTTCCTTTCTTTTGTAACTGTAACTACTGCACCAGCATGGAGGCAGGTGGATAGGATTGGGTTTTCAGTCTCTTCCACCTCTTTCTTAACATGACTAAACCAACCGATTCTAAAATGTTGCTACATACTACTGAGCTCCTCCCCATATTTCAACAGCTAAGACAGGTCATATTTTATTTATGATTATATATATATCAGTGGTTCTCGAGCATTTCAATCTGGGACCTCTTCTGAAAAAGACAATCTGTCCAGAACCTTCCCCCAGAAGTGATGTCATTAATCTGGATGTGATATCATGGCTGGAATGCTAGAGCTATTCCATGTTTACTCAGAAATAAATCGCATTGTGTTCAATGAGACTTACTACCAGGAGGAGAGACGAGGGGGTGGGGCTGCTCTTGGACAAGGATGGACAACAGGTGTCTGGAAACCAGCAGAAGGCGGAGCTGCTCAACTCCTACTTTGCATCCGTCTATTCACAGAAGGAGGGCTGTGCGAATGGGGGTGCGGGATTATTGACTGATTCGGGGATGTGTTTATATCCCCTAAGAGGTAATGAAAACATGGATGGTGCAGAACAGCAGATTAAGATTGACAGAGAACTGGTTCGAAACCACTTAACTGGCCTAAATGAATTCAAGTCATTTGGACCAGATGAGCTGCATCCTCGAGTTCTTAAGGAACTGGCAGATGTCCTTGCAGAGCCTCTGTCGATCATCTTTGAGAAATCCTTGAGGAGTGGAGAAGTGCCACTGGACTGGAAGAGGGCGAATGTAGTCCCAATTTTTAAGAAGGGGAAAAAAGAAGACCCGGGAAATTATAGACCAGTCAGTTTGACTTCAGTCCCGGGCAAGATATTAGAGCAAATCATAAAACACACAATTTGTGCACATCTAGACAAGTACTTGGTGATCAAAACAACCCAGCATGGATTTACCAAGAAAAAATCTTGCCAGACAAATCTGATCTCCTTTTTTGATCAGGTTACGAGCTTACTGGACAGTGGCAATGCTGTGGATGTCATTTATCTGGACTTCAGCAAAGCATTTGACAAAGTCCCACATGACATTTTAATTGGGAAGTTGGAAAAATATGGGCTAGACGGGGCAATTGTTAGGTGGATCTGCAACTGGCTCGATGGCCGCACTCAAAGGGTTTTAGTAAATGGGTCTGTGTCAACCTGGAGGTCCGTTTCTAGTGGGGTACCCCAAGGCTCTGTCTTGGGACCGGTTCTCTTTAACATTTTCATCAATGACTTGGAGGAAGGGATACGGGGGAGCCTGATCAAATTTGCAGATGACACCAAACTGGGAGGAGTAGCAAACACATCAGAAGATAGGAGAAACCTCCAGGAGGATCTGGATAAACTGGAATCCTGGGCTGTAACAAACAGAATGAATTTCAACAGGGAGAAGTGCAAAGTTCTGCACTTAGGAAATAAAAATCAAAAATACAGGTATAAAATGGGGGATACTTGGCTTGGCAGCACAACATGTGAGCAGGATCTTGGAGTCGCCGTGGATCACTAGCTGAACATGAGTCAGCAGTGTGATGTGTCTGCAAAGAAGGCAAATGCCATTTTAGGTTGCATTAAGAGGACTGTAGCTTCCAAGTCACGAGAAGTTCTAGTTCCTCTTTATTCGGCATTGGTGAGACCTCACCTTGAGTACTGTGTTCAGTTCTGGGCACCTCACTTTAAGAAAGATGCAGCCAAACTGGAGCAAGTCCAGAGGAGAGCAACAAGAATGATCAGTGGGATGGAAGGGAAGCCCTACGAGGAAAGGTTGGGGGAACTTGGGATGTTCAGCCTGGAGAAGAGGAGGCTGAGGGGAGACATGATTGCCCTCTTCAGATACCTGAAGGGCTGTCATAGGGAGGAAGGGGCCAATTTGTTCATAGCTGCTTCTGAAAGCAGAACTAGAACCAATGGGTACAAACTGCAAGAAAGGAGATTCCGGCTGGAAATCCGGAAAAAATTCCTGACGGTGAGGGCGGTTCGGCAGTGGAACAGATTGCCAAGGGAGGTGGTGGACTCTCCCTCACTGGGGATCTTCAAGCAGAGGCTCGATGAGCACCTGTTGGAGATGCCCTAGGGGGAATTCCTGCTGCAGGCAGGGGGTTGGACTAGATGACCTACTAGGTCCCTTCCAACTCTATGATTCTATGATTCTAGGAATGTATGGATTGCAGCCTGAGTGCCCCATTCCAAGATGGTGGCACCCAGTGCCAGATTCAAAGATGGTGGTACCAGCTTTTTGCATCCGTCCCAAAATGAAATTGTGACTCCCAAAGGTTGTCCTGACCTCCAATTTGATAACTATTCATATATGATCAAAATAGGGTGGTATCTTTCCTTTGATGGACCTTGCAATATGTTAGTGTTTCCCATGAATAGGATGAATCATTGAACCTATTTTGTTAAGTCCACAAGGTAAGCTTAGAAAATGAAAACAAAATAAAATACAGTGAGTCAGACTGAAAGAAAAAGTAATTATTTTGCACAATACTTACAACTCCTATAGGAAAAGCTAAGACGGCCATCATCCAGTCACGGAGGGAAATGAGTTTCCGTAGCTGCCTTTCATGTTCTTGGCTGTCATTGCCTTTAGTCAGTAGACTGGAAAGGTCAGTCAATACACAGATTCCAAAAAAAACGGCTTGAATAACCTGCATTAAATATATATATAAATATAAATATCTTGAAATTTACAACGTGCAGAACAAATCCCATCACTTCAGTTTGATGTTGGAGACAGCCAGGATCTCCCAAGAGTCCATCCTGATTGCAGATTAAGACAAACTGAAAGCCCACAAATCACTCCAGAGTATGTAAGTACCAGTACGTATGGTTCCAACAGGCATTTTTATATCAAATCACATTCCAAGGGTTATTTTTTGTGCAGTATAGGTAAATCTCACCATGTAGGAGACAGGGCAGAAAGGAATCCACAAGGAAAGACCACATGTGGCAGCATTCAGAAGACACCATATAACCCTTTGACAATAGGAATAAGGAAGAGCAAACAAGATTACCACCAACTGGCAATCATTGCATCCTATCATGGAGGGAAACATTGCTGAGGTAAAGGAACAATTGTTAATGAGGATTAAGGTCTCCACAGCATTGGGGGAGGGGAAGTCTACTCAAACTTCATCAGATGGTTTGTGGTCATCAGGTTTGTGGTCAATTGACAACTAATCTATCTGATGAAAGGTAAGGACTAGGTTTTTCCTGGCCATTCATACCCAAACATGATGGGCAGTGGTGGGCTCCAGCAGGTTCGCACCTACTCTGTAGAACCGGTTGTTAACGAGGGATAGAACATAAAAGTTTAAAAATAGCCATTTAGAAGTGGGTGCCAGACGGGCATAGAACCGGTTGTTAATTTCTTTGAATCCCATCACTGATGATGGGTATTGATCTAAATTACAACAGATTCCATATTTCCCTAGGATTAAGTGGTGATCTGCTGAAATTCATTTTCACAATTGAACAAACCTGAGTTTCCTAGGCTCCAACAGTCACATATGTGACTCCCCAATCATATAAAATGCATGTGATCACTAACAATAAATAGCAAGTCCATTACAGCTAAGCTGGACAGCTTCTTTTGCAAAGACAAAGCAGACCAATTAACAAGGTTTTCATTTGGTTTCAACTTCACATATTAGGCTACAGGAATGTGATAGACAGAGAAGCAATTTGGAGGAAAAAACTGGCTATGCTGATGAATAAGGAATAGATGAATAAGGAGGCCCTCTTGAACATCTGAATGTGTAAAAGGCACATTCAGGAACCCAGTTATGATATCTGGTCAACCTGCATTCCTCCAAGTAAGCCCCACATATTTGTTATGGGAGCTACTTCTGAATAGCTATAGCAGGACTGGGCTTTAAAATCCTGCTAGATTGATCTGAAGTCTGTTGGGATGGTGAAGTACATGCTTAGGTCTACTCTGAGTCACACCAGCATGCAGCAGAAAATTTGTAGTGATCCAAGGAAATGGGAATGACTTAAATATCATATAGCAACATGTCCAGTGTCTTAAATGAGTATCCAAGGTAGTAATAGCTGAACTCAAAGAAATAATCTAAATAATAATTTAGAATAATAAAAAAATGTTAGCATATCAATAGGAAATGAAATGGATATGCAATGGTGTCCCACAGGAAATGGTGGAAAGCATCATGACATCCTTTCAAATGTTAAATTGGACAAAACACTGTAGAGTGTGCAACAGGGAATAATGCTGCATTGGCAACAATTTGAGATATAAGCTAATAGGCGTTTTCATTTCTGTACTGGGGTATTTTCAAGCTAGAAGAAAATAAGATCTATCCCAAGTAATATAACACACACTTAGTCTCCAAGGGAATATAAATTGTACATTTCCTAATCAATCATAAATTGAGTTTGCCTCCATCAGCCAGACTGCTACAACAAGGTCATAAGTGAGGAAGGGGATGGTGGAATTGTTGTGTGATTACAATTAACATCTGTAATCAGAGATATTTACTATAAAACTCTGGTGTTAGTGATATGACAAATATACAGAAATGTCTATCTTACAAGACAGATTTCAGCGAGGGATATACTATCTACTAAAACAGGCAGCAGCTGGAGTAGCAAAAGCATTAAGATCTATCATCATGCAAAACAAATGGCTTGAAAACCTGCCAGATCATATAACCTTCACCTTGCAAGTCTGCCAGATCCGCAAGTCTGCTTTTTCTTTGAAGCTACCAGAATATGATTTATTCTCTCAGATAATCTCTTACAATTTTGTCACTTCTGTGCACTTGTTTGTGTTCATTCTTCAATCCGCTGACATGATATAGGGATTTGATTGTACATTAAGCTTAAGCAGTAAATGTGGTCGAAGACACTATCAAGTAAATTTTAAGTCTCACTATTTCTCTCTCTGGCTTCTAGAGGTGCGTTTGACTGGACTGATCTCATTAGAACCAAACCGTATACTGTACCTGCAAAGTACAACAGGAAGGGTGCAATCCCAACCAATTTAGGTCAGCACAATTCACTAATCTCCCGGTTCCTGTGGCGGTGTGGGGAGGCTGGCACCTGTTTGTGCATTGGCTTACATCCCGCCTCCCCCCTCCAAGGAATGGAACAGAAGACCCTTGTGGCACTTTTACAACACCACCAGAGCAGCACAGCACTTGTACAACAACTTGTGTCGGCCTAAGATTCCAAGATTTGTACAATTCATGAATGACATAGAGCAGGGTTTCTCAACCCCCAGGCTGGGGACCACCAGAGGTCCTTGGCAGCTGCCTGACCAGGTCCCTGAGAGAACTCCTCTAAGTGCCCCTCCTCACTGCAGGAGGGCTCTGTTGGAGGATTGCAGCCTCAGAGCCTAATCCTATGCCTTTCTACTCAGTAGTACGACCCATTGTAGCTAGTTCAGTGTACTCCCAAGAAAGCATGATTAAGACTGCAGCCTCAGAGTCCAATCCAATGCCTGTCTACTCAGAAATAAGTCCCATTATAGTCAATGAGGCTTACTTTCCAATAAAAGTGACTAGGATGGCTTTGTGCATTTTAAATGCATCCTGCACTGAAAAAGGTTGAAAATCCATGCTCTGAGTAGACATGCATTGAGACATTGAGTTCTTACCTGCAATCCTATCTACAGTAACCTAGCAATAGCTCTATTTATTAATTTGTTATAATGTGATTTACAGCTGGAGGCAGCTGTGCTGTGCTCTAGGTGGGGAAGACCTCTCTCCAGTCGCCAAAGGCAGAACTCTTCCCCCACCCCTGGGTGGTCCCTGGAAAAAAAGTTTCCCCACAAAACCAATCCCTGGGGCCAAAAAGGTTGAGGACCACTGACAGAGCACAATCCCAACCATGTATATTCAAAAGTAAGTCCCATTGTGTTCAATTGGTTTAACTCCCAGGAAAGTGTCATTAGGATTGCAGCCTATGTGGTTCTGACATTGAGCAGCTCTGTGTTTGCTAGCCAAGGTTCTGAAGAATTTCAGAGGTTTTTTTTCCTTCCAGTTATTTTTGGTTTTCAATTTGTTGTTTTAACTCACAGAATGTAATATATTTCCTATTAGGCATTTTGATTATATACATAATTCAAAGGAAAACAATTAAACTGAAAATTACACCAGAATCTTATGTAAGTTTACTCAGAAAGAATTCCCAATTTTCAGTGGGACTTACTTCCAGGAAAGCATGTAAAGGGCTGCAGCTGGCACAACCCTAAGTGTTGAAGAGAGCCAAACAGCATGATGATTACACTGCACAATAGCAGACGAATCCAAGAAGATGAGAACAAAGTAGAGACCTTTTGATTGTGCAGCAAGAGGCAAATTAGTGATTTTTGAAGGAGTGGTACACTAGAAGTCATCCCTCCTAGAATTAAATTTTAACTACTTGTGACTTGTAATTGTTAACTATTTGTGAACTAATGCCACTTAAAATAGATGTACAAAGTTCACTTTCTTGGTCACTTGCTTAACATGCAGCATCTACCTTTTCATTTAAAAAACTTCTGATCAAATACATGTTTGATAATTGTTATTTCATTCTTTCCTCCTGTTCAGCTGTTCATACAAAATCTGCCTTTATTGCTTTCTATATCCTGTTTACAAGGCAGGATAATTTCATTAAGTCTATATTCAGCAAATATATGTTTATAATATGAAATACATTTTATTAGATTACAACTTCTATATTTTTCTTTTCTAATGCTCAATTTTATTTGGCTCGAATTCAGCATTGCAAACCAAGCCATTCGTTTTACTTAAATATTAATATTACACATAGTATTACAAAATGTGAGCAGTGACATATCCTGGGCACTGTGCCAAGACTCAACAAACAGTAAGAAAGGCCCTGCAACAGACTAGATAACATTATGGATAGCTAGTTTAGTGGGGGGGGGGGGGGGTGGACGTGCACAGCAGCTGTCTCAACTAAACTGGGCTTAAGTATCCAGTTTCCAGTCAGAGGAAAGCCCCTAATGTTTTCTGAATAAATTAGTTGGGAGAGGAAGGGAAATGGATTGAAATAAAATTATCTTAGTGAAAATGTTCCCAAATATATAGCAGATACATGCCACATGTGTGAGTTTCCTATAATGTCCAAAGCACACTATACATTTAATCTAGGACAAGCAGCTTCTTTAATACTTTATAAAGAAAGGAAAAGGAGAAGGGTGGTTCCTTCAAGGGTTCTCCAAGACTGCTGTTCATTTCTGCATGTGTTCTATTCTGTCCCTATTACATACATACATGCATACATATATAATATACACACACACACACACGTATATATATGCATGTGTGTGTCTGTATACACACACACACACACACATACATACAGAGAGGGCATAAGGAAGTCCAATCTCTAGTGCTCTGGGCAATAAATCCCAAAATCGAGGATAGTGTAGTGGTTCAGGGGTAGTATAAAAATGTGAAATGTAAAGAAAGTCAGGTCTTACAGAATTCTCAAGATTAAGCAGAAAGCTGCCTATGAAGGTGTACAAATAATATTAGAAAAAAGTGCCTTCCTTATACATTCCCAGGACATTAGGAAACAGAGACTGGGCACTGTGCAAAAACTGTTCCTTTCTAGTCAAACAGATCTGTCAATTTCCTTAGATTTATAGAGCTGGGAACTCTATCATTTGTTTCTATCTGTTGCAGACAAATAGCCTGTTCTGAGAATTGTTGTTGCTGAATACCACATGTGCTATTTGATCACAACGTTATATGGCAAAAAAGCTTTTTTGATTCATTCTCAACAAGGTACGGCTATAATACCACAATGGGAGAAATACAGGGGCGGGGTGGGAACACAACATCAGCTGTATATACTGACAGGAAAAGCTGAAAAAACAAAGGAGTAATGACACTAGCCACAGATCATTACAGTATCATTTCTAGAGAATAAAGCAACAGAACGACCCACTGGAAGCTTTAAAACCAAAAGAAAATGATCAAAAAAGGCTTTTCCACTAAAGTTCAGCAGCCACAAAACATGAAAATAAACATTTCATTCTCATAAACAGCATTCCTACATGTGGTATTATGTAATCTGTTATTTTTAGGATGATGATTTTTTAGGATGATGATTTCAGCTTGTTTAGATGAGGTTATGCTCCATTAAGGATCAGATGTGCTGTTTAGGGATGCTCCTGAAACCAGCTTTCTCTTGGCATGGAACAGCATGAACTGATTCCACCAGCAGAGGTCTCTCTGGCCAAGGATAACCTGCTCATTATTCACCCTGCAAATTTCCAGGACTGACCACCATAATAGGGTCTACACAGGGCTACCTTTGAAGACTATCCAGAAAGTGCAGTTAGTAATTTAAGAACATAAGAATATAACACAAAAATAGTTAATCATGCAGGTTCTAGGAACCAAATGTCATGAATTGGCCTGCATTGGCCATTCAACCTGCAGTTCAACCTGCATCGACCATTCAGCCTGCAGTGTGCCACCTGAACTTTGCAAGACAGTTCCTGCCTCAGTTGCCTCTCAGTGCTGCATACCCTCAAGGCACATGTCTCCCTTCTTGTACATTGCTTGCTATTGAATCCTTTCTCCAGCATGCAATTTCATTTCAGTGTCTTTCTATGCTTCTCCCTCACCCCTAATTAGTCCCACTTGTTGGATAAGCCACTACCAGTCAAAAATATGTATGAAAAATAGTTAAAACAATAGGATCCTGTTAGCAACTATAGTATATGCACAAAAAATTAAGGGAAACCCTAACAGGTGGAAAACAAAGAAACCATATAGCTGGAGATGACTTTGATGTCTGAGACTTAGGATCAAAGCAACTTAGCAGCTGAGAGAAATACTAAGGAAGTCAAATTTTCAAACATTACTGATTATGAAGATCTGGGAAGACAATAAAAACTGCCAAAGTACTATGCATCAAAACTATTAAACTACTAAACATTATTCCCTGGTATGATTGTTCATTACTAATTAAGCCAGTAACTTTTTTTCTAACACCATTTCCAGCAACATCTTTTCTTTGAAGTACTCTGGAGATGTTGTTTTTGCCCAACAGAGAAACAAGCACTTTTAAATTTTGCTTTTGATAGCTTGAAGTCTTTGATCAATTCTTTATATAGCTCCAGGAAGTAAAACTTTGATATATTTATTTAATTAGCTAGTCCTGAAGAAATGCAAGGTAACAACTTGCTTTGACTCTCTTGATGTTAATCATCTGTGTTCTAAGGACGATGCTATAAAACATTCGTTTAACAGAAACAGAATAATCACAAACATCCCTAAAGTTCTTTGTGTTCCTAAAGAAATAAGTTGGCAAATGAGCAGATTTCAAATGTCCCATGTGAAAATCATACTTGCTGCATTGCACCATTAGGTATATCACATGCATGTGTTTTATTTATTTATGTTTGCAATTTTAAACATTTTGTATTCCACCTTCCTGGCCAAAATGGTCAGATGTTATTGTTCATGAATACAAACTCTTCATCTATCATGATAAAACTTCATAGGATTTTGGAGAAAGAGAAAGGGTTCGTTTATATTGCATTTTTTCTTCTAGAAATGCTACTAGGTTCGTAAACCACTTCCCTTATTCCTTCCAGTATGGGGAGATGTTTAGGACAAATTAAGCAACTGAATAGAGGATCTTCTGGAAGATGAAACCTTAGGGCACATTCCCAAAATGTATTGGAGGCTTGGAGCCCACCAATGGGTGGTGAGCCAATTTTTGATACGTTTTGAAAAATTTCTGAAATATGTTTTTGAAACAATTTGCAAGCAACCTTGCCCTTTTTGCAAAAGAAAACTGTTTAGCAGGCAAACCAAGAAGAGAGAACATGCAAAAGAAAAGTTGCTAGTTACAAAAGTATCACAAACTGGCCTTGTCTTGAAGAAGGGTCCTTTTGTCACCTATGAAACTCTGAATCCCTCTGTATCGTAGAGCCTCTGCATCCTATTAGTCCAAGAAAAGCTCACAGACAACCACTTGGGCAACATCGTGAGAACATACAGGAACATATCCAGAGAAAAGCACTTGGTTAGCTGCCAAGTTTAATTACCTGAGGAGTTCCACAATCTGATAAAGACAGTATGATATTAGGATCACACCAACTGGCAGAGCCACAACACATATCTGAGTTGTAGCTACATATGTAAGTTATCAGTATTAAAGCAGCCTCTGTTTTTCCCTCCTCTATTTTTCCCTCCCAATCTGACTGATTCTTCTTTAGTAGCTTACAGAGCTTATTTCTAAATGTTAAGAGGCCCAGGGTGACCACAATCTTAAAAAAATAAATAAAGGTTGGTGGAAATAAAAGAAACTAAACAAAGTTAAAATAACATTGTCAACATATAATCTATTTAATAATATCTCCAGCCTAGTTCCTACTTTCTGGGATACCCCTAAAACACATTTTTCAATGCTGTGCATGCCAGATCTCTAATACTTGTTGACCAGTAAACTTAGAACTTGTATATCCTGGCTAGTGAACCCCCCTCTCACTGCCCAATGGGTTGTTCAACTAATAATCCAAACCTATTCTTTGGCTCCATCATTGGACTGAGGCTGCAATCCTAATCCCTAATCTGACACCTTTGGTGTCAGAAAAGTACTGTAAGGCACTTTTGTCCTACTCCTGGGGGTAAGGGGGGTTTAGGCCAGTGCCCAGCCATGCGGCAGCCTTCACACACCACCTCGGGAAGTTATGTCTTGTGAGTTATGCTGGCCTACAGTGGTTAGGATTGTGTCCTCAGAGTGTTTTATAGCATCACAAATGATGCGATGAGGATTGTGTCCTCAGAGTGTTTTATAGCATCACAAATGATGCATGAAATACACATGCATCTGGACCACTGCCAAAACTGAGGAGTATCCGGCAGGCAGCAAAAAGAAACCCCTTCACTCAGTAAGTTGGCAGGGTGGGCTGGATGTACTGAGGAAGGGATGAGAGCTTGTGTTCAAGCACAAGTGACTTGTGCCAGACAAGTCACAAGATCCAGACTCTGGATTTTCCCAACTTATCTGCTTTGTCTTCATGGACTTGTTTATACTAGCTCTTCAGCTGGTATGGAGGGGCTTATGGATGGATAACGGAAAATATTTTGCCTCATCTTTCCCAAGCTTCCCAGTAGGCCCCCTCCCACCATGGCATGCAACATAGTCTATGTTTTTGTGTGGCTGCTTGCTATGGCAGGGAAAAGAATGGGAATGTAAGAGTCAAGAGAGGAGCAGGAAGGAGAAAAATGTAACATCAGAACTCAAGAGATAATGTGATAGGTTTCCATTTTGCAGTGGAAAAGAAATATAACTTTGCATTAAAAATATGGCCCAATTTGAAAATGGTCTAGGAATATATTAGCTAGCATTGTTCCTTTTAATACATTAGAATGCAGACACAAAGTTAAGCTCAATATAGAATAATGAGATCTTCTAAGAAAAGGCATGAAACCTGTTTCCCCAAATCATCACTTTATTCACCTCCATAACTATGTGAAGGCACTCCCACAGTAAACAAGCCTCCTCTTTCTCCTGCAACTCAGCACACTATTCTTCCCACACACAGCTGCCACCAGCACGCAGATTTCAAAGATTCCATCCGAGTGCGTCAACTACCTGACTTCCTTCCAGTCAAGACACATCCTACACAAACATTCCTGGACAATGCTGCTTTATATAACTTTAAAAGAAGTAATCATCAATCTGTTGTCTGTAAGTCAAGGCACAATATTGCCACCACACAGCTGAGTGATATAAAGGCAGGTATATTGTAGTTATAAGACAAGAAGTCTGTCTGCACTACTGAAGAACCTAGATTTTTTTTGGCATTTTGGGCTAAGATGCAAAATTGAGAGCTCAAGCCTAGCCTTTCCACCTCATAGTGGTTCAACAGCAGCAGAAAGAAGCATGTTGTATGCGGAGGAGCGATCAGGAGGCTTTGGAGGGGAAAGGATTTAAATCTCCTTACTCCACCACTCTGCAATGGGTCTCTTTGGAGCTGGTGCAAGTCTGAGGACAAAATTAGTGGGGAGACTGCTGAAAGAGGAGATAGGACTGCTGGGGAGACTGCTGAAAGAGGAGGTAGGATCTGCTGCAAGCCATCCCCACCAGATCCACACCACCCCTACCGTCTCTCTGTCCTATTTGTCCCCCTCCCTGCCCTTGCTTTACCTGCTCCAGCAGTTGTGGCAAGGTCTGCTTGACAGACAGGAGCACTGCCACCTCCTGTGGAAGCGCTCCAAAAATGGCTGTTGATGAAGCACTCTGCCACTTCTTTCAACTCTACAGCTATTTTAAGACCCAAAAGACACTTCTAGGTCATACCAAGGATCCTTGCTCCTCCACAATGCATTCTGGAGTGGGAAAAGAAAGGGACCTCTGTGCTAAAAACAGCTCTACATGGTTGGAAACAGAATGGTTTGGGTGTAAAAGGGAAAGAACCCTATTCTGGCATGTGTTTGGCAGTAAGGAGATTTTAAATTTGGATTCCGGCATCTGTGGTGTGATTCTGGACTACTGGTGTCTGACTGTACTTACACAGACATCACAGTCACGCGGAACAGCAATACAGGGAACAGCACTACCAAGCTCTGTGTGTGCAAATGGGACTATATGCATCCATGAAAGAGGACAGGATGTCCAGAAAGGGTCAGACAATTATGCTGGCACAATCCCAATTACGTTGTCTCATTCTGTGTGGTTGCCATGTTGTGGAGCAATTAAAGATCAAAGAAATAATGTATACATATCAATCTGATTTCAAATCAAGATTTGTTTTAACTATCCTTTGACTGCCCCACAAGATAGTTAATGTTCCAATCTATATTGCCTTTACTTTCCAACTGCAAGCTTATATGATTTTAAAAAGAAGTTTAACAAAATTGCAAACAGATTTTCCTAGGTAATTGGAATGAAAGGTATTCTGCCATTTTTCAAGATGTTTTTGTGAAAATCAATTCCTTACTGGGAAATATTTAAAAAAGGATTTTAATCTGTGTTTAAGGGCATTTTTCAGACACATGAGGCCTGCTATTAATGTTATTCAATTTTTAATTCTGTCTTATAGAGGCTCAGGGTCACATTACTAGAATGGGATTAAATAAACTGCAAACCTGTTGCTGTCCAAAACCATGGGGTGAAATTTAATATGAGGTAAGAGATTTTTCTCTCCAAACAATTTTCATTTGGTCTAATTTCAACACCACTGGCTGATGTATTTCTTGCCCTACACACTGACAGTATGCAGAAAGTATAAAGAAGGTTTTGTGATTGCTGCTATAAACCAGCAGCTCTATAGACAAGATCAACCTTCAAAATGAACTGGACCTGAAGAAGTCAGCAAATGATTCCCACTGAGCTTAATTCAGGAACCAGAATCATTTGCAAAACATCAGCCTGAGGAAAATTCATGAGTATGTCACTTAGCCTTCCAGAAGTGACCAAGTCTTTTGATTCATTAGGCAGAGAATAAGATAGAAGAGGGATTACCAAGCAATGAGGAAAACATCGTGGAACCTTTCAAAAGGAATTTGTGCAAATCCAGCAATATCAGCTATGGCAATGGAGTGCCTACATATTAGAGATGGGAAAATTCAAAAACAATTCAAATTACAATGGGAGAACTTTCCAAGTCAGGCAGGTAGGGAGTGAGGCTTAGATCCAGCAGTTATGCTGGATGCAAGCCTTGGTCCCTGGGCAGATAGGAGCACCTGCCTACTCAGATCTATACATACTTCAGTGATTGCTCAGACCTCAGGAGATCCTTAAGCGGGGGAAGGGTAAAACATTTCCCTTACCCCATGGTAGCATGGCAGCAGCCCCAGTGGCACAATGGATACAGAGCAGGCAAAGTTAGCCTGCCTGCTCCAGTGAAGCTTAGAACGGCACTGTCAAGTTCCTTTCTCATCTACATGTACATATATTATTCACTTTTACCTGTACCTGGGATAGAACTATCAGTTGTAGCAGCACAGTTCAAGGAGGAACTAGCTATCTAGGTTGCATTTATGTCTCCCAAAATAGCAGTGGAAATAATGCAGGGAATCAAACATAGTTGCTGATGTTCAAGCTCCAGGACCCCTACAAAGCATCAGTTTTTTTACATGATCACCAGTGGAGGATCTTTGCATCTACCTCTGTTTTAAATTGGAGCTCTTCACTCCATTGTTAATCTCTGGTTAATCCTTCCAAAAACTCCATGTAGTGATGCACCCCCCTCCGTTTACCCCCTGGGGCAGACTTATCTGTTCCATCAAGCCTCCTTATATCCACCAGTGGTGGTGCCTTTCTACCAGCATACCAGTAGCTTGCACTGTAGCAAAGCACTTTTTGGCTGGTTTGTGGAAGCCTGAGCTGGTACTAGTCATAGATGGGATTAGTTGGTAAGACACATCTGTTTTATCTAGCATTTCCACCTCTTGCTTTTTCCTATAGCTTATGGCCTAAAACTATGAGCACAAGGTCAGAACTTGTGTTCTGCTTTCACAAGCTTTACAGCTCCACCATAAATGGTACACTTCTCGTGCCTGCCAGTGATGGAGTCAACCATGCCAGAAAAGGTAGAAAGATCTATCCACAGTACTTATATACTGTTTTTCAACTAAAAAGTTCACAAAGCAGTTTACAAAGAAAATGAAAAAATAATAGCTAATTAATAGCTAATGGGTCCCTGTCCCAAAAGGGCTCACAATCTAAAATGAAAAAGAACACCAGCAGAAGCCACTAGAACAGACATTGCTGGGATGTGTAGGGCCCGTTGCTCTCCCCCTGCTAAATAAAGGAGGAACACCCACTTGAAAGAGTCCCTCTTAGAAGGGGTAAACAGTTAGTCCCAGTTAGAAGGGGTAAACTCAGGATATCTAAGTTTGGGGTAATTCACATACTGGAGGTGGTTGATCATAGTGGCTGCAACATATGTTGGGATGCTATCCCCCTTTGCAGAACAACAGAACCTCTTCCTCTCTTCAGACCTAAAACAGCTGAGACTCTATAAGGACACCCATAGAAGATTAAAGGCCTATCCGGGATATAAGTATAAAAGTGTTTTATTTACCTCTCACTGGCTGCCTGGTTGCCCTCTCCCCTTTCCCAAGTAGCATGCAATCCATGGGCTATGGACTGACAGGATAGGATTTAGTCATTAGTCATTATTTTTTATTTCAACTGTACTATGACTGCTGCTAAATAATTTTTTGCTTTGTGCTCTGTTGCTATTTTTGATCATTTTTATTGTATTTTAACCTGCCTTCACCAATATTAGTTGTTTATATACTGCCTGATTTTCACTGTTTAAAATGTATTTTAATACACAATTTAAAAAAATTCACAGTTGCAAAGCACTGTGGACATCCATTTTATATAGGAAGAAATGCAAGAGAAACACATGTTGAAATAAATAATGAATACAGCAAGAGATGCACATTCAGAAGCTTTCAGCTGTTTGTTCAGGGTGAACATCTAATTGCAGTTATTAAAAACAGAATCACAATATGACAGAATACAGATTCACAAGCTGAGGTTTCCTTCTGCCAGACTTCTTTCAATGCAAATCCTAAAAAAGCACCATTTAAGACCTTGTACATGTTTCCTGAGTGTTTACTCTTACTGGTTGAAGTGGATGTATGACTTGGTATCAGAAGTCTAGGTAGGCTTCATTTTGAACTGATGCTCTTAAAGGCATACCTCTAGAAAAGTATGCATTTGCATTTCTAGTTTTAGCAATCATAAATATATGTAGTAAATTAAAGATCAAAAATGTTTTCACACATTGAGTTTTAATTCATCAAATGAACATCAAAAAATGTCCTGTACATCTGCCACTATATATGGTTTCTAATTTATCCAAAAAAGTTAATTCAGACCCTTCTTCTCATTGGTAGAAAAAGGTGCTAAATGGTGCTCCCAGGACAGTGAAGGTTTGAGCCAGTTGGTTGATATACTCTTCCTGGTGAGCAATACATGTATACTGCTTTCCTCTCAACTTTTTCTACATGCAAAGTCACTGCTGCCAATCATTGCCCAAACATCACTATCAGACAACATGGGTTTTTAAAATTCATAATCATTACTCTGAAGATGTCACTCCATACCAATGGAAATCTGAATGGCTATTTTTTCCCCAACAATGCTATATGAAAGCCCATCTTAAGTTGTGTTTGGTTATACGTATACAATATCCTTAAAAGAATTTAGCAAAAATAAAAATAAAAAAATTACATCCACTCATTGCATTTTTGTTCTCTTCCTTTCTTTCTGCCTTCCTTGCTCTCTGCCTTAGAATTTAATACATGCCTACTCAGAATTAAGCACCATAATAGTCAAAGGGGCTGACTCCAGGGTAGGGGAGGTTCAGATTACAACCATTAAGTCACAAAATGTCTTACTGGCCTTGCCAAATTGGCCACTAATAGAGAAGTACAGTAAAACCTTAGATTGAGAGTAAGAGGAGACCATAGCAGTTACGGGTCCATGCAGTTACGTCACCCTCTAGTGTAATTTATGGAAAGTCATTTTAACTGCTCCGGAGCAAGGGGCTTAAATTCACTTTAGGATATAGGCCTAAGTTGGACTGAGAGTATTTTAATAACAATAATAACAGTGGCTGAGAAAAGGAACATTAAAGAAAGAAACAGAAGGCCTGATACCGCAGCCCATGAACAAGCACTGCAAACAAATGCAATAAAGGCCAAAATAGCCAAGAGCCTGAAAGACAGCAAATGTCGGCTGTGGAAGGAGGCTGAAGAAACAGTGGAACACATCATCTGTGGCTGCAGAAAGATCACCCAAACAGACTATCTGGAAAGACACAACAAAGTGGCCGCCATGATACATTGGAATCTGTGCCAAAGGTACAACCTAGTCACAATCAAGAACTGGTGGGACCACAAACCAGAAAAGATAGTCCAGAATGAAGAGGCCAAAATCCTTCTGTGTTCAAACCGACCGCCACTTGGAACATAATACACCAGACATCACTGTGGTTAAGGAAAAACAGGTCTGGATAATGGACATTGTGAGATCATCAGCTCCAAGAGAAAGAACATGAGAAGATCACATTGTATAAGGACCTACAGATAGAAATTCAGAGAATATGGAAAAAGAAAGCCTCTGTCATTCCAATAATAGGTGCTCTTGGAGGAATTCCATTTTAGTCTCCAGAAACATCTAAACTTAAAGGGCTCCAGAAGATCACAACTGCCCAGATACAAAAAGCAGCATTCCTGGGAACTTCACATATATTGAGACGATACCTTTGTGAGTCCTAGTTCCTTGGATAGGAACCAAATCACAATAGAGCTAATTCCAGTCAAACGCATGGTGACTGTGAAATGGTAGATAATATACTTTATCTATATCCCACCTTTTCCCCAGAGGACTCAAGGCAAGATAAACGAGACCAGCAAACATTTCTAATAAATTTTAACTTGATATAGAAGCCATGTCTTGATAACAAGCAGGAGAAAAATAGTCCTGGTCATCATACGGCCAGTTTCAGTGCTCTGCCAGCACCTCCTCAGCCTCTCCTGGGAGACCTATGCATGTTTACTCTGAAGTAAGCCTATTACAGTCAATTGGGCTCACTCCTATGCAATGGAAAGAAGCCTGAGAGACTAGCCTTGCATGTCTACTCTAAAGTAAGTCCTATTATAATCAGTGGGGCTCACTATTGTGTAAGGGGCGCAGATTATAACCTGAGAGACCTGGGACTAAGAGCATAATCCTAACCATGTCTACTCAAAAATAAGCCCCATTTTGTTCAGTGGGTCTTACTCCCAAGAAAGTATGTTTGGGATTGCAGCCTAAGGCAGCCTAAGCAGCATTTTCGTAACAGTCTATGGTTGACAACAGCAGTTAGACTGTCCCCAGACCCTCCAAACTCACAGAAACTCAACCAGAGGTTGTGGGAGTTTACTAGCCTTCCCATTAGATTCAGTTAATACTGTGCCATGTTAAATCTCAGAAGATAAAACAACGGACAGGACATGTGAATACATGACTTTATTCTAATGATACATTATGATGCTTGCCTATAAACTCCTTTCATCCAATATTATTCTTTGAGAATTCTGTTTTCTATTACTTATTTAAACTGAATCTAGGAAAATTTAAAAATAAACCAATTTCCAGGCACTTCAGAACTAACATATTTTCAAGTGGGATCTGGGAAATCTAGTTCACTTTGGGAAGCTGATACCACTGGCAAATTGAGGGAAATAACGCCGAGGAACAAAGCGTTACCAGGTTTCTGAAAGTCATGCAGACACACAGTATGCCCCTGCCACGCTGGATGAGGCAATTCGCCAAAACCAACCAATTCCTTCTCAAAGACAATTTCCAAAAGAGCTGTTAAAATTAGTAAACCTCTTCTGCAGATGAAATCAAAATACCAATGGTCAAATTTTTAAAACTATGCTGTTTGGGGAGGGAGAAGCATGAAGCCAATTTTTTTAGGGTTGTTTCATTGTGAGCATAGTGAACTCAATGTGGAGAAAGCGTTTAGAGAAAAAAAATACAGTGGCATGATCTATAGCTCTCTAAAAATCTATGGTTCCATGCTGCTAAGGATCATGCTTAGGACTGTTTTTAATGTCATAATTTCCAGGCTAAAGCACACTGTGTGTCCTTGTGTTGATTCTTGCTCCCTAACTAAATACAAATGCTGTATACATGGACATTTCTACAGCAACCCCGTAGACGAGGGCTGTCCTTCAAGCCCTTTCAAATGAATTCTGGTAGAATTCTGTTCCAGCAAAACATCTATAAAACACAGCAAAACTTCATCTATATCAGGGGTCTCCAAACCCTGGCCCAAGGACCAGATGAAGCCCTCAGTGAGTATCAATGTGGCCCCCAGCAAGACCCCTCTATCCAGCCCTTGGGCAAGCCTTGTAATCCACTCCAATTCATTCTTCAATGTAAATTTACGCAAATTTATTCAGATTTGAAATGTAAATTAGTTTTCTGGCCCCCAATACAGTGTCAGAGAGAGGATGTGGCCCTCTTGCCAAAAGGTTTAGCGACCCCTGATCTGTATGTACTATAGATATTGCTGGTTGTGAAGGCTTTACTGTATATGGCTTTATTTTTCAACTAAACTAGGGCGGTATGGTGGTTAGGGGTTTGGACTGAGACCTGGAACATCCAGGTTCAAATTCCTCCTTTGCCACGAAGCTAACATTGGGCCAGTCAGTCACTCACTCTCAGCCTAATTTACCTCACAAGGTTGTTGTGAGGACAACAGGAAGGGGGGAACTAAAGCTTTGTAAGCCACCTTGGACACCTCCTGTGGCATGAGAAAGGTTAAGTATAAAACTCTCTCTCTCTCTCTCTCTCTCTCTCTCTCTCTCTCTCTCTCTCTCTCTCTCTATATATATATATATATAAAGAAAAGTCACTGACTGACTCACTGACTGACTCACTGACTCACTCTGTCAAACATACATCAACTTTCTCTGTCTTGACTTCTATGAGTGCTACCATTGTTGTGTTAAATGTTCCTTATTTCCAGGAAAATTCATATAGAAGTGCTTAACATGAAAGGGACTGCTATCCCATTCTCTTCTTGCTTGCTCTTAGCTGTTAAGAATGAAGATATGGGGATGTTCCTCCCCTTTCCCCCAGTTTCACATAATAAGAAAGAAGCATGGCATTTCTTTCCCTTCCGAAAGAGAAAGGCACCTCTAACAATCACATGCATGCCTATTGTGAAATAAGACTCATTGTGATCAATGGAGCTTACCTACAGGAAGGTATGTATAAGATTTCCAAATGGAAAGGAGGATGCTGATAGCTATATCCAGTTCGTCCCTCCAGTGCTTTGAGGTGGTCAACTTAACGATCTTTTAAATATTTTTATTACATAGAAATGCTTGTAATTGAAATCTGTTTATCTGATCCTGACTGTGAAGGTGTATAAAATAGCTTCTTGGTTAATGACCCCTTGCTTTACAGTATGATCCTATGCGTACTTGCTCAGAAATAACAATATTGGATGATATCACACTGACTGCAAATCACTGGTGTCCTTCACAGGTGTCATGCCAAAGCTGTAAACCTGTGAGGTGCCATCTATTCTCAGAAGGAAAACTGGAAGTAAACTGCTGTTTCCTCTATTGGGCATAATAGAACACAAAAGAGTGGAAATGAACAAAAAAGTAAAATTCATGAAGAAAAGGAAAACTATCATGGAAGTCCTAAACTCAACTGTCAGTCCCCTTGAAGTAAATGCCAGTAAATGTTCAAGTGACCTATTCAGAAAGAAATGATCTTTGTTTATCTAGAATTGTACCCTGAGTAATACTAACATGATGGCAAAAGTTTGGTTTATAAGTAATTACCATCTGGATATTACTAAAGCTCATTAAAAGAAAAACATGTTTCCTGTTTACTAATTGGGAACTCAAAACATATCCAGCTGATGGTTTCCAAAATTTAGGCTATACCAACTAGATTGCTGACTTTTTTTCTTCATATGAAATATGAAGCATTTTTGACTCCCCAGATTCATCACTGTTTAATTTTTGCTTGTTGTGCAGACGTTAACGGAATGGGAGAGTGGAAGTTGGCAATCCTAATACTCACTGAACATTTATTATATTAATAATATTTGTATAATCATGTTGCTGTGAGCAAAAACGTTAAAGCATAATATAAGAATGTTCCCTGTTCCAAAGGAACTCACAATCTAAATCAAACAGCCACTGAAACAAATGAAATGACACAATTTAGATGAAATGACACAATTGTTCTCCCCTGGCAAAACATAAGAATACTAAAACAAGAGAACTACCACTACTAACCTACCACTTTTCAGATGTCTCTTTATCCAGTTAGCTTAGCAACCTTTTAGTTTAGAATGGCTGCAGTTTTAAAAAATTTTCCAGGAAGCAAATCCCATTGAACACAATGGGTCTTACTTCTGAGTACACAATGCACAGGCTTGAGCTGTGCAGTAAAATCTCTCGTCTTTGGTTTAAGAAACATGTTTCCATCATGTTCTCACTGACAAAGGGTTTGATCATGAGAAGGTGCACTAGGTCAATTCCACAATTACATAACACTTTATCTGAATAATCAGTTGATATTTACATGGATGTATAAAGGACATTACATGGATGCATAAAGGACATCCATTGTATAAAGGACATGGAAGTATAAAGGACATTACAGATTTGCCAGGAAGAGAACTCTCTTTGGGAACATTCATTTAAATACCATTATAGTGATGCCTTAGTTCATGAATGCCTCTGTTCATGAACACTTCAGTTTATGAACAGGAATTTCATCAAAAATTTTCCCTCTATTTGTGAACTCTGCCTCAGCTGATGAACTGCTCTGTCACCTGGTCATGGCTTCCTCTAGGCCTCTGTCTTGTGGTTGGGCTTCCTCTAGCCTTGTGCACTCTTGCTGCGAAGCTTTTTTGGTGGTCGGTGCACACTTGCTGTAAAGCAAAATTGATCCTGCAGCTAAGAGACAAAAGAAGAGAGGAAACACCCAATGGCCTTATGGAGGGGACTCTCCCTCCAAACAAAAACCTTCTCCCCAAACACCTTCCTGTTCTCCACGCCAGAAGTCACCTCAAGCAAGTTTCACTCTTTTCATACAGTATTATACTTTGTTTCATATTTTTGTGGTTAACCCCCTCCTCAAATTGTTCAGAACAGATTAACCAAATTTATATTGAACCCTGTGGGGAAAATTGATTCGGTTCACAATCAGAGTTGTGGAACAAATTAAGTTCATGAACCGAGGTACTACTATATATCAGCACCTGCTACCTAGTAATTCTTTCTTACCACTTGGTAGAATGATAAAAAAGGACCAAGTCAGCCCAAGGAACAGAGCTTATCCCAGGATAATTTGGCCAGCAGTAAGAGTTATTTAGTACTTTTCTAGAAAGACAGAGACAATAACATTCACACAGTGTCAGTGTCCATAAAACAGAGTAAAGGAAATAGTTCAAATATAGTTACACACAAAGTATAGAATAGTACCTACTGTATATAAGAAATGCTTGCAGTGTTGAATAACCTCACTGTGCCCGATACAACTGACTTTGTTCTCATGAATGCAGCCTAGGAAATGAAGTTAATACTTTTTGAGCTGCCACAAACATAAGCAGATTTGGTCAGAATTGAAAGTTGACTCCTTCAGCATTGATGAAAGGTGAATGCAGTTAAAATCAACAACTTCAATGGTTTTAAGTATAATGCTGTCATCAGATACTTTTTGATTATACCATGAACAAAACATTGAAGTGGACCTCCATATGTACTACAACAACGGTCCTTAATCCAGGGGGAAAAGTTACTTTCAATTACAATAATCTTTTCCAAATAGTGTAACTAAATGTCTTCATTTAATACTTGGACCAATACTAAAAATAAACAGAAATGTATTGATATATCAATAATTCCTGCTGCAATCAACAGCAAAACTCCTGTTTACATTAAAAGAGAGATGCTTCGGTTATTAAATGTTTATCATCAGTGAATGAAACATCACACAGGACAATGATTGGCATTAAGCAAATTACATTCATCTAAAGACAAATTATTTTGACAAAAGACTCACTGTAATGACTATTAAATAAAAGGAAAAACTTTAAATAAAGGGAAAAGTTTCGCGGCCCATTTGTGATGCCTTTGGTCGGCACAGGGGCACTGTGCTGGTGGGAAGCACAGACAGCATTGTTTGCAAAGTGTCTCACAGTAACAAAATATAGAAAAAAGTTGAAATACCTTTGCAACCTACAGATTGCCCCACAAGTTCTATCACAATATTTATTTCAAAGTCACAGTGTGAATTTGCTGAGAAAGTTACCAAGATCACAATTGCAGTCACTGACTTTACTCTCTGATTTTTAAAGGTGCTGGACAGGTGCTGCTAAAAGACATCTGAATTTAGAGTCTGAATGTCAAAGTCTCTGAGTAGAGATCCCACAAATGTCTACTCAGAAGCAGACAATATAGTCAACAGGGATTACTCCCAGAAAGGTGTAGAAAGGATTTTAGCTTTAAACTGTGAGTACTTTATTGCCCAAAATAGGCTTTAAATGATACCATACTGGTGCAGACTTTTAAGCCTTTCACTACATGGGGAAGAAAACGTACTCCGAGCCAATGAGATGGAGAACCACTGAGATGGAATAACTCAAGAATAGTTTAATATGTTTGCTTTTGTGGCACTCATGTGCTAGTGAATATAAAGAGAATCCAGGAATAAGAATTGTTTTATAAAAACAAACTATACTTCAAAACTAGTGAACAAGAACCTAGCAAAACAATCCTCCACATTAACTGGTGAAAGCCTATCATGTGTGATGAAGATGATGTAGTTATGCTAAACCACAAGTCATCAGATTTGTACATATAACATCTCAGTTATATTAACCATCTTTTCTCTCTAAAGTAGAATTTGTGCTCTTGAAAATCTGTGTTTGGTTTGAGTTTAAATACCAAGAAAATTCAAAATAATAATAAACCAGACAGATTTTTCTTCACTGCAATTTATCCTATTTGTGGAGATGGCTCACCCACAAAGAAGCAACATCTTCAGAGGTATGACAGCCCAACAGTACGCATGTCTAAATCTGAAGTCAGCCCATTGAAGTCAATGAGGCTCACTCCTAGGAAAGTGTGGACAGGATTGCAGCCTTAAAACTCAAGCCTGTGCATGATTCCTTGAAAGTCAGTCACATTACAGTCAATGGAGCTTACTCCCAGGAGTAAGTGCAACCTTAGAGCCCAATCATAAGAATACAAGAGCCTCTGCCAAGTCAGATCAAAGGTCAATCTAGTCCAACTTCCTGTATCTCACAGCGGACCACGAGGTGCCTCAGGGACAAGACAACATGATGCCTGCATCCAGGTGCCCTCCCCTTCATCTGGCATTTTGTAGTTGCCTACATTTTTAAACATATAGTCAAGAGCCAGAAAGACAGCAAGTGCGGGCTGGGCAAGGAAGCTGAAAAAAATGGTGGAGGACATAATCTGTGGCTGCAGAAAGATAGCTCAAGCGTACGATCTGGAAAGTTATAACAAAGTGGCCACCATAATACATTGGAATCTGTGCAGAAAGTACAACCTACTTATGACCAAAAACTGATGGGACCACAAACCAGAAAAGAAAGTTGAGAATGAACAGGTCAAAATTCTGTGGGATTTTTGTATTCAAACCAACATAATACACAGGACATCACCATGGTCTGGTAAAAGAAAGGTCTGGATAATTGATATTCCAATATCAGGAGATCATTAGCTTCAAGAGAAAAGAACATGAGAAAATCACACAGTATTAGGACTTGCAAATAGAAATTCAAAGAATCTGGAAAAAGAAGGCCACTGTGATACCAGTAATAGTAATATATAATATACATATATACATACACACACCCCTATCATGGTTTGTAACCTGCGATGGTCTCTTCCTCTTGGTATTTGTCTAATCCCTTCTTAGAGGCATAAGTCTTCAGTCTTATGCTTCTGGGCATCATTCCTGTGCATGTCTAAATAAGAAGTCAGCCCATTATAGTCAATGGGGCTTGCTTCCAGGAAAGTATGGATAGTGTGTGGGTGTGTGGGGGGCCTATTCCTGAGAGTATGAATCCAGTTTCCCTTCTTTAAGAGCTGTTCCCCTCCACCTGGTGGTGTGCAACCCCTTGGCTTCAAAGGCCATTTGCCCCTTGACTGTCAAGGTTGCCTCTTTCTGTGGCTGCACAGGATATGTTACATATATACCGTATTTACTTGAATCGAATGTGCCATCAAATATAATGTGCACACTCATTCATTGGCATCCTTCAGTCTCAAAAGACTCTGGTATCGTGCTCTGATTGGAGGTCCTGAAACAACATCTAGTGTGGCTAAAAAGGCCAATTCAAGAGTGTCCATCCCTTCCACACTGAGGACATATAAATTCCTCAGGACAAATAAATCCCTGCCCAGGTCCCAGGTTTCGCTGCTTTTGGGTCTGTCTCTTTGCTTTAGCCTGCCAAACAAGTGTCTCTTCCAGCTGGAGAAGGCCATGCTGGGTCTTTTGCCTCCATGTTGAACGATAGGAGGTCAAGGTTTCCCAGCTGTTGATGTCTATTCCCAAGTCCTTTAGATCCACTATACTTATAATAAAAATGTTGTATTTGCTCCAATACAATTAATCATCAAATCTAATGCGCACCCTGATTTTGGAGACTAAATCTGGCTGAAAAAAGTGAGCCTTAGATTTGACTAAATACAGTATATCCTATATGTGTTACATATATACATATCTACTATATAAAATGTAACATTCTTCCCTTCCAGCTGCACCTGGGCCTTGTTGCTTCTGCACCCCCACAAGTGTACCATCCCTCTACTACTCCCTCTAGTAGTCCATTGCTTTACTTGCAAGGGTTGGTTGCAACCTTGCAAGGAGAGCAGTGTACTACTAGAGGGAGTGGACTACTAGAGGTTGGTTGCAAAACTTGGTTGCAAGGAAAGCAATGGACTACTTGAGGTTGGTTGCAAAACTTGGTTGCAAGGAAAGCAATGGACTACTAGAGGGAGTGGACTACTAGAGTTTGGTTGCAAAACTTGTTTGCAAGGAAAGCAATGGACTACTTGAGGTTGGTTGCAAAACTTGGTTTGCAAGGAAAGCAATGGACTACCAGAGGGAGTGAACTACTAGAGGTTGGTTGCAAACCTTACAAGGAAAGCAATGGACTACTAGGGGGGTGAATTGTATTAGAGGGAGTAGTAGAAGGATGGTGCACTTGTGAGGGTGCAAGCGTAGCAAGGCCCAGGTGCAGCTAGAAAGGAGGAAGAGAGGGAAGCCCTATAAGCAGGAGAGAGAGAGTTTGTTAGTCAGTTAACTCACCAGGTTAATGAAGGTGAGGAACTTCCAGCTGCCTCCATAAGTCTGGTGGGCTGGCATGTCAATGGCCTTGTAGCTGCAGAGGATGGAGAAGTAGGAGAGGAGGATGGCCACCCTCAGCACCTGGCAGGGCACCAGCGCCATGTTGCCACTTGGGGAGGAAAAAGATACAGTAACCAGGGCAGGAGCTGCTGCAGGGCGGGGGTGCCTCACAGGTGGAGCGCGCCTCCAGGGAGCAGGGCTGGAGCAGCCCAGGAGCGCGCGCCCCTCCCGCACTGCCTCGCGCTCTTCCCCGGGGACCTGGCTTGGCTGAGAGCGAGGCTGTCAAGGAACCGAGACTCACTACGACTAGACTCACACACCGTGCGCGCTTTCGGGTTAATGACACTCCCGCCTCCTGGATGGTATTAAAGGCTGCAGCTTAATGCACACTTTCCTGGGAATCAGCCCCATTCACTCCAGTGGGAATTACTTCTGAGTAGACATGTCCAGGCTTGGGCTCTGAAGCTGCAACCCCATGCACACTTTCCTGGGAGTCAGCCCCATTCACTCCAATGGGAATTACTTCTGAGTAGACATGCCCAGGCTTGGGCTCTAAAGCTGCAACCCCATGCACACTTTCCTGGGAGTCAGCCCCATTCACTCCAATAGGAATTACTTCTGAGTAGACATGCCTAGGCTTGGGCTCTAAAGCTGCAACCCCATGCACACTTTCCTGGGAGTCAGCCCCATTCACTCCAATGGGAATTACTTCTGAGTAGACATGCCTAGGCTTGGGCTCTGAAGCTGCAATGCTATGCACACTTTCCTGGGAGTCAGCCTAATTGATTGCAATGGGACTTGCTTCTGAGTAGACAGGCATAGGATTGAGCTCTGAGGGTGCAACCCAATTCACTCTTTTCTGGGCAGGGTGACTTTATGTCCTCGTTTTCCAGGACATGTCCTCTTTTTCAGCCTTTTGTCTAGGGGAAAAATCTTTGTCCTCAATTTCCTTGTGAGGAGGCAGCATGTAACCATCTTGTAATTAGTAACTTATTTGATTAAAATTTAATCAGTAATATAGTGTTTAAATTAAACACATGAAAGCAATATATGAGTGTTTTTACCTTTAATTCTGTCATAGCCTACATTTCTCTTGGGTCAAGATGTCCTACTTCTTGGGACACCTGGTCCTCTTCTCCAGTAAGGCATCTTGTCACCCTGGCCCTTGCAATAAACCTAACTGATTACATTGAGATTTGCATCTGAATAGACAAGCAAGGGCTTGTATTCTAAAGATGCTCCACAATATCAGGTGCAGGATTAGGGCTGGCTGGAGCAGAAGCCTAGATATACACAATCAGATTATAATCAATAGGATTTACACTTTAGTAAGAGTGGAGAGTCTTACAGCCTGCAGCAAAGACAACCATTTGTTTGAATTTGCACCACTTGGGGGCCTTTTGCTTGTTTGTTTTTCTTTTCAAAACAGAGGTTTACTAACCATGATTGACTTCCTTGGCTACCTGAGGGATATTATTCATTCATTCAATTTATATCCTTCCCTTTCCTCCTAACAGGAAGGATACCCAGGATGGCTAACAGCATTTAAAACAACAGAATAAAATACTGTATAGTAAAAATCTAGATGAAAGCAGTAAAAACAAAACAGTAAAATTCAATTAAAATTAAAACTATATAAAACAGTAAAAATTCAAGTTAAAAAGACAGGCAGACAGCAGTAAAATAACCTAAGTATCTAAGAACAGCCATCAAAAGCCTTTTATCAGTAGACATAGCTGTTTTTCATGGGTAAGATAGGTTTGCATCCTAAATTTTAATGTATATTAATGTAATGTTTACTTCTAAAAAAGGTAAATTGCACCATCTGCAAACACCTCTACTTATCAGGGATTTTTGACTAGAAATTCAAAGTATTATGAGAATAGAATCCTATGTTTGTCTACACAGAAGTATGTTCCATGGGTTAATGCTAAGAAGGCCTCTGTGGAAGATAGCATTTTAAAGAGACAACCCCCAAATTGTACTCTATCAAAAAGAAATGGGGCTTACTCTAAGGAGACTGTGCATAGGATTGCAACCTGGGACCTCACACCTTTTAACATGCAACCAGTGAATTGCATTGCAAGGTTGTCACTAGTTGCTCTTTCTCAGCCACTGCCCCCCTTTCCCATGGTGACATCAGTATTGGCAGTGGGGCAATTCTTGCAGTGGGGCAATAAAACAAGAACAAAAAAAACCTTGAAACTCCTTTCTTCGCTGTTATTTACCATCTGTAAATACACATTTCAGCCCCAAAGCACAGCTGGACAAATATCTTGGACTTTTCCACTCTGTCCAAATCCTATTTGGGGAGGGAATAACATTAAATGGACTTAGGATAGTGTTTCCCAAACTGTGTTTCCACCAATGTGGTGGGTCACAAGCCAATTTCAGGTGGATCCCCATTCATTTCAGTATTTTATTTTTAACAGACAGTATGCTATTATGGTATCTAATTGCATTTAAGAAAACATTGCAAATATGTACTGTTTCATATGTATAGCCAGTTTTAGTAGTTACCTATTTATAGCCTATTGTGCTACTATAGGCATAATATGCTATTATGTAGCCTATTTTGCTACTATGATGTCTATAGTAGCATAATAGATTAGATACTATGCTTTTAGCAATGATAGCCAATTGGGCTTAATCCTGCATAAGTGCAGGAGACCTGATGTCATAACAGCAAAATAAAAAAGGGGGGCAAGTCTCCCCCAAATTTAAGACACCCAAGACAATGTAGGACATGACAATATAAAAGTTAAAACACTCATGTATATTACTTTCATGTGCTTAATTTAAACACCATATTACCGATTATTAAATTTTAAACTGTTGGATATAATTTATTAATTACAAGAAGGCTACATGCATGCTGCCTGCCCACAAGAAAAGAAGGACAATGTTTTTTTCATAGAACACAAAGCTAAAAAAAGAGATACAGTATCTCAGAAAAAGAGGTCACCCGGACTTGCTTGTTTTACAGCCTATTATGCCTATAGTGCATTATAGTCTATTACAATATGCTGTGAACAATGATAGCCAATTGGGCTTTATCATGGGTATGTGGTGTGGATAGGATTGTTAAAATTTTTCCTGTCTGATGATGTCACTTCTGGCCATGACATCACTTCCAAGGTGATGACATCACTCCCAAGGTATTGTCAATCTAAAAAGTGGTCCTATTGCTAAAAGGTTTGAGAACCACTGGTTGGGCTGTCTGATCTGCAGGTAAGGTGAACAGTCACTCTAGTTTGCCTTCTAGCTCTATGAGCAGCTCCATTGGTTTCCTAGCCGGACTTCCGAATGCTGGCAATGCTGGGATGTGAGGCTGCTGGATGTGCAAGAGGTGCATTGGATGGCACTGGGGTGCATCATCCCATGTCATTCCTTCCCCATTCTGATCCCCCCTTTTAAAATAAATATAAAATTAACCTTTCTAATTTTGCATAGAAAGAAAAATAAGGCAACGATTTCAGATTGTTTTTAAGAATTTCCCTGCAAATGCTTCCTAGGTTAAGGAAGGAAACATGAAATAAAATGCATGCTCAATTCATCCTTCAGTGTCTGCTTCTTTTTTGTGTGCATCGTTCCCCTTCCAACTAAATGCACATCAGGTTTTAACAATGCAATCCTGGACAAGTCTGTGTTCAATGGGACTTACGTCCAAGTAAGTGTGCATAAGCACTGTTTCTCATACTGCAGATTGAGGACCCACTAGGTGAGTCTCGAGCCAATTCAGGTGGGTCTCTATTATTTCAGTTATTTTTTAATATAGTAGAATGAATGCTACCATGGTATGTACTGTATTTGGGAAAATGTTGTTATTCAGTTTTTGTATAGTTTTTTAAATGTTATTTTTGATTGGATTTGTATATATCCACCTATCAAGTCCTTCCCAATCATTGAGGATATGTAACTTTTTTTATTACAAAACAAATGTGTATTATATATTCTGGTGATAATTGTTGCATTACAAATATCACCAGAATATATGCACTGTAGTTGTTATTGTTGGATTATCATACAGTCTGATAGAAGTCATTGACTGGTTCATTTCATTCAGACATCAGGTTGTTCCAAGGATGATGATTAATAGGATATATACTACTTTACAACTAAAAAGTTTCCAAAGTGGTTTAAAGAAATCACATAACTAATAGTTCCCTGTCCCAAAAAGGATTCACAATATAAAAAGATGCAAAAGAACAGAAGCAGAACTCACTAGAGGAGACATTGCTGGGGTGATGAGGGCCAGTACAAAGAGGTAGTAAATAAAAGAAGTACCCCCTTGAAAACATGCCTCTTACCCAATTAGCAGGATAAATGTTACAGATCTGTACTTAACAGATGTCTAGACTACAATCCAAAGTAACTATGAGACCTTTTACACCAACATAGTTACAGTGCCACTTATGGGAAACCAAAGCTGTGGGTGGCGCAAGCGGTTAAGGTGCTGTGCCTGTTAACCAGCAGGCCAGGGTTCGAGACCTGAGTCAGCCCCACAAGACAGGGTGAGCTCCTGTCCTTAGCCCAGCTCTGCGACGCATCTGGATCCAATCATATTGGCTTTGCCTTTCCATTGGACTAATTCAGTGGCACGGAGAGGAGGGATTTGCTGCTTGGGTAACAGCCTATTCGCCATAACAATCCAACCCAGGCTTTCATGCTTCACATGCAGTGTATGCAGCGCCGAGCAAGGTACCATAGTCTTCCAAGACTGACAGAGGCCTGCTTTTTTATGGGAAACCTATGGGAAGTTGATTGGTTCCAGTGCTCCAAAGTCTGAAAACCACTGGGTAAAGGATTGCATCCTTAGGCTTTGCATGCATTGCTCCTAGACCTTTTGAGAGCATGTCCAGGATGGGTGGCTGTGATTTGAACATGGAATCTAAACTTTCTGTTATGAAATGTGAACTTTTTGTGCATCATGCCTCTGCAGCTGTTATTTGATATCAGTCTTCAGTACTGTGTTGTGTTTAACACCTTTCCTGTTCTTGAGAGGGGTTGAACCAGATTCTATCCTTGAAATTATCCTGGACGTGCACATCAGTTTATATTGCAGTATGTCAAATTTCAAGACAGGTGACATAATGTAATTTATGACTTTTGTATCTTCATAAAAACTGGTGTGAGAGTTTGGCTGAGATTCATATTTGAATACAGAGCGCTGTCTTAAACATACTCGCCAACTTTCATTCCAACAGCAGCGTTTGGAACTGCGTTACTGTATGTTAATATCCCGCCCCCCAAGAAAACAAATGTGGAGACAGAGCTTGAAATACACATATATTTGGTACACATACTCGTATGCAGGGCATAGTTTTATTTCCACTGTTTTAATGTTCAACGTAATTATTGTGTCAAAATAATGCACAGAGTTCCAAACAGGCCATGAACTTTACTTCTTTCACCTAATAAAGTTGGATGTTTATACAATTTCGTTCTGTTAATAGCTGTACATTATTATTTATATGGTATACCACTTTTCAATCCATGTTCAGAATCTGCTTTCGCTTTTGGTTTCCAGGGTTTGCCTGCAAATGCTTCTGGGGCAAGTGACAAAAAATTAACTTTTATACTAAAAATTCTGTTGCTGATGTATTAATATAACAGTGTTGCAATTCAATCCATTATTATTTATTGCAGTTGTGTATGAGTGTATGTCAGGCTGATCAAAAGGGTGACAACCATCCCTTAATATAGTCTAGTATAATCCCCATATTGCAGAGGGTAAGATAGAGGGGGGGGGGGGCTGAAAATCTGGAATCAATTCAAAGAAAGTAGATTGCATGCATATTTTTTTTGTCCTCCAGTACCGTATCTGTTGTGTCGATAGACATCATTGCATCAGATGGAGTGAAGCAGTGTATGGCAGTTGTTTCTTAAAAAAAAAAAAAGAAAGATCAGGTGACAATACTGCATCCAACTGTATGAGGAATTAAATTACAAAAGGACAACAACATTGCCATATCCTGTAGGGCCATTTAAAACAAGTGTCTACAAATAGTCTGTGAGTCAGATGGTCTCTGTGTTGGTAAGTAGAGGTTTGGAGTCCAAGGGAGAGTGGAACTAAATAGCTTTTATAAATCTGTAATCTAATTGTTCAGAATCTTAGCTGTATGGTCAGACATGCTATTAAATCTGCTAAAAATATAAACTCTGTAACAGGATTTCTGTCTACTTTGCAGTATTTTGTACAAAAATGGAAGTTTTTGAGCTGTGCTGTAGTAAAGTGGCTGTGAAACCTTTAAAAATATTTAAATACCATATTCTATGTATTATATACAGTGGTGCCTCACATAAAGAGCTTAATTCGTTCCAGAGGCATGCTCTTTAAGTGAAACACTCTTTAAGTGAAGCAGATTTTTCCATAGGAAATAATGGAAACTCAGGCGATTGGTTTCACAACCCCCAAAATACTCATATAAAAATATTAACTGGATGTAAAAATGATGACAAAACACTGCAATTGATTTCAAAACATGCATTCAATGTGCATGATCCTATGAAGTCTACTTAGGCTGCAATCCTAAAGATACTTTCCAGGGAGTAAGCCCCATTTAACACAATGGGGCTTACTTCTGGGTAGACATGGTTAAGAGGCAGCAATCCAAGACACTTTCCTGGGAGTAAGACCCATTTAACACAATTGGGCTTACTTCTGGGTAGACAAAGTTAGGAGACTGCAATCAGGAAAGACACTTTCCTGGGAGGCTTACCTGGGCTGCTGCTGGAGGTTCAAGGTGGTCGGTGGGGGCACTTGGGGACAGTTAGGGGCAGCTGCCTCTGGCACCTACGGGCAACTGCCCCCAAATTGGGGGCAGTTAGAGGCAGCAGCGCTGGCTGGCAGCCCTTTCAAAGAGCCTCCATGCGGAGCATCAGGGTTGCATAGCACGCATGCCCATAGCCACTTGCTTGTTAAGAGAAGTGGAACTTGTTATGTGAAGCAAGATTTCTTGGAAATTTTTGCTTGTTATGTGAAACACTTGTTAAGCAAGGCACTTGTTAAGCGAAGTACCACAGTATATGTTATTATTGCATACTCTTATTTTCCAGCCAGTTCTATCTGCAACACAAAAGTCTTTGATTTTTTCCCCTGCTTGTATGATTCTGTCATCAGCACAATCTGGCACCCAATCCACAAATCTCAGGTTACTCATCATTTCTGTGTTCATTCTTTGCATCCGAATTTTACCAATTGGCTTTATGTCAACCCGGCAACTAAAGCAGTGCCATTTTTTGGCAAGTTTGGCAGGAAAGTCACATGGGTAATCCACCACTTGTCAAACCCCTTATTGAAAAGAAAAAGAAAAAAAAGACACAGTACAGAACGATGGGACTGTTCCTCCTGGCTCCCAGGCCAATAAATTAGCAGTAGAAGAATGTTTTGGTTCCCCATCCTATTATTAAGTGAACACTTTAAAGGCACAGCTAAACTGTTGAGGGAAGAAGAACAGCATGTATCCTTCTTGCAGCAACTCCTGTCCTACCATATTTGTACTGGGCCAAATCTCTGCTCTTCCACATATACAATAAGTGCAATGTTCCATAGAGTTGCTTACAGTAATTAAGCAGCTGGAAAGTTTTTGTCTTATGACTCTATTAGTTAGAATAGTATTTCTTTTAAGATCATCAGGTCTTGTATAAATTAAATCCAATGGTTACATCAGCTAAATACTATACAGAGGTACACTCGGTCTCTGGACAGTTTTTAATTGGGTTAAGTTTTTTTCCCCTTATATCCCTGTTACTGTTGTTGTTGTAAAATCTTTTATATTTATGAATAGCTTGCATTGGCATTAAACTTATAACTTTGTATCAACTTGGGTATTTAGTTAAGAAGATTTATTTGATTCTTTTCTTTCTAACTGTTGTGATATACTCTGTAAATTTGTAAATTGACTTGGGCATTTGCTTCAGCATGGAAAAGGCGGCATATGAATTCTTAAATTTGCTTCAGCATGGGAAAGGTAGGTTATGAATTCTGAAATTAATAAGAAGACACATGAATTTCTTAGCACAAATTTTTAAGGCTGAGGCTGCAATCCTAAAGACACTTTCCTGAGAGTAAGACCCATTGGACACAATGGGGCTTACTTTTGAGTAGATGTGGTTAGGATTGTGTGAGTTTCATTGCATCCGGTCATCATAAAGATGGATGTCACATTTTAGCCTCACTCTCCTCAGAGTGTCAATAACAACCTGTCATCTACTCAGAGAATGTACGAACTGTAAAACAAGTGAACTAATCTGAAGGAACTATATATTAAGTTTTGCTTTCTGACAAAAATCCCGACACTGTGAATCATCCAAGCCCTTTATGTGACCCACCAAGCAAGTTTTAGACCTCACTATATGAGCGTGACTAATGTCTGATGATGAGAAATGTGGAACCCAGAGATTAGCGTGGGAAGAGTGCTGTAAGAAAGCTAAATACAAAGTCCCAACAAGTACATCAAGAAATGCAAAAAGTTGTTCAAAATAACTAGAAACTGCATGTATATAATAGAGTTTAAGACTACTGGACATTGGCCTCCATGGGTCCTTTGAGAATAATGAGGTATTGAGAAATATCAAGACTCAGATGTTGGTCAGTTCTATGAGTGGCTGTGTTTAAGCTTGGAATATGTGCAGAAATTGGAAGCAAAAGAAGCAGGAGCCTGAAGTGCTACTTGAACTTCTCTGATGACGTTTGCGAGAGTCGAAGGATGGGTACCTAGACTAATATACATTTTTTACATTTGTGATGTACGGTTGGCCATTGCCCCCTTTACTGCATATGCAGTTAGCTCATGTGCATGGCTGCCTTCTCCTCAACTGGATTGCTCACCACACAGGCACAGGTCAGTGAGGTCAGAGAGTGAGGTCAGAGAGTGAGGTCAAACGAATGGTAGAAAAAGAAAACTTCAACTGCTGTCATCCTTATTTTATTAGTCTCCATGAAAGTGACTGAGATGGGGAAATAAATTGTAGGAGCTGAAGCTCCTGTTCATTCTCAGATGCTCCAGATGCTCAGAGCTCCACCTGTCACCACCACCCAAGGAATCTCTGATAGGAGAATGTAAGAGTACGAGAGCCAAATCTATATTTTAAAGATCTGATTGCATTTTGTTCTCTTTTGCTTTTAGAACCAGGACACGCCTGGAGACATCTTTCACAATATACTTCTCTAAACATAGTTGCAGAACCCGCTGACCTAAAAACGCTGCACGCATTGCGTACTTGCCATTTTAGAATTTGCAGATCTTTGATCAGTATTTCTTTGGTTTCTCTCTCCAACATTTGAACAAGAATTATGATTGCATCATTTCAGGAACCTTGGGACTATAATCATTATTTAGTGGTTAATAAAAGATAATAATTTGATTTTCACAGGGAAGTATATACAGTATTGACATTTTAAATTAAGACAAAAAATTTTTCCAGGCAGAATTTATATGCCAGATTGAGTTAGCTACAACTCACTAATTTCATTTAATTTATTATACTCAGCTTTGCTTCTTCTTTAATTGTCAATAATCACTGCCTTTCCCTTGTGAAAGCCCCCCTGCAGTCTGGATGGTTTGCATTTCTTTGGGTGATAAATAATGAATAAATATGAAGAACACCATTAGCCATTAATGTAGCAGATTGATTTCCTGCAGCACGTAGTCGCCATCCTTGTTTTCCTGCTTATGCCACCTGTCTCTCTCACTTATTGTCTTGAACTGGAGCGAGATTGAATGAGATGTTGTTATCATTAGTATGTTAGCTCACTTTTATCGGTTCACAAACATGCCAGCAAAAATAGGGTCCATCTTTCTACAAAGACACAGAAGGAGATACACGTCACAAACATGTTTAATGTCAGCATACCTTACAAGTTCTGGCAGGGTGATTTATGAATCGTATTGATTATGATTAGAAGAGAGTTGGAAGATACTGCTTGGTATATTTTTACTTAAACAAATCTACTTTGAAATACATCACCTCAGATTGAAGGGCAAGGGATCTTCAAATAGCCCACAGTTTGGTCTCTACCTCATTGCTGTTCAGGCCAAGAAACTGTTTTCTGCTGATTGGGCATATGGATTTTGAGTGGGCATATGGACAAGTGTGATCTATGCTCAGAATAAAAAGAGTAATGGTAAGCATACCGAGTCCCTAAAACAGTAGCATTACCATATGCCCATAGTACGGTATATACCAGTGCAGTGCTTAGATGACCATTGGAAGTGTTAGGTATGCTTCTTAAGCAAAGACAGGATGAAACTTTGGCTGCAAACCTAACCACACTTTCTTGAGCATAAGCCTCATTGAACATAAAGGACTTACTTCTGTATGGCCCATATCCTAAAGTCAAATTAAGCCCTTTGTGATGGAGCATTTAAGGTGATTTTCCATAAGATAACACTAGAGAGTGATGTAATTGCATGGACCCGTAACCGCTGTGGATTTTGCCCTATGTCATGCTTCGGCTTGCTCCCTTTATCTAATTTGCAAGTGTGTTGCGAATTTGCCAATTTGTTTATGTCTCCCATATAGAACAAATGACAACTGCCAACTCTTTTAGGACTGCACAGGGGGCAGGAGGAAGGTGGGGAAGGATGGAGAAAACTGGGGTGAACATAGTGGAGAGCCAATAGGATGGAGGAAGGCAGATTGGCTAGGGAAGGGAGTGGGTTTGGTGGCACAGTTCCTGCCAACCTCCCCACTCCCTTTCCAGATTCAGTAAAAAAAGTAGGCCTCCGTCAGTCTTGAGAGACTATGGTATCATGCTTGGCGCTGCATACGCTGCATGCAAAGCACAAAAGCCTGGGTTAGATTGTTATGGAGGATAGGCTGTTAGCCAAGCAGCAAATCCCCCTCTCCACACCACTGAATTAGTCCAGTGGAAAGGCAGAGCCAATACAATTGGATCCAGCTGCGTCGCAGTGCTGGGCTAAGGACAGAAGCTCACCCTGTCTTGTGGGGCCAACCAGGGTCTCGAACCCTGGCCTGCTGGTTAACAGGCATAGCGCCTTAACTGCTTGTGCCACCCACAGCCCTGGACTGTGGGTCCACACCCACAGCCGTTGGACCAGTAGGGGCAAGGGAACAAAGGAACATCTCCATCAGACTGCATCAGAGCATTGTCCTGTGGGGAATCAAGTACAATGGGCTGTTTGCTGTCCCACCACAGGGTACAGTGCATGCCTAATTGGCATGGATGCTTCAGCATTGGAAAGGTAAAGGTCAGATTATAATATACTTTTATATTTATTTCAAGTTTTTAAATCTCAATTTTAAAATATTTGTTTTGTAACTACTATAACCCACCCTATGACCAATGACTTCTCTTGCAATATGTGTATGAAGCTCTTTGTGTAACTCAGCTCCCTGGTAAATCTGTTTGCTTTTGTACTCATTTCTACTAACAACTCGATTGATCCTGGCTGCTGATTTTGGCTGTCAATGGGCAGTTTGGATAAAGCACTCTCCGTGAAATTCATGAATTGGGCTTCGGAGCCTGAAGAAGGACCACACACATCATAAGTGTACATGTCTAAAGTTCATGGAGCTGGTCAGACAGAAGCATCAACTGACTGGACTCTTATCTCTTCTTTGCTTTTTCTCTATCCTCTTCATGGTCCATCAAACACTAATCTTCTTAGTAAACCTCCACTACTATGTGCTGTCTTCTGTTGCAGGTGCAGAAGTTCTCCAATATTTTTGTGAGCTCTTTCCAATTTTTTTTTTACCTCAAACATCAAATATAAAAGATGAAATGAAGGCTCACATCTGTCACACACCTATATGCACAGTTTTTTTCCCCTTATGTGTGGAACTCTCCCATCAGCTACTTGGCTTCTGGAGTGTCTTACTCCAAAAACTAATGAAACTCATTTGTCTGCCTTGCTTTTCTTCTTGTGTTGCTATTTGTACTTTGTATTTTCCAATTCCCAAGTACATTGTTGCATTTAACTTCTTGTATTTAATTCCTTTCTCTCTCTCTCTCTCTCTCTCTCTCTCTCTCTCTCTCTCTCTCTCTCTCTCTTTTTCACACATACACACGCACACACACACACATACAATATCAGCTTGAGCTTTTGCTCCAACAGCATTACATGTCATGTAATTCAGTGGTGGGCTCCAGCAGGTTTGCACCTACTCTATAGAACCGGTTGTTAATAAGAGATAGGACATATAAAGTTTAAAAATAGCCATTTAAAAGTGGCTGCCAGATGGGCAGAGAACTGGTTGTTAATTTCTTTGAAGCCCATCACTGTTGTAATTGTTAAAGACTGTGGGGCTGGGAGGGACCTATTTTCTGTTTTCGCACAGTGCTTAATGGTTTTAGAAATACAGTAATAAAAGATTATGATTGTCATGAGATTAGGAGTGGGCACAGGTACCTAGCTGGGAGAATCACTTCATTGAAAGATATACAAAGCAATAGTGCAGCATTTTCTCCTATACTCTTCCCCACATTTCCAGTTAGCTTAAAACATGTGGAAAATTCCCATGTCAACAAGATCTAATCGGGAAATGTTAGTTTTTCTGTTCAGAGTAAAAGTATGACTTATGAACAAATACATTTTGATTTAAAAAGAAAAAAGGATTTTTCACTATCCTTTTTTCTCCAAAAAGCAACATGCCCAATGTGGATATTTAGTTTTTCTTTTTCTGCAACAATATATTTTAAGGCGAACAACCAAAGAGGAATCAGTGATGGAAGAACTGACAGAACAGCAGGAGAACAAACCCAGCAGCTTTGTCAAATGTTTCCCAGTTCGTCTGTTGCATAACTGCAATGTTAAATGCTACTCCTCGAACTAATTCCATGGAATACAGAGCCAGATTTTCACATCAAGGAGCTGAGGCCAGATTGTCAAATGCTCAGCGCTGAAAATCAGGGCCAGCTTTTTCCGAAATGTTCAACACCCAGCATGACTCTAAAATGCTGAGGTCTTCTGGAAATTCTGGCATGGTGTACTGTTTTTGCCTTGGCTTCGCTGCCTGCAGTACAGCAGCAATCTGTTGTATTCATACAAAAGAGCTATCCAAATGTTGTGACCTGCTTCAGGTCTGATTTCTCTGTTGGCTCACCCCCGCAACATATTGTTCTTGTTTCTGATGAGACACCACTGAGGCGAAGTCCAGGACACTGACAGGAGGCACACTGCTGAGACCTCTAGTTAAGGAAACATAGGAGAAGGAGATTGATTAGCATGTACTAAAATAAGCAGTATTTTTAATGCCAACTAAAATTGGGAAGGGCTTGATGTCCAAATGAAATTACCTGTACTGGTTTTTATTAATTCAGCATATGGCAATTACAATTGCTGGGAAGTCCTTTTTGAGTTCCAGTAGTCATAAGTGTTAAATTGTTTATGGCCAAAGTGCAGGCTAGTTTATGTTGTTGTACGGGAATGCTTCTCTTTCCAGGTGGGATCCTTCACAGCATGGTCATCATCACATCTGGTATCAGGAATTACATGTACTGGTAATTCCAAAATCCAGGAACTGGCATACCCATATGAAAGAGCTATCCAAATGGTTTTGTGGTGCACAATGCTACTCATCTAGGCAAGTCAGTGACTGAAATATTGAAAGAGGGGTAGATACATACACCCTCTTTTGCATCCTCTTTTCACAGCCCTCCACCTTTTCTTCTTAGACTTACACCAGTTATAGTGCTGGCAAAAGTCCAAGGAGACATGTTGCAGAATGGGGGGGGGGGGGGGCTTATGAAAAGCAAGAAGAATTATTGTGATTCCCCTTCTTCTGGAGACTTCTGATCTCCCTTTACTTAATATAGTGCATGTGTCTTTGACACAGCTACATCAGTAGGGAGGAAGATAGTGGGACCTTTGGCTTGATGATGATGATTCATCAAATTACTTGATTGGAAAAGTAGAAACTGTCCTTCTCCATGCTGATTTGCATATGATACGGTGATTCAAACTCTCTCTCTCTGTATCAGGAATAAGATGGGATCCTGCTATTCATCTGTTTCTACTTTTCACCACAGCTTTGGCCCTTAACATGTCAAATGTGGGGGGAAGCATCTGTACTTACCTCTTTTGAGCCATCTGGTCTCCTGCTGGCCCATAGCATGCAGTGTGGCAACTGTTGGACTGCACTACCTTCTCTGGGTTGGCAAGGGATGTGATTTACACTCCATTTTTGCTATGCCATCATAGCTTTCAAAGATAGACTAGGCTAGAAAAACTGAAGAAATACATAAATGCCATCTATAAAGTGTACCACTTGAACCTTACCGTGAACCAAACTTTCACACTAACATATTTTCTCTTTTTGCATTGGCAGTTTTGTCTGGAATTGGATATAGGTGTTAAAGGAATCGGTTTCACACACTATAATTGCTGTTAATTAATTTCATTCCTAGACTGAAAAAAATGTCTACTAATAAAACTATATTGCAAGATCACAGTATTGCTGTTGAAGGCTATGATGCTTCCGGCTCCATCAAACAGTGCATTTTTATTTTGCATTTCTGAAAAGCTTAGGGAAACCTGATGAGCTCTAGTGTACTTAGATCTCTTATAAAAAGGACCATAAAAAAAGATTATTGTGAAACAGGATAAATATTTATAGATGCAATCTTAACTTAGGCCAACTGACTGGTCTTCCCATACCCACAATACTGTAAGGAGGCAAGCACCTGTTTGTGTACTGGCCTAACCATCTCCTAGGAGTGGTGCAGAAATGCCTTATAGCACTTTTGTGACATCCCCAGGCCAGCACTGGACTTGTGTTGGGGCTTTGGCTCGCCTAACTGGGAGTTAGGGTTGCAGCCATGACTAAAGCTTCTGCTGTCAGCCATCAGCATATTGGAAAACAAATACCACCTGCAAGAAACAGCAAAAACTGGGTTTCCATCCCAGAAAAGATTAGGCATTCTATAAAGATTAGGTTTGGTTACGCTCAATCAAGATCTTGATTTTGACAGGTGTGCCATATCTTTTAAAGAACTGGTGTTTCACTAATATTGATCTTTTACCTATTTGGACAATTTCCTGTTCTACCAAGATATAATATTTAACTCTATGTATCTTACAGTCAAATTCTAACCCCTACCATTGTCCATGATGCAGCCAGGCTAATGGAGTATTTTCTGCATCTAACAATGGGAAGAGGAACCAGAACACCAACGAGTAATAAGCAAAAATATGGGTCTTCCTGAAACTGTGCTTTTGCACTCCCATCCCATGTTACAGACTTTTTTTGTACGAGTAGTGTGGATAATCTGTGAAAATGTGTTTGCTATAGAATCACATGTAGACTTTCACACATTTTGTCATATGTTCTAGCAAAAGATGCATGTTTTGGCAAAAATTTTGCCTGCAGTTCTTCCCATATGATGCTTTCACCTTCAAGGATTAAATTGAGGCGCTTATCCCATGGCTTTTAACCCATTCTTCCTACTTCCTGGAACCTCATTCTTGAACACTTACACCAGTACATTTATAAGAAGCCAAATAAAGTCCTTTATCAACTAATCCTTGCAATAATATGAATATTCAAGACAAGCTGGGGCGGCACTCAAGAGATTCATTTATCTTAAATCTGGAGTGCTCTTAATGGTTTGGCAGATTTTGCAGGCAGCTCCTGTTCAACTTGCTACTTAGTGGGATAAAAAAAATCTGTCAAGTTAAAAATGAGTTATTTAAATTCAACTTTTTCAGGGTCTTGGGACCTTAAAGTAATTTTTCCCATTAAAAACTCAATATCAATAATTACACTTTTCTGAGAACTCACCCTTTTCTGCATTTTGTTAGTCATTATCCTCCATGCATGCATTATCATCAAATAATAGCATAAATTCATGTAACATAGGATAGTTCTATTCATTATTTATTTAATTTAAAGGTATGGATTTTTTTAGAAGAAAACTTACTTTTAAAATAAAACACTCCAGAACAGAGTTACATGCTCCTTAGAGAAATTATTTTATCAGGCCATTGCTATGCAAACACTGCAGTGTATCCCATCCTCTTAATTCCCTTTTGCTAAGTACCACCATCACCCTTCACCCTGAGGAGAGTCAAATAATATAATAGAATCATCACAGAACTGGAGACCCAAAGGTCATCTGAATTGATATATTGCATTTACATGAGGCTTTCCCTGTGCAACCTTTCCATTTGCCTGTTGCATCTGGATTATATTATGCTAAGCATTATGGCAGAGGCTACCAAATTGCACTGTTCCAGAAGAGGATATATGACAGCGAATACATTTAGAGATGGGCACATAGTCTGTACCTGACTGCACTAAGACTTGACTTTAAGAAGCATCTCAGGCCTGTCTTGAAATAGTTCAGTTCTCAGATGACTCTCATATATGATAATTGGTATTTTATTTCCTTAATAGTTCATTAATATCATTTTCTTAGATCAAGTTGTACCAAGACCACATCATTTAAAAAATATATAAATACACATGACATTGATGTTTATTTACATGAACAGTTATGTAGACTTAAGTTATGTAGACTTGAATTATGTAGTTATGTAGACTTAAGTTATGACAAGATTTAATTTCACTGTATGGTTCCAGAAAACAAAGAGTTCTTCTGGAGTTTTGTCATTTGTTGAAGCTGTTTGAAACTTCAGCTTCAATTCTGAACCTGGCTTCCAGCAACCACAGCCCTTCACAACTTTCAGTGCAATCCTAAGCATGTCTACTCAGACTTATTGTATTAAGTGGGGCCTACTCCCAGGCAAGTGTGTTTAAGATTACAGCCTTACTCATTATCCACTATATGGTGAAACAGAACATTAGCAATTATGTGTTGTTGATATTTCTGCAGTGCTAGAAGCCACATTTGGATTCCTCAAAGTGTGTTTTACATTTATTTATTTATTTAAATTAACCAGTTCATTAATTAATACCCTGCCTTACTTCCCAAAGGGAATTCAAGGGGGCTTACAACATTTAAAAATACAATAAAACATATATAGTTTAAAAATCAATAAAATAAAAACACATTAAATACATTAAAATATACATAAACACCATAAAACATTAAAAAACACAGCTAGGGTCAGACCACCTAAAAACCAATTAAAAATGGGAAACAAGTTTAAAAACAACCAGCCAGGTATTAGTTAAAAGCTTTAATAAATAAGAGGGTTTTCAGGCCCTGCGGAAAGCTATGAAGAGAGGGAGCAGTTCTCAACCCCAGGGGAAGGGAATTTAATAGAAGAGCTGAAAAGACCCTGCTCCTGGCTACCTCACCCTTTACCTCTCTTGGTGGCAGCACAGTCAGCAGGGTGCCCCCCAGATAACCTTAGGTGACATGTTGCATTATATGAACCTGAGCCATAGAGGCCTTTAAAGGTCAGAACCAGCACATTGAATTCAATCTGGAACCGAACAGGCAGCCAGTGTAGCCACTGAAGCAGTGGCCCAACAGAGTCAAACCACAACCAGATCTGACCAACCTAGATATGGCTGCAGCTGGCGGATTAGCCAAAGCTGAGCAAAGGCTCCCCTGGTCACAGCTGCCACCTGGGATTCCAGGACCTGCTGTGAATCCAGGAGAACCTTCAAGCTGCAGACCTGCTGCTTCAGAGGGAGTGTAACCCCATCCAGAATAGGACAATATTCCAATACACGGGTTGACAACTTCTGGACCAGGAGAACCTCTGTCTAGTCAGGATATAATTTCAGCTTATTCACCCACATGCAGTTCCCCAGACAGCAATTCAGGACCTCAGCTGCCTCCTTGGATTCAGATGGAAAGAAGAGATAGATCTGGGTGTCATCAGCATACTGATGGCAACCCACTCCAAACCTCCGGGTGACCTCTCCCAGTGGCTTTATGTAGATGTCGAATAGCATGGGGGATAGAAAGGAACCTTGCGGCAGCCCACACTGAAGACACCAGGGTGCAGAGCAAGCATTCCCTTGCACCACCTTCTGGGAGCTGTCAGCCAGGAAGAAGTGGAACCACCACAGAATGATGCCTCCAATCCTCAACCCAGCCAACTGACCAGAAGGACAGCATGGTTGATGGTGTCGAAGGCCGCTGAGAGGTCCAGCAGGACCAACAGGGACGCACTCTCTGTCCAATCCTCTGTGTAGGTCATCCACCATGGAGACCAAGGCAGTCTCTGTCTTGAACTCTGACCTGAAGCCAGATTGAAAAGGATCCAGATAATCAGCTTCATCCAGGACCCTCTGAAGCTGGGATGCCACCACCCACTCAACCACTTTGCACAGGAACACGTACAAGAAGTTTGAAAAAATTTCCTCCTTGCATGCAGGTTTCATCAATAATTATTTTTCCATAGCTGAATGGGTGGAGTGTCAAACATTTTTTCCTCCACAGATACACAGTTGGCAGTGTTTTGAAAGCATATGCAACAGGTTCAGTTTCCTCAAACAATGCAGCACTGTGTTCTGTAGAACTGGCATGATATCTATTGACACAGTTACTGATTGTAGAAGGGCCACCAACCTAAGAATGCACTGTCCCCTCCCCAACTGAGAGAGGAGGCCATGAAAAACTGTCTACCATAATGGTGACAAGAGCCCAAGTGCCTTTTGCCATGATTTAACTGTGGTATGTGCTGTAAATTAATGCAGGGTGAAGTGATTCAAGCTCTTCAAGCTTATTCCAGTTGTAATAAAGTAGTCTTTTTCAAATCTTTAACATTGAGAACCACATTTTAGAATGAGAAACTTTTGGGACCCACCGGATCTGATGTCATGATCAGATGTTACATTATGAAGGAGGAAAATGTAACAATCCTAGGTTGCTCTTCTTCACACACTTGGTGTAAGTCTCATTTACTATCATTGTTAAAAGCATATACAGTTGTTCCCCACATAACAAGTTTAATTCATTCCAGAAGCATGCTTGTTATGTGAAACGCTCTTTATGTAAAGCAAATTTTCCCATAGGAAATAATGGAAACTCAGACAATTGGTTCCACAACCCCCAAAATATTTATATAAAAATATTAACTGGATGTAAAAATGACGACAAAACACTGGAATTGAATTCAAAACATGCATTCAACGTGCATGATCCTATGAAGTCCTCTTAGGCTGTAATCCTAAAGACACTTTCCTGGGAGTAAGCCCCATTTAACACAATGGGGCTTACTTCTGAGTAGACGTGGTTATGAGGCTGCAAAGTCACTTTCTTCTGCAATCCAAGACACTTTCCAAGTGTCTCCCCACTGTCTCCTTCTCTTCATCCTGAGCCTCTCTCTCCCCTGCTCCCTTCTGGCTAGCCCTGAGCTGCTTCCATCTTCTCCACTGCTGTTCTCTCCCTCTGCCCATCGGATGCCTGGCCACAGGAGGAACAGTGCGGAAGTGTTGCTTTCACTATGGGCAGGTGCGCTAGGCAGCCCTGACGCTTTTTCAAAGGGATGCCGGCCAGCGTGTCTGCCCCAATTGCCAGTGAGTGTGCTTGTTAAGTGAAGCAATACTTGTTATGTGAGGCAGAATCCTAGAGAATTTTTTGCTTGTTATGTGGATCACTTGTTAAGCAAGGCACTTATTAAGTGAGGTACCACTGTACATAGTAACTTATTAAAAGGTAATACAGATCTGCAAGATTTCCCACTGTGACGGTGTTTCATGCCTTATGAATAGTCATCTATAATAATAATAATAATAATAATAATAATAATAATAATAATAATAATAATAATCTTCATCATCATCATCTATAGAATTTATATACTGCTTTTCAACTAAAAAGTTCACAAAGCAGTTCACAAGAAAATGAAAACATCAATAGGTTATTATTATTAATTTATTGTATTATTTAGTTTATTATTTATTATTTTTATTATATAATTCTAATAATTATAAACAATTATTATTAATAATTTATTTTATTTATTTTATTATTTCATTTATTATTATTAATTATAATAATAAACCGCTGAACTACATAGCTCCTATTGTTGCTCCTGAGTGCAGTGTCTCAGATCTTTGTTATTGCGCCATTGTGACGTCATGGAACATTATATTCCAGAGTTCTAGGCTGCGTTGTTTGGACACACTTGATCTGAAGGGGATCTCTACGCAATCTGCGCTTCCAAAGGAAGTGCTGAGATCCTGGGAGATCCCATATTATTTCCCCTACATTTATTTCAGGGCATCGCCTCTTTACTGGATATAGAGCAAACGCAGCGGATGTAAAACGCAGCGTACTGTGATTGGTTGACCCTGTCCCAATGTTAAAAGCTGAAAACAAGCTCAGAAGATCGGGTTGCTAACGTCCAAGTAGTGGTAGAGCTGTCACACTCCTTTGCAAAGATCTACTAGTAGTGGTAGTGAGTGGGCGTGTAGCAAACCTGTTTACGTGATATTGTATAAACATGCCATTTCTGACAAACATCAAGTGAATTTTTAAACTTACTATTTTGAACAACCCCCCCTTGCACATCTACCACTAAAAGCCCAAGTCTCTGCATGCCTACTCAGAAGTAAGTCCCATAACAGTCAATGAGGCTTCTTCCTAGGTAGGTGCGCATAGAAGACACCACCTTGCAGCCAGCGTTAGGGGCGATGAAGCCCAAAGGAAGAAGAAAATTGCCGACGTGAACATCATTCCTCTTGCAAATGGGCAGCAGCAAGTCTTAAAATAGAACCGCTCAAGGAATGTTAGACGATATTTTTAAGTTTTCAGAATCACGTGCTCCAAGAGTCATGTCAGAACAGCAAAGAACTGCAAACAGCAACACTTGGGATTCTTGACTGAAAAGGGGAAAGGGCAGCAGAATAAGAAATTTAGAGCTCAATCCTATGCAGGTCTACTCAGGAGTAAGTCTGAGTCAGTGGACAGTCTACCAGTCAGTGGAGCTTACTCCCAAGAAAGTGTGCACAGAATTGCAGTCTTACGGCATAATCCTAACTATGTCTACTCAAAAGTAAGCCCCATTATGTTCAGTGGGTCTTACTCCCAGGAAAGTGTCTTTAGGATCGCTGCCTTAGAGTCCAAGCCTATGCATGTCTACTTAGAAATAAATCCCATGATAGTTAGTGGGGCTTACTCCCATGAAAGGGTACATAGAATTGTGTCCACTCAGAAGTCCCATAACAGTTAATGGGGCTTACTCACAGGAAAATGTGCATAGACCTTAGTCGTAGAACCCAAACACACACACACCAGCCTATGCATGTCTACTCAGAAGTAAGTCCCATGATAGTCAGTGGGGTTTACTCCCAGGAAAATATGCATAGAACTGAATGTAGAACCCAAGCCTATGGCTGCAATCCTAAACACACTTTCCTGAGAATAGGACTCATTGAACACAATGGAGCTTACTCTTGAGTAGACATGGATAGGATTGTACTCTATGCCAGTTTACTACGAAGAAAGTCCTAGGATAATCAGTGGGGCTTAGGCTGCAATCCTAAAGAAACTTTCCTGGGAGTAAGACACACTGAACACAGTTGGGCTTATTTTTGAGTAGACGTGGTTACAATTGTGCTCTTATTCTCAGGAAAAGCTGCATAGAACTGTGCATGTCTACTAGATCCCAATCCTGGGCATGTCTACTCAGATGTAAGTCTCATGATAATCAGTGGTGCTTACTCCCAGGAAAAGGTGTCTAGAAGTATAGACGCAGGACCAGAGCCTCTACTTGTTTACTAGAGGTGGTTCCCCTTGGGGTTTACTCCTAGGTTGCACCGCGTTGCGTGGAAGAGTTTGAATGGCTTAGGATCTGGGTTGGAAGCGTTAGAAATGCGGTAGGAATGCAGGGCGGGGGGGGGGGTTTGTTTTGTTCTTCATCCCGACAGATAATGTGACCTTGGCCAAGGGAGGGAGGTGGAGGATTGGGAAGGAAAGAGACCCAAGAGGAGGAGGAGGCAGACAAGAAGATCCCACCCACATCCTTAAAGGAAATTCTCCAGCTGGGAAAGACGCGCAACTTGTGCAGGGCAAGTCGAGACCGGCTCTCCTGGGAGTTCCCTTGGCTGGGGGGAGGGAGGAAGCCAGAGATCTCCTTTGGCCGGCGGGAGAGAGTAGTATCCTTGGAGTACCAGCGCCGCCTCCTTCCTCTCTCCTTCCCTTGCGTCTGTCAAACACCCAGCCCAGGACAGACAGATCTGCAGTTCTCCAGAACTGGATCCCCCCCGCCCCAGATCTCTCCCTCCCTCCTCTATGGGGGATCCGATGACATCACTGGCTGAGCTCTACTCCCCCTTGTAACTTCTGTTTCTGGGAAGTGGTGCCAGGAATAACCCCAGTCTGTCTGCAGATCGCAGGAGGAGGATCCTATCATTCAGGAGGGACATACTCACATACACACACTCCACTTAACTGCTGCTCCTGGGGCACTGAGAGCTATATATCTATATTTTTATTTTTTTGTTTTTGAAAAAATCTAATTACTCCAAGGAGGAGAGAAGGCGAAGCAAGAGGCATGATCGACTTCAAGTGGATCCCACCAACCAGCACCACCAGGCACCATTTGGCTGTGGAAATATCTCTATCGGTCTCTATATAAAGCAATGCTGCTGCAAGGCACCTTACTACGGATCCAGAAGGGTTAGTAAGGGTGCAAGGAGGAAAACACACACATACACACCATCAATCTCAAGGGCTTTCCTTCCTTCTCGGTGACTCCCAGGTGAGCAGCTGCAACCCCCTTTTCCCCCCTATATCCTCTGCTGATGAGTGGTGGAGTAGCCACTGAGCCTATGCAGGACTACTCAGTAGTAAGTCCCATTATACTCAATGGGGTTTACTCCCAGGTAAGTGGAAAGGATTGCAGCCCTGTCCGTAATTAGGCTGCAATCCTAAACACACTTTCCTGTGAGTAAGACCAATTGAACACAATGGGGCTTACTTCTGAGTAGACATGATTAGGGTTGCAGCCTTAATAAATCTTGAACTGCTACAGGGCTTACTACTGAGTAGACATGACTGGGATCTGACCCCAGGCTGCAATCCTATCCTGGGATTACAAGGAGTACAGGGGGACTTGTCTTGTCCCTTGGAGTACAAGGGGACTTGTCTTGTAGTATACACTACTTGTAGTATCTACTACTGAGTAGACACGTCTAGGATCGGGCCCGAGACTGCAAACCTCTCTTCATGCAAACCTAGGAGTAAATCATTTGACTGCAATGGGGCTTACTGAGTAGACATGTCTCGGATTGGGCTCTGGCTGGGTGTCAGGAGTGTGGGACGCTGTTGAAGGGTTGGGGGTGGGGGAAGAAACTCCTAATCGCTTAGTAGTAAGAACAGCAAGGCGATTGCTGGGTGGCGTAGCTGCTCACAGGGACTGTCTGCAAGGTACAACTTGGTGCATGTGGGCGACGTGGAAGGTTAAGAGGGAGCGGCTGATGAGATCAGGGGACTATTGGGGCGAGGGGAGTAAAGGTGAAAGTGGGTCGTAGTAGTAACTCCTCTTCTACTTAACCTCTACTCCTCTCCTTCGGGAGCAGCAAGAGCTCCTCATGCTCCTTTCCTGCGGAGGCTGCTGTTCCCTCTTTTCCATGCAGAGCTTCTACTACCCCAAACATGTAGTTTTACTACCCGGAGCATGCTGTGCGCAGGGGACCCCATGCAGTCCCACTAGGGTGGCTCGCCTTTCGCTTTGTGTACGTACAAGTTTAGATCACTCCGGACCCGCCTTCCTCTTCCTCTCCCCCTTCCAGAAAATCCAACCCCCCTGTGTGTGTGTGTTGTGTGTGTGTATGTCCAAAGTCTTTGTTAAGTGTGGCCCAGTGCTGGGGAATGTGGGGAATACCCAGCACATGTAACTCTATGCAGATGAGGCTGAGGCTGCCTTGCGTAATCTTCTCCTCCTGTGGGGAAGAAGAAGTATGTGCATGGTTACTAATGAGCAGATGAGGAGGCGGAGGAAGAGGAGAGAGAGATTGCTCAGAGGAGGGGACAAGGAGGCTGCTGCTGGTGCTGGAGGGAGGCAGATCGGTGCCCATAAGGTAGGAGGTGGCTTGCACTGGAGGGGTGGCATGCTATGGGGTGGCCCTAAAAGAGATCAGTGTGGCCCTAAAGAGATCAGGGTGGCATGGGGGAGTCTTGGCAGGAGGTGCTGAGGAGGACACCCCCAAGGGGGTGGCAGCAGCTGGAGGAGTGGAAACTGGAAAGGGGGCCTGATTGCTGAGGGTGTGGGGAGGAAGGAGGGAGAAGGAGCTCTGCCTGCCTGCCTGCCTTGCAGAGTCTGTTCCCTGAAGTGGGTGGAACGTTGGCCCGTTCCGGGAATGTTCCATGACGTGGAGAAGCCACAGGAAGGGGGTGAACCAGGGGCTGCTCCTGCTGCTGCTGCTTCTCTGCAAGCACAGATGTGCTCTCCTTGCACAGGCACATCCCTTAAAAAAAAAAAAAGAGGGGGGGGGGAGAGATCCAGACCCAAAGCTCTTTCCTACCTTCCTTCCCCCACTTCCCATTGCATTGCAGAGGGGAAAAAATGCATTTCTTATATAAGAGGCGTGTGTGTGTATGTGTGCAGCATATGGATGTTTTGTATATGATTATGTAACACCCGCTACCATCCACACTGCTTCCACATGATCCTCAAAACATCCCCAGTGAAATGCAAAAGGAAGGAGTGGGTGTATGGGTGGGGGGCTTTAAGGCTGCAATCCTAAAGACACTTTCCTGGGAGGAAGACCCATTGAGCACAATGGAGCTTTCTTCTAAGTAGACATGATTAGGATTGCATCCTGTGAGTCCTCTTAACTGGGGCCTTTAAGGAAATAAGGAAGAAAAACCCTTACAATGCATCACCTCTGCAAATTAACAGGGGGAAGGGGAAATCCCTCCTGTAGCCATACCATCTATTATTATTTTTATTTATTAGATTTGTATTCCACCTTTCTCCCCAATGGGCACCCAAGGTGGCTGACATTTATTTTTATTTGCTTAGGTTGCAATCCTAAAGACACTTTCCTGGGAGTAAAATCCATTGAACACAATGGGGCTTACTTCTGAGTAGACATGGTTAGGATTGTGCTCTTATTTATTTATTAGATTTTGCTCTGCACCTATGGTAGCTAACAATCAATAATAAAATATAATTTTTTAAAAAATGCAATTAAAAACAAAATGCCATTAAAACAATATAAAATATCATGCGGTCAGCAATAAAACCAAGGCTGCAATCCTAAAGATACTTTCCTGGGAGTAAAACACAGTAGTGGGATTCAAATAAATTAACAACAGGTTCTATGTCCCATTAGTAATTTTTCTCAGAACCAGGTGCTCATTAGCAAAGGGTTCTATAAAACCTGTGAGAACCCCCTGAAGCCCACCACTGGTAAGACCCATTGAACACAGTGGGGCTTGCTATTGAGTAGACTTGGTTAGGATTGCACCTCAAGTAAAAGATGGATTAAAAACACGCATATCATGTTCAACCTTCCCTTACGCCAGGGGCTGTCAAGCCTTTCAACACTGGACCCCCTTCTGAGAATGACAATCTGTCCAGGGGACCCCCACCTCTTCTGGAAAGTGAAGCCATGGCTAAATGTGACATTAAACAGGAAGTGACTTCACTGATGCCAGAGCTCCTCTGTGTCTACTTGGAAGTAGGTCCCATTGTGATCAATGAGACTGATGTATGTATGTATGATGTTGGCTCCCAGTGCCAGATTCCAAGATGGTGACCCCTAAGGGGGTTCCAACCCCACTTTGAGAACCACTACATTAAGCATTGCTTACTTGGAGGGTTTCTGAAGTACAGTAACCATTACCTGTTCCGGTCTGGTATTTTTAGTAGGTTAGTGTAAGGAAAGTAAGTAATTTCTAGTGTATGTTTACTAGACCCTTCATCCCAATAGCAGAAGCCCAATTTATTAAATAGGCAGGCTTCTGATAAAATTGTTCATTGGTTTCATGTGGTACAAGAGTCTTGGTTTTGTTATCTAGAATAAAACCATAGGACTCATATGTAAATAAAACCCATAACATTAAAATATATTTATGACAGTCAACAAGGCTTACCCCTAGGTTAAGTGTGGGTAGGATTGCAAACTTTGGATTGTTGGATGTGTTCTTATGAATGTGTGATGCTGTTTCGTTTGACAGCATTGAATAATGCTGTATCATGGCTTATAGTGTTCAGTGGAATTTTAAATCACTGAGGGCACAATCCTATTCTCCTGATCTTCAGGGTAAGGGAATGCACTTTCCAGGTAAGGAAATAAGCATTGCCTTCCTTTGAGGAGGCCTCAATGACTGCCCTCCAATTGCAGGATGCAGCCCATGCCCCACTGGCACACCTATGAAAATGCTGAAAAGTTGGTTAGGATTGTGTCCTGAGTTTAGGATCGTATGGTCCTTGAGATGGGTAATGTGGCATGTAATGGAGGAATATAATGGATTTCTTTGGCTCGGTTTCTGTTTCAACATAAGCAAATTAATGTCTCTGAAAATGTTGGCAAGATCTGGTACAATATTATCTTTATTATGCTGTCTAAATACAGTTCTTTGTCCAAATACTACCTGTGGGTAAAAAGTTCATACTGCTAAAATTCATGGGAAACGTTGGGCAACATCACTGAGAAAGTTTGTACCCTATATAGTTTGTGTGCAATCATGTTCACATTATGCATTTTATTTGTTTCAGTAATTTTAATTAAAATAAAGAGAATTCTTCCATAAGATCAGTAAAGGTGAAATTAAAATTGTCAGATTATTTATTCAGGTGAACTTTTGAGAATTTTTTTGCTTGGGCTTCTTGTGGAACTATGGTGGGCCCATAAGGTCTTCAGAGTAAGTAAAATGTAATACTGGGAAAAAATCATGTTTGACAGTCAAATTTTACTACAATAGCATTAAAGATCCTTTGATATTTACTATTTATAATGTCTGATCCTATCATAATTTTGAAATTGTAAATACAGTTTTCCAGTGTTATCTTTTTTTAGTTTAAAAGAGCTTTTATTTTTGATGTCGGGGATCTTTTTATTTCAGCATAGTACTTAGTATGTCAGCATGGTGCATGGGAACTAAGTCTGCTGTTGGGTTTCTATGACGTAATTTTGTCTGAGTTCTGGCAGATAAAGTGGAATATTTAATGTGCAGTCTATTAAAGCAATATATACTGTATTTCTGGTACAGATTTATTTTAATGCTGTAAAGTCTGGGTTGGCTTGGTTTCAACTGCCCAAAGCAATGCTGATATGACTCAAAGCAAGGTTATAATTGAACTTGACAAATCTAACAAAATAAAAAGGTTTTAATGGGGGAGGGGAAACTGTATCCATTGTAACTTTGAATGAGTGTTAGGTATGTGTGTGCTAGTACAGTACAAGTTTTAAAAAACTTTAATTCTTGGAATTGAATCCTCTGAGCTATGCAACACAATATATCCCATCATTAGCTGGATGGTGCAGATTATCCCTCTGGAGAACCTTTCTCATTTCCTGACGTTGTGCAAAGGGTCCACATGGGTTTGCCAGAAGTTGTATGGCCATTCATTTTGTGGTGTTCTACCAAGAGTAGGGGTCATAAGGCCATCATTGTTGGGCACCCTCTGAGGCCGGCATCCCACATGGACCACTGATTTTGCCCCTTAACGGGAACATTGATATGAACTATGAGGAAGACGAGCCTGCATTCAACTTACCCCCTTCTTGTAGGCATGGTTGGTGTGGAGTGGGCAGAGCAAATAAATAAGCAGTGGTCACAATGCTGAGGTGGTGAACTGTGTTGACATCACAGCCTGTGCTTTCTGTTTAAGAAACAGGGACGCAGGGAAGAAACTGAAAATTATTTGGAAAGAGCAACCAATACAACACTGTGACAATCCTTAAATATCTGGGGGTAAAGCTAGACTGAACACTCACTTTCAAGTCCCACTGCCAAGATACAAAACGGAAAGTACGTGCCAGGAATAACATCATTAGGAAACTGACCAACACCACATGGGGAGCACAACTGGAAATCTTACGGACCTCAGCTCTTAAGATTTTCTGCAGCAGAATGTGCAGCGCCAGTCTGGTGGAACTCTTTCCATGTCAAGCATGTCAATACCACCCTTAATGAAACAATGCAAATTATTACAGGATGTTTAAAATCAACGCCAACTGATAAACTTTATCAGGTTTTGGGTATAGCACCCCCAGATGTGAGGAGACAAATGGTGGCAGAAAAAGAAAGATATATACAGCAAACAGACCCCCGGCATCCTAAAGATATAAACAGCAAGCAGACCCTCAGCATTCTGGCACAAGCCCCATTCCCTGCGACAAATCAAGAAAGTGTTTCCTATGTTTGACAAAACCGAAACCAGTGCAGCTTGGACCACAATGAAAGCCGGACCAACTTCAGGAAAGTTGCCTCGGTACCATCTCCCATACGAAACATGGAAAACAATGAACAGATTAAGAACACGGGTGTCATGACGTAAGAAAAACTCAGACTTGGAGCTACATTACAGGATATGGAAAATGCAAATTTGGGGAACTGCTATAATCTTAATGGTCCATGCACATGGAGGATTTGTTCCCGGCCAATGAGAAAGTCATTCATTCCTCTATTTTCTGGACCTCAAAAGAAATACAAGTGTTTCTGTGTGAAATCCAAACTTGTTATAGTTTTGAAACGTATTGTTTAGATTTCAATTCAATTTTTAATTTTTTAATTAATCTTTAAAAAATTTTAAAGTAAGATGTTCGGGACTTGGTAAATAAATAAATCACAGCCTCCAGGTTTCTGTGGGACAACAGGTGCCATGGCCAATGCCTGTATGTATATAGTGCCATCACTTCCTTTGTATTCTCCTTTGCATTGTTATTGTGTATGTCTTCCAAGTAGTTCAGGATAGCATTTATAAATATAGGTTTACCAAACAAGTTTGCAGAAGGGTGTTCCATGAGTAGAGAGTGAAGCTTCACGTTCAAGCCCCACTACTCAGTGCGCCTCATGCAGTGGCTATAGTGGTTTTTTTTTGTTCAGGCTAGAAGACAAAACAAGGAGAGCTCATTCTTCGGAGCTCATTGATAAGCAGTGCAGCTTCAGTGGGGGAAGAAATGAATCACAATGCCTTAGGACTCGGAAGGACTGAACATGCTGTTAACAGGATATGAGAACTCGAAGGAGGTTGTGGGGGAGGCAGGCAGAGTTGTGAAATTGGAAGGTTTATGGGACAGAATGTCAAGGGACAGAGTGCCTGGTGGACCAAGGACAGCACTTCTAACAAGGTTGAGAAGCAGGAACCTTAAAGAATGTGGAAGGAATAAATATAAAAAACTTGGCTTTGAAACTTCACGAGCTAAATTGATTGACTAAAAACAGTTTAAAGAAATATGGGCAGTTTTTCAGTCAGACAACAGGTACTACTTTACATACACTTCCCAATCTCTCCCACCCACTATGACATATAAAAATATTCTATTAATGTATTTTATACATATAACTTTTCAGTGATTTAATGCAAGGTATCCAAGACATCTTTGTAAAATAAAAAAAATCAATTTATAATAATAAAAATAAAAACAGGCATGGTAGAAGTGATGAACAGCATAAAACCTACAAATCCTTAATAAATAAGCAGTATGTCCCCCATTTGCAGGTTTCATATCCAGGACTTTCCAGTGTCTTAGGAAGCTTTTAAAACATCACTTTTAGTTTCTCTATGAAACGAAGTCTTTTTGCCTTGGGGCTTGGTAGAGGCCAGGGACGGATGTTTCCGCATCTAATGGGCTTGGAGGCCTCACTGATGGCAAGTTCCTGTAAGCTATGTTGAGTTGTGCATGTCAAGTGTGGACGGTGGGGAAGCGGGACCCAACATGCAGATAAGTGATCAGTAGATTTGGGATTCATGGATAAGGACTCCCCCCCATCTGACGTACTAGACTGTTGAAAAATGGATTTAATATAAATGTGGTGAGTTGGGATGAAGGCCAAATAATTGGCTTGGGGCACAGTCCTAAACAATTTAGCCCATGCAACTCACATGTCTCCAGTGGTAGCATCAGAAGGACAGCACACATCTGTGCACTGGTCTAACCCCCCCCCCCCACCAGCAGTGGTGTAGAAATACCTTCGGCCACATGGGACTTGTGCTTGCCTAGCTAGGAGTTAGGATTGTGCTGTCAGTTTTCTTACAACCATAATAAAAAATTCAGTAAGAAATATTGGCTGTAGAGACAAGAACATAAAAAGAACCTCTACTGGAAGAGGTATGAGACCCATCTAGCCCAACTTCCTGTATCTCACAGCAGCCCACCAGCTGCCTTGGGGGTCACATAAGATAAATGCATCCAGCTGCCATCCCCTGCATCTGGCATTTTGAAGTAGTCCACATCTACATTTATCTATGCACACACCCCACATGGCTTGTAACCTGTTATGGTCCTTTCCTCTTGGAATTAGTCTGATCCCTTCTTAAAGGGATTGAGGCTAGATGCCATCACCACATCCTGTGGCTAGCAGTTCCACAGATCAGTTACATGCTGGCTAAAGAAATATTTTCTTTTGTCTGTCCTAACCCTCCCAACATTCATTTTTAGTGGATACCCCCTGGTTCTGGTGTTATTTGAAAGAGAAAAGAGCATCTCTCTATCCACTCTGTGCCGGGGATGGATAATTTTGTATCTCTCAATTTTTGTATCTCTCTTGTTTCCCCTCAAGCGCCTCTTTTCTAAAGTGGATGTATGTGATTTGGAGAGTTGGGGCATGTAAGGATCAGTAAGCTAGAGAAGTGGTATTTCAGAGAGGCCAAGAATTGGGCGAGGTGAATATTGATGGGATGTAACCAGTTAAGTTATTGGCTGGAAGTCCTACTTATGAAAGACAGAAGTCTGACTAAAATGACACAACCTTTCCAATTTCCACTGTTGGTGTAAATCCCTAAATGTAACTTGGCCAAAAAAGTCAATGTGGAATAAATGCTTCCCTAATATTCACATAATTAATCCAAACTGTGTGGCAATAAAGCAAAAAACACTCCTGAAGGATTTTTAGATTACTGTATTTTCTCATGTGTGAGATCTGTTTATAGTCCTTGTTACTATGTAGACATAACACAGAAACATATGCATTCATCTTGTCCTTGCTGAGTAATGGTGCAAGTGTCTGCTTGAATGTCTTATTGCTTAGACTATTTATTAGGACACTAACATGACTCTTTATTTAAGGAAAAGGAATAACATAAGATTTTGATGTTGCATTTTAATAATTTTGACTAGATCCTAGGATAGCCTGTCAAACATTTGACCTTGCAATATTAGATAACTTCTATTAAAGTGCAGTAATTATTCTTTGTACTTTAGCAATATTTTAAATTGATTTATGTAAATAAATTTTTAAATAATGAGTAATTGAATATAATTCCATACAACAGTAAAAGGGACAATGTATCCTTTTGTTGAGCTCTTCCTGGCAACAGTGGGGAAAATCTGTTGTAGAAAATTTATATAGAATATGCTGGAACATTTTATACATATTTTAGTAGAGTTCTGTAATATCAGAGAGAGTTTCTCATTCCACAGAAAACAGCTTTACTCTGGATAGATTAAGTAAAAAGCAATAATTAAAAATGGAACTTTGTTCTGATGTTTAAAAAAAACCTGTTCAATTATACTGTGTCTCTCAAAATCTGTAGTACAAACATACTTATTAAAATCTATATTAGTAATCTCTATAGACGTTGAATGCATTACTCTAACACTGAATTAAAGCCTTTTCATGCAAAAAAAACCAGGGACCAAAAATTGACTTTTTATGTAATCATTATGTATATGATACAAAAGGTCAGCATTATACTGTATAAAATTAGGTACAAACTTTGGAAATGGAAGTCTGTTTGCTAACTAAAGTTAGAAAAAAGTTAAGTAAAGTCACATGGTTATAATGCCAATAAAAATCTACAGTTTTCAGAGTTCAAATGTAATTTTGTTTTTTCCGTGGAAGCTTTCCCTCCTGTGCATGGATTAGGGGGAGAAGGCTCATGCAAGCCCCTAACTCTATGAGACTCATTCTTGCAGCAGAAAAGCATGGTTTCCTGTTGTGTCTAAACTAGGCTTCCAGTTGCTAAACTGGAGCCCCCAAACTCTCAGTGCCTATGCCACATCACGCAACCTATTCTATTAACAGATCAATTATAGAAAATACAGTATCTTTAACAGAACCTTTTTTCCCATTTCAAAATTTCTTCATTGCATTATTTGCAGCTGTGGTTCTGCTTGCTCTCTCTTTTGCAGTTGAACTCTAAGCAAGAGCCACCAGGGTTGTTAACCCTCCAGGATAGCCCTGAGGTGTCCCTGAATCAACACTGGGGATTTCAATAGTGCCGCCTCAGCTCACATGATATCACATCATCCTGGGAAAAGACAGTCTTCAGGATTAGCTTCTGTTTTTATGGTGACCCAGTAGATTGAAAAACTGCATGGGATGAAAAGAGAAGGAGTGAGAGCATATTAAATGGAAACAACATTGGGTTCTGCAGTGTGGTCAAAAAGTGATGGTGGGTCAGAAGTTGTAGACCTTAATTTGGGACCCCTGTTTTAAACAAAATAGTGTAAACATTTATTTTGTCATGTACTGATAACTAACCTTGCATTTGCAAAGTTCTAGGCTCTTAGGGTACAATCCTATCCACATTTTCCTGGGAGTCCCATTAGCTATAATGGGACTTCTGAGTAGACAAGCATAGGATTGGGCTCTTACTCTAATAGTGATCTTGTTAACTATCTTTACATGCCAACAGAAATCTTTTAATTCGCCAATTTTCTCTCCTAACCAAATAGAATCCCGTAGTGCAGGAAAGATGTGGGCTGTTTGATCAGAGGTTTTGGATTATGCTTCTGTGTAGTATAAAGGCTCGATTTAGCTGCAAACAGTTATATTTGTTATAGCAAGAAATGACAATGCATGCTTGTTCAGGAAACACATGCCTTGGAAGCTTGATTTAAACTGCCTCTTTTGCTTGTTGATTTAAATCAATCCACCCTGACTGTAGGAGGCATGCTGATAAGATCAGCAATGTGGCATAAGAAGCTACTGTGGATATGAGACAAGCCATTTGTGTTTTAAGGCTTTTAAAACTTGTAACTGGGTAGTGGTGAATGTATTGGAATTCCATGTACTACTGCCGGCTGTCAATCAGAGTTGGGAAGTAGGCTCCTAATTCTTATTTACTCTTGAATAAGTGCTTGTTCAGAGTAAAAATTGTGCATGCTAATAGTTTTCAGATGGTTTTAGTTCTTAAATTCAGCAAATATTTCTCCAAGGAACTTTCACAGGTGTGGGTCTGGTTTGCATATTATAAAATTGTTCCACATGGTGGGTGTTCCGTGGGGAGCCATTTGTGCGCAGTAGTGTACCATATGTATGCATTACCATTTTCTATGTTGCCACAAATTGTATATACTGTAAACAGTTTGTTTACTGGGATTTAGAGATAAGTGCCTATGTTTCTGGGTGAACTACTGCACACAAGTAATTTGTGACAGAATAGCCACTGCCACTTGGATTGACTTCAGTTGATCTCCCCATCACAGTAGGGTTACCACCTCTAAGGCTACATGGAGGTTTGCCAGAGGAATCTGTGGGTCAAGCCTGAGATGGTACTACACATGCCACTTGCACTTACTGGTTTTTTCTTTAATGTCAGTTGCAGCCACAGGAATATAGGAGGGTTGGGAACTGACTGGGAATCTTCCCTCCTGGGCTCATAGTGGCTTTGGTTTCTCAGTGCAAAATATTATTAAATTTCCCTTGCAAGCGGTTAAGACGCTGTACCTGTTAACCAGCAGGCCAGGGTTCGAGACCCGGGGCAGCCCCACAAGACAGGGTGAACTCCTGTCCTTAGCCCAGCTCTGCAACGCCAGCTGGATCCAATCGTATTGGCTCTGCCTTTCCATTGGACTAATTCAGTGGCGTGGAGAGGGGGGATTTGCTGCTTGGGTAACAAGCAGCAAATCCTCCATATGTTATCCTCCATAACAATCCAAACCAGGCTTTCGTGCTCCGCATGCAGCGTATGCAGTGCTGAGCAGGATACCATAGTCTTTCAAGACTGACGGAGGCCTGCTTAAAGGCAAAGAATTGGGAGCCAAAATAAAGTGCAATTTTATGCAGGAAGTTAAGTGCCATTATGGTAAAGTGCCATTATGGAAATTAGGGCTTATGCTCAGGGCAATGTACCGGTATATAGGACTGTAGATTTAGGGCCCAGTCTTATCCAGTTTTATAGTGCCTGAGGCAGCTGTGCAGACTAAACCTGTCCAAAATCCCACTGAACGTGGGTTGTCTGGAAAAGGAAAATTCCCACCTCAAACCTCCACTCGGTTGTGGCTAGACCAGTGGTGGGCTCCAGCAGGATCGCACCTACTCTATAGAACCGGCTGTTAATGAGCTATAGGACATATACAATTTAAAAATAGCCATTTAAAAGTGGCTGCCAGATGGGCATAGAACTGGTTGTTAATTTCTTTGAATCCCATCACTGGGCTAGACCCATCTATGGGAAAGGCTTCAGGAGTCAACCTTGAGGCAAAATCCAGAGCCAGAGTCCCAGAAACAGTTCATGACTGTGTACAATCACGTTCTGGTAATTCCAGCACTCGTATTGGCTCTGCCTTTCCATTGGACTATTTCAGTGGCATGGAGAGGGGGGATTTGCTGGTTGGGTAACAGTCTATCATCCATATTAATCTACCCAGGTCTTTGTGCTTTGGAGAGGACACTCAAAGCACGATACCGTAGTCTTTCGAGACTGAAGGATGCCAGTGCAGCTGTGCAAGTGTGGTGTGTTGCATTTGTGGTTGAGTGTCAAACACTTGTTCCCTTACCTTGGAGTTGTATAGTATTCAGTTAGGAGGAACAATGCCTACCAACTTGTTCCTGATGGATCATCTTTGAACAAGTGGCTTATCGGTATCAGTTGGGTATGGTTATGTGTATATGGGTTACCTGGAGGCTATTCCTAAACAAAACACTTAAAATTATATGAAGTATGCAGAGCGGAGCAAGACTGTAAGCCAGTAATTTTCAACCACTGTGTTGTGACACACTGGTGTGCCACAAATGGTCAGCAGGTGTGTCACAGGATTTGGGGAAAGTCATTTAATAATAGGGCAATTGGGATTTGAGCCCCTTCTCAGGAGCATGATGTGCCTTGCCAGTGGTAAAAGAACTGATGGTGTGCCTTAACAATTTCAGCATCCTGCCTGTGTGCTGAAAAAGTTGAAAATCAGTGCTTTAGACCATGTAGGGTAGAACAAGTATCCTAGAAAGAAGCATGTTGCTAAAGAACATGGAACAAGTAAACTAAAAAGGAGGAACATGACACAATAGACATGAGTTATTCCCAAGTGTTGCTTTTTCTGCATCCTTTGGAAAGGGGTGTGTGCTGGATAGCCACTCTTCTCTTGCCAGTGTGCCTTCTCTAGAGCCAGAAGTGCCCAAGATTTCACTGTTTGTATGTGGACAGTACTCTGAGTATGGGAACGCTCCTCATTTGGATATGGCTGTGCAAAAAAACATGCTTTAAATAACAAGATCTTAATGCATTATACATGTTCTAATTCAGCTTCTGAATAATTAAGCCATATTTAAGTCACATTGTCAAGTTACTGCTGTTAGTGCCTAGTAAGGTAAGCAGTGAAAATTTCATTTGTAGTGAGAAGTATGAAGAGGAAACCAATTCAAAAGAAGGCAGAGCTTCTGTATCATGAATACAAGTCCAACCTTGTTATATATGGATTTTTTTAATACACTGATTTGACTCAACACAAAGGGACATGGCAGATCACAGATTAGAAAGCTTCTTTTCTACTGTTGTAGAGAGGCAGTCATGCAAGCAGTCATTTGATTCTTCAGCTGAACCAGGTAAAGGCAGGGGGTCCTTTTCATTATTAATTGTTGACTCCCTGTCTACAACAGTAAGAAAAGCTGTTTTTAAACAATTGTAAAGCTCCATAAGCTTTCCTTTTTTAAAAACAAAACTGCTTTTATTTAACACATTTTTTGGTATTGGCAGGAAATTCAAGAACCGAACCCCTGCAGCTATTGAGATAACTCCTCCTCATTCCATTAGGAGCAAAGAAGGAGCAAGAAACCTGGAAGTGGATCTTGTCTCCACTTTTCCAAAATAAACCCTAGTGAATAACAAGGCATACATGTTGTGTAGAAGAGGTAGCTTGCAAGAGAAGAGGTAGTTATGTAGAAGCCGTAATTTGCAGCAGAAAAGGTAACTTTTTCACAGAAAATGAGAAAGTTGTCTGTCAACATTCCCTCTTTGATTTAACTGTTAAATAGCCATTTGTGCCAGTTTCTGAGGTAACTTAGCATAGATTCATTACTCTTAACAAAGGCAACTTCTCAGTGTTCATTCCACGTGGTGGAGGTTCTGCTATTCTGGATCAGAGTTATCCGATCCATGTTTTGATACCGTGTTGAGGAAGCACTGTAGCGGAACCTATATATTTATTTGCATTTGCTTTCGAACTTCTATGTTGGCAGGAGTTGAAACAAGTGAGGGGAGCTCACTTTGTGAGGTGTCACCTGGGTCTCAAACCACTGACTTGCTGCACTACAGGCTGACAAGCACAGCATTTTTCACCACTGAGTCACTGCTGCTGAAATCTGTAGTTCTGTCCATAGTTATGTCAGTGCAAATCTTTTTGATTCAGTGACACTTTGGTCTAGGTAAAGGATGGTATTCCAAGATCTTGTTTCATGGAACCTGAAATTGTTATACAGTAGCATACTTATAGAGGGCTGCAGTGCCTGCATGGTTAAAGGCACTGTCTCTGTCCATCTGAAGATCGGCAGGTCAGCGATTTGAGACCGAGTACAACAAGACAAAGTAAGCTCACATCCTTAGCCCAGCTCCTGCCAACCTAGGAATTTGAAAGCTTGCAAATGCAAGTAGATAAATAGGTACCACCTTGGTGGGACGGTAACAGCGTTCCGTGTGCATGTGGGCCACATGTCCACAGAGGCATCTTTGGACAATGCTGGTTCTATGCTTAAAAAATGGAGATGAGCATCTGTGGCAGGGCAACCAGTGGGGGCCACCTAGCATACTTATACTGTTGGTCTCTTCCCTATGTTGCATATTTATAATATAAAATGAAAATTAAAACTTGTTGGGCTTTAAAAAATTATTGTGATAGATATTCTAAGTTATATCCACAAAGTTGCTTTTATATCCATGTTGCTTCATTTATTTTTCCCTGCTGTCTCCCAGTAGAGCTGGGAAGTCTCTCATCTGACAAGTTCTGGTGCGATTTTTTTGGGTGGGATATGTTTCTAACATTTTATGGAAGATCCATTCCATTGTATTGACTGTCTAAGCCTTTTCATAGAGGTGCAGTGCCCTCGCCGGTAAATCTAGACATGATCGAGTCCAAATCCATAGCAACTTGAACTTATCAGGCAAACAGAGGAAAAACTGAACCAGATGGAGATAGCTAAGACAGCAGGAAATGAGAAACTCTTTTGTAGGAGTGAGGGTTGTGGATGTGTAAGCCTCCTACTATATAAAATCAGCAAGATCAGACGCTGGAAAGGGCTAAATAAGAACTTTCTCGCTCTCTGCAGATAGAGATCCTGACTTTAATGCTTCCTGGCTCTCTCTATTCTGGCCATTAAAACTTGCCTGAAGTTCTGAACAGGTCTGGGGCTGAGGACTGTCTTTAAGGACATGACTGCCATTTGGAAACATTGAGTAGGGCACCCATCTGGCAGAGGCTCTATACTGCAAACATAAGGAGAGTTGTCAGCATGTTGTTAATTGCTTTGAATTCTGACCGCATTGTTTTGAATTCTGACCTCTCTTGATAATACATGCTCTTAAAATGGAAACTTGCTATCAAACTGGGGGCAATCAAAATAGTGAGTAGCTGTTGCGTATTACATGTGAACTGCTACCCTTATGGAAGTGTTTCTTGTGGCTTCTTCCTGGTGACCACAATAAAAGAATTGGCCTTGAATCTGTCTGTTGGATCGGGACCACTGAAAACACTTGAAGAATGCGGTCAGGTTGGGTACCCTGCAGAGAGTTAGGAGCTTGACACTGATTCCATTTTTGAATGTGTTCCTTTGTAATGGGATCCTGCATAAATGGCTAAAGATCATTGCAAAAGAACAATCGCTGCCTTCTGTACTAATCTGAAGACAAGCCTGTGTCCTCCAAAAAGGTTCCCTTATTATAAATCTGTCCCAGATTTTGTAGAATATGGACTAAATTCAAAATTGTCACTGCCTGCCTTGATCCTGCCTGGTTCTGTCTGAGATCATGTGTTAATGCAGAAATTTATTTTTAAGATGGTTTTCTGCCAGTTCTTTGGTATGGACAATTACTGTTTTGGACTTCTGGGATAGAAGCTAATGAGATTTACTGAAGATTATTGAGCTTCCCCGTCTCATGTGGAATGTTTAAGAGGATTTCTGTTTACATTTGCTTCAGCACCGTCACTTGATCCTGGTCAGTAGTTCAAGTCCCCAAGCAGGCTATAATAGTGGAGGACAATTTGGATCACGAGATACTTGGTCAACCAGGTGGATTGTGGCTGGCATTCCTGAGGAGAAATAGACACTGATTATTTGCAGGCATGTATGCTAGAACACAGAAGATCCTTTTATGTTTTAGACCAATTATATGGGAAAGCCATTCACTGTCATGGTCTGGGCTCAGGGTAAGGTTTATTATTCCTTTGGTTAGGCTTTAAGGCAGTGGTTCTCAAAGTGGGGGGTCATGACTTCATTCGAGCGGGGTCATGAAAAGCTGGGCACTGCCATCTTGGTATCTGGCTCTGGACATTGCCATCTTGAAATGGGGCACTCACGCTGCTTTCATGAGAGTAAGTCTCATTACGAACACAATGCGACTTACTTCTGAGTAGACATGAAGGTGCTCTGAAATAACAGTGAATGTCACTTCCTGTTTGATGTTACTTCTGGCCATGACATAACTTTCTATGGGTCCCTCGGACATATTGTCATTCTCAGAAGGGAGTCCCTGGCTGGAATGCTTGCAAACCACTGCTTTAAGGGCTTAAATAGTGTTCCCCTTCCCTGTGATAGCACATTAGCAGCACTGATCCTAGTGCTGAATACAGCCCAGCCTGAACCTGACTGTTTATTCCAGCAGAAGTGAGGACAGTGGCATCACTAGGGTGGTGCAGATGGTGCGGTTGGCACCGGGTGATGCACACAAGGGGGGTGACATGCACTGGGGGACTTAAAAACTTAAAAATCCACATAACTTCGTTATGGTGTGTCCAAACCCCATCAAGTCATATACCGTTGGATTTGTATTGAAGAGCAGAATCCAGTGGAAAAATCGGTTTAGAAATGGTACCTTCCTATCAAAGGTTAAGGCCAAAAAACAAAAAATTAAAAATATGCATTGAACTCTATGGAAAGTGAAAGTGACCCATATAGCGGCTTTACTCATGAGTAGGCAAATGTGCCGTAGTTCATTGGAAAGGGTAGGCTGAGAAGAATCTAAGGACACCAGAATTGTCCTGATCCAACAGCCCCACAAATCACCCCAGAAGTAAGTCCTTGGTGATTGCATTGAAATTCATTGAAAATAGATGTGAACTGCACAGCTGTGTTTACTGGTGAGTAAGCAGGCATGCCTCAGCTGGAGTGGAAGGTCAGCACAGGAGAGTACAAGAATTCCAAAATGGTCCCAATCAGGACATTAGGAAGGAGGCACCCTTGAAGGGGGTGGCAGCACGTGAACTAAAATCACGGTTTGTAGAAATAATCCCATCATGTTATACACATTTGAATATGCAATTTACAGCAGAATGCAGTGAATCAAATCACTTTATTAAAATGCATGGCTAAAAAAACCAGTGGAGGCGGGGCGATGGCACATAACCATGCCCACCATTCATATTGTTGCCCCACCCAATGTATGGGGATGACGCACTGGCCTCCTGCACCATGTGACGCGCACCATAGTGATGCTCCTGAGTGAGGCTTGCCTGCTAAGGAACTCCCTTTTCCTATACTTTTCAGCCCAGACCTGGGATTTTCAGAGGGGGCCATCTTGAATGTGCCACCTCCAATAGAAATGAAGGGGCAGTGGTGAGGAGTAGGGCCTTCACAGCAGTGGCATGAATGTGATGAAACTCTCTTCCTCATGAAGCACTAAAACAAGGGCTAAAATATTTTTGGTTCACTTGGCATTTGTGTGGGGATGGGTGATGCAAGGAGGGATTTTTGTAGTATATTGTGTTGATGTTTAATGCTTTATGCCTGCTTTTATTACCACTTTAGGATATCTTATTTTATTGGCACTTGCGGCTTTTTATTTTTCTGTTCTGCAATATTTTTTATTTTCCTAAGTTTATATTTTAATGTTTTACTGATGCTTTTTTGTAATTTTTATGCTGCTGTTTCCAATTTTCCTTTTTTTGCATTTTTTATTGCTTCATTGTTTTTGTATATGCAGTGGTACCTTGAGTAAAGAGTGACTTGAATAAAGAGCTTTTTGTGTAAAGAGCAAAATTTTCTCAGAAATTTTGTCTTGCGTAAAGAGCACTGTCTTGAGTAAAGAGCACTTCCGAGGACGTTTGGAAGAGGCTTTTATAGCAAGGGAACTCATGGAGGGTCCGGAGGGAGCAGCCTGAGCCAGGTTTGTAGGTGGGCATGGAAGGTGTGCCTTATCAATGTTCTAGTGCTGCTCCCCATTAGCAGCTTCGGAATGTTAAAGTTGCACAAAAAGACAGATTCCACTGAGCCAATGGATAGTAGTGACTCCACTAGTGATAGTGAAAGAGCACAATCCTAACCATGTCTACTCAGAAGTAAGCCCCATTGTGTCCAATGGGTCTTACTCCCAGAAAAGTGTCTTTAGGATTGCAGCCAAAGTCATCCCCCTCTCTGTAACCCTCACACAAGCCAAGAAGTTTTTCAAAGATACAGTACAGTTCAGTACTGTACAGTATTTACTTTACTGCAGTGTTGTGTGTTACTGTATATTACAGTGCTTTGTACAGTGTTATATTGCAGTGTTTTGTAATCATTTTTACATCCAGTTAATATTTTTATATGAATATTTTCTGGGTTCTGGAACCAATCGTCTGAGTTTCCATTATTTCCTATGGGAAAATCTGCTTCACGTAAAGAGCATTTCACGTAACAAGCATGCCTCCAGAATGAATTAAACTTATTACATGAGATGTAGCTGTATTACATTATGTGTTTTTGATTTATTTGAGGTGCCTTGGTTATCCGTGTATAATGGAGGGGAGGTAGGACAACAATCTAATTATTTTTTCTCCAAAATTCCAGGTTTACACAATATGTAGGATTTCTCTTTCTTTCTCCCTTTCTCTTTCTCTGTATGTGTGTGTGCTTAGTGCAAACATTCATGAGATGGCTCTCTCTGTAAGTCTGTTTGGATGCTGATGTTTGCACCTTGGCAGTACAGTGATAAGTTTAATTGCAGTTCTGCTACCTAGGTAGATTCAGCTCAACAAAATTTAAAAGTTGTTAATCTATGGCTGTTTGTATGACAGAGAACACATCTGATTTAGTGCTTCAGCTGAAAAAAAATCTACTTTTGCTACAGTGGTGGGCAGCAGCAGGTTCGCACCTATGCTATAGAACCGGTTCTTAACAAAAGATAGTACATATAAAGTTTAAAAATAGCCATTTAAAAGTGGCTGCCAGATGGATAGAGAACCGGTTCTTAATTTCTTTGAAGCCCATCACTGTTTTGCTAGCACATCTAATATGCTAGGTAGGCAAGGATATTTTTGCAGTATATAACAAGGCTAGGCTCTTGCAGCTAAGATGCATTGTAAAACAAGCTTTTCATTAGGGCCTTTCCCTCAGCATTTCTCTGGAGTAGGTGACCATTCCTCTATTTTATTTCTGAATCATCTGAAAAATAGGTGGGATCAAACTCTACCAATTAATGGCATCCATTGATATTATTAGATGTGTGGAGCTCTTTGTATTTCTGGTAAGGTAATCCCATGGGTACCATTGATAGCTTTTACGTGTCAAGTGGTATATGATAAACATCACTAAAGTAAAAGCAGACTGTGTTGTCCAGCAAGATATAAAACAATGATTCCAGTCCTGGGTGTTATACTGTATTCATTGGTGGTTTTATAATGAAGTTAAGGCTGCAATTCTATATGCACTTGCCTGAGTACAGGATCTGGATTTAATCAAGAGTGTAAGCTGTGAGCAGGGTAGTCCCTAATTTTAAACTTATCTAGGTTGTGAACTCCCTAGTATACTCCCTAGCATGGATTCCTTCAGCCCTGTCACCTGTTCCCCATAACAGGGCTAATTATGGTAATGACTTCTCTTGTGAGAATGTTTAAAAATATGGCAATTTGAAATCTCTAATGGATGCATGATTTATCCAAAAACCCAAGCTGTAGTGTTATTAATAGGCAAGAGTTAAAGCAAGAAAACATTGATTGGAGAAGCTATACAGTTCTGCCATAACACTACCTGTGATGGAAACTCATGTACCCAGCAATTAAGTGTAATCAAAAGTATGTGAAGTTGACAGAATGCCCGCAATAATTTGGTATCCATATGCCCTTTCTCATTTTTTCCACTGAATGCCTTGAACAAAGTGGGAAGATTGGTGGGAAGAAGGAATGGGCGAAAATGGTGTGTAACAATAGAAAGAAATATCCTGGAATGCATGAAAATGTTGTAACCTTGGGCAAAAGAGGTCAGTTAATAAAGAACACTATTGAGTAACTGGATTATCTGATAATGATCTCAACCTGTAGAACTTGTTACTGGAAGTTGGAGGCATTCCCTTTTGAATGTGTTCCTTATTGAACTCCCAGAGGTATGTGTTCAGCTCAGTGTAATTGTACACCCTGAAGTTCATTAACTTGCCAGTAAAAGACTTGCTGGTTATATAATATTTTAACAATGAAATTCCACCAAGCCTAAGAGTGGTCCACATGTTGTGAACTTGATTTTAGGCAAAATCCAAATGTATAGATGTGGTAGTACAGATGTATGTAATATACTGTATATACATGGCTGCCATGCCACATGTCATTCACAACAATCTCTAAACTGAGATGATAGGAAAGATTTGCATCAAATAATATCTAATTTTTAAAACTCATAGCCTTTTATTCCAGCGAGTCAAAGCAACTTCTTTGGACAGTTTAGTATTCAGTGTTATACAAAGTTCTATAAGCAATGTGTAATTATGAGTAAAAGTCATCACTGAGATTGTTTTAAAAGTATTTCAAATAAATAATTTAATAATTAAATTGATCTCGGTGAAGGAACCACCAAGGCACGTCACAACATTCAATTAAATAATATTAGAAACTAGCTTTAAAACATTAACAGGACAGCCAGAAACAAGTCTCATAATAAAAAAAAAGAATGGGAGCAATAACAGTGCAGTCTTCAATGGTGTTGGTAGAGGGTGCAGACGGCAGTGGGTGACACTTTGAGGAGTGTGTGTGACACCACTACCGCAAATAACAGTTACATATTGGATCTTTTGAACAATATTTTTGAATGAAACTGTCATGTTATATTTTATTTTTATTTTAAAAATTTGTATCCCGCCTTTCTCAGGCTGTCTAGCCCGACTCAAGGCGGCAGAAACATAAAACACAATTAAAAACATAAATAATAAATACAGTAATATCAGTATCTTTTGATAAGTAATTTAATCTAGTATGCAAGCAAAGAGACTATTGCAGTATCTTGGAAATATGTTTATTCTACAAAAGTTAAGACCAAAAAGAAATGTAACAAAGAAAAAAAGTCTTATGTAACAAAAAGTGGATTTGTGTAACTTAAAACTGACTAATGAGACTGATTAGTCTGAGAGTCCGAGGTGATGTTATGACATAGCAGAGAACCAATAAGGTGTTAATGAGTCAGCTCTCATTTCCATGTATCAGAGCTAATATTAGAAATCTTCTGCAGTGTATCAAGTTGGCCACTGGTGTGTGCTTGGTTACTGATTTGTTGGATATGTACTGTTACATATTTTAAAAAGTTAATGGGGGTTCTGTGTTTTATTGATATTGTAATTTATTCTGTATGGTATGGTATGGGAGGAGGGCCATTGTGGAGGTGAAGCAATGAGCTCTTGTATCAGGGGATATTAACTCGTAACACTTCTAGCAATCTTACACATGTCTTATTGGGAAGTGACTCCCTTTGAGTTTAAGGAAAGTTACTCCCAGGTGAGTGTGCAAGCACATTACTTAAAACCAAACAATCTGATTTTCACCACTTCCTCAAAGGCAAGCAGTCCTGGAGTATCAAATTCCCGAGATCCAGAGGTTTTTGCCATCAGCCTGTCCTGATGTTACCTCTCCAGCATGTATGAAATTGTTTGCCAGAAAATGCTTACAATGGAATGGGTTACAAAGTATGGTTTGTTTCATTGTGCCAAGAAAGATGTAAATCTTGTTGGATCTGGATATTTTGTAATAATTGCAGGCATATACCAATAATTGTGCTAGCATGATGGACTGTAGCCTGTTCAATTTTGGCTTTTGCTTTGTTGTTGTTGTTGTGGGTCTCCCAACCCCATGGCTTTCCATCCTCTGTGTTTTGCTCTAATGAGTTTTTTTTTAACTTGGAGCAGATGGGATATTATATTGAAAGTCTAAAATGCATGCACGCGCATTTACGCACGCGTGCACACACACACACTTTCGTTTGATTTTTATTAGGGATGCCATAGTAATTCACAAAGTTTGATTTCTACACAGATATGGTTGTTTTGGTAGGGTGGACAATTAACCGCAACCTTTCCTTTTGTCTCATTCTGTTAAGTTTATGTTCTGTTGTGGAGAGGTAAAAATTAGAATCTGGACACACAAATCCTTGTTCTCACTAAGAGAAAATCCTAAAAGATATTTTTTAGGATGGATAATCTCCATATGGGTGCTACATCATATTTGTCCTTTTCCCTATCCAATAGCCTATATTTTTACATGAAGGCAAGGAAGAGAAGAAACATAATGAAGCTGGCCACCCCTCACCAGTTGGTGGGCCGGCCTGTTTATCCCCTCCCCCCGGTGAGATGGTACAGCGGGGGGAGATATGGAGGCAGCCCATTGGCTGCTTGGGCCAAGGGGGCGGCGCCCAGCTGGTCGATCCGGGAATCCTGCCCGGGGAAGCCTCAGTTGACTTCAGGAGCATCGTCCCCTCCCTCCCTCCCTGTGCAGTTTAAGATTAGCTGGTTGCATTTTGGGCCGGGTAGGAATTTTTGGGGTCCCTGCTGATTGGCCTTTGCTGGGACTCTTTTTTGCCTACCCTAAACTGTACTGGAGGTGTTGGGTTAAAATAACTGGTTACTTTATGGCAGGTGTCGTGCTGGAATAGGCAGGATAGGCTATTGGTGACTGTCTGAGATAGCAAGGATCAGGGCGATGCATAGTGGGTCTATTGCTACCGGTCCGAACATAGGCCTATGTGGCTAGCCCTGTACCTGGGATTTAATTTAGGCTCAGTCAACTGGGCAACTGGTTGACTTGAGCACCCAGCTATCTCAACCCTCGAGTCGGGTGGATGCACACCCTCCTCAGTGGGGATGACCTAAGCCCAGGCTTTCGCCCATCCCTATTTTTGTAGCTACCAGCACGACTTTGTTAGCAGTTTCCTGCTTTTGATGTTAAATTTAGTTAATAAAGTGGCCCTTTAATTCCACATCTGCCTCCATGTACTTATTCTGCGCTGTGGGGAATAAATGTTTGTTGTGGACACACATTGTCCATGTGTTTGCACTTTTTAAAAGATAACATGTAGGTACCAGACCATTGTGATAATGTACATTAATATGCACAACTCTTCTTTTAAGGGAATGCAGACACCCAGATACACATAATTTTTTTTAAACAAAAGCAATCATATAGGAAACTTTCTGTGGTCTTCCTATGGATATCCAAAACTGTGGATGCCAAGTGGAAAAATCTGTAGCAATGAACAAGATAAGTTTCAAACATCTCTGATTTTTCATGTTTGTTTTTTAGTTTATAAATGAGCAAGAAGGATGCAGGGCTTGTTCAAAACTGGATTTTTAAAAAAAGATATTGAAAATTATGAACTATGCAAAATTTAATGTTCTTTTAAAAAACTTTCATTGAATACCATGGGGGTTCTTTGTGGATATAATTGTGCACAGGATTGCTGTTTTAAATGGAAAACAATTCTCTCATCACACTTTTGTGACTTCTGGTATATTCTAGCATCCTGACTGCTGGAACTGCTACACTGGACAGTAGGTATTGAGGGCATGACTACAGCATTGTAAAAGCATTTTGCCGTGTGCTTGAACTAGCTGTATGTGACCAATTCCATACATCTAGGGTGGAAGCTGGGAGCAATGAATCTCCTTCCTCGATTGCAGCCTATTGCTTCTCCAGAAAAACTACTTCACAAAGTTTGGGAGGTCTGGAATAGTTGGTGAAGCTCATGGAACAGCAATCAGAATACAAAACTAAGTTATAGCATGTGAGCTTGATAATAGTATCTCCTGGCCACTTGATCCAAAACCTCAGATCGTATGTTCAGACACAAGCATGGTATTATAGTATTTTATTCCTTTGTTACTTTTCCTGTGATTCAAAATGTTTCTTAACATGCAACAATCATGTGAAACACAACCTAACGTACGCACTTTATAACTCAGTAGCTTGGCCTTCTGTAACCATTCTGCTACTTTTAATTGATATCATCTGCTCATTTTGAGTGAAAATGCTCTCTCTCTCTTGGGGAATATATTTATCGTAAATATTATTGTTGCCTAGGTTATAGTCAAATTTATGAGACAGCAGCTATGGTTCTGACTTTGATTTGCTGATTTTTTTTTCTGCAGAGCTTTTCTCATTGTTTCCATGAATTAAATTTGTAGTAAATATTATAAGCTTGAAAGTTGGTTACTTGTGAGAACTGTTGGTTCTAGTATTCCTTTCGGAAGCATTCTGCTATAGTCAAAGATTTCTCTTTTATTTGAAAGATGGAAGCAGTAGTGATCATCCTTTATATATCTGTGATTTTATTAGTTGCCTTTGTGATTATTAGTTCTTTAGTAGTAACCTCTCAAGACAGAAGATTTCCTATCGTGATTTTTAGCGAGGCAAAGTTAAGGGAGGAGTGTTACAATTCCACCACAGCCTTCCTGCTGGCATAAAACATCCTTGCTCAGGGCAACTGGGTGTGACGGGGGAAGAAGTTGTGTGGTGAACCGCATTTTGCTGGTTACACGCTGCCATGTCCAAATGCCACTGAAGTTTACAACAAGGCTTCCTTTCTCTCCTCAAAGAGTTTGGTTATTTCTTTCCAAAGTAGTGATGTGGCCTCTTCACCTAAGAACATTTGCAATGTGCACCTACTAGTGATGGGAAACATGCCCCCTTGTTGTGCAGTGCACAGATACAGGGGGACTGAAGTCTAGTCTGTACAACCCAGCCTATACAAATTAGGCCAATAATTTTTAGGCCGATAAATAATTAGGCTGATAAAATTTAAGACGTCCCACATTGGAGTGTTTACCGCTAACTTGCACATTCATTTCAAATCCTGCCTCCATAGCAAATTGTCTTTCAGCTTCCATTCCAAGATCTTCCAGTTACTTATCAAACAGTGGAATCCTAAGCATGTCTACTCAGCAGTAAGGTCCATTGAGTTCAATAGTTCTTACTCCCAGGAAAGCATACTGTGGTTAGGATTGCAGCCAAAGTGACTGAACCAGTGTGCCAAGTCTTTAATGATGCATAGGGTGTGTAAAACAACAGCATTATTAAAGACTTGGCCCACAGATAAACTCTTATCTCTGTAGTAAGACATAAACATGACACATATCTGCCTCGTTCTTTTTGTATAATTTATACATATAATTTTTATACACTATAAACCTAGAGTTTGTTTGGATTGGGTATTCGTTATATGAAAAGAATACCTTCTCCTTCTTGCCTCACTACACACTATAATCTGTGATATGATAATTTCTGCCAATCTGGCTCACTTCTGGTATTGAAGCCAGGCTCTGTTAAGAGAGTATATACCGATGCTGGGCCTTCCACACACCTACAAGGCTGCTACTGCCTCAGGTGTGTCAAGGAAATCTCCTGCACCCCTCAATAGCAATAGGGGATTGCATTGCTGCCTTCTCCTTGCCTGTCATTATACTTGATTATTATGGTTCTATTGACTGGGTTGTGGTCCTAACTATAGAACAGTTTCACAAGTGGAAACTGTCTGGGAGTTGTGGAATCCCCTTCCAATTGTTAATAGGATGATAGAAGCGAAAATAAAAAAAAAATATGTAGGAATTTCTTGCTCCCGAATTGGGTTAGATTTGGGACACAGTCCTAACCAACTTTCCACACTGGCATAGCTGTACTGCATCCTGCAGTTGAGGGACAGTCATGGAGGCCTCCTTAAGGAAAGACAATGTTTGTTCTCTTACCTCAAGAGTTGCGTTTTCTTTGCCCTGGAATGGAAAAATTGGTTAAGATTGCACCATAGATGAGGCTGGTTTCCCTTCCAGCTGCAGGGTTCAAATATAAAATGGGATGAGTACAGATAAATTAATTTTTATAAGCTGAGTTGTACAGACTAGTGCCAGTGGACCATAAACCAGTGTGATAAACCATAATATCAGGCTATTTGAATGCTATTTTATAAGGTGTAAGAACTGTGTTTCTCTATGGCAAGCAGATGGTGTTTTTCTAGGCTAGATCTTTGCCAGATATAGTTTAATGCAGCTCTTCCTATGACACAGATCAACAAAAGATAATTACCAAAAGATTAACAGTCAGCACGTGGATACATGTACTTCTGTTTCTCATTATGTGATGTTAACAAGTGTAGCTTATAGAAGAGTTTTATCCATGACATTCCTAGCAGTTTCAGTTCTGTGTTTCCTGTTGAGTGCCTTAGTGCAATTTTTGTATTTTTGAGTGCAATCCTAACCATGTCTACTCAAAAGTAAGCTCTATTGTGTTCAATTGGTCTTACTCCCAGGAAAGTGTCTTTAGGAATGCAGCCTAATTCTCTTTCAGTCTCAAGCAGCAAAGTTACTTGTGTGTCTTTACTTTGATCACACAAACTGTGGTCATTCTGTTAGTTCCATTTGGTAAAGAATCCAGTGTACATTGAGCACTATATCAGTGTGGTGTAGGAATTCAAGTCTTCAATTAAGACTGGGTAGTCCATGGTTCTAATCCCTAATTTAGCCATGAAGCTCATTGACAGTGCAATCCTAACCCCTGGTTAGGCCAGCCCAAGTCTTTTGCTGTCCTTGGGGTGCTGCAAAAGTGCCATAGGGCACTTCTGAACCATTTCTGGGGTGGGGGGGGGTTAGGCCAATGCACAGACATGCACTGGCTTCCCTATGCCACTGTGGGAATGGGGAGATGAGTGATTTGTGTTGGCCTAAATTGGTTAGGGTTGTGCATTAGGTGATTTTGGGTCAGTCTCCATCTTGCAACCTAATAATCCGTCATGACTGTACCGGACCTCAGACCTGGAGGAAAACGAACCAGTCCCATATTGTGTTCCAGCCCTCACTTCCTGCTTGGGACACAGGAGACTTAGACACTGTTGTCTCCTTTGTGGAGCTACGTAGATGTTGTGAAGGCTCCATGCATACATTCTTCATATGCAGATAATAATAGTTATTAATAGTTATGAGCAAATAATAGTTATTAATATAATAGTTCTTAGTTATTAATATAGTTATTACAGTAATAGTTATGAGCAAATAATAGTTTCTGCCAGTACAGGCATGGGCTTTGCTCTGGAGTTTGGCAGCATACAGTCTCTCTGTTTTGTATGCAGATGTGGAAGACCTTTTTGTATGTATAGATGATTATGCTGTACAGTATTTTTAAAAAAGACAAGATAGAAGCAAGAAAAGAAAATCTGCCTCTTTTTCAGTGCATTACAAATGACTGAACTTTGGCCCTCAATTTGCTGACACCCAAAGGGAGTGTAGAGGCAGTGACGTCTTTGCTTGTTTCATCTGCACAACAGGAAACGCTCATGGCCTCCTCTTCTTCCTGCTATGAGAAAGTGCTCTTTTCCCCCCTTCAACAGAGCTGGCTGAGACCTAGTTTCAGGTTTGCAGTCTGCAGTGAGCCATTGCTAGCACATTGCCCTGATTGATGTTTCCATCTGGCACAGCAAGCCAATCAGCTTGTGGCTACTGTGCTTTAGTGATGATGGTGAGAAATACGAGCATTTTCATCTTTTTAGAAACTCCTCTTCCTTGGAGAAGTGCCAGAGGAGAATACTGCAGTACTCTTACAAGTTCACTTTACAAAGCATGTCAGTAGATACAATTGATATGAAAGGATCTGGGTGATCTGGGTATAATTTGCCTTGGGGAGAGTACATCACTTGCATAATATTGAGGACACACGATTTATGCACATCAACTGCGATATAGTTTAAAATAATGCAGAATAATACCAAGTAGTTTTCTCTTCTCCTTGATGGAGCAGTCTATGAAAACAGCATTTTTCTCATACCACCATTTGGGAAATTTTGAATGAACCCTTTCTTACTGCTGCATTATGACAGAAATTTTTTAAAAATGAATGTTGCTTGCAAAAAGCACATTTTTGAGCAAAAAATGGAAATGCAATTCTACTGAATATTAATATTAAAATAAGAACAAAGCAGCATTTTTATATAGGGAGCCTCTGTATCCACAGATCCCATATAAGCAGTTTTAATTAACAGTGGATTGGGTCTGTGGGCTCCTATCACACCCTCTCCAAATAGCCAGAGGCGGTCTCCAAGTCCTCTAAATTTGTCTGGAGGCTTTCCTAAGGCGATGTCTAGGAGCTGAGCTGTCCTGCTGCAAACAAGTTTTTGGGTTGTGGAACCAAAAGTCTGAATTTCCATTGTTCCCTGTGGTAAAATCCGCTTCACTTAAAGAGCATGCCTCTGGAACGAATTAAGCTCTTTATGTGAGGCACCACTGTAATTCCAGAGATTTGGGACCTGTAGAATTCAAATTTAATTGCTTGGAGGTGTTACACTATCCTAATGGATTATGAGCAGGAAAATGGCATGATTGTTATATAGAAAGACTAGCGAAAAGCGTACCCGCGTTGCGGGTGTAACATTTCTCCCTATGCCATCCCTCCATGGCGCAGAAACACCCCATGTGCCACTTCCCCCATGCGCATTATCCCCCATGCGCATCGTCCCTCCATGCACATCATCCCCCCATGTGCAACGTCCCCTCATGCACAACTTCCTCCAGTGCGCAACTTCCCCCAATGCGCAACTTTCCTCCATGTGCAATTTTCCCCCATACGCATCAACCCCCATGCGCAACTTTCCCCCATACGCATCAACCCCCATGCGCAACTTTCCCCCATGTGCAACTTTCCCCCCATGCGCAACTTCCACCCATACACATCATCCCCTCATGCGCAACTTTCCCCCATACGCATCATCCGCCGATGCGCAACTTCCCTCCCATGCGCAACTTCCCTCCCATGCGCAACTTCCCTCCCATGCGCAACTTCCCTCCCATGCGCAACTTCCCTCCCATGCGCAACTTCCCTCCCATGCGCAACTTTCCTACATGCGCAACTTTCCTACATGCGCAACTTCCCCTCATCCGCAATTTCTCCTCATGTGGAATTTCCCCTCATGCGCAGCATCCTCGCCGGCGCAACCTCTTCCTCCAGACAACATCCCCCAGTGCACCAGGGTCTGAGCACCAAAGTGGCTGGATGTGGTTCAGTCTCCCATGTTAAGTATAGGACAGAAACACGTTGCCCCCTTTTCAGCCCCTGAAGGGTTAATTTCTCCAGATGGTTCTTGGTGGGAGTTCAGGTGACAGAAGGAACTCCCAGAATTCCATGCTTCAGGCCCAGCAGTTGGGGCGGAATGTTGATGAGTCAGCAATTCTCAATGCAAAGTATAGGGAGGAAAACATGTTGCGCCCCTTTTCACCCCCTTCCGGTTGGAATTTCCGAAAACTGGTTCTTAGTGCACCCCTCAGTCACAGAAGGAACACCCACCCCAAATTTCACTCTTCTAGGGCGGGCAGTTTTGGCAGGGCGGTGATGAGTCAGTCAGTCAGTCAGTCAGTGACTTTTCTCTTTTATATACAGATAATGTTGGGTTTTGCAATTACATGTGCAAATTATTTCTCATTTAAAAAAAACTCTTGCTTGGGAGATAAATGTTTTAAATGGTTGTTGAAGTTCTGGAGGTTAGTGCAATTTTATTTCCTTTTTTGTTTTTGTTTTCAAGCATCATAGGATAATGCATTTATAGACTCTCATGTCTTTAAAAACATGAAGTCATTTGTTACTTTTAACATTTGTTCTATGATTTTTTAAAAAGAATACCCTGTAGGGTTATTAGGCATGAGCTTGGTACAAAAGATGTATCTCTTGGGAGATTTTGAAGCTAGTTTATGTAAGAGGGAAGGGGAAGGTTATGTGAGTGCATTCTGAATAAGAACTATTAAAATAAGTACTTGTTCAAGAGAGTGTTTATTATTTTGGGCCTACTTACACTATTATTCGGTCATTATCCAAATTATAGATAAAATATGTTGTTACTATTAAAGTATTAAACTGAGGAAATGATTTCAAAGAGTGTGGCAACTTTATGGACTTGAACTTAGGTTTAATCTTCCATATTTGAACTGGGACCTCAAAGTTTTGCTATGCTAATTCTGCTGTGCACTCACCTGAATCTTTGAGCCGTAAGTAACATTTATGACTGTTCTTATTGTGATCAAAATGTTAACTTAAGTATGAAGTGCTCTTGGCCATGATTTGTCTCAAAAAAAATGACTTGTGAAAAATAGTATTAAGCTTTCTAAGGCTACAGTCATATACACACTTTCCTGAAAGTCCCATGTGGGTAGACTTATGGGAAGATATGCTTAGGGTTGCATGTCTAAACCCTAAATCAGTCATGGCACACTCTTTTATATATATATATTACTAAAAGTAAGTCCCATTGTTTTCAATAGGGTGTACACTCAGGAAAATGTATATAGAATTTTAGCCTGAGGGTCCAATCCTAAAGCCCCTTGTGCCATCCTGGGAGTGTTTCAAAAGTGCTATATTGCACTCCTGGAGGAGTTGGGCCAATGCAGGAACCAGGGATAGGTAAGATGCACTGGCTGAGCTCAGTCAACACAGGGTTTGGAGGAAGTGGGCAAGGGTTGGAAGTAGGTGTTTGTGAGGTTTCTGGGACAGGTGAGGACGTTCATGGGTACAAGTGGGTGCGGGTATACCACCTGTATATACCACCTGTGCCAGAGGTGGCACAGAACCAAGAAGACTCATTGGGGCTGCTGCCATGTTTCTTCAAGGGGAAAAAAAAATTTCCCCTTGCCCCCAACCTCATTCTGGATACAATGCAGACATGTCAGCCCACCTGCTCCAGTGCTTCTTAGGATTACACTGTCAGGGTATCAGTTGTTTTCCTGCGCCATGGTTGATCATGCGGTGTGAATGCCATGATAACTAGATCCAGCACACCAAGTTGAGCATAGATCATGAAGAGGCACTTGCAGACCATGGGTCAGCTCCAGAGCTCCAGCCTGTTTTGTGGGCTATTGGAGTTTAGTGCAGGCTTTGCCTGCTGCTGCTGAAATATAACGCAGGCAGTGTTGGTAAGCTGTTTAGCTAGTGAGCAGGTATGATGAATAAGCAAAGGAGATAGTGGAGTCCTAGACAGGAATGCAGGATCTACTGTCCACTTTCTTGCATTTTAATGTGTTTAAGGAAAACAATTCCTTTCATGTACTATGCCTCAGCAAAATGTGATTATCTCTATGGATACTTTCATTTGCTTTGTATGTTGTTTGCATCGTATTCTGTAACAATTACTAACATGCTATAGTAATTTTATTGTTCACCTTTGTATAGAGTTAGGTTGCAATCCTTACCGATTTAGGCCAGCACAACTCACCCATCTCCCTATTCTCATGATGATGGTCCATGTCTGTGCATTGGGCTAACCCCCCGGAAGTGTTGCAAAAGTGCCTTATGTGAAACACACACACACACACACACACACACACACACACACACACACACACACACACGTATGGGACTCTGGGAATTGGCCAGAGCATTTGACTCCAGCCGCATACTTCAGAAGTGGTTGATGGCTAGAGAACTCAGAAGTGGATCAACCCCATACTTTTATCAGCGCAATCTCCCCCCCCCCCCCCCCCGCCACACACACACACCAGCAGGCTGGCATGGGAGAGGTTTTGCCTTGGGAAATTCCATGTGCAGGTGCACCTTGCTTGCACAGCAAATTTGAACCTGTGAACAAAAACCACATCCTGGGAGCTTCTTATTTTAGTAAACAAAGTTGTTAATGTCAGAAGAGTCCCCAACCCTACCAACCATTTAGCTGAACTGTTCCATTCAATTAGGAACTCCATGGTAATGAAGCAGCTAGTCTCCAGACCTGGCTGTCTCATCCTTGGTAGAGTGCAAAACTGTAGAAGAACATCTCTACAGCCAATTCTAGATGAGCAATCTTGGGTCATGAAACTACAAGAGGGTTTGATGAGCTCACCCCGCAAAATCACTTGTATGTTTCTATGGGAAAAAAAGATATAAACAATTGGGTCACAAGTCTGTTCCTTGTTATTCTTCATTCTTTCCTTTGCTATCTTGTTGCTAGTTGTGTTGCTCATTTACCTACCGGTACTGGATGAGTCACCCCAATTCCAGCTGCTACCTAAGCACTACTGTTTCAAGCCAGCACCTGAGACAGGGAATTAAATGCTCACTTTTCTTACCAGACTTTTCCCCCTTCCTGAGTGCCATTATCGGCTGCTTTGCCACTGTGTTCTGGGCAACTAGCCCTTTTGGTGCTACCTACCTCTTTTGTCTACTTCCCTCCTTGAAATCAGCTATGGCTACAGTCTTGGCTCTCGGTTTACTATTGATGTTGTTCCCACCTGTAATAAGGGAAAGATCTGCCATATATTGAGTATTGTTAGTATACAATTTTGTGTTTTGGTGATTTTCAACTATTAAAATTTTGTAGATGAATCGTGCACACTTTTCTGGAAGGAGGGCCACATTGTGTCAGAAATGTGATCCTAACTACAGGTTAAATCTCCCCATCTGTGACATTTGGTTCCAGGAACCTCCGTAGTTACCTGTTTTCGTGTTATACAAAAGCAATAGTTTACCATGATAACAAGGCAGGCAATGAACCAAGTTCCCTTTCAAGTGGCTTAAAAGGGCTTAGTTTCAGCCCAAAGGCAATTTGGAAGTGATTATAATATTAGGGAAGGGAGATTCAGCTGAATCCTGAAACCAAAGCTGAACACTTTCTGAATATGTCTAAGGGAATCTTACTTGTTTTAATCTGTTTGTCACATAGCCATGGTAAGCAGGCCGCTTTTAAGTCGTTAACTGCTACTTAAGGGATGTTTATCTTTTATTTTAAAGATCGAACCATAATAGTGTTGAGACAAAATAGCATATTAATAAAATGCATATGGTTAGATTACACATGTATAGTTCAAGATGTGGCATCAAATATGGAGAGTCAATTTTGGGGACTAGGAAAAAAGAATTAATTTAAATAAATTTATACAAATTTGCTCAAATGAAATACTTTAGAGCAATGAGTTTTCAACCAGTGTGCCATGGCACACTGGTGTGCCACGGATAGTCCTCAGGTGTGCTGTGGGAATTTGGAGATTGACATTCATTAATAGGAAAATAGGGGGATTTGAACACCCTGGTGTGCCTTGTCAGTGGTAAAAACAACTGTTGTGCCTTGACAATTTCAGTGCCTTGTTAAGTGCGCCATGAGATGAAAAAGGTTGAAAATCACTGCTTTAGAGAAAGAACTGTGAATGAATGAATGAATTTAAATTGGTTCATAAATGCTTTCACACACATAGAAAGGAGGTGTACACAGCCCCTCCAGTCGTCCTGAGTTGAGGGGAGAGGTCCAGATTATAGTGGATGTGGCAGGATGTATAGAGGGAGCTCGCCGCAGGCTGCATGGAGGCTTGACACAGGTTGTATCAGGCTGCTGAGCTGGTGTTTTGGCACCCTTGCCATAGGTTAATGCATTGACTTTGGTAATTAAGTTCTTCCTGGCTGATAATGCATTTTGGAGGTCATGCTTGCTCTTACTTTTGTCTTGCCCTACCTTCCCCATCACATCTCTAGTATTAAGATTCCTCCACCCAGTTCATTTTCAATACTCTTATCTCTTGGCCTTCCTACTGCCTACTCTTCCAACTGTTATTCAAAATATCTTTCTAAGAACCTCGTTCTCTACTAGCATTTCACCTCTCCTTGAAATTCTGTGCCAGTTTCCTATCAGTTACCATACTAGCTTCAAATGCCAGACATTCGAGGCTCTTTATTCCATGTCCTCCATTTGGGTAGATTCATTTCTTATTGATTTTTGTATGTGTGCAGCAAGTTCATAGTGTTCCTGTGAAACAACTACAAGTATGTCTTGACTTTGAAGGGAAAAAAATAGGGCAGGACATTGCACATGTCTGCAAACAAATAAGTATGCTCAGGCTGAAAATGGTTGGAGATGTCAGGATGAAAATGGCAGTTTAAAAATGTACAGACTTTCATAGAATCCTAGAGTTGGAAGGGACCCAGTGGATCATCTAGTTCAATCCCCTACCTGTAGTAGGAAATCCTCATCTTGTGGGGACCCATGTGTGCTTAGACAAGCCAAGTTGGGGGACTGAAGCAACAGTAAGGCTTTGTAGCAAGAGTTGCAGGTGAGTGTAGTATGGAAACTTCACAGCAGAAAGAATATTTTATTGCTTCTCTCTAGAAACGTTACAGTGACCTTGTGCTCTGGTGGTCCTGACTATAGTTTAGTTAAAGATGCAGCATCAGTTATGGAGAGTTGCAGTTGCATGAGTAATTCAGTTGTCCAAAAAGTGAGGGCATAATGCAATGTACCTCATTTGGAACTACAACCGACCAAGACTATTGTGACATGGCTTTAGTTTCAGCTAAATTCCCTACTCCCCCCTGCTTCCTGGTCATCTGAATTCTCCCATGCAGTTGCTTCGCCTCACTGTGGGTAAATATGGATGATCAGTTTACTGTGTGGGAAATGTGAGGATGTTTGTTGGGTTCTTAAATGTGCATCAACGTCCTGCAACACAGATGGCTGTGGCTGGTCCTGTCATATTCCACGGTTGCTGTTTCTCTGCCCCGAGTTGCTAGCTTGTCCTGTTGCTATGTTGTGGGGATATTAGTTCTTCCAGTCCCTCCCTGCATAGCTGTGCTATTTTGTCAATAGTTCCTGGTTCTTTGTTTATGGAAGTAGATGATTTGTTCTGTTCTTGCCGTCTGAAAAGTTTATGCATACTGATAATGCTAATGTTTGCGCTGGTTTCAAAATATGTATGTGATTTGTCCGTTTCCAAAAAGCAGTTTTCTTTGCTCAGCTGGACTATTTTTTTAAAGCGGTGCCTCTGTGCTCTACCCCAGGAATTTTTTAAAGTTGAAGTTGAAGATCCCCCCACAAGGTTCATTTAACATGCAAAAATCACATCCGCACACACACCCACTTGACACACGCGAACATGACTTCAGAGATTATCATAGTGTGGTTTCTTGGCAGAGCGACCAGATGTCATCTTGGCCGGTTTCTTGGCCGAGTGACCAGCCCAATCACAAAAAGAGGACAAGCCCCCTCCACCCAAAATGTAGGACATTCAAGAAAAATGTAGGATATGACAAAATAAAAACTAAAAACACTCATATATATATCATAGTGTGATTTCTTGTCTGAGTGACCAGATGTCATATATATTGCTTTCATGTGGTTAATTTAAATACTATCTTACTTATTTTTTATTTTTAAAATTATTACATTATATTATATACAGTATGACTCACTCACTCACTCATCAATGCCCAGCCCAAACCACCAGACCTGAAGCGTGAAATTTGGTGAGGATATTCCTTCTGTGATGTAGGCACCCACTAAGAATAAGTTTCTAGAAATTTAACAGCTAAGGAGCTTAAAATGGGTGCAATGTGTTTTTGTCCCTATGCTTAGTACTGAAAACTGACTGATCAACACCCAGCCCAATACTGAAAACTATCTGATCAACACCCAGCCCAAACCCCTGGACCTAGAAGCATGAAATTTGGGGAGCATATTCCTTCTGTGATGTAAGGATCCACTAAGAATGATTTGGTGCCTGCTGCCCATGTTGCCTGCTGGTGCCTGGTGCCCAGTAGGGATGACTGGTCATGCCAGGTGCATGGTAGAAATGCCCAGTGGTGCCTGGTACCAGGTCCCTGGTGGCCAGCAGGGATGCCTGGTGCTGCCCAGTGGTGACTGGTGCCTGGTAGGAATGCCTAGGGGTGCCCATTGTCCCATAGGGATGCCCGGTTTCTGGTGGTGCCATGTGCCCGGTCATGCCCACTGTGGTGCTTGCTGTCCACTGGTGCCTGCTGTCTACTGGTGCCAAGTACGGCTGCCCAATGCCCAGAATGACCATTTAGAATGGAGGACAGAGTGCCTCTATTTTAAAGTAATGTATCAGAGGGAATTTTGGCAGGTGCTGCTTTTTTTAACTCTTCTATCTTGACTTACACCTACCTAATTTCCTCTTCTTTGCAATAGTTAAAAGTATAGGCACTCTGTCCTCCATTTTATACAGTCACACTGCCAATGTCCAGTAGGGCTGCCCAGTGTCCACCGGTGCCTGCTGGTGCTGTCCACTGGTTCCTGCTGGTGCCCAGTGTCCTGCTGCCCACTGCATGGTGATGCCCAGTGGTGCTTGCTGCCCAATGGTGCTTGGTAGGGATGCCTGGTGCCTGGTGGTGCCCGCTGGTGCCTGCTGCCCATTGTGTGGTGGTGCCTGCTGGTGTCCACCACCCAATGCGAGTTGTGCCCTTTGCCCACCAGTGCCCTGGAGTGCCTGCCAGTGACCAGCTGTGTCTGTGTCTGCAAATATTCTTGAAATTTTAACTCCCACAATGACAACTACATTCAGCTACTAATACATATAATTTATTACTTATAAGAAGGCTATGTGCTGCCTGCTCACAAGGAAAAGGAGAGCAACTGAGATTTTTTTCTAGGATGAGGCTAAAAAAGAGGACATGTCTTGGTAAAAGAGAACATATGGTCACCCTGTTTCTTGGTAAAAGAAAACTATGAAATGTGGCAAAATTCAACAGAAGAACAAAATAGGTTATGCAGAGTCCAAGAGTATATAAACAACACTTGGGATTTGAAATCTGAAGCTGGGGGAGCAGAAAACAAGGAAGACAAGCCATTCCTTAAAAGAATATTCTATTGTCTCTATTTCAGGGGAATATTGTCTCCATTTAATATCACCAGTCATAGATTATTACCAGTAATAGAAAAAAACAATTCAAACACATGAAGTGGGACATCCTTACTACTTATCAATGACTTCAACTTTTACATTCATAAAAATGCATGACAAGGGAAAAAAATCACAATATATTTGTAATAATTTTGAATATCAAAGAATTATGTGTTAAAATACTCTTCCATGTAGTGTAGTTTAGTGGCTAAAGCTGTAATAGTAACTCTTAGTTAGGCCAGCATAAGTCCTAGGATATGTCCTGTACTGGCCTGGGAGTGTCACAAAAGTGCTGTAAAGGCACCTCTGCTCAACTCCTGGGGGGATGGTAAGGCCAGTGCACAGACATGCATGGGGAGTGCACAGACAAGCACAGCGATGGGAAGACCAGTGAGTTATGTTGGGTTAGGCTTGGATTGCTCCCTAAAAGGGAGAGCCACAGTCAGGACTTTTGTGGTTTGAATCTTACCTCTGCCATAAACTTCATTAGATGAAACGTATGAAATCCTTTACCTCTGAGACCAAGAGCTGAAAGAATGTAAACTTGGATATAGTGTATTTTAGTGCACTCTGCATCTGCCTTGAGGTAATCATTAGGGTTTACAGGCAGTGTTGGAGAGACCAGGCATAGTCGTGCAGTTGAACATGCTGCACAAAAATAGAAATGAATGGAGGCTGCACAACAGTGCTTCTTTGTGGACTACACTGCGCTGTCCTTTGTTTTATTTCTTTGTTCATATTTGCTGTTACTGGTGCTGGTGTGTGTGTGACACTTCCTTTTCACAATTTGCATGAACAGTTAAAACCAGAATGACAGACTTCCTCTCATGTTTGTTCAATTTAATAAACTTCATTAGGGTGTTCAACTTAAAAAAATTTCCGGTGGTTTCATTTTGTATTATATTCTAGTGTGGACGATAAGATGTTAGGTGTGTCAGATAGTTTTGTTCATCTGTGAGGACTGTGGTCTGATCAGCCCACAACTGGATCTCTTTTATGGCTAAGCGTGATCTCTAGCCTGCAAGTAAGTTTATTATCACAGCTTAGCAGTATTAAAAAAATTACGTACATGCCTGGTCTTTGAGTTCTTTTTCAGTGCAGCTCGAAGAATCTCCTGCTACAACTTTAAGGCTGCAATCCTAAAGTACTATAGCCACAAGAGAAACTGTAGTGTGCAACCCTAATGTGCAGCCATTCAAAGTCACATCAACATCTTTAATGTTTTTTTCTCTGAAAGAATTCATATATCTCTATTCAAACTTTGACATTTAGGCTGCAATCCTAAAGACACTTTCCTGGGAGTAAGATCCACTGAACACAATGGTGTTTACTTTTGAGTAGACATGGTTAGGATTGTGCTGTAACAATGCCATCCTGTGTTGCCTCAGGCTGCAATCCTAAAGACACTTTCCTGAACACAATGGGTCTACTGAGAAGACATGGTTAGGATTGTGCTTTAAGTTGATTATATAAGCAAGGTACAGAACTCTGTGCTTATCCTGATATTAGGCAATTAATTCATTAACATTTAATCATATCACCACCATAAGTTGTCTTGAGCTCCTGGGAGTGGCACAAACGCCTACATTTGCCTTTCTGCCAAGAGGTAGCCCCAAGGTTTGTGATGAGGCTGGGGTGATATGCTTATTGTTCCAGTACTGGAGAAGCAGCACACCAAAAGGTGTCATAGGGAGAAATGAAAAGAGACAGGTATTAAGGGTACCCATAGCTTCCATGGCAGCAGAAATAAAATATATATTAAAAACTGGTGTAGAAGCTACCCTTCTTCCTTCCGCCAGTGTAACATACTTCTGGAAAAATGGTGAAGCAAAAGTCTGAAATGGTGTTTTGCTTCTGACATTAGTGGCTGCCTCAAATCACACACTGCTTTAGCTGTTGTAGCACAGACTGAGGCATGTGCTGGGTCACCTGGGTACGATCAGGCCTTCTAGGGTCTTTGCTGAAACCTCCTAAATTTCCTTAAAAACAATCCCCAGTGTTAGGAATTTTCCACTGTCGAAGCTGGCATAATTCCTCTCAATTAAACATTACCATTTGCTAGTTTTAAAACTGTAAAAATATAATTTTCACTAACAACTTAGTTGCACAGGATGCGCTGCATGGAAATTAGCAGGTGCAAATGAAGTGCAGTTGGAGAAGGAGAGGAGGAAAAGCCATGTTTTTGTGCACGGACGAATTGTAGATTCATTGCTAAGATAGTTTTGGGTTGCAAATGCATTCATTAGCTTTTCTGTCAGAAACTGAAGTAAGTGGTTTACAAGGGGGAAAAGGAAAGCTAAATGAAAGTTTTGGTTTGAGGAGGTGAGCAGATTGCAGCTGTCGAGTCAAAGGCAGATAAGTCTCACGATACTAGGAGAAAAGTGCTGCAAACAGTGGCTTAGATAACATTTTATAGCCTGGCGCCAAGTTCAAAACGATACCCCAGAAATAACAGCTCACCTGGGCTTTTAAAAAAATAAAAATGGGGGAAAATCTTCTTCCTTCTCTCATGTTAATACCTTTTTTGGTTCCCTGCTATATCATTATAACACCTAATTATAATCATTCTTATGAAAATCATTTTTGTTACATAATGCAGTTGGTCTTACAGTATATTCTTGTTATTTGGTGTAACTTTTGCTAGAGATATATTGATCCAGTTTGTTTCATTATATTTTGCATCAAACCATATATAATATGATGGTATTATTTGAAAATACCAGGGATGTCACCAAGCTAAGATGTCACCATTTTGGCCACTTAGGTCAAGTTCAGGTTGTTGTCCCCCTAAATCTTGCTGCATTTGCCACCCCTGCACCTCCTTAGCAATGCCAAGGGCTACAAAGAATTTGTATGAGGGAAAGCAAGAATGGAGTTTGTTTTCATCCCTCCGTCCCCCATGAGCTCTTTAGCTGAGATGTGAGAGGGCACTGGAGATGCCAGCACCACAATGTCTCCTTGCCCTACAGGTGTGTAGCATATGATGTATTAATAAAATAAATAATAAAAATAAAAATAATAAATAAAATAATAAAATAGGGCTAACCTGGCTATATTCCAGAGTACTGGGAATGCATGCTAGTCCTTTGAGCTCCTCCCTTGACTCTTATAATGGGTTCAGAACTTAAGGGTGGAAAGTGAGATTGCTTTCCCTCTCCAGTGACAGATGTCACTGGAAGGGTTTGTCTCGGGTGAAAGAGATGAACACATTAAGCTGCGGACACTTCAGGAAATCTGGGTACTTTCTTCTCTGAGATAGGTCTAAATCTGAAGTTAAGCAGCAGTTATCCTCCTACCAGAAATCTGAGCACTGGGCACCAAGGACTGGCCCTCTCTCTGCTTCTGGGGATTTTCTCCTCCAATAAAGAGGTTCCTTTTCCTATTTGATGGCAACTGTAACCATCTCTGTTGTAGCTGTATTGCTTCACCAACCCTGGTATGTCTCCTCCCCTTCCATTCCTCAATTTCCAAAATGTACAGGAAGGAGGTTGCGATAACAAGTCCTTATGTGGCATTGGAAAGCCTAACTCTTTCTACTTTACCAGATGTGGCCAGGACCTTAAAGATCCTCGAGAGAGATAGGTTAACAGGCCAGTTAATGAAAAACTATCCAGCGAAGAGATTGTTTCTGGTTAATCTGCTTGGATGAGCCTTTGCAGAGGCCTGTGTCTGCTAGTTCTCTTGGTCAAAAGGACAAGACAGTATTAGGCACTGTGTGGTCTAACCTCATGACCCTGAAGGGCTGTTTGTGCTATAGGAAAATGCTCAGTGGCAAGAACTTCCAACAGTCTGTTTTGCACATGTTGTTTTGCAAACTAATTTCTAGTGACAAAATAAATTAAACAATTTAAGCACAGTACAATTCTTCACTTAAGCAATCAATTGAGCAGAACAGAAAGAAAGGCAGTCAATTTTCAGACTTACATATAGACCCAGCTCTTTAGAATGACCATATAGCTGAAAGCCATCATCTTATTCTGCCTAATAGATACTGTCATGTAGCTGAAAAAAGCTGAATGTAGTCAACCATAGGAATTGGGAGCAATAATGTAACCCAGTTATATGATTCTAACATTTTTGCCACTTTGACCAGAGTTAATTTTGTGTGCTGACTGATACTGTAGTTCATTCTCCCCTCTAAGAAGGATGCTTGGAGGTCATCTAGACTGGCCCCATGGGCCAGTCTTCTCCAGGCTAAATATACCAAACTCTTTTAAGTGTTTCTCATAGGACTTTTTTACCAGACAACTGACTGTCTTAATTGCCTTTCTATGAATCTTCTCCAGATTGTCAATGTTTTTTGTAACATGTTCAAATGGATGCAGTACTCCAAGGAAAATCTGCTAGTACCCATATTTATTCAATATAATGCATCATAGAATATAATGTGCATCCTATACCTATAATCAAACTACTCTATTTACTCAATTCTAATTAACATCAAATCTAACGCACACCCTGATTTTGGAGACTGAGTTCTACAGAAAAAGGTCAGCCTTATATTTGAGTAAATGCAGTATGTTCTTGCATTGGTGTGACAAAATGGCTTAAGATGGAAGTTCCTGGTTCAAAACTAATTAGACTCACTCTCCCCATCTTTTAATATGGAGATAATCTTTGCTATACAGACATTTTATGAAGATTACTGGTTTAATGGAGGTGAATCTGTCAATGTCACATAAATGCTTTATGCAGAGACCTGATGCAAAATAATAGCAGTAACAATCAGGTGGAATCTCTTGGAGATTATTTTAATAAAATATGGAGAATGTCTTTATTTCACATCTACTGTAAAGCTTGCTTTGGTAAAATACAAGAATTTATTTTGTTGTCCTATTCACAGGTGTTAAGGGGCTTTTTGGGGGGGCAATAATTTCCCTTGGGTAGAATGCCTGGTATTGATATAGTGAATACAGTATAAAATTTGTTCAACCACTTTCTTCCTTAATTGATTTTGATCAGCTTAATCAAAACCTGTATTTTCTACCATATTTTTAATTAAAATTTTGATCTTAACTGTTCTTAGCCAAATATGTTCCACTCATATAACTGAAGTTTAATTTCCAGGCATGATTAGGTCTGTAGCTTTTTAGAGCCCACTGCAAATCATGTTTACTTGGAAATCAGTCTCACTGAACTTAATGGGAGTTTTTCCCTTAGTAAGGTTTAGGATTGCATCTATTCAGCACAATCCTGGGCTTGTTCATTCAGAAGGAAATTCACATTCAGAATATGTGCATAATTTATATACATCTGAAAATATGATTAAAAGTGCTGTGAGATCCTAGGAAATATCTACTCGCTTCCAACGGTGATCTACCATTTACCTCTAGGAGAAGCCCAGAAGCAGGGCATGAAGTATGCAATCCTATATACACTTTCCTCTGAACTTACTTCTGAGTTGACGTGCTCAGGCTTGCAACCAAAGTCACTGGTCCATGTAGCTGTTATTCAGCAGGAGTTGCTACATGGTGACTTGCTTCCTGTAAATAGGGAAATTCCATATAGTCGTCCTGACTAACAGGCGTTAATAGTTGGCAGTAATACTCTTATTGACCAATAAGTCCTGTAAAACTCCAAGTTTGATTTGCTTCCAAACAGACATATCTGAGACTGAGTTGAAATTGTTTGTTTTTGAACATGGGCATCAATGTAAAAGAAGTATCAACTCGAAATTATCTGTTCCCTGTGGATTTTCCAAATCCCTTAGGGCTGAAGATGGGTTAAAAAAATTAATACAACAAATATTATTGTGAGCTGACAATGACATCCCCCCTCCCCTGCAGCAACCTTACCTAGTTGATCTCTGGAAGCACTTCTGGAATATTGTGTACTCTCTACGGTTTAATATGAGCTGAGTTAATGCAGTCACATTTTAAAGAGCTGAGATTAGAGTTGTGAAGAACAGCAGGATGCTCGCACAGTGGGACATGGCTGACAGTCAACAATTCGTGTTCTGCATCTGTGAAAAGTCCCATGTGTTCTTGCAGTTTAAATTCTGCATCCATTTAGCAGGAAAATACTGAAGAGGTATTATATTAAAGGACAATATGTTTAGAATCTCTCTCCAGGTGGATTTTTGCATTTTTTTTGGGTAGGATGAATGCAAGACACAATTTCAAATTTTCTTCCTCTCACATCTCCAATATGGGGGTAATCTTATAGTCTTCCCATTATCAAAGTACTGTATGTGTATATTTAAAAAGCAATTTAAATGTGGACAATATTATTAATCTTGAAAAGTGTTAATGGACTGAGCATTTTACAAATCTGTACAGCAAGGATAGTTCCTGATTCAGAGATAGTATTTTCTAATACTCTGTGAGCATGCAGTAGGTAGATATTGTAGTAGGTTGATATTGGTGTATGATGTGATGGGGAAAAGAATAGGATTGGGCTCTTATGCAAAGATCCCAACATACGCACATATACTGAGTCACAATGAAGTTGCGTCACTTGTTTTGTCAGAGCTTGAAGCTCAGAATTTTGCTATTCTGTTACAGGTTTGGACCAAGAACAAAATTATGGATATCAGCTCTTGCATCTGATTTATTGACAGAGATCCTGGGAATATTTCTTTGATAAAATTGTTATAACAAAAACTTGCTGTTCTGAGTTGGCTTTATATTTTAGAGATCATTAGTATTAAGAAGAAGAAAAAATAAAAGTAGGAATAATAAAAATATTAAGAAGGAAAAAATAAAATAAATTAATCTCTTAACATTAAAATTAAGTGGATGCATTATGCCATAGTAGTGGGATAAATTTCTGTTCCCCCTAATAAAATTATTTATTAAAGACATTTATGCTTCATCTTTTACCCCACACTCCACAGTGGGGTACCCAGGGTGAATACATCTAACCAGTTTGACTGTGTTCCCCATGAGGATCTGATGAGATATGGCAAAACCAGGAAAGCTGTCAGTCATCAAATTGTTCCAAACATCCATCTTACAACTGAACTAACCCTGGTATGTGAGCAACTAGGCACTTCCTAAGTGGTGTTTCTCCTTTGTATGTTAGCATGGGCCTCTTGGGGATGACACTGGGTGGTAAAGACCTGAGGGGATTATGAGTTGCTCCAGACCAATCTCTTCAAACTGGGACAATAGGCAGCAAAATAGATGTATTTCAATGTAGGTAAGTGTTAGAAATCATTATTAAACAGATGGGATGCACCTCACTTCATATTGTATAAAAGTTGTCTGAATATATATAAGCAAATGATTATGCATGCCCTTAATGTTTCCTAATGCTGCTTTGGTTTCTGGTCCTCTTTTCACCCATCTCAAACTTGTTTTCATTAAGTTATTTCAAATAACTTCCTGGTGATTTAAGTAAAAGTGCAGCCTTTAATGTTAAATCAGAGTCTGACAGAGGAATCCTAATCCCTGATTAGGCCATCACAAGTTCCATACTGGCCTGGGGTCAAGTCCCTAAGGCCTTCTGCATTAATCTTGGGGCATTAGGCTAGTGCACTGACATGCACCTGCCTCTCCACACCACTGCAGAAACAGGGAGATGGTGAGTTCTGCTGATTAGGACTGCATCCTGACAGACTATGTACCATTATTTGTATAGGGCGCCAGGTTAACTTTCACATTACCTCTAAAGGCTTTTCCCCAAGCTATGTAATTCTGCTCAGGATACATTCTGAAAAATAGAACTTTACCTGCTTCTATTTTATAGAGGCATTTGGTGGGTAAAGAATACTAGCACTAATGTATCTTGTATTGAGCAGCTAATTGTATTTCTTTTTGAATGTAACCTCATTTGATTTTATCCTGCTGAGCCAGTTGTATCCATGGGTACCTTTTGGCTCTATTTAATTATTTCCCCCACCATCCAGATTTTCAGACTTTTTTTCCTTGAATCTTCACTCTCCCTTTGTCTCACACCTACTCTTGTGATCTTAAGAATTATTTCTTCTGCAATCTCATAGCCTAAGTACATACAGTTAATTTTGGTGACACTTCCATCTTAAAGCTGTGTTCTTTACTATTGCTAACAAATTATAGCTAAGACTAAAAATTGAAATCTTCTTGGAGAGTTCTTGCCTTTGCTTATAATTCTGGATGATTGGACTTGAGATGGTGATTCTGAGTCTTGGGGTGGTCCTACCTCATTCAGCTAACTCCCCAGCCTCTGAATGGGCTTCTGCGTCACAGATAGAATCCCTGGGAAACACTTGCTCTTTTTCTTCCTTTCTCTTGAAGCATGTGATGGAAAAAGTATGGATTCACTTTTGCTGGCAAAGATGCAAATACCCTAGTGTAATGCCAGGCTGGTAGGGAAGGAGGTTAGGATCTGACTAAGTTGACGAGGCTAGTCCCAACTCCGGATCTGATCCACCCACCTGCCTAATCTCCCCCTGCTCCCCATCCCCAAATGTTCTTACTCTGTCCTCCTGCATCCCAAACCAGATCTGATGCTGGAGACTGGCGCATCCAGACACCTTGAAGATGGCACAAGTTTGTTGAGCCAACATAAGCAATGATTAGGATTGGATTCCAAGTCTGTTTTCCTACCAAGCAATGGTCATCTTCGGCACTGCTTTAACGATATAAAACCCAAGCACAAGACATTCCTAAACATGTTTTGTTATGATGCTGTATGTGAACTGCTTTGAATACTATAGAATGAAGCATATATACATGCTAATTATTTTTATTTTAAATCATGACTCTACAATATGTTTATAATTTTAAATTAAATGATTTAGAGAAGAAAGTAGTTGGTGTTATGGTGTGTGTGCACTGAAATAAAAGGAGGGATTAAACAGCTGCAACAAATATTGAGGGGGAAAAATAAGAACAGCTGTGCAGAATAACACACTATCCTATATTCCCAATATGTTTCAAAGTACTGTAGCTTCTTTCCCAAGGGAATACAGTTAAGGACGGCTTGTGACTCTGCTCATGCACTTAGTATTTGTGCTCAAATTTTTTTTTCTGTATTACTGCGTCTGTGTCTGCTTACGGTCTGACTTGTACTTCAGAAAAAAATGGTTACTTGTGAGAAATGGACTGTGCAGTCTTAAGTGCCAGTGCTGAGCAAATGAATAGATCAGTTAACTTATTTGCCTGTAGTTACCAAGGAGCATCTGTGTAGGACAGTTGTGTAGAAAATCCCTTTGAACACTTTGGGATGAAATTTGGGAGTGAACGTGCAGGGTATTATGCTATAAAGTGCCTGGTCCAATTCCCGATTTATGGCAGTGGATCTTGTCTGTTAATATCTATTCACAGTAATGTGAAAGGCATGCCACAATGTGTGTAGGAGGGGGACTTTCAGGGTAGTGACTGTGAGGGACGGGTGCAGAAATGGGCCAGAGGGATGGATCTTAGGATCTCTCCTACCTTTTTAAAGTAAAAAACTTTTGTTGGGTTTCTGGTTCTCCTCTTTACCATAGAATGCTTTTTGCACTCAGTTGGTGCAACTAAATGCTATAGAGTGGTGGGGAAAAGAGTTAGATTCTAAGTTTTGGGATGAAAGACAGTATTTAACTACTGTAACCCACAATATGTTTTTTTAATTTTTATATTGTGCACACTACACAGTATTAATTTTGGCCCTAGTTGAAAGATTGCTTAACATTACTTTTTTAACCATATAATTTTTTTTAAAAGTCTGTTCTTAGATTCTTGTGATTATGACATCACTTCAGTAGAACTGGCATAACATAATGGTTAAAAAACATCAGAAATAAAAACAGAAGGCTAGCGACTTCTGATGAAAGTTTGAAGATATATGCTGGGAATTTCTTTAAAGGTTTCCTTCTTGGAGGAGGATTTTCTAGAAAATGTCTCTCTCTCTCTCTCTCTCTCTCTCTCTCTCTCTCTCTCACACACACACACACACACACACACACACACACACACACACACACACACACACACACAACCTATGGAAATTAGAGAGCCATAGAGCACAATCTTAACCATGTCTACTCAAAAGTAAGCCCTATTGTGTTCAATGGGTCTTACTCCCAGGAGAGTGTCTTTAGGATTGAACCCTTATTTGGTTTTTCACAGGCCAATTGTAATTCCTTTCTCCCACAGATAAAGCTGACCCAAAACAGCTCACTGATTATATATGTATATAGAAGATACATTATTAAAAAGCATGCTTCTACTTAATTTAGCAAAAGTTTCAGGCAATATTATTATAGATTCCCATTCCATGTTTTTTGCGATATGTAAGCATAGGTGAGAGATGAAAAAGGAAAAAACCAGTTTTCCTTAATTATCTAAAATGAACTACAATGTTTGGGACCAGACTACTGTTTGCTTTTGTAGGTGTGGGACAGAGGATCTCGAGTTGAAAGTTGACACAGAAACTGAAAATGCATATGGAAAATGCACTTGGCTACCACTGACATTTGCATGAATGTATGATGTACTGCAAAGACTAGTTCTAAAGGCTGCATATTCTGGCAGGGGATAGGATTAGTCTGTTAATATATGTGTGTGATAGTTAACAATTAAATAAATGAAAACTCTTTTGATATTGTCATTGTTACCCCAAAGGCTAGACTTTGAAATTCTCCTCTTACCTAATTTTACATTCCTATTAATATGAATTACAAGGGAGAGAGTTTGGTTCTGGAAAGGAGAAACTAGGATATTGAAATCAACTGGTTAAGGCCAGCAAATTACCAATAGGTAACATTTTAGACCAACCCCTCCCCCACGGATCCTGAGATTCAACTTATTAGTGTTCTGCCTTAATTATATGGCCTATCATTTACTCTTAAGTATAAATGTGTGAATAAGTATAAGAAAAAAGATTCCTTGCCAGTAGCATATACAGTGGTACTTTGCTTAACCAGTGCCTTGCTTAACAAGTGATCCACATAACAAGCAAAACTTTCTCTAGGATTCTGTCTCACATAACAAGTGTTGCTTCATTTAACAAGCATACTCGTTGGCAGTTGGGGCAGATGCGCTGGCCAGCAGCCCTTTTAAAAAGCATCAGAGCTGCCTAGTGCACCTGCCCATAGCAAAAGCTGTTCCTCCAGTGGCTGGCATCTGCTGGGCAGAGGGAGAGAGCAGTGGAGAAGAGTGAAGCAGCTCAGGGCTAGCCAGGAGGGAGCAGGGGAGAGAGAGGCTCAGGATGAAAAGAAGGAGAAGGTGGGGAGACATTTGGAAAGTGTCTTGGATTGCAGAAGAAATTGTCTTGGATTGCAGCCTCCTAACCATGTCAACCCAGAAGTAAGCCCCATTGTGTTAAATGGGGCTTACTCCCAGGAAAGTGTCTTTAGGATTCCAATTTTTTTAAAAAATCCAAAACACTTCTGGTCCTAAACAGTCCAGTTAAACAACACTAACCTATAGTTATAAATTTTCAAGAAATCAAGATTAGATACAAAATTATTAGAAACTTTTCTTTTGAAAAAATGGGCATTGTTATGTGTTGGTGGGAGAACTATATAAAGTGGTGGATTATTTTTGACCATATAGATGTTGACTCTTCCCTGTGTTTTCATTGGATGATTCTTATGAATATCAAAGTGTGCATGAGGATGGAGACTGCTGATGCTTTCGGTCAGCTGGTGGTCATGTTTTTAACAATTTCATTAAGGAGTTAATATACAAAGTGATGGGACTCCAAAGCCAAGCATAAAGGAATATATTAGCAAACACATTTTTCTAATGAAAAACAAATAGAGAGAATAGAATAAAGAATGGTTGGTTCAAAAGCAGAATTGAACTGTAAAGTATTCTGAAGTTTATTTATGATCAATTCAAACTTTCTGTGCAATCCTAAGCATGTCTACTCAAAAGTAAGTCCCACTGAATTCAATAGTACTTACTCCCAGGACAGTGTGGTTAGGATTGCTGCCTTTTTTGGGTAAATTCATATTTAGTTCTGAAAGAACTGTAGCAAAAATTAAATAATCAATTTAAAGGATGAGTTTCTCCATTTTAATTTTCCCCATCAAAAAGGAACTGCTTCCCCTATTGGAACATATGGGTACCTGAGGACACCATGGCAATAAATACCAAGATAGTGAATTTTTATGAACACAAAAGAACTTTTAGGAACATGAAATGCATTAGTACACTGCAATGCTCCCTTGAAAGAAGGGTCGAAGGGCCATCATTGCCTCACCTGTAGCAGACCCTTTAGGGAGAAAATATAAAAGCTTTTCTGTTTGTTATCTCTATTTTTTTTTTACATGGCACGATTGGGCTAGTAGTGAATTGTTGCAAATAGTCATGGAGTTGCAATTTGAATCTTGGATATGATATATGATTATGAAAAAATGGAATGACAAGGATTTATTCTGTTTTAAACATATTCACTCGACACCAGGCAGACATCTATAGCCCAGTCCTATTCAGAAACTATACTCATGTCTGTCATGCAAATGACGACATCAATCAGATCATAAGTTAATCCTGTCTATGTGGTACTGATGCCACACCAGTGCAAATGCCAGCCCTATCCTGATGTATTCCTTCCAGGTAATAAATCCAATATCCTTGGAAACACCAACACAGATTATCAGTGTATCAGTGCCCTGCATACAGAATGTCATCACCATGAAACTGACCCATCATCCATGTGCCATTGAGTTGAACCCAGAGTACAATAGTTATATGATATTCAAAGAGTCAATCACTGCATCAAATCAGTCCCAACACTGGCAGGTAGAGAAGCACCACTGGATGAACTGAGCAGGAGGTTGCTGTAAGTTCCCTTCGGATCTGCATGAAGTCTCTCTGTGGGACAGCTGGTTATGAGCATCAAATCCTAATTTGATGTAGTATAGAGACAGCATTTCTCCCACCCAGTCTCTTTTTGCAAGTTACAAATCAGGTCCCTTTGCTATCTCTTTTTATTCTTAAGGAACAGGATTTATTTTGACACTATGGTAAATCTGGATTTCATCAATTTTAGATATTATAACTGGGATTAAAGCAATAACTTGCATAGTGCTGTAAATGGCACCTGCAACAATTTTGAACAGAATTGGGGTGGGAGCATAACTTTTTTTGGTTCTAATACCTACACATTAGGTATACTGGGGTGATAATTTTTAAAAACTGTAAAGTTAAATGTTTTTATATTTGAGAGAAATATTCTGTTCTCATTCCTGCTCTCTCTGGTTGTTTGTTCAACTGTCTAAACTGCTTTGTCGTAGTTGCCCCGACACTATGTGTTCAGGTTTATGGGTTGAACATTTCCTATCCAGTATAGAATGGAGCTGTAAATTTATTTCTTGATTATAATCTTTTTCACTGACTATTGCGTGCAAGAGTTCACCGCGTATCAGGAAAGAGGTCTTGAACAGAAATTTGTACCTAATGGGGAGCCAGCTGCAAGGAGCACAAGTCTATGTTGTTTATTTTCAGCCATCTGTGTTGTTAAGCAGATGGTACCCAGAATATCATACCTGCTGCAGTTTTTCGTTTGGTTAGAGTTCATTTCAGGTCTCGGTGATAAGGAGTTATATAAAAGACAAAAGCATTGTATTCTCACATATTTGGCACACTCTACTAAGCTCACACTCTTGAATTTTGCTTTGCCTGCTAAAGCCTGCAGAAAGGGAAGACAGAAATGTTTTTTTTTCTTTTTGGCAGCCTGTCTATATTGCATTGCACAAGATTACAGGAAACCAATCTGCACAAGTGCAGTTGGTGGTGGGGGGACGACAACACACCATGCCCTCAGAAGAACTTGCCTCTTCCCGCTATCCAAAAATGTTCAAAATAGTTTCACTTTGAAGAACTGCAAGTCCCTTTGGTCAATTACAATGCCACAACTCCACAAGATGATGCCACAAAATGCAAGGGGTTCGTGCAATTGAATCTTAGCCACTTGGGTTGTCGACTTCTGGGAAAGGAAAGTTGGAATCTCCAACATTTGGTTCTATTTGTAGATTGATTCAGAACATCTGCCTGCAAGAAAATCCAAAATTTTAAGGGGTGTTTTTGAAAGATGCTAGAAGGTCCTCCCTTCTGATTTAATTTGTGGGAGTTTGTGCCACCACATTTTTCCTCTTCAGCATGGCCTCTGAACAGACTTAGTGATAGGCTTATCTAAGATTTATTTAGTTTGGAGTGGCCCTATCCCGGCCCGAGGACCAGATGTGGCCTATGGCAATGTGGCCTGTGGCAAGACCCATGGATATACATTTTAATTTTCTAGATCTGTTTCTACACTCTTGTATGTAAATTTATTCAAATTTGAAATATAGATCATTTTTCCATCTCCTGACACAGCACCAGAGAGATGATGTGGCCCTTCTGCCAATAAATTTGAACACCCCGATTTAGTTCAAGAAGGTTATAACACAAGTTACCACCATTAATAAAATGTGTTGATTTGGCCACAGCTTTCAGGTTAAGATGCTTATAGTTTGTTGCATATTTCAGTATATCAGTGAGAAGCTCACTGAGGAATTTTATGCAATTAAGTTTGAAAACAAATATAGACGCCTATGTAACATAACTCGTACTATAGAATAATTCTAACTATAGTTTTGGATTTTTTAAGTGTTATAAATGTACAGTAAAGCACACTTGTAACACCTTGGGATTTGGGTTGGCAGGCACAAGGATGCACACATGCCTCCTGGCATCAAGATCCACACAGCTAGAGGTATGTTTGCACGGACATAGTGGTTTGGAGAGGGCATTGTGAGGCGGGGAGAGGGCTGGCTAATCAGTAGGCTGGACCTGGGAAGGAGATGGACAAGGATCAGTGTGTAAGCTGGATCCTAACCCCCATTTTAAGTGGCTGGACCTCACATCAGGCTGATCAGATGTGTACTACCTCTTTAGATGGCACTGATCCAATAACCCCCATAGAAACAGCTGCCATATAACATAGGTAAAAGGGGAAGAAATAAGCTGTGCTGCAACACAGCCTAGTCCTGCCTTGGGTGCAGTGCAAGCCAGTCAGCCTGGCTGTTCCAGGGCAGTTTAGGATGAGATTGTTAATACTGTAGGTGAGCATTATAAACATTATTCTTTTAATATACTTTTTTGTACTTTCCCCAGAAACTATTTCCTCCTTGGCATCTTGCTAGCTTGAACAGCATTGTCTATTAAATTAAGTATCTAATTTGTTGGATGACACAACTGACTACTTATGGTATATGAACTGGTTTTGGAGCTGTAGTCGTAAACAGGACATTAACTGCACATAAAATGTTGGGGGTCCAATTTAATTGTGATCGACGCCTCAATAACCGAGCGTACGTACACACGAGTTTGCGCACACACAGGTTCTGCATTATGTTCAATGTAGTCCTTACTGAAATTTTGGAGATAAGAGAGACTCAAATATATCTGTTGCTTATCAAAGCGGATTAGAAAGGCGGGAAAGCACATGTCAAGACGTGCAGAAAAGAAGCTTGTGATACGAAAGGAGTTAATGTTATGCAGTGATTTTACCTCTGTGATAGAAAGTGTAGGAACAGTGTGCTCCCTGGAATACATTGCCATCTGAGCTGTAAAGGTTTCAATTCCATGGCAACACAGAAGGACCAATTGTGTTCAAGGTGTAGGTATTAATACCTTCCAAAGGAGAGGTTAGGATTTTGTCTATATATGGGTGGTGATGGTGAACAAAGAGGACAAAAAGAACACTGAATTTGGACCACCATCCTTTTCATCTAGAATACAGTTTTATTTCCTTGGAAAAGATCTGCATGTTCCCCTTTGCTCTCCTTAATACTCTGAACCAATTCCCCTCCCCTCAAACTTCAGATAATGACATGATAAGAGGGGACGGACATACACACACACACACATTGAGAGAGAGCGCACAAATGTTATTTGGCTGTGTCTCTGAAATATGAGATCAAGATGATAAAAATGGCCTCTGAGATGATGGGGTGTTGCCCACGATGCAGGTTTAGGCAAGGATCTGCTGCAGCAGAGGAATTTATTTTTCCCCAAGACACAGTGCTTCCCTGCTGATCACATCCTCCTCGCTGTTTTTCCTTCATCTCCCGCAGGTCTCCTCTTGCCACCCCTCACTGAGAAGCGGAGATCTTCTCAGTGGTCTGTTTCTTTTCTTTCCTTTATTACAGAAGCTATAAGGATATGAGGGAAACATACACAGTGCCCTTGCTCTCTCTGTTTCTCTTCTGTGTCTGACACTGGTCTATTGTATGCAAAGGCTGCAGAGGAAGGATTGGTAGAGAATGTCAGGGTTTCAAAGCAGGCAGATGGAGAATCTCTAATTTTTCAGTAGCAGTAGCATCTGGAGTGCTAGTAGGTTAACCAGACAGCCATAAATTTTGCTTTGTTGACTGAATGAAGATGTAGTTCCAGCTGTTCTGCACTGGAATGTGTAGTAAAAGCAGATATGGCATTATGTTTTTCCATAGCATTACATATATGTAAATTGCAAGAATCATAAAAACCTATGTTCTTGTATTGTCTTAAAAATATCTGTTGCTAAGATCCAAGGAATCATATCAGTCACACAGGCTGTATTGTGTTGGCTTTTCCCTATAAAAATATTATCAGAACACACAGTGGACTGATTATGACATACATTTTCTTGTGTTCATGGACTTGCTTTTTATGAGAGCATCTAGTGGTGAAATTCTTCCATAAGTATTTATTTAGCAACATCATACTTCTCAGCAGAATCTGTGAACACCATGAGACTGAAACTTTGATTCTGCTTGCTTATCTGTTAAATATGATGATACATCTTCCATGATCGGCTGTGGTGGGTCGGCTTGCCTGAAGGCAACTGGCTAAAAGAAGCACGTGTCATTGAATGACTACATCCCTTAGCATAAATATGTGTCGGCTGGCAGGCCAATAAAACCTTTTTAGGGCTAATAGTCTTCAGATTTATTTGCAAGATTCTTCAAGTTGCCCACGTTAGAATTGTACTGAATTACTTTCCAGATGAGAAGAAACTAGACCACCAAGTCCTGCCATCAAACAGATGTTTCTGAAGCCCTACCTCCTCTTCTGCAGCAAAAAATACTTTCCACCAGGGTGTTTGTTGCCCCCTTTGTTTCTCCTTGCTAGTTGGACAAAGAGAAACCTTTTCAAGTAGTATCTTATATTTAACAGGCGGAGCAACTTTCCCTTTTCATCCGTACATGGCGACTTGTCCAGTGGTGTTTCTTCTGCCTGACTTTTTAGACCTTCAGTTCCATAAAAAATACTGTGAATTCTTTTTGGTTGAAAAGTGATATACAGTATCAATATTCTTAACGAGTAACGGCCTGCAGCTATTGATTACAGAATTATAATATAACACCATTCATCATTTTTATAAAAAGCCATCTTCCTTTCCAGCATCTCACCTTCCTATATTTTCAACAGTAGCTGGAATGTTGACAGTTCACTCCCCTTGGCACGCTTGATTGACATGGCATGTTAGCTAGTAGATGTGGACACCCCTACACACAGGTTAAGGCATTTATATAATTAGGAAGAATGTTTTTGTGTGGATGCAAGGTTGGTAAGGTGACACTTGTAAGGCTAAGGGTGCAGTCCTAAGAAATTTAGGCCAGCCTAACTCACCTGGCCTATTTTTCTGTGATGGTACGGAGAGGTCAGTGCATGTCTCTACATTGGCATAACCCTCCATTCCAGAGTGGGACAGAAGTCTTACTGCACTTTTCTGACACCCCCAGGTCAGTGCATGACTTAAGTTGGAGCTTAGGCCAGCCTAAGTGGAGGTTAGGATTGCAGCCTAAGGCCTATATCCTAAAGTGAAATTAAGCCCCTTGCTCTGGAGCAGTTAAGATGACTTTCCATAAAATAACACTAGAGGGGGATGTAACTGCATAGACCCGTAACTGCTATGGATTTTGCCCTAAGACTGTCAGACGAATTTTCTGGAAAACCGGAAAGTGAAGGAGAAATAAACACTTCACAATTCTTTGCTTGCCAGGTGGCAGGAGAGAATCTCTATATATGATTCTATTGTTGTGCTATCTGATGGCACAAATACTATTTTTTGTTATCTCAGAGGTAGAATGGAAATGTGAAGCTTCATATAGATCAGGTGAACTATGATACAGTAGGATTATTGTATTGGATCAGCTGGGATAAAACCTGCTGAAGAGGACAAATAGGTTTGTGGTTTCAGAGGAGTGTTCAAGAGAGAAATATAATGCTATATTTTGTGAAGATACTTCCCTTGTACCAAATAAATAGCTGCATAAAAGCCAGAGCATATTGAATCAGAATGTTTTTGTGCCCTTGAATTTGAGTTTTTGTGAAAGGTTGTAAATAGATTTATTCTGAGCAATTGTCACTTTGATAAAGTCTATTTTGATACATTTCTGTCTTGGTATTCAATTGACTGTAGTTTGGATTGTGTTTCTTTTTAGGTGTGCTCTCTGTCTCTTGCTGTTAATATACAAATTCAAGTGTGCACACATTCTATAAGGCCATAGGAGTGTCCTCGTAGCTAGATATAATTGAAGGATGCTTACTCTTTTTCCTGTTCTTTGCTTCCCCTTTCAAAATTGTCATTTCCCCAGCAAAAAAATGTTATTTTCCCCCCAATTGCTTGTGCAATTTATGACCCACTAGATTGCCAGCCTTGCACTAGGAGCTTGATGACTGAGGTGTGTGAAAAACACTGTGGTGTGTGTGTTGTGTGCGTGAGTGTGCATGCACACATGAAAGGTCTAGTGGATTTGTTCATTTGTTTTGGCTTGGTGGATCGCTGATTTTTTGGGCCTATTTTTTATGCTATCAGACTTTCAAAAACAAGCATCTCTTTTAACTCAGTGATTTGCAGCCACTGTGTGTTGCGGATGATCTGCATGTGTAATGATGGTCTGCATGTGTACTTTGGTGAGGGTCATATTAAGGCAATTGGGGGATTTGAGCAGCATGGTGTGCCTTGTCAATGGTCAAACAACAGATGGTCTGCCTTGACCATTTTAGCACCTTGTCAGTGTGTCATGAGATGAAAAAGGTTAAAAATCTCTGCTTTAAGTGATAAATGCCGGAGGATCAGAAAGAACCATTGGGACTCCAGACCTCTTAGTGTTTCTCTCTCTCTTCCTACCTCTGCTTTAGATGGTAGGAAGTTTATTTTTCACTACTGTTATGGGGGAGGTAGGTATGCAATGCTCCCCCTCTCATTGCATGTAGCAATCTGTGTGAGTCACTCACTTCCCTCGGTCTCGGTTTCCTTTCTGATCATTGGTTCAAAAACTTGCTGTTAATGTGCCATTGAAGTCAGCTCTCTGGACTTTCACATGCATCTCTCTCTCATTAGGCAAGCATTTTTTCACGTTAGGCCCCCTTGGTTTTTTTAAGTGGAAATGTCAAGCATCTACTGGTACTGGAAACAAAACATGTGACTGCGTGTGGAGCACAGGCACTCAAGCTCCAACCTGTGGGGGCTGAGAGAAGCCTGGTGATCTTTGCTGTGCCAGCGTGAGCCTTTGTAGTGGCTGGAAAGAGCGGAATAAAGTTACTGCCGGTTCTACACTCTGCATATCATTACTCACATGCTGATCCGCCTGCTCAGGAGTCTTGAAGTCCCCAGGCTTCCTGTTGATGAGCCTGCCTGCTTAAGAGGACAAAGCAGTTGTCATAGGGTAGCAGTTTGGATCCTACTCCTGTCCAAAAGGAATCTCTCTCTTTCTCTTTTTCTTTCTATTCCTGCTATACCTCTGGACATCAAAAGCTCAAAATTCTTTTCCTGCGGTCACATAAGATTTATTATTTTCCCTTTCAGGGTCCACAGCTTCTTAGGAAATGGGGCCAAAGCTTTAAGTTGGTTTATACATGAACTTATTGTAAAACAGATGTTAATGTCCAGTACACCCAGCCTTTCTAAGGTGGAGGACACAATCTAAAAAATTTATGTTGATGTAACCCATTTTGCATAACTTCCGGTAGTGGTGTGGGGATGGTGATATACTTCTTTACACTGGCCTAACCCCCCTAATGGGACAGAAGTGTCTAGTGGCACTTTTTGACATCCCCATGTCAGCATAGGACATAAGACGGTGTTTATGCTGACCTAACTGGAGGTTAGAATTGCAGCCCGAGTGGCCTACATTAAAAAAATCAGACACTGGATCGATGTAAATTCTCAATTTACAGTCAGACACAATCTGATGAATAGTTTGTTGAGGAGCACCACTTTCATGCTGAGAAGTAGATACTGGACACAATTTAAAGAGTGAGTCCTGGCAGACACTGTGTAGGGTACAGATCCTGTTTGTTGACACACTTTATTTGTTTAGTATTAATTGGAAAGCAAGCCAGCCCTGTTCCTACAGAATGGATCAGAGGTTTTCATTTTGATTAAATTGTTTGCCATGATGTCCAAACTGTGGTTTCAGTTATTCTAGTTTGCAATCTTAGTTTGGAGAACTCTTTGTCAAATTTCAGTTTCCCAGTTGGAATGTCATGGCAGACGGTGGCTTAATTAAAACAAGAGGGAATGATCAGAGGAATATGGGGGGAAAAGAGGCAAAATGCATGGAAGTGACTTGGAGAATTGCCTGAATGTGGCCAGTAACAAGCCTAAGGTTATTGCCTAAGGATAGTAGCTTGCCTAAGGCTACAGTATCTGGCAAGTGTATGGCTGACCAGTGACTTATAGTGGGGACTCCCAGCTCATATTTCATCCTGTGTATGTTAATCTTTGCCAGATTAAAAATTTCAGCAGTATATCCTGGGCATTTGTAGTTGCCTAATGAGAAAACATTTGCCAGGCAGTTTGCATGGGTGGTTTCAGTGAACTTCAGCAAAAAGGATTAAAGTAACTGAAAAGAAATTCATTGTGTGTATTTGATTCTTGTATAGATACCTGCATCCTGGTTGTGATTCCTGGGTGAATAGGTAGGGTGCTTTGACTCTCCCCCCTTTCTCCTTGGTCTAAAAGTACAATGTAGTGTAGTGTTACCAGTGCAGTCTGACTAATGCTACTGGGAGAACTTTCCAGTGGAGAATTTTGGGACAGAATTTTGGGAATCCTCAAAAGGAACATAGAAAATCTGGGTTCAGCGCCTGACATCCGTGGAAGAAAAGAGAAAAAAATCCTTTTTGGAACCCTGGAAAGTCACTAACAATCTTTGTTTCCAGTGCTTGTCTGAATGGACCAATGGTCTAATTCAGAATATGGAACTCTGAATTTTGGAGGGCCCTGGGGAAGGAAAGGATGAGGAGGGAGCATTAATGTTGCAAACATTTTGAACTCTGGCTGTTCTTTTCAGTGGTTCTCCTTGGGCAGTGCATCTTCATGAGTGCTTAAGGAGTTCTCCTCTTTGCCTCTGAAAGGTGCAGTCTGGAATGGTGCTTTCTTTTTGTATTGCAGGGTATTGAGAAAAGCGTGTGGTCAGCCAGCATATGAAATTATTGAAGACCCTTACTAAACAGAAAAGTCACTTTTTATGCTCTGGAGCTATTCTGAAGCCTGCAGAGGCTGCAGGCAGATGTACACGGTCTTTGTGGGCTTCAGAAAATCCTTTGCAGGTAACCAGAGCATAGCTCCCGTTGTCAGAAGAAGTTTTCAAGGAACTAAAACCATGGTCTCAGAATTAGGTTTGTCATATGTCCCAAAAACCGGGGACAAACCTGATTTTTGGGGATTGTGTTCACATATTGGCAAATGGGACAGAGGGTCCTGTCCCAATTTTGTGGAAGAGAATTATGGCAACCCTACTCAGAATGGATTCCTTGCAGGATAGTAAGGCATTGCATATATTGTAATTTATATGTTAAACCATTTTTATCCACTGTCCATGGGATCCTATTACTGTAGTTGAAGTGGAATGAGGTTCCTCTTTTCTTTTTCCACCCCTTTAACATCGTCATGGTTTGTCTAATGATTAAGCGGACTCTCCTTCCCCCACCCCTGATGGAGGTGCCAGGAAAAATAAGGGGGGAAAACACAGAAGGGGAAAAGTGTACTGGAGGAGGGGTGAGCTTGTTCCACGTGCTCAGAATTCTGAAAGACAAATAATATTGATGTTCCTATCCTAAGTATATTTTATCAGATGTTGATGCAGTAAAACTTCAAGGAAGCATGTTTAGAATTTATTAGCATCCTTATTTTGATTTCAAATTAATGACTCAGCAACTGGTTCGGCAATAGGAGTGACTTACAAGTCTGATGAGGCGCTTGACCCTCCCTGTCATGTCACCAATGTCTGAACCCATTTAAGAATCTTTTCAAGTTGCAGGCTGCAATCCTAGAGAGACTTTCCCGGGAGTAACTCCCATTGAACACAGTGGGGCTTACTTTTGCGTAGACATGATTAGGATTGTGCTCAGTCTTTTCAGGTTGGCGCTTTGATAGTTACCAGGTTGCAACTCAGATATTTGTTTTGTACCTTTTCTAAGTAATGATGGGAGACAAATTGGCAACACCTTCTTCCATTTTAGTCCTTTTCTGGTCTTTTACCCCTTCTCATTTCAGTGCCTTTTGCAGCAAAAAGATAGCCAAGTACAAACACAAGGGCTGGGCAAGAGATGGACAGGAAAAGACAGAATTGTTTTATCTCCCACTTTGTCAGAGGTTTTAAAGATGGAGAATTAATCACATATGCAGCCTGGTAATATCAATTTCTTTACCTATTTGTGGATGTCTACTCAGCTCCTTCATGACTCTTGAGAACACTTGATGGCAATTAAAGGAAAAATGATAGATCCACTATTCCTGCCAAGCACAGTTAAAAACCATAAAAACAATTAAAACAAACTGTATACATGAAGCAATAAAAACAGTGCTGTATCTAAGTAAAACATAAAGCAAAAAAACCCATGCTTAAAGTTGCAATAGTAATAAACCAGTTTCATTAAAAGGATGCTACAGCAGGTGGACCTTGCAGAAACAAAGGCATACAGATTCATAGCCCAAATGCCATGTTTCATTGCATTAACAAGAGGAACCTATAAAAGAGAGGGGAAGCAATAGTTCTCTTTCACAAAGCTGTGACCAGGACTGGCTGAAACCCAATATCCTTTTTTTAAAGTGGGTTTCAGAGGTGAACAAAGTTTGGCAAGGGGAATTAGGCATGTTCAGAGAGCGAGCCTAGGCAAGGAGGTGATAGTGGTTTCCAAATAAGAGTTTATTTCTTACAAGTTGGAACTTTATATGTTCAGTGGAGTTCTTGAACTGAAGATAGCATGAAAGGCAAGATGTTGCCTTTTGCTGCAAAACAGATTCATCTTGTATGTGTGGGTGCACTTTCTCACTTTTAGTAGGCAAACAAGGAAACAAGAGAAACCATGAGTTTGTGGGCTCTTTTCCTCTGCCTGGCTTTCAAGAGACGATTGGATGAGTCCAGTTTACACATAACTGGGTGTAGTATTATAGCCTATATGTGTACAATGTGAAGATCTATCTCAAATATTAAAATAGTTGAATCTGTTCTTATTTTGGTGAGTACAACCAGTCAGTGAAGTAAATGAAAGTATTAGTAGAATTTCTGCTATCTTACCTTCAAACATTTTGGGGCACAGCACAGCCACATAGAATCTGTTATAAATGGGGTTCTCATTTTCTTTTGGATTTTCAAATTTTACATACTTCTTAAAGCTTTCCTGCAAAATAAGTGTGATTTATTTTGCAGCTTTCCTGCAAAATAAGTTCTATTGAGCGTGGTGATGACTTGCACGTGCCTATGAGAATTCAGCAACGTCAAGTTTATTGATCTAGATCAGCATTTCTTGATGTTTGTCCTCTGCCGTACTGTGTGCAGTGGTCCACTATTGGAAGTACCAGTAGAAGTAACATGATGTACCAGTAGAAGTAACATGGCCAATTATGCAATAAACATGAGTAAGAGGGTAGAGCAGATGGGAAGACTTTTTAAAGCGCACTTATTGGCGCTCCACCTGTCAAGCCGAGCCTTCTGCTGCTGCTTATTATATTGCTGGACTTGGTGCTGGCTGGTGGGAATTTTGGAGTCCCATGTGTAACACCAGACACCCGCACAAATACCACCAGTGGTATGAGTATCTTTGCTCTAACTAAAGGAAATAGAATCAACCCATGCTATAGGTTGTCAACATTAACCAGACATATAAAAATGTCTACAATCTCTCAGTGCTGAAATTCAGTGACATAATAATATATATTTGAATATTTGCTTTATGTATTTTGAGTCAAATGCTTGCAAATTTATCAGTAGCATAGCCAGACAGTTGAATTCCAGACAGTTAGGAACTGCTGGAAATGGTTTTGTTGAGCTATTTTTTTTTTGGAAAGCATATCATCACATACATTTTAATGGGTGTATTCATCATGTTCGCAAACACCCAAAGTTCTTGAAGGTGTGCTGGTTAGACACTCTGGATTCTGAATTATGTGACAGGTCCTCTTACTCAAGATTAATATTCCTTCTCCTCCATTTAGATTATATTCACCACAAACCAAATTGCTCTGTATCAGTGAGATAAGATTACATGTGGCTTCTGGGAGAAATTTAGCAGCCTGTCCTCCTCATTTTTAGAAACTTGGGCTGGTTTCCGTAAAATGGAGATGACACGGATGATGTGTCACGGAAAGGGTAAGTGGGTTTGACTCTGAGTCCCACAGATACTTAGCTATTGTTGATCCTGCCTTCTGTGAATGAGCAGCAGGAGCTCTTCTCTTTTTAGGACAAACAGAATTTAAACTAATAACTGGACAGGTGGCGTGTGACGTCGCTGGAAGAGACAGGAGCTGGCTCCAGCTTCAGTCCAAGAGCTGAGGAGCTGTGAGATGTTCTTTAAGAGACTGCTGGCAGGAGAAGATTCAGCCTGAAAGTGCCTGGACATTCAAGGATGGGGGTCATTCAATTTCTATGGGGCCATCTCTATTTCTGTCTCCTTGCCTTACAGTTTAATGGATTCTCTGGTAGGGTTGCCAGGTCTATACCCAGAAAAGGTTTTAACAACGGAGCAAGCAATCCTGAGAGCTCCCTGGGCCAGCGCAAGTCACTTGGTTGCTGTAAAACACTTTTGCACCACTAGGGAATGAGTTAGACTGGTGCTTGTTAGACCTAACTCAGCTGGCGCAAGCTGGAAGAAGTGAGAGCTTACACTGGCAGACTGATGCCAGCACAGGTTCTCCTGAGGATGGGGGGATGGCAGGTAGGAGATGGAAGGGGGAGGACAGTGGGAGACGGGGTCAGGATCCAGTGTTATGTTGTCTCCTGACTTCACCTCCAGGGGAGGTGGGAGCAGTGCATTTCTGCTCTGGTCTCCTCAGGTTTGCACTGCCTCTAATGGTGGCACAAGTCTGAGAAGACCCATAGAGGCTGCTGCGGCCTTCCCCAGGGGAAGGGGGTGAACCTCCCCATTACAGGATAGTGCAGTAGCAGCCTCTGAAACTTTTTTTCTGGATTGTGCTGTAATTATTAAGATTTTGTTAATCAGTCCTGGTTCTAAAGGAAGCAGGATAGGATGCTTCCTATAGGATGCTAGGAATTACGAACCATCCCCACTGAGGTGACTTTCTAGATATGTGTAAGCATCATTGAAATGGTGGCTGATCTACACTGGCTGATTTAATTTATTATTATTTATTTGATTTATATCCCGACTTTCTTCCAAGGAAAGATACCCAAGGCAGCTGAATTAAGTATTTTCCTGGGCCTGGGAATTCACCTGACCTGAAGCAGTTCAATCCCTATTTTGTGTATATTAGTGGGTGAAAAGAAGGAAGAATGTTGGCTAGTATTATGTGTTTTGGAAACTGTCTTCAGACATTTCTTTGCCACTTCAGCTATACAAAACAGACAACTACAGGACAAGCCAGTAGTTTTTTATGTTTAGAAATGCCTTGCCCAATTATATCCTCCTTACACTGAGGTGCGTGGGCTGTGGGTGGCGTGAGCGGTTAAGACGCTGTGCCTGTTAACTAGCAGGCCAGAGTTCGAGACCTGGGTCGGCCCCACAAGACAGGGTGAGCTCCTGTCCTTAGCCCAGCTCTGCGATGCCAGCTGGATCCAATCGTATTGGCTCTGCCTTTCCATTGTACTAATTCAGTGGCGTGGAGAAGGGGGATTTGCTGCTTGGGTAACAGCCTATCCATAACAATCCAACCCAGGCTTTCATGCTTCTCATGCAGTGTTTGCAGCGCCAAGCACGATACCATAGTCTTTCAAGACTGAGGGAGGCCTGCTTCTGCTTCTACACTGAGGTGCCTATCCCTCATTCAGGTGTTCCTCATTATCCACTACAGGTGTTCTTACAAGTGTTCCTCATTATCCACTAGGATTCTGTTCCAGAACCTCCCATGGATAGAAAAATGTGAATAAAAAGTGTGTCTCTTTACAATGGTTTAAAAACAGCTTTTCTTCCTGTTCTAGAGAGGGTGTCAGCCATTAGAAATTCAAAGGACACCTTTTGCCTGGCTCAACTGAATAACTGAATGATTGCTGACAAGAATGCCTTTCTACAAAGGTAGAAAAACAATTGTTAAAAATGATTTGCAGGAGTCATTCGTGTTGAGTCAAATCTGTGCACTAAAAAATCAGTGTGTAATAAGATTGGTCCTGTATTCCCATACAAGTCTAGTAAAAGGTGGGTTCAGAAAATTGTACAGAGCTGTCTCTCCTTAGTTTCTGCAGTACAAATCTTGGCTGGGAAATGGGAATAATAACAGAGATTGGAACTCGGTGAACCAGATGGATTCTGAAAAAGTGTCAGAGTGCATTGGAAATTCTGGTGGATTTTCTCTTCCCTCCCCCATCTGGTGGGCAGCAGGGAACCTAAGAAGTCTTGACAAAAAGTGATATAAAAAGCCCTGCAGTACAAAAAATCCAGCATGGGGTCTTGGGCATCTTCCTTCGACAGGCTTAAAATCAGCAGGGAGGAAAAAAAAATGTTTAAAATTCCTAAATACACTGGCTTTCCATTTTTAAGGTTGATTATAAGTCACTTGGGAGTTTTCCAGACTTAGAAATCTTCACCCTTGAAAAAGGGAGCATAAAGGTTGTGGCATAAAAATAAAGCAAGATGAAGTAAGAGGTGAAACAGCTGTAAGATGGTTGGCAGAAACAGATAAGCAAATCAGTAGCTCTCTCTTAAAAAGGCAACTTCTTCAGCACTTGTCCTGTGTGGTGATGGGGTCTGCTTGTTGGTGACTGGAGTCTACCAATCCATGATGGACATGATGTGGGGAAACCAGCCCAGCCTGTTGCAGGGGCCTGTCTCCAGGATGTTGCCTTTTCCAACGAGGTGGTACCTATTTATCTACTTGTATTTGCAGGCTTTCATACTGCTAGTTTGGCAGGAGCTGGGCTAAGGATGGGAACTCCCTGTGTCTTGCAGGACTCGGGTCTTGAAATGCTGACCTCCTGATCAGAATTCCAGTCAAGCAGTGTTTTAACTCCAGGGTTCTAACCACTGAGCTACTTAACCCCCCCTCCAAATCAGTAGCTCTCTCTAGTATTCTAAATTTATTGCACAACTGAGGTTGTTTCCTATTGTAGCTCTTCCTCCCCATTAAAGATTGTACGTCAAGTCCAGTATGTCATGACATAGATGGGCGGAGGAGGAAGATACAGTAGGTAGACCATTGTTATATGGTAATACTGTGTGGCAGACTTCCTTTTGAGTATCATAACCTATATAACCTATAGTAGCATAACATATATATAAAAAGGACAACTTCCCAGGTTTTTCAGTACCTTGGCTCCTTTTTGTTTAAGGAATGAATGAATGAATGAATGAATAGTATGCCACATGTGCAATTAAAAATACTGAGTGCTCTTTTGGTGGGATTTGTTTTCTTTGTTTCTCTAAAACAGTGATTTTCAATTTTTTTCATCTCACGGCACACTTAACAAGGCACTGAAATTGTCAAGGCACACCATAAGTTTTTTTTTTACCATTGACAAGGCACACCAGACTGTTCAAATCCCCCAATTTTCCTATTAATGAATATTAATCTCCAAATTCCCGCGTCACACCTGAGGACTGTCTGTGGCACACCAATGTGCCGCGGCACACTGATTGAAAATCACTGCTCTAAAATATGATTTTTAAAATCTTCCTTTTATTTTATAGGAAATGAATTGCTGTCTTGCTGGATACTGGTAACCTTTGGAGTAGGCAGCAGAAAGAGACGTGGCAGGATGCTAAGGGGAACCAGGTGAAGAGAAGAAGCCCCAGACTTCTCCCGGAGATTTTCTTTGGATAAACAGGCTGAAAGCCACACCAATGAACATTTCTACAGAGGGTTGCTAAACTAGGGCAAGCAGGACTGCCAGCGTGTATGCACCGGAGAGAAACGTGAGTGCTTAGCAAAACTGCTGTGCTAAAAATAATTTGCACTTTTATTTATAACAATGTTATCATCGTTGAGGAAAGTTAGGTAGCATTACGGGGCTTAGGTAAAAAAAGTACTCTCTTATTTCTACCACTGTTTGTTGTGGGATGGTGAAAGTGGGAGTTGGGGGGGGAGAGAAGAGATAGATTTTTCACTGTTTTCACAGTGAAAACACTAACTTTTATTTTGCTGCAGGCAGGGCTAGGAGACAGCCACTGGCGTTTTGTCAGCCATCGAACAATTTCCTATCCAATTTTTACTACACAAAAGAATTAAGATAAAGTTGTTCCAAATAGCAATTGGTTGACTGCTTGTTGTGCTGTGTACCAGCACAAAATAAATCCTCAGATATGTTTAAGATCCTGAAATGGTAATCTTTACAAGGCCTCAGTTTATAAAACAAAATAAGAATGATTTGAACATTAGATTGAGAAGGGATCTCAGGGGGTCAAGGGTCCTGTTACTGAACTGTATCCTTCTTATCCTGAGACAGGTTTTAGAGATTACATAACATCTACAGTATTCATATCTACAGTATCTATAACATATCTTCATATCTGTAACATATTTTAAACTTTTTTAAGGAGATCTGGCAACCATTTTGTATCTTGTGTAACTTTATAATTGTTCCTTTCTTGTGTTTTTATGTGTATATATATAGTATATGAAAAATTCAGTAATTTGTTTAAAAAAATTTCAACTTTAAAATTTGAATTGCAAATAATTCTGCTTAGCATTGTCAGAGGGCCCATTCCCACTGAATCGAGCCTTTTTAAGAGTGTGTGTGTGTGTGATTGAGACAACTCAGAATAAAACATTGATCAGAGTTGCATATGTCTAAAACCCTATTTGTGGTGTTCAGTGACACTTGGTTACAACTCAGACATGGGACCCAGGAGGGAGTATGTAGATGAAGGGGTTGGATTATGTAGATGAAGGGGTGGTCTACACAGACGAACACAACCTTGAATATTAATAGCTGAAGTCACCAGGTTTGGCTCCCACACCGGAGTTGTCCTTGAGTGCACCCTTTTCTGTTACCTTTATAGAAGGTTGGATGGTTGTATTTTACTCCTGTGTCAGAAAAAAAATGCGGCATTGCAGTTAGGAATAGTAATATTATGGAGTAAAGCTTGCCTCCTTACCTCTGATGCTGGGTGGCCGAGCTTTCCCTGACAGGGGTCCTGCATGGGGGGTTACAACATGTTTGTGCCCTGAACATTCCCTGCACTCTCAGTCGACTTTGCAAAATATACCATCTCCTCCACTATTCAAAGACAAGCATTTGCTAGGCATATTTAAGCCTTGTTTCACACAACTCGACTCCAGATCTTTTGATGTGCCATTAGGTTAGCAAAAAAAAAGCAGAAAATAAGGCTCAGATATTCTATTCAGCTTGCTTAGAAGGATGCTGACTGGTGTTGTAAAGAGAAAAATTCAAACTGCAAAGGATAGGGGTAAGAGAAGGAAGGTAGAAAAGCTTATTTAAAAAGAGATGTTGATTAAAATCTGCGTGGAAGCAGTATCAAAATCTAGTAAATGAAAATTAACATTGTGAAGGTAAACTCAGTATGCAGCATTTTGCAGTCACATTTCATCTCCATAGCGCAAATGCAAACAAACAGGTTGAAGCAGTAATAGATTGTTTAAAATCTGCTATTTATGGTTCTGTCTGTAAGGAATCTTAAACTCCAGCATTTCACAAATTGACTTTGGGTCTCTTGTAAGAATATCTCAATGTAGGCTGTTGAATAATCCCTTTGGGGGCCCTGTAACTATTTTTATGCCTGGATATGCGTCATCAGTGGGTATTTTCTCTGGTGACTAGCTTACATCAGTAGGTCTCCTACCATACATTCTATAACTGAGTGACTTATGATTGATGGGAGTCACGGCTGCTGTTTAGTTTTTATCTGTGACCTCGAAGAATGGACAACTGGAATTTCCAGGCTGCTGAATGCTGTGGAGTGACTGGAAAGATGGGATTGCTTTGCTGATAAAATGCAGGTAGTACCGGAGATGACATTTACTGGGGAAGGGGGAGGAAGGGGGATGTTCCTTGTCTGCAAGGCAGAGGTTTCCAGCTCTCTTGTTTGGTTTTCATTGCAAAGGTGCAATTCCTAAGGCGGACACGGTAATGGGATTTCAAGACCATGAAGCACTGGCTGCATTGTTTCCTAGTGGTATCTGCTGTTGGAGTGTAGCAAACAGCTGTGTGTTGGGTTCAGTTAGCTGATCTTTCATCTAAGGAATGCTTGCTGTTTTGTAGCTCTGTCAAGAGAGATGCTGTGGAATGTAAAGCATAGAGGAATGTTTGAATGCACCTTCATTTTTTAAAAAAGGGAATGGACAGTGTTGAGCATGGTGTATTTAATGCAGATGTTATTCAGGTGAAATCAGGTGATGTTATTCAGGTGAAATCAGAAGGAGCAGCACAGATCTTAAATTGATGGGTCAAGCCTGCCTCGCTGTCACCCACTGAACACTTGGTGGCAATTAATTGCCTGATCTTGTTTAAGTCCTTTCTGGTAAGGACATACATAAGTAGTGATAATAAAATGCCTGTGAGTAAATCACCTTTTCTGTTTCTTTTTCTTCTGCCGTTGCCACCTTCTTTCTCTCCCCCCTTCTGTGTTCTGTCTCTGACATGTGTAAATGAGGCTGCAGTGTTGCTGGTGAGCTTTATGTCGAGCACACTCATTGAGGATGCAAAGAGCTGAAGCCAGCTTAAGGCACTTTCCCTTTCTCCCTGGTGTTTACTCCTTTTGACACAAACGTGATGGCAGCGGATGCCACGCTCAACTCTCCCTGACCCCAGGAGTTCAGGACTGTCAAGCTCTTTTGCTGGCAGTCTGGCTGTCAAGGGAGTGACAAGGAGGTGCACCGATGGCTGAGGTGCCGCATGCATCTGAAGCGGAAATTAATTATGCAGAGACTTTGCTGCTGCATGAAGGGATGTTCTTTTTGGCTTGTGAAAATGTAGAATTGAAGGGTCAACAGACTGGGCTGTTCATAGTCCTTCACAGGAAATTTCTCCTGCTGTCTTGAGTGGGATTCATGGGATACTCTGCATTTCTGTCTGCACTGACAGTTGCAAACAAACCAAACCAAATCCCAACCATTACTTTCTTCATTGATTTGATGCACATTACTTTTGGTGTGCACTGTTGGTGGTAAGCTTAATGATGGGGGCCATACAACACCTATTATGCCAGCTGTTGACCTCAGTAGATTTGCAGCTTCAGATTCTAAGTTACCTGAAAAGAAATTCCATTATTACTGTTGACGTATTTATTTTTCAGCTGGTTGAGTTGCAACACCCACTTTCATCCATTCATATATCTGCTATTGTACAGTCATCATTCTGAAATTGGGCATATTGTTGACACTATGATGACTTCAGTCTGAGAATAGCAAGCAAAATTTCTGGGGAATTTGAGTAACTCAGGGTCCGTAGTTTCACATCTATTCTCTTAGTGTTTATAGCCCTGTATTTGCCCTCTTAGTAAATGACTATTAGTGAACTTAAAGCAGTTTGAAAATGTAAAGAACGCGTAAGTACCATAGTTCAAGCTTGCTGTGTATATTTATGTATAGCTTTTTCACATTTCAAGATCTGTGGATGACTCATGCCAAACTAGTTATATAATTCACAGTCTGCAAAAGGTTAAACTCAAAATCTTATTTTGACTTGAGTCATCTGCTGGGAAAACTGATTGCCATATTTGTCTAGGGTTTGTGTTCAGAAGATACTTTACTACTGTTGTGTACACCTATGTGCACATTTTGGTGTATCCTTACTTTCTCTGTAGGGCTTTTAGAAACTGACAAGTGTTACCTAGAAATAGGATGTTGAATATTACAGTCGATTCCTTCCTGATATGGTGCTTAGAAAGATACAAGGGGTAGGTTTTGCCCACAGTATTGCTATGTTGAAGATAATGGGAAAAATTTCCCCGAACCAAACTTTTAACACTTCTGAGTTGTTTTGGCTTTCCTTGTAATACATGACTAGGTTCAATTGCATGAGTTACATTTGGGCACTGTCTCTCTAGTGTGCTGTATATTGGTTGCCCAGTGTGACATCCATACAATAATTGGGTGGTTTGTATATTAGAAAATGTCCCCACCTCACCTCACATCTTTCATATATTTCTTTCACTTTGCCTAAAGTTGCTGCATGTGTGTGTGTGTGTGTGTGAGAGAGAGAGAGAGAGAGTGTGTGTGTGTATGTACAGTCTTCTTCTCTACATACTCCTTTCATGCATGCATGCAGTTTTTCATGCATCAAAATCATTCTCAAGTCATGACCTTCCAGATTGCTATCAAGTAGTGGTTTTGGGCAGTTAATGGTGCAATTCGTTACCAAGTCCTGAATTCTATTGTATTTCTCTTAGAATCCTAGAGTTGGAAGGGACCCAGTAGGTCATCTAGTTCAAACCATGCCTATAGGAAATCCTCCTACAGTGTCTCCAACAGGTGCTCATTGAGCCTCTGCTTGAACATTCCCAGTGAAGGAGAGTCCACCACCTCCATTGGCAATCTATTCCACTGCCAAACCACCCTCACTATGAGGGAATGTTTTCCTGATATTCAACCGGAATCTCCTTTCTTGCAGTTCATACCCATTGGTTCTGGTTCTGCTTTCAGAGGTAGCTATGAACAAATGAGCCCCTTCCTCCATATGACAGCCCTTCAGGTATCTGTAGAGGGCAATCATGTCTCCTCTCAGCTTTCTCTTCCCCAAGGTTCATACCAAGTTCAACCATCCTTTCTTCTTAGGGCTTCTCTTCCATCCCACTGATCATTCTTGTTGCTCTCCTCTGGACTTGTTCCAGTTTGGCTGCATCTTTTTTAAACTGAGGTGTGCCCAGAACTGAATGCAGTATATGTGTTTCAGAATCTGTCAATCATCAATCTGTTTCAGCTGCCATTTTCCAGTGTGCAATAACTGAGTAAGAATTACAAATTATAGTAATGTGTGTGTACGTGCATGGTTTGGGTTTTGTTTTTCTTAATACCACCTCTCAAGCTGAGCTTTTCATGCAGATCTGAATTGCCCATATGCAACATTTGTAGACATTATATGGTTTCTACTTAAGACATTTCAAAAGAAATATATCAGGAAAATGTCCAAAGACTCTTGGGTTGCTCAACATTCCTTTTTTCTTTTTTGTTTAGTCCTGTGGTTCTCAAGCTGTGTCCTACCAGTGGGGCTGTGGTTCCTACAAGTGGGATTATGATCCAATATTTGCAAAACTGACAGGGCAGATCAGACCATGTACATCAAGGGTCAAACAAGCCACAACTGTAGGGAGTCACTGCTACTAAATCACCATTATAACAACACCCTTTAGCATTCATAAATCAGGCAGCAGCCTCAAGTCCTCGAAGTCTAAAACGTTTGAGAACCACTGTGGGTTCAGTCTGATCACAACACTAGTTGTATCTACTGCATCCATCATAAAGTCACTGAGTGGCATGATAATTTCAAGATTGATCTGTCTTGGAAGTACAGTGGCGCCTCACATAAAGAACTTAATTCATTCTGGAGGCATGCTCTTTAAGTGAAACACTCTTTAAGTGAAGCAGATTTTCCCATAGAAAAAAATGGAAACTCAGACGATTGGTTCCACAACCCCAAAAATATTCATATAAAAATATAAACCATATGTAAAAATGATGACAAAACACAGGAGTTAGAATTCAAAACACTATAATATAATACAGACCACAATTACTGTAATAAAACACTGTAATATTCTATAGAGTAAAAAAGAAAAGAAAAACCTTTATGGCCAAGGATGACTGATTTTACCTAAAAGAGTCACTGGTGTCTTTTGGAGCATCTTTAACAAGGAACCTCTCTGCGTGTGAGATCTATCTATGCAAATTAGATGGGCAGTCTGCAACAGCAAAGAGGCCAGATCCTATAGCCTGCAACAGCAAAGAGGCTAAATCCACTGGGGCTTACTCTCAGGAAAGTGTGTAGGATGGAGTCTGGCTCTTTCCAAGTTTGCATGAAGTGCAACAGCAGAAGGGCGCAGAAGGGTCTCATCAGAATCAAGCCCCATTGAATCCACTGGGGCTTACTCACAGGAAAGGAAAAGTACAGGCAGGGAAGTTGGTGGGAGGGGAAGAGGGTGGTTGTAGTGGGGTCCAGGCAGGGGGGCTTCCTTTGGGGGGGGGGAAGGGGTCTGTTTGAGGGGGGCTGCAGAGGGGGTGCAGGTCCTCTGTTGGCATCTTCCCTGGTACTGCAGGGAGTGGGAGAAAGTCCTGCCTCGAATGACTCAGCCCAGCCAATGCAGGGAGGAGGAGGGGGAGCACTCATTATGTGACTCAAGCTCGTTGTGAGAGGCAGAAGCCAACACAAATTTTTATTGGTTATGTGGAACACTCGCTATTTGAGGCACTCGTTAAGTGAGGTATCACTGTACATGAAACAGTAAACAAGAACAATCCTTTCGGGAATAATGTTCGAGACTTCTTATTTATACTAGCGGGGTTCACAGGTTATTTTTTCTGTTTGAAAGTTTGACACATTTTGGCTCATCAACATATAAAAAACTAGGAAGCAATGGGTGACAATAGTTCTGACCTTCAGAATTTTTGTCTAGACTCTGTGGTTTTCTTTGTCTGTAACCGTGGCTTTCTATCACCAGTTCAGCACAAGAACAGAATAACATACAGACATTTACGTCAAGAAGAACTCTCATAAAATGAGCCAATTGTATTAATTGACTTTTTATTTACTATTGTATACAGGGAGAGTACTTAATGGGTATTTTAGGAGTTTCTGAAGCAACACCCTTATTTAATAACATAATCTAATTTACGCTTGTATATTTTTGGAATAATGTGATCAAGCATTCTGCATGCTCCTGCTTGTTTGGCTGATGGTGTAGTTAGTTGCATGTGGTGTCTTCTGAGTTGCTGTACTTCATGCACTTTTCAAGTGTGAAACTCGGCCCATAACCATGTCTGCAAAATGTCCAACTACATTGTTTTGGGAGTCTAAAACTAAAAAGGCATAAAAAGCATCAGCTGCCTTCAGAGAGGAAAGCGTGTTGGCTGCATCCGTGGTTGGGACCATTCATTGCATGCACTGTTGGTACCATTCGAGACTGTGCTGAGAAGATAAAGTGCTCAAGAACATCTGCAAGTGTAAAGAAAACCTACACCTTAGATCCTACACCTGTAAAGAAAACCTCTTATACCCAAAGTGCTATATTGGAACATGTGATGTTTTATGATATATACAAAATACATTTATTTTGTAGTTGTATGTGCAATTCAGGGGGAAAAGTCAAATATTCTTATAGTAAAAATATTTTTAATTTATGCATTTTTTAATTATGCACTATCTTTAAAAAAGGTAATCCCTCATGTAAAATGAGAGGAGGTACATTAACTTTTGGGTCATTATGCAAATATGCAGTACTGGACACCCTGGCAATATGCTCTCTTGACACTCTTTGCCTTCTCCTTGATGGTGTATTAGGTACTACCACAGTACTGAGGATTTAGAGTTTGGCCCAGTCCGCCTGGCCCTGTGAGAGGCATGAGCCATGGTCAGTGCTAGTTTTCTCAGATCCTGACACCTGTGCTGTGGCTGAGTTATTATCAATTGCAAAGTATGTGTTTTCCTTTTGCTAGAGCATGTTAGGGAAGTTGGATATTGTGGTGCACATTGTATGATGGATTATACAATAGGCAAGATTGTCCTGTTTGCATGACCGTAGGTTCAGCACATGTCCTATTCTGCCATATTCTGCCTACTCCACCATTGACCTTCTTGTTCATATTTGTGCTTTTTTCCTCTCACAACCTGCCTCTCTGCTTTCTAATGTTGATACGGAATCTATGGGCTGATTCAGCTATGGGCTGAATGGTTAAAGAAGGTCCAAGGAATGTGAGCATCTTCTATATATATATATCTTCTATATATAGAAAAGAGAAATGTCACTGACTGACTCACTCACTGACTCATCAACACCCAACGAAAACTGCTGGACCTAGAAGCGTGAAATTTGGGGTGGGTGACAGAGGTCGTCACTAAGAGCTGGTTTTCAGAAATTCCAACCGGAAGGGTGCAAAAAGGGTGCAACATGTTTTGCCCCCTTTTTTGCATTGAAGAATCCCTGACTGAGGGATACTCTGCCCCAACCCCCTGACCTAGAAGCATGACATTCGGGGAGGGAGTTCCTCATGTCACAGGAACCGATGGGAGTTCCTTATGTTACCAAGAACCAATGTGGAGAAATTTAATCCTTAAGGGGTTGAAATGGGGTGCAGCGTGTTTTTGTCCTATACTTAACATGGAAGACTGACCAACATCCAGCCAGTTTGGTGCTCAGTGCCTGGTGCACTGGGGTGGATGTTGTTCAGAGGGAGGGGTAGCACTGGGGGATGTTGCGCATGGGGGGTTGATGCGCATGGGGAGATGACGCACATGGGGATGTTGTGCATGGGGGAAAGATGAGCATTAGGGTTGATGTGCATGGGGCACTAATGCACATGGGGGACTGATGCGCAAGGTTTTTTTTGCACATTGGATTTGTTGTGCATGGAGGAGATGTTGCTCGTGGGGAATGTTGTGCATGGGGGTTGATGCCCACAGGGGGCATGATGTGCATGAGGATGATGCACATGGGATGGATGAAAATGGGGGATATTGCCCATGGGAGGGGATGATGCGCACGGGGCGGGGGATGATGCATACAGGGGTTAATTCTCATGGGGGGATGTTGAGCACCAGGGCGGTTGATGTGCATGGCGATGTTGCACATGGGGGGTTGATGTGCATGTGGAGATGAGATGCATGGGGTAGTGGCGTATGGTGGAATTTTACTCCCCCAACATGGGTAAATTTTTGCTAGTATGGAATAAAATACAGAGTAATCGCCTCCTTTCTTGCCCAGCCCCAGTTTCCACCCATCCTCATGATAAAAAGACTGAGCCTAGAGCTGAATGTAGGTTGTTGGTAGTGTATGCAAAAAAAGAAAAAAGAAAAAAGAAAGAAAAACCCATACCAGTGAGTGGTATTTTTCAAGAATTTCTTTAAAGGGATCTGGGTCTGGAATTGGCATAACTGCAGATAAATGAATGAGAAGTTTGGTTGCTTTTTCAGGCTATAACAGGATAGTTTACTTGGTCAGCACCAAGAACCATTGCTAAAGTACAGCAGCACTTGAGGCAAAGTACTATATCATTCTCTAGTACTTGAAAGCCAGTCTAATTTTACACAAGGCAGGAGGGTATAAATAATATGTATATACTTATTTGGGAGTAAGTCCCATTTAATTCAGCAGGACTTTTGAATAGATATTCTGTAAAAACTTGGATTGCGAGCATTCTGGAAGACAAGCAAACATTTCTAATTTGACTTGATATGTAAGCAATGTCTTGATAAACAAGCAAAAAAATAGTCCTGGCCAGGATACGGCGCTTTTGGTTTTGCTTTTGGTGCTTTGCTAGCAGCTGCTTGGCCTTTCCTGAGAGACCGACCTTTGCATGACTACTCTGAAGTAAACCTATTACAGTCAATGAGGCTTGCTCACTCCTATGGAAAGGAACATGAGAGACTTGCCCATCTACTCTAAAGCAAGCTTTGATATACAAGTGTTTTGGATTACAAGCATGCTTTCAGAACAAATTATGCCTGGAAACCAAGGTACCACTGTACATATTACCAAGGCTGTCCATCATCTTAAAGAAGAACAATTCAGAGTGCACAATCCAGAGTAACTACGGGGAGTTCTTGCTCCGGTGTAAGAACAATTTACTCAGAATTGCAATATGAATTTCCCATAGATTTTCACTAGGTGGTGCTGTAACTACATAGATGTAAATGTCTCTTGCGTGCTCCCGTAGTTACTCTGGATTGTAGGGTAAGTGTATTTATGTATGAATGCAGCCTGTCTCTGAAGTGTGAAAGTTATTCATTTGAAATACTGCAGAGAATTGATAAGTTTATCAAAGCAGCCTTCATTGTTTTAATTGGATATTCTATTATATCTGCAACCTAAGACATGACCTTGTAGTCCTTCTGCCATAACATGGTTATGGGTGAGTAGCGCAGCTGCTATATTTCTGATTTAAACGTAACCTCTCTTTTGAAGTGTAAAATGTAGGCTGGATTGAATTCAAGAGTGTCAAAGCATGCCAAACTGAACCAGTGCCAGAAGCAGAATCTGGCCCAGAATCAGAAGTGTTTTTTAAAGCTGCTTTTAACTTCAAGTTCTACCCCACCCTTCACTGCCACACTTCTGTGGATTTAGATTAGTTTCATTTTTGAAAAAAGAAAAAAATCTTGAATCTGATTATCAAGTAAGCGTTGATGTGGGTTGCAGAATTTTCCATGGAAAATGTTTGACTTACGTTGTTTTTCTATGGACAATTTTCCATGTTCAAACATGCATAACATTAAGTACTAAAGTAATGAACCTACACAATTTCAATCATGTTGGCAGTTTAAAAAACTTCATATTTTTCAGGTGATTATATCTAGGAAACCTCAGTCATATATAATAAATATGAATAAATACTTTAGGTGTGATAAAGTTATTATGCTAACAGTTTCTAATACTTTTTTCTTAAGCAGCATAGAGCACAATCCTAATTGTGTCTACTCAAAAGTAAGCCCCATTGTGTTCAGTGGGTCTTGCTCCCAGGAAAGTGTCTTTAGGGTTACAGCACTAAGGAAACAAATGTCCTTGAATTATGTCTTTAAATATTTAAAAATACACAGAATAATTTCTAAATTAGGATTGGTTGAGATAATTTAGAAAGTTTACAGTATTCTAAACTACATCATTAACTTTATTGGACTGTTTTCCTTCTTAGCACTAATGTGGAAATTCTTTTATCTACTGATAAAAATAGCGTGTAAAAAATAAACACAATATTTTAAAAATTGTGTTTAATAAATATGAAGTGAAAAATAAAATTGGCCCCAGTTGACTTGGAACATTGGACAAATTTCGGGAAACAATTTCAAAAAAGTTCTAGAAACTCATATTATTCAGAGAGAGAGAGAGAGAGAAAGATATATATATATATATATATATATATATATATATATATATATATATATATATATATATATATATATATATATATATATATATGATTTTATTGTTGTGTCAAAACTATGGTATTGTACTGATTAATGAAGATATTTGCCGAATAAGTTTGATAGTGGAGAGTGTATGTAAAAATGGTTTTTAATTTAATGGGAAAACCCATTAGCCATTTTAAAAAATTTCTTTGTAAACGGCTTTGTGAACTTTTTAGTTGAAAAGTGGTATATCAATACTGTTGATATGTAATCACCAGTTCAACAATTGTTCAATATTGTACAAACTTGTTGTATCTGTGTTCTGGCAGAACAGTAAAGCACTTTTTGACAGCATAGGAGTTAATACTACAGGTGGGAAGGCCTGTTCTGTCCTGCCAATGCCACTGCAAGATCCTGTACATGCTGGAACAGAAGCTGAGGGTGAAAGTGAAATAGAGCAGAGAAGGGCAGGTTGGGATGCAGGGGTATCACTAGGGTTTGTGTCATCCGGTGCTGGAGACCAGTGCGTCATCCCCATGCAGTGTGCAGAGCAACAACTTGAATGGTGAATGTGGTTATGTGCCATTGCTCCTGGGTTTTTACCCACATGTTTTAATAGAATAAAGATATTTCAAAATGGTTTGTATTCACTGCATTCTGCTGTATATTACATATGCTACAGCATATAACATGATGGTATTATTTCTACAAACCATGATTTTAGCAATTTTGGTCACTAGGGGTGTCACCCCCTCAAGAGTGCCCCCTTTCTAATACCCTACTGACATCCCTGATTGGAACCATTTTGGAAGCCTTGTACTGCCATGGACTAACCTTCCACATCAGCTAAGGAATACTTGTTTACACAATTGCAAATACAGCTGTGTGGTTCACTTTCATTTTCAATGCAATTCAATCCAATTGTCAGAGACCTCCTTCTGGGGTGATTTGTGGGGGCTGCTTTCATTGAATCAGGACAATTCTGATGTCCCTGATTCCTCTCAGTCTGCCTTTTCCAGCAGCCTTTGGCACATTCGCCTACTTGTGAGTAAAGCAGTGATATGGATCACTTTTACTTTCCATAGAGTTCAATGCATATTTTTGTTTTTTCGTTTTTTGGCCATAACTTTTGATGGGAAGGTGCTATTTCAAAATGGATTTTGCATTGGATTCTGCTCATCAGTACGAATTCAACAATTTATGACATGAATGTGTTTCTGCAGCATTGTGTAGTTGTGTTTTAGGCCCCCCAGTGTGCGTTACCCCTCAGGCCTTTCACCTGGTGCAGGCCGCACCTCCCTACACTCCTTAGCAATGCCCCTGGTGGGAGAGGTAGACAAAGTTGGTCCCAGAGTGGGGGGTAGGATCTGCAGTGGTGGTGCATGCTCTGTCTTACCCCTCATCCTAAGCCAGTTCTGCTGACTCGGATCCACCTGGACTTGGGCCAGCAAGTAAGCAGGCACAGATCCAAAGAGACGTTTCCTGAGGTTGGAGCTTTCCCTGTGGCGCAGGGGAATTCAAATAGTGCATGCAAGTTCCATATTGTTGCCTGAGCCCCCTCTTTGCTTTCTCCCATCAGTAGAAGTTCCCCCGCTGCACATCTGTGAATCAAGATGTGTGGCAGGGGAAATGAAACATTGTTTATAGGACTTGTACGTTGATTCCAGATAGCAACGAAGAAAAAGCATAAAATCCCAATACTGTATCTGCTTGGAAAATGTCCTTGTTGCATTGTTTCAGGAAGCTTACTTCAAGGATAATCTCCTTGCATTGTACTATTAAAGGAGAATCTCTTCATAAATTTATATTACAAAGTAGGACTTTCAAAAAAATTACAATGGTACCTTGGTTTACGAGTGACTTGGATTACAAGTGTTTTGGAAGATGAGCAAAAAATTTCTAAGCAGTTCTGACTTGGTTAATGAGCAATGTCTTCGTTATTGAGCAATGTCTTGGAGCATTTGGTTCCAAGAAAATGATTAAATATTTTCATACAAATAATACAAAGGTAATTTGTACAAGGAATACAAAGGCAATTATCGGTAGTTATCATGTTAACAAGTGTTACCATGAATGACAATGAACTCCTGCAAAAGCTGACCTGCAAAATGAACGGAACTGCAAAAGGACCTCAGCTCTTGAAAAAGCTGGCTTTTAAACAAAGCCAGAACACTCACACACACTCTTCTTCCTACCTGACATAATTTTATTATTTTGTATTATATTAAAGTATTGTAATGATTTTATATGTTTATTTTTGGGTTGACTGTTTTCATTATTTCCAATGGGAAAATCCGCTTTGGATTACAAGCGTTTTGGATTACAAGCATGCTTCCAGAAAAATTATGCTCATAAACCAAGGTACCACTGTACTAATATATCAGCACTACAAGAAACACTGAAGTAGGGTGGAAGATAGCTAGGAAGACCTCTTCCAAAGACTTTACTGAGTCTAAAACATGGCATTCATGTGGCATTCATGTATAACCTTCAGTAGACACTCCAGTGTGGAAAAAATCTCCAGCTTGCACTCCATTTCTTTTTTCTTAATGACCTGAACATAAAATGTAACAAAAAGGTGTAAGTGCAGCTTATATTATTGTTAGAAAGCCCTTCAAAATGCATCAAAACACCGGCTTGAAGGTCAGCACTGTATTTTCTCTATCCAGTTAAATCAGAATTATTGACAGGGTTGAGCTGAATCAGGGAGCAAGGACATTTTATGAACATTTTCTCCCTCGAAATTCACCACCCCTCCTTCTGCAATGTTTAGAGGCCTTTTTTGCCCATCTGTGTGTATATGTGAGGGAGAGGGGAGTAGAATACCAAGCTCTCAAAACCATGACGTAATTGTCCTGTTCCCCATTTACTTCCAAACAGTCAATAGAGAACATGTATGCATCTGATCATGTGTTCCATGGACAACTGTCTACCACCAGCCTCTAGTAATTATGCTGCAGTTTCTCCTCTCTAAAAAACCTTCCTTCCGTAATTTATGGTAATTCAGTTTAACGAAATGTTCAGGAAATAAAGCTTACCTGTTCAAATGCATGCTGCACCTTCCATTATCCAGCACAAGATGGGTTGTTTGGGGAAAGTAAAAGCTATTATGGAAGATGTGTGGGTAATTGTTCCAGATGAACCTGATTAGTCTTTTGGAAATCCTTTGACTTCAGTTGGTGTTTGCCAGTTCTGGTGATGGAGAGTGGAGTTCAGTGGCCCTTGGTCCAGCTAATCATTGTTTCTATCCTTTCTGCTGACAATCAGCTTTCACTGACAGCACTTACTTCCCTTGCTTGATGTACCAAATGCAAGACACTTTCAGAATATCCGGTAGTGAACTACCCAGATCAATGAGAGTGTAAGCCGACCTTCATCTTGCTCTCATTCCATAGATACACAGAAATGAATAACTTACGGTAATACATTTTTGCATGGAGTGTAAGAATATGTGTAAGCAATCATCAAGTTTATCTCCATAAAGTCTACTTGAGTTATGAAGATCAGTGGCTTGATTAGCACAGCTTCAACCTTTCCTGCACTGTGAGAAAAGAACTTTCATGGCTGGTAGTGAGGTCCAGAAGGTATCAGCATTGCAGTGCTGTGCATGGCCCAATCCTATCCATTGAGTGTGACAGCAGAACTAATGTCTGCTGTTGTACATGCAGCACTGCTGTTAGAAATGGCATGCTGCTATCAGAGTAATGTCAGAATTGGTGTGATGATTTGAAGCCACTAATATAATGAGGGGTTGGTAATTTCAAGCATCTGCCACCACATGGTGGGTGAGGGTCTGAGGAGCAGGCTGGAAGATTTGGATTATTGGGACAAAGGTGCACACAGATCTAATCCACAGTTTTCTAGCCCATGCTGTCCTCTTCTTCCCCTTTGCATTTAAATAAACAAAATATCTGGTATGGCTCCAAGGAGATCCATTGGCAGCCAGAGAACCTTTCCTGAGGCAAGTAAAACTATAGTTGGCCTTAGCATGTGGTGTGTGCTTCTTTGGCATGCTACATGCTATAATATGATCAATGAATTGGGTTGCTGGGGACATCTATATATTCATTCATGAACAGCTGGTTTTCAAATGGTTTGTGTCTTGACCTAAGGTGGATTGTAACTGTTGAGTAAAAATAATTGTTTGAAAGACAGACAATAGATACTAAGGAGAACAGATTGTTCATAATTGGTATGTGTGCAGAAACCAGAAATTTCAGATTTTGGAATTACTGTGGCGCCTCACGTAAAGTATGTTTCACATAACAAACAAAAATTCTCTAAGAGTCTGCTTCACCTAACAAACTGTGCTTTATGTAACAAACACACTCGTTGGAAGTTGGGACAGACACGCTGGCCAGCAGCCCTTTTAAAAAGCCTAGTGTGTCTGCCCATAACGAAAGCAACACTTCCATGCTGTTCCTCCTGTGGCTTCAAAGACACTCCAGGAAAGTGTCTTTGATTTCAGCCTCCTAACATGTCTACCCAGAAGTAAGCCCCATTGTGTTAAATGGGGCTTACTCCCAGGAAAGTGTCTTTAGGATTGCAGCCTAAGTAGGATCATGCACATTGAATGCATGTTATGAATTCAATTCCAGTGTTTTGTCATCATTTTTACATCCAGTTAATATTTTTATATGAATATTTTTTTGGGGTTGTGGAACCAATCATCTGAGTTTCCATTATTTCCTATTTCACGTAAAGAATGTTTCATGTAACAAACATGCCTCCACAATGAATTAAATTTGTTATGTGAGACGCCACTGTACTTATTAATAACTTCTCATATAAAAGAAAATTGTTATAAGATATGACCTAGTGATAAACTATTTAACCACTTCAAAAACCATTTTAAGATTACTAGCATTTGTGAGCAATTATGTTGGAAGTGTAAAAATTAGGCTGGAATGTATTGCCATCTGTGGTGAAAATGTTCAACTGCAAAAGCATATTGGTCAAATATCAGAAGTCAGGTTTATAGACCAATATGTTTTTGCAATTGAACAATTTCACCACAGATGGCAATACAATCCTATCTTAATTGCAATCAATCTTCAACTGTGTTTGAAAATGAATAACCAATATTAGGATTATTTTTATAACTAGTAAACGCCTGCAGCTGTCGCTTGCAGAGGTACCATACAGCCGTTTGCCACTTCCATCCTCAGTGGTGCTCCTCAGTTGCCACCCACAAACAGCCTGTGCCATCCACTGCCTTCTCTGCCCGAGGCACATAGGAATAGAACCCTCAGCCTTCTCTGCTCAGAGGCACATGGGAATAGAACCTCAGCCTGCTTGGGGGACCTGGTTTGTTGACCAGAAGATGTGGATATACTGACACAACTGTCAAGGTTTTTTAATGTAGATAGATAACTTACATTAAAAGAGAGAATTTTGCAGGTGCAGCATTTCTTAACCCTGTACAAAAAGCAGTATTTACCATGATTTCCTCTTCCAAAGAACTGTTCAACAAGAGCCCTTCCTGGTTCATTGTCAGCATCTGGAGAAATGATGGAAGATGGCATCATCAGGAAAATATTAAAAGCTCAAGCCCTATAACTTTCCCCTGGCTAATGCAGCCACACCACCAGAGTGCATACTGCAAAATGGGCGGAAGGGACAGTTGCTGGTTTCCTTCATTTGTTCCCACTTCTTGAGTAGGCTCTGCAAGGTAGATTAAGGCCATGAAGGTGGAACGGGATGAGTCACTGACAGGAGAGAATAAGCATGGATTCATGACCTAATCATGTATCATGATTCAACCTGAGTTTTGTTTTAAGTTGTCCCATTATTTTGTATTTGGTCAGCCGATAAACACAGCAATTGCTTTAATACTGGAGTATGAATGGTTTCAAGAGCTCAACATAGAGGGGCACTCGAGGGAGAGCTGGATGCTGACAAGGGGAGCAGGATTATGAATGGTTTGGAGACTTGAAAGCTTTGTTCCTGCTTTCATTTTCTTCACTTAATAGTCTTATGTCTATTGAATTGTGGTCTTCAGAGGTGGAAGTGACCTCAGGCTTCAGCTCATTGACTATTTTATTAGGAAATGAGAATATTGTATAGGATTGGGCTATCATTCCACAAATACCTTCTAATTCTATTCTGGATTATTTGATGAACAAAGTATGGGTCTTTCAAAGCTTTAACAGTCATATCGTGCTTTTGTTCCTTTCTAGAAATTTTTTTTCACCTCTCCAAGGCAGGAATCCAATAGTTACCTAAACTGTGGTGAATATTTAATCATTTGACTTGCTACCAAGTTATGCACTTAATGTTAGAAATTACTTTCACAACCAATAGTGATGAAAGCGTCATTCTTGGTACTGGTCTAGAAACATAATTCTACACCACACACTTCTTATGGTCAGAAAATATATTGGTTATAATAATATATAATATAATATATATATTATATATTATTATAACCAGAGAATATAATATAATTCTGTGACACTAACACCAACCAAGAACCAATGTTGAAAAATTTAACTCTTAAGGGGTTGAAAAGTGGTGCATCGTGTTTTTATCTTATACTTAACATGGAAGACTGACCAACATCCTGCCAGTTTGGTGCTCGGTGCCCAGTGCTGTGGGGGGATGTTGTTCAGAGGGAGGGGTTCCACTGGGGAGGATGCTGCACATTGGGGGGTGTTGTGCATGGGGTGATGATGCGCATGGGGGACTGATGCACATGGGGATGAACATGGGGAATTTTGTGCATGGGGATGTTGCGCATGAGGGTTGATGCGCATGGGGGGATTTTGTGCATTGATGCTTGATGTGTATAGGGATGATGATGCGCATGGGGTGGATGAACATGGGGGATGTGGCACTTGGGGGTGGATGCGCATGGGAGGTTGATGTGCATGGGGGGTTGATGCACAGTGGGGGGATAGCATATGGGGGAATTTTACTCCCGCAATGTGGGTACACTTTTTGCTAGTGCTTTATATAATCAAACCTGCAGAACATGTGACTTGTCATCCATATAGTGTGGCTTTCCTGTCATTTGAAGTATCCTTCTGTAGAAAAATGAAGGTCCTATGGCTTTGTGTATATTGTCAGTATGAGCATGTGTGTACGTAACAGTTCACCAGTGGCTTGATTTTATTCAAAAAGAGCAACATATCAACATTACTGTCAATAGTTTGCTTGAATAATCTGATTACTCTAGGTACTAACACAGCAAGAATGTGCACAGCGTTGAGTCTCTGGAACAAAGCAATGCAATGCAGTTTTTTTCCTTCCTACCTATAGAAAGTGTGTTAATGTTAGTTCTTGCATGCTTTGAACTGCAAGTCATGAATTACAGCTGTGGATACAGCCAACTGAGAGGAAGGAATTTGTCTGCTCTACAGTAAAAGGAAGTATTTGCTGTGTTATTGTAGTACATGGCCCTTTGCCATTTTTGATAAAGCATTTAAGCGTCATGCACCCAAAGTCTACTGCCCTCTTGACCCATCATCAATCATCAGCTGTACAGTGAGGTTACATGAAACAGTAGCCCAATAGGAGAAGCATTGTTTAAGCATTGCACAACATTTCTGGAAACGGAAACTACAGACAAAGCACCCTGGATCACTCAGTTTTATGCTGTCCTGTCCTCGCACTGATCTATTGCATTGCAGTCAGGCAGTTTTGAGACTCAAGTTTAGCTAGATAATGAAGCAAGATAGATCTTGTTAAACTTCAGAAAATATAGTGGTTCAACTATGACCAAGAAATATTCCATGGTTACTATGAGCACAATCCTAACCATGTCTACTCAAAAGTAAGCCCCACTGTGTTCAATGGGTCTTACTCTCAGGAAAGTGTCTTTAGGATTGCAGCCTATATTATACATATTCCATAGGTTATTGGAGAAGGAAACAGGGAGCTTTAGAATAGATTTTTGGACATTATCAAGAAAACAAAATATGAATAGTTTTATTTTGTACACAACAATTTTATTTCATTCTCTTCTGAAGACTAAGAGAAAACCAATCAAATTAGTTCAGTAAAAATTCTGCCTCGTAAGTCGTGGACAGCTATGTATGCCATTATGCCTACAGTTATCACGATAGGATGTAGAAACTTATTGTTGTTTTTATAATGTGTATATTCACAATGTTTTTCAAAGGATCTAAGGCAATTATTGTGTTACCCCCAAATCCAGAGTAACTATAGGAGCACGTAAGAGACTTTACATGCACGTGTGGTTGCCACCTAGTGAAAACCTATGGGAAATTCATATTGGAATCCAGAGTAAGTTGTTCTTACACTGGAGCAAGGACTCCCCATAGTTACTCTGGATTTTGCCCTTAGTCTTTTTTATTCCTTGAAACAGAAGTCTCACCTGCCGTGTCACTCCTACTAACAAACCATGATTGATCAAAAAGTAGCTCTTAGTGAGTTGGTGATGGGGGTGACCGAAAAATGCTCTACTACAATTGCATACAGTTACAATTCAATTCTCTATTGTTGAGTTATTCTGTCCACAGGATATATTCCTCACCTCAGATTCTAATAGTAACACAATAAAAAGCAGGCAATAATCTATATGTAGAGCAGGCACCTCAAGAAAGTAATTCAAGCCACAGATATGCATTACACAGAATGTACAATTGATCGCTCACGAGTTCCTGATCATGTTGCAGCATTTTTGTATACATACATAGTGAACTGATGAAGAAGAAGGCTGTAATGTGTGAAATGTATCCACTGAAGAGAGCTGTGTTGAAGAGGGCATTGGATGCTATGAATGTCATTAGTGTTATTTGTGATGGCTCATTCATTCATACAACCATCTCTTGATAATGCAGTTATCCGTTGTTTGTGTGAACCTGTTCTGTGAGAAGGTATTGCATAGTTTCTGATGAGCAATGCATACTTCCTTTTATAACATTCATTTCACTAAAGCACATGTCTTCAGCTAGAGTTGCCGTTGCAGTTTCTAAAATACATTGCATGAATGAAATACTGCAGTTGATTTTCCCATGTTCTTAATTTTCATCGCAGCACTATACAGTTCATGTTTATGAAGCTTTTAAGTGAGCACATTAAGAAAAATAATTAAACTGTCATAATTTATACTGTTCCTGAAGTAAATCACCTAATTAAATAGAAGGAGCAGGGATGTAGTAGTTTCATAAGGACTTACTAAGTAATGCAGCTTGAATTATGCAGAATGTTCAAATGAAGTCAAATAGGAAGGAAATGAAAGCACAGCTCCTTTTCAGTATAATACGAGACCTCTGCTGTTTAATAACCTAATGCTCTTTTTTAATTTGTGGATGAATTTTAATTATATTAATTTGGTTTTTATGAAAATTTTAGCAACATAGTATGAGGTAATATTTAAAACCTGCCTTCCACAAGCATTGCCCCAGTATGTATGAGAGCTCCATGCTTTCCAACTGTGCTGCCTAGCCTTCTTGCAAGAAGTATTTGATGTAATTTTTACTGATTTCCCTTTCTTTCTCCAGCCTCTTGCTCCCCAAAAACTGCTCCCATTTGTTGGGGGACTCTCAACTGCAAGGTTCTACTGGATCTATGGATCTGCCACCCATAGGCTTACTATAGAGGGCTAGTGCTATACTCACCTGCATTATTTTCTTTACTTGAGTATGGGCAGGGGTCTTTTTGAGGGGTAAGTACCCATATGGCATACCAACACCTCTTGTGAATACGAGCACCTCTGTGGGTGAGTACCGGCACACACAAACACAGGTGATACCTATGAGTACTGACAGGTGAGTATCATCCCCTATTTTCCCCCCAAAATAGCAGAGTACAGAAGTAACCTTTAAAGGCTGAAAACCTTGGATTGAGAGCATTTTGCAAGACAAGCAAACATTTCTCATAATTCTCATAAATTTTGACTTGGTATACAAATGATGACTTGATAAAGTGAAAAATTGTATCAGCTGGGATATGACCAGTTTCAGTGCTCTTCCAGCACCTGCTCAGCCTCCCCTGAGAAACTTGTGAGTGTCTACACTGAAGTAAGCCTATTACAGTCAGTGGGGCTCATTCCTCTATAAGGGGACAATGGAATGGAGCCTTAGAGGACCTAGCCTTGCATGTCTGCTTAAAAGTGATATACAAATTATCCTTTAATTATACTTGCTGTTTGTATAAAACATGTGCAGTATTTCATGAAAACTTTTGGAAAATTGGGTAGTCGCTTCCATATAGTACCAGTGTAGTGTTTATGGATGTTGGATCAAACCTAAAAATTTGGAATTTCTGTTAAAATGTTTTAAGGGAGTAGCTGCTGATTAAAATTTTGTTTCCATCAAAATGGATGTCAGACATAGATCTATTTCCAGTGAAGTCATTATTTCATGGCATATGTTTGGTTTATATCCTTATTGCCAGCTGTTCATCTCCTCGATTATGGTAATTTTTTTCTTTCTCTCTGACATTTTCACACCCCTGCTCTTATAATATCTTGTCAGTGTTTGGAGATGCACCAAGAACAACATGATATGCAAGAAATGCAACTTCCCATTGCCTCAGAATAGGAGAGTTGAGATAGGAAAAGATGAGTACAGGCAATTAGACTAGCGGAAGTTCTTGGGTGACATAATACCAAATTGGGTTATATAATGCATTTTATGGTCAATAAGCCTGTTGACTGGGCGACGTGTTGGCAACTTAATGCTTGTCTGTCTGCATCAAACTTTGCAGTTATTGCTTTCATAAATAAATAGTTTACACCATGGTACTGTTAAACATATTTCCATCTACTTCAGCTAGTATTGCACAGAGGCATGCAATTGTCTGCTTGGTTGAGTCTTGAATCCCCCACTTTTTGGTTGATTATGAAAACAAGCTGCCTGTTTATCAGGGCACAAATATCTACTATTAATGAGATGTCAACCCCTTAGTTTTGCTCTCTGTTTTATCTTCCAAGCCAAGAAATTAATTAATTAGCCTTATTCTCCTTGGCAGTTTTGATCTGGAATAGAGTGTTGTTGTGAATTTGCTTCCAGAGAATGAGAGAGGTAAAATGCACCTCTTCTCTAATTTATTTGACCAGTTTGTGAAGGTAACATAATATAGTAATTTTTCAAAGAATTAATGAAAATGGCAAGGTCAAACAAAAGTTCTCTAGAGTCATAATGTTGAGGCTGTATGATTCATCAGGGTTACATAGACCTTCAGAGTTAAATAGAACTATTTTTAGAAAAAAAAACCAGAAGGGTTGCTACACAGAAAGCAAAGGTGTTTATTAATGCAAACATTTAATCTGCGAGGCATTTGTGTTTATCCAATAAGTTGCTTTTTATTTTTTTGCCAGGAAAGGTTTGCCAAAGCCAAAATTCCCAGTGAGTCTCATATTCCTTGTATTTAGTGTGGACTTACACTTTAATTATAACTTGCATGTTGCATAAGGTTATATGTTCCATAAGGTTTTTTCTTGGGACAAGGCTCCGGTAGTTTGTTATGTACAGTGGCGCCTCATGTAACAACGCCTCATGTAAAGTATGTTCCATTTAACAAACAAAAATTTCTCCAAGATTCTGCTTCACTTAACAAACTGTGCGTCACGTAACAAACACTCATTGGCAGTTGGGGCAGACGCACTGGCTGGCAGCCCTTTAAAAAGCATCAGGGCTGCCTAGCACACCTGCCCATAGCGAAAGCAACATTTCCGCGCTGTTCCTCCTGTGGCCGGGTGTCCACTGGGCAGAGGGAGAGAAGAGCAGTGGAGAAGAGGGAGCAGGGGAGAGAGAGGCTCAGGATGAAGAGAAGGAGAAAGTGGGGAGACACTTTGAAAGTGTCTTTTATTGCAGCTTCCTAACCATGTCTACCCAGAAGTAAGCCCCAATGTGTTAAATGGGGCTTACTCCCAGGAAAGTGTCTTTAGGATTGCAGCCTAAAATAGACTTCATAGGATCATGCACATTGAATGCATGTTTTGAATTTCAATTCCTGTGTTTTGTCATCATTTTTGCATCCAGTTAATATTTTTATATGAATTTTTTTGGAAACTAATCATCTGAGTTTCCATTATTTCCTATGGGAAAATCTGCTTCACGTAAAGAATGTTTCACGTAACAAACGTGCTTCCGGAACGAATTAAATTTGTTACGCATATGTGCCACTTTATTGCATTTACTAAGGGAAATCTTTACTCAGAAGTAGCACAAACAGCTAAATATCTCTTTCATGGTGATTTCCAACATCCAACATCAGTGGATGTTATGACAGCAAGGAAAGTACAAGATCTTACTACACAAGTTGATTACAATATGTGGTATTCCTAAATGGATAGATAATGAGCACAGGTCCAAGATTTCCTTCAGTTTTTTATGTACTGCAGGTGAGAAAATTTAAAAATTTAGGCACACTGTTCCAGTAATAACATTGTGGATTATTATTACTTCTAGACCAAAAACAAAGTTCACGTATCCCAAGGAGATTTTTTTTCTGATTGCTTTTCCTTAAGGATACACTGCATCAGTGGGGGGAGCTTTTAGATAGAATTGGGCTACTAGTGTGCAAATCTGACTAAGAGCATAATCCTAACCATATCTACTCAAAAGTAAGCCCCATTGTGTTCAATGGGTCTTACTCCCAGGAAAGTGTGTTTAGGATTGCAGCCTAAATGGGTAATCAAGTGCATAAATGTGTTTGGCGGATGGAATTTCCTCACCTATAGAGATGCTTTTAAAAACTGATATTCCATCAATTACAGTATGTATTTAGAAAGGACAGTTATAGATTGGATTCAGCCTTCTCACTTTTGCCAAACAACTATTGTTGGGATTTCATTATAGTTTCATTCATGTAGGCTAGTTGTTCTGCATATACTCCATTGGATGAAAGCCAACCAGAGTCTGGCATAAATCAGTGGGGTTGCTGTAATGGTGCTCATGTGGGCTGTAATGGTGTTCATGTGGGTTGCCAACAATTGTCTTCCAGCAGCCTCGCCTCATCTATTTTCCTCCATGCCCATACATATAATTCTCTGCAGTGCACAACAATTTATGATATGACAATATCTGTGATTCTCTTGGTTGTAATGATTGTATAAATCACTGAGTCCTCAAACTGGTTAATCAAGCTATATAAAAACAACTGAATATCATGGTTATTTTATAACATAATAGAACATAAGATAGGGCTGTTCTGAAATGTTCTGTTCCTTGCTTCAAATGCTGGAAAAAAATTTGGCCTCTACTGAGTCAAGAAATCAGATTCCTAGGCAAGTGCTTCTCAATAGGGGATACCTTTATATCATTATGCACTCAGGTGTAGCATATAGAGGGTCACCATGTCAGTTGTTCATCTAATATTTCTCCCTTGATGTTCTCCAATTGAATTGATTTGGATCTCAATTAAATCTTGTTTTCCCTGTAACCATTATTTTGTTTTCTGTTACACGGTTTCATTCCTCTGGAACATATTGGTACATCCATTTGATCACGGCATATTAACAGTTGGAACCTCCTAAATTAATAAACTCTCCTCTAGTAAATTGTTGAACATATATAATATGAACCTTTTATGTCACTGAGGGTGCAATCCTAACCCTTTTATGCCAGCATAACTCACCTGGCATAACTTCCCATGGCAGAGGAGGCCAGTGTATGTCTGCACTGGCCTATACCCCACTAGGAGTGGGGAAGAAGTGACTTACAGCACTTCTGTGACATCTGTAGATCAGCACAGGACTTGTGCCAGCCTAACTAGAGGTTAGGATTGCAGCCTGAGTCATCCCTTGAAGTCATCCCAAAGCTGATTTTGTTCAGCTTTGAAAATATTATTACCCTTTTTGACCATGTCACTTTAAAATTATATATCTCCACAATCCTATTTATGTCCTGAGAACCAAAAACAGAATACAGCACAGTATATAAGAAAAAAATAGCAAAAGGACTCATAAAACTATTAATTGGTTTTTTACTAGTGTAGATGGGGGAGCGGGCAAGTTCACCTGAGGAAAATCCTGTACTTGAAGTAGCCTGTACCCCAGCAAAATTAGCACCAATCCAGTGTGGCTAACTAAGGTTGCTATCCTAACCTTCAGTTAAGCCAGCATAATTTTTGTGCAGACCTCGGGGTGTCACAAAAGTGTCACAAGGCACTTCTGCCTCACTCCTGTGCGGAGGCGTAGTTAGGTCAGTGCACAGGCAGATGCCGACCTACCCCTAGCACCAGGGAAAGACATGCCATATGAGTTAGGCTGGCCTAATTTTTTTAGAATTGCGCCTTTATGCTGCTTTTGCCCCCATAGGATGCCAGTAATTTATATTTTATGAATAATTCCTGTTTAATGGCTACTAATGTGAAAAATAGCAAAGAAAAGTGTTGGCAGTGTGATTTTGTAGGCAGGACTGTGTTAGGTGTAATAAGAGCTATTACAAGCTTGTAACCCACAGGTTGCTGTTTTGGAGATAGAATTTATCTGGTGTTTTTTGTTTGTTTTTACAATTTTGGTTAATATATTAAAACAATTTAAGAATGAATTAAAGGTATTGTAAATAATATTCATTATTTGTTATTTCTACTGTTGGGTTTTTCACATTTTTGCAATACCATATTTACATGAATCTAAGGCGTACCTTTTTCAGCTGAATTTTGTTTCCAAAATCAGGGTGTGCATTAGACTGGATGGCTCATTAGATTTAATAGGTACTGTGATTACAAGTATAGGCCAGTATTTAGTTTACCAGTAATAAAAAAGTAACAAACCTCTTGTTGTATAAAGTAGTGCAATTAGGTAAAATCATAACATAAACCCACTGTTATATTATTATTGTCATATAACTCATTGTTGTATGCAGGAAAATTAAATTTTTTACCTGCTTTGCAGCTGCAGAATACAGTTGCCAGTAAACATTTTTCTTTAAATCTCAAGCCTTTTAAAACAGGGGGGTGTATTAGATTCAATGGCTCATTAGTAAATAAGTGTATTTATTTTGCTTAATTTTTTAAAGTATTCCAGTATTTATTTGTTTAAACACCTTGTTATAAACAAATTTGATTCAACACGAATGACCACTGCAAATCACAATTTTTAAAATAGCCTTTTCAACTGTTGGAGAAAGGCAGTCATGCAAGCAGTCATTCCATTCTTCAGCTAAGCCAGGCATCGGCATTGGGTCTTTTGCATTTCTAATTGCTAACTGCCTCTCTAAAATATTAAGAAAAGTTTAATTTAAACCATTGTAAAGGGACACACTTTTTATTTTTTTAACCGGTTTTATTTAATAGATTTTTTTTATATTGGGTGGGAGTCCCAGAATAAACCTTTTGCAGCTATTGAGGCACTACCTTATTCCATTAGGTGCGAAGGAGGAGAAAGAAACCTGGGAGTGGATCTTTAAATCTATTTTTTTATCCATTTTTAAAATCCATTTTTTATTCCTTTTTTTAATCCATCTTTTTTATCCACAAGAGGTTTTGGAACAGAACCCAAGTGGATACTGGGCATACCTGTACTCTTTTTCAGTGGGGTTTTCTAATAATTCCTTCCCACTGTAGCTTCTTATAGACTCATTTATTTTTGATAATCAAGGATTCTCTGTAATAGTAGAGGCTAGAGTGCTGAAGTGAGTAAAAGAAATTGAACCTATTATGAATGGAAATAAATGGAAGTACTTTTTCTTGCACTAGGCACAATTTGAATTCAGTCTGTTTTATTTTATAGAGGAAAACCTTTCCTCTTGAAATGTATTTTTAAAGAATCTCAAGTCTCCCTTGGCTGCTAAATACAAACCAAAGCAATTATCAACATTCATGATTTGCATTTCAGGATTACAAACACTTGGGTGGTTGAAAATGCAAGTTGAAAAATTGCCAAAGCCAGTGGCTACCTGAGTGATTATTTCAATTTGGTTGTGACATTATAGAGAAAGGTTTCTATAACACTCCAGGAAATTTTGTTTTGCTTTGTTCAGGTTTCCATTGTATTATCTTTGGGCCACTTTGGAAGAAATAAGTTGCAAATATATGAAATCCACAGGGGGGAGATTTTTTTACATGGCATTCTTTAGGAGAAGATCAGAGGTGTGTTAAGCCGCTCCCAGAATTCATGCATATCATTTTGGTTGTTGACACTGAAAAGTGAAGTATAGGAGCACAACTGGTGTGTTTAGGCTGTTAGGTTCGAAGTATTCTATTGTTAAGACAAGCAGCCCAGTCCTAACCTGCACTGGAACAGGCAGACCAGCTGGCCTGCACTATCTGAAGCACAGGTTTGAAGGTGATTGTGGTGCCACTTAGGGCAAGGGGATATTTTTCTCATTTCTCTGAGTATTGCACAATGGGGTAATTCAGAATTAGGTGAGGCTGCTTGGTAAGGGTTACGTCTGGCCTAAGTGCCAAAGTCCAGTCCCTTTCCCACATCTGGCTAGATCACTGATTGACAGCCTTCCCCAACCCTAGAACAAACCTGAAAATGCTGCCCCAAGCCCTTGCACTAGTGGCCCACCACCAAAGCAAACTCATCTCCACTGTGGTTTCCTCCAAGGTGGGGAGAGTGGTGTGTATCCTTGCACGGGCTTATCCAACATAAAGAAGGCATAGACATGCCTTATGGCATGTTTGGGACACTCCTGGGCTGAGGTAAGGATTGATTAATCTCAGGATTGTCCTTTAGCTCTCAATCCACATTCTAGATTCCATTAGCAGTCCTAAGGAATATATATATGGGAATACTAGCAAAATGAGAACCCGCAGGGATGGCCTTTCCTGTGACAGCCCCTTTATCATCCAGGTGATGGTTAAGAACTTATATAAGTTATAAGGCACCTAGTGCTTGATAGTCTTTCCAACTGACAACTGCAACGACCCACATTGCTTCTGTTTTTTTTTCTATTTAGTACAGTACTTTCCTAACTCTCCTGTCATTGAAAGGCAGCTATGGTGACATTTGCTGACAGTAAGTTCTTGAAGTGCTTTTAATGTGCAGAATACTTAATAGTCATGCAACAGCCCTGGCTACTATGATTGCTGCTCTGTAAATGGAAGATCAAGTTAGAGGTATTGTGATTTAAAATCATAGAATCATAGAGTTGGAAGGGACCTAGTAGGTCATCTAGTCCAACCCCCTGCCTGCAGCAGGAAATCCCCCTAGAGCATCCCCGACAGATGCTCGTCGAGCCTCTGCTTGCCTAAGGCAACACAGTCAAGTCAGTACTAGAGATGAGATGAACTTTTGGGCACAATCCTAACCAATTTAAGCTGGCAAAACCCACCTCCATCCCAGTTCCCATGGTGGATTGAGGTGACCGTCACATATATCTGTGCAGTGACCTAACTGGCCAGGAGTGGCACAGAATGCCTTGCAGCACTTTTGTGATACCCCAGACCAGCACAGAACCAAGTATCCAGCACGTAACCGCAGCCTATCTCTCCCAAATTAAAGCCAGAAGCTCTCTCATGTTACACAGTCCCCAAGTTCTTGTAAATATCTTTTAAATCATGGTTCATTCTGAAGTAAAGCAGGCTCCTGGTAGTCTTTGTGTAAAAACTGACTTTGGCCTCAATCCTAAGCTACACTTAGGCCAACATAAACCCTGGCATAAGACTTGTGCTGGTGTCCCAAAAGTGTCGTAAGATGCCTTTGTCCCACTCCTGGGGAATTAGGCCCACTCCACAGGCATACACTGAACTCCCCACACCACCATGGGAAGACATGCCAGGCGAGTTAGGCTGGCCTAAATTGGTTAAAATTGTGCCCTTTGTTTCTCTATTGTATGTTTTGTTCTTTTTCTGTTACATATGATTTGAATGACTTGCATGTGAATATATAGCAGAGTTCTCAGAGTATGAGGGTGCATCCCTCCTGGGGCACACTCACACTGAGAACCTACAGGGAGGGCCTTTCAGCTTTGTCATTCCAGGTGATAGTTAAGAACTGATAAGGCTCCTGGTGTTTGATAGCCTTTCTGGCTGACGTCTACAAAGACCGACATTGCTTCAGTTTTCTTCACTCTAGTACAGCACTTTTGAAACTTACCTGTCATTGAAAAGCAAGTTAGGGGTGACATTTGCTGATGGTAATCACTACTGTCTACCTGTTGCAGACAGTAGACACACATCATTCCTGTTAAAATTGCCTGTTAAAATTTTTTTAAAACCATTGATTTGATGTACACAGGCAAGCAGAGCAGCAGCAGGATACACTCAGAGATGGACTGGGGTGGAGCGAATAGTTTGCACACCCCAAAATTGGCAGGGTACCATGATTTATGGGGACCCTGAATTTGCTAATTCTGCAAAGTGTATCAATTCTATTTTGTATCAATTCATTTTGCACAATTCAGACAGCAAGGAACTGGTCCTAGCTGCATCCATTGGCTAGAGCAGGTCTTCAGACCCTGACCCTGGGGCCAGATGCAACCCTTGGTGTGCCTCCATTTGGCCCTAGGCAAGCCCCCTCCATCTGGCCCTTGGACCAGCCCTATAATCCTCCAGAGGGAGGGGAACTTTGCTTTTCACACCTTGGGAAGGTATTTTGAGGTCTGGGGAGGCTGCGCACATCTTCTCTCTCTGTATATGAAAGAGAGGATTTATCCTCTCTGAGTGTGTTGAAAAGTGTTTATGAACTAATTTGAATTAATTCGTTCACAAGTTCTGTCACTAAAATATTAATTTATGTAAATTTATTCAAATTTGAAATGTAACTCAATTCTTTTTTTTCCTTCTGGCCCCCAACACAGTATTAGAAAGATGATGTGGCCCTCCTGCCAAAAGATTGAGAGAACCCTAAGCTAGGGCAGGGTGTCCAAACCCCAGCCCTGGGGCTAAATGTGCCCCTTGGCAAGTCTCAATTTGACCTTCAGCAAGACCCCTCTATCAGGCCGAATTGTCTCTAATACAATCATATATGTAAATTTATGTAAAGTTATTCACATCTGAAATGTAAATCATTTTTCTAGCCCCCGACACAGTGTCAGCAAGAGGATGTGGCCCTCCTTCCAAAATGTTTGGACTCCGGGCATGTGCAGTGAGCCAAGAGTACCCAGAGCCCATTGTGCATGCCCAGAGCTCTGGGCATGTGCAATGGGCATTTGCCCCCTCAGTTCAACTCTACTCCAAAGAAGAGAAGCTGCTCCTCTTTAGAGAAGACCCACAGTGTGCCAGTGCCCAGCGTTCAGCCTGGCGCATCCCTATTTCCTTCCACAGAGCCATGTCATGCTTCTTGCTCACTTGACTCATGCTGCGCCTGCGTTGTTCTGTCTGCCCGAGCTGGGATGCACTCTTGCTCTGCCATGCTTGTGGTTGAAGACAGCATTTTATTTATTGCAGCTGGAGGGGGATCGCATGGTGTAAGGAAAGGAAGGGGTTGGTGAAATCTGAGCTGCTGCTAGTCATCAGGGTGCATGTGGATGGTGGGGAGAATTGAAAGTGTACCTCCAAGCACACGCACTACCTGACAACATCCCTGTTTCTCTGCACAGAGTTGTGGTGTGGTTTTTAGGGGGGAGACTCAACAGGAGTTCTGCTGAGTTTCAAAGGGGTAACTTGGTGACTTGGAAAGTGCCCTGTAATGACTCATCTTCAAGTTCTGGCGAGGGCTGTGGCTCTTGATTCAATATGAGTCAAGCTCCACTGGACTCTTTCTATCACTAATGTAGTAAGGAATACATATCTAAGCCATGATATCACCATGTTATATGTTTTGGTGCTTCATAAAAGTGATACCATGTAATGTTAAGTAAGATATATCTCATCTAAGGTCAGACATTATTTTTTTTAATTTGCTTCAGTATTTTATATTCCTTTAAATGTTATTCACTCTGAGTGTTGTTCTTTGGCGTTGCTATGTGGATACAGCATCCGCTGTCCTGCTGTCTATGCACATCAAGCCTGGTTAGCTAGGGCAAGAATCCCAGCTGGTGGTGTCTAAATTGCTATTTACGCTGAAGTTTGTGGTTAGGAGGATGTGCACTTTCTAATTTAGCTCCTGGCTTGAATAAAAGAATGGGCTTTATTTGCAGTTGCATGAAACCGGTGCTCTGGATGCACAGAAAAGGTTTTATTTATAGAATGTTTCTAGAAGATTTGTATCTGAAGCACTTCTAATTAGCTGGTCAGAAGTTTTGTTTGGATGAAATATTGTATTTCAGTGTAAAATGTCAATACAGATGAAGAATTAATTTATTCACACATTAATGTAAATTGAATTTTCTTGGTTGGACTAGCCTCTGTGGTTAGTAAGAAGCTCACAGCTTGGTCCCAGGAAGAGCAGAAGAAGCAAAGCACCAAGCAGGATGGAGAGGTAGATTCCCATCATTGGCACATGGGGAGCTCTCATATTGGTGCTAGGAACCCTGCCTAAGCATCTCAGCTGGTGTTACTTTGCCAGTGCTTCATCTCTGTCAGTTTAGTAGCAATTACTACCAGTTGCTGCTCACGTTGCTTACTAGACTGTGGGTTGACACTATTGGGGTGCTCAGGTGTAACCCATATTCCATTTATTTAAATAGATCTTGATTGATCTCAAAAACAGCAACATAACTGTTCACTGAGCCTACAAGATTGTTCAGTTAGATTTAATTTACATTGGTGAAAGCATATGCAAATGTCTGAGTTGTACTGAATTATGTGATGCGGAACAGAAAGAAAGGTGACTCACATTATCTGTAGATTGCCAGGTATTTTACAAATGGGGATGCAAATTCTTTGTCAGGTGCTCTAACAGTAAAATGTATTATGTCAAAAAGTTTTGTAAATTGAGTTAAACAAGAAAGGCTTTTAGGACTAATGAACCAGTACATATTTCAATTGATGAGCCAAAGCATATTGTATCTTAGAACATAGTTATTTCTTCTGCGTTCTGGATTATAGCCCTGCTGGTTGCAAGTAACTGACTCGCAGTCCAATCCTAACTAAATCCTTGTATGCAGGAGGACATGCAGGTGAATTTTTCAGCTGCTGGACATCTCAGAGAATAGGGACATTTGTCCCTGTTCCCAGGGAAAGCCCTAGCAGCTGCTATGGGTCAACTCAGATTTGTGCCAGTCACTTGGACAAGTCTCTGCTGCTCTGTGTAGGTGGATCAGAACTGGAAGGGACTCCAGATTTGGCATATGCCACTGATCCTCCCCTCCTGGTCCTGATTTGCCCTCCTTCCCACAATGTCACTGCCTTCTTCTGCATTTTCCCCATGCCTTCCTCACCCAGTTGAAACTCCTATCTCCTTCCCTGTTTGGATATACTTGCTCCAGTGGATATACTTGCTCCAGTGGATATCTATGTGTTGGCCCAAACAAGGGAGGCCACTGCAACCTCCCTCCCAGTGAACCTGCTCACTCTTTGTTGGAGGCTGCTTTGCGACAGCTTATTATGGAAGTGACACTGCATGCCACTCTGTGTCCTCTCCAACAAAGGATTAAAAAAGAGTCCATTTTTGTCTGGAGTGTCATCGTTTGGGACATGTTTATTTCAAATAGTGTCTGTGTCCCAGTTGGCAGAAAATTACATTAAGAAATGATAAAATGCAAGGACTGGAAGCCAGAACATATGTTTTCTTACATACCCAAATGCCTGTATAGACCACTGTTTACATTACTGGTTAGTAACGCATTTGGCTGCTTGTTTTCACTGCAGATAGCAAACAATTAGGGAAGGGAGGGAGAGGAGAAAAGGATGCATATGTCTGCTGTGCCAAATCAGTTGCAGGCCTGTGTTGGCCCTTTGGTTTGCGCTGTGTTCCTGTAAAACCACATCTGCATTCTGAATGATTGTGGAAATCTGCTTTCTAATTCATTTCTGCCTTCATTTTTCTCTATGTCAGAGTTGGTAGAGGAAATATCTCAGAGGACCTGCTGACTTATTGTCTCAGCTGAAACACACAGTACTTCTGCTGTTGATCTCAGAAGGAATCAGGAAGTGCAGTGAAAGAGATGTGCCTTATTGGAGAGATGACTGGTGCATGTGTGGGCCAACTGTAACCTGTGGTGACCAGATGACCGGAAAAACCCAGATTTGTCCGGATTTTTAGCCTCCTGTCCAGGTGTCCTACATTTTGGCATCATTGTCCTACATGGATTTCCTGCTGCAGGCAGGGGGTTGGACTAGATGACCTACTAGGTCCCTTCCAACTCTATGATTCTATGATTTTGGCTTCATTTTGAAACTTTTTGGTAGTGCACAGTACCCCATCATGCCATATGTCGTTGGATTCATATTGAAGAGCAGAATCCAATGCAAAAATCAGTTTGGAGATATCTCTTTCTTATCAAAAGTTATGGTCAAAAAACGGAAAAACAGAAACAAAAAAATACATTTTTTTGTCAATTTTTTTTCTTCGGGTAGGAATTTTGGCCTGGGATTAGGAATTTTGGCCTTGGGGTTCAGGAATTTTGCATTTGGCATCTGGTCACCCTGATTATGGGTCCTATTTTCTTATGATTAATTGAACTTTAATTTTGTGCTAAAAATAATAGGGAAGTTGAGTACAGAGAGGCCCATTTTTGGTGCTTTAACATATGTGATAAAATTGGCAATTTTTGCACAAGCCTGCTTTTGCTCACAAGTGTACAATTTAAATATGGTTTGTTTGTATGAAGCACCAATAATATCCCCATTAGAAACCTTTAAATGTGCATTTATTTAAATGTATATTTACTGTATTTATTTAAATGTATAAATACTGTATATTTACTGTGCATTAATTTAAATGTATATTGGCCCTACAATCCAGAATAACTACGGGAGCACATAAGAGACATTACGTGTTCCCTTAGTTACTGCACTACCTAGTGAAGACCTATGGGAAATTCATATTGCAATCCAGAGCAAATTGTTCTTACACTGGAGCAAGGACTCCACGTAGTTACTCTGGATTGCGCCCTTACTGTACATTACCAGACAATACCATGTACATTGTCTGGTAATGTACATGGTAGCAGCCAGTTTGCACAAAGAAAACTGTCCAGCCCTGAGCCTATCCATATGCATGTCTACTTAGAAGTAAATTCCATTACATTAATGGAGCTTATCCCAGATAAATGCAGATAGGATTGCAGCCTTTGTCAGAGACAGTGCTCCCGAATGCGTCAGCCCTGAAAATGGAGGCAGAAGAATTGGGGGCTGTAAAGAGTGGAATAATCCCACTGTGTCGACACTGAAACCATGATCCCAATTCCTTTTATGAGATGGATGATCTTCTCTTAGAAATGACAGACATATTTCCAATCTTTACTCTGTTTGTTTACTACCCAAGATACGTGAAATTAACTCTCATAGTCCAATCCTACCTAAATCCCTGTGCAGTGAGGCAATGACACCAGAGCAGTTATTACTGTATCCCACAGGGGATTTTTGGTAGGGTTATGAGTAAGTCCCATCAGCCACTATGGGCTCACTTGTACTTGAGCAAGCTCAATCATTGGCATGTGGCATAAGTCCGCATTGATCTGAAGGCCTGAATGTTGACACCACCCATGACCTTTGGGTTTCCCAACCTTTTGGCATAAACTGGCAATGTTTAATGTTGGCTTATGTTTGGAAAAAGTAGCAGATGCAAAAGGCTATCTTCTTCACGACACATTTCCCCTTCTTATTGATTTAACTTGGGCAGGTTGAAACAGAAGGTATGCTCTTCAAAATTGAAATGTGTCCTATTAGTTTTGCTAGGCCTGGAATGAAATTCTCCATATTCGTCCAATACACTAACAATGGAATGTTCTGCATGTTTACTAAACAATAATCTCACTGCATTCTGTGGAGTTAATGCAAAAAGGATTGCATTAAAAATGAAGGATAAATTCCATTCGGGGTTTTGTGTGCAAATTACAGTCAACTCTTAAACTTACAAACTCTAAGACCAACATTAAGAAAATTGCTCTTTTAACCCAAATAGTTTGAGGAACAACTTTTAGGCTCCTGGTAATATGATGATACATCCTCGGCAGAAATTTCATATATAAAGTGTGTGTGTGTTTGTGTGTCCAACTTCTTGGGAGGATGAAGGTGTCATGTCAGAAAAAAACTTGTAATAAAAACCCTGAAAGCTCCTCTTGAATTTAGCGAGCATAAAGCACCACAAATGTAAATTTGCAAGATGTCATAGCAACTTCTTGGAAGGCAATTAATGTCATGCAAAAAAAATATAAATGTTTCTAAGAGAAGCCATTTTAAGAACAAGAAAATGTGAGATAAGCATACAAAATGAGGCAACGTTGAGATTTTCGTCAATGCATTTGTCAGTTGGCAACTGCTAAGTAGTATTTTAAAAATGGTTAATAAAGCCATGTTCTTCTCATTTCAGAACTATGTAATAACCCAAGCCTGGGGAAAAAGTTTATGTTGTAGTTTGAAACATACACTGCCAATATCATATGCTTTGGGGAAATGTTGCACATTCATTTTCTGTGTTATCATTTTATTATTATTTAGTGTTGTCACACCCTATCCCGAGAGCTTGGAGCATTTTTTAATTCTTCTTCTTGGTTGAAAAGAGGACAGAGGGGGGAAAAAGAATGAAAATCTTCTGTGAAATATTCCATAAGCAGCCCCAAAATAGCCAAGGTCTTTGGGCAGCCACCCACAGAGCAGCTGTTGTGCAGTTATTACAGGGGAGGGGCCTCAGCCTCTCTGCAGCTGCTGAAGCTCGGCTGCCTTTTCCTTGCTGATGGAAAGAAGCAGAAGCTCCTAGCAGGTGCTTGTGAATGAGCATCCTTGACGTCATCTTCAGCCTCTTCTCGGCAGCTATGTGCCACTTTTTGCATATGTAATCTAACTTCAGGCCACCACTTCCATTATATGTTTGTGCATAGGGACGGGAACCTACATCTAAGTCCTGAGGGGAAGGCACATGCAGAAATGGTCCTCCTTTTCTGGCTTTCTTCCAAGTACATATATTTTAAAGGGGAAAGTTGCAGCAGTCAGATTTACACCTCCAAAAACAGACCTGCTAATAATGTATTTTGTGCATATCAAGTCAAGAATGTCATTTAAGAAATGGAATTTGCTGAATTATTTGCGATGCCTAAAGATTTTGGTCTGTTTCTCTATATGCTAAAGTCTCTTTTAAAATGTTGCTTTTTAAAATAGGTGCAGAAGATTCTAAAGAGCCATTTTAAGTGGATTAATGAACCAGATAGACTCCACTTAGGACCATTATTCATGTGCACCTCTGACATCAACAGAGAGGTAAGTAACTTAGAAAAACCTAAAAAGGTTGTCCCCCACAGGTTGCCTTGCTAGTAGTGACTGACTTAAAGGGCAGCGCTCATTCCTGTTACAAGGCCAAAGAGCCAGTGTTGTCCAAAGACACCTCTTTGGTCATGTGGCCATTATGTGGCACATGAAACACTGTTACCCGCCTACGGAAGTGGTACCTGTTTATCTACTTCTATTTATGTATTTTTGAACTGCTACATTATGCAGAAATAATAGGAGTTCACTCAGTTGTGTGGTACTCAGGTCTCGAACCACTGACTTGCCAATCTTCAGGTTGACAGGCACCGTATCTTTAACCCCTGAGACACTACGGTGCTTAAGAAAAATTTAGGGTGGCTTTAATTTTATTTCCAACTAACTTTGCTGTTGTATGAGAGCTCCAAGACAGCTCACCCCCTTGCACCAACATCACAAATATAACTGGCTTTCATTGATGGAGATGCTATGGAAAAGTAAATGGCTGAGCCTATAGGAGGGGTTGGCTCTCCTCCCCAATGCTTGTCTTTTGCTGTAAAAATTGTTCCCCTCTGAATTTATAGTTCCAGGTTTCAAATCAATAATTTGTTATCATCCTGTGTTATTTGAGCCTATTAGTTGCTTTGAGTTCATTCCCGGTTCTTGGTGTGTTCCATTTGTAAGCTTCCAGAGGCATCTGGTTAAGCATTGTTGGAAACAGAACCCTGGAGGAGATTGATTTTTGTTCTAATTCAAAGATCTTATATTCTTAAAATGAGAAGATATATTAGTATCTCTTATGTACTGGTCTAGGTTCTTTGCTCTCATTTTCATTCAGAATATACTACTATAGTAAGGGTAATTAATATCCATATCTAGCATGCTGAAATCTGTCAACTGATCAAGTAGTGTTTTTATCTGTAAGCAGCCCAAGCCTAAGTGACCACCCCCAAACAATGATGCAGCCATGCCAACAGAGTGCACACTCTGTCCTCTGAGGGAGTTGGTTGTGGAGGACTCCCTTACTCTAAGGCAAATTTCTGCTGCCCAACTAGATCTCCTTGGAGCTGCATGGCCCATTTTAGTGGTGTAGGTCGGAGGAGTGTAAGTGAGAGATAATGGTAATGGGATCCATTGCGATTCACTGCTCCTAGGAACCTCCCACCCCAAACCAACCCACCATCCATTGCCTGTCTCACCTGCCTCAGTACAGATTGTCATCTGCAACAGTGTGGAAGGGCTGTCGCAGCCAGTTGCAGTGGTGTCCCTGAAACCCTACTGGAATCAAACTGTTTGTGATATCATAAAGGCCACATAAAGTTTGTGATGCTTGTGCTGGATCCTAATCCGTTCCTGGGTCTGAGTAGCCCCACTGGGACTGCAATCATTCTTCGTTTCCCCTTGCCTTAGGGTAAGCCACTTGCTGACCAAAACTTGCCCTGGATACAATGCAGGTACAGTGGCCTGCCTGATCCAGTATTGTGCCTGATCCAGTTAGTGTTGTGCCTTTAAGCTTGCAGACCTAATTATAGTAAATGGGAGTTTTGCCATTATCTTCAGTAGGTTGTGGATTGTTCCCTAAATTGAACATAAGTAACGTTTAGTGACAGAAGTTTTGCCAGGAGTCCCTATCAGTTTATGTGTGCACATTCAGAGATCACAATTGGTACCATGTTTTGCTCAGTGTGTATCAAGTCTGAGCACTTAGCCTCCATCATGCTGATATTTGCAGCTTCTGTTACCTATACTTGGGCTTTTTTATAGTGATGATTACAAACCACTTCTGATCAGGAATACATTATTTCTGGATGCTTTTATTACAGAATGTTGCCCTTGCACTTGAGTTTGGATCATGGGCTAAGAAAATCAGTGTGTCCTTTAACAGAAGGAAGAATTTCCCTCTTGGCATCACATCACAGCAGCTGCAGAGTAGAGTCAAGAATATACTTCAGCATCTGAAACTGTTCAGACTGTGATGTTATACCCAAAAAGAAACAGTGGCATTCGAGGGAGGGTGCACAACAATACGTTCTGCAGGTGTCTTAATGCATTATGTAAGTGGCCCTCCAGGAGGTGAGACCAATCTCTCACTGCCTGGAATGACTACAATGGCAAGGAGAAGGGGCCAGTTACATGATGAATTAAGGCGTCCACACAGCTCACCATTTTGCTCCCATCTGGGATTGCCACTGCGAAACAGTGGTTCTGCTATATCCTCATATCCTTATATGCTACATTCCTGAACCTCCCTGAACATATGGCCAGAGATTCCCTTCAAAGTGAAATGTCAATGAAATAATCAACTGTAAGGATGCTATTCCTGTCTTTAAACATCTCTGATGGCATTTCAGTCCACTGTTGGGAGGAGATCCCGGTGGAGTCTCCCACCAACACCTGCTGGAATCCTTAGATATTTGACATGAGTATATTTTCCCTTGGGATATATTTTGTTTGGTAGTGATTGAGTTTGCCTTCCCCAGCTCAGTACTGCTGGAACCTATCCCAGTGAAGTGTTGTTTAAAGCATGGCAGCGTCTGATGTGCCAATCCTGTTCCTGCTGATAAGATCAGATTCCCTTTCAGTTTGTTGTATGTACTTTTTTGAGAGGGGGGAAGATTCAGGGTTGTGTGCTCACTGAATTCTCATAAATGAGATATTGAAACTGGAAGAGCAGCATTCTATCTTTTGAGAACAACTTTATAATTATTTGAAGTGTATTAAGTAAACCCCAGACCTACAGAAAGTTTCTTACTTTTTTCCTGTACGTTATATGCCTCCGGATTTCCCAGACACATATTCAACATCTGTTAAACTGATTTTAACTGATTTCTGGTATGGTTTGGGAATGTCTGGCTCTGTATTCAATGTGAATACACATACTATGAAGAAAAAGAACAAATGAGAGCAAGTGCAATGTCCTGGTTGTGGACAAGAACCTATAAAAATGTCAAAAAATTTCCAAAGCTCGAGGACTTAAAGACCTCAGAGGATCAACACTCTGTAGATCACAGGGCTGAAGCAACATTGGAGGATTTTTCTTTTGCTAATCAGAAACATCTGTTTGTGAAGTTCTCTGTAAGTCTCCAAAATTTGGTGTCTCCTGCTCTTTAAGATGATCTCATCTGATCCCATCCCCCATCTAACTAATTATCAGAGCCCAGCGGAGTAGATTTTGTTGGACAGCAAATGGGGAAGAGGCAGAACTGAGCCTGCTGAGGGAAAAGAATGGAGTGCCTGGAGAGGAAGCAAGATAACATTCTCTCCAAGCATAACATCCTGTCCTGTGCTTCTGTGGCGATTGTCTGTAAAAGATAATGGCAGCCGTATCTCCGCTGCTCTCCCAGCACTGAGAGTCCTCAGTGTTTTTAAGAGAAAGCTGGTTCTTATTCTTGCAGCAGTAACAGCGAGTAAGCACTTAACCTTAAAAAAAACATGTAAACAAAACAGGTGGAATTTTTTTTGTTCCCAAGGAAGGCAATCCATTGCTGGTCATGCTCTAAATTACTAAAACAGCCTATAGAGAGGGAACCAGCAGGGACCTAAATGGAAAATCAATGGAATTAATGGTAACTTGCAGCACTGGGATAAGAGGTGGGTAGGAGGAGGTTAGGTACTCTCATTACCGTGATGCAACACATTAAAGGGTCTTGTCTGCTCCTTAAAGTGGGATTTGAAAATAGATCTTTCAACTTTTGTTAGTGTTTGAGTTTATGATCCTCCTGTGGATTGAGCTTGTTGGAAATCTGTTGGTGATAATGAGTAGTCCAATATTGGCATTCACCAACCTGGGTCTTATATAAGACTAACATATACACATTCTAGGATAGCTAATGTAAGTAGTGTTACTGGTGTTGATATAAAGCGTATATTGTATAGTTACCCTTTGCAAAGCACAAAACAAACTTTCAATGGAAACAAAGTTCAGTCTTTGGTCTTTATGTCTGATTTCAGTGCTGGATATGAGCAAAATAATTGCATTTCCTCTCAAAAGGTGCATGTCTGAGTAGCCGAACTTTCTGTTGCCTATAAGCAATAAATGCCCCATAAATGATTAAATGTGAATGTGGCACATGCTTTTGCTAGTCAAACTGGTATATTCACCTTCTGTTCATTCTTTGTCCCTTGTTTCCCTACTTTCAGGTCTTCTGTACCTTAATGAGTTGGTCAGCCTCTGATCAAGTTTGTTTTGGCCATAAGCTAGCTCGCTTTAACTTTTGTTCTGTTTGATTAGCCATGCTTGATTTAGTTATTTTTCCCATGCCTCTCGGCTGCAGACCCAAACATTATTTAATGGCTATGGAATCCTGCTTGTCTTCCATTTGTAGTATTTGCTTCTTTCTAGTAGAGAGAACAAGGAGATTACCAAGTACTTCAGAATTTCAAAATGCACCTTTGTACACTTTTCTTTGTTGCTTAGGCTCCTGAAAATACCAGCCTTTTATTCAAATCTGAAGTATCTCGGTACAGAGCGATTCATGCTGTCCAAACCTGGCTTTTGACTTTATTTAGTCTTCAATATTCAGTGCTTTCATGGTAGTATTTTTCACAGTTCACCTGAAGTCAGTGAATGGAAGCACATTTTTTTTTTTAAATTAACCTGCTTATAGTAATTTCCATGTAACCTAAGTCAGAATTACTTGCTTTCATACCAGGGAGTGCCAAATTATAGCATGTGTATTTTCTAATACGTTTTCCCCCTTAGGTTAGAATTAAACTGTGATAAAAATGGCTAAATAGATTTAGAAAAGTTAGCTCCATCTAAATGTATGTGTTGTCTGTAATCTAGCATTCAGTGTGAAGGAGCAGTGTGAGTGCTGGTAGTATGTTAATAATCTGTGAATTCGTTTGGAGATAGACCTTGAAATGCTGTTGGCACTGTGACCTCTGGTTTTCTAGCTATAATGCGGATAGACAAGGATAGTCTGAAGGAGAATTCTGTTATCTCATAGAATTCTCAGTGCACTGCATTCATGCTGCGTTCTTTCCCTCCTTCAATAAAAAACTGAGTAATCCAAAATACTGCTGGGGGAATAGATTGCCTGGCACCCTGTTCCTAACCACATTTACTTGGAAGCATGTTCTGATGATGTCAGTGGAACTTATTTCCATGTAAGAGGGCTTAGTGTTCCCTGCCTCCCATATAAGGAGTGGCACACACCTCAGTCTGAAATGTACTATCCTGCAAGGAAATCCCTCTGAAACTGATGGTACTAGACCTAGTTAACAGTGAGAACCTTGCGGTGCAATCCTATGTATGTTTATTTAATGTAAAGAGTACGTGGGACTATTGTGTGCAACCATAGTTGTTAATTCTGCAATTGTAACAATCAACCTTATTTTGCTGAACTATGCTTATGTTGTTTTCTTGCATTGATTAACCAGTGGTAGTTCTAGCTTTAGAACTGAAATAGGTTTTGTTGTTTTTCCATTACTAGAAGCCAGTGATTCTTATGGAATTATCCCATGTGATTAAAAGCAGACATCCTGTGATAAAAGAAACCTTTCCATTGTACTGTGCCATGTACTCCTGTTTGGAGAATGATTGCCAGCTAGTATTGCTTGTTTATGCAAGGCAATATGAGGTTTTAATTGCACTTTCTAGAAATGCACCTCTGTCCACTGAAAGCACCAACATAAGTTACCATTAGCAATCTCTGCTACAGAAGCACAGGCATTTTAGTTTCTTGCATAGTTTTATACCAGGTACAAAATATATCTGATAGGATAACTGATGCAGGGCTGAAGACAGAGCTAGCCAGCAGTTTTATATGGATCCAAGGCTGGTGCATTAATGAGGCATAGTGAAGCAGTCACCTGATGTAGATTGGCAAGAGGCAGTAGATTGGCAGGGAAAGTCCAATGACTGAGTGGCCAGGAAAGAACCAGTGGTTTCTGGTCTTTTAAAATGCAATTTCTGCCCACATTGCATATTTCCAACAAGGATTAAATGTGTGGGCTTGGCAGAAATGGGTTAAATTATTCCTGTTCTTAAAAGAAGTTCCCAGTCTTTAAATAAAGATTGTCATATAACAAGTTAAAAAGCCAGTTTTTTCCTTAAAAATACTTAATGGAGTGATATACCCTCTTGCCCCCACTTTGGGTATGGCACTGAGCTGAAAGCCTACCAAATACAGGTGCAACCCCATTTTATATGTGATTTTGTCTCAAAGTGAATGAGGTTGGCTCTTTAAATTAAAAGATAAACATCCCATTAAGTAGTAGTTTATTGCTTAAAGGCCATGGAAACATGGCAGGCAATTATGCTTGTCTTACCCTGCAATCCAGAATAACTACGGGAGCACATAAGAGACATTACGTGTACCCTTAGTTACTGCACTACCTAGTGAAAACCTATGGGAAATTCATATTGCAATCCAGAGCAAATTGTTCTTACACTGGAGCAAGGACTCCACATAGTTACTCTGGATTGCACCCTTAGAGAAGTTCACAAGGGGTCCTTTCCCCCTAAGTGATGATCACTTCTGAATTGCTCTGAGCTGAAACCTTGAGCTGAAACTCAGCCCTTCTGAGCCACTTGAAAGGGAACTTGATTCATTTTAGTACTTAATACAGTGGTACTTTGAGTAAAAGAGCGACTTGAGTAAAGAGCGTTTTGGATAAAGAGCAAAATTTTCTCAGAAATTTTGACTTGCGTAAAGAGCACTGTCTTGACTAAAGAGCACTTCTGAGGAAGTTTGGAACAGGCTTCCATGGCAAGGGAACTCACAGGCGGGATGAGGGGACTAGCTTGAGCTATAGTGGGGCCCTAGGCAAAGTTTGGAACAGGCTTCCATGGCCAAGGAACTCATGGGGGCCCGTGGGGAGCAGCCTGAACCAAGTTTGTATGTGGGATCTGTGTGTGGCAGTGTGGAAGGTGTGCCTTATCAATGTTCTAGTGCTGCTCCCCATCAGCAGCTTGGGAATGTTAGTTGCACATAAAGACAAAGATTCCATTGAGCCAAAGGATAACAGTGACTCCATTAGTGATAGTGAAAAAGCACAATCCTAACCATGTCTACTCAGAAGTAAGCCCCATTGTGTCCAATAGGTCTTACTCCCAGGAAAGTGTCTTTAGGATTGCAGCCAAAGTCATCACCCTTTATGTAACCCTCACACCAGCCATGAAGGTTTTCAAAGGTACAGTACAGTTCAGTACTGTACAGTATTTTTTATTGCAGTGTTGTGTGTTACTGTATAACACAGTGTTTTGTAATCATTTTTTATAAACAGTTAATATTTTTATATGAATATTTTTTGGGTTGTGGAACCAATCATTGAGTTTCAATATTTCCTATGGAAAAATCTGCTTCACGTAAAGAGCGTTTCACGTAACAAGCATGCCTCAGGAATGAAATAAACTTATGTGAGGTGCCACTGTACTTGATTCATCTCAGTACTTACTCACAGGAAAGTGTGGTTAGGATTGCAGCCAAAATTGCATGTAAAATTAGGCTACACCTCTATTTCTCAAAAATTTTAAAAAGGTTACTTATCTATCAGAGTTAGGAAGCTGTAGACCAGGAATTGTTCCTGAGGAAGAAGGCCTAGTCTAGACTATCACAAATGGACCCTTGCCTTGTGAGCAGATCAATTGGCAAGGGAGAGTTTCATGGAACTGGAACACAAAGCCTTTGGTGCCTACCTGTCAACATATCTAAGAGGCAAGTTTGTAGGGAAAACATTGCAGTAGTAGTAAGCATGTCTTTAGCAAGATGCTCACTTGTGAAGCAGAGCCATAAGGAGTGTTTCCTTCCAGAATGTGATGCAGTCTGAGCTTGCTGTTCCTTTTTTTTTTTTTTTGGCCTGGGGAACAACCAGGTGGTGTAGGCACATCAAAAGCCTTTCCTGAACTGCAATAGAACGGAAAGGGCAGATAAGGTGAAGCTATTTTGGCAGCCTCATTCCCACTCATCATTGTAAATTCTTGACCTGTCCCCCAGATACATCTGTCTAATGTAGATTGCAAGCCCTCTAAACAAGATCTGGTACCTACGTTCTCAGTTTGATGGTCCATGGATTGCAGTGCCTGGAATTGTGCTTGAAACTGCAGTTGGAGGAAAAGCATGAGTGATTGAACTTGGGATGGATTCCAGGGTGAAGAGTGCTTATGTTCTGCTGTACTTCAACCCTACTGTAGCAGCTAAGCAAAGTTCAGCTTCAAGAGAAGGTCTTTGAATTCTCTATGTTTACAATAGATGTTTAGTTCATTCCTTCTAATATTCACCTTCATTTTGGTCTATTGGTATTTTGCCAACTAGTTCAGAGGTCAGATATATTCTGAGCTGATGGAGAATCTCAAATCGATGTTAGCTTTCACCGGATGGTTGTATGCTGTTTTGAACTGAATGTCAGTGTAACAAACATACATGGGCTGATGAAGTACACTGTTCCACTTGTTTTTGCCAAAAAGCTTACAGTGCATTGTGAGGCTGTCTTGGCCACATGGTTGAGTTGAATGAAAAAGGCACAGAGCGTTTGGGAGAAAGCAATAAGAGAATTGGCCACAAACATTTTTTTGCTGTGCTCATTCAGTTTTAGCTGTTGACTGGCAAACATAACTTGACTGCAAGTCATGAACTTCACTGAATTGGATCCAAAATAAGACGCAGCTGAGCAATCTACAGGAAGCAATCTTTTCCTAGAAATTTACCGTTCCATACTGTACAAGTTCTTGTACAGCTCATAGAAATGTCCGTATAGCCAAATCTGAACAGTCAGGTTCGTTTCCAGGGAGGATTTTTGAGTGCTTCATATTTAGCAGAATTTGACTTGTGATATGGTGAGAAATGTACTCTGAAACCAGAGGGATCAGGGCACTTGGTTGTTCTGGTTGCAGCTGCTGATTGAAGTTTTTGCAAGATATAGAAAAAATTGTAGAACGTTAACTCAGTCATGGTTCCAAGCTTGACTAGTGGAAAATATGACAGTGTTTCCATCAGCAGTTAAGAACAAGTTAGGTGTTTTATTTCTGCAAGGGAGGTGGCATACAGTTTGCCCTCCACAGGAAATTGTCAACGGCAATTATGAGCAGCTGTACAATAGCTGAGTGTAGGGGAAAACAGTACAAAACTTTCCTATCCTAATACCTTTTGAGTGCTTTAATATCTTCTGGGTTAGTCCTGATGTGTGTGCACACAGGGACACTGCACACACTAAGTTGTATTATTATAAAAAAACTTCAGTGCATACTCATGTAGCACAACTGCAGCGTAATTATTTCTCCAAAGTGAGCATAATTTTAATTGCTTGCCAGCCCCCCTCTCCTGCCAAATTTAACTCTTTATCATGTGACATTGTACAGGTATAAGGGTTCTTCAAATACCATCATCCTTATGTGCTAGAAAAAAGTAATGCATTCCCTGTGGCTATAAATTTTAGCTGAAAGTTTGCAAAAAAAGGCTGCAATCCTAAGCACACTTTCCTGGGAGTAAGAACACAATATGGCTTATTTAAGAATAGACATGAATAGGATTGCGCTCAAAATATCTAATAGTGGCTTTCTAACTGCTGAAGTTAGATGTTGATTCTCTTTCTGCTACTGTATAAGTAGCTGCAATATTTTGTATATGCTTTACATTTTAGGTAGGCAGGCTATAGTCAATAAGAAGCAAACACCTTTAATTAAGGAGTGGAAGGCGTGTACCAGGCTCTCTAGTTGTCATGTAGAAGGAGTGCCACATGGCCCATAGTTTTTCAAGGCTTTTTGTGTTCCCCTTGTATGTTAGCCAACAACTGCCATCTGCATGACAGTTGAGCACATTGGTTCACAGTGAAATGAGTGTGAAAGGATATTAAAGATCTTTGAACAGGAGAGTTACAGTCTGGGTCCCATACCTGCTGAACCCAGTCTAGGAATGTGTAAATAAGTCCTTATTATTTATTGTGTATTTATACGTATTTAATGTGTAAATAAGTCCATATTATTGTATTAGTTCTGGAATTTCAGTGCCAAGGGTTCATCAAAGTGAGCCCAACCTGTGCAAGCCCTTGTTTCCTTGGGATCCTAGTGATTCTGCTTGGGTGCACTTACATCAGGAGTCTTGATGACATGCAAATTCAAGGCTTGCTACAGCTGGGTGCATATTAAGTGTTCACTGCTGGCTTCATCTGTGACCTGATCAATTTTCAGTGTGTGGTGAAAATTGCGATTGCACAATCGCAAGCACGAAAAATCAATCTGTCCATGATACAGAGCAATCTGTTAGCCGCAGATTGTGCTGGATTTGCAATGCAATCAGGTCTGATTTTATGTGCTAGTATTTGGCCCTAAGTGAGCAAACTCAGTGAGATCATATTGATGCTTATTGGGAATTAGTGCAATCTAGTAAGCAAAGTGTATGCAGGCATTGATTTGGGAGGATTGACTTCAAATTTATGTTGAATATTGCACTTTGTGTGTAGTGTCTCAAGCAAATGTCTCTTGTCTGTTGTTTTAAAGCTTACTTTTGCTGCATTGGGGCTTGGAAGATCGTCTCATCTGATGTTTTGAAAAGTAGTAGTAGTAATAGTACAAATTTGATATTTCATACTATTGCTTTTCATGCAAATCATTTACTTCTTCTGTTCAGTTAGAAAAGGCTATATTGGATTCTGTGATGGAGAAAATGATGTGGAAAGACAAACTCTGAATTGAAGGAATTGGGCTTTCCAGAGAATAAAGAGTCACTTCAGCATTGGAGCATGCTAATTTAATATGGTGAAATACATAGGTTAGTACTTGCAGCATTCATGCCATGGGTTAAAAAAGCAAAAGGGGAAGCAAGCCTCTTTTCCAAGGATGTTACAAATCAAATTTTGATAGTGGAAAAAGAACAGAGGGAAAAAATAAATGGCAGCCCAATTCTGGATAGGCTGTACATTGGAACCCATTGCGACAGCAAAAATGATGTCTGCTGTCATAAAATGGCTTCCCACAGAGTGCAGACTGCTCTGTTGGTGGTCATTTTTGGAGAGCTGGTGCAAGATGCAGGAACACCAAACACAACTGTGCCTGCCTTACCAGCTAAGGCAACGGTGTGGGTGGATAGGGAATGAATATGGGCAGGGAGGGTTGGGAAGGCAGAAGAAGGATGTGAATCTGGTGGCACTGGCAAGTGGCAGGTCCTCTGTTTAGTGGCTCCCTGCCCCTCTTTTCTTACCAGCTATTTTATGACCTGGTATAGGTCTGAGACCCACTGATGAGTTGAGACTAATGGTGAGATAAGGGGAAATAATTCCCCTTTCTCCTTCAGATCCACCCTCTGAATACAGCATGTGTCTTTCTGGCATGGCTACATTGGTAGGAGAGGATTAGGAAATGCAGGCACATGTGACTACCACCAGTTATTTCCAGAAGAATAGCTATATTGGTCTGTAGCAGCAAAATTGACAGTGAGATTGACAGTGAATTGACAGTGAGATTTGTGACATTTAAACTGACAAATTTCTTTTAGCATCAACTTTTGAGAGTATAATCCACTTGATCCATGAAAATTTCCACTGAAATCAATTTGTTCCATAATTACAACTGAAGAGCGAGGTGGCTTTACCCATCAAAAACTATTGCTCCTCTTTTTCATTATTAGTGCAATTTTACTGAGAAGCTCAATCTCACTGTTGTCAGTTCAAGAGCTTTAAACCAACATAACGTAATTTTGAGCTGCAACAAATCTTAACTGCAGGTTTAAGAATGGTTAATATATTGTCCATTGACAATATGAACATGTTTCTTCCAAGAAGAACCTGTTTCTTCTTTTTTTGAACCTGAGAATTGTGATTAAGCTGACTTTTTCTCTATGTGATGTTTCTCCCCCTATGTGGAGTCCTCATGTCCTTTTTATCAAGGGCAGTATGCCTTTGAAATGTAAATACATCTGCTTGGCGAATGTCATGGCCAAGGAGGGAGCTTGTATGTGAAGGTGTGTTCAATAAATATCAGGACTGGTGCTATAAAAAGAAAACTACAACACATAACAATTTGTCTCCTTCAAAGTAGTTCCCTTTGGAAGCCACACACTTAATCCAGCGCTGTTTCCATTGATGGAAGCATTCCTGCAACTAGTTTTCTGGGATAATCAGCAGCTGCCTCATCACATTCACTTGGATTTCCTCAACATCCTGAAATCTTTGCCCTTTTAAGTGGGGTATATTTTTGGAAAAAGTTTTAGGGGGTGAGATTTGGGGAATACGGTGGCTGTCGGACCTAGGGGATGTTGTGCTTGGCCAAAAACTGCTGCATAAGCTGTGCTGAATGGGCAGGTGAATTGTCATGGTGCAATTGACACTTACCGGATGCATGCAATTCTGGCCTTTTCCAATAAATAGCATTCGGCAAACACTGCAACACATCACAGTAGTACTCTTTATTTACTGTCTGACCATGTGGAGCATGTTCATGGTGAACAATTCCCTTGTAGTTAAAGAAAACAGTCAACAGTGTCTTCACATTGCTTCAACTCATTTGTGCTTTCTTTGGTCTCTCACAGAGTTTGGGGTCTTCCACTGCGAAGATTTCAGGGTCATAGCCATAGACACACGATTCATCACCTGTTATGACGGTTTTCAAAACGTTTTCAACGTTCTTTACATAAACAAGGAGATCTTGCGCAATTGAAACCTGAGTTTCTTTCTGGTCAGCTGAGAGCAGTTTTGGCAGAAACTTGGCAGACATGCATCTCATACCCAAATCTTCAGTGAAAATGGACTGAACTGAACCATAACTTATCTGCACATCCTCCAATAACTCATGGATGGTGATTTGACAGTTTCCCCTCACAGCTGCATTCACATCTACGATGTTTTTCTCAATTGTGGTTGTGGGTCTCCCAGAATGTTTGTCACTGTTGACATTGTGTTGGCCATCTTAGAAATGTCTGAACCACTCGTACACTCATGTGTGGCTCATACACTCCTCTCCGTACGCTTTCTTCCACTTTGTGTAGGTCTCTGTGCAGGTATCGCCAAGCTTTTGGCAAAATTTGATGCAGATTCTCTGCTCAACTTTCTCTGTCATGGTCAATGCAATGTTCTTTCCAAGCAGTGCTGCAAAGAGAAGAAATAAGCTAGGATGTTAAAACTTAGTGTGCATGCACTATTGGGCCAAGTGGCTTCACTCTGTGTATTTTAACTCCCTTACTATGGCACCAGTCCTGATACTTATTTATGATACCTCATAATTTTAATAATATGAGACATGCGATTGTCCCTGCCCTTTCATCAAACTATGAGATGTTTGTCATTCCATAAGTTGTGCTTCCTACATCTGACCAACCCTTCTGCATAAAAAACAAAATTTGAAAGTGACATCACAGCATAATTATTTGATTAGAGGGGTGTCAATACCCATGAATAATTTGTCTTTCCCTCCCTGATGTTAAGGATTTTGGAAATGCCTGCTTAGTGGGCAAAGGCAAGTTTTGAATGGATGGTGGATGGAGCCAGATGAGCATAGGCTGTCTTTTGGGGTGGAGTTTATTTGTCTGATCAAGCAGGACAGTTTTTTGACAGGCTATAGACTCAAGATAGTTCAAGTTGTGGGGAAAATAAGAAAAAGTAAACCCCCTGGTCTATTCAACAGAATACTAGAAATTCAGATATCATATAGGCAAGTAAGACTATGACTGGCAATCAGATAGATCTGTATTCGCCAAGATTCATTTTCTTCAGGTGTTTTGGAGACATGCGGCTGGTTTCAGAGCCAAGTAAATGTAACATAAAACCAATGAAAGGATGGATAGAATGAAAAGCACTGCATTTAGAGAAAACTAATCAAGTGCAGCATACACAGACCCTGCAGCACGCACACACCCAGCATACACACACCCTGTCCCTAAGCCTTATATGTCTGTCCACATTTGAAGGAACTAGATGTAAAAAATTTCCTGCATTTATACCTTTACTTATGTAGCCTTGCCTGTGTGCTCTTCTCTCTTCCCGTCAAGAAGCTCTTAAAGGCACACCATTATTTCATACATTAATTGGAGCAACAGAAAGAGTGAGCCAAAAATACAGTACTGGGATTTTTTATGACCCTTGAGTATTGGGATTTTCTGTGTCCTTTGAATAAGTCAGGAGGAGGTTAAACTTAGGGATATGTGTGACTATACTTTTGTCTGAGTTTTACTCAAGGCCAGATCCTGAAAAATAACCTATTGGTTAATGTTTCGTAAGAACTGTACAGTGTTTTATTTCATAAAAATGTAGTGAAAAGATCACAAAGATGCATTTTTATTTATTCACTTCTTAAATTCAGGTCTTTGTAATCTTTTGTAAATGCTATCAGAGTAAGCGACCTGTAAACAACATACCGATAGAACCATTAATCAAATTCTACTTTAAGGTTCCCGGCACGTTAAGCCAGAGGCTCAACATACAACATATGACTGGGAATGTGCAATTCAGTTCATGGTGGAGAGACAAGCCACAAGGAATGAGCATGAGCAAGTGCAGCTACACATAGTTGTAACCTAATTTACTCATATGTAGACCAGTTGCTTTCCATGGGTGTTATTCTTAAGTAATGGTGCTCTGAATTGTAGCCTGGGACTTTGTTTCAGATGGAAATGAGGATTACAAGCTAATATTTTATAAAAAACAGACTTCCAAACATTTGCAAAATGGAACTATGGTGCAGAAGAGTCTACTAAAGAGATGGTTTGCTTGATTTAAATCACGGGATACCCAAACTCTATCCAGGAGGGAATTTGTACCCTTTTAGGACCCCAATTCTGGCCTGCAAGATGTTCCAAGACTCTAATGACACTAATGCAGCTATATGCCACTGAATCCAGCAGTGTTATTGGGGCAGTCAAAGAGGCCTCCTCAAAGTACATGAACATTTGTTCCCTTACTTTGGGGCTACAGTGCAGCTGCATCTGAAGTGTTGGTTAGGATTCTGTCCTGAGTTGTGAAGACTTGTCATTGTTTCCTAAGTTAATTCGAGTGTTTGTTGCAACCTGTATCAAGATATTCGATTTGACAAGTTTTAAATAGGATACTTCCACAATATCTTTTACAAATTGTTTTGTGCTCCAGAATGTAGAACTGTAACAAAGTTCCTACTGAGGTACAATTTGCACATTATTTTGAAGTATGGTTGATATTGAGCAGGGCATGCTTTTCTGCTTCTGAAGCCATTTGTGGGGGCTTTTGTTGACCTGGGTAAAATCAGCTGAAAATACATAGGCTTCACATAATTGACTTTGTGTCCTGATAGTGTGTATTGCTGACATTGTCATATTTTAAGTGGGAAGAATACAAAGAAAAAGAGAGTTACTCAATCCTTTGAACTGTCAGAGTTGCAAAAGTCTTGGGACAATGCAAATAGATCTTGCTAAAAACTTTGAATGGGATCCCTGCCTTCACCCCTCTTTGATTTATACGTACCCTAAAATAATGTTATAGGATAATGAACCTATAAAACTGCCCAAAGGGGAGATGAGAACCTATGTAGTAAAACAAAATATTCTTCCAAGGTAACAGTTACAAATAAAATTGCAGAGCATCTGTTACCTAGATTCCCAAAGGAAAGTCCAAGCCCATAGAATCTGCCACTTTGCTTGCGGCATTTTTGAATATTCCATAAATTTAAGCATTGTGGCTTCTTCAAGGAACATTTGACTGCTAGTCTGACAGCTGCCTGCACTTGTTCTATGTAGTCTAGATAGCGGTTTTGTGCATGTGCCAAATTTCCATACTTTAATCCCGAAAGAGCCAATAGTACTAATTATGGTGACGAAGCAATTCATCACTCCATTAAAAAAGTTTGCTAAGTAACTTAGCCTGAAGAGCATGTTTTTGTCATCTTTATGGTTGAAAAGGAAGATATTTTATAGCTCTGAGATTAGTTAAAAGTGGAAAGAAGGCAAGAACTGGAGGAAGAAACACCCCTTTCCGAATACTCAGCATTTTGCTTCCTGTTTGCAGCCCTTTGCTTCCTTCTAAAGCAGTGATTTTCAACCAGTGTGTGCCATGGCACACTGGTGTGCTGCGGCTAGTCCTCAGGTGTGCCATAGGAGTTTGGAGAAAGTCATTTATTAATTGGAAAATTAGGGGATTTGAACAGCCTGTTGTGCCTTGTCAATGGTGAAAACAACTGATGGTGTGCCTTCACAATTTCAGTGTGCCAAGAGATGAAAAAGGTTGAAAATCACTGTTTGAAAAAGATAACAACAGACCTGCTAGGATCTAGCATTCTGGTTCACATTTACACGTTCTTTCAAAGCCTCTCCTTGCTTTTTGTAGCATCTGGAAAAGTGGTAGCTATGGTAGTACTCACTTTGTATGTCACGTGCATTTCATCGGCCAAACATGAAATTCACAGAAATTTGGGCACTTCTCATCAGTCAACATGGAGAATAGACGCCTTGGCGAGGCACCCATGAAAGAGTTCTAAGGCAACTGAATGATCAGCCATATTCCCATGAAATGTCTGTCAGTTACAGGATGAACAAAATATTTATGAACCTGGCTTGCAGGATGCATACTGTTTATACCAGTCAGGAAACAAGAGTTTTATAGCATCTCTAATTACATACCACATTACTTCATTGCATTATGTTATACATTATGCATTATCTTAACCAATCAGGAACTTATAGAACTTCAACCCACAGTACATTACTCATTATTTCAGCAGGAACTGCTTTGTCTCCAGTAAATGGTAAATAACGGTGAGAAGCTTGCCTGCCTACAATACCATAAATGCATGTACTAGCATGTTTATCCAGTCCTGGTGTGTGCCTATAGCAGCTCCTATTCACACACACTCTCCTCATCTGCTTTTAAACTCAGGGAACTCTAAAAAGCAATTCTGGGACATTCTCGTGGAGAGCTAAAAACAGGATGCACAAATGATAGGGAGGTGAAGAAATGGAGCAAAATTGAGGTAAGCAAAAGTGGCAGAAACTTCTGGTTTGTGCAGTCTCTCTAAACATTAGCTGAGGGTTCAGAGAAGCCAGGGATGGAAGAAGGAGGTGTGGTTCGGAGTCATCCATATAATGTGCATATTATATATATATCTTTGGCCTACAGAAAAAGGCAGCAAAATAGGTCTTGGAGGGGTGGCAATGAAGGAAACAGAAGGCCAGGGCAAGGGTGAGCCAAGAAGACAGAGTGTTGAGAGATACAAGTGTAGGGTGAAAGAAGCAGAAAAAGATGGGAAGGCAACTGGAAGTGGCAGGAAGCCCCTCTTTGGTGGGAAAGATATCCCAGCTGGTTGTATGCTTATAATGCTTTGTGATGGGGAGACATTTTGCACAGGGCTTTGGGGTAGAAGTGGTTGTGGGCTGTTAGTAGGAAGGGATTCTGATATTTCATGATGAAGGTTAGTTTTTAGTTTTCCGTCTATGTTCTCCTGGACTAGCAGCTGTTTGTTTTCTCCTGACATTAAGAGAACCAGAAAATGAGTTTTGTTGAAGGCAAACATCCCACTTAGACAAAACTTCTCTGTTGATTTCTGACCTTTCCATTATAACGTGACAGTTGACTGCCTCTTCTCAATATTTTTCCAATGTGGTCCTTGCAGCTGAACAAGTTGGCTGTTTCCTCTTGTCATTAGAAGTGGAAAAGTTCATTACAGGTGGAGATGAAAAGACATTTTCCTTCCAGACATGTGAGCTAGTGGTACTGCTCTCCCACCTCAGGAGAGTGGGACATGCCATGTGATACCTGAGTTTATCATTTGTCCATTAGACGCTGCTTGCATTGTTTCTTCTTTTGGAAAGGTAAGGTGTCCCCTTTATGATTCCCTGCTAGTTGTGACTGACTCTAAGGGTGGTTCTCATCCCTGTTATGAGGCCAAAGAACCAGCATTGTCTAAAGATGTCTCCCTGCTCATGTGGCCACCAAGCCTAAACACCAGAGGTTCACGGAACACTGTTATCTTCCCACCAAATTGGTACCTATTTACCTACTTGCATTTACATTGCATTTTGAACTCCTGGATTGGAAGAAGCTTGGCAAGTCTCATTCAGTCATGCGGTATTCAGGACTTGAACCACCGACCTGCAGACCTTCAAGTTTACAAGCACAGTGTCTTTAACCACTGAGCCACCGCAACCATTTGTATTTTCCTCTTTTTTCAAGGGTGAAGGTAATCACAAGTCCATTTCCCATCCCATATTTACACCCATGTTTACTTCAGAGCTGTGATGCATCAGATCATTCAGATAGAATATATTTTATTTTGATTATGATGTAATGTAGTTATTTTGCTGTGGTTTTATTGTTTATTATATTTTTAGATATAGGTATGCTTGACAAAGTTGTCTTGGTTGAAGGGAAAAGACTGGATAGAAATCTCTTAAATAAAAAAATACAATCTCTTGACAGTTCTTGTTGCTTGTGGCAGGTTGAATTCTGAAAATTGTCTCTCTACTTGGCTGGGCATGGCTCCTCTGCCTTGTTGCAGACAGCTGGATTCATCACACTGGAAGTTGTTTCAACATTTTCTGTTAATTAGTCTCTAATTCTTATCTCAATTAACTCTTATCTGAGTCTTTTAAGAAATGGTTGTCGATTGGTTCTTATCTGGAAGCAACATGGCGATTCTTCTACACTACCTTTCTGTAATTTTATTTTTTAAAAATCTAATTATAATTGAAAAGCAGCAAGCATCGGGGAGCTCAGTGGTGTGTATTACACATATAGTCACAGCAATATAAGTGATTTTAATATTCCCCATAGATATACTGCTATGTGTCATAATGGAACACAGGAAAACAGTAGTTTTCAAAGTAGGATGCTGTTTTGCATTAAGGTGAGGTTTTATTAAAAAAAAAAAAAAAACAACACACACACCCCAAAACCAAGTGTTAGACTTGCTAAATATACACATATTGTCATACCCCGTGGGATGTCCTGGCTATATTTAGGCTTTATGCTTGCCTTTATTTTTAATGACACCTCCACTGTACCTTCAGTTCTCAGGCAACTGCTGCTTTTTGAGTTTGTGGGAAACTTGCAATTAAAAAAGGATCAAATCTTGTCAGGTGTCATTTATCAGTGTGGCTGATTTCTGGGTAGGAAGAACAGAGCTGAATATGACAAGCAACAGCAAGGGCAACAACAAAAAAAGGCAACTGTTCTTAACAGTTTGCTCTTTGCAACTACAGAACCTTCTCCAATCACCCACGCTCATCTGGCTGCTGACGCTATATGGGCTTCATTTGCATGATCTATTTTTACAACTATTGTGTGTCTTTTGAGGAACCAAGCAAGAAAGCTGTCTTGTGGTGATTCACCATCTCAGAGTGATGGTGTCCTCAAATGTGGAAAGGGGAGGAAAAATATGGATGTGTATGCTAATTAATGCACTTAAATATTTTGTGCTGCTTCAGCTGGGCACATGGACTGCTTCACATGTTATACATATGTGGTTCAGCAATCTGATAGGTCTATTGTGACTGTTATGTATGTGCTTCTTCACATGTTAGCAATCATGCTCTTGCCATTACATAAGAGATGACGTAGTGTGGTGTGCTGAGAAAGGTTGTTCCATGGGTGTTTGGAGAACGGTATTGAAAATAGCTGACAAATCCATCCAGCTGTTTCTAGGGCACCTGTCTATAGTAATGAATTATCTTTCTTCGTCCAGCTCTGCAAATTTGTTACTACAGACAGTAGCCCTAGAAACAGAGCCGCAGAGCCCAGGCAAGTCTCCTGGAAACTGATATCCTAAGAGGAAAAGACCGTAGAGGTCAGTGTGTCAAGAAAAGGAAAAAAATGTCAAAAATAACTGGTCTATCATAACGATAACTTTTAGGAGAGTGCCCCTAATTAAATGTGACATGTAAATACAAGCTCAACTTTATGATTCAGCCAGTGTATAGTTGCTCCACTGCTGGACATAGATTTGGGAAACCCAGTTTCCAGTCCTTACTTAGCATTCAGGTGACTTAACCTTTCTCTCACTTCATACGATTTCACTGGCTTAAATGCTTCTTTGTGTACCTTGAACAAAGAGTGAGGATATATAGAAAGACTGACTTGATAGCCAAATGAAAAACTGTTTCAAGAAAACGGAATGATCAGGAACTGATTGTATAATTTGGACAGGTTTTTTGCATCTCTTTCTCGTGACAGTCTCATGAGAACTTCCTCAGTAGGTGGAAATGAGGAGAGTTTTGCAGCTATTTCAAAGTGCTTTACAATTGTGACCTCATTAATTGAGGTCTTTTCCCCCTCCCCAGGCTAACTTTGTACTGAACACTTTCTTTGTGATGGGATAGGCAATCCTATATACTACATCCATATATTATCAATCCATAAGTTCTGTATTGCTCCTGGGAATCAGATGTTGGGATAATACCTCTTTGTGCAAAAACTTATCCCAGTATATTGAATGGGCTTTGAGAATGGCTTAGATAATATGCAATAATGATGGGGTTAGAGTTGGGGTGGGTAGAGAGGCAGGAACTCCAAAGGACTTGAGCTTCCCGTTCTCTTTCCTGTATATCTTTGTAATGTCTGGATTTTTGTTTTCCAGTTACCCACGTGGTCATATAGGGACATCCTCCACATCTGATTGTGGAGGAGGAAGATGCAAAAGCCAAACGTTAGGCATTACATAGACTCTCAAAGGGCAGGAAGCACAGAATAAACAGAACAACAGTTTTTACAATAATAATTTCCAGGTTTGCTTATGTTTTGTTCTTTCTTTTGAAATTCAAAATTAAATAAGCAAGCCAATTGTATGTTGTAAGAGCAAGTAATACTACAGAGCTTCATTATAAAATCTATGTTTTGAACTGAATTCAGTGTGTTGTCTAAGAAAATCTGTGCACATTGCAGGAATTCCTGATCACAGCCAGTACACTGCATCCCTCCTGACAGAAGTTGGATAACACTTGAACTGCAAGAGCGCTGAGGATGGGAGGGAGTGCATTGTACATGGAACATAAAACAGTTTAGGCAAAAGACAGTAACCCCCATGGAAGCAGGAGTTAGCCAGCTTCCATCAAGAAGGATGCAGTGTACTGTTGCCATACAGGAATCCTTGCAATGTGTGCCCTCCCACCCAGTTCTACACATTCATAAAGACAAACACTTTGCTAAATATGTATCATGAATTAGGAAGACTTCAGCCTTGCCAGATTTTTACAGTGTTACTGGATAACGTAAGTGCTCAAAAGTAGTGCTTCTCAAACTTTTTAGCTGTGCGTTTTCCTTCTCAGCTAGCAGCTTGTGCTTTAAGACCCTCCAACAGTGAGATTGCAACCGACTGGCAGTAAGTGCTATTTATTGTAGTGGTAGTATTGTTCTCATCTGCTGTGTGCATACTATAGGCAGCATGTTGCACAATACCATACAAGCTATTTAGTAGCCAAATTCGTCTCTGTCTTTTAAAAGCAATGAGATGAGGATGACTACCAAGCTATTTGCAAACACATAAGTTTGTCTTATAGTTTGCATTGGTGCCGGCCTAATCAATTAAAAGTAATTTACTCCCTCAAGTAAAAGTTCCTGCTATTTCTGCAGTTTTGTTTGAATTGTTGATGATGGTCTTTGCTTCTTCTTAGAAAAATAAAATTCCCCCAAATTGTCCTATAACTAGTTTATATATGTGTTTGGGAACTTTGTCAGCATTTAAACTTTCGGTGTTTCTTCAGTGAGCTTCTTTTTAAATCTAGGACACAATTCAGCACAAACTAAGCTGTTTATTTTAATGGGAGAGTTAGGCACACATTATAGAATCTTCTGTACTAATTCTGCCTCCAAAACTTTTTCCTCCTGTCCAGTAAGGAAGCAGGGAAATGTTCAGGTATTTTAAATGGGCTGACTGCCACTAAATGGAAAGGTCAGAACAGGCCAGTTCTGTTGCATGTATCTTACAGGAGTTCTCAGAAACAATACTGCATTTTCTGTAATTTTTATATAGGGAAGCAACCACAAGGTATGAAAGCATCTGGTAAGTAAGCCAGGCTTACTGGCTGGAGTAAGCCAGTCCCTGGAGAAAATGCAGACATTGTTAGGTGGACACGATTGAAAACGTATTAGAAAGTGCAGTACACTTTTTAAAACTTTAAAAGGGGGTTGATTTGGTTCAACTTGCAGACTGTGGCTTTCGATATACATTTATTGGAAACCTGTATATCACAAAATTCTGGTGTATGTAATATGAGCTCAGTATAAGTAGGCTGCATGTTTCTGAAAATCTTGGGAATATTATTTGCAAGAAGCTCTGCATATAATGCAACAAAAGCATTCAGGGATTAGTGACCACTGAATCTATAGATACCTCCAGATTCAAAGATGTACTACTAGTAGTACTAGTAGTTCCCACCAGCTTGTACAAATGCAATTGTGTTTTTGGAACAGCAATCCTCTCTCCCCTCCTCCCCCCGCAAGATTTCATATACCAAAATGCTCTTAATATTCCCTCCCAGGGTCAGCAGTAATTTGGCATATGGCACTGACACACAAGTTTGAAGCTTCTTTTTCTAGAAACAGCTTTTGGGTAGGTTAAAAGTGAAATAGCAGCAACAGGCATGACGCGTGTTTATTGTTTAAAAACCAAACCCAACAAAAGTAGATTCATCAGTCCAAGCTAGAAACTGGTTTTTTATGAAATCAGAAAACTGGTTTTCTATGGAACTTATAGAAACCTTATACAGATAGATAGAAATCTTACACAGCTTAGGAGTGTTAAAGTTATTTATCTTAGAAGCCAGGTTGATAAAGCTTCCTTGTTTGGGTCCAATAATAATTTTCCAAAAATATTTGTAAAATTACAAATTTTACAAATAATTATGTTCCTGCTGTTTACAAATAATGTTCCTGCTATTTCTGCAGTTTTGTTTGAATTGTTGATGATGGTCTTTGCTTCTTCTTAGAAAAATAAAATTCCCCCAAATTGTCTTGTAACTAGTTTGTATATGTGTTAGGAATGGCTGCCCCAAGTCCATGCCAGCTGGTGTTAGCACGGAGAACCTATAGATCACACCTAAAAAGGCTGGTTTCCTGCTGTAATACCCAAGGCAGTACTTGGAGTTGTGGAATGTATTTCCCGAGAGATGTAGTTCCAAAGCCTGTTCATTTCAGCACCAGATGAAAACCAGTTTGGTATGGTTTCTGGCTTGGACTGATGAATCTGCTTTTGTTGGGCTGGGTCTTTAAAGCTCTCTCCCTCCCTCCCTCCCTCCCCCCCCCTCTCTCTCTCTCTCTCTCTGGATGGGTAGACGCTGTATAATAAATACATGCATGCACTATAAGAATACTTCATGTTTGTGTTAGTATATAAAATCAGTACGAACTGTGCCAACAATTTTATATATTTCAGGAGAGACCCCTCACCACATTTTTGAACATGGCAATAAGATCAAGAAAGAGAGCCCCCTTCCCCTAGTATTTTCAAAGAGTGTTTTCAGAACTCATCTAACACTTTTCTTTATTTCAGTGAGATTTGGGCGCAGGGTGAGATTAACCCATTAGGGAAGCAATTTTCCACCACCTTACCATGGCACACTGTTGTGCCTAAGATTATCTGCAGGTGGTACAGGACTTTGGGGAACATCATTTATAGATTTTAGTCCTCTACCAGCAGCATGATGTGTCTTATCATAAAGCTAATGGTGCGCCTTGACCATTTTAGCACCTTATCAATGTGCTGTGTGATGAAAAAACACTGAGAGAGCGTGAAATTTTGGAATGCCTTGCATTATAAATACATTAATTTTTTGAATAATTGCTTTTTATTTTCTTTTTGAACTGTTAAGATTTACCCTAAAATGTGACCACAAAGATATACTGTATGTTAAAACTGTTAATCCACTAATTAACATTTTATAGAAAACTTTTCTAAATATGTAAAGTTGCCGTATCTTAAACCCCTTCCCGTCCCACCTGGCTTTACACTGGGATGTCCCTATTTGCATTAGCTGAATATCTGGCATGGATCTGAGAAGCCTCATGTGGCAGGCTGGAGCTCAGGTCAGTAAGTAAAAATACCCTTGTCTGAAGGAGACTTCCAGGTGCCTTGTAACCTGTTCCCAGTGGTCCTACAGTAGTGGTCCTAGGGTAGTGCAGGTGGTGCAGTCCACACTGGGTGATGCACCCATGGGGGGTGACACGCACTGGAGGACCTAAAAATTGCACCTTTGTGATGGTGTATCAAATTCCATCATGTCATATACCATTGGATTAGTACTGAAGAACAGAATCTAATGCAAAAATCTGTTTTGAAATAGCACCTTCCTATCAAACATTATTGCAAAAAAACCTAAAATATGCATTGAACTCTATGGAAAGTGAAAGTTATCCATATCACGGCTTTACTTGTAAGTAGGCAAACTTGCCATAGTTCACTGGAAAGGGCAGGCTGAGAGGAATCTAAGGACACCAGAATTGTCCTGCTCCAATGGACACAGCCCCCACAAATCACCCCAGAAGGAGGTCCCTGATGATTGCATTGAAATTAATTGAAAATGTATGTGAACTTCACAGCAGTGTTGGCTGGAGTGGAAGATCAGTCCAGGAGAGGACAAGACTTCCAAAATGGTCCCAATTATAGATGTTACTAGGGCATTAGAAAGGGGACACCCTTGAAGTGGCTGGCAGCCCTTGTGACCTAAATGGCTAAAATCATGGTTTGTAGAAATAATCCCATCATGTTAAATACCTATGAATGTGTAATTTACAGCAGAATGCAGTGAAACAAACCACTTTGAAATATCTTTATTCTATTAAAATGTATGACTAAAAAACCCAGTGGAGGCGGGGCAGTGGCACATAACCCAACAGTATGCCCACCATTCATATTGTTGCCCTGCCCAATGTACGGGGGTGACATGCTGGCCTCCTGCACTGGGTGACATGAACCCTAGTGATGCCCCTGCCTGTTCTGGATACAGTGCAGGCCATTCAGTCTGGCTGTGCCAGCACTGTTTAGAACTGGGCTGTCAAACTTTCTTAAGGAAAGAAAAGTCCTGGAATTTCTGTTCCTTCGTGGAAGAATTTAGGAAACCATGCAGAATGTCACAATCACGAGACCTATTAAATTTCAAAGTGACATGTAATGTAAAATGAAGTGCTGTATATGTGATTATCTGTGAGGGTTAAAATTCCCACAGTGCAATCCTAACCCCTGGTTAGGCCAGCACAAGACGCATGCTGGTCTGGGGGGTGTCACAAAAGTGTCCGTGCGGTAATGGAGAGATAGGTGAATTTCACTGGCCTAAATTGATTCAGATTGTATCCCCCCCCCAAATCGCAGGAAGGTTAGGAGGAGCTTTTAATTCCTTTTTTGAAGTAATTGTGGACAAGAATTTTAGTTCCTGTTCTTGTTACAAGAATGTCAGTTGAAGCATGAACAAATTTTTGCAAAATGTAGTATTCCTTTAAATGTGTACATTTTGGTGTTTTAAAAAAATGATGTACTAATATAAATAATAAATAAAGCCTTGGAGAAATGGACTATACTGCAGTCATAGAATATGAGTATCTTGTAATGTAGGTTGCAATCCTCACTTGGTGATTCTTTGCCCATCATGTACACTTCTGCCATTGGTTCATTCACTGAACCCCCCAGAATTACTCCCACCAATTTTTCTGTGCCAAACAGAGAGACAAACCTTGTTTTACACATTTTCTCCTGACTGTTAAGGTCATCCTATTTTATGCACTACGAGGGCAAAGATCACTGACTTAGGGAAATTGAGGCATTTGAATTGTCTGCAGGGTATTTCCCCTCCCCCATACTTTTTTTTGGAAAAGTACTATACATTAATCCACTTTGATGGAAGTCTGTCAGTAACAAGTAAATACTTGTAAACAGCTGTCAAACACGCTTGTGCTCAAATGCACCATTTGCTGGAACAGACATCAAAATTTGCAAAATGAGAACTATTCCCAGCACAATCCTATTCAGTGCTGATGCAGTTCATGCCATATCCAGCAGTGAAATTGGTGTCAAGCCCAGCCTCCCCACTTAATCTCCTTATATATGCACTAGCTAAATCACTGGTGCAAGTCCAAATAGCCCATGTAGGACCTACAGGATTAGCCTGTCAGTCATGTTGTATAATTTCCTCCCAATAAATTATCAATGAGTTATCACTTGGTCTGTGGCCAGCAATAAGCACTAGTTTCTATTGAAACAACCAGAAGTCTTAAGCAACCCAGTACAGTTTTGCATCTCAATGCTGGTGCAATTCACTAGCATTCTTACAATGCTGGTGCTATTCACTCAATTCTTACCACATAATACTTTAATTTAAACTTACTGTTTGTTTACATTTTTATTAAAATGTAAGTTTAATTTTTTTTGTAGGTGGAAGTATGTAGCCTCCAGTGTGCCGTAGAATGTGATCGTTTTGACACCATTATCACCCTCTAAGGCTGCATTCCTTGTCGGAGCAGATTTTCCTTTGTTTGTTGATTGTAGACCACTTTGTTTTGTTTTGATTGTAAATGACAGAATTTTAGGTTTTGTGTGGTCATTGTGAAAGGTTTAAGCACGTATTATTGCCCTTGAGAATAATGGTTCTCAAAGTGGGAATCTCATAAAAAAACTGGGTGCCACCATCTTGGAATCGGACACTGGATTAACATCTTGGAATGGGGCACTCAGGCTGCTTTCCTGTGAGTAAATATCATTGAATACAATCAGACATACTTCCAAGTAGACATGGAGGGACTCTGGCACCACAGTGATGTCACTTTGATGTTAACTTCCAGCTATGACCACTTATGGGAGGGTCTCGGAGAGATTTTCATACTCAGAAGGGAGTCCTGGGGTGAAAAGGTTGAAAATTGTTTCTTAGAGAAAGAGATTGAGAGCTTCATGAATGTCGGAGGGGCCATCCAGCCAGTCGGTGAATATATATGTCTTTAGAGTGGGACCATAACAGCTTGTGTTAAGTGGGTGGTCGTGGATGGAGAAAAGTCTCTACACACCACAGTCTTTCATGTCTAAGTTGTCTCCTGTGGATCATGTTTCACTAAATGGTGGGCAGTCCATTTACTAGTGTGGCTACGCAGCCTGGAGTATACTTTTCCTTTCCATGGCGGAGAATGTTGTTTGGTTAAAAAATATATATATTTATTGTTTCTTTTATTTTATGTTATGCTCTCCGTTATTTTAGCCTTAACCATCTGGCTAAAAGCAGGTCCATTCTTCAGAATCAGTTTTTATATTTCACAAGCAGTTCTATCTTTTGCATTTGGTGCCTGCCTAGTAAAATTTGTTCTTTTACGAATGAAAACAGCATTTTGTTAATCACAAAACAGCAAATTATTGTAGGCAGACATTTGTGTTCATGTAAAGATGTGTATTCAGAAACATTTTAAGAATTGTATCAAAATATTGTCTTGTTCTGAGCTGATTTTCTCCAATGAAGAAAAATGGAATGGCTCCTTCCTGGAGAGCCTCTTAAACTTTAAACGCAAGTTTTATAATGCCTTCAGTCTAAAAGTTGCTCAAGCCACTGCAAACATGAAATACTAAGACCAAGAGGTGTGAACTCAAATGTTGTGAACCCATTATATTTATTTTAAAAATCCACTGTCTTCTGCTTTATTTTGTGCTGCCCATGAGCCATATTTAAAAAGCCTATTTCCTCTGACTAAGCAGACTGAAAAGCATATACAATATTTCACCAATTGTTCACACTGTTGCATTAGCTTATAATAAACAAAAGAAGAGAACCACAAGCCCCATTCAGCCATTATGGATCTGGGTACATGTAGCCAGTTATGCCCTCTTCCCCATATTCCTTGGTTCAATGAATGTCTATGGATGGCAAGTGAGTCTGGAGACACCTTCTCTGAGAATTGGAATACTGCTTTACTAGTCTTGCAAATAGTAAAGTTTGGCATCAGCTCTGCCCTTCTTTGGCAAATGGTGAATCCAGAGACACAGGATGGGACATGGATATGCAGCATAAATTTTTGGTTTTCTGTTTAGAGCATACCCAGATACATAACAACTGAATGAGATTCTGCTACAACAAATTCACTGCAAACGGCTGCGTTCCTTTATCTTTGCACAAAGTTCTAAAGGGGCGTTTGTTGGGGTGTGATGCATAGCAGTTTTGTGAGTGTTGTGGCAGACCCATGCAGCTTTGGCCCTTTCACTGTGAACTGACTGAATTATGAGCTGAAAATAAAAGCTTAGGTCAACATGAGTGCTTTGAATGGTCTAACATAAGGTGGTCATGGTATCATCATCTCTCCACCCCTGGCAAAGTCACAGTGTTCAGGACCAATGGATGCTGCTTCTAGTGCAGGAAAAAATGGGATAGTTTGTGCCATCATATTAAGATTGGAGCCCTCCTTCCTGATCATATTAAGCCATGCAGGTGATTCCAGCAGCAGAGTTAAGTGGAGCCCCACTGAATTCAGGGTCAAAAACATTAACCTGGGATCTAACCTGATTCTTTCGGGCCATATAAGACTTGAAAGCCTGTATTATTCAAATCTAAATTTTATGATTTTCACTCTCAAAACTGGTTGCAGTGAACTAACAAGTATGGATGAATACCTGCATTAGTAGTTTAAAAACATTCTGCAGTACTAGTTCCCTGTAAATTTTTATCTTTTTCTAAATGCCTTTTTTCTTTTCCTCTAGGAAACTTCAAGATAACCATGTACAGTAGAAGCCAAGAAGATGCAGGTAATTTAAAAAATACAAAAAGAAACCACTTCCTAAAGATATCTTTTGTTCTTTGGTGGCATAGTTTAAAAGACTTTGGAATGAAATACAGAACTTGTTCTTGAATGCACAAAACCTATCCTTATTATGCCTAAGGCTGCAATCCTAATTTCCACTTAGGCCGGCATAACCCCAGCGTAAGTTATGTTCTGACCTGGAGGTGTAATAAAATATTTCCACTCCCAGTGAGTGCCCTGCCCCAGTCCCTGGGGGGGGGGGGGAGAGGGATTAGGCCAGTGCAGAGGCATACACTGATCTCCCCATACCATCACAGGAAGATAGGCCATGTTAGTTAGGCCATCCTAAATTGTTTAGGATTGTGCCCTCAGTTTAACTAAGGCTGCAATGCTAAAGACACTTTCCTGGCAGTAAGACCCATTGAACGTAATGAGGCTTACTTTTGAGTAGACATGGTTAGGATTGTGCTCTAACTTTCATAGGATGGTAGTGAGGATAAAATGAGATATTTTCATATTTGCTGATCTGAGCGCCTTCGGAGAAGATACTGATAATTTATTGCTATTGCTGATGGAGGTGTCATTTAGTCAAGCGCCTGAAACAAACTACCGTAGTTTTTGTATGGAAATAAATTTTAATCGGTGGCATAGCTGGAAGGGGGCAGAGCAGTGAGTCCTGGAAATACATTTGGCTCCTTTTTGCTGGGACCATACAGCTCCGTTTTGCTCCCACTCTGTGGAATGGCTCCAAGGGGGTGATGCTCCCTCCAAGACTAACTGCTTCGCCCCCTAGCAATGCCACCAAACCATGTGTAAATTAATACCATTGACCAAATAGGTACACTAGTGTATAATGCACATGTGTCACTAACTTTATGCCGTCCTTGGGTGGCTACAAGAGCTTTGATTGTAGGATTGGACAGATGCTTACATTTTGTTTACTGATCTCAGCAGCAGTCACAAACTAACCTGGGTTTTGCAATGCATTAATAGAAGCTATAAAAAGTATAGGAAAGTCATTGTTCTACCCTTGACACTTCAAATTGGACTTAATAGTCTGACAATATATTAAGATGGATGCTGACAAACTAAGAAAAGATGTAAGGAACTGGCTATATTTAACTTAGAGAAGGAACTAGTTATATTTAGCTTCCAGAAGAAAGAGCAAGGAGTAGGGATGGTACATATGATCTGTTCTGAGAACTGTAAAATTCTGGTTTGGGCAGATTAGTAACCAAGGAAAATCATTTACCACAATTCTTTAATAAAAACTTATATCAAGGAAGGCCAAGTCTTGTAGCTGTATCATGCGCAGTATAATTTACTGTGCAATCCAAAGGGGTCAACTGGGCCAGTGAAATTCACTTGCACCAGCCCAGGGATGTTGCAAACATGCTGTAAAATGTGACTGAGATACCCTATAAGGAAGGGAGGCCAGTGCAGGGAGTTGTGCCTATCTCCCTGCACCAATGTGGGCCCTGTACACTAGTGACTCCTAAAACAGGGACCCTATGCTTACTCTTTCCTCTCCCTTCATCTCTCAATAATGGCTACTAAATAGTGATTTGAGACCACTGTATTAACCTTGCTCCTGTAAGTCACAGCTTGTGAAGTGGAAAAGTGGAAGAGAATCATAGTTCAGTAATGTCATGCTATTTATTTTTTATTGTTTAATATTATGGGGTGGAGGGAAAGGATAGCATGGGACAGTGGTAATATCTCAATCAAGCTCTCTCTGTATTTTTGAACTTCCTATCTTTCAGGTAGCTTCATCTTTTGGCGAGGAATGTCTGGAACTCTGCTTTAGTTGATGAGCAAAATATACATGCTCTGGATCATTATTTAAGCACTTAGTAACTATGGATAATGTTCAAATGAAACAACAAGTCTTGACGGATGCATAATAAATTGTTCAGTGAGAATTCCTGCCATGAACAGAACTGTGTGAGAATTTTGTTTTAGCACAGTGCTACAAAAAGTTCTCATGCCTGTAAGACTACTATGTGTAAAGCTTCACAGAGAAAGAAAAGTCTGTGAACTTGGAACAGCTCTGGAGACATGGGAGCAATCAGACTTTAAAAAGCACAGCACTGGATCCACTTCATGTGCCTGCACAGCTTTCGAGTGAACTAGCACTTACGACCCGTCATAACAAAATGGACTCTGGAGACACAGCTGTAGGGCAAAATGCTACCTCAAGGTCTGGAGAAACAATTAAAGTATCAAGTCGATGGAGGCAGGAACATGCAACTAGTGTGAAGATGAGCATGATGGGAAGCCTGGAAGGACAGACCCAAGGAGATCCCGAGCAGATGAGGGATCCTGCATCTGCACAGCTTTTTAGTTCTGGGAAAGGGGTATCATCTAGTGATGCTGCCCAGCGAGCCCCAGAGAAGCAATACCCACAGCACCTTCCAAGTCCATACTCGCATCAGCATTCACTTTCTTTCCTTCAGCACTCATTGCCACAAGGCTTCTTGCACAACCTAAAACCCCATCAGAGCCTGGAAGGCCACAAGTGGTCATTTTCTGGGCACCTGCAGCCCGTTGCCTCTGAGGACTTGTTTCCCTTTCCTGTGCATGGCCATAGCGGAAGTTTTTCCAGAAAGAAAATTTCCAGTTTGAACCCTGCTTATAGCCAGTATTCTCAGAAATGTTTAGAGCAGCAGTCAGAAGATAGTCACAAGAAAGAACATAAACCCAAAAAGCCTGGCAAATATATTTGTCCTTACTGTAGCAGGGCTTGTGCCAAACCTAGTGTACTTAAGAAACATATTAGGTCCCACACTGGGGAACGTCCATATCCTTGTGTCCCTTGTGGTTTCTCATTTAAGACAAAGAGCAATTTATACAAGCACAGAAAATCACATGCTCATGCAATTAAAGCAGGATTAGTACCTTTCACAGAGTCGGCTGTATCTAAATTGGATCTGGATGCTAGTTTTATTGATGTGGAAGCTGAGATACACTCAGATGGGGAGCAGAGTACAGATACTGATGAAGAGACATCCTTACTTGTTGAAGGTCCTGACAAACTGAGCCCAGTTCCACAAATTCCTTTGGACATTGCTAGCAGAAGTGGCTTTCACCCATCCATTGACGAATCCTTGGGAGGCCCAATGAAAGTCCCCATTTTGATTATTCCTAAAAGCGGTGTGCAGTTAACATGTGAAAGCTCTCAGCATGTTGGGTCTGACAATCTGCAAAATCCATCTTTGAATACAAAGTCTGATGACTCTCACACAGTGAAGCAGCGACTTGCACTAAGACTGTCTGAGAAGAAAGGGCAAGATTCTGAGCAGTCATTAAATCTTTTGAGCCCACATAGCAAAGGAAGCACTGATTCGGGCTATTTTTCACGCTCAGAAAGTGCAGAGCAACAAATTAGTCCTCCAAATACCAATGCAAAGTCTTATGAAGAAATAATCTTTGGGAAATTCTATAGGATTAATCAAAGGACTGTACAACCATTAGCGACAGCCAATCAGGATCATAGCTCAATAGGTAGGCAAGGCAAGGCAGAGCCACTACCTCTCATAAACCCCCGATTAGATGTCAAGATGCTTGAAGAGCGCATGTCTCCAAACAAAGAAGCACTAGTTGATCCTAATAAAATGAGCACTATCAAAAGTAGCCAAGTCTTTAACGATAGCAGTTCAGAGTCTCAGATTGTTGCATCATCTATTAAAAGTGAACTAGGTCTTTATTCAGGAAGTCACCCAGGAGATTCATCTCTGCTCCTAGAACTTCCAGCAGATACAAATCCATTAATTAGAAGCAATTCCATGCCAACTTCATCTGCAACCAACTTGAATGTCCCATCAGCTTTAAGGGGAAGCCATTCATTTGATGAGAGGATGACAGGTTCCGATGATGTGTTTTACCCTGGAACAATAGGGATACCCCATCAGCGAATGTTAATAAGGCAAGCAGCCTTTGAGTTGCCCTCACTGCAGGAAGGACATTCAGATTCAGAGTACCATGGAAGAATGGGGAAGAACGTTATGGTTGCTTCCAGCAGACTGACTGTAGGAGAAAAAGGGCCAGGCATGAGAGAGAAGAAGTTGCCAATAGCAGAAAGATCCTTTTATAGAGACATGCCTTTGTTGATTGGGTCAAAACAAGGAGGAGAATTTTATTCTGATTCAACTACACAGTTGCAGGCAGTGTCTTCTATGTATGGGATTACATTTGAAAACAGAAAGCGCAGAATACAGAAGAGTGTTGGAGATGAGGAAGACACGCCATCTTTGTGTAGTGATTCTACTGGCAGCCCCATGGCTAGTGATTTTGATCCTAAGTCCCAAATCCTGGAAGGACCAAGAAGTGGCTATGCCATGCAAAGTCATGACAGTACCTCTCATTCGCATCCAGAGCGCTTTGAAATCTGTAGGCCCCACCTGCAGTCAGGCAGTCCAGCCACTTCTCTAGAAGAATGTTCCTTAACTTCCGATCCCGAAAAGGCAGCAGAGAACCTGAGCAGAAAGGGAAATGTAATCTCTGTCATTCAACACACCAATTCATTAAGCCGGCCAAATTCATTTGAAAGGTCTGAATCTACAGAGCTTGTCACTGGCCAGCAAGATAAAACATACTCATCGTTTGAAACTTGTGAAAGTGAGATTGCAGATTCCCCAATGAGTCCAGATCGGGTTCAGCTGTCAGAAAGCACTGATGGTGTTAGCAAACAGCCTTCTTTGTCCCAACATTCTCAGCCTTATAACATGCAGCCCAGGCTGGTTCGCCAGCATAATATACAGGTCCCTGAGATTCGCGTTACGGAGGAGCCAGACAAACCTGAGAGGGAGAAAGAAATCCCAGTCAAAGAGCCAGAGAAGCCTCCAGAGGAATTTCAGTGGCCCCAAAGAAGTGAAACCCTTTCCCAACTCCCAGCAGAAAAGCTGCCACCAAAGAAGAAGCGCTTACGGCTTGCCGACTTGGAGCACTCCTCTGGAGAATCGAGTTTTGACTCCACCGGAACAAGTCTCTCACGCAGCCCTAGCCAAGAGAGCAATTTGTCCCACAATTCAAGTTTTTCAATGTCCTTCGAAAGGGAGGATAGCCTCAAGTTCCTGACGTCAACCAAGCAAGATGAGTTTGGGAAACAGTCTGAGTTTTTAACCGTCCCAGCTGGTGCTTACTCACTTTCCGTCCCTGGGCATCATCAACAGAAAGAAATGAGACGTTGCTCGTCTGAACAGATGCCGTGTCCTCATCCTGCTGAAATCCCAGAGATAAGGAGCAAATCCTTTGATTATGGGAATCTATCTCATGCTGCTGTCACAGGAGTGTCTCCTACCAGTATATCTCCAGCAAGAGAGAGGAAGAAATGCTTTTTGGTGCGCCAGGCTTCCTTCAGTGGCTCCCCAGAGATTTCCCAGGCTGATTCGAGCATGGAACAAACTATCAAACAAGAGCAAATGGAACATGGGCATGTGAGTCTTCGGTCCTCGCAAGTTCTTTGGCCTCATTCCTCCTCTTCTGTTCAGTCTGATGACTCTGGGAAGCAGTCAGCTGGTTCTTGTGCACTGCGTAGCTCTAGCTTATCCCCACTTTCTCATACCTCAATCCTCCAAGCACCTTATATTCCAAACAAATACTCGCCAGAACAGCAGCATCTATTTGCACTGCAAGAAAAGGTACCCTTCCTCCCCCTTCACAACAGCTTGTTTCCATACCCGTCTGTCTGCATGGTTCATTTGCCTCCTCAGCCTCTTTGGCCATCAGAACTTTCACAGACACCTTTTCCACATCATTTTGTACAGCAGTTTCAAAAATCCTATAGCAAGCAAGCTTTTCCAACAGAGAGCCACCCGGGTTACCGTCTGGAATATGTTCCAGAGCATCTCCGAAAGAAATCTGCTGATTATGTACATACGAAAGAGCAAGCCTACCAGCGTTACTCAGGAACATCTGGGCAGTATTCTAAAAATGCACTTGCAACATACCAGCCGGATTGTAGCATTAAATCAATAGATACCTCTTCTGAGCAGCAGCTACAGGCAGATTTGGAATCCCAGAACGTTGGACCTGTTCAGTCATTACCAGGTACAGTAGTTCCTGTTAGGATTCAGACTCATGTGCCATCCTATGGTAGTGTCATGTACACAAGCATTTCCCAAATTCTTGCTCAGAGCAGCAGCAGCCCGGCAATTGTCATTTGCAAAGTAGATGAAACTCTTTCTCAGCGAACTTTGGCTACTAGTGCAACTATGCATGGAATAGGATACAACATAGCACAGATGTTAGACCAGCACGGAGGGTTGGAAAAATATCCTTTGTGGAAAGTACCACATACCCTTTCACTGAGTTTGGACTCCTCCATCCCATTATGCTTGACCTCTAGTTCAGATTCTGCTTCTACTCTTGGGGGAAACAAGCGGATGCTTTCACCAGCAAGCAGCTTGGAGCTCTTTATGGAGACCAAACAACAAAAGAGAGTCAAGGATGAAAAAATGTATGGACAGATTGTTGAGGAGCTAAGTGCTGTAGAACTCACCAATTCAGACATCAAAAAGAGCTTTTCAAGACCACAGAAGCCTCAACTGGTTAGGCAGAGCTGTACTACTGAGCCAAAAGAGAGTGTGCCGTCCACCTTGTCCTCATCTCCCTTATCGTCCTCATCATCTCAAGATTTGCCAGGTACCAATATGCCACCCACTGAACCTTCCCTGCTGAGCAAAGAAAAGCTGGCCAGTTTTGACTCTGCTTCACCAGGGCAGAGGTCAAGTGGTGCTTCTGAAGGTAGAGAATCCCCAGAAGAACTGGATGTTGATGAAGCAGAATCGGATATGAGTCTGAGCCCCCAAAGGTCTTCTTTGCCCTCAGGGGAAAACCAGGTAGAAGACCAACCCAAGCAACAGAAATTGCCATTCGGTATGTTGGTACAAATGGCATCTCAGCAAAGTGGGAAGGCAGTGACCTCAACTATTTTCTTAACAGATCTTGCTAACTTCCAGCAAATTCTCCAATTCCCCAGTTTACGCACCACCACAACTGTAAGCTGGTGTTTCTTAAACTACACAAAACCAAATTTTGTTCAACAAGCATCTCTCAAATCATCTGTTTATGCTTCATGGTGTATCAGTTCATGCAACCCAAACCCATCAGGACTGAGTACAAAGATTACGTTGGCGCTCCTACGGTCCAAGCAGAAGAACAGCACTGAAATCTATACTCTGGCTCCAATGAATAGACCTGGGACTGGGAAATTGACATCATCCAGCGCATGGAAACAATTTACTCAGGTAATAAATAGGTTTTTAAAGATCAACACATTTTTGTTTAGATGTTACAATATGTAGAAAAATGAAGTGCATTAGCGATTTTTCAGGGTAATTTTTTAAATGGTTCCTACAGGGCACTGCAAGCTGAATACATTACTTTGGAATGGCAATCTAGAGGGATTTCTTGGGAAAGATATGAGCAGGAACTGGCAGGGATCTGGCATTTTTCCTATGGGTTGTTCTTCCAAAATCCTTGCAGATTTTTGAGACTAGCATAATCTATCCACAGAAATAGTTATGTTACATCAAAATGTGCACATTACAGAGCATAAAAATAAGCAAAAAAGTAGTAACTATACTGTACTGGCCCCACAAATTGGATATTAGCTCTCATCTCACATAAAGCCCCACATGTTTTATTGAATGTGAGAGGAGTAGTATCTCTTCTGGCCCCATTGTCTGGTACTGATGCTTTTGCTAGCCATGCCTTCCCTTCTCCAATTGGTTGTGAAATTGGTCTTATCTGCATGCTTCCCACAGGTGGGAACTCAGAGAGTCCAGGGTTCCTGCTTGCATGGGTTGGTTGTGGATAAAAGTTTCAGCTATGAATGAGTATTTCACGCCTTCAGATGGCAAGATCAAAGGCAGCTGGACCTCACCACCTTTTGAACTGTAGGCAGAAAAATGTTCTGTGTATCTTAACCACAGCCCTGATTTGCCAGATGGCTCTGAGCAAATTATGACTTAAAATTCCAGTGCTAGCAGTTGACTGATTTTGATTGCCTTTTTGTGTGTGTGAGGAATTTTGTCAATTTGCAATTACAACATCTCCAAGTCAAGAGAGTTGAAAAAGCTTGAGAGCTGTAAAAGTTTGCTTGTTGCCTATTATCTATACTGTGTGTGCTTCGTGATGTCAGATAGCCAGATTAATTGGGTTCCTGATCCCAAGTAATATGCATCATATCATTTTGTCGTAAATTATTTGCATTAATATGGAAAACTGAAATTACAGTGGCACCTCACATAACAAATTTAATTCGTTCCGGAGGCATGTTTGTTATGTGAAACGTTCTTTGCGTGAAGCAGATTTTCCCATAGGAAATAATGGAAACTCAGACAATTGGTAACACAACCCAAAAAATATTCATATAAAAATATTAACTGGATGTAAATGATGACAAAACACTGGAATTGAATTCAAAACCTGCATTCAACATGCATGATCCTATGAAGTCTACTTAGGCTGCAATCCTAAAGACACTTTCCTGGGAGTAAGACCCATTGAACACAATGGGACTTATTTTTGAGTAGACGTGGTTAGGATTGTGCTCTTAGGCTGCAATCTTAAAGACACTTTCCTGGGAGTAGGACCCATTTAACACAATGGGGCTTACTTCTGGGTAGACATGGTTAGGAGGCTGCAATCAAAGATGCTTTCTTCTGCAATTCAAGACATTTTCCAAGTGTCTCCCCACTTTCTCTTTCTCTTCCTCTTCATCCAGAGCCTCTCTCTCCCCTGCTCCCTTCTGGCTAGCCCTGAGCTGCTTCCCTCTTCTCCACTGCTGTTCTCTCCCTCTGCCCAGCAGACGCCCAGCCACAGGAGGAACAGCGTGGAAGTGTTGTTTTTGCTATGGGCAGGCATGTTAGGCAGCCCTGACACTTTTTAAAAGGGCTGCCGGCCAGTGCGTCTGCTCCAACTGCCAACAAGTGTGTTTGTTACATGAAGCAGAATCCTAGAGACATTTTTGTTTGTTATGTGGAACATTCTTTACATGAGGCGCTTGTTAGGTGAGGCGCCACTGTATTCAGTATCACTTTATTCAGTTTCAAATTTTTAACTTTGATTAGTGACACTGCTTTTCAATTCACAGGTGAAACAGGAGCCATTCTTCGTTTATGGCAACAAGTTTGAAAAGAAAGTCGTGGGGAATGCTATCAAAGAAAGAATGAAAGGAGATGGCCATGGTGATAAAGATATTGCATCCAAACAAGCTGAGCCAATGAGAATTAAAATCTTTGAAGGAGGGTAAGAGCATTAAACTAGAAGTACAGTACAATACTGTACAGTACAGTATTACAGATACAAGTCCAGTGGATAGAATCCAGTGTGCTGTGCAAGGCTTATGCAAGGGATTTGCACCAGGTTCCAGAGCATGATGGGAAGATGTTCAGTCTGATAACTGTGCTGATGTTTATTGCTATACAAGTTGGGAAGGGAGAGGTCTGCCTCCCAGCTGAACCAAAAGAGAAGGTTAATTACCTGCTGGTTAATTAAAAAGAAGGTTAAACAAGAAGAAGGTTCATTACCTTCTTGTTTCCATATTATGCAGGATGTTCCTAAGCCATTAAGTGCTGCTTAAACAATGTTTATCTTTTAAATTAAAGGGCCAACTTGATTCGTATATATATTACAAGAAATTAGAAGAAATTCCATAAAGCAATATACAGGGTGATTCAAAATGAATGGGACAAACCCATTACAGCAGTCACAGGTATGTTTTCTTTTTGTCCCATTCATTTTGATTCACCCTGTACTTCCATGGGGCTGGACTCTCCTTCAGCAGGCTCTGACAGGTCGACCTTCCACAATCCAAACCATTATGTGAGCAACCTGGTTTATTGGGTTTTTAAGATATAGGCAACCTCAGAATGCCAGATGTAGGGAAGGACACCTTGATGCAAGTATTCTGTTGTCTTTTTTTCCTTGAGGCATCTGGTGGGCCACTGTGAGATACAGGAAGCTGGACTAGATGGGCCTTTGCCCTGCTCCAGTAGAGGCTCTTCTCATGTTCTTATTAACCAGCAGATCCAAGTCCTCTGGATTCTAAATAACTTGCATAGTGCAGAGATGAAGAGTTGGATGGGGATATCAGAAGTAAACATAGACCTTCTGTTCCTGGACTGCTGTGGTGTTATAGTGTGTGTCAAGGCCAGTGATAGTGGCATTTTTCTTTACATGGATTCTGTACCCCTGTGTAGGAAACAGCTTATTGATTCCCAAAGCGCTGGTGGACTAAGTCTCCTGTGAGGCTAAATCTTAGCCAGTCCCTATGTGCTTTTGATTCCAGTGTGTACTCCTTCCATCCAGCATTTCAAAAATATTGTGGTTAATTACAATAATGATGTCAGATAGGGAAACTGTGATCATGTTCAGAATGCTGAAGAACACTGCATTTCTGACACCAGACTGTACATGGAAAGCAAGTTCACATCTGTTGATCATGCTTTTTGTGAACTGATATGCACTTGATTCTGCTGTTCATATATTAAAAAAAAAGTTCTGTGTGGCAGGCAGAGCAGATGAGGATATTTAGTCCCACATGTGCAAGATATAGTTTGTGCAGAACCAAATTAAATATAACAAGATATATCCAAGCACTGTTAGTTGTGAGTGACTTAAATTTGTGCATACTTACTTGGAATTAAGCCCCACTGAAAACATTAGGACCTATTTCTGAGTAACTATTTTATTTTATTTTTTCCCATTCTTATGTTACATTCCCCACCAACGAACTCAGAGTCCATCGTCTTGTTTTGCAACAACCATATGAGAGAAGTCAGACTGAAAGATAGTGAGTGGCACAAAGTATCTAGGAAACTTTATAGCTGAATTTGAACCTAAATTAAATAGGATTGAACTGTAAGTTCCATTGTGGTTAAAGACAGTCATGACTAACTAATATCATTGATTTAAGCTTAGTCAAGACTTTCTTTGGATATCACCTTATCATTTCAGCATGGCCTCCAAATTATGGTGGTATTTTGTCTTTATCAGTTTTCTAATGAATTTGTTCTTCTGTAACACATTTTCTGGGAACTAGGGAACAATAGGTCTATTGTTTCAGATGCTTGCATTGTGTGCCATGTCAGTGCCAGCTTCCTGGTTGTTGTCATTCAAAGGAGATTAGCACCACTGACAGGTAACATGATTCAAATTAAGCTATTTGAATAGCAAAATTTTCTTTCCATCACCTGTGGCTCAAAACCCCAACAGGATTTGTAGAAACTGTATTTTAGGAAAATCAGGAATATAATAAGATTGGTTAACTGAATTAGAGCACAACCCTAACCATGTCTACTCAAAAGTAATCCCCATTGTGTTCAATGGGTCTTACTCCCAGCATAATGCCTTAGTGTTTCAGCTATGAATAAGTAGTTAGAAGCTGTTTGCTTGCCTGCACAAAGTGTAAATTATAAATAAAATAGTATGTGATGCTCATATTTATGCAGTTTAGTTGAAGGAATGTCTCCCTAAGGAGTAAGTATTCCAGCCTAAACATGCCCATCCTTATGTAACATCAGAACGGCTAAGCTAATGGCAACAAGGATTGTGTCTCTTCTGTTTGCTTCACTTATTGATGGCACTTGATCTGCTTTGCAAAGAAACATAGGAACTTCTAGGCAGACCCAGAACAGCGCCAGTCTGCTGCCTCTGCCATCATGTACTTGCCTACTCTCCTCAGCTGCCATTTTTGTTTAGTGGCTGGAATGGAGATTCCTGGTAACCACTGGCATCACTAGGGTGGTGTGAGAGGTGCAGCCTGCACCAGGTGAGGTTGTGTGCAGTGGGGGGCTGTGGCACCCCAAAAAGCAACTTTGTGAGGGTGTGCACTACCCTCTCAAGTCATATGTAATTGATTTCATCTTGGAGAGCAGAGTCCAACGCAACAAGATAGCACCTTCCTAGCCAGAAAGTTATGGCTAAAAAACTAAAACAGTCCCAATATTTGCATATCATGGCTTTAGTCATGAGTAGGCAAACACGCCTTAATCTACCAGTAAGGGCAGGCTGAGAGGAAGCCAAGGAACATGGAAAGGTCCTGGTCCAAGGTACAGAGCCCCCCAAATCACCCCAGGAGCAAGTTCCCTTCTAAGAAGCTCTGCTTTGCATTGTTTACTTGCGAGTAACCAGACATGCTTCCAGAATGATGCAAGGCTTCCAGAATGGTCCTGATCCCAGCCACCTGCAGCTTTAAAGGGCTCCAAAAGACACTACCCCCCCCCCCCCCCGCCGTCTAAACACTAAAACTAGCTCAGCAGATAAAGGGAACTTTTAAAAAAAATATTTGTAAAGCAGAAACTTCTCTTCTTACTCTTCTCAACCCTCATCTGGATCTTCAGCCCTCTTCTCTCTGGAGTTTTAATGTCTTTTTTGGGGGGGGTGGGGGTTAAGGCAGTGTTTACTTTTAAAAATATTTTTTAAATATTTTTACCAATGTCCTCTTTTTTCAGGACACACCCTCTTTTTTAGCCTTGTATCCTGGGAAAGCCTTCTTTGTCCTTCATTTCCTTGTGAGCAGGCAGCATGTAGTGTGCTTGTAATTCATAAATTATATTTAATAATTTTAAATTTAATATTAATCAATAAACAGTGCAATCCTAACCATGTTTCCTCAAATGTAAGCCCCACTGTGTTCATTGGGTCTTACTCCCAGGAAAGTGTTGTTAGGATTGCAGCCATAGTGTTTAAATTATTTGCCTATACTCTACTTGGAATTAATAAATTATGGCTCCAATCCTAAAGACACTTTCCTAGGAATAAGACCCTTTGAAAACAATGGTGCTTACTTTTGAGTAGACTTGGTTAGGATTGTGCTCTATATGTATTAAATGATTTGTACGTAATAATTTTAAATTATTAAATTTAAATAATTTTCAATTTAATAATTTTATATTATATTCAGTAATATAGCATTTAAGCACATGGAAGCAATATAACAAAAGTGTTTTGAGCTTTTGTTATGTTCTACACTTTTCTTGGGTGTCCTATACAGGGGGGGACCTTCTCCTCTGTCCGATTATGATATATGGTCACTCTGGTCTAGCAAAAATAATAAAAACTTGCTGGGTTTAAAATTTATTTAATCCCAAATCATACTGAACCTGCTTAAATATAGAAAATTAAAATTTGAACTGGATGATGAAAATCTTACTGATTTTTTTTGTGAGTGGGGGTTGGGGTTTGAGTTATTTATTTGATTAACTTAAAGTATTTGCAATTATTTGTTTTAATTTGCCTGATGATGTCACTTCCAACTATGACATCACTTTTAGTGGATCCTGGACAGGTTGTCCATCTACAAAGTGGGTTCCAAGCTAGACGGTTTGAGAACCACTGCAATAAATTGTTAGGAAGGTGGCACCCATGAGGGGGTGTCACCACTAGTGAACAAAATGGCTAAAAATCATGGTTTTTGGGAATAAAGCCATCATGTTATATACTGTTGGATGCATAATTTGCAGCAGAATGCAGTGAAACAAACAACTTGGCAATATATTTATTCTATCAAAACTTGTGGCCATAACCATGCCCACCATCCAGGATGCTGCATGGGGATGATGGGCTGGCCTCCTGCAGTGGGTGACACAAACCCTAGTTATGCCCCTGCTGGTAGCAGAGCATTTCCACTCTAGTGTCCTTTCCAAGTGGTGCTTTACAAGATGTAGGTGAGGAGCAAAGAGGTCAGGAGTGCTCTGGTTCTCTTTCTAAGCTCTCAGAAAAAGATCACAGCAATAAGAGATCTGGAGGATAGTTGGTTGGGGCTTACTTCATGTACCCTTACTCCAAGGAAGCCTCTGGAGGCTGAAACTCCACTGCAGGATGCCGAGGAAGCCGCACGGGTTTTGCTGCATTGCTGTTCAGGGCTGCTAATCTATTTAAGGCTGAAATCCTATGCAAACTTTCCTGTTTTCCATTGAAAATGATGAGACTGACTTTTGAATAGACAAGCATAGGATTAAGTTCCAAGTAAGGAATAGTGTTTACTGCCAGATAAGTGATTTTTTATCAGCATGCCACCACATTAGTGTGCCGTGGATGGTCTGCGGTGGGTTGCAGGAGTTTTGGAGAGAGCCATTTATTAGAAATTTACAATAACTGGGAATGTGAGCCTCCCATCTGCAGCATTATGTGCTTTGTCAATCATAAACAAAACCCCCAAGGCACTAGAAATAATTTTAGTAGTCTAAATTCTAACGTGTACATATGTTCCTTGCCATGTATACCCATTTACGTTGATACAAGGGACACAGTTTTGATACTGGTTTTCTTCCATCAGGTATAAATCCAATGAAGATTATGTTTATGTTAGAGGACGTGGACGTGGAAAGTACATTTGTGAAGAATGTGGGATTCGGTGCAAAAAACCAAGCATGCTCAAGAAACATATCCGCACTCATACCGACGTACGGCCTTATATATGCAAGTTGTGTAATTTTGCCTTCAAAACGAAAGGTACTTAGCCATTCCCATTTGGGGGAGGGGAGGTCTGTTCTTGGCTCTCTGCCATCTTTCTTTCCAAATGCCAAGAAGATTCTCTGAAAATAAGGTGGTTTATTTATGAAAATGGGACTTCATGAAATGTACCTTTCTCCCCTTATCTAAGCAATTCAAGGATTTATGTTAGACGGAGAGCCTCTTTGTATAACTTAATTAGGAAATATGGGCTTCTACTCAGCCCATCTGTCTACAAAGGAAATGTAATGGCATAAAAACTACTTTGGCAGATCTTACTTTCATACTCAAAATGTTATGGTGCAAGTATTAATTACATCAATATACGAAATGCTAGCGAGATTGTACATTTGCAGTGGCACATTGCAGAAGCAGAGCATTAGCTACAGGGTAGAAAATTCCCAGTCTGCCTTTATGGTGGGTCAGTTTCATATTTATAAATAATGCAAAGATCCACAGACTCCAGGTGGGCCTCTCCATCCACAGTTGTATCAATTATGGATGGTGTTCTGATAGCTCATGTTCATATGTACTTACCAGTCTGGGGAGCTTCCACTTGTTAGCCAAAGCCATGTTCTCTCTCTTTCTTCTCAGCACACGCGAGCACACACACACACATTCAAACCCACCACACACAGCCATTCAAATATTTCAGTCACCTTTGCTTTAAGATCATTCAGTATTTAGGTACTCCCCATTTTCCCTCGTGTCCTCCAAAGCATGGGAATGTGGCCATTAAGGGGATCAGCTTGATTTCCATGATCTATAAAAAAACAGGTCTTTGTATGGTCTCATATATTATGCTTACAGATAGCATAATACACCTAACTGGGTAAGCTAACTGGGCAATAGGCACTCTTTCAAGTGGGTGTTCCTCTTTTATTAAGCAGGGGGAGAGTAACTGGCCCTGCACACCCCAGCAATGTCTGTCCAAGTGGCTTCTGCTGGTGTTCTTTTGCATTTTAGATTGTGAACCCTTTTGAGACAGGGACCCATTAGCTATTAATTAACTATTAATTTTTTCATTTCCTTTGTAAACTGCTTTGAGAACTTTCTAGTTGAAAAGCAGTCTATAAATACTGTAGATAGATTGAATTTCTCATATCCATACTTTGTCTTGGATATTTCAGCTTGGCATTGGGCTGGGGGTGGATGTGGGATGTGCCCAGACCGAAATTCAGTAGGTCAAGATTTACCTGTCTCTTGCTAGCCATATATTAATGAATATCTGCTTTCTGCAACACTATAAGATGCTGTCAGACCCTATAAATGGGTTTCAAGATGACCAAAGATGAGCCCAAAACAAATGAACAGTGCTCCCAAAATGAAGAAAAAATGTGCATATCCACATAGGAGTAGCTACTGTAGTTACTCCAAGGGTACGAATAGGAAATTTTTCCTACTTCCTACAGAAGTAGGAAAACAAACTGTTTGTGCTTTTGCTTTCCTCTTAGCCTTGAATGATTATGCTGCAGTCCTAAACACACTTTCCTGTAAGTCCCATTGAACACAATGGGGCTTACTTCTGAGTAGACATGGTTAGGATTGCACTCTATATATCAGTAGGAGAAGTTCAAAGATAAGTTTATAGTGCTGGTTCACTCCCGGATGGATTTGTCTTTTAAGGTTTTCTCTAATGAGAGGAATTCTATGCCAGAAGGTGGACCTACTACTTTCATTGCCTTTCTTGCTCAGAGGTAGCCCTAGACATTTTGGCATGTAATGCAAATATTTAAAATGGCAACTCCTTTTCAGCAGGCATTTCAAATAGTTATTATTTGATGATGAATGATGGTAGCAAAAGTGGAAATGAGGCTATGTGAGTTGCCACAGTTAAGAAAATAAGAAATTGAGGCTCTGCAGTTCTGAGCACCAGAGTAGCGCTAACTACATACGCACACACAAAAAGAAATATGGAAGTTTATAAAATTAGACTTGCTATAGTGGTGTTTAAATTGAATGAAGCAGTTCCATTTGTCTCATCATTTACTTGTTCCAGTCTAGTTAAAAGCAAAGAGAAAACCAATTGAAGCCAGCAGGATTTCTATGCTGATACCACTTAATTAGTGTCATCTTTGTGCCTTTCCACAGGAAATCTGACAAAACATATGAAATCTAAAGCACACATGAAAAAATGCCTGGAGCTGGGGGTATCAATGACATCAGTAGAAGATGCTGAAACAGAAGAAGCAGGTATGTCACATTGAGTTTATTGCATGACAGCGGCCTTAGCATTATGCAAATGACTCATCACACTTTATCACTTGCTGACAAGAGTGGATATGTTAAGATCCCCCCCATTTTCCTTGTGTCAGCACTAGGCACCGAAAATAATCGTTCCAAGTTTGTCTGAGATTTACCAAGGCTAAAGCTCCCTTCATGGAGAAAATGTGACCCCATCCCCAGTACAGATTTGATTCTTGTGAACACAGTACTGTTAAAGACTGATACACAAATATATTCTAAACTAGTATGATAATATTTTGTACTGTCTCTGCTTTCAAAGGTGTCTGCAGACACCTAAACCTAAAAGGACAGGTTTAGGTATCTGCACTTTAAAAGGTTTAGGTGTCTGTAAAATGGTTTGGGTGTCTGTACTTTAAAAGCTGACAATACTGGGCCCCAGATTCAGAGCTCATTCAGTATCCTGTTATCCTGCAAGTCCTGTTAAACCTCAGCCAGTTACTATGTGATTTGTTTCCTTCCATCATGCAAGAATTTGGGTCAGGAATAGAAACCTATGTATTTAAATGGTATACAATAAATGGTCCTAACTTCAAAGAGGCACTCTTATGTGTGTATTGCAACAAGGAACTTTATTGCAACCATTTCCCAGGAGTTTTGAGTGTAGAAAAATTCTATGATCAGCCAGAAATGAGTCTCCTGCTCTATATGCTTTATTGATTTGTCTCAATTATTTCAGAAAATATGGAAGACATGCACCATGAGGTTGAAAAGAGTAACACAACTGGCTCCTCAACTGATCACCAGTTCTCTGATGCTGAGGAATCAGATGGAGACGATGGTGAGGATAATGATGATGACGATGAAGATGACGACGACTTTGATGACACTCTTGGAGACTCAACACCAAAAACAAGATCACGAAGCACCAGCCCCCAGCCCCCCAGATTCTCCTCATTATCTGTGAATACTGCTACAGGATCCTGCAGGGCTTCTCCTGACAGTTCAGTGGAACATTCCTCCTTGATAAGTTATTTGGTCACTTTACCAAGCATTCAGGTTACTCAGCTCCTAACGCCAAGTGACTCTTGTGATGATTCACAAATGACAGAATATCAGAGGTTTTTCCAGAACAAAAGTACCGATTCAGAACCAGACAAAGACCGACTTGACATACCTAGTTGCATGGATGAAGATTATATGGTTTCTTTGGAATCCAACTCATCTCCTAGGGACTTTTCATCGTCCAGCCGACAGTCCTCCCCAGGATATGATTCTTCACCTTACAGAGATAATTCACCAAAGAGGTATTTAATGCCCAAAGGAGATTTGTCACCTAGAAGGCATTTATCACCTAGGAGAGAGATTTCACCCATTAGGCACCTTTCACCCAGGAAGGAAGCGGTACTGAGGAGAGAGTTATCACCCCGCAGAGATGTTTCACCAAGACGCCATCTGTCACCGAGGAGACCACTGTCACCTGGAAAAGATACATCTTCCCGAAGAGACCTGTCTCCACGACGAGAAAGAAGGTATATGGCCTCAGTTAGAGCAGCATCACCTCGAAGAGGCTTATATCATAACCCAGCACTGCCCATGGGCCAGTATCTGCAGTCTGATTCTGTTTCTTTGGGACAGTTGGTAAGTTGAAAAGAATATCCTAACCTTTGTAAAACTGAACCTCTGCTCTATTTATCTGATAGTGTTGTGCAAACATTATAGAACTGGAGTGAGCCAAATTTGACACACAGTGGCAGCCTTCAATTCTAGCCAGAGGTGCTGTGATGGAACAGTTTGCACTCAAAGCAGCGATTTCCTTCAAGTAACTCAAAGCATTTATTTTTCAACTCAAGGATATTTTACAGGAGGGTCAGTGGGAGGTGTGACAAAATTTTAGTAACAGTGATGAACTTGAGCAGAACATTTTTCTTCCCATTTTACCAGGCAATGGAGGGTGATTGTCTTCAGTCTTCCCTGTTAAACTCGTTTTTCATGCACAAATAATTTTTTGTGGGGAATTCAGCTGAGACCAACCTGTATTATGATCTGGTACAGTAACGAAACAACAGCAGCAGCGGGTTTACTTCTTTGTCCCTCTTACTACTGCCCAATACAGCTGTTCTTCTATAAAAGCCCTTTTATCTTCCATTTGTTTTGTTCTCTACAATTAGGATTCCTCCCTGTGGATGGAAAGAATTGAATTTGAATGCACAAGAGTAGCAATTTCTAAACCTTTGAATTGGCTTCCTGGTGCATTTGAGCACTCCCACAGGCATAAATATAATCGTCTCCAGTTATCTCAGGAAAAAAAGACCAGACAGAAACCCAATCACCATTTTTGCTGTCATGCAAAGAAAAGGGCGTATTGCCTGTAATTGACCAGTCAGAGTACTGTGGCCTTAGCTTGTTTGACAATTTTTTGGTTTTTTGTCAGTACTTGAACAACTTACAAAATAGAGCAAATGGAGATCTTTCTCTTGAATTCCTCTATATACCATGGTTTCTAAATTGTTCAAATGGTGGCTCCATTGAACAGTAGGGCCATTGGCTGCAGGTCTCTATTAGGGCTACAATCTCTTAAGGTGGCAGGGTTATGATGATACCGTGGCTGATTTCCACAGTTCCCGGGGAGCCACAAATTGTAGCCCTAATAGAGACCTGCAACTTTGAGTGGCAAGGTCTCAAGGTCTCTTGAGAAAGCTCTACTTTACAGGGTTAGAGAAAAACATCCGGATAGGATCTACACTTGGTGGTTGTAGCTTTCAAGTCCAAAACTGAATCTTTTTGTTGGGTGAATAAATACTGTTTTTCTCAGGAACTTCTGCCATTCTTAGCTAAGTTCTCTCAAGAGCCACACTGATCACTGCTGCCTATGTTGCCATTTTCTGACTCAATTCATTGTTCTCTATTGTGGGATTTTGTTTTGCTTGTGTGTGATTTAGTTATGAGTGTGGTGTGGCAGTGGCAGAAATTCTAAGGGCTGAGCAATGAAAGACCAGCAGATGGGCAGAAATGTGATTTTAATAATTGATCCACCTAGGGGGGCCCTTTTGGCAACAAATAGGAAGAGTATAAATACTTTAATAAGAACATAAAGTTGTGGTAGGGAATCTTGAAAAATCTCTAAGAAGAAAAAATGTTAAGATATGCCCAGGCTACTTAAAGCACTTATGTTAAATCCAATAACATGTGCACTTGTGTTAAAGCCAATAACATGTTTAGATTAGTGTTGTCTTCCTCTGTCTCACATGTCTGCCATCCAACAGCCTGAAACTCTGCAGCATCTGGTAGGAATTTCATTTGTGTACATGTTCCTGGCTTAGTAAGGCCAGTTCTTTCCTCTCAACATCTCTGTCTCTCCCATCTGAAGCCAGTCATCTCAGGTCGTTGCAGTCCTGCCTTGTCATTGATTTTCACTGACCCCACTGTGCCTTATAAGAGGAAGTCATCAGATGGCAGAGTCACTGTGATTTCATTAATTTTCCTTCCAGACTAGTTCCTCAGTATAGCATCAAAAAAAGTGGCAAATGCCCCGAAAGGTCGGATTTCTTAATGGTAAAATGCTTCAAAATGTACAGCGAACACAGTTGTTTGGCTGCATGTCCTGTTCAGAATTAACAGATCTGTAGTTATAGTTCAGTATCCTTTCACAACAGTGTGCTTTCTTTTCAAATCTAGCAACCAGAGACAAATGTTCATATATGCAGACCATAAGCCCACTTATCTACAGATCCTTATTATATGTGTCTAAAGCTGAAAAATGTATAACATTTGTATATATATGTAGATCCTGGATCCAAACCTCAGCTGTTTCAAGCAATGACTGGATGTTGTTTTCATAGGCTGGAAGGCTCAAGCCCCAGTCCTACCCAACTCTCTAGCAACAATGCAACCTGTTCCCTCACCTGAAGGAGGCCTCTCGGTGTGCCTCTCCACTGCAAGATGCATTGCACATCCACAATCATGGCTGAATCAGTGGTGGAAAGTTGGATAGGACTAAGCCCTAAATTTTCCAAATTCAAAAGCAACTTCTAAGTACTTAAAATGAATTAAAATTCTCCTGAGTCATTGTTGAAAAATTCAAGTTATTGGGGAGAAAAAAATCCTTACTGAATCTTTAGATTCTTCTCATATGTGGGGATCTTTGTGCAAACTTAGCATGTTCCAGAGTTCTTGCATTTGTAAAGGCTTGACTATTAGCAACAGAGGTCTTTGTGTGTCTTTGCTAACATTCCAGCCAGCTATTTGTCAGGTCCATTTCACTTCTCAAAATATTTTGTCTCGTGAGTGGCATCGTATTTCATTCCCTATATACAACAGCGCTTGAGGTGTTAGAAATGTGAGTTACATGTTCATCGTACAAGTCTGCTTGTGTGTTGCTAATTAGTACAAAGTGCTTCACTGTATATTTTTTCTGGACCCCTCACAAGAACAGTAGGTAACATTGTGGAACTATTTTGCCAGCCTTCTGGGACTATGGTTTAATTTTTGTTTGACTTTCTCTATTTGCAGAGCTCAAGACCAGGATTGTTCCAGGGCGCTTATTTCAACATGTCTGGAGAAAAAGGAAGTCTGGAGCATCATGGATCTAGCCTGTTTCCTGAGGGTCCCACTGACTATGTCTTTAGCCACCTTCCACTACACTCCCAGCAGCAGCTTCGGGCACCCATCCCCATGATGCCCATTGGCGGCATCCAGATGGTCCATTCAATACCGACCGCACTTTCAGGTTTGCATCCCCCATCTGTCTTGCCCCTTTCCAAAGAGGGATCTGGGGAGAAGAAAAGGGCAGCTTCAGAAACCGATGCTAAAGAATCGTATATCATTTCTAAGTACCACGAAAAACGTACTTACCCTCACACATTACATACAGCGATTCAAAGCAGTGCATTACTATTGATGAAAAAGAGCACTTCAGAAGAAGGCGTCGTTGAGAGGGAGCAGGAGGAAAACATACAGACTTGTACAAAAGCCATTGCCTCTCTCCGAATTGCCACAGAGGACATTCGGCAAGGGACAGAGCAGTCGCAGAGGGATTCTGAGCCTCAGAAATCCTCAGAAAGTGCACATTTTAGCATGAAACACTTTAGTGGCTCCGAGCCAGGCCAGATCTGTGCCTCAGCCACCGACCCAGACTTGCACAGTGGCGAAAAGGACCTTTTTGGTACAACAGAGACTGCATTATCTCATTCCACCTTTTTCAGCAAAAGCAGTGTGGACGTCAGGCAGTTAGGCTACCTTGGTAAGAAAGATTCCCCATCAAGCACACCAGAAAGAAAAGACCTTCCCTCTGAAAACAGCAAACTGCAGTGATCTGAAATGTACGGAAACTTTAATATTCACATTTCCCCCCCTCCCTTACCCCAAGTGGTAGAAGGAAGTACTCGACTTTATAGCATGCTGGTTCTAAGTTACAGTAGTTTGCTATTATATATACTTTTGTTATATCAAAAGCATTGAGTTTAAACTACGAGTCATCATGAGCCTGACCAAAACGAAATTTCAAAATTCTTATTGGGTCTGGTACTTTTAACCTGTACAGATGTTTGTGCCTTTTCTTTACTTTTGCTTATATTCTTATAAGCATTTTTTTAGCAGTAATTTGTACATATTTTAGAATTTGTGTATCTGCTTTGTAATAAATGTAATTTCTTTCCTTTTTTGGACACTTTGACCTAAATGATGTAAAGTAAAAAACAAAAAAAAGCATCAATATATATGTGAAGTTGCACTAAAATATTTTTATATGATTAAAACTGAACAGCTTTTATGTACAGCTCTGATTCTGTAATACTAATATTTATTTACTTTGTTTCATAAATTGTACATTTTTTCTTAATGTTGTGGATTGCTTTTCTATGTGAAGCATGGGATTTACTGTTGCATTATTAGAACAAAAAAATGTATATTGTAAACAAGATATTTAAACTAGAGTATCTTATTCTGCACTTATGCATTAGTTAAAAAATAAGATAAAAGGATGTATCAGTCCATTCTTAACTCTTGTAATTTTTTTGTCTATCGTTTGCTGGATTGACTATAACTTAAAGTGCTGATTGTGGTTTTAAAATGATAGTACCGTAAAGCATTAAAGTAAACCATGTGCTATTGTGAGTTTTTTCAAAGCTTTATAAAACAGTTATAAATATATTAAAAGTATTTGGTCTTATGTGAACATGTTGCGCTATAAGCTCCTTTAAAAGAATATATGGGAAAACATTCCACCCCATGTAAATATATGCGAGTTCAAAAAACTGGTGCAATTTCACGTAGATTGTTTGGACATTTAGAAGCCTCGCCATGTTTCGAGTGAAATCGGTGGAGATTGTGAACTTGAGCAGAAGCAGGATTTGGGCAATGTGACTCACCACATATCAATATCAAAGGGTCTTTGAAAAAGAAGGGATGGAACTGTGGCTTCCTGAGCCCCGGCTGTAGAGGATTTGGGCTTTCACCCCAGGTTGAGAGAGCATGTTTGGCTGCAGGGAAATGCCATTGGCTGGTCTGGTGGCTTAGAAGTCAATGCTGGGCACTGTGAGCCAGAAACAGTCATGTGTGTGACCTGGGTAGAGAGTCTCTTCACTAGCAGAGGACAAGGAGCTGAGTCCTACTGCCAAGTTGTCTCACTTCCAGGGGCTTTGGGTGAGTTACAGGACAGGATATAAGATGGATGTGTGCTCACAACTTATCTCTGGTATGCAAGGCAATAGAAAATTGGGGAAACATCTAGCAAAGAACTATCATCTTGGTATCTCTAAGGAGAAAGTCAGTGGCAAAGCAGTTATATCCTTCAAGATTTTAGGGCATTTATAACATTCAGTTGTCTTGAGGGAAGACTAGGAGGAACCATTGCTTTTGTTTTGAAGGTTTGATAGGATGCCACCAAAAATACACTCAAAAACCCAAATCAACAAAAATTTGGGTTATCTTCTGTGCTATTTAGTGGATTATCATTCTGTGAAAACACGTTTGTATATTGAATTGCAATACATTTAAGGAGTGTTCTTTAAAAAAGAAATAAATATACAGTTACATCACATATCTAGTGTCTAGTTTTCATGTGGTGTTTTGATTTTTTTTCCCAAGCTGCCAGTGATCTTTCTTAGGCTTCAAATCCTATGTGTGCTTTATGAGTACATCAGTGGGATGTACTTCCAGATAAAGGCATATAGGATTGGGCTGCATGTTGCACAGCAATGCATTGTGACATTACCTTGGGCATTTGTGTCAGCATGAGCACGCATGGAACTTGCTTGGTTTTGCATGAATAATGGGGAAGACACTTGGGCTGTCTTTCATTTGTCAAACTATCATTAGGTTTTGTCAGAAAAATCATCATAAAGTCACCAATAAAAGGTACGCTTCTAGACTTAAATGTGTCCCAAGTGATAATTCTGCAGTTGTTCTGCAATTTGTAAGCAAGACTTCAACATATGGGGAAAAAATTGCCAGGGTATGTTTTAGGGCCAGAATCCTATGGTTAAAGCTGTCAGTTCGCTTTCTAAATCCCCAATGAGTTTCTAGTGAGGGACCTGAGATGTAATTCCTTTTCATGTTTTACATGAAGTTCTTTCCTTAGGACCATGTATTTTTAATTTGTTGGTAAAATGTCACTTAAAATTAGAATATTTGGGTTAAACTAAGGCACAGGAAATGTGGTATCCTTTCTAACTGAGGTCCATGTACACATGGAAGAGCTCCTTTGGAATGGTTCCTCACATTGCTTTTTCAGAGATGTTCCAATGAACATGACCCCACAAAAGTCTCTATCTTAGGATTTCATTCTTAATTAATTTACTCATAAGGCAAATAATTATCTCATTTTGGAACAGATTTTTTTCCCTCTTTCATTTGTTTGTTTCCAGGCATGATGAAGTGGCATGCAACTCAAAAACACATTTATGTGGAGTTAAGAGTGTTCATTTACAACCAAAATTGTTGTATTAATAAACATTTATTCTTATTGTAAGCTTTGACTCTGTATAAGAAAAGTGGGGTATGAATGTTTGTCAGAACCATGTAACTTTCAGCAATTGAAATCCAATGTACTCACTCACAAACTTCCAACAGTTGGTATATTGTGCTGTTGGACTGCATTCTTCAGTATACTTCATTACATTTCTGGAGTAGCTTCCTGCATTTCTAGGAAACGTAGATCTACACATTATAAAGCAATATAAAAGAGCTCTGGTCATGATCTGGGCCACCTTTATATTTCACTCTATGAAGCTCTTTTCAAGTGGCTGTAGTAAAAACCAAGACCAAAAATAAAATATGTTTCTGGCTACTTCTGAACAAATTACATTATTTATTGAAAGAATCTTATATGAATTATTTTTTTTAAGAATTTGTGCTATCCTTGAACAATGAAACACATTCAAAATGAGTTCTGTAATGCATCACAAAATACGTTTTTGTGTTTTTTAATATGTAAATGACTTGGATGGAAAGTTTTGAAATATGTCTTTATGCATATATTGGAGTTTAATCATGATGTATTGCTCTTGCCTTTTCTCAGAGATGTTCATAAATAAAATATCTATTGTTTCCAGTCTTCCAAAGGCTCATGAAGAAGAGACAGACCCTACCAAATTTATTGTTCTTTTAAGTATCTTCCCAGGGAAGATCTCAAGGAAACATCTGGTACAGTTTGTGACATCATTTGGCTTTTCATGTGTAAGTAGAAATATAGTCGAAGCCATTACACCAGTGATTTTCAACCTTTTCCATTGCATGGTGAGGCATAATTGACAAGGCACACCACACTGCCGGAGGAGGATTCACATTCCCCAAAGGGCCTACTAATAATCCTCCAACCTACCACAGCACACTAGTAGACCATTCCTGATACACCAATTGAAAACAAGTAAGGCATGCGGGGAGGTGGCTTGTTGGCCAAGCATACAACCTCCATGCACATCACTGTATAATTTTTATTCACTTGTCAATGTTTCAAACAACTACGCAGTTTACAAGATACCATGTGGCAGCAGAAGAAAAATATTTTCAGTCCCTTTGTTGTGGGACTGGATCATGGAGACAGTTGGCTCATTTTGAGCAGAAGGTTGCAGAGACCACCAAACAAATTTGGGGTGCCTTTTACCTTGAGTATGCACCAGCTTCCTCTAACACCACCCCAGGGCAAGTGACTCAACTGCATCCCTGTTCCTTTGCCTTGCACTTTCTTTTTGGGGTCCTGGCAGTGCAGGATAGGTCCCTGCTTCAAGCAGCACTGGAGCTTAGGCCAGGCCTGCTCTACTTGCTATCACATTCCATGCAGGTTTTCACTGCATGCATGCATTTATATAAATGTATATACTTATTCGTGTGCTTACTCTCTCATACAGTGCTACTCAAAATGGGGGGGGGGTTGTGATCCCAGTTTGTATAATGTTTTCCTGCTCTCTTTAAAGAGGAAAGTAGCAATATGATGTCCAGGATCATGTACCCACAGGGGAAGGAGTGCTGCCTTACCAGGTGCTTCTATAATCTGGAAGATGTAAGGAGCACCACAGACATTTGGATTCTCTGCAGCTGGAAAATAGTGAAAGTAACAATTACAACCAAACCAAAGTGGACCCTGATGGTACCTCAGGGTTTAAAAATAGCCCCCTTCCACCCCAAGGACATGATCCTGGGGATAGCATTACTGCCCTTACTCCTTTTCCACAAAGACTTACTTAGGAAGTAAAACTTCTTAAAAATTTGAAAACCACTGTTCTCAAACATGCATGCACACACAAGCCGTGTGAAAGATTGTGGACCATGAACCATCATTACAGCTGGTGCCACTCCCACATGGATATTTGCTGACTACATTTGGCCATATTTCTCCATATCAGGAATATCTCATGGTATGGATATTCTTGATATGCAGGCCAAATGTTGTCAGTAGGTCTCCCCCTCTTTCCTACTGGCTTCCTACCTGAATCAAGTAGACCAGTGGTTGCTGCTGGATCCACTCCAAGAAGACCAGCCAAAAATATTTAGACTAAAAAACCAGAACAGACTGTTTCATATGCTTGGAATTCTTCCACCTCTGTTTGTGTGTTCCCATTAATAAAACAAAAAGTCCTGCATTTCAAGGAGCTTGATTCTGTAACAGTGCCAAGGCGGCCGTAGTGGATCCAAGGTGGCATTGAATGTCATTCTGGGTTATCCCTGCCTAGGCATTCTAGATACCTGTGCACTTGCCTTCATGGGCTGATTCATTCACAAGGTCTTTCACAGGGTATTTTGAAAGCATAGATTTTGTGGACTTTAGTTCTCTCTCTCTCTCTCATCTCAGATAACTACAAAGAAAACAATATGTAAACAATATGGCCAAAAGGCATATCAGTGAAAAGGTTAGCAATAGATCCATGCAGAGCCCAAGTACATATAAAGGAATATATAAAGTACATATAAAGGAAGACTCACAACTTTGTGATCATGCCATCTTATTAGCTAGGTGATGTTCATTTCTAGAAGATGTTCTTTTCTATAGTAGAAAAGAAACCCAGAGCCCCAAATAGTCCAAAAAAAATAACATCTGGAAATAAATTTCAGTTTAGCAAATTCCCAGTGCTCCAAGTAATGCTAAATAATGGCTATTCTCTCTCTCTCTCTTTCTCTCTCTCAACTATGCCTGACAGCTATGGAGACTCCCCAGATTACCTGGAATGTTTTTGATGTAAGGATTGGAGTGGACAAGAGTCCATTTCAAGAAATACTCTTGCCCAGTGTTTCTCAGCATTCCCCATGGGTCATCTATTGGGAAGTACTACCAGTAACTAGTGATATCATCACCAGTTACTTCCAGATTGGGTGTCTAGAAGCACCACAACAAACACCAGGATGGTGTTCAGGGCAGATCAGAGGGCTCTCTGGAGTGCAGACAAGTGCCCAACGGCTCTGCCCAAGCTGAGCCTCCTACTGTTGCTTATGACATTGCTTTTCCTTGCTACCAGGTGGTACAGTTTAGGGGGAGGGGGAGGGGGAGGGGGAGGGGCCACCATAAGTACCCAGCTATGACACCAGACTGGTGCAGCTGGTGCAGGCCACACCGGGTGATGCGCTTTGTAGGGGTGACGCACCGGAGGAGTATGACACTCCTCTGGCCGACCCCAGGTGTCAGTGTGCCCATTTGGGCCTGCTCCAACAGCCAGAAGCTGGCCTCGGAGCCCTGAATGGCCAACTGAGGCACACCGCAGAGACACATTACACATGTCCAAGCCATTTGGACATGTGCAGTGTGTGCCTCTGCATATCCACCTTTGGTCATGCGCAGTGTGTGCCTCTGCAAGGCCATTCGGCCTCACTTGGGAGGTGGAGCAGCAGTTCCTGGCTGTGCAGAGGCTCTGACTTCCTCCGCTCTAAGGAGGAGGGGGCTGCTCTTCCTTAGAGAAGAGGAAGTCTTCTCTGAAGCTGTTCAGTTGGCTTCAGAAGAGTACTGTGCAGGTGTCAGAGTTGGCTTCAGAAGTGACTGTGCAGGCGTCAACTTTGGTGCCTGCGCTGTCCCGGAAGGGGGTGCACATGTCCCGGGGGTGATGTGCTGAGCCCCCCCCACCAGGTGATGTGCATGGTTTCATTGCCCCGTCAAGTACCAATAATGGTACAAGTTCCACTGGTTGAAAAACACCACTTGAATGTTTATAAAGTATGTGTATGGGCAGAATGGGAATTGAGAAGAGAGGGTTTACTGTTAATAGAAGAACACAACTCTCCCTCTGGAAGCAAAATAGAGATTGGCTCTGTGGAAGATTCCCCAGATTATCTGGGGTGTATTTGATGAAGGATTGGAGAGGAACATAGACACTTTGAAGAACCTTCTTCTACGATGGCCAGTCAGGCTGTTGCTCATTTACAAGTGCCTTGTAGAACAAAAAGGTAACTTACAAAAAGACAAGTTCCAAAGAGAAAAAAAAAACAGATCTGACCTGTTCTAAAGAAATCTTGAATAACAAGAAAGGAATTACAGTGGGGCCGCATGTAACAAGTTTAATTCATTTAGGAGTCATGCTTGTTACGTGAAACACTCTTTATGTGAAGTGGATTTTCCGATAGGAAATAATGAAAACTCAGACAATTGGTTCCACAACCCTCAAAATATTCATATAAAAATATTAACTGTTTATAAAAATGATTACAAAACACTGTAATATAACACAGTACAAAACACTGTAATATACAGTAACACACAACACTGCAATAAAGAAAATACTGTACTGCACCTTTGAAAACCTTCATGGCTGGTGTGAGGGTTATAGAGAGAGGGATGGCTTTCACAATCACTAATGGAGTCACTGTTATCCTTTGGCTCAATGGAATCTATTGTCTTTTTGTGCAACTTTAACATTCCCAAGCGGCTGATGGGGAGCAGCACTAGAACATTGATAAGGCACACCTTCCATGCTGCCACACAGAGATCCCACATACAAACCTGGCATAGGCTACTTCCCCCCGAACCCTCCATGAGTTCCCTGGCCATGGAAGCCTATTCCAAACTTTGCCTAGGGCCCCACTGGAGCTCAAGGTATTCAGGGTGACTATATGCTACACCCCAAAATGTAGGAGAAGAGTCCCCAAAAGTCTGGATTTTCAGTTGCGAGCGGTCTGCCTGTCGATCCAGGTGAGTGGTCTGCCTGCTGAGTGGTCTGCCTGAGCTTTAGGCAGTGCTTCCAGGAAGTCCACTCGCCTCAGGAGCCTCACTCATCCAGGCGCATCTGGAGCTCAGGCAGACCGTTCGGCAGGCAGACCGCTCTCCTGGATGCAAGCGGTCTGCAGAGGGATGCTTCCTCTCCACAGACCGCTCCGTCTAAGAGACCGCGCGGTCTCAGACAGATAGAGCTCTTCAAAAAAACCCAGCAGCGGGCAGGGATAGAGGCTGTGCACATGCACACAGCCTCTATTTCTGAACATGGCTGCTGAGGCAGCCGCTTGTGCGTGCACTGGCCCAAGCTACATTGTAAGTGCCACAAAGCACTACATACACCCCCTATGCCCAGGCAAGCCCCCCTCATGCCCGGACAGGCCAGACATGTCCTCCAATTCCGGACCTGTCTTGGCAATTCCAGGCATATGGTCAGCCTGAAGCTATTCCCCTCGCCCCCCCTGTGGGTTCCCTTGCCATGGAAGCCTGTTCCAAACTTCCTCAGAAGTGCTCTTTACTCAAGATAGTGCTCTTTGCACAAGTCAAAATTTCTGAGAAAATTTTGCTCTTTACTCAAGTCACTCTTTACTCAAGGAACCACTGTAATCAGCTTTTTCTTTCAAACAGTTGCTTGAAGAAGTGGTTAGTTTCATGGCAGTGGTCACTGGTGCACAGTGAAATTTTCATTAAATGGCTCCTTCCCAGGAGAAACCTCTTAGACTCACATGGTTTTTCTTCCTCAATTAGTGTATTCAAAATAATGCCAAAATTTTCTCCTTACTCAATTATGTTTGAAAAGATATTTTATATCTAATTAGGTATTGCTAATGAAGAGAAGTCCAAAGTGTTATATTTTAAATGTAATGGGATTAGGCTGGCTTTTTTCTTCTGCACACACACACAAAAAACCTACGCGGTAAAGAAGGCCTTTTTACTTCTGTAAAATCAGCTGCGATGATAGTTTGAGTCACTTGTATTTTGAGTGTTTTTAATGTCTTGCCAACTCCTTCACACACAGCCTTCTTGACAGGCTGCCTATTTCAGCAAAATTGCTGTTGTTGGCTCCATATTGAACCTGTTAAATTTCGTAAGTATCACCACTGTCTACACAGGTGATACAAAAAGTGACAACCCCAAAGCATCCAGTATGGTTATCCAAAGCTTATAGTAATTTTAATGATCTATAGATTTTGCAGTCACCTGCATGTGAACCGTTTCCAGATTATGACAAACGAAATATAACTAATGACTAATCAAAAGAGTTTCAAGGTGCAAATCAGGCTACAATGCAACACAAATGAGTACACTTTCAGCACTACGGTGACTTACAGGCTGCTAATTAAATCTCACAGCAAATGGGATTTCAGTTTTTATTCTTGATGGGGAGGAAAAACGAGGTTTTACTGCATTCGTTTGGCTAGCAGCCAAGGCCACAGCTCACCATGAATCAAGAAAAGCTAAAGACCGTCTATAGCAACATATGGATGTTTGGGAAGAATGAGTCATAAATGGAACCAGATGTAAACAACAAAAACACGACACCCTCTAGAAAAGAGAGAGAACAATCTATAAAGTCCCAAGTGTCCCAAAATAGCTGTCAGAACTACCATTTCCAATGCCATACCAACCACCTGTTTTTTTTCTTTTAAAAAAAACCTTCTATCTGCCCATTCATAATTCCTGATACCACCCAAGATAGCAGCTGAGGAACCTGGTCCTGCCAGGTTATTTCCACTTCTCATTTAGTTTCATAAAACTAATCAAATCCTTATGTAAACATTTGTTCTTGCAACTGGAGGAAAATCAGATTTCAACTTCAACACTGTTTCAACACTGCTTTCTATTTCCTGGCCTTTGATAACATGACTTCTCCTCTTCTCCAGAAGTACTGCTTTTATAATATGCGGCCAACCCATGCTATAACGCATCAAGCTATTGGGCGGGTGGTACAATATGCTGGCCTGGGGGGTGTCACAAAACTGCTACAAAGCACTTCTATGCCACTGCTGGGTAGGTTAGGCTGGGTTGGTTAGGTCCTATGTTGGCCTTCCTACACCACCATGGGAACAGAGAGAGATGTGTCAGTAGTACTGGTCTAAATTGGTTTGGATTGCACCTGAGTCAATCTCACTACGCATCATAGTCTACACATCATAAGCAATGTTCAAAGTAAAGATGGATGATTTCAAGCCTGCTTTGAGTTCCTATTATGTGCTCTGCACCTGATGAAGTGAACAGAGCAACTGAGGCGCACTTGAACTGTGTGCTTGAAACAAAAGGACAACCGAGGGATGTACAAGGCATTACCCGCTTTCTGGAAGCCAACTGTATTTGCACAGAATGAGGAACCAGACAGTGAACAAATAATGAAATCATGCAGAGGAATGTGATGACATGTTCAGTGCTTCATCCTTCCCTGAACCCCAAGATTCCTTAAAGAGCCTGTCATCCAAGGAGAGGACAGGCTTTTTCCTTGGAAAGGACGGCTTCGTTTCTGAAGGGAAGTGAAAACATAACTTTCTCCAATACTGCTTATTGCTCTTAGCTCTTTGTTGTGGAACAGAAGTTGTGGCACATCGACACCCTTTTGAGAAACCGTTGTGATTCCCGTTTTTCTCGTAATAGAACAAAATGTTATAAACAGAGCAGTCTTTTCAGGTGAGCACAAAGTAACAATGAAAGTACAAGTGGTGGTTTCATGAATGAGGCCAAATCATTTGAAGTGACCTGCTCTTAAGAAACCACTTTCATTTCAGAGGTGCAAAGAATGGGCTGCCTCTCCCCTGAGGAAATGACATGCTGTGCTTTATGCGCACTTCAGAGCTGAGCATGTAGTTCTGCCCTCCCAGCCACCACCAATTCTGTTGCTCTCACAAAAACACAGCAACAGAACATCTGTGCAGGGAAGCTGGCATCATTCTAAGGGTGCAATCCTAACCTAGGCCGGCCTAGTCTTCCCATTCCCAGGGCGATGTAGGAGGCAAGCACATGTCTGTGCACTGGCTTAACCCTCCCCCAGGAGTGGTGAAGCGTCTTATGGCACCCCTGAATCAGCACAGGATTCATGCTGGGGCTTAGGCCGGCCTAACTGGATGTTAAGGTTGCAGCTCAGTGACTGAAGGTGCCCTAAGAATGTATTGCCCTCTGTCAGGAAGCCATTTGCATGACTTGTGAGGTCATGACGTCTCACTTGCTCAGGTTGACCAGATGCCAAACCCAAAATTCCTGAACCCCAAGGCCAAAATTCCTAATCCCAGTCCAAAATTCCTACCCGCTGAAAAAATGGCCAAAAATGTATTTTTTGTTTTTGTTTTTTCTGTTTTATTGACCATAACATTTGATAGGAAGGCGATATCTCCAAACTGATTTTTGCATTGGATTCTGCTCTTCAGTATGAATCCAATGACATATGGCATGATGGGGTACTGTGCACTATCATGAAGTTTCAAAACGAAGCCAAAATGTAGGACAATGATGCCAAAACGTAGGACGCCCGGACAGGAGGCTAAAAATCCAGACAAATCCGGGTTTTTCCGATCATCTGGTCACCCTGCACTTGCTGAACCACAGAGCAAACCCAAGAGGCTGCCTCATTCTTGTGCATGTTGATATCATACACTGATATACTGACGACTACATCTGCTGTTGGCAGTGTTTTTTTTAATTTGTTGGTGTTTTATGTACTTATTAAACTATATTTATAAACTGCCTTTTTTATGGACGAGGTGGTTTGCATAAGCAAGTGGACCATACACTTCTTTTTTTAGTTGGGGATTTTGAAGTTTTTATTCTTTGAGAGAAATAGAATACGCCATTTCTTCAGAGAAATCGCTGAAGAAATTGAGTATTCTATTTCTCTCAAAACTCTCTTCATAGTGCAATTATATGCATGAGTCAAAGGAAGAAATTAGCGGGCTGCCACCCACTGCCACCCCCTGCCCATTGGTGCCTGCTGGTGCCGGATGCCTCCTGCACAGTGGTGCCTTGCATCACCCAATGGTGCCTGATAGGGATGCCCAGTGCTTGGTAGGGATGCCTTCTGGTGCACGCCACTGCCCTTTGGTACCCTCCAGTGCCTGGTGCCTGTTATTGTTCAGCGGTGCCAATGCCCGCCTGTATCCTCCACCCAGTGCCCATCAGTGCCCAGCCATGCCCAGCGCCCACCAATATTCTTGAAATTTTACTCTTGCAACAGTGGGTTCATTCCACTAGTAGAAATATGAAACCAGCTCCCGGGTACAATAAGAGCAAAGTATGGCGAATAAGGAGACACAGAGGTTGTAAACCTTGTGTATGGGTTCACAAATGCAAGGATGTGCATCATCAACATGGGGTATGTGTACAGAAAGCACAAAGAAATTCTAGTGCTAGTCCATCAGCATATGACCATATATGTACCAAGTACAGTCATGTCAGACAACTGGGCTGTCTCCATCAACTTGGTTGCACTTTCCAGGACACTTTGCCAGGGTTTCAGATCAAGATTATTCCCATTTCTAAGTAGAGATGCCAACGACTCAACCTGGGGATTTGTTTTCTTCCTTCAATACTGTGCATATCAGACTGTCCAAGTTATAAATAACAAAAGAGCATAATTCAAAAGAGTCTTTGAGGCCTCATAAAGGCTGCCTTCTAAACTATCTTTTAATTGGATTTTTATTGCTCACTATTTTAATTGTATTTTACTGTTTTTAATTGTATTTTATGATGTGTTTTATTGATTGTCAGCCTTGGGTGCACTTTGGGGAAAATGGCAATAAATCAGTGAATAAATCAGTGCCATAATTGAATAAATCGGTACCATAATTTTCAACCAGTGTACCATGCCACATTGTTGTGCCACAAGTGGTCCACAGGTGTGCCGTGGGAGTTTGGACAATTTACTTATTTCTTTATTTAATAAATATCAATTATTAATAGGGTTATTGAAGAATTCAACGCACCCCCACCAGCAGCACGGTGTGCCTTGTCAATTGTCCAAATATTGATGGTGTGCCTTGATAATTTTGGCATCTGGTTGGTGTGGCATGAGCCAAAAAGATTGAAAATCATTGTAAGAAATAAGTAATAACAAATGAGAATGTTGAATGCTCCGGTACAAGAAGCATGGTAGAAAAGCACAACCCCATGCTGTTTTTTACTCTGCACCAGTGGTGGGCACAGGCAGGTTCGCACCTACTCTATAGAACCGGTTCTTAACAAGAGATAGGACATATAAAGTTTAAAAATAGCCATTTAAAAGTGGCTGCCAGATGGGCAGAGAACCGGTTCTTAAATTTTTTGAAGCCCATCACTGCTCTGCACCCTAGTCTATACTAAGTAAGCATACATTTACTGAACTCTAAGGACTGAAAGAAATATGTTTCAGCAAGAAAAATGGTCAGACATTTTCCTTCTTCAGACTAAGAATCCATCTTCTTTTTTGTCTACCTGATTTAGTCTGTCCGTGTACATCACAAACACAGCATCCACAGTGCAAACCCAACTCCAGTTAGGCCAACAGAAGTCCCTTCCACCAGGCTGGAGGTGTCACAAGCAACCTAGCATGTTCTCCATTTTTCTTCTGTCCTTCCTTCTATACTATCATCAACATGTGCAGTGCTGGCAATATGAATAAAGTGCAGAAATCATTTAACTTGGATCACCTATTGACGAAAATTTTAAAGTATTTGAGATTTGTCTCCTGAGATTTGATAAGAAATGTTCTCAATTTGATTTGACAGTCAGGAAAGATAGGAGTGTTTGCTATTATCTAAATTGTATTTGATTTACCGTCATTATTTCATCAATAGCCCTGATTTTACATTCAGCATATCATAGCTAGTGGGATCCCAAAAGTCTCCTTGGTAAGTTGGGGCAAACTCATGCATTTTAATGGATCCATTCCTGTATATGACGACCATGAATCCAGTGTAAGTCTTGAAATAAAGGCATTTTTAAAGGAGGTTATTTCTGTCTAAATGGCAAAGTGCATATGTGGGTTTCCATTTCTGTATACTCCATTTCAGTTTTCTTGAGATTTATCTTAATGGTTGTAAAAGCACTATAGATCAGTAGAAAAAAAAAGGAGCTGTAGAAACACACATTCTTTCTTTTATTGTTATAGCCTCGACTCCAGCAAAGGATCTCCCTTTTCAGGACCAGAGCATTTCCTTGTTTTGATGAACTCTGACTTGTACAGTGCACTGAAACCTATAGTACATAGATTGTCTCACAGCTCAGTCCTAACTTGTGCTGGAGTAGGAAGGCTGTCCAAGCCTGTGCTGTAACCAGTGCAAGTACTGGAACTGTTGTTGTGCTGCCTTGTGGGGGCGGGGGGCTGTCCCCTTCTCCCACGGCAGGGCTGCAGTGGCCCAAAAGGATCTACTTAGACTTTGGGTACAATCCTAACTTAGGCCAGCACAACTCATTGGTCTTCCTGGTCCGCTGGTGATGTAGGAAGGCAAGTGCATGTCTGTGCAGTGGCCTAACCCTCTCCCAGGAGTGGTGTAGAAGTGTCTAACAGCACTTTTGTGACACCCCCAAATCTGATGGAAGTTTGATCCGGCATAACTGCCAGTCTCTTTTTGGATCTTGGTTTCGGGTACAGATTACCCCCTTTGCCCCTCTTTCATGAGCACTGCACGGTGTTTGTTACTTTGCAGCAAGAACCAACTACTTAAGAAACAAAATTTCTTTTATGAAGTAGCAGCTTTTTGAAGAGTGATGAAGTTTTGCTCAAGATATAGGACATTTATTTTTGGATGAATTAATGTGCTAAACAAGCATAGCTAAATAGCTACAATTTAAGTTAATATTTTGTGAGTGAGTGAGTGAGTGAGTGTGTGTGTGTGAGAGAGAGAGACAGTAGGGCAGTGATTTTCAACCAGTGTGCCATGGCACACTGGTGTGCTGTGGATAGTCCTCAGGTGTGCAGTGGCAATTTGGGAAAGGTCATTAATTAATAGGAAAATTGGGAGATTTGAACAGCCTGGTGTGCCTTGTCAGTGGTAAAAACAACTGATGGTGCACCTTGACAATTTCAGTGCCTTGTTAAATGTGCCATTAGATGAAAAAAGGTTGAAAATCACTGATGTGTTACTGACTAGAGGAAAAAAATACACAAAATAATTTCTTCTTATGAAATGAAATTGAATAGGTGACAGCAAGTCACAGAATAATTTTCTAGAATGGCTGATGGTAGTTAATAATATAAGTGTTGCTAGATAATTTTGCTTGTTAGGGTGTGGATAGTTGGCTCTTGCAGCTCTAAGGTTCCCTCCCCCAGTATATACCTTTATATAGTTGACCATTTGATTTGAAGTACAGTGGCACCTCACTTAAAGAGCTTAATTCTTTCCAGAGGCATGCTCTTTAAGTGAAAAGCAGATTTTCCCATAGGAAATAATGGAAACTCAGACGATTGGTTCCACAACCCAAAAAATATTCATATAAAATATTAACTGTTTATGAAAATGATTACAAAACACTGCAATATAACACTGTACAAAGCACTGTAATATACAGTGACACACAACACTGCAATAAAGAAAATACTGTACAGTACTAAACTGTACCTTTGAAAACCTTCATGGCTGGTGTGAGGGTTACAGAGAGGGGATGACTTTGGTTGCAACCCTAAAGACACTTTCCTGGGAGTAAGACCCATTGGACACAATGGGGCTTACATCTGAGTAGACATGGTTAGGATTGTGCTCTTTCACAATCACTAACTGAGTCACTGCTATCCATTGGCTCAATGGAATATATTGTCTTTTTGTGCAACTTTAACATTCCCAAGCTGCTGACGGGGAGCAGCACTAGAACATTGATAAGGCACACCTTCCACGCTGCCACACACAGATCCCACATACAGACCTGACTCAGGCTGCTCCCCCCGGACGTCCCATGAGTTCCCTGGCAATGGAAGCCTATTCCAAACTTTGCCCAGGGCCCCACTGTAGTTCAGTCTAGTCTCCTCGTCCCGCCTGTGAGTTCCCTTGCCATGGAATCCTGTTCCAAACTTCCTCAGAAGTGCTCTTTATTCAAGACAGCGCTCTTTAAACAAGTCAAAATTTCTGAGAAAATTTTGCTCTTTATACAAAACGCTCTTTATTTGAGACGCTCTTTATTCAAGGTACCACTGTACATTAATTTTCATTGAATTGATAAGAGTGCAGTCCTAACCAACTTTACAGAACTGAGTTAAGGGCAATGCAACACTAAGGTCAAGGAACAAACATTGTCTTATCTTGGGGAAGCCTTCCTGATTACCCAACCTCCCCGACTGCAGGGTGCAGCACATACCCCACTGGCACAGCTTTGCCACTGCTGGAAAGTGGGTTAGAATTGGACTCTAAGACACTTATGGTGCTCTAAGAAGGCAAGAAATACATTGGGGTCTTTTTAGGACTTTTTATCCACAGCTGCAGAGTTTGGCGAAGGAGATTCTCTATAAGCAGTGCATAATTATTTTAAAATACATGGCTTTTCTTCCCACCCATGTCACTTGCAGGACTAGGATGTTTACAGCAATCGGAAGGACAAAACCTCAGGGGAGATCTCCTTTGATGGGCAAGTGGTGTGGGATACATGTAGACACAGGAAATCTGACAAAGGATGATGATGATGGACAGCACTGGGGGACGACTAACGGGGCTTTTTTTGACCTCTAGACTGTATCAAATTTGTGATTGCAAAGCCCAAGTGGGACGAAATCAACTGATCCATGTTTCTCAAGGACTAAATGCAACCCTGGTACAGGCCTTTGCAATCATAGCAGAAGTGCTTTCTAGCTGATAAGAGAGCAACTGCATCACCATATAGATTCTATACAGGGAAAGACAATGCAGGCTGTTGAGGATTGTTGAAGTCATATCAAAGAGCTGTCTTGAGAAACACCAACCTCAGGGCAACTGGAAATGGTGGGTCTTGGTGAAAACAGCTGCACTTTGATGTCATCGCTGCTGTCAGCTGGCAGACTCACTGCCCAAGGCTCCTGGCCTGTCACTTTGTGACAAGATTCCCCTTCTCGTTTCTGCAGACGATCATCAGCTTCGCTTCCAGGCACCGGCTGCAGAGAGCTGTAATAGAATGGAGGCTCAGATGCCCCTCAGTAGCACTAATCAAATGTGAAACCTCTCAGAGAGGAGAGAGGAGAAGAAAGAGAAACAAGTCCGTCTCCCTTGATCTGCCTTTCAGACATTTCTTACACTAGGCGCATACAAAACCAGAATCAACACCACACTTCTGATTCTGCTTACATACAAGTCTGAAGGACACTGGCTGCCAGGAAGCCAGGGGTGACAATCACATTATCTTCTCTGACATGATGAGTGAATGTAATGGAACATGGCATACATCTATATTGTGACTCCAGTACATGGTTGTTTGGAGTCTGAAATGTGCTTCTGTATCCGTGAGTGCATGTAACATGATTCTTTATATGGAAATAATTTTTTTCAGGAAATAAAATGTAGTTGGACACACAAGAGAGGCTATTATTACATGTGAGAATCAACATTCAAAAATTCATGCTTATTTTCAACAGCAGGAAAGTGTTTCCTTGAGTAGGGTCAACATCATGGGTAAGTGGTCAGGAAACAGTTGGTTCAAATTCAAAAGCAAACTCAAAACATATCATATCATCTGCTGATTTCCCAAACATTTGAGACTGGCTTCTTTTCCCTGCATACCTGATTATGCAGAGTGAATTCGGCTCCTTAAACAAGAACCTGAGGTTTTGTGATGCTCTTCATTACCACCTTTCCCTGCTTTTGGGTGCCAGACTATACGTTTGCACCAAGTGGCACATTAATAGATCAGGAGGAGTTGTGGTGAGAACAGAGCAGAGAAAACTCAGCCAGTGTTATATACGAAAGCAACATCTATTCTACCAACGGTGTATCTTATTTCACACAAAAGTAGTTTTCAGCCCAGCATACCAGAATATGATGTCATGCTATTTATTCTTTTTCATATTAGCAGAACAAAAACAGGCAGGCAGTGTGATACAATGTTTAAAGCACTGGATTTTTTTTTAACTGAAGATAATTTCCACAGTGTCTTTAATCCTCTGTCTTTCAGTCTATTCCCTTTTCATTCCCTATCTTTCAGTCTAACAGACATTGTGGGGGAAAAGAGGCACTACCTATATGCGGGTCACTATGGAGAAGGTCAGAATTCAAATATGACAACAGACCATTCCTAAGTAGTTCTGGGCTGTCCTTTGTGATGGAAGAACACAGTTGGCCATGTGGTTGCCATGTTGGGGGTGCTGCCACAAACAACAGTGGTGCCAGAGGTTGTGCTTCTGGCTGTCTCCATAAGTAGACATATCCTGGCAGATGTATTGGGATTGGGTGGAATGGTGAGGAAATGGGCAGTTTCTAAGCAAGGAAGGGATGGGTGGGAGATGAAACAGCGTGGTTCCCAATGGCACAGGTGTATACCACATCCTAGTACTAATCCTTCTCCCCTACCCTTCCCTTCCCTTATTCTCTTCAGACTTGAGCCAGCAAAATATCTTTTGCAGATCCAAGGAGATTCATTGGAAATGAATGTTCCCTTACCATCTGGACTGCTCCCTTCCATAGGCTACCATGCATGCTTTATTAGTATGGCTGAGTTGGGGAAGGATTTAGTTAGGACTGGCTTGTGGGAGAGGTAGATATTATCTGCTATAAATGTCTTCCACCCAGAGTGTGTGGTCTTTGGTGTAAGATGGGACACCTGAATTTCATGGTAAGTATGAGAGTCAGGTTGTGTATATGTTGTAACCAGAAAAATAGAAAAAGGTCTCCCGAAATGTAGGACACCCAAGAAAAATGTAGGACATGACAACATAAAGGCTTAAAACACCCAGATACATTGCTTTCATGTGGTTAATTTAAATACTATATTACTTATCATTAAATTTAAAACTATTACATAGAATTTGGCTACAATCCAGAGTAACTACGGGAGCATGAAAGAGACATTACGTGCATCCGTAGTTACTGCACCACCTAGTGAAAACCTATGGGAAATTCATATTGCAATCCAGAGTAAGGACTTACTCTTGCTTACTCCGGAGCAAGGACTCCCCATAGTTGCTCTGGATTGTGCCCATAGTTACTTAGAATTTATTTATTAAACAAAGGCTCCATGGTGCCTGCTCATAAGTAAAAGGACGACAATGGGGATTTCTTTTTCCATGACACAAGGCTAAGAAAGAGGACATATCCTGGATAAAACAGGGCATATCATCACCCTGACTGGAGTATCATAAATTAAAAAGAGAAAGAGAAGTGGTAATTATGTTCAACTATATGATAATGCAGAAATAAAAATAAAAAGGAATGGGCAAAACTGCAAATAGCTTTCCATTGCTTTCCATAGCTGTACCTAGCTATGGCTTTCCATTGCTGTACATAGATACCATCTGTGTCATTCCCTGTGATTTCTGGAGGTACAAAAACTAAGTGTTAATGGGATGGATGTGGGATTCTCTCTGTGGCAATGAAAATCCTGAAGGAAAAGGATTCAAGATCCATTCATGTAGGTTTTATTCCCCCTTCAGATGTCTGTAAAGCCCAAGAGTGGGGCCAGTATGGGCAATCCTGTTCACTCTGCCCTCTGCCATATGTTGAAGAACTTCTGTGATACCTTCTCATGAGCTCTCTGATGATTGTATGTGGTGACATGTCCTGAGTTTGCTTGCTTCTTGCCTGTCGCAAACACAAAAGCCTTCCGGTGAAGCACATGTGAAACAAAAGTATGATATTATTTAAGATGTAATTAGTTCAACAGAAAATGTTGGGTTAGCAGTCATAAAAACAAAAGCAGTCACAGTTAAAACAAGTCACGGTTAGCAGTCAGAGTGAAAACAAAAACGTCTTGTGGGTTGTTTGGAAAGCCCCACTTTCTGGGTGGTTTCCTTTCACTTGTCAAAAAAAATTGTCGATGTATCTTTTGAAGCAGGAACAGAGGCACATGTGGTGCTTCTTGCTGACATATACCATTTATCTTGCTCTCCGGATCCTATCAGAAAATACCAAGCCCTTAAGTGCGCTCACCACATTGCCTTGAATTGCATGTAAAAAAACCCGTAGAGTTCACTCTTCATAGTTGTCATTCATTTTATCCTTCCAAACTGCAGGTGGTCTGTAGGGCGGGGAAAGGCTATATAAGAGTAAAGGGCATAATAAAATTTTTATGGCCCCAAACACAGTGACCACATTGCTCAAGACTCACAAGTAGCTGAGTTATGAATGAATTATGCACGTCTAATCGAACAAGTGGGTATAAAACTGTTATAGCATCCTGTAACCTGCTTATGCCAGATGAGTTTTATTTAGCCCAATAACAGCTGTTGTTTTCAGAAGACAAAATGCAAGCTATATTTTTAGGGAGACAAGCATGTACAGTAGACAAACATGGGAAGAGGCCTTCCAAATCCACTCCGCCTTTCTGCCGTAAGGAATATGCCGTGTCAGTGGAAAAAGCGGCACCATTGTTAGGGATTGAATCACATGCAATATGAAGTCAAGTTGTATAAAGGATTGCATATTGAGTGTATAGTCAGTGGTGGGCACCAGCAGGTTCGCACCTACTCTATAGAACCGGTTGTTAACAAGAGATAGTACATATAAAGTTTAAAAATAGCCATTTAAAAGTGGCTGCCAGATGGGCAGAGAACCGGTTCTTAATTTCTTTGAAGCCCATCACTGTGTTTAGTCCTTACTAGAAGGATATTGTGACCTCCTTTCCATAAATGGCAGGAATACCAGAGAGACTTTACCGGATGTTTCCTTTGAAAGAATGAACGCTGGAGACTTATGGGGTCTTGTACTAATCTGTTTACAAATGTATGGGCTGAGTAGATGTTGCAGAACATACAAGTCACCACACATGAGTGGTGCCCTACTGATTATAATAGAGCTTACTCCTTACACAGGAGTGAGCCCTACTGATTATAATAGAGCTTACTTTAGAGTAGACATGCAAGGCTAGATTCCTCAGGCTCCTTTCCATTGCCCCCTTTTCATAGGAGTGATTCCCATTGAGTGATTCTCAATGTAATAAGCTTACTTCAGATTAGACATGCAAGGCTGAGAGGCTGAGCAGTTGCTAGCAGAGTGTTGAAACCTGCTGTATGCTGTCCAGGACCTTTTTTTGCTTGTGTATCAAGACATTGCTTTTATACCAAGTCAAAAAATTAAAAAGATTTTATTTTATTAATTTCAGATATGGGGAAAGGAAAAAAGGGGCTACAACAGGGATTGGATAATAACAGGTATGATAAGTAAGGATTCTTCCAGTACAATTTCTCTTTAACTTCTATGTCCATCTACTTTACAAACAATTAATACATTCAAACAATTAATACAGTCTTGCATACAATCAACTTCTCATCACTTTACATGTTCCTCCTCAGCAAAATATTCATCACATTGTGTCCAAGTGTCCATCAAGAGCTTATACCGACCCAGTGCCTGATTTTTTCAATATAGACCACTCTGTCCTTGAATGGCTAGGTAGACTAGACATTAACATCTGATTTACCATAAGTCCATGTATTTGCCATATGCCAAATAAATTAATATCAATTGCCTTCAAAAGTGATGGAAGGTTATTTCTTTTCATTACTACCATATTTACTTGAATCTAATGCACCATCAAATCTAATGTGCATCTCTATTTTAAGAGGCTTGAGATTAAAAATGTTTACTGGCAATTGTAATGCGCAGCAGCAAAACAGGTATAAAATTTAATTTTACTGCATACAATAATGAGTTATATGATAATATTAAAATGGCAATGGATTGATGTTATGATTTTTACCTAACTGCACTACTTTATACAAAAATGGGTTTATGGTACATTTTAATCACAATATAGTAAACTGTTAAATGAAATACTGACATATACTCATAATAAAAAATACCTGTACTTACTCGAATTTAATGCACCATCGAATGTGCACCTCAATTTTGGAGACTAAATTCGGCTGAAAAAGGTGAGCATTATATTCAAGTTGATAGGGTATTTAATAACATGTACTTATTAATTATTTTAATTATTATTTTATAGTGCTAATTATTTTGTAGCGCTAATTATTAAAGAAGGAAACTTGAACAGCGCAGTAAATGAGCAGTGCTAGAAGTGAACCAGTACTAAAACAGGCAGGGCCATAGAGTTGGGTATATTTTGAAAACTTGAGAGGGTCTACAGACAAGCTTTGCTTGTCACTCCAGTTCTCTGGGTGGAGCTGTGTAAACTCAAAGAAGCTAGTCATGGTGTTGCAGCTACTCAAAACACTCAGGAGTCCGCTTAAGACTGATGAGACCCAAATCAGGAAGCTGTTGGGTAATGGAAAGCAGAGGGAGGGGAGGCATCAAATAGTAAAACAGCAGGGAGATCCCTGTAGGACACATCTCAGACTTTCTTCCTGATGAATGGTCTGGCAAGGGATTAAAAGTGGGCTGGGGGAAGTTCTCAGGAAAAGAAGAGCAAGTGGGAATACTGCATGCAGATGGAACGTGGAGCAGACTGCCTTTCCATCACTCAGTGGACGGAGATGAAAAATATTAGCCCTGCTATGCCACCTACTGTAAGAAACACAATATTTACATGCCTCACCAAAGTACCAGACTAAAAATAGGAGCTCACTCATTCCATCAGAATCTGGGTCTTTGCACAAGGATAAATTTGGTAAGAAGTCGTGAATCAGAAAGAGGTGTTTGATATACAAATCTGTTCTGGGACACTACTTTTCATTTCAATAGGCTCTCCATGACCAGGCAATTGTATGCGTCTTGCTCTTGTAGTCAGTTGAAACTCTTTCCATTACACTTTTGTAGGAAAAATCCATTTTACACCATTACTTGGGAAAATTCTTCAGTCATTGCCTTGGGTTTCCTTCCATAAGGAAGAAAGGGGAGATATAAATTGAATAAATAAATAAAAATTGCTAACCTATTTAATTACAATCCTAACCAATTTATGCTAGCATAACTCAGCCTAACTCTTTCTGCTGGTGTGAGGAGTCCAGGTTGGGCCTGTGCAGTGTCCGATTCCCTCAAGAAATGACACTAACTGCTCTCTCCTAACTATTCTGTATCCAGAGCAGAAAGTTATGCTGCATCCAGAGAGTCAGGAAGCCTAGGCTGCCCTAACTGCTCCATAGCATGATAAATAATTGACACATGGGGAGGACTTGCTCCTGAGGAGACACCCCTCAGATCACACTCAACAAGGAACAGCTGTGGTACCTACAGTGGTGACATGACTCTGAACATCACCCGGTGCGGAAGTCTGTGCGTCATCCCTGGGATGCGCCCCCCCCCACCTGGACTGCGCAGTTGCTAAAGTTGGCGCAGTGCAGTTGTTTCTGAAGCCAGAGTACTGCACAGGCACCATCTCTGATGTGGGCACAGTACTTTTCTGAAGCTTTTCAGCTTTGGAGGAGACTGCGCAGGTGTCAGAGTTGGTGCCTGTGCAGTACTCTTCTGAAGCTATTCAGCTGCTGCTCAGCCTCCTGAGTGAGGCTGAAGGGCTGTGCAGAGGCGCTGACTTCCTCTGCTCTAAGGAAGTCTCCTCTGAAGCTGTTTGGCATGCTTAGTGCATTTCTGCGCAGTGCACCTCAGCTGGCCATTCAAGCCAGCTCCGAGGACAAGTGGCAGCTTCCGGCTGCTGCTCCGCCTTGGAGCAGTCCTGAATGGGTGTGCTGACACCAGGGGCCTGCCAAAGGACAGTCAAACTCTTCTGGCGCATCACCCCATATGGAGCACATCACCCAATGCAGCCCACACCAGCCACACCAGTCTGGTGCCTGCCTTATAAAGAGTCCCTGATGAGATGCCAGTACATTCTACAGGAAATACAAGGGGCTTCTTGGAGTGGCCTGCTGTATCCTGAGGTTTGTGGGCAGCCGTAGTTTGTTCCATATCCTGAGGTTGAGAGGCAGGGGTTGCAGCTAGGATGGCCAAGAACTCAGATTTTTGGTCAGCACTGCCATTCTTACTCGGGCCTTATCATGGACCCCTATGGGTCTACTCATTACTATACCTGCTCCTGAGGTGGTATAACTCTGAGGGCTGGAAGAGGGCATTTCTGCCTTGGAAACAGGCTTTGGATACAGAGTAACTGCTCTGCCCTAGGCAATGCTAAACTTGCCCTCAACTTGCCTCTCCTAAGCTGCTTAGGCTGCCCCAGTTAGGGCAGAGCAGGTCCACCTCTCTTAGGGCACCCTATCTTGCCTTGCTCTGCCCTAAGCCTCCTTCAGAGTAACTGGGCTGGAGCATCTTGCAATTGCTCCACCCTAGTGATAGATAGGGCAACCCAAGGGCTCTTATGTGGACAGGTTAGTTGCTCTGGATTGTGCTGTATGGCTGCAATCCTAAAAAACACTTTCCTGGGAGTAAGACCCATTGAACACAATAGGACTTACTTTTGAGTAGACATGGTTAGGATTGTACTCTAAAGTTGACTAGTGGCCCAGACAAGCCACTGATAAATCACCTGGTTGCTGAGAACCATCTCCAGAAATCCCTGAGAGTGTCACACAGTCATTGACAAACATGTCCTTCCAACATGCTCTCATGCTTTACTCCACAGAAATTTAGTCTTATCTGTCCTTGGAATTTCATTGAGAAGTCCAACAATATTGGGAAGAGAAAGTTAAAGGCTGTCAGCCAATATGAAGAGTGCTGTTGCAACAGTGTCTTCTGTTCCTTTTGTTCATTGGCGGATTATTTAGATTCTCATTGTCTCCAGAATGATTTTATGCTTTAAAAAAATCCTTTCATATGAATACCTTTAAAAAAATCCCCACTTCTGAAATGAATGTCCTAAATTGTTCAAATGCCGCTGTGAGTCATCTATCAAAAAGCTGGTCTTTAAGAGCTGGGGTCATTTTTGTTCTTGTGTTTCTTTTTTTTAAATTCCAGGAACTTTAAATTGTTTCCTGGATACTAATTGTTGTGGAATCAATAGGCTAGTGAGAAAGAACATGTTGAAAAGCAGTTTAAATATTTAAACATCAGGTATCATCAGTAGCTCTTGTGGGCTGCCTGGATGTGGGATTACCAGGCTACGGATGGAAAGGAACGCCAGCAAGCCAAATGTTTTGCTGGTCAGCTAATAGGCCGACAGCCACTGCTTTGTAATTTGACAAGGTAATTTCAATCCTGTTAATGGGGTGACCAGATGCAAACCTCATATTGTACTAAAAAGAGCAGAGATAAACCCCTGAAGTGTTGTAAATGGAAAATGCATGATACAGTTTCATATCACTCTCTGTTATGATAGATTTTGCAAAAATGGGAAAAAGACAAACGTGTATAGTACGTAGAATATGCTAATGACTCATATTCATCCTTCATCTGTTTTGCTATTGCTTAAATTTGCCCTTTGTAAAAAGCAAAGACAGTGATAATAGCACTTTTACTTTACAGGCATAATCATAATCATAATTTTTAGTGTAAATTTTATCTGTAATTTATCCCACTGATACATCAGTCTTCATATGCAACATTTTTACCCAGTAAACCTCAATATCCTTAACCAGTGTCCAACAAAACTCGAAGACACTGAAGCTGTTGTATTTCTTCTGATTCTCTCTCTCTCATCCTTCTAATTCTTCACATTCCTCCTTGAATTTCTGCATAAAATCTCCTGGCTTTTGAAGCATATCCAATATCAGAAATGCATAATCCTTTGTCTTTTGAGAAATTTTGAGATGAATCTGTTGGAGTTATTGTTTCTTCAATCTGCAGGCTTATTTTTGCATATTGCTGGGCTTTTATATCTATTCTCAGATAATGCACTAGTTCAAGACTCCATAATGAACTGCACCATTAATTGCACAAAACCACTGCTTGATAGCAATCTGGGAGGTCATGACTTGAGAATGATTTTGCTTCAAAGCAAGCCATGAAAACTACAGGGAGGTTGTGTCAAGGGAGATATTCTGAAGCATAGGGAAGATATGTACTAATTTTCCTGTGTGGTGCTGATTTGCACCAGGAAATTCTGGTGATGTTAGAGTATATCCCAACCTGTATGATATTCAGGTTGCAATCCTATCTACAATTACCTGGGGGTAATTACCTGGTTATAAGGATACTTCTGAGTAGACAAGCATGGGATTGGGCCCTTTGTTGCTCAGACACAAGATATTAATATATATATATATATATATATATATATATATATATATATATATATATATATATATATATATATATATTTTTTTAAAGGTCATGATATTCTATATATGATTAGGTCTTCTCTGTGCCTGTATCCTATATACCTATCTATCTACAGTATTTATATACTGCTTTACCACAAGAAAGTTCTCAAAGCGGTTTACAAAGGAAATGAAAACATTACGGTTATACTTTCCTGGAGTAAAACGCTTTGAACACAATGGGGCTTATGTTTGAGTAGACATGGTTAGGACTGTGCTGTAAATCTGCTCCTGCAAGTAAAAATGATTAAATACATTTTGTAAGAATAAATTATGGCTGTCTAATCACTTAAGAACATGCCCCACATTTAACATTTGAATACATTTGAAGGGCTGTCATATGGAGGAAGGGGCCAATTTGTTCATAGCTGCTTCTGAAAGCAGAACTAGAACCAATGGGTACAAACTGCAAGAAAGGAGATTCCGGCTGGAAATCCGGAAAAAATTCCTGACGGTGAGGGCGGTTCGGCAGTGAAACAGATTGCCAAGGGAGGTGGTGGACTCTCCCTCACTGGGGATCTTCAAGCAGAGGCTCGATGAGCACCTGTTGGAGATGCTCTAGGGGGAATTCCTGCTGCAGGCAGGGGGTTGGACTAGATGACCTACTAGGTCCCTTCCAACTCTATGATTCTATGATTCTATGATTCTAATACTGTTGGTTATTGGAAGACTTTTCATGGACAATACTTTGGTCCCTAACTCTTTTCCACTCCAATGGTTATCAAAACATGAAGCCAAAGGAATTGAAGTTTTGTTGTTACTGTTGGCAATGTGAGATAACCCTCCAACCAATTCTACAGGGACAAATTCTAAATCTTCAGATAATCAATTCAATTTGTGGGCCCCGAGGCTGAGAAAGGTGCTGGTTCTTCCTGAGCTATCCTACCTTCCACCATTTAATAAATTCCTTATGTGTTATCCTAATCTTTTGGCAACCAGTCCTCAGATACAAACATTAGCTGAACTCTCACAGGGGAAAAATGTTTCTCCACATGTTCTGTGTTTCACAAAAAGAACTTCACATAGACTGAAAAAAATCATTTATAAAATGTGGCATTTTTTCAGGGAATTTCCAATATGTGATATACTGAAGAAAAGAGTGAGAAGACAGTGCTTTAGGCAAATTCTTGAAAAGCGGTATATAAATACTGTTGAAAAGCGGAATATAAATACTGTAGATAGATTCTGAGAGTTTGTTTCTGGTGACATGTGGTATTATTAAAGGTGAAAGAAAGTTTTCTGAAGATAAAGCCACTGAGTGTTTCACATCAATTAATTTTTATTTGCCACACAACACAGAAATTTCTTCTATACAGCCTATCAAAAAGGAATTTAATTACACGTTAGCAATGCAAAATGAATAAGAAGTAAAAGAAAGGATAGGTGCCACAGATGTCCTTTTTTCATACACATTTTCAGTAGGTCTAGATGCTTCTGTTTGGAAAAGTACAAAACACAACAGTAAGAAGAGCCAGAAAGACTGTCTATATTCTCACTACCATACAGATTTCAGACACACGCTCTCTCTCTCTCTCTCTCTCTCTCTCAGTGCTTACTGGAGGATAAATACAGTAAATTGCTGAAGAGGTAGGATGGTGAAAATCTGTAGCCCACTCTCCTCCTAAGTGGGCTCATATTAAATCCATATCATAATGCTTTAAAAATCACAGAATAAAGGATGTTAAAATAACAGAAATCAAAGCTATGAAAATAGCCAAAAAGGCAGGGAACATCTTCCATTTTCATTTCAGTGACCCAGATATGACTGAATTGGACCCTGCAGGTAGTGAATAGACTTCTTGTAATGAATATATTGCACGTAATAAATTATATCTAATTAATATATTTAATTAATTAATGTAATTAAGATAATTTAATTACTATAAGTGATAAATTATACATAATTTAATATACAAGTGTTTTTAGCTTTATTTGTCTTACATTTTTATGTCCTACATTTTTATTGAATGTTCTACATTTTGGAGTGCCTTTTCTATTGGGCTTATGACATTTGTTCACCCTGGCCAGGCTGGGCACTTGCTCATGAAATGTCCACCTGGGCGAACTGACCTAGTGTCACATGGCTGAATGTGACACTTGACATTTTTCCTTTTTGGCTCAGGGCACAATCCTAACCAAATTTGACCAGCACATCTCACCCATCTCCCCATTCCTGTGGTGGTGTGGGGAAGCTGGTGCATGTTTGTGTACTGGCCTAGGGCCCCCCCCCCACCCCTGGAGTGGCACAGAAGTGCCTTGCAGCTCTTTTGTGACATTTCCAGGCCAGAAGGGGACGTGTGCTGACCTAACTGTGGTTTAGGATTGCAGCCTCAATGAGACATCAAGAGAATCTGAAATTGTTGTGCCATGAACTTGGCACCAGGGGCATGCTTGTGAGCAGTGACCTGTTGTGTGGTAAATGAACACCTAAACGGCAGGACTTTGTTGTAAGTTCTAGTTTTCTCTGACAGGCTGTATTGCAGCATATTTTAAATAAAATGTGTTCAATTTTAGTGGAGATAAGTGAAATATATTGTGGAAAGGAAAGAATACACTTTATTGTCAGAAATGTTTGTCTCACTGTCCAGACCCAAAGTTTCCTCAGGTCTATTGCGTTGTGTATGCTCAGCCTTCTGTATAGCCATGGAACAAAATGTGATAATTCCAGATGTCTACTGTTTCCAGTAATGCTGTAAATCACCCAAATTAGGGACTGGAGGACAGAGCCAGGATTCCACTTGGAATTCCCATTTTGCTATTCAGTTTCCAGTGACATGTCTCTATTACACCCTGGACTGCCAAAGACTGAAGAAGTCAATGGTAAACAAACAAGCTTGCTAGACAGCAAGAGCAAAATGCTCCTTTCCCAGAAAGAGGCGAGGCTCAGAGCAATTGGGAAATAATGGGGGATGCATTTGCAACTAACAAAAGGAAGTGTGAAACATCTGCTGCCTTTCAAACTCCCTGGACTCCTCTCATCTCATTAAGCAGCATTCCAAAAAACTACAGAGAATTTCCCCCCCTTTCTGGCAGAATGGCTGGGATTTAGAATTCTGTCATCATCATGTTTTCATTAATGTTGAGAGCATCTCCACCGCACCCGGGTGGAAATATATAAATATTTTTACATAGCCTAAGCTAGTGGTTCTCGAGCCTTTCAGACCAGGACCCCCTTCTGAGAACGGCAATCTATCCAGAGGACCCCCCCAGAAGTGATGTCATGGCTAGAAGATACGTGCATTAAACAGGAAGTGGCCTAACTATGATGCCAGAGCTCCTCCATGTCTATTCAAAAGTAAGTCCTATTTTGTTCAGTGAGACTTACTCCCAGGAAAGCATGGGTTGCAGCCTTAGACCCCATTCCAGGATGGTGGGTCCAGCGCCAAATTCCAAGACGACAGTGCCAGATGAATTTTTGTGATTCCCCTGAAATAAACTCCCACTTTGAGAACCACTTGCCTATGCAGTGGTTTCATGACCAAGGCATAGTAAAACACAGCACTCACTCCCACTGAGAAATATTGCCCCCCACCTACCATTGGGATATTAATGGAGCATTGAACACACCTGAGGAATCCTGAGCATTGAGCACACCCGAGGAGCAGCCTGGCAAGGTGGGCCCTCTGATGGTCATGGGCCCTGAGTGAACATCCAACCTGGCCAGTCTCTGATGCCACCCTTGCTTCTGGCATTATTCATATCTCACAACACTTTAAGAATCTGCAGCAGGCACCTGGAGAAAAAATTAATGTACATTTCAATAAACTTCCTTCAGATCTGTTCCCAAAGGGAGATCTCAACCAGCCTTGTTCCCTCTTCATTTGAACATAAGTGACCTTTAGTGCTCCTTGAGCTACAAAATCAGGCCATTATTCCAGAGTTCCTTTTTGCCACATAGTGTTTCTTTTCTATCACACTGCGGCCATCTGGAACTGGGACAAGTAGACAGTCACATAGCAATGGCTGCCTATGTCAATTTGACAGGAGCATAATGTGATCATTCAGCTTGCATCGCTCCTATACAACAAACCGCTCTGAGCACCGTATGCGAGACCTGGCTTCAACTAATGCAAACTGGCACGACTCCACAGATGTCAATGTAGCAAACACTAGCTCAGCATCTGGTCTCACACATCTATATCTGGATTCTGTACATATCTGTCTTAAGCCTCCCCTCTTTATGGGAAAGCTGGGGAACATTGGGCTACCCAGTGTGAATGTCTGTTGAGTGCCAGAAAGGATGCCAACATACCTTTACAGTTAAATGAGTTTTTCTAAGGTCGGTGTTGCTCTTGGCATCTGAAAAGCCTCGTAGAACAAGATGAATGATGAAATCCTACAAGAGAGTGACTTTTTTATTAGACGGCATATTTATTAGTGTTAAAAAAATGCCAAATGGACCACACTGGAAACAAACTCCCCATTGATCCCCAAACAGGTGTCGCATGGACAGTGGGGAAAGCACGCCTCCGTGTTTCAGCTCTGTAAATATTCCTTTAATGAAAACTATGCTTTAAGCTGAGCCAAGGGGGACCTGTTTTAGGGCTACCAAATATTTGCATTGGCTCTGTCCGTTCCTATATAAAGCATGAAGGTTTTGTGAGGTTTTGTAAAAGGACTAGAAACTTGAACTCTGAAATGGTTATGAATGATATGCTTAGGCAGCCCCTCAACATAACCACGCTGCATTCTTTAACATTAATATAAAAATATTTATATGCTGCTTTTATATTATATGCTGCTTTTCAATAACAGCATTTCACAAAGTGTATTCATAGGAAAAGAAACAATAAAATAAACTGAACACATGCATCTTGAACATCTTGAACACATGAATCCTTTCCCCACTTGCCTTTCCCCACTTGCGTACATGCCTCCACTGTAGCCTGGAACAATCAACAACCTGCTGTAAACCAAATTTTATTAATTAATTAATTAGATTTATAAACCACTTTTCTAAACACCCAAATTTTCATGCATTACCCCAACAGCTCCTTCAATTAAAATGCAGCTTCTTCAGTGTTTGTCCCATGTGGTGGCAGGGTCTGCTTGTTCTGGATTGGAGTCATCCAAACCATGGTTGTCACAACGTTGGAGAAACCTGGCCAGCATCTCACAGGGGCCTGTCACCAGGACGTTGCCTTTCAACTGAAATGCCATCTATTTATCTATTTGCATTTGCAAGTATTTATCTACTTGTAGTCAAACTGTTAGGTTGGCAGGAACTGAGACAAGTGATAGAGCTCACTCCGTTGTGCCGCACTCCGGTCTCAAACCTTCAGGTCAAGAGAAACAGCTCCTTTACCACTGAGCCACTGCAGTCCCACCAACTGTTCCTTCAATCATCCAGAAGAATTTTTAAAAGGTAATCTATATGGACCTCTGAAGTTTGTGTGCCACAATAATTGAGTGCAATAATTGGCACATGTGTTGTGTTGAGTTTGGTTTGTAGCTCAAATGCATGCTAAAATCCCAATCTTGTGCCTGTCTACCTAGAAGTAAGTTCCATTCTAGTCAATGGAGCTTGCTCCCAGGAAAGAGGGAAATGTATTGCAGCCACAACTTGAGCCACCCACAACTGCTGTAAGTATTGCAGCCTGTCATTACCTTATTGTCCTTTTGGTTGCTTAGCAGTGAAATAGTGATAAGCAATGGTATGTCATACTTTATTACATGGTATCCTGCAGGTACCCTGATGTTCGGCTGGAATTTCCTCCAGTGGAAATCCAAAACATGAAAAGGAGAAATATGGCCCCACAGACTCCGGGGAAATGCTAGGGAAAAGACACAAATGGATGGTGGTTTCCTGGGTATATGTGGCTAACGATACAATCCTACCCGCATATACTTCCTCCATGCAGATGTATTGATGTGATGCACACTGCATGCAATAGGGATGAAGAAGAGCATCGTAAGGCCAAGAGAGAGGTTAAGGAAAAATATTTTTTATTTGTCTCTTGGTAGGCCATTTGGTCATCAAAGGGTCTTCTCAGACATAATACACAAAATAGTTGGCATACGTCTGCGGACAGGAAGGAGGAAGGTCTGGGCTGGGAAAGTTAGCAAACATTGGTCAAACACTGGAGAATGAATGTTGAGTGCAATGTATAGTGTGAGATGGTGCTAAAGTGAGCTGAGTTGCAAGCTGGACACTCAGTGAAGCAATAATACAACAATTTTATGATTTGCCAGATGATGAAAGGATCTGTCAAGTATGTTCTCAACATGTTTGTTTGGTCTTATGAATTGGCTCTAACAATCTTAACACTGGCTCAGCTGACAGTGTCATCATGCTCTGAGCATTGCTATAGCTTTAACAATATGGCAATGGCTCCTGGTGAAAGCAGTTGCATTCCTAAATAACGTCTGTTAAAAACATGCTTTTCCACTTTACATGTATCCATACCATAAGCATAAATTTTTATGTTAAGCTTGCTCAGCATGAAACACATGAATCCTGTATAAGCATGTATTTGAAGATACCTGTTTCTTCAAATACAGATGGGCTTCTGAGATCACTCTATCAGGTACACTATAAAGCTTAGATAAACAAAAATCTCATTCCACCTACAGATCTCTGAAAATTCAAAGTTGCTATTAAAATGGTATCCCTTAATGTTGCACTTAAATAACTAACTATAAATAACTATAGTATTTGTTAAATAAAACTCAGTTTTTCAGTTACTGACTCACTCACTCATCAACTCCCAAGGTGACCATATAGAATGGAGGCAGAGTGCCTCTGCCTTTAAACATTGCATTGAACAGGGGATTTAGACAGGTTTAGCTCAACACTGAAGGGATTAAAAAGCAGCACCTGCTTAAATTACCTCTTCTATGCAATGCTTAAGAGTCCGCCATTCTATATGGTCAACCTGTCAACGCCCAGCCAAAACTGCTGGGCCCAGAAGCATAAAAATTGGGGAGGGTGTTCCTTCCATGATGGAGGCACAAACTAAGAACTGGTTTTCAGAAATTCCACTGGGAAGGCAGTGAAAAGGGATGCAACACATTTTCCTTTCTATATTTTCCATTGAATAATCCCTGACTGAGGGATGCTCTGCCCCAACCCCTGGACCTGGAAGCATGAAATTTCGACAGGGTGTTCCTTCTGTGACACGAACACCCACCAAGTACCAATGTTGAGAAATTTAACCCTTAAGGGGGTGAAAGGGGTGCAACATGTTTTTGTCCTATACATAACATTGAAGACTGACTGTTCAACATCCAGCTGATGTACTGGGAGGTAGGGTGCACAGGGGGTGATAGTGTGCGTGGGGGTGATGTGCATGGGGGGATGGTGCGCATGGGGAGATTGTGCTCATGGGGGAAGATGCATATGGGGGATGTTGTATGGGGTATTGCACATGGGGGAATGATGCGCATGGGGAATGATGCGCATGGGAGATGTTGCATATGATGCTCATGGGTGGACAGTGCACCTGGGGAGGGGACAGTGCACATGGGGGAACAGTGCACATGGGGGGTTGATGAGCATGGGGATGTTGTGCATGTGGGGATGATGTGCATGGGGTTATTCACATGTTGGGACGGTGCACATGGGGGAAGGTGTGCATTGGGGAAGGATGTCTATGGGGGATGTTGTAAGGGTATTGCACATGGGGGATGATGTACATAGGGGGTTGATGCACATAGGGGGTTGATACACATGGGGGGTTGATGTACACAAGGGGTTGAGGCGCAGTGCAGGGAATGCGTATGGGGGAAATTTTACTCCCACATTGCAAGTACGTTTTTGCTAGTTAAGAATAAAGGTATTGTTTTGAAAGTATCAATGGAAGGAAGGAATTTGGAAATGGCTAGGAATATAAGGAGAAGTTGTTACTTTTGTGTTTTTAACTGTTTTGAACCAAGTGGAGAGACGTACTAAAGCTACTATATGAACTGTCTATGTCTTAGTTCCTGTTCTGTTTTGGACCCATAATAATACATCCTCAGTTAGAAAGGGCATAGTTTAGGGCTCTGGGATCCACTGTGAAAGAAGCTTGGTATGTTCCAACTTTTATTTATAGTATAGTCACCATTCCTACTACTATTACAATATATCAAAAGCATGATGGCAATAGCAGGAAAATTTAACAAAGGTTTACAACACAAGCCTATGAATGTCTATTTAGTAGTAAGTCCTATTAAGCTCAGAGGGATTTACAGTACAGTGCAATTCTATTCGTGTCTCCTCAGAAGTACATTCTATTGAGTTCAATAGGGCTTACTCCCAGGAGAGTGATCTTAGGATTGCAACCTTGGCCTGCAATCTTAATCTCATTTACTTGGGAGTAAGCCCCATTGGCTATAATAGGGCTTATGAGAGTGGACAGAGATGTTTGCACTGTTACTCTCAGATAAGTGTGCATAGGATTTCAGCCCCAAATTCACATATCATGTTAATGATTTTCATTGAGATGACATCCCATTGAAGAGTAGATTAGCACTTTTTCTGAGACTGAATGAAATTTTATCCACAACTAAATAAATCCAGTAATAGTGGCATAGTATTGAACTTCTTGTTATCACTGCAAATTTCCAGAATCTGATTTGGCAATTTTGATTGTGATTTGATATGACATTACTCTGTTAAAAATTCAAGAGTATGATCAATCAACTGAGAATATGACTGTACAAATTATTTTTAATATATAGAAAAACCTGGACTTGTATGATCTGAAATTATAGAAACAACCTGCTATGCCATGATTTTAATATGATGTCTCTGATGAGCTCTGTGAAGATTTCTTGAAAACCGATAGTGAAATACTAGCCAATGAATACAAGTGATAAGATAGGTATACCTGAATTGTGTTTCCTGAATTGTGTTTCCAAAGCTCTATCACATGGGACTTGTTGGCACGCCATGTGTGTATTGTTCCTAGATACACAGAAAAAGCACAACAAATGATTTTCTTCAGCTGGTTCATTTACTTTGAGATGAATAAAAAGACGCTCAGTATAAAAGCAGATGTTATGGAAATCTGGCGCACAACAGAGGAGGGTTTTAGGCCCTTAAGTACAACTGGATCTGGTGCAGAAATTGGATTATGCCTCATAAATCCTTTATCCTCCTGTTTTGAATAAAACTGTGAACACCTAGGTGAGGTTTTTTTTTAACAGGAACTGGTTTTGAATCAAACTACTGGAAAATAATATGAGAAAAACAGTATTTTGGATTCCTGCAGTTAAAAAAAAACAAAAAATCATTAAAATCCAATCCTACACAACAACCTACAGGGTAGTCCAGGTGTTTCCATAGGGTATGCACTATATCCCATGGGAAGTTTCAGAGTCTGGAGGCCTCCTTAGAATAAGGAAATGTTTGTTCCTTTGCCCCTTCACCATCCTTGCCAATGCAGCCAAGTCAAAATGGTTTATACTGCTTTCTGTGGGGTGGGGGGTAGCAATGGACATCTCCACTGGATAAAGGCAGGATGCCCAGTTGACTGGAAATGCCCAGAGATCTCTGGAAAAAGCCAGGGCTTACCAACAAGCCAGAAAAACCCCACCATGGACATATGTCGGTGGCCCATAAAGGTTAGACATGGTCAACTGGATCAGGAGGGGATGAGTAGAGAGTTCCATCAGTTTTCAATTTAAAAATAAGCAATATAGTGTTGAAATTAAGTAAGTAAGTTTTAAGCTTTATTTTAACATGTCCTACATTTAACAGATCATTTATCCTACATTTGGAGGGCTGTCCTACATTTTTTTCAACAGAGGAGGAATTTTGGCTTGGATTTCAGGAATTTGGTGGAATTGGGGGGGGGAATTTTGGGTTCGGTATCTGGTAACCCTGGGTACAGGAATACTTGTTCTCTTACCCAGAGGTAAGTCTCTGTGTTGCATAAGTTTGGCTTGCCAGATCTTCTTGGCTTGCCAGATCCAGCTCTGCTCTGCTGGATCCAAAGCCCTACATTGGGCATCCCAGTCCAACATGGGACTGGGGGATGAGGGACTACTTTGCTCTGTGCTCGCTAAATAGCCGGTGCAGAGTTGAGTAGCCCCATTTGCAGGGCTTCTTAGCTGGTAAGAAGGGGATGAATGTTTCCTTCCCATGAGGAGGTGTTAAAAGCCACCCAAGGCTGCCTGATGTCCATAGGATGCAGTGGGAGCCATTTGATGCAGCTCCAGCCTTGGGCACTGACTGGGCAACTCAGAACTGGGCTGTCAAACAATTGCCTAAGAGAACTGGATATCCATCTCATCTCATCTCATCTCAACCTGTCTGCCACTGCAGCCCTTGGTTCTGAAATGAAAAGGGGAGTGGAATGGCAGAGGAACAGGGGTGGGCTCCAGCAGGTTCACACCTACTCTATAGAACCGGTTGTTAATGAGAGATAGGACATATAAAGTGTAAAAGTAGCCATTTAAAAGTGGCTGCCAGATGGGCATAAAGCTGGTTGTTAATTTCTTTGAATCCCATCACTGCAGAGGAAGAGTGGTGGGTGAAAAACACTCTGCTAAATGGGGGGGGGGGGAATGACAATTTGGAATGTACTGTTCAAGAGAGAGGGCAGCATTTAATGCTCTATATAAAGTGTTGAGAGATCTTGAGTTGGCGTTTCTGGTCTTGCAGGAAATTGCCTTTTGTAAGGGAGATGGTAGCAGGAAGTCTTAAAAATTGTAAATTTATTCTACTAATTGTTGGAAAGTGGGTACTATGCCACCTGAAGGACATAAGAACATAAGAAGAGCCTCCACTGGATCAGGCCAAAGGCCCATCTAGTGCAGCCTCTTGTATTGCACAGCGGCCCACCAGGGAGATGTGTCCCTACCTGACTTACTTCATTCTCCCTTCCTCCTGATGTTCCAAGGTGATGTTCCTCTTTCTGGGATCACTTGCAGGGATTACACCATGTGATGATGTACTAACCCACATGCAAAGTGAATCACTATAAGATTCCTTGTCCCAAGTCTAGTTCTTCTAGAACTCCTATCAGCAGAAGTGTATATGCACATTCTACGTATTTTCTTTTGAAACTTAACTACTTCTGCTCCTGTTTTATGATTAGCAGCAAACCTATGCTGGGGGTGGGGGAAGGTCACTTGCATTACTATGAAGGTCTAAGAGGTACAGCACACATGAAGTGATTTGCCTGGGGATGGTGGTGGTGGTGGTGGTAACATCATGCCTGCAGTGACTAAAATTGCAGTGGTTAGAAATAGCAAGTGCTCCAGACGGCAGCCCTTCCTAAAAGGCAAAAACAGAAGCTTCAGCAGAAAGGTAGTGTTTTTTTCCCCATTTACAGACTTGTAAAGCCAGATGGATAAAAGTGGGTCCTGGTGCTAAAATGTTTGGGAATCACTGTAGTTAGTTATGATTACAAGCAGGATGGTGATTAATCATCCCTTATCACAGAATCATATCATAGAATCATCGAGTTGGAAGGGACCCAGTGGATCATCTATTCCAACCCCCTGCCTGTAGCAGGAAATCCTCATCTTGTGGGGACCCAAGTCTCAAACCCTGGCCTGCTGGTTAACAGGCACAGTGTCTTAACCACTTGCGCCTTCTTTAGGCCACCTTTACTACAATATGGGGCTTCCAGGGAGCTGTAAAGAACCCAGGGTTTCTTGGAGTGAGTCAAATTTTCAGTCTCTGTCTCAATATTGTCACCAACCTCGGCAATGACACCCAAAGGTGCAAATGGACATTTTTCTCTTTCCTAGTTGGAGAAATTGGCATTTGAACCAGGGATCTTCTCCATGCAAAGCATATGCTCAGTTGCTGAGCCACAACTCTTGCCCAAATGGCACAGGAAAAAAGCCTGTTGCACTATATGCAGCTGCTCTTGGAGAAAGAAGATTTCCAAATGCTTTTTCTATTATTCTTAAAGATTTTAAGTGCTGAGGTAATGGCAAAAATATGTTTCTCATATTGCATAAGGCAAAACACAGACAATCCTCATTCCCCACACAAACTTTTGCTTTGGGAATGTATCAGTGTTTGATATTGGCTGAGGATGAAGAGCACTGAGATGTGGCACCATCATCACTCACATGTCTTACATGTGAGCAATCCAGAGCAACTAATCTGTCCACATAAGAGCCCTTAGGTTGCCCTATCTAACACTAGGTTGGAGCAACTGCAAGATGCCCCAGCCCAGTTACTCTGAAGGAGGCTTAGGGCAGAGCAAGGCAAGAGAGGGTGCCCTAAGAGAGGTGGACCTGCTCTGCCCTAACTGGGGCAGCCTAAGCAGCTCAGGAGAGGCAAGTTGAGGGCATGTTTAGCATTGCCTAGGGCAGAGCAGTTACTCTGAATCCAGAGCCTGTTTCCAAGGCAGAAATGCCCTCTTCCAGCCCTCAGAGTTATACCACCTCAGGAGCAGGTATAGTAATGAGTAGACCCATAGGGGTCCATGATAAGGCCCGAGTAAGAATGGCAGTGCTGACCAAAAATCTGGGTTCTTGGCCAGCCTAGGTGCAACCCCTGCCTCTCAACCTCAGGATATGGAACAAACGACGGCTGCCCACAAACCTCAGGATACAGCAGGCCACTCCAAGAAGCCCCTTGTATTCACTGTAGAATGTACTGGCATCTCATCAGGGACTCCTTATAAGGCAGGCATCCAGTGGCGTCACCAGAGTGGTGCGGCTGGTGTGGGCTGCATTGGGGATGCGCTCCATATGGGGTGATGTGCCGGAGTAGTTTGACTGTCCTTTGGCAGGCCCCGGGCGTCAGCACCCCCATTCAGGCCTGCTCCAAGGCGGAGCAGCAGCCAGAAGCTGCCACTTGTCTGAGGAGCTGGCCTGAACGGCCATCTGAGATGCACTGCGCAGAAACACACTGAGCATGCCGAACAGCTTCAGAGGAGACTTCCTTAGAGCGGAGAAAGTCCGCGCCTCTGCACAGCCATTCGGCCTCACTCAGGAGGCGGAGCGGCAGCCGAATGGCTTCAGAAAGAGTACTGCACAGGCACCAACTCTGACGCCTGCACAGTCTCCCCCGAAGCCAAAAGGCTTCAGAAAAGTACTGTGCAGGTGTCAGAGATGGTGCCTGCGCAGTACTCTTTCTGAAGCCAGTTGGCTTCAGAAACAACTGCGCAGGCGCCAACTTTGGTGTCTGTGCAGTCCAGGTGGGGGGGAGTGCATCCCAGGGATGATGCACAAACTTCCGCACCAGGTGATGTGCAGAGTCATGTCACCACTGTAGGCACCACAGCTGTTCCTTGTTCAGTGTGATCTGAGGGGTGTCTCCTCAGGAGCAAGTCTTCCCCTTGTGTCAATTACTTAGCATGCTCTGGAGCAGTTAGGGCAGCCCAGGCTTCCTGACTCTCTGGATTCAGCATAACTTTCTGCTCTGGATACAGAATAGTTAGGAGAGTGCAGTTAGGTCAGAGCAGGCTGAATTTGCTCTGGATTGCAGCCTTAGCCTCATCTCAAATTGCTCAATCCTTGTGCATCTCTTTGAGGTCACTTTCTTCACCCTCTGTTTTGTTTTTATTCAGGTAGTGAGAAGGACTGAAATGAAAGAAGAATATCTGTACTCACTTTTAAGGAAAGCTTACACAGAACCAAGGATCTGTGTATTAAATATGCTCAGTTATTTTTTTCCTCCAACATGACATACAAAAATGATATGTTTTTCAAATGTGACTGGAAGTAAATGCTGGAGATTATTTCAAGGTGGATTTCTGTCTTTTGCCAAATGTTTGTTCGTTCATTTTTGCTCGTAACCTGTCCTTTCCCAAGCATAAGAGGAAGGTTTTGTAACAGTTCGCACAAAATAAACATAAAATAACAAATTAAATTAGCCTCACTGGCTCAATTCCAGCTGTCTGGACCCATAATCCTATTGGATGATAAACTTGTTTTATTCTTCATCATATGTTGGTGCAATATCTAGGTGACAACAAAAAAATATTAAAACAAAAATAATAAACTGGCAGCCATTAAAATATGTTAGAGATTAAATATTTACATTTAAAAATATTTATGTAGCAAATTTAAAAACGTTTCTCTACTTGAATCTCACAAATACCAATTAATCCACTTGGCTCTTGTCATTTTTACTGAAGATGTTACCTTGCTATCTAATATGGTTATTTATTTATTTTATTTATGAGTTTTATGGGCCTGTCCCATGCCCAAAGCAAATGCCTTCAAGTTTTAAAATCAAGTACAAAGTAATACAACAAGTAAAAACATCAGCTAGGCACTAAAACATTAATTTGAACAAAAAGTTACATGTAAAGCTTTTTGTTACATGAGTTTAACACTGTAACCATTAACATGTTTCTAATATTATGTAAAGTTACATGAGTTTAACACTGTAACCATTAACATGTTTCTAATATCAGTGAATAAAATTGCGTGGGTTGCCACAGCCAGTGAGATGATATGTTAGCAGGATGTTAGGAGGGCAAAATGTCATAAGGCAACAGCAGCTGAGGAAAAGATGAGACCAAAACAGCAAAGCTTTTTTCAGTAACTTGTTTGACTGCATCAAAAGAATTAATTTTAAATATAGAAATTCAGATCATAGTTGATGCATCCCTAAAACACATGGTGTTTGTGACTGAAGGGAAGCAAATGCAAGTGTCCTCACTAGAGTCTCTTATCTTTCCCACCATACTACATTTTGCATCTTTGAATAAGAATATATATCCATATTCATTGAATATGAATATATCCTGCTCAGCCATTCCTTTCCAGAGTCCCCTGATCTCCAGAAACAAGCACTCTGTCATAAGGAAGAAAGTGAGCGGAAATGAAGCTTGCGATCTTGGCAAATAACAACTCTACCTAAGAAAGTACAGGGCCAAATATAATATATTTAGAACACCCAACAGCTCCCACAATGTAGGCAATCAGGATGTTTGATAGCAGCGTATGAGTCACGCACTCAGAAGAAGTCAACAATCTATTGAAAATATCAGAATTCCACCCACAGGATTATAAAGTCATACCGTGAGTCCATTTCCCCTTGAGAAAAACAGAATAATTTAATCATAAAAGACTTGCTTCTTTTTTTCAGGTCATTACTGTGCTGGAAACATGCTGCCTTCTTTGAGTTTTCAGAAAATAACATAGCCACTTCAGGGTCATTCTTCAAATGCTTGAAATGGGAACACAGGCATCTGCTTTGTGGAAGAGGGGATTTCATTTTTTGCATGTATCAGGAAGTGACTCGCAGTGGAAAGATCTTCATGACCGGTGACTGATGTGGGACAAACCATAACATAAAATTTTGTTTCAACAACAGCAACAAAAAAAGATGAAATTATTCTGGACTTATTCACTCTTACTGTCAACCACATTGAGAAGGGCATTTGAACATTGGTGACTATGTGGTGTGTATCCAAATGGTACTAGCGCACATGAGATACATATGTAACCTCTGCAAATGCCCCAGGATGGACACTTACACATGTTATGTATTTATACTCTCTTTCACATGTATGCATGTGAAACACTGATTCAGTCACATGCCCACTTAATAAACTTTCAGTATATTAATTCATATTAATTCATACATCGAATTAATATGAATTAATATACTGAAAGCTTTTTTCAGTAAATTGTTCTGGAGTTGAAAAACCTGAGAAATGGCCTAACTAAGAAGGTACGGAGGGTAGCAACTGTACTAGGCAGCAAACTTTAGGGGGATAACAAGCTGAGCTTCTCACTAGTGGCCAAAATTGTGAAAAATAGTATATTCCACTAATACCATCATGATATATATCATTGGAAAGTTAAGTCAATGCAGATTGCAATGAAATTGCATTGTAATATATGCATTCTATCAATTGTTTTGGTCAGTTAACCAGAAAATGAAAACACAATTGCCTTATGGAACAAAACGTGAATTTCTTTAATTCAAAACTGGCCCATGAGACTGATTTATTCTGAGAGCCAATGAGATGTTATTGTAATACAGCATGGAACTAATAAAGTGTTAATAAGAATCAGCTCTCATATCAATGCACTAGCGAAAGGTGTACCCGCGTTGCGAGAGTAAAATTCCCCCATATGCCATCCCCCCCATATGCATCAACCCCCCATGGATAACTTTCCCCCAGGAGTAACAACCCCCCATCCGCAACTTCCCCCATGCACATCAACCTCCATGCGCAACTTCCCCCATGCGCATCAACCCCCCCATGCACAACTTCCCCCATATGCATCAAACCCCATGCACAACTTTCCCCATGCGCAACTTTCCCCATGTGCAGCTTCTCCCCATGTGCAACTTCCCCCATGCGCAACTTTCCTCCATGCGGATCGACCACCCATGCGCAACATCCCCATGCGCAACTTCCCCCCATGCGCAACTTCCCCCATGCGCAACTTCCTCCCATGCGCAACTTTCCCCAATGCGCAACTTTCCTCCATGCGCAGCTTTCCTCCCATGCGCAACTTTCCCCCATGCGCAACTTCCTCCCATGCGCAACTTTCCCCATGCGCAACTTTCCTCCATGCGCAACTTCCTCCCATGAGCAATTTTCCTCCCATGAGCAATTTCCCCCCTGTGCAACTTTCCCCCATGTGCAACTTTCCTACATGCGCAACTTCCCCTCATGCGCAACTTTCCTCCATGCGCAACTTCCTCCCATGAGCAATTTTCCTCCAATGAGCAATTTCCCCCATGTGCAACTTCCCACCATGTGCAACTTCCTCCCATGCTCAACTTTCCCCATGCGCAACTTTCCTGCATGCGCAACTTCCTCCCATGCGCAATTTTCCTCCCATATGCAACTTCCTCCCATGCGCAACTTTCCCCATGCGCAACTTTCCTCCATGTGCATCATCCCCCCATGCGCAACTTCCCCATGCGCAACTTCCCCATGCGCAAATTTTCCCATGTGCAACTTCCCCCATGCGCAACTTCCCTCCCATGAGCAACTTTCCCCCATGCGCAACTTTCCCCATGCACAACTTTCCTCCATGCGCAACATCCTCCCATGCGCAATTTTCCTCCCATATGCAACTTCCCCCCTGCGCAACTTTCCTACATGCACAACTTTCCTATATGCGCAACTTCCCCTCATCCGCAATTTCTCCTCATGCGGAATTTCCCCTCATGCGAAGCATCCTCACCGGCGCAACCTCTTCCTCCGAACAACATCCCCCAGTGCACCAGGGTCTGAGCACCCAATTGGCTGGATGTTGTTCAGTCTCCCATGTTAAGTATAGGGCAGAAACACGTTGCCCCCTTTTCAGCCCCTGAAGGGTTAATTTCTCCAGATGGTTCTTGGTGGGAGTTCAGGTGACAGAAGGAACTCCCAGAATTCCATGCTTCAGGCCCAGCAGTTGGGGAGGAATGTTCATGAGTCAGCAATTCTCAATGCAAAGTATGGGGAGGAAAACGCGTTGCGCCCCTTTTCACCCCCTTCCGGTTGGAATTTCCGAAAACTGGTTCTTAGTGCACCCCTCCGTCATGGAAGGAACACCCACCCCAAATTTCATGCTTCTAGGCCCAGCGGTTTTGGCAGGGCGGTGATGAGTGAGTCAGTCAGTCAGTGAGTGACTTTTCTCTTTTATATATATAGATAATAATACTGTTACCCCTGCTAACAGAGTAAAGGCTGAAATACTAATCTCTAGTTAGGCTGGCCTAAGTTAGTTAGTTAGATAGTTAGTTAGGCCCAGAACAAATCCTGCGCACTTCTGTAAAGCACTTCTGTGCTACACCTAGGAAAAGGATAGGCCAGTGCACAGACATGAGCTTGCCTCCCTACATTAACACTGGAAGGGGAACACCGATGAGTTGTTCCAGCCTAGGTTAGGATTGCACTTTTTATTTTGTCATGGAGGAAAGAGCCACAAAATCTTTTGTGACCCCAGGTAGAAGACATGCTTTAGCTATCTGTGGGGGACGACGGATGATCCCCCAGGAAGAATTAGAAGAGGACATGATGTGGATGGACATATCCAGGGAGGAGGGGGAACTTGTGGAGTGCTTGGTGTAACGTTAGAACTTACCTGTTCGGGATGTACTTACCTGTTGCAAGACACTGTTTGTATTGAGGTTTGAAGTTAATTGCTAATACTTACCTGTTGTGATTGCCAAGATGAACCAAACCCTTCGTCAAGAGGAGAGTAAAAGTGTTGTACTAGAAATATCTCCGACTTCTCTGTGGCATTATTTTGGGGAAGATGCTGTCCTGAGTATGGGGGCTACCCCTTCGACCCATATCACCTCCCCCCACCCGCATGACACTATCTATGCTAAAGATCTAAACCAAACGAGAAGTCTGTGCTTCTATGTTGGAAGAAACTGTGCCAAAGGAGGTGGCTAATTTGCTTTCCATCCACTTTTATAAGGCAGAAAGTCAATCAGTATGAATTGCATCCATGGTGGGCTGGAGGAAAGTGGTGGTGTTTCCTGCCCCCTGCAGTTGGGTTCTGATGCAACTCACATCACCTTGGCTAATGGATGGTCCGTCCTTGCTCAAAGAGGTAGGAGAAATCATGACTCCAACTGAAAAATATGCAGTGTTCTTTGAACAGGGCTGTCAAAACTTTTTATTAAGCATTTGCACTGGATGCATTTTTGAGTAAGATGGTGAAGCCAAGTGCAGGCCTGCTATAGTTTTGCCAATACCCTTTCGTCAGAAGAAAATACGTCAAGGCAAATACAGATACATGATTTATGATGGCTGCAGAGAGGCAGGGAACATTTCCAATCTATAGTTACTTTTATGCTGTCAGCGTTGAGATTGTGAAGATCTTTAAAGCCTATTGGATTCACATAGTTTTTGGTCAGCTCACAAACACCTGGTCCAAAAAGATCTTTTCCCCTGATTGCTCTTTTTTCTGGGCACATTGAATTTTTTTTATGGGGGGAGGGAGAGAGACAATGTTAAGGGTGAAGTCAGACTGATAATCCACTGACGTGAAGCAGGCAAGGATGTGCTCAAATAGTACTCTACTTTCATAAAACTGACAATCACAATCACACTAACAACCTTTTTGCATCAAGGAAGAAGTGAACAGCCACAGTTCATCAGCTGAATTGGTGAATTTCTATTCTCATGCAAGACAGTGCATCAACCGCATGCAACACCCATTTTCTTGTGTAGGCTCTTGGTAACAATGGCTTCTGTAGAAGTATGTTGCCTAGTTAAATCAGGAGGAGTCTATGTGACAGGGACTTTTTTATCATATATCTCGCTCATGATATCATGTCTCTTATGAGAGATCTGAGTCCTCTTTTCTGGAGGATTTTATTCTTTGTAGGTTGTGTAGGTTACATCCAGGTGGCTTTCTGAGACCCATATAGAGGCTGCATGACAGGCTCCAAAACGGCTATAGACATTACCAGAATGAGGTTCTTGATGCATTGGGGGTCCTAGTGGTTCACAAATTGCAGATTAAAATATTCACAGCTTTCAGTATCAGTGTATACTGAGATTGAAGGTAGGACCTGTATATTGCTGGGTTTTTTGAAAAGAAAACTTTGTAAATTAATTATTTTTAGGAGACCATTGTACTGAGCTTGCATTAACAACACTGGTACTTACTGTTTTTAATATAGATTTTTATTGTATCTTATTCTGTGTTTTTAATTGCAGTTGGTCACCTTGGGTGTCCTTTCTAGGAATAAAGGAGGAGTGTAAACAAACTAAAAAACAAACAATTAAATAAGTGGTTTGTGCATTTGTTGCAATTTGAGTTTTCATAAGCAACAGTCTGCTAAATCAGACTGGAGAGATTTGATTGGCATGGATGAATGCTGAATGCAAACAAGATGTTTACTAAACATAGGGCAAAATCCAGAGTAACTACGGGAGTCCTTGTTCTGGTGTAAGAACAACTTGCTCTGGATTGCAATATGAATTTCCCATAGGTTTTCACTAGGTGGTGCAGTAACTACGGGTGCCCATAAAGTCTCTTATGTGCTTCCGTGGTTACTCTGGATTTGGGGGCTTGTCTTCAGTTCTACACACAAGCCCAGTTCTACACACAAGTCCTGGGAGCAAGCCCCATTGAATGCAATGGGACTTACCTCTGAGTAAACAGGCATAGGATTGCAACCATAATGCAATGTGACTGCACATAAATGCACTTGAAAGTAAGATGTTCTTTGAGATCTCTTGCTCAGTTGGGAACTGCAAATATTGTACATATCCCCATACCGTACGAGTCCAAAGATCTGACAAAAACTGCCAAAGGGCTCCAATCAGAATAGCACCCTTGCCAGTAAATGGCAGGTTGTGTATTTGGGTTGGCAAATGGGTTAAGGAGGATACCATCTGGGAGTGATTTCTTTCTGGAAGAAAACTTAAGATATAAAAAAGCCAGATAATCCTGTTGAAAGAGAAGGGAGGAAGAAAAATGTTTGAAAAAATAGCTTCTTGTGAAAGAATCCAAAATGAGGTTTCCAGTATGGAGCAGAATTATGAAAATTTGGCCTAGAAATGTAAGAAATGTTGCAGGCCACTCACTAAAAAAGACAGGAAAGATTAAATGAACTTGAATGAGGACACCAGGCTACAGCAGTGGGTCTCACAATCTGCTGCTGGAAGTCCAGTTATGGCACAGCAAAAAGTGTGCCACCACCAGGTGCTTCACAGCTCCTGGCACAAATTGAGGTGGCAACAGCTCACCACCTATGTTAGACTGGAGCAGGCAAGATGGCAGTAGGGGTAAGTTGTGGGAAGTTTAGTGGAACTGTGCGGTTTGGGGGCAGGATGACTATATACAATGCTCAAATGATGCAATCCTAATCTCCAGTGAGGCCGGCCTAAGGCCCAGCATAAGAAATACTGGTAAATCCTTTCAATAGGAATTTCAAAACGGACTCCTGGGAAATATTTTAGGCTGCAATCCTAAGCCCCAGTTAGGCAGCATAAGCCCAAGCACAAGTCCCGTGCTGACCTAGGGAAGTCACAAAAGTACCATAAGACACTCTGCGCCACTCCTGGGGAGGGTTAAGCCAGTGCACAGAAATTCTCTTGCCTCCCTACATCACCACAGGAACATGAAGATCAATGAGTTGTGCCAGTTTAGGTTAGGATTGCATCCAAACTCACTTTTGCAAATGGGTTAAAGTTTCTGCTTTTAATGTAATAGTAGCTGATCTTTCAAGACTGAAATACTGAAGTTAACACAAAATCTGTAAGGCTGCAATTCAATACACCTTTACTTGGGAGTTAATTCCATTGAAATAAATGAGATTTACTTCTGGATGAATAGGAATGTGCTGTAAATATACAATGGAACCCATTCATTTTACTGAAAGGAACAAACCAGCACATATAAAAGAATTCACCTGTTCATTTCAACTTGGCTGTCAAACATATTGACTTCTTCAGTTGGCCCATATTCAGGGCCACCCCACCCACTCACTCTGAATGTGACCAGAGTGTGCTCCAGTCCCACCTAAAGTGTGTTAGAGCTGGAGAAGCACTGCATTGTCTCCTTGGCCTTCAGAATGATGTTTTGAGCTGTGAAAGGCCTTAAAATGTCATGCTCAGTTTTTTTAAAAAAGAAGTTTTAAGGCCTTCTGAAGCCTGAGGCCTCAGAGAGCCACCCAGATGGGTTCAGAGTGAATAGGGGTTGCGTGGCCTGGGGCTGCCCTTGGACCACTGGTCAGGTGTCATGAATAGAATGTGATCTCTGGAATGGGGTGAGTTTGATACCCCTGATTATAAACTCTATTAAAATGAAAGGGAAACAATTGTGGTTGTGAGTGGTGCATGCCATGCATCAGAGTTACTGTACATGAACAAATCACTTGGATTGTATTAATTTATGCTGCTGTTGGCATATTTTGGGCATCGTTTGGAGGAGCACCTGGATAGCAAGATGGTGGATCTTTGCATCCACATGTTCTTTTTGTTGTCTGCCTCCTCACAGGACAACTGGTGTTTTATGACCAACTTGATATTGCTGTGTTGATTGTTCTTTCGTTTGACATCCAGGAAACTGACATGATATGATATCCTGTTGAAAAGAACTTGTCATCATAAGGCATACACCTGTAGTAGTTGAAATATGGTTTAAGTTCTTTCTCTTTGTGATAGCTCACAAGCTCCTAATTAAATTTGAGTTTCTGAAATACACAGATGAAAAAGAATAAGAACAGATAAAAGGCCACAGAGTATGGGGTTTTGCACATTTCTCTGGAAATGAATATCAAAGAAAATGGCAAAAAAAATCTACTGCAAAGTTAAAACAGATGTAGGTACAGAGTAGAAAACCTAAAAAATAAAAAGGTTTAGTATGTCACAACATGATCTTTCACCTTGTCATGCTGATTTCTCAGTTAACATTGAGTCAGAAACTATGGAACAAATGCATTACTGAAAGAGGGAAAAAACAAAATTTAAATTGTACCATTTGACTAGCCAAGAACATTATTTTTAAGTCTGAGATGAAAGAAGCTCTTTTCCCACAGCTGAGTATACAAAGCATTACTAAGTATACAGTATATTCAGTGGTGTCACTAGGGTGGTGCAGTCCGCACCAGGTGACGCGCCCACGGAGGCTGACTTGCACTGTGGGACCTAATAATTGCAACTTTGTGATGGTGTGATGGTGTGTCAAACCTCATCATGTCATATACTGTGGAATTCGTATTGAAGAGCAGAATCCATTTCAAAATAGCACCTTCCTATCAAAAGTTAATGAACTGAGTATTCATTAAACTCTATGGAAAGTGAAAGTGACCCATATTGTGGCTTTACTTGTGAGTAGGCAAAAGATTGCTTTCCCAGCCTCGCAAGGCTAGAGAGCCCTCCTCCGGTATGCTCTGAGAGGCTTGGGTATGCTGGAGGAGGCGGCGCTTAGGCTGGGCCACACTGGACCATAACATGCACCTTGAAATCAAGGTGCATGAGCCGGGAAATACGGTAAATAAACTAGCTGGTTATCATTGTAAACCCCAGAGGGTTTAGAAAGATAATGAGCCAAAAACCAGCCTCAAAAAGGCTTGACAGCATTCACAGTACTCCAGGACCAGATTTAAATGTTTAGAAATGTGATTGCTATTTTAGTTATCCTATGTTATTTTCCTCTCCATCAGACTCTGGAAGCTATGATGATTAGGAAGTTTAATAGAACAAGTAGAACATATAGGATCTCTAATTTTAATCTTATTTCTTATCACCATATTATCCTTTTTAACTCCAGATTGTTCCCCTAAGTGCCATACTATTAAAACCATATGAACAGGTACAATAGTATGGTTGCAGCTTTCTGGTATAATTTCCTAGCTACATCTCTTTTTCATAATACTAAGACAATAATATACTCTTGTTGCCTCTCAAGTCGTTTATTTTCAGTACGCAAGGCAATTATAGGTTGTCCCTCATTCTGTTCCAAAACCCCTGTGCATAAAAAATCTGCAGTGGCCAATCATGTTGAGTCAAATTTGTATATAAAAAAATCTGTTTTTAACAAGGTTGGACCTGTATATTAAAGTTTTCAGCCCACCACTGTAGGTTGAACTTCAGTATCTGCAGTATCCTGATAATTAGGTTGTACCTGTCTATGTGTGGCAATGCAGCAGTGCCAATGTGACTCCATCATACCCCGTGGGAGTGTTTCAGCCTCTCGAAGCCTCATCAAGGAAACATTTGTTCGCTTGCGCTGAGGTAAGTGAGTCTGTTCAGGTCTATGTAGATCTATTCAGACCTGTATCAGTGGTGCAAATCTGTATGGACCCATGAAGGCAAATCAGCCCTGTGAAGGGGATCAGGATTAAGCAGGACCCACTGCTGCCAAACCCATCCACTTCAGGTGCCTGTTCCACCCTCCTCTTTATCACTGTTACCATCTTGTTCCACCCATCCCCACCCTGGTCCTCCGTCTCATACACTACATGCTCGTACCTATGGCTGCAGGTGGTGGGTTGCAATTTGATCCTGGCAGTGCCCAGCCCACAGGTTTCTGTGGAAGCATTCATTGCATTCATTTTGTCAGCATAACAGTCTAGTAGAATTGGGCTGTGAGTCTCTGGATTTCCTTGTTTTCTGGGACAGATTCTATTTTTAACATTGCTAACATAGTTTCTTGGAACTGAGAAGTTCTCTGTACTCTAAGAAAAAAAGTCAATTTATGTTTTAGGAGTACATTTGCAAATGAATATTTGTTCTACCAACCACTGCAGTGCAACATATTCAGTTTGATTCAGCACTATACGGAAATTGTACATTTCAGTAATTGGACAGCTGGGACTCTGCTTCATTCAGCCAGATTCAAATAAAATGACTGCAGAAATACCCCTGGATGTTGCTTTTCAAAATGTTTCCAATCCTCTAAAAAGCCACATATTAAGAAATAACCTGTGGTACAGACATTAGGGGGAACTGTACTGTTTGATTGCAAGAGGGGAACTGAATGCATCAGTAAATGTTCCTCATGTTTAAAAAATCCCTGCCTTTAGAAAGGTAGAATGTGAAGAAAGGAGTTCTACATTACCACAGTCCTTGATATGCTAGATTTGCCATATACAGGTCCAAGAAATGTATTACATACAACACTGGTATGACTCTACCATATAATGTTTCTGAATGTATATGGTAACTTAGGCTGCAATCCAGAAGTACACTTGGGCTGCCCCATCTATCACTGGGGTGGCCCAATTCCAAGATGGAGCAGCCTAGTTATGCCAGAAAAGGCTTGGGGCAGCCCAAGGTTTCTAATTATGATTGAAACCTAATAATAATATACTTTATTTATATCTTGCCTTTTTCCTTAGGGTCCTCAAGGCGGCTCCTTCAGGGACTCCGTGGGGGACTCAAGGCGGAAACCTTCCTTCCCTTGCCTGTCAGTTCCACACTTTCCAAAGGTGTGAAATTGTCTTCCATTCTCTCTCCCTCCCACATGAATCCAACTCCTTCTTTATCTGATATTTCTGATAAAAAATTTGATTAAAAACAAGTTATTTAGAAAAATTATTATAAGTGCCAGCAGGGGCATCACCAGGATGGTGCGGGTGGTGCGGTCTGCACTGGGTGATGCGCCTAAGGGGAGTGATATGCACAGGGGGACCTAAAAATTGCAACTTTGTGATGGTGTGTCAAACCCCATCATGTCATATACTGTTGGAATCGTATTGAAGATCAGAATCCAATGCAAAAATCTGTTTTGAAATAGCAAAAGATGTGGCCAAAAAACTAAAATATGCATTGAACTCTATGGAAAGTGAAAGTGACCCATATTGCAGCTTTACTCATGAGTAGGCAAATGTGCCATAGTTCATTGGAAAGGGCAGGCTGAGAGGAATCTAAGGACACCAGAATTATCCTGATCCAATGAACGCAGCCCCTATAAATTACCACAGAAGGAGGTCCCTGATGATTGCATTGAAATTCATTGAAAATGGATGTGAACTGCACAGCTGTGTTTACTGGCAAGTAAGCAAGCATGCCTAGGCTGGAGTGGAAGTTCAGTCCAGGGAGAGTACAAGACTTCAAAATGGTCCCGATCAGGGACATTACTAGGGCATTAGAAAGGGGGCACCCTCAGGGTGACCAGATGACAACCCCAAAATTCCTGAACCCCAAGGCCAAAATTCCTACCGCCAGGGCAAAAGTCCTACCCCCAAAGCCAAAATTCCTACTTGCTTTTAAAAATTGCCAAAAAAAAGTATTTTTTTGTTTTTATATTTTTGTTTTTTGGTTTTTTGGCCATAACGTTTGATAGGAAGGAGATATCTCAAAACTGATTTTTGCATTGGATTCTGCTCTTCAATACAAATCCAATGACATATGACATGATGGCACACTGCGCACCATCATGAAGTTTAAAAATGAAGCCAATATGTAGGACAATCAAGCCAAAATGTAGGACACCCAGACAGGAGGCTAAAAATCCAGACAAATCCAGGTTTTTCTGGTCATATGGTCACTCTGGACCATGGCAGCACATGAACTAAATGGCTAAAATCATGGTTTGTAAAAATAATCCGATCATGTTATACACCTTTCAATGCTTAACAAACCCCTTTTACAAACATAGGAGCATAACAAACACTCTTAGGGTGCTATCCTAAGAAATTTACTGTAGGTCATTTTAACTCACCTGGCCTATCTTTCCATGATGGCGTGTGTTTGTTTGCGGGAGGGGTGGTATCACCATGTGCCTATGCATTGGCCTAACCCCTCCTGGAGTGGGGCAGAAGTGTCTTACTGCATTTTTGTGACACCTCCAGGTTAGCACAGGATTTACACCTGGGCTTAGGCTGGTCTAAGTGAAGGTTATGATTGCAGCCTTATTTTCCCAATGCCAGGTTGCTTCTCCAGTGGTGGGCCTGGTATGGGGCAGAGAGGAAAAAGCCATGAAAGTCTTCTGAGATTTCCCTCATAATCTTAAGTATTGCTTCCAGTTTTCCAGAAGTACTATTTAAGATCATGTGGGAAGCCCCAGAAGGTTGTTATACAAGTCCCTAATGTTGTGTGAAGCTCCATTGCACTAGGTAGTTATTTGGAGGGATGTGGAACTGTGGATCTGCACCCCAGAGTGCAAAAAGAATTAGGATTTTCAATTTTTATTGGAAATACTCTTTCAGTGGCAGTTTAATTGTAAGGGCTGTCTCCAAACACAGGATCTGGCCCATGGGCCATGGTTAGGAGAGGCCTGATGTAGGGTGTCATCTGGCCAAAGCAGGTCTACTTTGGTCATCTTCTGGGTGGGACTATGTGGGAACCCCATTTACTGGGTCTTGAGTCCCATGATGACAGAAGGCTTCGAGAATTTACATTTATGTACTGTGTAGGTATGATACAAATGGCACATATGTCAGGCCTGTGTGGCCCTGGAGTTCTCCTTCACATGCTCTCAAGAAAGAAAAATGCTCCTCAATCTGAAAGAGGATATATTTGAAGTGGCAGCCAGGAATATCTCTGTGCTTCCTAGATTTACTAGCAGAATTGAAAAAATATGGGACTGAAAGAGACAGAATTCACCATACCCAAACACTCCTAACAAATTACCTAATGCCATTTTTTACTTCAGGGAAAATTCCTTCCCAGCTCCAGATGTGCATGAAAAGAAAAAAAAGCCTGCCAAGCCATCCCACACATTAGTGCAAGCCATCCAAAATATATTTTTTTAGCTGTGGCCAACTAAATAGCTTCGGGGGGAAAAGGAAAAGCCTAAAATCTTTGAGGTGTCATGTTTTGCATTATATTTTTTGGGTACATTTTGCATGCTCATTGGAATATGTTGTTGTGTTCCCACAATCTGCTTTTTGGACTGGAAGCCACACTTCCTTGTTCTTCCCACATCTTTCAGAGTGACTGGGAACCAAAAAGATATTGTTCTGTTGACAAGCACAGGTCTTGCTGTTTCTTTTACCAGTGGTCTGTCACTGTGAAGGGCTGTGGGTGGCACAAGTGGCTAAGACACTGTGCCTGTTAACCAGCAGGCCAGGGTTCGAGACCCGGGTCGGCCCCACAAGACAGGGTGAGCTCCTGTCCTTAGCCCAGCTCTGCAACGCCAGCTGGATCCAATCATATTGGCTCTGCCTTTCCATTCAACTAATTCAGTGGGGTGGAGAGGGGGGATCTGCTGCTTGGGTAACAGCCTATCCTCCATAACAATCTAACCCAGGCTTTCGCGCTTCGCATGCAGCGTATGCAGCGCTGAGCATGATACCATAGTCTTCCAAGACTGACAGAGGCCTACTGCTCTGTCACATTCTGATCACACTCTGGCTTTCCTCTGCCACTTCAAGGGAGTGGGGGACCTGTACACAAACGGGGGGGGGGGGGGGGTCACAACCAGTGGTGGGCTTCAGGGGCTTCTCACAGGTTCTATAGAACTCTTTGCTAATGAGCACCTGTTTCTGAGAACCAGTTACTAATGGGACACAGAACCTGTTGTTAATTTAGGTTATTAGGACATAGAACCAGTTGTTAATTTATTTGAATCCCACCACTGGTCACAACCCCACTGAACCTCCATTTTCCTTCCCAAGCCTACTAATATGGATGCGCCATTAGGAAGTGACACAGAATCTTTGCATGTGATCCCTCCTCTTGTGGGTGCATGTTTCTCACAATTTAAAAAGTGCTGGTAGTTATGTTTCCCCACTGCATTCAATGCACTGGATTGCAGCCTAATTTTAAGAATTGCTCATGAAATTGTGGATTTCCCAAAAAAATTCATTAACATTAATTATGTATTTCTCAGCATAGGTGGGGCACAGGGAAAAAAACACCCCTGGTCTTCAACTTGCTCATCTGTCATTTCAACTGCAAAGCAAAGGAGTTGCTGTGAGGTTTTTTTGTATAATATAAAACACTAAAATCCCCCAAAGACTCATGCTGTTGAATGCCACACGGACTGACAGAATTTTCACTTGCTTTATCTTGTAGTGTACATTTATTATATAAGGGCTGAGGTTACAGACCACACATTATTCCTCCCATATTTTTTCCTTCAGTGACTTGATTTTTTTTTTACAAAAAGCAATGTTATATTGCCCTCTGCTGACTAGATCTATCTGGGACAATCATGCCTCAGCATGATTTTAATGCAACATGATGGTGACTACTGCAATGCAGGAATCTGCATACTTCGCCAGTAAGGAAGGCTCACCAAAAACATTGTATAATTCTGATCAGACTGGTCTCAATCTATCCCTACTTCACCTACCTCCCTCTCACATGTTATATGTACTTAACCTGGACTACTGGATATCCATACTCCCATCCTACACAGTGCCAGTTCTTTGCATGCTCTGGCATGTCATCTTTGGCAATAGCTAGAAAGTGATGGACACCATCCATACTCTTATTCTGGTGACAATAGGTGCCATTGGGATTGGATCCTATGTGCAGTCCTATGCACAATTTTGTGGAAGAAGCCTCCACAGAATATAATGAACATAGGATTGCTCTAGAAATGTTTTAACAATTCATCCAAATGCATGTCTGAACTAAGCATGCCTTTCTATGCCACAGGCAATATTGAGAAATGGGTATGCATCCATAACTGTGGTTCATAAGATGACCTAAAATTGAGTTGCTTTTCTGGTTCTGTCTCTGATTGCCAGCCACCACTCTCTGAGAAGCTCACAAATAGGAGGGAAAAGGCAATGGCTGTTACTTGCTATTGGTCCTCAACATACTATGCTATAGTAAGCTTCCCAACTTTCAACAAGTAGTAAATTCTTAGGTGCTCAGCTGCCACCTCTGCCACTCTTAACTCCTGCACATACTGTACTAGAATTCATTCAATGCACCCAATGGGTGTACAGTTTGTACACTCAAATAGGTTTGGACAGTGGCAAGCTGCATAATTAGCCCATCTGGATATGGTTCTGATGATGGGATGGCCCAAAGCCTATTTTGGAATATAGATATATTTGAAATAGTAGTTCAATCTACTTAAAAAAAATCAAATAAGGAATAAGAGATTGCCATCAAGGAACTGGGTTTCAATTTATGTCAAGAAGTGTTGCTAGTAGAACGGAAAGGACAGCTGTTAGGTCCCTTCCACAAGTGGGACTCCAAAGCTGGGGCTTCAGAAATGATCAGAAACTGTGGGGTTTTTTTTGTCCTCCATCTTTTCAAGTTTCCAAGATGGAGGAACATACAAAGGCAAGATCAAGGAACTTCTCTTCCTCTGATGTCTTGGTGTGGAACACTTCAGAAGAAATCCAAACAAGCTCCATGACATAAATCCAAAATAACTCACATATTAACATACAGTATTCCATATAATTCAGATAATAACCCTTTCTCCTGGGACTTATTGGAACCAGGTGTGTTTTCAAATACATGTTAACATATGCATGCAGGTGAGGTGGAGTGGGGAACTATCTTGTGTACTGGGATCAGGTGTCATGTCATAGTTGAACAGCTCAATAGCTTGAAGAGGGTGAAAAGCATACCGGGGAGATAATTTTTAGTAACAGGGCAGAAGAATCACAATAAATGAGACCAATACGAAGCATTCACAGAAAGGGGAAAAATGATAGAAGCACTAAGTGTGTTATCTATTGGACCGCATATGAGGCAGTTTTGGGGTTAGTGTTAAGCATGTGCCAAGGACCAGGGCCTATGAGAGGGGGGTCCAGCAGGTACATTGTTCCAGGGCCCAAGAGCTACAGAGGGGTCCATGACTGAAGGACCATTTGAGTGTTTGTTACTAACAGATTAATATGGTATATGTGCACACACACATATACATACACACATATACATACATATGCATACAAGTTGATTTTGATAGCATTATTAGAAATTTTGCACATAAGATAGCCAGAAAAGCACCTATTAAATAGTTAAATTTTTTTCTAATTTTTTCCTTGATAAGATTTTAGTATTTTATATTGTCACATTACTTGAATACCGGTATGTTTTAACATAATGTTTTATAAGATCAATAAATGAGCACTTGTTGAAGTTTGTTGCACATTAATTAGTCTCAATTTTTTATTTCAAAATAATTAAGTCGTAGGGGCCCCAAATGGGTTTTGTACCGCCTGAAAAAACTTCTCTTGGAGGCCCTGCCAAGGACCAAGATCATCATTCCATTTCTTCATTGCGGGATTATGTTGCAAGAGATGTGCAGTGAGGGTGCCAAGACTGGGCAATTCTTCTGTTTTAAAGACTGGACAAGTCTCCTATTTTGAAGGGTACTTTAAGGCAGAAAGCAGGCTCTGAACTCAACAATATCTTTTGTTTCCTCAAGGGAGGCAGGCAGGCAGGCAGGCAGAGCTGTCTTTCCAGGGGAAGAACAGCTATCCAGCCTGCCCTGGCAGCAGCTTCAGTTGCCCTCAGGAACAGAAGTGGGAGAAAAGACTGAAGACAGGATTGGCAGTTACTGATCTTGACATTTTAGCTCCAGTAGGCCAAGTGCCTATCCTCCATCCCAATTTTCTGCTACTATCCCCCCACCCCACAACTGACATCTTTCCCTTTCTTTTTAGTTAACTAAAATGACATATTTCTATGTATCTAGTGAGCCCCCCCCCCCCCCCGTCCCTGTGCCCTTGGTTTAATCATGCTTGGCATTTTTTTTGCATAAAAAGCTACATGCACCAACCACTGCAGTTTGCTACTGGTACATAGATGAGTCTATGCTAATTTATTGTTAAACTGACTATGTTATATTGCATTGTATTCAGAGTTTTCTGTACATTTCCTAATACATGAAAAATGAACTAAACCATACCCATTCAGTTTGTCACTTGTTTCCCCCTTTGTATTTATGACAGATCAGTGTGTCTTTCCCATGGTGAAGCAGCAAGAGCAGGTTTCCTCTACTTTAAAAACCACTGGTAATTAAAATGAATAGTAGATAATTTTTTAACAGAAACTCCCTGACATCTGTAGCAACTGTGCTCCATTTCCTGCATTGTCAGATAATGAGCATCGCAAGGCAGCAAACCCCCATAGGACCTTTGCCTCTTCTCACTTTTTAATGGCAAAATAATAGAGGGGATAATGCCTGCTGCTGAGCTACTGGCAAGTCCTGCTCTCACAAGACAAATGGGGAAATGAAAATGGATGACATTCATTATGAAACTCTCATTATATTTAAATAAATTAGTAGGAATAATGTTTGACTATCACTGCTATGAAAATCTGGATCTTATAAAAGCTACAGTGAAATACTGGGCAGGTTTACTCAGAAGTAAATCCCACTGGATTCTGTAGTGCTTACTTTCATGTAACAGGGGTGGGCCCAGCCTGGCCCAAGAACCGGTTCTCCGGAACTGGGCGGGGCCAGGGGGCAGGGCCAGGAAACGGGGCCAGGGTCAGGGGGCGGGACCGGGGAGGTTTTTAATTTAAAAACTAAAAAATTATAAAAAATTTACTTACTTCAGATGGGGCTCTGAGGCTGCAGTCCTCTCAACACTGGCCTGGGAGAAAGTCCCATTGACTATACTGGGACTTACTTCAGAGTAGACCTGCATAGGATGGGGCTCTGAGGCTGCAGTCCTCTCAACACTGGCCTGGGATAAAATCCCATTGACTATACTGGGACTTACTTCAGAGTAGACCTGCATAGGATGGGGCTCTGAGGCTGCAGTCCTCTCAACACTGGCCTGGGATAAAGTCCCATTGACTATACTGGGACTTACTTCAGAGTAGACCTGCATAGGATGGGGCTCTGAGGCTGCAGTCCTCTCCACACTGGCCTGGGAGAAAGTCCCATTGACTATACTGGGAGTCAATATACCGGGAGAGTCTGGAGAGAGCATGGTGGTGCCCGCGGGTGCCTCTCAGCCCCCCTGATCAGGCTTAGGGTTAGGACCCCGAACCGGTCCGCCTGGTTCTTCCTCCCCTCCGCCGCTACCGGCTCGCCAGCGGCTGGGGATTTGGAACATCCGGTCCCCGGGGACCGGAGTGAATAGGCCTTTGCCCACCTATGCATGTATATATGTATAGGATTGAAGCTCTAGGCCCTGAACCTATCAGGGCCAGTGCCAAAATATACCTGTACTGGCTTTAGGGCTTGTAAATATGCTGTAAAATGTGCCTATTATAACTGGTGAGGAGGGGCCATCAGTGCTGGGTCTTAGCAACCAGAAGAGGATGCTCCAGGATCAGTTGGTGGTATGGTCAGCCACTGTCCAGAGGTGTGCAAATTGGGGCAGGGGGAGGGAGGAACTGGGAGGGGGTGGAGACGTGTATCTTGTCCATACCTTGTCCTTCCTCCTGGCCTGGGCAGCCTGACATAGGCCTCCTTGACTCTGCACCAGCTCAAAGGCAACAGAGCAGCACTATCTGTGGAAAGGGAGAAATCTCCTAGCACTAGCCTGGTGTACTTAAGATCCGGTGGCAGCCATTTTAGAACCACTAGAGCCCTGTGAGCTGGGATGCATAGGATTGGCTTGTTAGGCTGTAATTCAATGCACACTCTTTCTTGGGAGTAAGCTCCATTGAACACAGTGAGACATATTTTGAAGTAGACATGCTGAGAATGCACTGAGAGTCTATGACAATCTGCATTTATGTCTTGTATGCTTGTTCTCAGAAATGTGGTAAAATAGGTCCACTTATTCATCACAAACAGCAGGTCTTCTCTAACATTTCACCAAACATTTTCACCACTCAGTTGAAAAGAAAAAAAAATCGCTCACTATTCAGAAAATTTAATTATTTGTAGTGATAACAAATTGGAATACTTTCTATTTTATCAGACTCTAAAACCTTCTCACCATTACCTACAGATTTGAAGTTACACCATAATTTCCCATACAATGCTAAACAATATCATATAAAATACACTTTTCACATGGACAATGCAAAACAGACATACATTCATATGTATATATGCGAGAAATTGTCATATATGACTTTTCATATATATGATTAATCATATAACATATATGATTTTTCTCCCTTTCCTTTTATCATGAAACAGAAGCTTATGAATAGCCAGTTAGCTGCTAACACCATGACAAATTTCAAACCTCAAAAATAAATAATTATATACAAAAGAGGTGATGCTATGCCAACAACAAAACCAAAGATTTACATTGAAAAACATGTAACAGAAGATAAAGCACTGGGAAATGAATAAGTGAAAGAATTTGAGATTACTACATGGTAGTAAAAGCAGAAGACAATAAATTTATGAACATAAAAGCAAACTGTACTTGAATCTGGTGGTTAGGCAGTGGCTAGGATTGAGTCAGGAAAATGCTACTTTTTAAAACCTTCTTTGACTAGTATCTGAATAATTTATTTCTCAGAAACATTTACTACTCCTTCCCTCCCACCTTCTAGATGAAGAAAATCTCATGTTAAATTCAACTGCCTGTAAACTATTAAGAAGGGGAGATGATCATATACCATTCAGTCAACATTTAAACAGAAATTATCTTTTTCCATGATGAAGTATTTTAACCCCATTAGACTCTGATATAATTGCAAGTCATCAGAGATCATTTATTCACGCACAATCTAATCCACAAGCCATCGGAGGTGAACTACTTGGTTTGGGTTAATTTAATTCCAGTGAAGTCTAAACATATATTAAACAGTTTGCAATTCAAGTAATTCAGTGTAAATGGACTATTTAACTGGGCTACACCAATGAAGAAGTTCTAATTCTTAAGACATCAAACGTAGAAAAAAGCCTCTCAATCCATTATAAGTATTTCAACACGTATATTAAAAGTATCACTTAACTGAAGATATCACTAGCTCATAAATCACTGATGAGTAATACCAGCAGTTAATATTGGGAATACCATGACTCACCACTTGTAAATGGGAGTCAAAACAAAACAAATTCCTGGAGAAGGAATGAAATGAAGATATAAAGAAGAGGCATTCTGAAAAAAACTGTGATCATTGACAATCATTCCATTCCATTTGGCAAATTTCTTTTCACCTGGTTTTGTTTAAGTGGAAACTGGACTATTTACAACCGACCTTATAATGAATTTCCAATGTAAGAATAAGGCATACTGAGGTGAGAGGTATTGGAGCCATAATGGAGCCATAATGGAGCCATCCAAAACCAGAAGCATTGGAGCCACAATGTCAGAAGTCGGAGAAATAAAAACATGACTTGTGGTTTAGCGCAGAAAGATGCTGGTAATAGCAGTGTGTTGAATAATAAACAGGTAAAATACATCAATGTTTTGGTGGATTGATGCACCTGAAAGTTAGATTTCCTGATTGGCACACTTGGATGCAATCAGACTTGTGCACTGCTAAATTCACAGAGGCAAAGTGCATATGCTTCAGCACAGATTAACAACTGGACTTCTAAACTGATTCCCGTCAGCATACAAAGCATGCAGTGCCCCTGACAGAGCCAATGCTATATGCTATGATGCGTGCGTGTGTGTGAGACCAGACAGCCTGAGAGAGATAAGTAAAAAAGTTTTTGTTTTAATCTCCTGTAAGTCCCTTGGCCACTAATGGGTCTCCTTAGGCCTACATGACCTATTTAATCAGCAAAAGTCTGAGGATCCTCAAGGAGTGTATCAAGTGAGAAAAAGGGGACAGAAATTTGTTATGTAGTGCTGGCTGCTGAGCTCCACCCCTTCCTGCCCCTGGTTCAGTCTTATAATGTCAGATACAAGGCTTTGTGTGAAGTCCAAGACACATGAACACTTCTGTATCAACAGGCTTTCTTCTTTTTCTTCAGTGGCAAGGATACCTCTGTGGTTGCAACACATAATGCAGCTGTGTGTGAAGGGCTACTCTTGATAGTGGAACCATAAGAAAGCCTTCGTCCTACTATATCCTGGGGTTCCCATGACTTCAGAGAAGCCTGGATCATTCAAACTATGTGGAAATGGTTACATGTTCATCCACTGTAGCCAAGCACTTTTTATAAAAGATAATTACAGGTTTGCCTGGCAAAAGGTATTCTCTTTTTTTGATATGGATACAATATTGGAAATATCTTGATACAAAACTTTTAGAATTTTTTTCAGAACCACATGTCTTATTTCAAGGCTTTTAGATATTCTTAATTTTTGAAAATGTACAGATGGGAGATGGAGTAAAAGTATACACTGGAAACTGTATTTGGCAACTGACTTCATGAAGTGGCTGCCTCAATAATATCTTAGTGGAGAAAACTAATTAAGGCTGCAATCCTAAACACACTTTCCTGGGAGTAGGCCACACCAAATACAATAGGACTTACTTCTGAGTTGACGTGCTTAGGATTGCACTGTAAATGTTAGATTTCTCAGCAATGGGTGGGAGGGGGAATCTTTTGCATTAGGAAGTTTCTAAGCAAATAACGATCTAATTCTAAATGAATGAAGCACAAGACTTTGGTAGCATTTATTTCCTCATTCAGTCTCCCAGTCCCCCATCATTCCAAAACCTTTGAATTTTCATTGAGTTCCTTTGTTGCAGGAGTTCCAAATCTCAGAACTTTGTGCTGTGGCTCAAGGAGTCTGACATGATAATGTTTTTATAGAAGTTGTCTGAGTGAGAACTACAGTACCCCTTCACTTTGTCAATAACTTGATGAACTGGAATAATTGATGTCTGCTCCGTATCCACTTGAATATATTTAGGTGAAGTCTTGTCAAGAAAAACATGGTCTAGAAAAGGGAAATGAAACAGGAAATCAAGAAAAAATAAGATTATTTCTTCTTAATAATATGAAAAATCACCCATCTGTTGGCACCCCTTGGATTGTTTGTATGGCACTCGCTTATGTTTGGCAAAAGGATAGAAATTGTCCCTGTTCCCTTTTGTACTGCTTTTCTTTGAGCCTCTTTGGTATAGGAATCTGTCCCTTCTTTCCTTGACTGCGTATATCAGAGCATGTAGCTGTTGGGTTACCACATGTCCTGAAAAACAGGGACAGTCCTGATTTTGGCGGATTGTGTTCACATAATGGCAATTCAAGTGTGACAGAGGGTCCTGTCCCAATTTTGTGGAAGAGAATTATGGCAACCCTACACAGCTCTGACCTGAATGTACATGCTACTCCAGATTGTAATGAAACCTACCGAAGTTACTCCTTTGAAATGTTGCAGAATCATCATCATTTCCATTTTCAAGATATTCTCAGCAACTCACTAAGAATCTTGATCTTATTATTCCCATTAGCTTGCAATCCTATCACATGTTCCTGGGAGTAAGTCCCATTGAGTTCAATGGAGTAATCATGGATAGGATTGCACTTTTATCTCTTTATACTTTAGGATAATGTTATGGTTCAGGAAGGCAGGTTTGTCAATCCCAAGAATGACCATTAGGGGGAGCTCAAGTAATAAGCAGCACCTACCTCAACTAGGTTTATAAACATTTAGTAAACAAGACCTGGATTTAATCATTTGCTATAACAAGGGATAAAGCTTCCCCACCAGGTTTATGATAATACATTCAAATATTTTCTTTAGAAAAGCAATAAGATAATATATTTTTAAAGAAAACCTGATCCATTTACTATTAAAAGCAAGACTTATTATAATAGGTTACTAATAAAAAGGAGAAAGACAGGTTACTAAAAAAAAAGAATTCATGATTGCTGGTTTTAATGAAGCAACTTTAAAACAGGCATTGCTTTTTATCTGCAAGTGAAGAAAAGAACAAACTGCACAGATTTTTTAAAACAATTGTTTCATAGTAAGAATGAAAAGGCATGCCAAAGCATATCAGAATAATGATTTGGGGAGGGGAGAGGGTAAGAGCTGATGAAAACATTCAATGATATGTTTGCAAACAGTCAAATACAGCATGATATACAGTAGTAGGTCATGGTTTTTTCTACTGATTTCCAAGGTCTGAAGATGATTTTTTGCATCTATTTGTATTTGTATTAGTCTGCATTTCATAACAAATTCACATGGATGCAATGAGAATGGACATGAGAACGTGCCAGATCCTACCCCATATTCTGCAGCCTTCATGCCCCCTTTTTCTCTTTGAACTTATACCACTTACAGAGCTGGCAGAGGTCTGAGGAGACCCACACCTAAATGGGAAGCTTATGGTGGGCTAAGGGAAAATACAACTTTGAAGACTTGTGATTTGCTGTCTCCGGGTTGTGGTTATAGCAAACCTGGTTTTGGCATGGCTGCACCAGTGGGATGGGAGGAGGAAGAACTGGTTTGAGTTATAACTGTGGATTCCCATTTGGAATCTGGATACATAGAACTCTAATCACAGCCTTTCAAGATCTAAAGAATATGGCAGTATCTTTGCAACCCAAACATCTCCCAAGTTTTAACTGCTGCATTTAAGTATATGAAATATGTGCCACATTGTACAACATGACCTTGAAAAGTATTGTGTTTATAATTAATTTCCAGAAAAATTCACATGGACTTATATATAACAATGTATATGAGTAGATTAGAAACAAAATATTTAGTTCTGTTTGGAACTATAAATATCTAGGGGAAAAATTTATTCTGGAAAAAATACAATAACTTCATTTGGAAAGAATTATTCAGAATTAAATTTAGCCATTTGATGATTCCTTTTCTTTTTGTTTCAGAACATAAAGCATTTATTTTGAACAAAAATTGTATGAAATTAGTTTCTGGAAAATACAAAAATGAAATTGTACCATTCATGGTACAAACTGGAGAAGAGGAAGCTCTCAGGGTACACTCACAAGCACCTCCCATCATCTGATAGCAATTTTACTGACTATTTACAGAAGATATTGAATACAAATAACTCAATCCCATGATCCTGATACCCAACCAGAACGTGAAGCAACACTGTGTGCTGAATTATAGCCAATCCAAATTAATGACAGCAGAAGTTGCATAGAACAAAATGAAGCAGTATGTATGATTAACAAATCCTTTGCATCAGTCAGAAACTTCATGCATGTGGTCTCACACCAACTTTTGGCAATCATGCATTCAGCCAAAGTAATGCACACTTTACCTTGAAGGTTCCACCTCTGATGAGGAAATGTTCTTAGAAGACATTATCTATACCATAAACATATGAGTCAATTCCAGGGAACATTAACTAATTTAACAGGATACATGCACCTTTAGCAAAAATGTGATTAGAGATTACAATCTGGATAGCTGAGCAAGACAAAGACTAACACACAAACACACACAGTTGGCAGATGACACTGGCTTCCCCACCCTTTCATTTTGTTCATCCCTCAGGTGATGCCAGTAAGTTAAAAAGCCCAGATTACTGAAATTTATGACATGTGATTTTAGGGCTGTTGGGCGGGGGGAACAGTGGTAGGGGGAAGCAGCATTTTACATTTCCATCACAATAGCCTATAGATTAGAAAATAAGTATTTGTTCTGTAAGCATAACACAATTCCTTAGAAAAAATTGCTCATCAGTTTTGTTCATCAATCAAAAAATTGCTCATCAATTTTTCTCATCATCAAAAATTCCTCATCAGTCTTTACCAATGTAGTAATTTAATGGAAGCTTAGCAAACAGAGACAGCTGCTGAATAGTAGCCATAAAGTGATGGACAGCAGTATAATCTGCAGGCACACAGCATGAAGGCTGGAGCCTTCCCATAGAGGCCAGTGGACCTTGGAAGGTACCATTGGACCAAGTAGATGGAGCAGTGGAAGGAACAATGTCCACTGGGAGGGAAGTGGGGAGGGGTGGAATGAGTGTGGGGGTATGGGAATGGATTGATGACAGACACATGGAGAAGGGTGATGGGGTCTGCAAAGGGGGTGGTTTTGGAATGTTAATACCTTCCCCCGTTCCTGGGCCTGATCTATATTCACAGGTTAACATGGACTTGCATCAATCATAAAGATGGCACAAGCCCAAGTAGACCTGTTGGGCTGGTATAGAAATGTTTCTAGGGAAATGAAACATATGTTTTCAAGCCCCAAAGAGAACTCATCATGACAAAACTCCTTCAGCATGTTATGCTGAATTGGCCCTTTGGCATCAATCCTACTACCAGAACTAATATTCCATCGGTTTAAGGCCCTTTAAGGTGGCACAAAAACTGGCTTCTGCTGGGCTGCTGCCACTGCAGTGAATCTAGCAGGCCACTGCCATAAATGGTGAGGGACACAGTGTGTGTGGTGGCATCTCTGGAGGTGATTTCCCAGTACTGGAAATTCGATGGGGGCATCACGCAGAGGGCATTTTGGAGTAGATCAGGGAGGGCAGGGGTAGAAAGTGGGCTATAGGATGAGGAGGGTCTCATGACATTTAAACACACACTTGATCCTAATCCCCACTTTTGGGCCAGCCGAGTCCCCTTCTCTCCTTGGACACATGCCAGAAAAAAATAGCTGGCATGTCTGAGGAATACATATCTATCTACATTATTCAGTCTGAATAATGTAACTATTATTACATTTAATAATAATTCAGTCTGAATACCCTACCATAGTATGTAATGTAATCTCTGTTGGCGCAATTGCAAGGTATACATTGGCAGGGTATAGGATGTAGCAGTTAAAACCATTTCAAACAGGTGAAGGAAGGATCTCTATTCCAACATACTGAACTGGTACATGTTTAGTTCACATTTTAATTTCCACTTAACAACAGACACATACAGAAGTCAACATTACTTTCAAGTCTGCTTTCAAGAGTTTTCCATTACTGTACAACACACATACACTTTTAAAATCTTCATTAGCATTTCATGTTTGCTTGTTTATTTGCTGTTCTCTTGCATGCAAACCAATGTTATAATGTTAAAGAAATTACTACCCCTTAAAAGAAGGTGCTGTTATACTACAGAAATTACTCACCAGAATGACTGTTCCTTTTCAGGTAGGCATTGGATGTGGATTTTGATTTAGAAGTCAGGTAAGTTGAATTTGAACCAATGGAACTAGAAGACAAGGATTTCCCCAGATTGTCAGAGCTTTTCTTAATGATGTTCGTTGCTGTTTTGCTCCAGTCTGAAAAAATAAATGAAAAAAATAAATGAGATGTTTGTATTTTAGTGTAGTTTTAGTTTAAAACAATGCACTGTAGGTATAATACTGACAGCCCAATCTGGTAAAACTCCTCTGGTGCAAATGCAATTGTATCATTGTGGTGCCCACCAACATGGTGCTTGAAACACCAATGGGGAGTTTCAAGATGGAGAAAATGGAAACTTTATTCCATCGTCTTGGGGTAAGCCAACACTGCCTTGTAGCATCCTACGTGTGCACCAGGTATTTTGCTGGTGCAGATACAAGAGGACTCAGTTACAAGAGGACTCACATACAAGAGGATTCAGGTAGATTAATAGCAAGAAGAGGGATAGGATATGGAAGAACTGCTACCACCCTCTTACTGATCTTACTACGCCACCCCTCCCCACTCTGTTTCCACCTTTTCCCTTCCCCTTCCCCTTCATTGCTCCCACCCATCTACTGACACCAGGACTTCTCAGGAAACTGCTGGGACATGGCTACAGCCACTTTCAGCACTGTCTAGATGCACAGAATGGTAGACTGCATTTTGTGACCATCATGAAGCACACTGCCCACAGAAACATGGATTTCAGTAACACAATTCTCATTAGGACTGGGCCCTTAGTAAAAAAAAATTAGGATTAATTAAAAAGCAAGTTGCCAATTGATTCATATTGGAGCGAGGAAGGAATTTCCATGCCTGTCTAATGGGAAAGTTGCCAAGGACTTGTGCTGCTGCTTTTACCTGAGTTGTCTTAGCCTGAACCTGCCACAAAAGCATAAGCTTTTACCTGAGTTGTCTGCCAGCCTGAACCTGCCACAACAGAGATGTCGTCTCCATTGCTTCTGTACATTTTCTTTCATGGCACAGTGGAATATAAATATAAACAAACCTGAAAGCATTTCAAAAAAGGATAAAGTGAATCAAGACATCTGACAACTGTAATATCAGAAAAGCATGGTCAGGAGAGTGATTTTTCTCACTGGCACTCTGATTCTAAATATGGTGCAGTGCCCATTCTGCAAACATGCAAAACATGAGCCCAAATCTATTATTTCCCCACAACAGGGGTATATGCGCAGGAAAAGAGTGTGCTGCTTCCAGTGGAGGGTATAGTGCTGTGATGGCTAACCTTATCGGCACCGATAACTGATGGTGCCCAGCGCACATGCCTGGAACTTTAGGCGTGTGCATTGTGCCAGGAGTGTCCTAAGTATGCCCAGAGTTCTGTGTATGCCCAGAGCTCTGGGCATGCACACTGGACTCTTGTATGCTCTGCTCTGAAGAGGAACAGGGTGCTCCTCTTTGGAGCAGAACACAATTGTGCTCAGCACGCCTTCCCAGGCGTGCACTTCCCAGGCGTTCCCAGAGTTCAGTGCACTTCTGGCCGAATGCAAATGTCTAGAGCTCTGGGCACCAGTGCCATCAGTTGGGTCTGCTCTGAAGAGACTGGTTGGAGCTCAGAGCTCTGTGTATGCATGCTGGGCTTAGAGCGCTTGTCTGGGGGTGCTATGGCCACATACCAGCAGAGAGGACCACTATGGCATGCGTGCCATAGGTTTGCCACCACTGGGGTAGTGGATGACAGGCTTTGGAAGAGAAAGGAGACTGAAAATTCTGTAAACCACAATTGATCTCCTTGGACACTTTATCTTGCACAAGTCCAAGGTCCAAAAGGAGATGGAGAGGTTAATGATGGAGGGGATAGGACTCAGCATGCCCCATCAGAGCCAGATCCACCACCTCTAACAGTCTCCTTGCCTCCATTCTTCTCTCCTCCACCCAGTTTTGCCCTTGCTACTGCCGTAGCTTTACCTGCTCTGCTATCTGTGGCAGTGACCAATAACAGACAAGGACTACAGGTCAAGAGACACTCTTTCAAGTGAGGTTTCCTCTTTTCTTTAGCAGGGGGAGAGTAACTGGCCCTCCACACCCCAACAATGTCTGTTCTAGTGGCTTCTGCTGGTGTTCTTTTTGCGCTTTAGATTGTGAGCCCTTTTGGGACAGGGACCCATTAGCTATTAATTAGCTATTATTTTTTTCATTTTCTTGTAAACCGCTTTGTGAACTTTTCACAAGTTCTGAAGAGAACTTTTCACAAAGTTCACAAAGCAGTATATAAATACTGTAGATGTAGATGTAGAGCTGCTGCCTTTTGTGGCAGCGCTTCCAAAATAGCTACTGTTGGAGCGCTGTGAGTTCTGTTGGCAGCCATTTTATAACAGCAGAAGCCTTTTCTACTTTTAATAAATCCCTAACTCCCCAATAGCATTTTGCCTCTTATCATTATGACTATAATCTCTTCATATCCTTATGTTAGAACTTATCATATAAGAAATTACTGTATACTACAATAATAGCAAAGGCATTTTTATTATAAATAATATTTTATGATACTTCCAAGCTCTTGCTAAATACTAAATATTCCAAGTAACAACATAGGATAATAAGAGCCATATTGGATCAGAACAGGACAACTGTTCATCTAGTCAAGCGGTCCGTATCTCAGTGGTGCTCCAGTTGCCCCATGGAGCTCATGAGACAACATGATATCTGCATCCCATTGCCACAACCTCGCATCTGGCATTCAAAGCTGTCACTTCTAAGCAGGAGCTGCATAGATTAATCAGGACTACATGTTCATCTGATGTTTGAAATTGGGAATGAGAAACATACATTTTGACATGGGCTTTGTAAATTCAGCCACTTCTGATTTCAGAGGGGTAGCTTTATTGCAGTCTGTTACAACAAAGAATAAAAGCATACAGATACATGGACCAAAAGAAGAAAACTGTAATTATTTGGCAAAAGCCATGAAATCCATGAGGTGCCATAGACGTGTGACATTTCTAGGCAAAACCTAAAATGTATAAAAGATATAAATAGTAATTAATTACAATAATAATAATTGGTATTAATGCAATTAATCATTACTTATTCTGTTATACATGGTCACAGTTTTTCATGCTGTATATACTGCAGTTTTGATTTAAAATGTTGCAGATGTACCGTACCTCTTACATTGCATGGCCTTCTGGCTCTTCTAGTACAATCCTATCTTTTTAACTGATCTTTGTACAGATTCATCCACTTGTTTGCTTTGTTTATTCAAAATGATGACTCTTGCAAAATGTTGGCTTACCTTGCAAAGAGTTGAAGATACAGAAGAGGTACACAAAAGGGAGATACAGTGGCCCCCAGGCAAAAAAGGCAAAGCCCCATGTCATGCCAAGCAGGAAGGTCAAGCTAATAACACTACGCAGGTTCCTCAGGATCTCTTCCTGCATAGTCCGATTGCTCCGTTTTCCATTTCTCCCACATATTTGCATCATTACCACTACAAACATGGCAATGTTCATGAAAAACATGATTCCAAAGTAGGTAACACAGGTCACATAGAACACAATACTGTGCTTAATCCAGCAGCTGAAAAGAAATCAACCAGTGTTAGTTACTCCAATGTAATAAAATCAGTTTTCTGTTTTCTCTGATTCACACATTACTGTGGTAGCCTGGTCACTGCCTTCCCATGGACTTGAGCATGTGTGAAAAGTGTTCAGACTTCACCCAGCAGTAGACTCAAAATCCATGGATATTGAAATCTGAGGATTTCAAGCACAGAAATAGGAAGGGCCCACTAAATCTTTTGGGCCACTGTAGGAAACAGATTGCTAGACAAGGAAGGGATTTGGCCTGATTCAGCAGAACTTTTCATATTTTCTTATGCAGTAATTTTATACAAAATACAAATACTTACAATTCATCTCCACCTTGTCCTTTGTTTTTGCCATACAGCTCTTTGCTGTAAATAAGATTTGCATTTGTGTTTGTGCTCGCTAGAACTATTACTACTACCACTGCTGGTAAACCTATAATAAAAGGAAACATGAAGCTGAAGATAATAAAAGCATCAACATTGCCATGGTAGATCAGAACATATGACAAGGCAGGTAAATTTTGCACTTTGACTGCAATCCTAAAGACACTTTCCTGGGAGTAAGACCCACTGAACACAATGGGGCTTACTTTTGAGTAGACATGGTTTGGATTGTGCTCATAGTATCCTTTTAAATAATATCAGTAAAAGTATTTCAATGGCAATTCTTCTCTACATATAGTCACATATTTAGGTGACTGTCAACATTCGCTGATATTTCTCTGAGTTTTCATATAAGTACAAAACATATTTGGAATTGTCAGAGATCATGTGTGATTTTCGACGTTCACCACATTGTAGACATTTGCTGAGGTATATAACTGACAGGACGCAGAAGATGAAATCTTAGTTGATGCTTTCTGCTTTGTTTCCAAAATAGCTTCAATTTAGTAGTGGAGATAAATGACCTAAACTAAGTGCCTTATCACAACACTGACATGTTTGTGGATTGTATCCATTTACTTAACAATGCGGCTCTAAGCATGGATTTGTTTTTTTCACTCTGTTCTGAGTGGAGAAAGAATTTAGAAGAATTTAAATAGATTGTATTTTGGAATTGCAGATTTTTAAAGACAGTAAAGGTTTGGCTTTAAACAAAATTTAAAAGCTTAATCATTTTTCCACCTAGGACAGTACTCTCTAGTCTGATAGGCACTACTCCAGGAATTCATAGGTCTATCCTAGGGACTGAACCTAGAATATCCTAGTGATTGAACCACACATTGCATGTGAGACGTATGTTTTATCCCTGCATTGATCCTCCTCTCCACAGTTGCAAAAATATTTTCTTCACAGAAGAGATAGACCTGAAGGATGCAGGGCTGTGGATTAAGTCCATAACTTATGTTAAAGGAAGCTTAGGTGGTTGCCAGAGAATGTAAAAAATGTGTCTTTCCCCCTTTTCTCCTTCCTGAAATCTGTATGAAGATGAGCTATTTTTATTTTTACATTGCAGAATCACAATGTACTGTAAACTCTGTAAACTGTGACAAGCATCTCCCCTACCTCAATTTCCCCTCACCTCAAATTATACCTTCAACATTTCATAGATCCTGAAAGCTGCTTGCCAGAGGGCTTTTTTTGGTAATTCACTTTTTTAATTTACTAACAAATATACTTCTGTGTGCCTGGGAAGTTGGTTGAGTATGCAACAACCACTGCCTTGTCTGTGGGTGGCCTCATTTTGCTGCCAAATTGAAAGGCACTACACCACCCAGGTTCAGTCTTAGAACTTTTAGGACTTGTTTAATCACTATATAAGGTTACAAAAAAATACATTCCAGCTCTAGGGCTTAGATATTTAGATTCATTCCACCGTTAGTGAATCGTTGTGTACTTCGACTTTGGATCATTGCTTAGTATATTGTTTTTGTGCAAAATACTCTGATAACGGAGACCAATGATGAGAACAATTATGATTCTGTGAAATTTGCCTTAAAAATAAATTGCAGCTTTATCCATTCTTTATGGCTTTGTGGTTTATTTTTTTGCATTATTTTTCACACAATACTTGTATTCAAGTGCTCAAAATTTTTTCCAGAAGCCAAAAGTTCCACTTGTATTTAAAAAATGAATAGATGCCTTGTTTCATGAATTGCAGTTATTTATCAGTATTCCCTTCAGTAGATGACTATACACTGAAAATTAGCTTCTCTGGGCAACCTGATGTTATGTTCTCATAAACACTTTTGAAACTCATGCATACCATAAAAGGATTGGAATAGAAAAATGTAAGAACAGTAAGATTTCCATTGCTGGTCAGTAGAATACCAGAGAATAGAAAAATCTAACATCTTTTAATTACTATAACATTATACCTTGTGTAGTGAAGAAAAAAATCCAGAGAAGTGAAATCGAAACATAAACCTAAATTTAATTTAAACTATATTCTCCAGTGATTGCAATTTTGATATAATTAGTAACGTTAAGCAGAAATGAAATATAAACAAACCAAAGTACTAATTTAGAAGCTGTATATTACTTACCCCAGCCAATTATGCAAAATTTTAGTATGTATCGGCGAATGTAGGTATTGAACACTTTCACTAGAGCTATATACATGTGAACAGCTTCCAAGCCCATCCATGTAAATGTTGCCAGAAGGAAATAGTGCAAAAGAGCAGCGATAGCAATGCAGAGGCCTTCTACATCAAATGATGCAACCCATCCATCGAGGAGGAAAACAAGATTTAAACATAGCAATGCGGTGCTCAAATTCATTAGGATTTTGGAGGGATAATCCCTTCGCAATTTTCTGTGGGTAAATGAACAGCAAACTATGTCATAATAATCTTGGATAAACATTTTGGATTTCAAAACTACCAAGGACAAAGTCTGATATAAGTAGGTATGTATGCCCATGGAACAGGTTTTAAGTCCATTAGTAAATTTGTGTGTAAAAGCTCCATTTTGGACCAAGACTTGTGTATTTACCAGCATGTTATTTCCTTTTCTGATTCTTACAAAGAGCAATGTTTATTTTCTTGAATATCTTCATTCTTTGAATATAACAAAATTCCAAGTTTCACATATGGTCACCAGTTAACGCAATATGAAGAGTTTCTTACATAATTATTGATGTTCCTGATCCATACATACAACTGCAAATGTTTCACATTGCTTATACATATTATACTGCTTATACATATTAACCGTATGCAGCCAGAAAATATTTTCCCATACCTTTCCCAAGCCTCCTGAGCTGCCTTCCTCTCTCCCAAACCTTGGCTGGAGATAGCACAAGCTTTTTTGATTATGCTGTGGAGGAGGGGGTAGGACTAGCTCTAAGGGCCCAGACCTATACAACTTTCCTGCTTTGATGCAGCTGTGCAAACAGGGTTATGGAGGCCTCCTCAAAGTAAGGGAAAGTAAGGGAAAGTTTCAAAGTAAGGGAAACATGTGTTCCCTTACTTTGGGGATGCACTGCAGTTGTACTGCCACTGAAAAAGATGGATTAGTTGCTTGCTTTAAAGAACATAATGAAAATTATTTCAGAATAGACAGGGATAGGCGTGATTTGAAAATAACAGTTGAATTCTGGTTCACAAATTTTCTAATCACAATCTAAACTTTAAATCTACATCTTATGTGTTATTCTAGAAACATTTAGAATGAAAAATGGACAGATTGAAAAAATTATTGGTGGTATTAAAAATAATGAGCTAGAAATTCAAATACTTACTCAAAGGCAATGTATGTCAGAAGAGTTGCAGCTGAAAATATGGCTGATATTCCACAGCCAATGTATGTTATGAAAGTGAGAACTTTAGTGTTTTCAGGACCAATCTGTGAAACACTTCCTGGCAAATCCTATATATAAAGTTAAAAAGAAATTGAAACTGTTGGAAAATAGTTTTAGGAAGGGGAGTAACAATTTTTATCCTGTGACAACATCAAAAGAGAAAATTCTAGACAGTTTTGGCTAGAAACATTGCATTTGTATTTAGTACATAGTTGTTACACCTCTGGTTTCCTTCCTATAGCTCCTGAGAAAAATGCAGAGGTTAATTAGTGCAACAGATGGAAACAACATTGATATATCAGTTTCTATTGTTCATAACTTGGTTCAGCATCCAGATCTCAAGTTCCTTTTGTGGGAAATCCACAAATTTTGGATTTATGTTTTGGAGCCATGATTTCCTCTCCTGTACACAGAATCATGCTTTATAAGATGCCAGAATGATGTCAAAGGACTCTATTACACATGACATTCTCCTACACAGAGGCGTAGCTAATTATCATGTAGACTGCTACAAAGGTCAAAATGTTGCTCTGGAAGTGATGTCACAACCAGAAGAGATGCCATCCCCAAGTATTTTAAAAAAGAAAATAGGAGAAAAGCATGCCTCCTCCTGCTCAGCACCCACGACCACCCATTTGCTCTGGTAGTGGCATAGCTAAAGCACCTGTTTGCTATCTGGAGTTGATGAAGATATTGTTGCCCTCCCACCCCGCAACAACAAAATGAAATTTAATTAAGTAAAAAAATGGAAATTGTGTCCCATTGTTTAGGGAAACTGTTCTGGGGCAAGGAGAAATAGTTATTCTTTCCCTGCTAAATATGAGGAGTACCCCTCAGAAGTGCCTGTATAGCCAGTTAGCATGGGTAACTGTACTATGATATATGCATATGGAAATGATTCATATTAACACCTTATTAGTTTCATACAGTATCAGAATTGCATCTCATTGGCTCTCAGAGCAATCTGTATCATGGGAAAATTCGAGTTCAAAAAATTCCATTTTTTGTTCTATAGACTTTTGTGTTTTCATTTTCTGGTTAATTGACCATAAGGTTTGATAGAATATAGTTATTGCAATGCAGTTTCTTTCATTGCATCCTGCATTAAATTACCTTTCCAATGATATATAACATGGTGTATTATCATTCATATTTATCCTGTTTTTAGTGTATAGCCACTAAAATGGTGTCTCTAACTATGCTACTGCTCCTACACAATTTTTTTACCACATAAAGAGGGGAAAACATAACATGCCCATATTTCAGTGCAGGCATTTCTTCCCATTCATTCAGCAGATGAAGGAATATCCAGCCTCCATACAGGTGAATCTGGTGGTGTACACATGTCACACTAATTCTAATCTGCATTTTCCCCATCCTGATATATAATGGATGGGTTTAGATTTTGAAGGTGACAATTTTTTGCACATAAATCATCCTTCATACAATTTACAATCCAATAAGAATCTGAAGAAAAAATGTTGTGAATGAAAAATACCAGAAATATTTAATCATCAGACTGGGAGGCTGCCTGGATTCCAGACTTTCTCCTCATTTCCGAATCTCTACAGAAGCACTCAGAGCAGGAAATACAATACACCAAGCAGATGTTAATGACTGCCTCCTCCCTGTCCCAACAAGAACATGCAAGCAAAAGAAAACAAGCCTGAAGAACGTAAAAAAGGCTTGAAGTATTTTTCATATTTAACTGAAGTGCAAAAAAAGATGTGAGAAAGTGCCTGAGAAAGCCAAATATTGAATCTTACAGCTCGAATGTGCTATACAAAAAGAAAAAAACACACCTCCATTCTCACTCCATCCACAAGGTGGGGGTGGACAGTGTCCTAGAAGGGGGCAGGATCAGCAGCACTGGTACATACTAAATCCAAAACCCCATCTCAGACCTGAACACACCACACAAGGCAACTTCTGATTTGTGCCTGCTATTTAGCAAGCATAGATTCAAGTTCCCCCACCAATTATGTGGGACATTACCTGGAAACAAACAAACGTCCCTTTACTTTGAAGAGACCTTCAGCCTGTACTGAGCATACTCTGTGGCCAGGCTGGAGATGCTACATCTGTGCAGGGTGACTATATACAAAAGAATGAAGGACAGAATGCCTCTGTCCATAGAAGAAGGAATTTAGGCAGGTTTAGCACATCATAGAAGAGTTTAAAAAGCAGCACCTGCCTCAATTCCCTCTTCTATGCAATGATTAAAGATACAGACTCTTTGTCCTCCATTCTATATGGTCATCCTGCATCTGTGTAGGTTAGGATTAGACTGTCTGTTTGGTTCCCAAAAGTGGACTGATGAATACTGAAGTGGGATTCTGATGTGCATAAGATGCTTATCAGCACAGAACATTATGGATAAGGAAGTGTCTTCACACTTATCCTTCAATCTAAATAGCAAAGCACATATTTATTTTTCCTTGTTGGGATCACTGTATGGTATGAATACTCTTGATTAATTTGCATGATGCTTGGCATAAACGTCTTTGTATCGGGGCCATATTGTGGTGCACTGTAGATAAAAATTTGTTCTAAGAAAAGGATTCTATGAAAGAAAAGGAATTTGGTATGCAATTCCTCAAGAAGGAGCTTGGTTCTAAGGAAAACTGTGAAATAAACTCAAAGAAGACAGCAGGTTAAACACACATTACATTTTCTGAAATCGCAGATATGTGAACAAATGGGATTTGCACTCACCATAAGTACCCCAAAGTGTGTAAGATGATTGCATAAGCAAACAGTCTCATTCTCATTCAATTCTGATTGTGCAACGCAGCCTGTAGTATTCCACCCTCCTTGGCCATCTATAAATCAATGAAAGCAGAAATGCAAGTTGTTACAATACAAAAAAGATGGGCAAAATCCAGAGTAACTACAGGGAGTCATTGCTCCGGTATAAGAACAACTTACTCTGGATTCCAATATGAATTTCCCATAGGTTTTCACTACATGGTGCAGTTACTACAGGTGCATGTAAAGTCTCTTACGTGAGTTACTTAGTTACTCTGGATTTGGGGGGATGTATATTAGGTTCAGTCCTGCAAGTCTTGTATAATAACTCACTTCTTCCTCAAAGCAGAAGCTTTGTAACAAGTATTGAATTTAAATGTAAAATCATGCTCTTTTAAACATATGAGAAAAGATCTGTCAAGTTTAATCCTAAACTTATAATTGATTAAGCTATAATCCTAAAGACACTTTCCTGGGAGCAAGCCCCATCAAACACAATGGGGCTTACTTTGAGTACACTAGGATTGTGCTCTAATGCCCATATCCTAAAGTCAAATTAAGCCCTTTGCGATGGAGCAGTTAAGGTGACTTTCCATAAGATAACACTAGAGAGTGATGTAACTGCATGGACCTGTAACTGCTCTGGATTTTGCCCCATGTCTCACTGACATTAATTGGGATTTGCCCACAAGAAAGTATGCCTGGGTCAGAACCATGTTTTGTTTTGCTTTTGCTCCTAGAGAATTTCCTTTTTAAAAGAAAGGACCTCTGTTTAAATGTTACTTACTGTTTTTCTTCATATCCCAAAAGACACAGGTAGGTTCCTACATGTTTACAAAAAATGAGAGAGAAATAAGAGCACATGTTTCGATTAGTGTTTTATTCTGATTATTGTATTCTTCCACTGTTTTAATGTATTTAACGAAACTTGGTAACTCAAGATACTGGGACATTCAGAATAAAAAGCTTTTAATCAGTAAATCAGGATGTTTTATGAAACTGTTAAGGCAACATTTCCATTCAAATTAGTTAATAATTTAGGGTGCCAATATTAAAGTTATGACTGCTCCCAGTCATCTACAATGAACAAAATTGTGGTTTTTTTTGGGGGGGGGAAATCTTGGATTTTTCCTCACATTTGTTGGCATAAAGTAAAAATTGGGAGTGGCAGTTTCAGGAGCTAATTGGTAGCTGAGAGATTAGGGAACACAATGTTTTCTGTACCAGCTGTTTCTTTCCTTGGTAATCCCCCCAAAATGTAACTTCCTGTTTTTAGGGAAAAACAAGCCCCAGGCTATTATTTTTGCAAATATCTCTTTTAATTGTGCACTTGCAACATTCATCCTAAAAACAAATCTAAATAAAACAACATTTCAGCCCCTGTTAAACTGTGGATACTTCACATCGCCCAGAGCTTATGTCTGCTGTATTGTACCCTGGCAGTTCTTAGAAAATTCAAATAAAGTGTAAATGCCACATATTCTTAAACATTCATGTACATATGTTTTGAGAATCCCAGATGGAAGAGGATGGCAGACATATGCATAGCTGTTGCCTACAATTCTATGTTACAAAGTTCCTGTAAGGAACAACAGTTTAACAGAGGTGCAACTGCAGCATATGGAACCACTTTGGATGACACCCCTACCAGGAAAACTACTAAACCTAGCATGATTTTCTCTTTTTGCAGATGCAATACTATTTAAAATTATTATTTATAGTACTTAAAATATTAGTGATATAGAAACTGTGTGATTAGAGGCAGTTCAGATGTTCTGTTTCTCCCCCACCCCCCAAAAAAGTTTGCTAGGAAGGGTGTGATATGCATAACCTTGCGTCTAAAGGGCTGTGAGTGGCATAAGTGGTTAAGACACTGTGCCTGTTAACCAGTAGGCCAGGGTTCAAGACGCAAGTCCCCACAAGACAGGTGAGCTCCTGTCCTTAGCCCAGCTCTGTGACGCAGCTGGAACCAATTGTATCAGCTCTGCCGTTCCATTGGACTATTTCAATGGCGTGGAGAGGGGGATTTGCTGCTTGCTTCTAGTCTCCATTAGATAGGCTGGTGGGAAGGTATCAGAATCAGCCCACATAGCCACACTTAAAATAAATTTTTGATCTCTATCTCTAAATTTCTCTAAATTTTTGATCTTCAGTGTTTGATGGCTAGATTCATGAAATCGAGGAGACACTCCCCCCCAGTTACATTTCTGTTTCCTTTCATCTTGGCAGTAACACTGAGGAAACCTCTTTCACCTCTGATTTCATTGGGCTGGGAAAGTCACCACTAGTGATCTTTTGAAAATCAAACCAAACAGAAGATCAATATTTCTTACCTGGAGTTTAGAATGCTTAATAGTATGCTTAATTTTAATCTTCACAGCATCCTGAAGGTCATGGATGGTAATATTGCCAATACTGCATGCCACCACATAACTGGTTAAATTGGGGTGAGTTTCTGCGTCCTTTGGAAATTAATTTTATAGCAAAACTATTATTTCTGCACATTGCCAGAATAAATAAGTTGTCAGCAATTAGTACTTAACACAGTCCATTATAAGCACATCCTGTTTATAACATTACTCTGCAGCTTTTCCTCACAGAAAACTTTGCTGTCTCCCTTTTTATCGCAATTTCAAGTATTATTAAGAACAGCTTGTGCAGTACTTTCCAAAAAAGGTTTCACTCAATCATTTTTTTCCCTGAGGCTAACCAGAGTTAAGCCTCAAACAATGCTGATTGGCATCCACCTCTGACATAATTAGATCACTTCCGAAACAAAAAATGCGTTAGTTTGTTTTATCTTATCAACAAAATAGCCTTAGAGAAAAGGCGGTTGTAATCTTTATTTTTTGGCAATACTGATGCTTCTAATATTTATTCTTTATAACAGCACATGCTACCAGATAATGACTGTCCAAAACATAATGGACTGGATCCAAAGAACCACATGTGGTTTACAATACGAAATCAGGCCTTTCCACTCCTTCTCCTCATTGCAGTCCATGCCTCCCAAATCCACAAGGGTTAAGAGGTCTTCCAGAACATACAGCATTGAGAATGGGGTTGATGTTGGAAGTGGAAATTTGCCAATTATCCTGCACAATTTTCCTGTCTTGTCCTGTGCCCAAGGGATACTAGGCAGCTAAAAGGTCATAGTAAATTCCATAGTAAAACATTAGCAACTCAACTGCAGACTGAAACAAAGATGTTCCTAGTAATGGTTTGCAAAAAAGTTGCCTATTGCAACTTTTGATCTTTGAAGTCTCCTCTATAAAATCACATAAGGAAGGATATGCAAGTCACTCTCAGGAAAGTGAGAGCAGAAGAGGGGAAGGTAGGGGGTGCATTGTGGATGGGTGAGTTTAATCCAGAATGAACAACTTGTATCAAAATGCAGTTCTTTTTCGGAGCCTCCTTACATGCTCCTTTTGTTTCCCTGGACATGTGCCAGCTATATTGGGGCAGATCTAAGGAGACCTATAGGCAGTTGAGGGGATTATGGATCAATGGGTTTATGACCTTAAGAAAAATATTTTTCCTTCCAAGCCTCCTGATTGCATATAGGAGCAGCTGTATGCTATTAAATATGCAAAATCTGAAGGCTCTACAGATACTGTTGGGTACAGTTCAGATGGCAGTAGAGGAACACGGTGATTTGCCAAGTTAGATTTTATTTAATAGCCAGTCACAGTGCCAACAAAAGATATAATATATGCAAGCACAATACTGCTGAGTTCCACAGATACACTGAAGACAAAGGTCACTCAAAATTATTTATACAAAATAGCTGCTCATTGAAAAAACAAAGCTTCTTTTTGAACAGTACAAAGTAAAGGAATATTTTGCCAGTGGCTGAAGGCTTTCTAAAGCTCATTACTTATTTGTAGTAGGAAGGAAAGAGAATATAGACAGTCATTGTTACCTTATGATAATGTACTGATAATCAGTAATTATCCCTTACAGCCCAATCCTATGGGCTTGTAGCACAGGCAGAATAGATAAGCAATCTATCAGTGCTTCCTGTTTAACGAAAATTTTAAAAGTACTTATTTATGGAAGTGCCCAAAGTTGCATGCTCCTGGGGTACAGGTGGGACGGTTGAATACTTATTCCCTTACCTAGAAGTGACCTTCACAATTCCTTCCTCCCCATTGCAGAATGCAGTGATAACCATTTTGGCAAATCTACATTGGCGGGTGTGGGGGTAGGGGTGGGAGGTTGTTGAAATAAATAAGACTGACTTCTAAGGCTGCTATCCTGAGATGCTGTCTGAAGAGTAGGTTCTATTGACTACAACGTGACAATATCACGTTGTATATATCACAATATATATTTTGAGTAAACATGCATCAGATTGTGCTGAAAGGCTCTCACATTTAAACTGAACGTAGTAGCATCAGAATAGATTTCAGCTACTATCACACATGGATATATTATTCAGTTTTTACTCCCATGAATATATAGTATCAGTCTCAGAGCCATAATAGAACATAAACTGCAATGTGATTGCACACTTCTTTACATTTCTAAATGTACATTCTTCTTACATTTCTTTCTCATTTTATAAGCAAAAGAAACAGTGCAATCCTTACCTGCATGTAAACTGGTTTACTCTTAGTGAGTAACACAGTGGAACTTCTGAATAAACATACAAAGGATGGGAATGTCAGTCACTGAAGACATTGAGGCACATTTGTGCTTACCTGGAATAGTCCATTTTTATTGAAAAAGGTAAATTGAGCCCTGGATACAGCTTCAAGTTCTTCTTGACTTAAGTTTTCCAATAAGCTCTGAGGCAATTCAATAGAAGCCAGGTAATTTTCCAGGTTTTTCTCAAAATCAATCTGGAATACAAAATGAGAAAAGAGATATCAAAACAAAAATAAAATATCTTACTCATACTTAATGGAATGCTCATCAATATTAATCCATAGTTATGTAGTTATAAACTTACAATGCAATCCCAACAGGCCTCTTAAGTCACTTGCACTGGCCCAGGTGTGTCGCAAATGTGCCAAAAAGCATGACTGCCAACACCATGTTGGGGTGTTTTGGGGTGGGAGGAAAGCAAGTGAAGAGCATTCCTGGGAGTGGGTGAGCAGGGAGCAGTAGACATGGCTGGGACTCAGTACCTGTGCTGGATCCAAGCCCTTTCAGTGCAGTGCAGAACAACCCAAGGCTGCTCTGGTCTGCCTCAGTTCTAAGCCTCATCTTGGGGTGGCTCAGTTCAGAGTAGGTTCATTGGGGATGCCAGTGTGTTTCAGGGTAAGGGAGAAAGTTCCCCTTGTCCCATGACAGCACAATAGTAGCCCCAATTTAGTGGTGGATGCAGCAGACAAGCCAGCCTGCCAGATTGTGTGCAAGTTAGAATTGTGCTGTTACTGTTGTTTTCAAATGGAGAACAAATTTTAAGGTAATCATAATAATTCTTTTTTAATTTTTATAATAATTTGAAAGCTTCACAAGGCTTTACAGCACCTTCAGAGGCTGCACAGACCTTCCCTGTCCCTCAGAACGCCTTTAGGGGTGGCCCTTAAGGAGCAGCCCTGAGAAAGGCATGCCAATTGAATTATGCAGGGGAGCTGCCTTGGGTAATAGTGCTGTGTCCCCAGCCTGTGTCCAGGCTATGTGCACCCCTTGCCCCCCAGGTACACCACTGCCAGTGGCTTAGCAATGGTTTAACTTGGGGGCAAGGGAACAAATATATGTTTCATTAATGAGAGGAAACCCTTGAGAGTGCCTCTCCCACAGGATACAGTGCATGCTCCAGTGATGCAACAATCCTCCATATTAAGCACATTTCTTCACTGTATATTTTTATACCGTCTAATAGAAGGTAACAATAGTGTTAGATCAACACTGTTCATTGCATTTCAGATGTAAAAGATTTACACTTCTCTCCTTATCAGCATTACCGGTTTGAGCATAAAACAATTCAGGAAAGAAGAAAAACACATTTATCAATGGTGCAGGAAAATACTGATTTCCCTAATTAAAGCAAAGCTATAAACAAGAGTAAATATTTTCTTGTGACTGCATTCATAGATAGGCTAGAAGCCAATATATTGTATACATTTCACTAATGTTTTGCTCATTTATGGATAATTTTTGACTGTTATTGTAAATTTAGACAGCATTAGAAGAGCTTGAAGGCCTGTATCTTATGATACAGGCATGGTGGGAGGTTCATAATGCTGCATGGTGGCGAAAAAAAAACAACCTTTAGTATAAGTTTCTGGTGACTGGGGAACAAAAAACTCTAGACAAGTAGAGCTCAAAGACTTTACATTAAGAACCTGTGTAAACTATTCAGTGGAGTCAATGGAATTTCTGCAAATACAAATTATTAGAAGGGAAGCTTGCTATGATGTGTCTTGTACCTGAAAGTCAGAAGCATTGTTCTGTGGACCAACACTGAAGGTGGAACCAATGAATGAAGTTGAATTAAGAGATGAAATGCCAAGTGCCAAGTTGCGTGTAGAGATGCTCATAGAGGGGCCAGTAAACTGAATCTTTAATGCTAAGGCATCAATAGTCTTTATTGCTCTAGAATCAAGCACAAAATGAATGATTTAAATTTGAAAAGATTGTCATTAAAACAATTTGAATAAAAGCATTAAAATAAGCTTCAAGAAAACAGGTGTGAGTAGAGTAACTGGCCCTCCTCATCCACCAGTGTCTTTTCTAATGGTGTCTGCTGATATTCCTTTGCATCTTTTTACATTGTGAGCATTTAGGACAGGGAACCATTAGCTATTTTCTTCGTAAACAGATTTGTGAACTTTTCATTCAGAAATGGTATATACATTTTGTTAATAACAACAATAATATTGTTAATAACAATGACAATAATGTGATGCTTATAAATAATTCACTGCCTTTCTTCCTCATAACTTCTTTTTTGTTTGTTTGTTTATATATATAATAAATTTGTACCCCACCTTTCTCGGGCCATAGTCAACTCAAGTTGGCTAACAAGTAAAACTTATTTAAAACATTAAATAAAACAATTAAAAGCATTAAAACATACATACTGTAAAACATATAAAAACCATAACCCCCCAACCTCAACAAAAAACTTTTTGAAATAGAAAGTTTTTAGGCTCTGTCTGAAGCTCTGTATCAATGTAGCTGTCCTAAGTTCAAGGGGAAGTTGAGTTCCAAAGCCGGGATGCAGCTACCAGAAGGTCCTATTCCTTGCCGCTACATCTCTCACCTCCCTTGGTGGTGGCACAGTCAGTTGGGCCCCATCTGATGACCTTCGGTGATGGGTTGGATTGTACAGAAGAAGGCTGTCCCTCAGATACCCTGGAGCAGAGCCATTTAGGGCTTTTAACGGTCAGGACCAGCACTTTGAATTCAGCCTGGAAATGAATGGGCAGCCAGTGTAGTCACTGAAGCTGTGACCTGACAGAGTCAAACTGACGAGCCCCAGCACACACACAGGGCAATGCATTCTGGACTAGTTGGAGTTTCCGGACCATCTTCAGAGTAAGTCCCATGTAGAGCGAATTACAATAGTTCAATCTTGTTGTCACTAGGGCATGGGTCACCGTGACCAGATCAGAGCAACTCAAGTATGGTTTCAGCTGGTGGATCAGCCGAATCTGAGCAAAGGCTCCCCTGGCCACAGCCGTCACCTGGGACTCCAGGAGCAGCTGTGAATCCAGAACCCCCAAGCTCCGGACCTGCTTTCTCAGAGGGCGTGCAACCCCAGCCAGAACAGGATGATATTCCAATACCCGAGTCAAGGACTTCCAGACCAGGAGAACCTCTGTCTTATCAGGATTTAACTTCAGCTTGTTCACCCTCATCCAGCCCCCCACTGCCTCCAGACAGCAATTCAGGACCTCAACTGCCTCCGCAGGAGGAAAGGAAAGATAAAGCTGGGTGTCATCAGTATGCTTATTCCAACCTCCAGATGACCTCTCCCAGCAGCTTCATGTAGATGTTAAATAACATGGGGGATAGAATGGAACCTGCAGCACCCCACACCAAAGAGGCCAGGGTGCCAAACAAGCATCCTCCTGCACCATCTTCTGGGATCTGTCAGCCAGGAAGGAGAGGAACCAATGTAGAATGGTGCCTCCAATCCTCAACCCAGCCAACTGATCCAGAAGGACACCATGGTTGATGGTATAGGCCACTGAGAGGTTCAGCAGGATCAACAGGGACACACTCCCCCTGTCCATTCCCCAGTGTAGGTCATCCACCAAGGTGACCAAGGCAGTCTTCATCCCAAACCCCGGCCCGAAACCAGATTGAAAGGGATCCAGATCATCAGAACTCTCTGAAGCTGGGACGCCACCACCTGCTCAACCACTTTGCCCAGAAATGGGATGTTTGAGACTGGCTGATAGTTGTTTTGATTATTTCAGCTTGAAGATGTTTTAGTCTCAAATGGGATGTTTGAGACTGGCTGATAATTGTTTCGATTATTAGGGTCCAGGAAGGGTTTCATAAGGAGGGCTAACTACTGTCTGCTTTGGTGCAGGAGACAACACCTCCTCCTTCCGAGAGGAATTCATTTTGCCAGTCCAAACCGGGCAGATCTGATTAGCCAAGCTAGGCAAGGGTCTAGTGGGCAAGAAGATGGTCTCACATGACACAGAATCCTGTCCATGTCCTCAGGTTCTACAAGCTGAAAAGAATCCCAAAAGATGGATTTGAGCCAGGAAAGATTTTGAACAAGTCACAGATGAGGCCTCCGAGTCCTTATGCCCACCAGAAGAGCCACCTCCCCCAAACAAGATAAGATGTTTAACGCTTGGAGGGAGAGCTCAGGCACAGCTTAGCAGCTGGAAGGTCTTTCACTCTGCAAGAGAGGCACAGCAGCTCCAGAAGGGGATCAGTGATCAGTTGGGAAGAAAGGTGGTCCTTCTGGCCTGACATGTGAAGAAGCTTCAGAGGAATGTGATGAAGTGAACACTGACGCAGTGAGCTGACTAGCATGGAAAGTGCTAAGGAACTATTGCTGTGCACTTGCACATGGTGGTGGAATTTGTGTTGAGTGGGTACAGTCTGCATCTCTTCTGTGCAATGTATCAGCTCATCCTACCCCGATTATACACGATCAATATATGAGGTTTCAGGTGTTCTTGATGACAATATAGTGCCTGGAGGTAGCTAAATATTCCTCCTCAGTTTATCTTTCCAGAAGCACTTACTGAGAAGATGATGCTGCCAAAACACTATCTGAACTGGTGAGAATATTGGAAAAAATTGTGACCACGGTGGAACCCAAAGAAGCATTGATTTCCTCATCATTCACAATTTTTTTAAGTTTCTGGACAACATCCTGGACTTTGTCAGATGTCAACTGCTGCCCTTCTCCAGTGAGATTCAGAAGCTGATTGGCTATATCAGCAGCATTTTCTGAAAGGAAACAAAGTTCTAGTTAAAAGTGTGAAAAAATATTTTTCTCCAGCTACAAAAGAGTCAAATGTACAAAAAGATGTATCTAGTGTGAATGACAATGATCCAGGTTTTAATCTATAAACGTATATATGTGCATAAGAATAGCTTAAATCTGTGGGCTTTAGTGTGCAGAACTGAATGACAGAGAGCAGATTTATTTAACAATCTAGGACACAGCTAAGTATGTTCAAGGTAACATAAATGAAAGGGTTTAAGAGCATCTGTTCTGGACACTGGCCTTAAACTCTAGGATGACACTTCATATCCTCCAAGAAAGACCAAAAGAAGATTGAGGAACAAGCAAATAATGTACACAATAGAACTTTACAATTATCTTGATTATGGAAAAAATACCAGAACACTTGCCTGTGCAGTTTCTGAGGTCAGGAACGCCCCAGTATGATGTATAATTGTGACTGTCAAGTATACTAAAAGAAAAATAAAATAGGATCTTACAAACTTTCCAATAGTGTTTGGAATAATACAGTTAAGTTTTTTTGTGTTTTTTTAAAAATGAACTGTACCATATCATCCCAACTCATACATACCATGCTTATTTCCTCATCAAAAGCTTCACTGAGCAACAGCATTTCCCTCCCCTCTATGGTGGAATCCTCAGCACCCTCCCCTTCCTTTCCTCGCATCTCCATCTCTGATGTCCCCATTCATGGCCAGCCACTGGATTCCAGCTCTAGGACCCCCTCTCCAGCTCCTGGATCTGTACCAAGTAGGCCTGGCAGGGCTTTTTTATCTCCTCCTCCTTACTGTGCGGATGCAAGCCATCTCTCGAAAATCTGTCATATTAGCGCTGAGAGTCTCATTTTGATCCTCAGGAAAATTAACTCCATTGAATCCAAGTGAGAGATCATACAAGATCTTCTATCCATACATCAAAAGAGACCCCTCCTAGTCAACTCTGGAAAAGCTTCTTCATCTACTGCTTTCTCGTTGTTAACCCACGAGAGCTCCACGACTTCCTCAATTAGGCATCCATCAAGATCTCGGTTTCTTCTTCCTTGTCAAGTGGTCTTCAACGTCCCCCATATTGATGCTGCCTTCTGGAGCGATAAAGTCAAGATCTTGAATTCCATTTCAACTCTTTTGAACTGCCATACCTCCTCCATTGACTTGGACTATTTTTTGGACATACCATGCTTCTTCATTCCTTTACCTTTTCAGTTTCTCTGGTTTAATTACTGATATTAAAAAATTATGGGAAGGGCACGATTTGGGTAAAATTGGTGAGATTCAGGTAGTGGGAACTGTGGATTTCTTTAAGGCCTTTTATCTCAAAGATTGTTTGTGTTTCAGACATTACTTCACACACAATTCTATTTCTATCCTGTGTTAACTAGTGTTCAAGAGTTTTCTGCTCCATTCCTTCTTTTTCTGTGACTCTCTGCTTTTGAAAAAGACACACAAAAGTTGTGCTGGTGTTCCACACCCATCTAGACTGAAAATATCTCTGTGTGAAAATATTACGCATTCACCTGAATTACAACTTGGAACGAATGCAACCACAATGAAAGACAAGTTTCTGCATCCGAGAAATTGTATGGAATAGTGTTTATTAAACAAAAAATTAATTCTGTAAATGAACTGAAGGTCACTTTTTCATCATTGCAGTCTTGAAAAAGGAATTCAATAACGGCTGAAATAACAAAGTTTGGGATAAGGAATGCTAGCAATCAAAGAAATCTTGTGTAGACCCCAGAAGGTTGGCAAAAAAGATAAAGAATAATTGAGGTAGCAAAACTCAGCAGCTCCAGTTTGTGCAGACTATATGGATAGCTCAACAAAAGGTGTTTTTGATACCTAACTGGCTCCCTTACAGCAAATGTTGCTTAGTCAGAGCGTTGTGTTATTATTTCTACAAGATCAACAGACTGAGGAAGTAAGTTGTTCAAACAAAAACTCCAGTAGTTTTCCTGTCCAGCACAAAATATATATTCAGGCAAGTGTTCACATTAGCCCATTTTCTCCCTAAGACAACAGGGCCATGCAGCATATTACTCAAATTAAATGAAGTGATCTGTGACATTGTTTTAATTTTTTAAAGCATTAATAATCTACCCAAAATAAGTTTTATCATAATTACTAGCAAAATGTACCCACGTTGCGGGAGAGGGTATGAGAGGTCAGTGGTGGGCATTAGAGGGCACAGAGCAATGGGCACTGGAAAAACCACCGGGCACCATGGTGGAGTGGCCAGCAGGGACTACTGGGCACCACAGTACAGTGGGGCATCACTGGGCAGCGGGCACCACTAGCACCAGACATCCCTACTGGGGCAACAGGCACCAATGGGTAGTGAGCACCAGGCATCCCTACTAAGCACCAGGCATCCTTACCAGCCACCACTGAGCACCACTGCACAGTGGGCAGCATGCACCACTGTGCACCACTGGGTGCTGGACATTCCTACTGGGCATTACCAAGTTCCCCTGCTAGGCACAGAACACCACCACCAGGTACCACTGGGCAACGGGCACAGGACACCACTGGGCACTAGGTACCACCTGGCAGTGGGCACCACCCAATAAAGGGCACCACTGGACACCAACGGACAACAGGCATCACTGGACATAAATGGGTAATGGGCATCCCTGCTGACCACCTGGGCTGAGAACAGCAGTCAAAAACTTTTCTGAGCACTAAGCAATAGCTCTTACCATGTCCTCGATGCAATCTGAGTTGGGTTCCCATGGCAGGATATGTAATTGGTCAGTGTTGGTCTTGTGTCTAACCAGAAGTAATTTTCAGGACTTTTTTCAGCTACGCATTTTTCTGTAAAAACAATGAACCAGTGAATATAAACAATTGCTTTACCTCTTTTTAAGAAACTCTTGCTAACATCAGCATAAAATAAACATTCTTGGAGCCCGATCCTATCCTCCTACCAGCAGATACAACTGTGCCAAAAAGGCATGGTGGGAAGAGGAAAGATCAGGATGTTTAGAAAGGAAAAGAGGAAATATTTCCACGTAGAGTCAAATGCATTGTTAGTCAATCCACAGATAAATAACCTGTATATGCCATATATAATGGTTGAAAATGTGTGGAAAATGTGTGGCAGGCTTGGAGTAAAACTGCACATTTCCCATGTATCTTTGTACTTGTGTAAAATAATTTTCAGGACCACCTCAAGCATATATAACCTGCATGCGTGCCAGTGTTTATGCAATTGTTCTTCTGAGGCTAGCATACTTCTCCTGGATTGGCAACTGCCATATTGGGAAGGTGGGAATTTAAAATAAAATGTATTTTATTGATACTCACTTGCTCCATGTTTCTTGTTCTATGAGATCAACAATGCTACAAAACTGATCAAAGTTGTTCAGAAATAATTAATCCCTTAAAGTACAATATGGATATCACCACCATCTAAAACAGCATTTTTAGAATTCTGATATTGTTTGAAAAGAAATGTTTTTGGGAGGCTATGAAGAGAAGCATGTTTACTAAGCAAAATACAAAAATACAAAAATGAAGCTTCTCTACTTACCAACTGGATTAACATACACTGGACCAAGGCTCAACCCTTCCCCCATCGTTGCATTGCTGCTTATGAGTTTGTTTCGGATTGTCTGATCTTCTAAACTTACATTGCTAGCAGAACCGTAAACCAAGAGAGCTCGGACATCAAAACTGCAAAGAAAATGGTCCAGGATATGAGCTAGCAAAGTGTCAACATTCATGAAGAAAAACTTAATAACACTCACTCTTATCATTTTTAAAATACATTATCATTCTCCAATGAAAGAAATCATTTTATTCATGGATTCATCAGCAAAAGATCAAACATTCATTTTGCATTTTAGTTTTATTTACCTAAAGTGCTATCTTGATCCTTAGAACTTTGTTCACATTTCTGGGAAATAATCATGATAATTCCTGCCAAAAAGGCACTTGAAAGAGAAGGAAATGAAATGCCTGAAAGTCAAATAGAGATGCTAATAGAGAGGGGATAAATGGCAGATGTCAGATTTTCTTGAAAAGGAATGAAGAACTGATAGCCTCCAACTCACTGAAGTCTGAAATTGAAATAGGGCTCTTGAGAGGTAAATAACTGTTATGAAGTCTAGGGAATAGGACACAGAGTGTGCACAGAGTGGGCAAGGGGATGACCAATGTAGGCAACAAAGTTCTTATCAAATATCGTGAACAGAAATTCGGGTAATTTTTTTCATTTATCCCACACTATTCTCAGAATTCAAACCTCATCCATTCCTTGCTATATTGCTACTGTTATGGTCAAGAAAGTGATTCTTGTTCAATACAGTATTTGAAGATCTCACATCAAACACTGATGCCTTGAAATTTCATTCTAATCAAATGAAACTGACAAATTCAAGGAAAGGAACCCATTAAACCCTCCACTTTCAAAGGACATGAATCCCAGTTTTATTTCTGAGGAGAATTAAGATCTTGTAAAATAAAATCAGAGAGCATTGACTGGCATGTTCACGTGAAAAAAATGCATCTTACCTTTGTATGATGATTAATGTTTTAATACAGTAAACTCAAGACTACAAACCATTTCCACTGTGGTGACTGTCCTTCTCAAGCATTTAGCTGGTTTGACGAGTGACCAGCTGTTTGTAAATGTTTCAGTAATAGACTCACTGAATGTTGTAACAAAGTTTTATGATTCTTAAAGGAAAGATTGCACCAAGATTTCAAAAACGTATTTTCTATGAGTTAGAAAGAGCTCTTGGATTATCACATTCTCGATCTTATCCATGAATTCTTATGTACAGATGCTTTCTCACATTTAAATACTGAACAGCATATTTTACTAAATATAATAAAACAATGAATGATTTGCCTTAGTCAGATCAGTAATCCACATAGCCTAGTAGTTCTCAAACTGGGATGATGCAACCCACTTGCCTGACAGCCTTGGCCTCTGCCCACTTATGGGACAGTGGAAGGGGGAAGGCAGCGATGTGATCCCCAGGATTGTGCTGCTGCTGGGGTAAGATCAGGGTGACCAGATGCCGAACCCAAAACTCCTGAACACTAAGGCCAAAATTCCTAGCCCCCCCCAAGCAAAAATTCCTACCCCATTAAAAAATTGCCAAAAAATGTTTTTTTTTTACATTTTTGTTTTTTGGTTTTTTGGCCATAACTTTTGATAGGAAGGAGATATCTCAAAACTGTTTTTTGCATTGGATTCTGCTCTTCAATACGAATCTAATGACATGATGGGGTATTGCACACCATCGTGAAGTTAAAAAATGAAGCTAAAATGTAGGACAATGACGCCAAAATGTAGGACACCCGGACAAGAGGCTAAAAATCTAGACAAATCTGGGTTTTTCCAGTCATATGGTCACCCTGGGTAAGATGGCTTTTATCTAATATAACTTCCTTCCTGTCACGGCCTGGAATACTCTGGACAACTCCCCACAACTTGTAAAAAGTGAGAATAGTAACCATTACCCATCTCTGGTTTTGTGATTGCAACCTGGAAGTTGCTCATGAATGCTATTTTCTGTGGGGCTTCCTGCTCCCTCCGGTCCCTGGCAGGAGGTCCATTTGCTTAAGACAAAAAGCTTCCCTGCCACAACAGTGGTGATCCTTGGGATCAGATTGCTGCCTCTCCCCTTGCCCCAACAAAGATTTATCTCAGGAGGTTTTCTCCCAAGAAGTTTGAGAACTCCTAACCTCACCTATTGTCTACTCAGACAATTGTCTATGCAGATAAGATACTTTTCCAGATATTGCTAACTGATCTTTTTTTAACAAGGCAACTAAACCTTAGATTTTGTTAATGCAAACTTGTGATCTATGTATGTTTGCGCCAAAGGCAATTTTTGACTAGAGCTTGTAAAATCTCCTAATTCTTAGCTGATGTCTTATTTTCAGATAACACCATTCTCCACTCCCCAGCTTAGATTCAAGAATCCCTGTTAGGCCAATGCATCAAACTGGACAATTGTAAAGACTTTGGGTAATGTCTAAATTTTCAAGGTTTTCTTTGAAAAACTGTTTTTCTTTTTTGTCCCCACAAAACACAAGAGTATTGCATGAATTGCCATGGGATAGCAGTACAGGGGCACCACACAGGCATTATACTATTACCCTCTGAGATACATCACTACAGTAATTAGGAATACAATTTTCCTGCCATCAAAATGCCTGACAACATTACTATTCAACACAATAAAAACCATAATGAAATTTTCCATTTTCCATTTAGTGTTTTATTTTCATTTTTAAATTAAGCAGTTTAAGGAAATTTTTAACAGCTTGTTAAATGTGATGGTTGGTTTTATTTGAGTAGGCTGTTGCTGGTTAATCAGTAGTCATTCCTTGTAGTATGATTAAACACAAACCATTGGCCTAAAGTATGATAATCAAGGATAGTAGTTGCAGCAAGCAGATATTTATTGAGCTGGTAAGTGACATCAAAGTTGAAAGACTGTAAAGCTTTTTGCAAGATAAACTTGGGAATCCACACAGCAGGAGCAGGAGAGCCCTTAGGAAGACACATCTCTTACCCAGGTGACCCAATCTTGGTCATATGCCTACACATAGGATCTGTAGGATCTTTGAGGTATAAGCAGCAGCAGCAGGAACAGAAATATGTGGCATTACTGTGATGTCAAAAATGGCATGGTATCAATGAATTAAACCAAATCACATGCAAATGATACTTGTGTATGAAAGTGAGAACATACAAAACTACTATAAATACAAGCCACAATCATTATATGAATGATTTCTCATCACATTTCTACAGCTGACTACCATCTATTTGTGAAATGAAGAGCTAATGGAACAGGAAAATTAAATACACATAAACATTGACTGTATAAAAATGGGAAAAGTCAATTTTCACATAGGGCACAATCCAGAGTAACTACGGGGAGTCCTTGCTCCGGTGTAAGAACAATTTGCTCTGGATTGCAATATGAATTTCCCATAGGTTTTCACAAGGTGGTGCAGTAACTACAGGTATACGTAATGTTTCTTACCTGCTCCCGTAGTTACTGTGGATTGTAGGGCTAATTAATAATCTACTATCCTGTCACACAATTGTTAAGAGACCTTTTTACATTTCTCTAGGTGCTGATAAAAATAAGCACTTTGGGACCTTACAAATACTCATCTATCACTGGCACATATGAGTAATACACTGAAACCTGGAACTTGTGAACTTTGGATCACTTTGATGCAGATTGGTAAGTGATGCAAGATGAAAGAACGATTTCATTTTCCTTTGTTCCTCCACTGAGTGAAATACTACATGTCACTCTCCTCACCACTCATTTGTCCAAATAACTCATTTTGCTATGATATAGGTTTCCTTACAAAGAAGGTGAATAGACACGACTGATGTTTTGGCTTTGAGTGCTGTAAAGCCACTACAGCAGGGGAGTCTACAACTTGGCCCGGGGGCCTAATATGGCCCTCAGCAAGCCTCAATTTGGCCTCCTTAAAGACTGCCTTATCCAGCCCTTGGGCAAGCCTTGTAATCTACTCTAATACAATTTTTATGTAAATTTATGTGAATATATTCAAATTTGAAATGTAATTTAGTTTTCCATCCCCTGGCAGAGTGTCAGAGAGATGATGGGCGCAATCCTGAGTAACTACGGGGAGTCCTTGCTCCGGTGTAAGAACAATTTGCTCTGGATTGCAATATGAATTTCCCATAGGTTTTCACTAGGTGGTGCAGTAACTACGGGTGCACGTAAAGTCTCTTACGTGCTCCCGTAGTTACTCTGGATTGTAGGGGATGTGGCCCTCCTGCCAAAAACTTTAGAGGCCCCTGTACTACAAGAAATTGTTTTAAAATAATTGATGAAGCGACTTAGAGTAAAACTCAAGTCAACAGAGACAGGCTCATTTTTCACTTTCCTGACAACAGTTTAGGAGACTTTTCCCTAAGACTACTTCCCAAGTTGTTCTATAAACAAAACTGATCCCTCACACGCAAACACTCTCTCGTGTTGCTTTCTTAAAGAGAAGTCCCAAGCTGTCGTGGAATGTGGGAATATCACACTGATGTGTGTCCCTTACTGCATGACATGGTGGATTGTTCAATGAAAATAATGACCCAGAAAGCCTTCGATAGAGAAGAAACCAAATTTCATGCTATGAGTCATTAGCAAAGAACTTGATAATAAGATTGGTAATATTATTTGCCCCTATATAAATCTACAGTGCAGTCACATTGGATCACCGTATATAGTTCTGGTCACCACACCTCTAGAAAGATACTGTAGAGTTGGAAAAGATGCAAAAGAGAACAACAACAAAAGGGCTGAAACACCTTCCTTGCGAGATAAGGCTACAATGCAGGGAATTCATTAGCTTGGAAAGAAGGCGATTATGAAGGGATGTAACTGAGACATCTTAAATTATGCATACAAGTAGTGTGGAGAAAAAGAAATTTTTCTCTCTTACACACAGTATCAGAACCAGATGTGAGCTAATGAAACTGATTATCAGGAGATTTAGGTTGGACAAAAGTGGGACTTAGGGCAAAATCCAGAGTAACTACGGGGAGTCCTTGATCTGGTGTAAGAACAACTTACTTTGGATTCCAATATGAATTTCCCATAGGTTTTTACTAGGTGGTGAACTAACTACAGGTGCACGTAAAGTCTCTCACATGTTCCCACAGTTACTTTGGATTTGGGGGTTAGTCATATAATCTGAAATTGGTTCCCATAAGTGCAATGATAGCCACTAGTTTGGATGACTTTAAAAGAGGACAGAACAAATTCAGGGAAGACATGTTTATAAAAGACATAAAGGCTATGTATTATCTTCACAGTCACCAGTAGTATGCTTCTAAATACCAGTAGCAGGGGAAAAAAGAGAGGAGAAAAAGGAGGAGAGGAGATGGTGTACCCCCATGTCTGCTTCTATTTCAGAACCACCTGTAATTATATGAAGCTGTGGAAATGGGCATTATGTTGTAATTCAAGTGAATGCCTCCCCCCACCTTTCAGAGCTGGAAAGTGGAAGCCCTTCAGCAGGAAGACAAGTCATGACAAGCTCCTACACTTCAAAATTTACCATCACACCACTGTTCAATTCTAAGCAAATGAAATTGTATCAAATTGCTTGAAGTGGGGACCAACTGCTTGAAGCCTGGAGCCATGGTGGATGGCTGGAGGTTTCAAACCTCAGGCCCTACATGAGCTCATAGCCCTTCAGTTTTGGAGAAATGGATCCCTCAGACACCCCAGGTGAAGGGGAGAGGGGCAGGAGCTGCTGTTGGATGGGTCAGTGGATGGGGGTGGCGACCCCAGCCGCTGATAATTGCCCTAGCTCAGTGCATGAGAACATTGTAGTGCCAGATTGGTGACAGCCGTGCCCAGATTCCTTCCCCTCTTTTTTGTTCAACAAGATTTACAACAGAATTTCTAAGAAGAATAAGAAGCTCACAAATGAAATGTTGACAAATCTATCCTAACACAATGAGAAAAAGTATGGACTTAATTTAATGAATTTATGGCAATTAGAAGCTGATTTATGTCGGAGCTCTGCTGGCGGAACAGATAAACATGTAAACAGCTAATGATGCAGTTGTTGGGAGAAATAATCAAAGAATTCCCACAGCTTATCACAACAGACATAAATGAAGATTTATGAGATTACTTCAAACACAGCTTCAGTGTGAAACCGGGATTCTTTGCTTTTCTTTCTTATTAATTGTTAAAGTAAAGCAAATATATTTGTGCGGGAATGAAAATATGGAAGATCAAGAATTGGAATTTTGGAAATTAAGCTGGATAAGAATCTCAGATGCTATTGAATCGGGAGGTTGACTGGTGTTGGATTATAAATTTAAGATATAAGTCTCAATGTTTTGGATTTTGGAGGTTGCAACGTTTTGAAATTCCTCAGATCACTGAGTGTGTTATGAAGCCGGATAGAAAAAACTTGGAGGAGCAGTTTTTGCAAGAGGGGCCATAGTGGATTGTGTTTATAAAGAAAATCCATAATGAAGAGAAGTGGGAACAACAAGACTGACTTTGGATTCCAGACTGACGTTAATATTGAACCACCAGAATATATAGGAGATCATAAGGCTCACCTAATTATTATTTGGCTGTATTTTTTGCTTCTCATTTTTACTTTCGTTTTTATAGCCAAAGGGCAGATAAATAAGATAGGCTTGTTTTTATTTGAGCGGTAGGTTGTAAAGTGTGGAGTGGATAATAGAATTATTATTTAAAGATTAAGATCAGAAGACTGAAAATTAGAAAGTAAATAGTCGGGTTTTTGTAAAGAAGGTTGGTAAGTGGGAATTAAGAACTTTGATTAGCCATAAGAAGAAATGAGAGTCTTTGTTGCATAATCCTAAAGAGAAAAGATAAAATAAATGATTATTGTAAATGAAAGTCTGGAAGTGCGGGTGAAAAAAATCTGTTGTGCCGGAGGAGCCTCTGAGATGTTATTGCATAAGTGTAAATAGAAGAGAAATAATCAAACCAGATTAGATATATATGAAGAATATTTTAGATTATAATAAGTTTAGAGAGGTAAGATCTTTATGTAATATGACAGAAAAAATGATTGAGTAAGAAAGATTAAAGCAATTAACCCGGGCTATATTGAAGTAAGCTAATATAGTATTGATAAGATTATTGAAGGTATATTCAGGCATATTTTAAAGATCAATGAAGTTTTACAGTATTCACGAATGTGTTAGGTATGAAATAGAAGAAAAATTAAGCATATAGTATAGATAATATGATGATTATAAATTGATGTAATGCAGATTTATTATCGTGTGTGAAGTTCTGGTTAAAGAGAAGATAATATATGTTGTACAATGGATGTCCTCTTGTATGTACCTTTGTGTATCCCCCTCCCCATTTTTGTGTTCCTATTTTTCCCTTTGCCTTTATCTGAAAATTAATAAAATCCTATAAAAACTGAAAAAATTGCTTGATGTGGAAAGATGAAGCAGAAGAACAAACATATGACAACCAATTATTGACATAATTATTGACAAAATATATGACAACCAAATATTTCAACATTCTATGTAATCAATAAAATTATCTAATTACTTTGACAAAAAAAATCTCTTAAATTTTACCTTTGAGGATCTGTGCTTCTCTTCTCCCTTGCCCCGTCTTTTGCAGTGTTTAAGTGAATACTATAATAATGAGAGCATAAACACAGATGTTAGAATAACTGCACAAGAAGTACCTTCACAAAATAGAGTAAAAGCACTTTTTCTTTCAATTTTATGGAGCATTACCTGATATTGACCACATACACAGTGTATTTCCAGTTCTGAAAGGTGTGATTTAGCTGAAAAAATAGAGGGAAAATGTGTAGATATATGTAATAATAAACACATACTATATAGCAAAAAATATTATTTTGCTTTGCTTTTCCTTTAAACAATTGTGTGACAAAAACTTTTAATGCATTTGCATGATTTTGTGTATATACCTTTTGGGAGAAGATTACATTTCTGTCTTGAGCAATGGGTTAAACATAATAGAAAGGCAGGTTTTAAAATGCTTTTGAACAAAAGTCACATAATCTGAAGCTCAGAAAATCCAGCAAAAGAGAGCAGTTAGGAAATTCACAGGCTTATAGTAGAGTCTGAACTGATACCTAGAGACTGGTGTAAAGGCCTTGTCCAATTTTATCCTAACTATAGACACTCTATTAATAAGGGGGATTTCTCATCTGTATTCGCACTCCAATGTGCATAATTTACTTCCAATTGGACCTTACCTAAACTATTCTCTATAGCCTTTCCAGGCATGACTGACTTCAAACATTTCTAGGTTAGTGTCAGGATGCATGATCTCCTCTATGGAGAATTAGTAAAGGAAAAGCGCCCTAGAGGGAGACCACAGCTGCGATACAAGGACATCTGCAAGACAGATCTAAAGGCCTTGGGAATGGACATCAACAGCTGGGAAACCTTGACCTCTGACCGTTCAGCGTGGAGGCAAAAGACCCAGCATGGCCTTCTCCAACTGGAAGAGACACTTGTTCGGCAGGCTGAAGCAAAGAGACAGACCTGAAAGCAGCGAAACCTGGAGCCTGGGCAGGGGATGGAATTTATTTGTCCTCAGTGTGGAAGGGATTCCCACTCTCAAATTGGCCTTTTTAGCCACACTAGATGTTGTTTCAGGACCTCCAATCAGAGCACGATACCACAGTCTTTCGAGACTGAAGGATGCCAATAATGGACAATGATGGTCCCTGCAGATAGCATATAGCCTTCTTGATATAACAGGTACAGTATTGCCTCACATAAAGAGCTTAATTCGTTCCAGAGGCATGGTCTTTAAGTGAAACGCTCTTTAAGTGAAGCAGATTTTCTCATAGGAAACAATGGAAACTCAGACGACTGGTTCCACAACCCCCAAAATATTCATATAAAATATTAACTGGATGTAAAAATGATGACAAAACACTGGAATTGAATTCAAAACATGCATTCAAGGGCATGATCCTATGAAATCTACTAAAGCTGCAACCCTAAAGACACTTTCCTGGGAGCAAGCCCCATTTAACACAATGGCGCTTACTTCTGAGTAGACATAGTAGGAGACTGCAATCAATGAAACTTTCCTGGGAGGCTTACCTGGGCTGCTGCTGGAGGTTCAAGGTGGTCGGTGGGGGCACTTGGGGGCAGCTGCCTCTGTCACCTCCAGGCAACTGCCCCCAAGTTGGAGGCAGTTAGAGGCAGCAGTGCTGGCTGGCATCCCTTTTAAAGAGCCTCTGCGCGGAGAGTCAGGGCTGTATAACTGCTCTTTAAGTGAAGCTGAACTTGTTATGTGAAGCAAGATTTCTTGGAAATTTTTGCTCTTTATGTGAAACACTTGTTAAGCGAGGTACCATTGTATATGTAATGAATTACATGTAATATCTAATTCTTTTGTGGTTATGACATCTGGTAACCCTGCCTACATGCAATTGTCTGCAGTAACAAAAGCTCTTGAGGATCAACTAGCTCTTGCTTCTTATATAGATGTTCCTCCAAAGGAAGGTGAGGTTGCAGGGGATCTTTGCCCCTTCCCATCTGGAATTCATACCAGACTTCCACCTTCATCACTGGAACCCCAGGAGCAGAAGCAGTGCCTCGTCAGGAGCAGTACCGAAATAAAAGTGTGCCTAATTGCCCAATATCCTTTATTCAGTAGATGGATATATCAGCCCCATGATCAGGTGCCAGCTAAATTCAAAAACAGGTGTCATCCTTTTTGTGTCCTTCACTCTCACATTCAGCCCAATCCTAAACTGCCTGCAGCACCACATGTGGCTACTCACAATAAATTATTTTCACCCTCTTCTTCTGAGTTACCCTGCAAGGGGGTGAAAATCTTTCTCGTGAGTAGCCACAGGTGGTAGCTTGCAGAACTCAAGATACCACAGCAACCATTTTGGCACTGCAATATGCCTGGTGCTGCAGGCAGTTTAGGATTGGGCTGAACGTGAGAGTGAAGGACACAAAAAGGCTACTCAATTCTATGGAAGCTCTAAAGCTCACAAGTGCCTCTGTGTAAAGACAGAAGTATATGGAGGCTCAGGATCTAGCAAATTTGAGCTCCATTTGTCCCACCCCATCCCTCTCCCTGGCTCCCCCACCCTAGAATGTCTCTTCCAGCCTCTCCCCTAAGCTCCATTAACATTTCTGCCATCAGGTGGTTGGAGTGACCACAGGGTGGTGGAGCACTAGCACAGAACTTGTGCTTGCACACTGCTGATTGGTGCTGATGCATTGCTAGCGCTGAACCAGCACTGAGGATCACAAATGTGCTTTGCTACACTCAGTGGTGGCAATGAAGGTAGGCCCTCTGGACTGGGCTGCTAGTCATTTCTTGGTGCAACAACTTTCATAAAACCTTCTTAAAAACTGACTTCCAGGTCCGGGCTGTGTATTGCTTAAATATTGTACAAATTTACCACAAGTTGATGGATTCACTAGAACTATGAATCAGCTGAGATGGAGATATGATTCCTGGAGCTAGGGGTCTGCTGCCAAGGTGCCCACTGCCTAGTTTGTGGTTGTGGAATACCGTTTGTTCAATATTATTAGAAATTTGCAATACTTTATGGGCAGTGATGGGCTTCAAAGAAATTAAGAACCAGTTCTCTGCCCATCTGGCAGCCACTTTTAAATGGCTATTTTAAAACTTTATATGTACTATCTCTCATTAACAACCAGTTCTATAGAGTAGGTGCAAACCTGCTGGAGCCCACCACTGTTTATGAGTTAAGTCAATAACCATGTGTTCAGTTCTTCCCCTTGCACTCAAATCACAGATGCACAGTGCCCATTGTCATTACCTGAAGCCCAGGACCCATTGCCCAGTGCATAGTTTGCACTTGTGGAATACCATTTGTTCAATATTATTAGAACTTTGCAATACTTTAAGGGTTACCATAAATCAATAAACCATGCCTTCAGTTCTTCCCCTGTTGCATTCCACCAAACTCCTTGCACCCAAACTGCTGAAGCATGCAGGCAAAGGTGCAGGTAAATATATATTTAGTAAAATATATAATCATACACAACAGGTGAACAAATCATCTCATATATTTAAGAGATTCAGCAGGGTAAATGTAATAACACAGATATAATACTATGCAAAATATAGACATAATACTATATCAATGTCAGGTACATATGGGAGAAGATAAAACAGGAGAATATCATAGACCTTGGGTGCAATCCAGAGTAACTATGGGGAGTCTTTGCTCTAATATAAGAACAATTTACTCTGGACTGCAATATGAATTTCCCATAGGTTTTCACTAGGTGGTGCCATAACTATGTCAATGTAAATGTCTCTTATGTGCTCCCGTAGTTACTCTGGACATAGGGTAAGTGAGTCTATGATAAAAAACTGATGATTTGCCTTGACAATTTTAGTGCCTTGTTAGTGTGCCATGAGATGAAAAAATTTAAAATCCTGCACTATGCTGAAGATGGGAATGAAGAACTACCTATACACACACGGTTTGCCTTCCATGACTGAGCATGTTCTGCCCGGTAGATATAACAAAAATAAATTATTAGTTTTTCAGTCAGTGCAAACATATCTCATAAGCAGGAAGCAGAATTCAACTCTTGTACGTATATGTGACCAAACAATCTAATATTGTATGATGCAGATTGATACATTTTGTTTGTATTGTAACTATTAATTCTGAAATCTAATGATCAAGACATAAGTACTGTATTACAGTAAAGGAACCAATGTCAAGGAAACATCTTCTAACTTACCCAGTCTGCAACTGCACTCTGAACTTTGGACTCTGGATCAAAGTTGACATTGTAGATAGTAAAGGCAATTCTGTAAAACAATCCCCCTAATCATTAAAAAGACATTAAAAAGTAGATGTTAGAACTTGGATGCATCATTTAGAATACTCTGAAATACTCTGGAAGTGCAAGATTTACCACAATGAAAAATATAGATTTTAGTCAGATCAGACCAACGTTCCAGTTAAGCTCTTTGTGGGCAGAAAAATCTGGGCGAATGAGGACTGCAACCCTGTTAGTGGAAAGAATGACATCTGAACTTATGATGATGCTGATCCAAATTAAAATCTCACTGCTTTAGGTGTTTTTATGGCACTGTATGGGAACTAGTTCACCAAGAATAAAAATTGGACTGCTCACCTAGGTTCTCTAGAGCTGGACCAACTTTAAAATTTTCAGAAATTCACACATGAAAAGGTAACCCATGGCCCAATCCAATGGATTCACTGCATCACCAGAACTCATATTTAAGCATTACAGTGCTTCTTATAGCTGTTGGAAAATGTGATCTGCAATTCTGTGCAGGCAAGTGCAGACACAAGTGAGGAGTAGTTATAGTTGTCCTCCAGCAGCTTCTGGAGAAGCTCAGGTGCTGGCAAGCTATGGGTGGCGTTGGCAGGAATTGAGAGGATACGGCCAGGAATAGGGCAGAAATAGGCATGGGAAGGAATGTGTGTATGGACCAGGATGGGGTGGTATCGGTGGTGACAGCTTCAGGGACTCAATCCACCTTCCTAGGTCCAACCAGTTTTATAAAGGTTTTGCTGCAAATTGGGTTTCTGACAATGCAGGCTGTCTACAACTATAATATCCTTGATAGATGTCATCCAACTTCTGCTAAAAAAGACCTCCAACAATGGAGAGTCTACCACCTTAGGATTGTGCTGTAAGAATGACGGCTAAACCAAACAACATTGGGGTCTTCAATCATATCATATATAGGATTCCTTAGAAAAGGGCATGAAAGCTCTAACTGATAAGTGAACCAAATTCAGAGTAAATTTCTATTTTCATTTCAGTGAAATGTAATTCTGTTAAGATAATTGAAATAAAAAAAAAACATTTTTAATTAAACTATATTTATTGGGAAAGCTCTAAAATACTTAGCTGTAAAGGCAAAATTAAAGAGATTATTATCCACCACCAGATGAAAATGTTTCAGTAAGGTTAGTAGTACAGAAGATTGTAGTTTTACCATCACTCTCAGGAAACTATGCAATGACAATTTTTTTTCTTGCTACTATGAAAAATACATTTTCTGAGTTTTAGAGCACAATCTAACCATGTCTACTCGATACCCATTGTGTCTACCCATTGTGTTCAATGAGTCTCTTACTCCCAAGTAAAGTGTCTTTAGGATTGCAGACAAAATTATGAATTTTTATAAGATGGATATTGCTGTTATATGACCATGAAAAAACTGGAGATATTAAAAACTCTTAAGTACAATTTTGAAAACTCTAAGTACAATTCTCTACTCTTTTTTAATCTGAAGATGCTATGGAATGAACCTGGAGTCACCCTGGAAAGTATTCATTCTGTGGCTGAGTTTTGGCACTTAGGTTGCAATCCAGAGTTAGAGCAGGGAAGAGTGCCCTAGCTGGCTGCCCCAACTATTCTGAATCCAGACCAGGAACTTATGCTGAATCCAGAGAATCAGCAAGCCTGGGAATGCTGAGTAGGCACCAAGTCAGTGGCACCTGGGGAGGGCTTGCTCCCAAGGAAACCCCCCTCAGACAACACTGAACAAGAAACAGCTGTGGTGCCTGCCTTATAAAGAGACCCTGACAACCAGTAACAGCTGCAGCATGAGACTGCAATACAGTTTACAGCAAATGCAGGGAGCTTGTTGGAGTGGCCTGCTCTATCCACAGGTTATTGGGCTGCCTTAGTTGTGCCAACTTAGGGTTCAAGACCCGGGTCGGCCCCACAAGACAGGACAAGCTCCTGTCCTTAGCCCAGCTCTGCGACACCAGCTGGATCCAATCGTATTGGCTCTGCCTTTCCATTGGACTAATTCAGTGGTGTGGAGAGGGGGGATTTGCTGCTTGGGTAACAGCCTCTCCTCCATAACAATCCAACCCAGGCTTTTGTGCTTCGCATGCAGCATATGAAGCGCCGAGCACGATACCATAGTCTTCCAAGACTGACGGAGGCCTGCTTTTTTAGTTGTGCCATATCCTGAGGTTGAGAGGCAGGTGTTGCAGATAGGCTGGCCGAGAAGTCAGATTTTTTTTGTCAAAACTGCCATTCTTTCTCTGCCTTATCATGGATCCCTATGGGTCTCCTCATTTCTATACCTGCTCCTGAAGTGGTATTACTCTGAGGAGCTGGAAGAGGTCATTTCTGCCCTGGAAACAGGCTGTGGATATAGCATAACTGCTCTGTTCTAGGCATTGTTGAATATGCCCTCAATCTGCCTCTCCTGAGCTGCCTAGGCTGGCACAGCTAGGACAGCCAAGGTCCATCTATCTTGGGACAGCCTAAGGCTGTAATCCTAAATACACTTTCCTGGGAGTAAGATCCATTGAATACAGTGGGACTTACTTTTGAGTAGACATGATTAGGATTGTGCTCTATGTTGCCTTAGGTTGCCCAAGCCTTTTTTGGCATAACTGGGCTGCCCCATCTTGGGCCACCCCATAACTTGGCATAGCTTGGCACCCCATAACTTGGCATAACTTGGGCCACCCCAATGATAGATAGGGTAGCCCAAGTGCACATCTGGATTGTAGCCTTACTAACACAGAGCTCTTGCATGCTTTCTCACCTAATGAAAAGAATGGAAGAGAAAGGCATACAGAGGCTCCACAACAGGCTTGGGTTCAGAAAATGCTGGAATCATCCTTATATTCACAGCAGGCCCTAAAGGGAGGTTTTCACACATACTCCCCCCATTCTATCAAATAGAAGTTATATATTTTGCATAATTCTAAAATGCTGTGCCAAATCTACCCAGAGTATATAGGAAGTCCCCTACTTAGAAACATTTGAGTCCTATATATCAGAGATATAGGACCCAGAGCTTGCTAGTCCCAGAGACTTAGGCTGCAGTCCTAAAGACACTTTTCTGGGAGTAAGCTCAATTTAACAAAATGGGGCTTACCAGTATTTTTGAGTAGACATGGTTAGGATTGTGCTCATAGCCTGCTTGCGTGGTGTGCAACTGGGCTTCCAGCCTTTGGGACAGCAAGTCCCAGGTGTAAGCAGGCTAGCCTCCAGGACCTGGAGTTTGTTGCTATACTGCACCCAGCTAGCTACCACTCTGGCCCCAAAGCTGGAAGAGGCTCATGTGAGTGTCTAAACTCAAACGCTCATGCAAATGAGCTAAGCTTTTAGGACCTAGGGCGAAGTGCTCTAGGCTTGGTGGCTGGTGGGCACCTAGGGAGGAGAGTGAGATAGGGAATGGGTTTGTTGAATGTATGAACAAAACAGACTTATGAACCTACTCCTGGAATGGATCTCGTTCAATACTAGGGGACTCACTGTACATAACAACCCCTCCATGTCCCCCACCCCAAAACACAAACCATTGTTGATGGGAAAATACAGTACATGATTCAATAATATTTGATTGTCATTGTAGTCTCCTTAGAGTTTCTGTGATTAGTATATGGGATGGTAGCATTAGAAATCATACTCTAAAGATCTAAGTTGTGATTACTAATCTTTTAAAAGTAGTACAAATGTATAAATGTGACATTTATAATACTATGCATGAAATCTAATCTAGTTCCAGCTATTTCTAAATTCCACTATACAAAATCTAGCAGATGGGATGATATTTTTCTAAATCTAGTTTCATGTTTTAACATACTGTAGTTGACCTCAGATCCACATGGACAGCCCCAGTCAACGAAGGAGTTACATAGAAAACAAGACAAAATAGATTTGGGAGTGCCAGTGCTAGGACTCAGTGTTGCACCAAGCATGATATTTTGGCTTGTTCCAAGCATCACACTGGCCAGAGGATTTTCATGTGTGGACATTTCTAGTTTAGACATTGTAGTTGAGCGTTCGGATTGCAACTTATGATGATTAAATGTCATTCCAGTCACTGTTTCTGTGCTGCCTTCATTAAAATAACTAATAGGCTTAATAAATGGAGAGGACTGAGCAACTGTATCAGTAACAACTGAAAAAATGGTTGGTTCCAAAATGCTTGCAATTTTTTCATAATCCAAGAAATCTTTGAAAGATGGGGAGATTGTCCACATGTACAAATCAGTAATTTCAGTTTTGCTAGGATTTAAATATGTCAGTCCTTTATTAACAGAACTATCAGGATGCTTGCTAGAATAATGATGCACCTTCCAAAGTGACTCCTCTCCTGGCACTGCTGCTTCAGCATTACTTGTTATGATTGCATCCATACCACTTTCAAGCAGCTCTACACCATCTAAGTGAAGAGAAGCTGTAACTTTGCTTTCTAAATCTTCTGCAGATTGTTGTTCATTGGCAGTTAGATTGCTTTCTTGCAGTAGTTTTGCTTGCAGTTTTAGTTCATTCCACAAATAACTTGAGCTGCTAGAATTTTGATCAAGATTTCTTAACAGACTTTGTGAGACTAAAGGTGTAGAAAACCTCAGTGCTGTGGTGATATTACCATGTTGTGCACTTGCTGTGATTGGGGGGCCAGGGATATGAGAATTCAGTATTTCCGTAGACTGTGTACTTGTGAAGAGGATAGAGCTTTGTAGATTTTGTTTTTCTAAAAAAGCATTGTTCATTGAGTACCCTTTATTTTTTATATAATCAGACATCCTTGTGAACTCATTATTCTGTATGTCCATATTAAGAAACTGAGATTTTTCCCTAGAATATACCGGGCTCTGGGAAGGCATTGTACAAGCATGATGATTAGTCTCTGTACATAAAGGCTCAAGAAGTGGTGTCATTATCTCATTCTGATAAGAGGAGCTGTATATTATATACTTAACAGGTGTTCTTTCCCAAATTTCCTGTGAAGTTAAACTGGCAATATCTTTCAGCTCATTAATAAAACTTTCATGTTGTGCATCAGAAGTGCTTATCTGTAAATGCAAGGAAGGCTGAATTATAGATGCTTTCAGTGAAGAGAAAGAAAAATGAAGCGGATGCACATCATTCATGGGTACATTTATTTTAAGGGGATGGCCTATATTTCTTTCTATTGGCAAAGTTCTTTCCATACTTTCTGAAATCCTTGATGAGGGCATTAGAATAACTGGACTAGACACTCTTTCTTCTTTCTCTGACTCAGAAGTAAAAATTCTTATTGCTTCAGTCCTATAGTCTACTGTGCTATTATTAGAGTTTGTCTGCATGGAGATAGCATTAATTTTTATGGGGGAACTGAAAAAAGGCCCTCTCTCTGCAGGGGAAGAAAATGACAGACTAGATGAGAACCACTTCTTTTCTTTAGTTTTCTCAGAAGACAAAGCTGGCTCCGGCTCCAAAGTCCAATAATTTATTGCTGATGCAGAATCTATGTTTTGTGTTGGGAGACTTAAATAACTTGGCTTCCAATCCTTACTAGTTTTATTCATGTTTTTAGGATTAGCAGTGGAAAAAGCAACATCATTATGAGGTTTATCAGATTTATTGTCTTCTAAATGTTCAGTTCCTGGAAAGGTACTTGGTTCTGACTGGATACTTTCAAGGGGAATTGAAGAAGGAGGCACATTGCTGATGTAGGAAATAAATGTATTTAGAAGTTCAAATTCATCTTCTGGAGAAGAGGCCTCCTTATCTTTATGTTCTAGCTGCTCAGTTAGAGGTGTAGTTGTAAAAATGCTGCTATTTAAGGGAGCAGTATGAAAATTTCCTTTATACAAATATGAAACAGAAACAGTCTGCTGAAGTTCTGAAGTCTTGTCTTTTGTGTTCTGTAATGTGGTTGATAAATCTTGCAATTCTGTACTGTATTTCATTGGCAGGAGAACTTCAGTTGGCTGGATGATGGGCATACCATCTGGAAACCAGGCTTTCATGTTTTGAAAGGAGCCTGAGGAGTTTGCACTCGATTTAATAACTTGTTTTTTAAAATGTATTGAATTATGGTCTTTGATGTAATTTAATTTTGTAGGCTGTACTTCACCAGCAGTATAAAAACTGTTCCTCACAGAATCCTCTTCTAGAATTCGCCGAGTGGGTTCTAGATAGTCAGTCTCAAGGAATCTTTCCTTTAAGTCCAGCCTTGGTTCTTGAACAAATTTATCAGGATGCACAGAAGAAGGTTCAACAGAAATAGAAGGGTGGTTGCCGTGATGGTGACTGACAAATTCATGCCATGTGCTCAAAGACTGCAAGAAACTGTGAGCCTTTGTATAGGCAGAAAATAATGTCTGACTTATAGAGGATAATATTAATTCAGATTCTTCTGTAAGCTCATAAAGGGTGTTCTTGCTCACCATAGAAGGGAATACAGAATCTGAATTGGTATCTACTAGTTGAGGTGCCCAAGTCCACATTGGTCCTGAGTCTACACTTTCACTTTGCTGAAGCGGAAGCACCATGTTCCTGATATGATCAAGAGGAATAGTAGGCATTTCCCTTTGATTACCATTCTCACTTAATAAAGTACTAGAGTGCCCTGAAATGTTATTGAGAATTGAGTATGCCATAGTAGAACTATGGTCGATGATTACTTGTTCTGTAAAAGTACCCAAGATATGAACTTGAGTATCCCCAGGAGAAGATAACATGGCTTCAGAGGTTGTCAACGTGAAGTAACTGGGTGAGTTTTGTCTTTCTGGGTTTTGTTTCTCAGTTGATGCAGATTTGGTATAGAGAGACCTTTGCTTCACAGGCCAAACTATTGGGGTTGAAATAATTCCTATGTTTTTGACTCCTCTTATCATAGAATCTTCCTGCCCTTGTAGTAATGGCTGAGAGGAATCAGCTGAATTTCTCTTGATTCTGATGACCACTGTAGCAGGATCTTTCATTTCCTGCAGGTCTGTACATAGTAAGCCATACAGTTAATAGTGAAAAATGTCATTTCCGAAAAATAATTTCCTCTTGCTTAAGCCAAGCTCACGGCTGGAGAAAGGAAAGAATTTTCCATTTATTTCAATGGAAACTGCATTACTGTAGAGCAAGCTTGAACCAATTGTCCTGTGCAAAGAGATCCAAAACACAACTGTGACTTTGAATAGTTTGGGATTTCCCTATTCACTGTGAACATCTACAATTTCCATTGACATAAATGATCCAACAACATTCATAACTTTGTTCTGTAATTCTATGGCAGCAGTTTCCAAAGTGGAATCCACTGTCTGCCGGCAAAGGCTTCCCCAGTGTAGATGATGCTTACTGTTTCACTGGGGAGCCTCCACAAAGTGTTTCTCTTTACTATATCTTTACCATATCCAGGTGCTCTGCCTTGAAATCTAAGCTCAGGGCCCATTGGTGTTCAAATGGAGGGCTTAGGGGGCTGTAGGCATGGGGTGCCACCCTTGGAGAGAGACACCCTTGGAGAGACTGATGCAACTAGTGACCAAAATTGCTAAAATTGCTATTTGTAATTGTTATATATCATCTGATACATAATTAACAGCAGAATGCAATTTTTAAAAATGAAAAATAGTTCCATTCTATCTATGGCTTACTAACTCAAAATGTGTAAACGAGATGGAGAATGCAATCCTCACTAGCACTGAAAAAGGCTGGCAGGCTGGAGGGTGCCATCATATCAAAGTAATAAACATATTTTTTTTAAATGTGTTTTCCTTATACATGTTGGATTTTCCCTCTCTGAAATTCTAACTCATTTGACACAAATTACAGTTACTGTTAAATCAGAACCAGTCTCCTACATGACGTCCCTTATACTGAATACATAAAGGATTATAAAACTTCTTAGTTGCATAACAAACAAATGTAACATTGAATTTCTTACCATTGTTTTCATTATCGGTTCTATTAGTATCAGGCATGTTAGTGGTGACTGTGGGTGATGTAGTGGTGGAATTTACAGTAGCTGGTAACAAAGATGAGAAAGAAGAGAATTTGGACAGAACATGAAAGTTAATAACATCAGGTAAAATGGGAATAATGCATGAAAACATGGATGGGGAAGGGAAGGATCTATTTGTTATACTACCAAACAAGTTACAAAATGCACACACACAAAGAAAAACACATTAATATTTTGTTTAAAGTATGCATGAATTAAAGAAACAGTACAGTTCCCTAGATTGTGCAAGTTCAAATACCAGCTCAGTTAATACCTTCCAAGTAAGTACAAGTCTTATTTTTTTCACCAGTACAATGGAAACAGTTGATCTACCCATACAGGTGTTGGTGAGGATACACAAGTAACCTTGTGTTAGCTTAAGAATAAGGGAGGTTGTAATTTTACTCTCCTAAACACATTAGAATTTGCAAACATGTCATTAATTAAACTGTATTTTATACTTAGGTGCAAGCAGACAAATAACCAAGTGAACCCGAGGCCCATCACTGTAAAATGACATTTGCTTGTAACAGCTGCAATAAGCCATTTTATGAGTACACAAATTCTGACTCATCCTCTTTTAAGGCCTCTTAAACAAGAACATTAGTTTGCAAACAGCCTAAAAATAGCACCCACTGTGCAGCTATGAAACAATATAATTAAATCTTCTAAGCACTTTATAATGACCAGAATTAAAATCATAAATGATCTATTTGAAAGGAATATATTTTATTACTTAATATTTCAGCTGTCCAGTTCTCAATGGAATTTAGAGATGGCCACCACACATATACAGTGCCAGATAAGCTAACAAGCTATAGCTTAGGGCCACACTCTCTTGGGGCCCCCAAAAATTTAAAAGGAAAAACAACTGGATGTATATTTCCAAAATATAAGATAAAAACAAATAAAATAAAATCAACATAAAGCAAAAGAGTTTTGTGTTGTGTAGGCTTCTATAATGGGTCCAGAGTGTGGACTAACTTATAAGTCTTCATAAATTGTGTTTTCAAAGGAACTTTTGTTTTTGCCAAATGCCAATATGTTTGCATTATTAAGTTTGTTATGAATAAAAAATCATTTTAAGTTAGAACTTAATAATTATTTTACTATTAATATACCTCTTAATTGTATTTCGTGGGCTGTGAGTGGTAAAAGGGGTTAAGACGCTGTGCCTGTTAACCAGCAGGCCAGGGTTCGAGACCTGGGTCGGCCCCACAAGACAGGACAAGCTCCTGTCCTTAGCCCATCTCTGTGACGCCAATTGGATCCAATCGTATTAGCTCTGCCTTTCCATTGGACTAATTCAGTGGCATGGAGAGGGGGGATTTGCTGCTTGGGTAACAGCCTATCCTCCATAACAATCCAACCCAGGCTTTCATGCTTAGCATTCAGTGTATGCAGCACTGAGCATGATACCATAGTCTTTCAAGACTGACGGAGGCCTGCTTTTTAAATTGTATTTCACTATTAATTTATTTCTTCTTAATTGTATTTCAGTTCAAAGATTACTTTGATAAAATACATATTTTGTTATGTGCAAATGGCTTTAGATACCTACTAAGTTCATAAATTACCATACAGCATATATTCAACACAAAAAAGCAACAATTTGCTGTTGACAAAAGACAGCTGGACATATAAAGGGCCCCATTACCTTCAGTAACTTAGGGCCTCATCAAACTTATATCCGATCCTGCACATATAGATTCAAAAGTTATCACAAATATGCAAAGAGTGTTGTATTTTTAAGCAAACACATAAAGGAATATTTGTAAGAGTCTGTCATCTTAGAACATATATCTCTAAAGACATTTTCATCAAAGCAACTGATGACCACTAAATTGGGGGAAGGAGTCTTAAAGATCGGCTCAGTCTACTTTGTCAGAGTCATTCATTTCATGTAATATTTCAAAGACACAAGGCAATATCCAAAAGCAGATTCTCAAGCAGATTCTCGACAGGCAATATGAATAATCATGTATCCAGTTTCCAAACACAGCCATCTTTTACAAAACAGATTGCTCCTTGTGTTTTGGCAAAGTCTTCTTTGCAAAACGTTTTGCTTCACAAAGAAGTTAGTTCTTTATATTGTGAAATACAAACTTTGACTTGGGCTGCCAATTTTTAATATTATTATTAGAATAAGGGTCCAGTTCTATCCAACTTTCCAGTACTGATGCAACTGTGCCAGTGGGGTGTGCATTGTTTCCTGTGGTGGGGGAGCAATCCTGGAGGCCTTATGGACATTTGGCCTGAATTATGGCTGCATCAGTGCTGGAAAGTTGGTTAGGGCTGGTCCCTAATTCCCCCCCCTCCCAATCTCATTTGAATTGGGTGAAGGGGGAGGCTTACCCATAAAGATTTATGATGTGGAAGCTGGATGGTAAAAAATACTTCTGATATATGAGGGGGAAAGTAAATAAATAAGATCTTCTTTGCACAGCATCTCCTAGTTTGGTTTTGAAGTACTGTAATTAAGCCTTTGTAAAAATGGTATTTTCAAATGAGAAATTACATTCTTTCCACATACATAATACACTGTATTACTACATATATGGAAGGCTAAGACATTCTTCACTCTGGTTATGTTTAGAGTTTAGCCTTCAAAATATCTCATTAAAACCAAAGGCAACAAAGAGAACAGTTGCATCTGAACTTGCAGATGTTAATGTCTTACCTTGGCAAAGACTTCCTAGATTTGCACAGCTTGTTGGTTCAATTGAAGGTAGAGGAATAAGATAGGAACCTTTAAAAATAGGAGAGACAGACCATAAACAACACCTGTCTCACAAAATAATAACTATTTTTCCAAATCGCACACTTTTGAACACTTTTTGAGTTAGAAAATTTTTCACTTCCCCCAGAAATACAGATTTAATGCAGTGATTAGCACTGTGATTAGCTATCATCATAGCTGACTAGGCATCCACTTTTTAGACTGGGTCAGGACCCACGAGAAGTGGTGCCATTAATCTAGAAGTGATATTATGGCCACATCATTAAGAAGGAAAAATTTTAACACACCTATACAATAAAATTAGGCAAGTAAATTAAACATTTACAATAAGTATAAGTTTTAAAAGTTATTTAAAATAAAGAACCGTCCTATAGCTTCAAGTACTGTCAATTTTTTTAAAAGTTCCCCAAATATGACAAAGGATGCAATCTAACAACACTTTCCCTGCTATACCACTGTATAGCAGGAGTAAACCCCACTGACTATTGTTAAAAGCAACTTATAGTAGCCTATTAAAAGTACAGATCTGAAACTTTTCTCCTTGTACAGTCACATACCATGGTCGCATCAAATGTAATATCTTAAAAAGACAATGCACATTGAAATAAATGGGAATCCACCTGAAATTGGCTCACAGTGGTGGGCTTCAGGGGGTTCTCATAGGTTCTATAGAACCCTTTGCTAATGAGCTCCAAGGTTCTGAGAACCAGTTACAAGTGGGACAGGCAGCCCAATCCAGAGCAACTAATCTGTCCACATAAGAGCCCTTAGGTTGCCCTATCTAACACTAGGTTGGAGCAACTGCAAGATGCTCCAGCCCAGTTACTCTGAAGGAGGCTTAGGGCAGAGCAAGGCAAGATAGGGTGCCCTAAGAGAGGTGGACCTGCTCTGCCCTAACTGGGGCAGCCTAAGCAGCTCAGGAGAGGCCTGTTGAGGGCATGTTTAGCATTGCCTAGGGCAGAGCAGTTACTCTGTATCCAAAGCCTGTTTCCAAGGCAGAAATGCCCTCTTCCAGCCCTCAGAGTTATACCACCTCAGGAGCAGGTATAGTAATGAGTAGACCCATAGGGGTCCATGGTAAGGCCCGAGTAAGAATGGCAGTGCTGACCAAAAATCTGAGTTCTTGGCCAGCCTAGCTGCAACCCCTGCCTCTCAACCTCAGGATATGGAACAAACTACGGCTGCCCACAAACCTCAGAATACAGCAGGCCACTCCAAGAAGCCTCTTGTATTCACTGTAGAATGTACTGGCATCTCATCAGGGACTCCTTATAAGGCAGGCACCCAGTGGCGTCACCAGACTGGTGCGGCTGGTGTGGGCTGCATTGGGGATGCGCTCCGTATGGGGTGATGTGCCGGAGGAGTTTGACTGTCCTTTGGCAGGCCCCAGGCGTCAGCACCCCCATTCAGGCCTGCTCCAAGGCGGAGAATCAGCCAGAAGCTGCCACTTGTCTGAGGAGCTGGCCTGAACGGCCATCTGAGGTGCACTGCGCAGAAACACACTGAGCATGCCGAACAGCTTCAGAGGAGACTTCCTTAGAGCAGAGAAAGTCCGCGCCTCTGCACAGCCATTCGGCCTCACTCAGGAGGCGGAGCGGCAGCTGAATGGCTTCAGAAAGAGTACTGCACAGGCACCAACTCTGACGCCTGCACAGTCTCCCCCGAAGCCAAAAGGTTCAGAAAAGTACTGCGCAGGTGTCAGAGATGGTGCCTGCGCAGTACTCTTTCTGAAGCCAGTTGGCTTCAGAAACAACTGCGCAGGCGCCAACTTTGGTGATTGTGCAGTCCAGGTTGGGGGGGGGGCGCGCATCCCAGGGATGACGCACAGACTTCCGCACCAGGTGATGTGCAGAGTCATGTCACCACTGTAGGCACCACAGCTGTTCCTTGTTCAGTGTGATCTGAGGGGTGTCTCCTCAGGAGCAAGTCTTCCCCTTGTGCCAATTACTTAGCATGCTCTGGAGCAGTTAGGGCAGACCAGGCTTCCTGACTCTCTGGATTCAGCATAACTTTCTGCTCTGGATACAGAATAGTTAGGAGAGTGCAGTTAGGTCAGAGCAGGCTGAATTTGCTCTGGATTGCAGCCATAGAACCTGTTGTTAATTTAGGTTATTAGGACATAGAACCTGTTGTTAATTTATTTGAATCCCACCACTGCTCACAACCCATCTAATGGGTCCTGACCCATAGCCTGTGAAATGCTAAAAGACATCTCTGGATAATTAGGAAATGTGTACTTCAACAGCATTTTAGCCATTCTCCAATTTTCTTAATAATCCTATTTTAAGACTACAGCACTTTACTTGTTCTGCATATAACTTGTTCTGTAGCTCATGAAGGAATTTCCTTGAGACTACCTACCTAGTGCCTGTTGTAGCATCATATTATATGGGGAAAAGGAACCCGGAACTCTGTTACCAAGCAGTACAGAATGTATGAAAGCTGTAAATCTAGCACCATACAGAGTTGCGACTATTAACAGCTTGGTTCTGTCAGGCTTACAAACTGTGTTCTAGCCTTGCTGCCAGCTTTGCATGTTACAAAAATGTGCTGTAGGGCAGTATTGCTGCCAGTTGGTGATGAGGTTAGGGTGGTGGAAAGGCAGGGGGAAGACAGAACTGTGTAGAGGGTGGATTGGACTGGCAGGCTGGGGGGGGGGGTTGGTGGCAGCAACAGAGGCTGCCACGAAATCCTAAAAGCTTTTCTTAGTCATCTATTCAGTTCTGCTCCCACTCAGTAGCAGCGTAGTTCAAGGTAGATTCAGCAGGGACAACTGCTGTTCCCCTTACCCCACTACCACCTCCAGACGCTTTCCTGGCCCATAAGCTAGTTAAGGCAGACATCTCAGAGCTGCTGTCTTCCTGGATATTGGGAAAGCATAGTACTGAGCTCTAAAGCTGCAATCCTTACCTCCAATTAGGCTGGCATAAGTCCTGGCACAAGTTCAATGCTGGCCTGGGCGAGTCGCAAAAGTACTGTATAGCAGTTTTGTGCCACTCCTAGGAAGGTTACAGACACAGTGCACAGTCATGCACTTGCCTCACCACACCACAAGAATGAGGTGCAGTTGACTTGTGGAGTCTAAATTGCTGAGGATTGCAGCCTAGGTCAGTCATTTGGTCAGTCTAGAAATCTTTATTGGCAAAGCATGCGATCTAAGCGGCTAACAGCATCTTGAGTGGATCCTTAACATCTAGTGCAGCCCATGCGCATGTGAATGCTATCAGCTATACAGTGGCAGTGTGTTTGCGTGATCTGTACTCTGCATGCATCTTCTTCCACCCTGCAAATCCCTCAGTTAAAAAGCACCAGGTTCTCTTGCCCATGCCCAATGGGGACCCAATAATTCCCAATGATTTATATAATAAGCAATGGCTGACTGAATGGTAGGTTCTAGGAATCTCCAGGTCCAGATGTAAAACAATTCTGGAGGCTGATGCACTCAATAGGAAATGTCTCCTGCTTCCATGTCTTGCTTGCATGTTTTTTGTAGCAGCTATTGGGTCATTGCTGGAAATAAAATGCTAGGTTAGATGGACTCCTAGCCAGATTCAGCAGCACTCATTTTATGTTCTAAGTCAAATAAGCCAAGTCTCATGGACTCATAAAGGGGATTTCAAGACTTTTTTTTCCTGTTTCCATGCTTATTGACTGTATCTTCTTTCTGTATTTCCATAGCTGACTAACTTTAGCCCTCTATTTTTGTAGCTACATTTAAATGACATTTAAATATTTTTCCCTAGCATAAATTTCAGTTTGAACATTTGCTGTGACTCAGCAGTTATTCTCATAAAATCTAATACATCAGTTTGATGAAATGAAGAATGAAAAGGAGTCCTAATTTGTATTTTTGGTTGATTCTATCTTTTTCAGCATGGGAAATATGGAAAATGGAAAACATCTGTAACTGGTTCAAGCTGCAATTCCAGTAAACGATAGATGTAATTCTCCTCACATTGTTTGTATAAATGAAAAATCAAATCATAAGAAAAGATACAAAGGATATATGAGTGTAAACAAGTTCAAGAGGATACCAAAGTGATTAAGCAGCAATGTCAAGCAAGCCATAAAAGAACACAAGGCTTTCTTCAAAAAGTGCAATTCTTGCCCAAATGAGGAAAAGAAAATAAACTGGCAATACAGATGCTAGTTGGCAAATAAAAAATCTTAGTAGCAAACTGTTAAAAGCAAAACAAAAATAAACACTACAAGAAAGAAGCAGGATAAGTTGAGAAAAATCTTTTAAAATAGATATGAAAGGAATACTGGCAAGAGATTTAAAACTGACTAAATAAATCTTTTGTATTCATCCTCCCAGTCGAAGATACAGACAAGATACTAAAATCTGAATTATTTTTCAGAGGAATTATGTGAGGAATTAAGAAGAATGGGTAGCAAAGGGAACAAATTATGTAAAACAGATGATAAATTATGTACTAGATGGATTTCCTCTGATAATTCTTTAAATCTAAAACAAGAACCAAGCTTTTAAGAGAAAAATCAGCTTCTTTATCAGAATATTGGAAGGTACCACTTACTACTAATTGGTCTTTCTATTTGATGGTTCCAAGCCATTAAGGATGTATATATTCACATCCCTAATGAGGACAGGCTATGGCAGTGATGGCGAATCTTCTACAGCCTGAAAGTCCAAAGTGCAGCCCAAAACCTTGAATGTGCCAATGCCCTGCACGTATGCCCAGAACTCCAGGCTTAGGGCACTCCTGGCACGTCTGGAATTCCAGGCATGCATACTGGACAACTGTGTGCTCTTTTCCAAGGAGCATCAGTGTGCTCATCTTTGGAGCAGAACACACTTGTGCCCAGTGCGCATGCCCAGATCTCTGAGCCTGTGTACTGGGTTCAGGGGGCTCCTGGCCCAATGTGCATATCCTGAGTTCTGGACATAAGCACTGGCAATAGTGCCATCAGATGTCTCTGATCCAAAGAGGAGCAAGCTGGTCCTCTTCGGAGCAGCACTGGGGCAGTGGTGGGGTGACCTGGCCCACTGGGTGAACCTATTTGGGATTGTTCAGTCTAGAAAAAAGGCACCTGAGGGGGGAGGACTTGTTTGAGACATATCAAATTATGTAGGAGATGGATAAAGTTGATAGTGGGATGTTCTTTTCTCTCTAAGATGACATCCACTAAAATTGAGTGTTGGGAGAGTTAGGATAGACAAAAAATATTTCTTTACCCAGCAAAAAATAAGTCTGTGGAACTCCAGGCCTCAAGATGCCTTTAAAAGGGGACTGGCCAAATTTCTGGAGGAAAGGTCCATCACAGGTTACGTGATGTGTATGTGCAACCTCCAGATTTTAGAAGCTGGCTACCACAAAATGACAGATCATCATCTATGTCTCTTCTTGTCTTGTATGCTCCCTGAGGTGTCTGGTGGTACAGGAAGCTGGACTAGTGGAACTTTGGCCTGATCCAGCAGGGCAAATCATATATGCCCCCACTCCCTTCAACCTCAGCCGACCAGATGCCTCAGGGAGCACATATGACGCCTGCATCCAGGTGCTCATTCTATTCCACCCTCACCAAAAATATTCCCTCCCTGTCTCCTGCCATTCTCTCCAAGCCTTCATACTGCCTGCCATAACCTTACCTGTGCTGGCCAATGCTGCTCCTTGTGGCACTGTCATCTCTTGTGCCTTTTGGCATATTTGCAACACTTAGAGCAGGCCCAGGGATGGCTATGTAAGCTCACAGAAGGTTTGTATTCCATGTTTAATAAAATAAACTGAACTGGACTGATAAAGCTTACTTGTTGGTATTCTTTTCTCTATAAGCATTGCAAATACCAGGTCCAGCTTTACCATATTCTCCTTTTTATTCACATGGCTGACTAATTTTATCATACTATTTTTATAGTTGACCTTTGTATATTTTTTCCTAGCATAGAAAAAGTACGAATAGCACCTGCCATAAGACTGTGGACTCACTTGACATTAATCGTGAATTTGAGCCAATTCCTACATTATTTTTGTGCCCTGCTATATTTATGTGGAAACTTTCAACAGAAATGTGCAAGACATACACATAAACTATCTGTGGGATAGCTATGATGCCAAACTGCTGCAGAACATGTAATGCAGTGGATAAACAAAAAAGAAACATCTTCTGCTCTCTCTTCTGCTTCCCACATGTTTAGTAACACAATACTAATGCCAGCAAGTTATCATGCTCTGAATTTCTCTGTCCCATTCCATTGTATTTGTTGCTCCTTCCAAGAGCAACCTTAAAAATACAAATCCATAGTCCTGCTGGCATGTGATGCATGTCATTGATGCAGATTTATGGCTCTTGTCTATCTGTAACAGCTATCCACATGAAGCGCTCTTCATCATGCTCATGGCATAAATGCTTTTTGGCCTACAAACTTCTCAACATGCACAGCAGTAATTTTCAAGCACTTTCGTTTCAAGGCACACTTACAAGACACTAAAAATGTCAAAACATCATTTTTTAAAAATTGACAAGACATATCATACTGTTGGTGGGGGACACACACTCATGTCCCTCAAAGTCCCTAATTAATGACACTACCCCAACTCCTGAAGCACATCTATAGGTCATTTGTGAACACTAACACAGCAGCATTGAAAACAGCTAACCTCGGGACTAATAAATGGAAATAGAAATTTCTCTTGTTTACATTTACAATCTTGAATGTCCCTACAATCCAGAGTAACTATGGGAGCACGTAAGAGACATTTACACTGACGTAGTTATAGCACCACCTAATGAAAACCTATGGGAAATTCACATTGCAATCCAGAGCAAATTGTTCTTACACCGGAGCAAGGACTCCCCGTAGTTACTCTGGATTGCACCCTAAGTCTCTCTTTAATTCACCATCTTTAATTCAGACTTTTCACCATCTATGTGCCAGGTTTCTATACCATGGATATGTAAGAAGATCCTTTCAGTCCTGATCTGAACTCTGTTTTTCTCTCTCTTCGTGTTGTGAAAAGTCAATAATTAGTTTCCAGTTCCAGTTTCCAGTGAAAGCATTTGTTTTATCTTTAAGTAAAACTGTAAGTTTATTAGTTTCTGCAAAGTCCATATGTTTCATCCACCACTGTTTTCCAATATTGTGCATACAGTATTCTAGCCACACTTATAATCTATAATAGATGTCTCCAAACCCCGGATTGGGGGCCAGATACAGCCCTTGGCAAGCCTCAATGTTGCCCCCAGCAAGACCCCTCTGTTCAGCCATTGAGCAAGTCCTGTTATCCACTCCAATGTATTCTTATATGTAAATTTATGTAAATGTATTCAAATTTGAAATGTAAATTAGTTTTCTGCTCCCAGACAGTGACAGAGAGATGATGTAGCCTCATGCCAAAAACTTTAAGAAAGATGCAGCCAAACTGGAGCAAGTCCAGAGGAGAGCGACAAGAATGATCAGTGGGATGGAAGGGAAACCCTACGAGGAAAGGTTGGGGGAACTTGGGATGTTCAGCCTGGAGAAGAGGAGGCTGAGGGGAGACATGATTGCCCTCTTCAGATACCTGAAGGGCTGTCAAAGGGAGGAAGGGGCCAATTTGTTCATAGCTGCTTCTGAAAGCAGAACTAGAACCGATGGGTACAAACTGCAAGAAAGGAGATTCCGGCTGGAAATCCAGAAAAAATTCCTGACGGTTCGGGCGGTTCGGCAGTGGAACAGATTGCCAAGGGAGGTGGTGGACTCTCCCTCACTGGGGATCTTCAAGCAGAGGCTCGACGAGCACCTGTCGGGGTTGCTCTAGGGCAGTGGTTCTCAATCTTCCTAACACCGTGACCCCTTTATAAGTTCCTCATGTTGTGGGGACCCCCAACCATAAAATTATTTTCATTGCTACTTTTTAACTGTAATTGTGCTACTGTTATGAATCGTAGTGTAAATATCCAATATGCAGGATGTATTTTCATTGTTACAAATGAAATGTGTGTTCTATGCACACATTGAACACAATGGTATTGATTTCAGAGTAGGCATGCATAGATTTGGGCCCTGAGGCTGTCAGTCAGCCCCAGTGCACACGCAGCTACAGCCGGAGGTCTGGCAAGCCTGACCTGGCCCCCTGCACCAGAGGGCTTTAGGCGACCCCCAGGAAAGCTCTAGGCGACCCCCAAAGAGGTTCCAACCCCACTTTGAGAAACGCTGCTCTAGGGGGATTTCCTGCTGCAGGCAGGGGGTTGGACTAGATGACCTACTAGGTCCCTTCCAACTCTAGGATTCTATGATTCTATGATTTTCCACATATTCATCTATCATGCTCAACCAGGGTGACCATATAGAATGGAGGACAAAGTGCCTGTACCTTTAACCATTGCATAGAAGAGGGAATTTTGGGTTTAAAAAGCAGCACTTGCCTGTATTCCCTCTTCTATGCAATGCTTACAGGTAAAGGCACTCTGTCCTCCATTCTATATGGTCACCCAGCCTGGTCAACAAAAGTACTTCAGGTTTCAATTGTACATTGACTTTTAACATTAACTGTATGCATGCCTGTGATCAATTTTTTTGTGATCAATTTTTTTAGCTTTATAACATGTCCACTGCAATATGATAAATCTCTCTGGTGTTCAATTTAGGAGGAGCGCTGCAAGCTCATGGCCATACCAGGTGACTTTGTGAGAACTACGTTGATAACATCTGTCTTTGGATGCAATCCTGAAGTGCACTTGGGCCAGCTTATCTAGCAGTGGGCCAGCATAAATTGACTTACACCAGCCAAGCTATAGTAGAAAAGGCCCGGGCCAGCATAAGTCAACTTTGGCCGGTGTAAGTCAGCTTACACCAGCACAAAGCAGCTGGACCTGGGCTGCCTAGCAGGGCTAGCCTAGGCTGCTCAGTGGGGGATGTTGAGGGCATGTTGGGCATGGCTTAGAACAGTGCAGTTAGGTTATATCCAGAGCTTGTTTTCAGGGCAGAAAAGCCTTCTCCCTGCTCCTCAAAGTTAGACTACCTCAGGAGCAAGCCTAAATCTGAACAGACCCACTGGGGCCCATGATAAGCCAGAGTAAAAATGGAAGCAAAACAAAAAGTTCTAAGTCCTAGGCTGGCGTAAACACCATCCCTGCCTCTCAACAGCACAACTCCAGCAGGCCACTCCAGCAAAAATCCCCTTGCATGTCCCTCCACTACAGGGACTGCAGTCTCATGCTGCAGCTGTCACTGGTTGCCTTGGACTCCTAGGCTTCCTCATATGGCAGGCAGGGTGCAAGCACCACAGCTGTTCGTTGTTCAGTGTGATCTGAGGCAGGTCTCCTCAGGAGCAAGCCCTCCCCTGGTGCCACTTACTTTGTACTCAGCAGCCTGCTAACCCTGTGGAGTTAGCCTAAGTGTCAACTCTGGATATTGCTTACCAGCTGGGCCATTCTCACTGGCCTCGCTTCAGAATTGCTCCCTAAATTAGCTGCTTTTTATTACAACTGGCGTTTGGAAGGAAAAGCATGCCTAGCTATTTCACAGAGAACCTGACTGCTAATACATTATAATTAGGGCAGTCCTGAGGTCTAACTTCATCATATAGCAGCATATCAAAGCATTCAGGAATCCAATCTCAAACAGCATATTCCAAAAAGGAGACACTGTTCTTACATGAGGATTATCTTTGCCATTATGCTAATACACTTGTGCTCAATGAGTCCATTAGCAAAACATTTGCCATAAAAATCAGTAGCTAAGTGAAAATATAAGCCCTTCGCTGATGAGTGCAATAATGGCACAGACATACATATGCAAATAGGAGGCTCCATTCAGTGTTTGTTGGATCTTCTTGAAGTGACTTTTAAGTAATGCTGCAACGTTACTGTTGTCTTTTTGTGCACTTGCAATCAGAACAGTTAATCATGTCAGTACTTTATTTCTAATCCACTGCATGAAACCACCTTTGATTTCAGAGGTTGCTGGGAGCCTCTTAAAGTCACAGAATAAAAGGGCAGGTATTTTATGGATTAGTTAAAGAGCAGAAAGCAGAGTCTAGGAATAAATGGGCACTTTTCACAGTGGAGCAAAGAAGTGGGTATATTGCCAAGATTCTGCCTTGGCATTGGTACTTTTAAATTTGGTTATAATTTATTTTATTTAATAGATTTATATCCTGCCTTTCTCCACTTTTTCAAGTGGACTCAAGTCCTGGGATTTGAGAGAAACAGTGAGATGTATTAAGTTTGTAAATTATATCAAACTTGTAAATGATATGCAAATATTTTTCTTTAAACTAGAAGTAACTTTTTAAATGTGTGCTTTAGTCAAAACCAGCACCACAGTCAGCCATATACCATATATTTAAAAATTTCTGAATACTGTTTATCCAGAGGAACAGCAATGCCAGAATAGAGACTGCCAAAATGGTGAGCCATACAAAATGGCTGTATCTTGCAGGCGTGGGGAAGCCTCTTTTGGGTAGAGAGGATGTTTGTCCCCTTCCTCTGAGTAAAATAGATGGCTCTACAGTGGGGCTTCTCAGGATCCTGGTGTTGCTGCCCACCCTAACCCACATTCACCCCAGTTCACCCACAATCCTCCCTTAACTATCCTATATTAAAATAATATGTTCTCAGTATAGATTCCTAAGATGCTGTTTTATTAGACCTCTCTTATGTTACTTTCTCACAGGTTATCTTCTGCTTTCCATTTTAATTCATTATTGAGTAACAGTACAACGTTTAGCAAAGGGTGGTAAAAATTATTTTTAAAAAGCAAGGAGCCAAAATATAGTTGCCAAAAGTTTCAAAAATAACTGAATTGTGTAACACTTATGCAAGGTTATAATTCTTGTCATATTTTGTCTTAGCCTTTGACAAATATGACAGACTGTGAAAATTAGCAAATACTCAGCAGAACTTTCCAGATACTCAAAAGGATTTCTGGATCCAATAAGAGTCTGAAATATCTGAAAAATGGGACTGACGTCTACAATCCCCGCTATGTAGGTATGATTTAATTCACAAAGTACCTGGGCATAAAAACATTTTGTGAATATTTGAACAGAATATTAGTCATGGACATGGAACAAGGGGATTTAAAACTATGTGTTGACCTCAATTATCATTTGTAAAATAGGAAGATTAAGGTGCAATCGTGTTTGTTCAGCTGGCACAAATTCCTTGCACTAACTGGACAGTGTTACAAAAGTGCCTTAAAGCACTTTCACACCATTTTGCAGGAAAATTGACAAGAATATAGATGCGTGCCAGACTCCTCGCACTGACAAATCTCCACGAAGGGTGAGTTTGCGCTGGCCGAGCTTGGCTAGTGCAGGGGTCTGTGAAGATGTGGGAAAGGTGAGGTGTGAATGTTCCTGTAGCAGATGAGATATGGGGCCAGGATCTGACGGTTATGCCAAATCCTAGCCCCAGTTATGCCAAGTCCTAGTCCTAGTTCCTGGGTAGCCTGGGCCAGTCCTAGGATTTGTACTGCCACAAAATCCATAATACCAATTTGTGCTGCCACAAAATACCAATCCACAGCTTGGATTCGTACCACAAATTGAGGTGGTACAGGTCCAAGGAGCCCACTGGGGCTGCAGTAACTTTCTCCAGGAAAGCGTTTTCCCTTAACACAGGTTGGTGCAGGAGGAGCCCAAAACTTGCACTGGATGCAGCACAGGCATGCAAGCCTGCCTATTCCAGTGTCTGATCCAGTGTATGAGATTTAAGTACATGAGTCTGGGGAGAGTGATCAGAAAACAAGTACTGTATGTTCTTTGTGAAAATAATACAGTCTGACAAAGCATACATATCAAGAAATTGGGGCATGAACATCTACATTTCACCTCCCTTTTCTAGCATAGTAGATCCTTTGAATAACTATATGAGAAGTTAATCAACTAAAACTGCCTGAATGCAGGATTTAAGTAGTACCTTGAATGTGAAGGAGCATGGCACATGAAAACTGGAAGTGTAACAATTGTGCTCAACGTGTGATGGGCAGAGCTGGTCCAAATATATCATCCAAACTTGTCCATAGTTATTTTCTGACTGTATGCTGCACAGTACACTCAAATAATGCTATCATTTAACAAATTTTGTTCAACTAGACATCACAATAAGACACTCATTGCACCAGAAGAGCAAGCATATCTAAATTCAAAAACAATATTTTGTGGGATAGAGTCAACAAATTCAAGAAAGACTCACTCTTTTCAAAGTTTTGCTCATTTTCATTACAAACACAGTTTCTTTCTGACATGTGACACCTTCACTTCTAAGCCAGACAGGAAAATTTCAATAAAGATGCTCACCACAACTCAAGTTATTTTCAGCTTTCAGTGCTGAGGTTGGGATACTCCAGAAGTCATTTTCCCAGTCCACAATGTTGCCTTTCACATCACAGCTGAGGTTGGAAAGTGCCTGGGAGCTCATTGTGAAATTCCAAAGTCGGAAATTGTAAATATCTCCATTGAGAGAGTTTATTTCATTTCTGTCAGATCCCAGAACCAGCTTCCCATTACCAGGAATGACTTTTCCAGCAGTATCAAAACAGTTTTTGGTTTTATACATGTTTTTACCATGTATGCCTATAGATCCTGAGATGCTATCCCATATAATGCAAAGCTGTTCAAATGTCTGTGTGAAGAAGTCTCCACTTGGATTGGTGTCAAGCGCATTGTCTAATTCGCATTCTGAGTCGACAATAAAAAGGGAATGGCCATTTTTTGTTTTTTTAAAACTGAATTGTTCTGTGGATGGAGAACCACTATAGGAGAAAGCTTTCCAATCATGACCATCATTATTATTTTCTGTGGCCTCAAAGCACAGCGTGAACTGAGTCAGTTCTGGCACTTGTATAGATCTTGCTAGAGACACAGACGCAGCATCTTGGAACTTTGGGATGATTACTTTTTGGTTTCTCAGAGACACAGCAACTAGAAGAGGAAAAGAAAATTTGTTTTTAGAAAAGTCTGTCTTTTAACATTAAGTAATATTATAATTGTTCTCATTATTTAAATATTCTCATTATTCTCATTATTTAAATTAGAAAAGAAACACACATGAAGATAATTTCAACACTAATGTCAATTAGGCAGTAGTGTCATTAGGACGGGTGGCAATAACTCTGAATTATTTGTACAAGGGTGGGAAGGTGACACCACTAATTACAAACACCTTTAGAATCTTGGAATTTTTAAATGTTAGATATCAGTTGATGTTATAATTTTATGTAAAATGCAATGAAACAAGCTGCAATGAAATATCTATACTATACTATACAATGAAATATCTATACTATATCAGAAGTCACAGCCAAAACTCAAGTGGAGGTGGGGCAATGATACATCACCTCACCCCTCACCCAGTGTGTTGTCCTGCTCACTGCATGGGAGAAGGCTGAACATGGGGGTAATATGCTGGCCTCCCACATAGGACGATGAAAATCATAGTGACAGCATACACCTAGGATATTTATAACATGGCAATTGGTTTCCACAAAAATGTAATCAGACATTATTAAAATTTCTTTGATACCTGCTTGTATTAGATAATGCACCAGTAATTTGGAAAAAACTTTTAATTTCCTTTAAAAAAAGCAGGCCTCCATCAGTCTTGAAAGACTATGGTATCGTGCTCGGTGCTCCATACACTGAATGCGAAGCACGAAAGCCTGGGTTGGATTGTTATGGAGGATAGGCTGTTACCCAAGCAGCAAATCCCCCCTCTCCACACCACTGAATTAATCCAATGGAAAGGCAGAGCCCATACAATTGGATCCAGTTGGCGTTGCAGAGCTGGGCTAAGGACAGGAGCTCGTCCTGTCTTGTGGGGTCTTGAACCGTGGCCTGCTGGTTAACAGGCACAGCGTCTTAACCACTTGCGCCACCCACAGCCCTTAACGTTGGTCTTAACGTTCCTTAATGTTCCTTAACGTCCCTTAACATTGGTCTAATTAATGGATTAATTTACAAAATTGCATTGCGGAAAAAAATGCTGATTGAGCAGGGAAAGCCACAGATTAATTTGCATTTCACCCTTCGCCTCAGAAGATCTCTGAGCCCAGAAAAGTCTCTGCATGCCTCAGAATAGACATTTAAAGAGCCCAATCCTAACTATGTCAATTCAGAAGTAAGCCCCATTGTGTTCAATGGGTCTTACTCACAGGAAAGTGTTTAGGATTGCAGCCTTAGACTGAAAAAAGTCACTTTTATAAAACTTTTCTGGGCTCATAAGACTTTTCAGAATGAGAGAAGCCATGCTCCCTTTGCCTTAGAAGGGTGGCCTGGCATTTGTGGATTCAGCTGTTTGTGGGGAAGGGAAGCTCTAGAACATCTGTTCAGAACTGGGTGTGCATCTTCCTGCTGAATGGGTAAGTGCTACCTCTCCCCACTTTTGTTACTTGACTGACAGTACAATCCTAACTCCTGGTTAGGACAGCACAAGTCCCAGCCCAAGTCCTGTGCTGGCCTGGAAGTGTCACAAAGATGCCATAAGACACTTCTGCGCCACTCCTGGGAGGAGGTTAGGCCACTACACAGACATTTGCCATCCTCCCCATGCCACTATAGGAACAGTGAAATGGGTAAGTTGAGCTGGCCTAAACAGGTTAGGATTGTGCCCTGACACATGTATCTAGAGCTGACGTTTTGAGTGTAATCCTAATAGTGTCTACTCAGAAGTAAATTCCACTGAGTTCAATGGGGCTTAATCCCAGGAAACTGCTCTTAGCGACATGTTCTAAACACCTCCATGTTTAGAGCTGGCTTCTGAACTTCCCCAATTCTTTTCAGCTCACAGCAGGTTTATCTATTTGAATACTTATTTTATAATTTTATGAAAAATCAATATTTAAAAAAACTTGAAGCTTTGCTCTAGGGTGGGGGGAAAGTGTCCTTATAAGTTCCATGAGGGATAGTTAATCAGCACTCTAGTGTAACTCCATGGGCTCAGTTCAGTTTGGAAGTTTGCATGGAGAATACAAGCAAACCAAGATACCGCATGGTACAGTAAATGTAGAAAAATTTGTCCGCTTCCTAAATGCATATTAAAATGCAGCAATGCAGATGATTATTTCTAGTTTTGAATTATTTTATATTTCTTTTGAAATAAGAAATTTTATTTCTTTTGTTCTAAACTTGATGCATTTTATTGGAATGCTCCAGGTTTTTTGGGAGGAAATGTAGAGGTTTCACTGTGCAATGCTCAATGCTTTATCACCACTTTTGGTACTGAACTTTAAGAAAGTACTTTCTAATCTCTATTTTTGGCTTTTTAAAACAGAGGGTGCGTTGTTACGGCTGCATGTCTGAACTTAAAATGAAAAGTAAACGTTTTATTTTTGATTTAACTCAACATTTTACATAGATACATATCTGACAACTGCAGAAAGAGAGAAAAACTGAGATGGAAAAAGTATAATTGTCACTTTATACCAGTCTTGTGATTAACATCCCACCTCAAACAGGGTGACCAAAGGTGCAATCCTGACTTAGGCCAGAGAGAATGACTGAGCTAAGCTGGCCTAAGTAGGTCATATTCTGAGTTGACAGTTAAACCAGTTCCACTGTGCTAGGCGGCCTCCAGGATGCCACCCTTTCCTCAAATATTCCTGCAGGGGAATTTGGGGGACATATTCTTATTTGTGGCAAAAATCCCTCTTGTCTCTCATCATTTACGTTGGTGTTTAAAGTGCTAAAAGCCTTCTTGGCTAGGCATGTGTCTTTTTAAGTATTACCTTTAGCAGCACATGAACTGCAAAGAAATTCACCATTTTTTTCCGTTTAGAATGTACTAGGAAATGTCCCTACACCTCACAGGGTCACTTCCTGGTGCATTCTATAAGAAAAGCAACAACAGATCCTTTGTTTCAAAAGTGCTGACCATGAAACCACAGTGATCTCACCACTTAAGGTATGTCATGCCTCAGAAGAACTTCAACAAGAATGCATTAAGTACAATTCTTACACATCTAAACAACTCTGTTCTATAATATGCCCCCTCCCCTTGTGCTAACACCAAGAGCTCTTCAAGAAAGGGCAAAAATTGCATCAATAACTGGAAAAGAGCAGAATGCCAGTATCAGTATTAAGAGCAGATTTTGCTTCTAGTTGCCTAATACATAAATATTTCAATCATTTTGATACATACCAGCTGTTGGTATATGTTTTACTACATTGACATAAAGAGACAGAATGTATAAAAAGTAAAGTGTAAAAATCAATACAGGTATGGAACATAAACAGAATACTTGATTCTACTGTAAAATGCTAATTTTTATCTTCTCACATTATTCAAATTAGGGTGCGTGCTTTTTTCCTACTCTAAGATAACATTTTTATTTCAACAATTCTTCTTGTATTGAAGGATGTGTGTTTTTAAAAACAATGGAAAGAAAACTAGCAAAGATCTAGCCTATAAAGTTTGGTGTCCCAATGAATCTACAGCCTGGGTTGAGATCTGCCACCCTTGCCAGTGTGCAATCCCTGGTAATTTCCCAACACCCAAAACAGAACAAAACAGAAAAGAAAATTAACAGCTTTTATATATATACCTCGGGTATAACTAGCATTGAAGCCTTTCTTCTGGATACTAAAGTCACTTGTGAAAGATACAATCATTTCATTCCCTGTTGAATTAAATGATAAACCTCTGGCAGTGACACCACAAAGATCTTGTTTCTTTTGTGAGACTCCAGTTTCGAGTCGCACAAAATCATACATGCAGTTTGGAGCTTCTTCAATTTCAAAATCAATAAATGTTATCTGAATTATGAATCCAGTTGGAGCTCGGATGGTCCACTTGCAGGACTGACTACCGGGGTACTCCAAAGGGAAGCAAGGAGAGGTAAAAATTCCTGTGGGGTTGGACAGCACCACACGACACTCTGAGCATCCAAGAGCTATAGAACAAACAAAAGAAAAAGATAATCAGCATATTATAGCTTTAAGATATATCAGTAGATAAATAACAGTAAATATTTATTTTATTTATAAGTAATAGTAGAATTTAAGATGCATAATTAATATCATTTAATATAAGCTGACCATAATACCAACATAACCAGAGTTGCAAGGGAACCATTTCTTGATTGTGCAGTCCAACACAATTGTAGACTATATTTGTAATCCAACACAATTGTAGACCAGATCCAGAGAACTTTACATTGAAGTAAGAAGATTGAAATCCTAACATAAATTACCAGCAACATTTCTGGTTTAATATAAATGATTTTATATCAGGGGTTTTCTTGGTAATCTTAATTTTAAAATAAGAATTTATTTTCTTTTAATTATAAATATATCCTTCACTAGCGAAAACATATCCACATGGCAGGAGTAAAACTCCCCCATGTGCATCATCACCCCATGCGCATCAACACCCCATGCGCATCAACACCCCCCAATGCACATCCTCATGCACACCCCCCTGCGTACCAACACCCCCTGCGCACCAACACCCCCCTGTGTATCATCTCCCCTGCGCACCACTCCCCATGCGCACTACCCTCCCATTACATACCCCCATTGCACACACCCCCATGCGCACCAACCCCCTGTTGAGCACCACCCCCATGCACAATACCCTCCCATGGACACCACCACCATGTGCACCACCCCCATGTGCACCCCTATGTGCACCACCCCCATTCACCCCCCATTCACATCAACCCCCCCATGCACACCCCCATCCTCTCTGCATCCTCCCCCCCAATGAATCAGCTGGATTGTGGATTAGTCAGTCTTCAGTGTTTATAGGCCAAAAATATATTCCACACCTTTTCAGACCCTTAGGGGTTAAATTTATAGAAATTGGTTCATGGTGGATGTTCCCATCACAGAAGAAATACACTCCCCAAATTTCATGCTTCTAGATCCAGGGGTTGGGGCAGAGCGTCCCTCAGTCAGGAATTCTTCAATGGAAAGTGTAGGGAGGAAAACACGTTGCACCCCATTTCACCCCCTTCTGGTTGGAATTTCCAAAAACTGATTCTTAGTGGGTGCCTCCATCATGGATGGGACACCGTCCCCAAATTTCATGCTTCTAGGCCCAGGAGTCAGTGACCTTTCAGTTTTATATATACCTCGTATATAGATTTATCATCCTATCATTGATAAATATATCCTTCATAGCAATCAACGCAACCGGAAGCAGACAGCATAGGAGACAGCAAAACACAGGAGAAAGTGAAAGGAAGGCTGCAAATAGACACATAAGTCACGTGAACGATGGGGGTATTTATGAACAACTTCTTGTTAGTGTTGTGACCTAGCATGCCTTGAATGATGCTAGGAAGTATAGGCTTCACTGCTATCCACAGTTTCAAGTATCCACAGTGACAGTGAATACAAGAGGACATCTCTATAACAGACTAAATATTGAGAAAACACACCACACCAGCAGTTTTCAAAATATCAGGCATGAACCAATTTCTTGTGGGTCATGCAGAGGCTCCAATGAGAATGTAGGTGATGATAAGATCTGATAATTAACTGCTTCAAGTGCAAAGTGCCCTACAAACATCTGAGCCACTGCAGTCTGCAAATATGTATAAATATAGGGAGATAAACGTTTGAGAGTCTTTTTCATGGAATGTGTTTTACAAGTTCCGTAATGAGATATAGTGGGGGTCGGGAGCAGGAGAATGAAGGGTCACATAAGCAACCACATGGCTATTCACTAGAGCTGTGTCATTATGAAAAACAGATGGGTTATTTGGCAAATAAAAATTTAACATTACTAGTAAATAAGTAAATAAATAAATAATTCTTTGTAAATCATATTGCAAGACCTGGTGTTGTCTGTTTTGAGAATCCCTGTATTACAAATTTACTTTGACTAATTAGAAGAAAAGACTAACAAAAAGGAGCTCCAAACAAGATTAACAAAATCACAGCTCCAGTTTCACAGAGTGGGAATGAAACTTCAGTTTTAGAATATTTTTTGCTTAGTGTAAAATATTAAATGTAGCTCTTAGGAGCAGCAACAATAAAAACTCATTCTGGCAATCCCAAGTTTAAAGTCACAAAATAGTCATTTTATTATTCTTTTTGTTAAAGGCAGCCTAGAATTCAAACCAGACAGCAATGCATACACACTTTGTAAGAGATCTGAAGAAGGAAGTGCATCTTGAATAAATATGTGCAAACAAATTCATTACATTCATGGTCAAAAACCATATGGTACAGACCTTAGAGCTTCACTTTCAACCCTTTTTTCTCCTCTCTTTTTCCATCATTACTTGTTAATATTAGGCCAGATTTTCCAGCAATGGAAAACCTTGAATGTTAGGCACAAACACACACACACACACACAGAGAGAGAGAGAGAGAGAGAGGATTATTGTTCTAGATACAGTAAAATCTTGTACTGAGAGTAACTAGGATTGAGAGCATTGTGCAAGACAAACATTTCTTAAAAATTTAGATTTGATACACAAGTGATGTCTTGATAAACAAGTGAAAACATAGTCCTGGCCAGGAATCGGCCAGTTTCAGAGCTCTGTCTGCACCTGCTTCAGCCTCTCCTGAGACAAGCCTATGCATGTCTACTCTGAAGTAATACTTTTAAAGTCAATGGGGCTCACTTTTATGTAAGGGGGAAATGGAAAGGAGCCTGAGAGACCTAGGGCAAAATCCAGAGTAACTACAGGGAGTTCTTGCTCCGGTGTAAGAACAACTTACTCTGGATTGCAATATGAATTTCCCATAGGTTTTCATTAGGTGGTGCAGTAACTATGGGTGCACGTAATGTCTCTTACATGCTCCCGTAGTTACTCTGGATTTGGGGGCTAGCTTTACATGTCTACTCTAAAGTAAGCAGTAAAGTAATACTCCTATTATTATCAGTGGGACTGACTCCTGTGTAAGGGGGGCAGATTGCAGCCTGAGACACAAAGGACATTCCTAACTCAAAAGTAAGCCACGTTGTATTCAATGGGTCTTGCTCCCAGGAAAGTGTCTTTAGGATTACATCTTAAGGCTGTAATCCTAACTCCATTTAGGCCAGCCTAAGCCCTGGCATAAGTCCTGTGCTGACCTGAGGGTGTCACAAAAGTGTAGTAAGACACTTCTGCCCCACTCCTGAGGGGAGAGGGAATAGGCCAGTGCACAGGCATACTCCAAACCTCGTACACCATCGCAGAAAGATAGGCTAGGTGATTTAGGCTGATCTAAATTTTCTAAGGATTGTGCTCTAAGTGCAGGTTAATTTGTTTTTTCTTTATATATTTTCTTTTATTCTTATTTTGTACTGTATTAAAGTATTGTAATCATTTTAGATGAATATTTTTGGATCATGGAACCTAAAAACCTAAAAATCCAGGGTTGTGGAGTGAATAATCTAAGATTACATTATTCCTTATGGGAAAATTTGCTTTGATGTACAAGCATTTTGGATTACAAACATGTTTCTTGAATGAATTTGCTTGTAAACCAAGGTATCACTGTATTCATTTCTAAAAAACTTTGGCTGCAATCCTAACCTCCATTTAGGCTAGCCTAAGTCCTGGCAGAAGTCCCATGCTGACCTGGAGGTGTCACAAAAGTACCACAAAACATTTCTGTGCCAACCCTGAGGGAAGGTTAGGCCAGTGCACAGCTATGTGCTTGCCTCCCTGCATCGCTATAGGAATGGGAAGTTGGGAATGGGAATGGGAAGTTGTGGCAATGTAGATTAGTATTGCTCTCTAAAGGTCCTCTCCCACCCTGGATTTGTGCTCTATCAGTTCAAGGACCAGAATGCTGGTGCAGCAGCCAAGAAGCTGCACACACCTGTGGAACACCAGCCTCCACCTGAGCAGGTAAACTGGTAGAGGGGATGTTCTGGGGTATTTCAGGGGAAGACTGGAACAGGAATTGGTGCCAACCAGGGAATGTCAATAGCATCAGTTTGTTCTACTTGTAACGTTGGGCTGTTACATAGATAACTTTATTTGATGGGGCGGTGACAAAAATGGATCAGCACCAGTGATGGGCTTCAAAGAAATTAAGAACCAGTTCTCTGCCCATCTGGCAGCCACTTTTAAATGGCTATTTTTAAACTTCATATGTTCTATCTCTTGTTAACAACTGGTTCTATAGAGTAGGTGCGAACCTGCTGGAGCCCACCACTGATCAGCACCATTGATGGGATTCAAAGAAATTAACAACTGGTTCTATACCAGTCTGGGAGCCACTTTTAAATGGCTATTTTTAAACTTGATATATCCTATTGCTTGTTAAAAACTGGTTTTATAGAGTAGGTGCGAACCTGCTGGAGCCCACCATTGATCAGCACCCTCCCAAAGCAATCAAGCCCATATTTCCACGGACTGCCTCCCACGTTGCTGCGTAGGGTAAGGGAAGTTTTCTGCCTGGCTACAAACATTTCAAGGGACATTAAGACATCAGCTCAGCCATTCATGTTAACTCAGATCCATGGATACAAAAACACTGGCAATGAGATTCCACCTGAATATTTTATTTATGGCCTTTCTGCACTTCTGTCATACAGCCCAGAAGAAGCAAAATTTCAGGAGCCAGAAAATAGACACGAAATTATAAGAATATTATAAGACTGAAAAGCATTTTTGAAAAATACCTGTACTGTAAAAAAATTGGGGGAAAGTCATATAGATAATTGTTATTAAAAGTAAACTTCTTGTTACTTTGAATTTTTGAAGTGGTGATGTCCACTGAACAGCAAGAAATTTTTATGTTTACGTTTATCAACAAGTGAATGAAGGAGGACAGGACACACCTGTAGACAAACATGAGAAAAAGCTACGATAAATGTGGCCTGGACTGACTACAGGACAAATGCTTTTTATTGTATGAAACACAGAGATCTCTCTCTCACAGAGAGACCATGGTATTCTCTTCTGGACTTCCTTCACATTTAGTACTACTAATGGGTATTTAAAATGTGACAGTAATGTGCTAATGAATGCAATGGCTTTTCTACAATATCCATGAAGCAGTGTCATAAACTCAATAATATTTTATACAGAGTGCAACAATCCCACAAGTCCCAACCAGTCCCAATAGTGTAATGTCTTGTCCCTGTGCAATAAATTAGTAGCCTTTCCTGCAGAGAAAATAACCTTCCTCTGATCATCAGTTTTTATAATGCTGGCAAATGTGCAGTTGAACATAAGTTAGTAGGAATTTGCAGACTCCAATAATAAAATTAAAATAGCTCAGGGGACATGAAATGGAAGGATGGGGAAAAGGAGGGGGGAAATTACATTCTTGGAACATCTTGAAACTCTTTTGCAGGCAGCTTGAACAGAGCTAAACGTGAACTTTGCAGAAACAACAAGCATAGTCACTATGTACATTTACTCTCCTGAAAAATGGGCAAAGAAGCATCTTCTAAAGCAGTTGCTCTCCAGTATTTAGATGAAGGAGATCATCTGTCACTGTCTATTCTATTCCACTGTAGCATTTTTTCCAATTACTGTTTCCAGGTATCTGCCTGGTATTTTTTTAAGCTTGTGTGGCACTTTGTTATGAATATCACACATGGGGACCTTCTTCGTTGACAAGTGATATGTAAATATTCTACATTTTATATACATGATAGTGTATATAGTGTACTATAATATATAGTGTACCTATAATATATATATATATATATATATATATATATATATATATATATATATATATATATATATATATATATATATATATATATATATATATATACAGTGTACCTTTTGGGCAATTGTCTCAAAATTTATTTATTTATTGGATTTGTACTCTGTTTTTCTCACCAAAGGGCATCCAAGGCACAATCAAGGATTTATACACCAAAACAATTTAAAACAATAAAGTATGAATATATATATATATATATATATATATATATATATATATATATATATATATATATATATTTTATATATATATATTTTATATATATATATAAAAGAGAAAAGTCACTCACTGACTCACTGACTCACTCATCACCGCCCTGCCAAAACCAGTGGGTCTAGAAGTGTGAAATTTGGGGTGGGTGTTCCTTCCAAGTTGCGCATGGGGGAAGTTGTGCATGTAGGAAAGTTGCGCATGGCGGGACGATGCGCATGGCGGGACGATGCGCATGGAGGGAAGTTGCGCATGGGGGGAAAGTTGCGCATGGCGGGATGATGCGCATGGGGAAGTTGTGCATGGGGGAAGTTGCACATGGGGAGGTTGCGCATGGGAGATGATGCGCATGGGGAGATGATGCGCGTGGGGGAAGTTGCGTATGTAGGAAAGTTGCACATGGGGGAAGTTGCACATGGGGAATGATGCACATGGGGGGATGATGCACATGTAGGAAAGTTGCGCATGGGGGAAGTTGCGCACGGGGGAGGTTGCGCAGGGGGGAAGTTGCGCGTGGGGGGATGATGCGCATAGGGAAAGTTGCGCGTAGGGATGATGCGCACAGGGGAATGTTGTACATGGGGGTAGGTTGCGCATGGGTTGTTGATGCGCCGTGGAGGATGTTGTATGGGGAAGTTACTCCCGCAATGCAGGTACGCCTTTCGCTAGTAAAACTATAAAACACAGTAAAATATAAAAAATATGCCACGCATCAGCAATAAAAATGCACAATAAAACATAATAGTAGCATAAAATTATGAGGCCTCAAAGGCTTTCCTAAATAAATAGGTCTTCAGGCCATGCCAGAAAGTTAGTAATGGAGGAGTCTGTTCTCAGCTCATAAGGGAGGGAATTCCACAGTCTGAGTGCCATCACCAAGAAGGCCCTGTTTCTGGTTGCCATCCCTAACTTCTTAACAGGGCTCCCTCTGATGACAGGCCAGCTTGTATGGAAGGAGATAGTCTCTCAGTTACACCGGTCACAAGCCATTTAGATCTTTGAATGTTAAAACAAGCACCTTGAATTCAACCCAGGAATGAACTGGCAGCCAGTGCAGCTGCTGGAGTAGCAGCATGGCAGAGTCAAACTGCTGAGCTTCAGTGACTACACGCACTGCCACATTCTATACTATCTGTAATTTCCAGACCATCTTCAGGAACAGCCTCATGTGGATCATGTTATAATAATCTAATCTTGATGTCACAGTTGCATGGACCACTGTGGCCAGGTCCAGTTGGGACAGATACAGTTGCAGCTGGTGCACCAGCCAAAGCTGGGCAAAGGCATACCTAACAAGAGCCAACACCTGGGCAACCAGGAGCAGCTGCAAATCCAGGATCACTCTCAAGTTGCAAATCTGCCTTTTCAGGGGAATGCAAGCCTATTTAGCTAGTCCAGCACCTATATTGTGGATTTCTGAACGACGAGAACCTCTGACTTGTCAGGATCAGAGACAGCCATAACAGAATCAGGTTGAAAGAAGATAAAGAACTGCGTGTCATCTGCATATTGATGGTAACCAACTCCAAAAATCCCAGATTACCTTTCCCAGTGGTTTTATGTAGATCTTAATATGGAGAACAGTACAGAACCCTGTGGCACCCCACAGCTCAAGGGCCAGGGTGCTGAGTAAGTATCCCCAGGGAGAGGGGAAGGACTGCAGCTGTATCCAAACCCCTACTTGATACAGAGCTGATGCACTGCTTCCATACCACCTTCCCCCTGGATCAACATAGCCGTGAAGCACCAATATTGCTAGCACAGGTCCGAGTTGATCCATTGCAACTGTTAGGGCTTATCCTTGGAGAAAGAGACAAATGTTATCTAACCCCAAGAAGAGCTCAAGCAGCTAAAAAACCTATGGGGTACAGCTAAAGCTGCACCAGCACTATTGCATAAATGCACAACAATTCAGGTAGGGTTAGGCTGTTAGCCATTAATGCTACACTGCTCTCAAACTGTATTAAAACTACCGTGTATCTAGTCATACTTACTAATGCATGTGTATAAAAGTGCACATTCAGAACAAAATTCCACTGAGGCCACAAAGTCTCAGAAAACCTTCTACCTCTTTGTGCTATTCATACTCTAAATGTTAGCAATATCTCTATTTATTTACTTGGGCTGTAATTTAATATGCTATGTGAGGTATTAAAACAGAAACCTTGGTTAAAGCTTATATTTTTGGTGGTTTTCCATCACTTCATCTGTGTAGCAACACTCCAAAAATCTGGAAGCATATAATGCCTTCATATTCTAGACTGGAAATAGCGCACAAGCCTGCTGAAATCTTTTCTATTTCAATGAAAGACAGGATTGTGTTCTCCCACAAATTATTCAACAATTGAGTTTTGCCAATGATGCCCAGAAACAAAGAAAGTATTATATCTCCAGTCCTATCAGCTTGCATTACGTCTCCAATCACTGATACTTTACATCTTAAAGAGAACTCGTCCTATGGTTGAACTGGTTTGTGCACATAGCAGTGAGTGAATCAATCAAAAGCCCTACTCAGAGATTAATAGTAATTCTCTTTTATACTAAAATATTGTAGACAGCACAAGGAGTTCTTATGTATGATTTGCAAAGCAGACACTCCACATAAACGCTTTGCTGAGGAAAATTTATAGTAGCAGATATGTTATCTGCTGTTAGCATGTTAGTACGTCAGCACTGTCTTCACTGTAGGGGGAGAAACCGAATTAAGGATTTAAAAATCAATAAAAATCTACAAAATTTGCCATAAAACAGAGTTCAATAGTTCCAATATGATGTTGTTTTTAAGACCTGTAATTTAAAGTCTGAGCCTAGCAGAGGCCACAGATAGATAACTGCAGCAGAGGCTCAGAGAATCCTTGGAGGTGAGGGAAGATAGCTCCCCTTGCCTTGAGAAGGTATGGATGGGAACAGGAGGCTGTGGACATGATCTGCAAGTAGGTGAGTCTGTGAATATGGGATCCATGGATATGTCCCATGGATATGTACAGAGAGTACAGTATGTTTTCTGATTGCAAGTTCTTTATGTCTAAAGGAACTTTTGCTTTTAGATTACTGTTAACATTTTCAAAATTAGTACAATTTAAGTCTAGTTAGTACATTTTGCTCTGTCAAAGAATACTCTGCCAAACTCAAACATGAACTTGATATCACCAATCACTTCTGAAATTCATTCCATGTAAGAAAAGGTAGTAGGTTTGACTATGTGTCTTCTGGATTCTAGGCTTTGTTCCTAATGGCAGCATTAGGCAAGGACAAAAAGCGACGTAAGCATGAGCATGGGAAAGATGGGGCATAAATCCCTTAAACAAACAAAGTTTGTTCAGCCCCCCTCCCTTTTATGTCTTTTCTATGATAATTCTCAGCTTCGCCTAAGCTGAAATTTCTCTTTCCACCTCCCAATATATGGATTAAGAACACAAGATACATTTTATTTATTTGAAGACTGTGTGAAAGCATCATATAAGAAATAAAAATCTTCCACGGAAATTGCCATTGCTGCTGCCACTGGTAACCTCCGTTGGCCACCAAAAGCCAGTAAAAAGCGGATCCAGTTTTTCATCTCCAGCCCAAATTCAGGTGGAAAGTTTTCTACTGAGAGCTTCTTGCGAAGATCTGCTCTAGGTATCTCCAATTCCTTCTTCCTGTCTTTCTTTTGAGTGAGACCATACTGATAATTGGCTACTGTTCTTGAGAAACCTCTTCTTAGGGTCCAGGGAGGAAACAACTGTCCTCATCATACTGGGACCACAACCCTCTCTCACATTTACTAGTCCTACTTCTGGGGGTTTAGAAACGTGGTGCTCATCCAGAACCCCCACAATCACCAAAAAGGAAGTTAAAGAAACGTTTGGAACTGACTTATTCCAAATGTTTTCCAACATTATAGTATTCTGTTATTATGCCTGTTCACCTTCCTCATCATAAGGGACTTAAGCAATCACACCTTTAATAAATTCAAATAAAACATTGAAAGTCAAAAGGAACTTAATATAAAAAGAAGAAAATATTATCTGAGCCAGAGTTGGGGCCCTGCCCTGCCTGCTTCCCCTTGGTACTTGTTTCCCCTGGTTTCGTGCCAGTAAAAATTCAAGCAGAAGCGAAACACATGGACTGGCTCAATCCACAGTTTGTGAAGAGGTCACACTGGAACTAAAGTTGTGGATTTCCCCTAGAGGAAGGGGTAGTGTGAAAATCCTGTGTTACACCCAATGTAACTTAAGAATATTTTTGTTGGCAGTCCCACGAGAAGCTAAAACAAATAACAAATGACTTACCGGTGCTGATTTTAGTTACATTTTTATAAAATAACTAAAACTCGGCAGACTTAAGGATATTGTTAATAGTTCATTACCTAGTAACTAAACAGGTACCAGCAAAAACTGGGGTCAGTTCTGGGGTCAATACTGGCCCACAGCCATACTATTATTTCTCCCTCTCTTTTTTCTCTACAGATTCATTCACTTAAATTTTTACTTTCATGGATCTGCAAAAACCTGCCTGTTCCTCACAACTCTTCTGACAAAAATCATTAAATCAGGTTTGTATTACCTTTTTCCATTATTCCTTCTCAGACACATTGTTTTCATTCAACACGTCCTTAAAATCAATGTTGGGAACGCAATTCTGATTACTTGGACTCGAAAATGTGTGTTTTTTGCTGATTCAGCAACTTGTGAGTCACACGTATGGAAGACTCTGAAAAAAGTCAAGACCCCTTGAATTAAGTCCCCTATATGAGCCACCATGTCAGGCCTCTCTGTATCTGGGAGTGCTTGCTTATTGTTTTGTTGGTGAGGTTCTTTTGCATCTTGTAACAGGGAGCCATTTGTTACCGGTATTTTATTTTCTCTGTAAACTGCTTTGTGAACTTTTCATTGAAAAGCAGTATATAAATATTGTTGATTGATTGATTGATCCATCAGTCCATCAGTCGATTGATCATGGGATCATCATTCTGACCAGTAAAGCAGCATGAAAACCCATTATAATAGTCTAATCTTGATGTCATTGTAGCATGGATCACAAAGGCCAGGTCTGCATGATCAATGTAGAGACCACAGTTGGAGCACCAACCAAATCTGGGCAAAGGTTCCCCTGGCCACATATGCCACCTAGAAATCCAGGTGCAGCTTCAAATCCAGGTGAACAACTAAGCAGTGAACCTGCTCCTTCAGAGAGAGTGCAACACCATTCAGTGTACAATGATACTCTACTACCTGCATCATGGATTTCTGAAGCAAGTGAACCTCTGTCTCAGTGATTTTCAACTTTTTTCATCTCATCTCAAACACCCTCCCACTGTGCAACCCCCTGTGCAACATCCCCATTATAGCACACACACCCTGTAGTCAATACCCTGCAACACCACCCCGTGCACTATCCCCCACAACCATGCACCATTCCCCCTCGATCACAGGCATCCCTACTGGCCAGGTGCAGTTTTTAGGGCTGGGTCTTATCAGTCTTCAGTGTTAAGTATAAAATGAAAATGTGTTGCATCCCTTTTCACCCCTTAGGGATTAAATTTCTAAACATCAGTTCTTAGTAGATGCTCAAGTCATGGAAGGAATACACTCCCCAAATTTCACACTAGGTCCAGTGGTTTTGGCATGGGCGTTTATGAGTGAGTGACTCAGTCAGTTAGTCATTCACTTTTCAGTTTTATATATATGGAAGATGTGAAAAATAAATTAGGGTGCAATCCTATGAAATTTAGGCCAGCCTAACTCTCCTGGTCTATCTTTCCATGATGGTTTGGGGAGGTCGGCATATGCCTGTGCATTGTCCTAACCCCCTCCCCAGGTGTGGGGCAGAAGTACCTTACTGCATTTTTGTGACACCCCCAGGTCAGCACAGGACTTATGCCAAGGCCTATGCTGGCCTAAGTGGAAGTTGGGATTGCAGCCAAAGTTGAATCCAAGCATGCTATAGTTGCAGTACAGTACTGGTATAAACACAAATAAATTTGGTATCATCACTACTGTAGCACTACTCACCAAAAGGAATCATTATGGTGATGTCGCTTTTAGTTTGACAGTGTCTCTAACTGAACAAGGTTGGCTGAAACTTTTGAAAAGTGGTCTCTTGTGTCTAGTTTGAAAAGCATGTTCAGATGGGAGATGGCTTTGCTTCATAACATAGCTAGCAGATCAAACATGCACAAGAAAAATAACCTCAGAAATAATATTCAGTGAAATCTAGCCATGGTGTTTAAAAAATGAGATGTGCAAGTCTAGATCTGGACAAAGGGGTGAAGAGTAACATGGCTTTCTCTTAAACTACAGTGTAGTAGACTTCATTAATTATAAGGGAGGAATGGAACAGTGGATGGAATGCATCTCAACAGTAAATACTTAAAGAATAGGAGCAGAAAATTAAAAAGCCTCACACAATCAATTCAATATTATTATACTACAGTATATTGCTATATATATATACTCTATTTGTTTCTAGTGAGTAAAGTAGGATTACAGCCTAAGTTTTACTGAACATAGTGAGCTTACTTCTGAATAAAATTAAAAAAAAACTTTTCAAACACCTCTATATGCTACATATGCTTAATTTTGACTTTTTTTTCATTATTACTTAGGATAATCTGATCTGTTCCAAAATTCACCAAAACAGGAATCTCTTAACTGGATTTCATGAGTTTTGGATGTAGGCTGAGGTATTTCAATATACTGTATTTCTGAAGATGGAAGTATTTTAAAAGATGGAAGAAAGCTATTAAAATCACCTCATCTAACCCACTGTAGAATTTTCCCTTGTAGAACTCAATTTTTTCCCCAGCCTAGTTCTGGGAAGTACTTATCACTTCTCTCTGGTAGTTTATATAAGACTGGGACTGTCTATATACTGCACAGTAGAGTTAAAAACTCCTCCATGCACACAGTCCCTTCATGCACACCATATGCAACACCCCCATGCGCATCATCCCCCCATGTGCATGTGCAACACACTCATGTGCATCATCCTCCATGCACAATACCCCCATACAACATCCCCCATGCACACCATCAACTCCTGTGCACCCTCCATTCCAGCGCATCAGCTGGGTTGATCAGTCAGTCTTCAATGTTAAGTATAGGACAAAAACACGTTGCACTGCTTTTCACCCTCTTAAGGGTTAAATTTCTCAACTTTCTCAAGAGTTCATGGTTGGTATTGATGTCACAGAAGAAACACCTTCCCCAAATTTTCATGCTTCTAGGTCCAGGGGTTGGGACATGGCAGTGATCAGTCAGTGATTCTCAATGGAAAGTATAGGGAGGAAAACATGCTGCGCCCCTTTTCACCCCCTACCGGTTGGAATTTCCAAAAACCGGATCTTGGTGGATGCCTCCATCACGGAGGGTGCCTCCAACACCCCCCCCCCCCAAAATGCATGCTTCTAGGCCTGACAGTTTTGGCTGGGTGTTGATGAGTCAGAGACTTTTCAGTTTTATATACAGTATATAGAATAAATAATGTAGTCAATTCTCAATTTCCTAATCAGTTTGCCAGGATGTGCACAGGAATTAAAATTGTCAGTGACTTTTGTGGAACTGAGCCATCAAACATAAAACTGTCTTTCTCAGCTTTGTTTTGACATTCAGGGTTTTATGTTTGGTTTTCTTTTTCCCTCTTCCTCACCCTCCCCCGCCCCCCATCAAGAAGCATTCCAGGAAAGATACTTCCATTTCCACATCAGTCACCACATTTATTATTATCATATGTGAAATGCCTCTGATGGAAATTGAAAAGGCTTAAGAAGTAGGAAACATTGCAATAGTTTTCCTGAATACACACACCATTTTTAGACCAAACTTTTTAAAATAGGATTCACCAGAAATGTAAGCATTGCCTTTCTTGTCCCCGCACTGATCCCCAGACAGTATATGATGGGCCACTTTAGTGATAAGCAGACATAAATATAGGTTAAAAAATCCAGTAGCTGCAATAAGGCACCAGTGTAGGGGGAGCTGATCCTGGGGAGCTCAGGGAGAGCCTGGGCCAGGCATGCTCCAACTCTGGGCCTGACCCCTATTTGGGGCCCATTCCATCACTGTCAGCCCCAAATGAGGACCAGCTGCAGCTAGATTAGAGGTCCCCACCCCATGCCTCATTGAGACAGGAACCCTGATCTTGGCAAGGGCCAGACCCTTACCAGCCCCTTGCACCAATGGGTCACTAAGGCGGGTCATCAGATCAGCCCTCCCTTTCCTACCCTAAGTGCACAACAAAATACCCTGGTCAAGCCTTCTTCCCTGCTTCACTTGCCAATAAAGTGACCAGTATCCTCAGTGAGGAGTGGGCGCAGACCACATGGCCAATCAGTGGAACATCAAAAATTTTCTTCTCAGCCCCAGCAGGCAACCAGCTATACGCCTCCTGGGAGGATCTGAACTTGGATCATCCAAGCTCACCCCATCCCAACACCTCTAACAAAGTCCTATATACTTACTACATCCACTGCACCCAGTAGGGCCCTGCTGAGACTGTCAGAAACTGACCGCATGCAAAGAGGGCTTGCACCTCAGGTGTAGGGCCTTAACTATCTACCAAGGCTAGATGAGCTTGCTCTACCTTTGAGAAGGATTTGCCATGTGATCCTGTTCTGGCATGAGAAAAATGCAGTCCCAGATTATTTCCTTGAACTGGGATTAAAATGAAACTTCCCGTTCTCAAATACAGTATATTAAACAATAAAGGTACATAAGGTATAAGAACATGCAACAATATGCTGCTAATGAACTTGTTTTAATGTCAGATCTCCTGCTGCACTTTTGTTACCCTCTACTATTGCTTTTAAGTACAATCACTTTCTGAGACACAGTTACTGAGACCAAACCAGCATATTAGCCAAAAGGAAATCTCTTTCCTGATTATGTATTCAAATGTAATACAGACAGGAAAAGGGCATTTTGTTATCTCTAGAGACATGCTTTACAGAGGATTGAAAAGATTTATGAGGTAGAATGACAAGTGTACTCGGAGTCTAGCAATAGAAGGGGATTTTAAGGATCTTTTACCCATAAATCAACTGAACAATTTGGCTTAAAATTGTAATTTGCGTTATGAACTTTAACACAATGTACTGAATTCATTTTACTACTGTTTTATTTTATACAATATGTGCTCAAACTTGCTAGTATGTTTCGTTAGTCAAACTACAGGTATAACCTAATTATCAGCATTTTTTTCAAATGGTGATTTTGTCTCAAAGTGAATGAGGCTGGCTCTTTAAATTAAGAGATAAATGTCCTTAGCAGAGGTTGTTGACTTAAAAACTGCCTACTTACTACAGCAACCTGGCAGGCAATTAATCTTCCACTTTGAGGCTGAGAGAAGCTTCAGAAGGGATCAGATTTCATCAGGCAAGCAGACACCTCCCTCTCCAGAGTTTGAGTTCAGGAGGATAATTCCCATTTGCTCTGCATTTGCAAATGAATGTAGAAGTGACTGCCTGAAATGAAACTGTTTTAAGCCCAAAGTTATTCATTGCCTCCCTGACTAATGAATCCTAACTAATTGATTCATTAGTTCCCATGATAAATTATTGCTTTTGTATAATGTAAAAATGGGTATCCACAGAGATTCCTGGAACCAAATCTTCTAGATGCAGAGGTTCAACATGTATAAAACCTGAACGAGTATCATTCACTGTATACTGTAAGCCTATATGCATTTTCTTGGAAGTAAGTTACATTGTATATTGTGAATGTATCCCTTAGATTGGGTGGACATACAGCGATGCCTCACATAACAAATTTAATTCGTTCTGGAGGCATGTTTGTTACCTGAAACATTCTTTATGTGAAGCGGATTTTCCCATAGGAAATAATGGAAATTCAGACAACTGATTCCACAACCCCCAAAATATTCATATAAAAATATTAACTGGATGTAAAAATGATGACAGAACCCTGGGATTGAATTCAAAACATGCAATCAATGTGCATGATCTTATGAAGTCTACTTAGGCTGCAGTCCTAAAGACACTTTCCTGGAAGCAAGCCCCATTTAACACAATGGGGCTTACTTCTGGGTAGACATGATTAGGAGGCTGCAATCCAAGACACCTTCAGAGTGTCTCCCCACTTTCTCCTTCTCTCCATCCTGAGCTTCTCTCTCCCCTGCTCCCTTCTGGCCAGCCCTGAGCTGCTTCCCTCTTCTCCACTGCTCTTCTCTCCCTCCGGCCACAGGAGGAACAGTGCGGAAGTGTTGCTTTCACTATGGGCAGGTGCGCTAGGCAGCCCTGACACTTTTTAAACAGGCTGCCGGCCAGCACGTCTGCCCCAACTGCCAACGAATATGTTCTTTACATGAAACACATACTTTACATGAAGCAGAATCCTAGAGAAATTTTTGTTTGTTACGTGAAACATACTTTATGTGAGGCGTTCTTTACGTGAGGCACCACTATATCTTCTAATCCAGGTACTTCCCTAATCTTGACTTTCCTGAATTGAAGGAGACTCACATAAGGGAACTTCCTTGCCCTTGTTCAGCCATGGGGACAGGGGGCTCTGCCCTTGGGGTGTAGCAAGAGGTGAGGTGTTGGTCATAACACTTTTTGATGCCGATCTTGTGAAAAATCATTTTTCTGTTTTTTTTCCCCACTGATGAAAACAGCCAGTACAGAACAGAAAACGCTGTTACGTCACAGGTAAATAAACTAGTAATAAGTCCATAGATCCCTGTTGCTCCACAGGTAAATATAGGATTAAGTCCATGAAGTGTTGTTATGTCACAAATGCTCTATAATGTCTGGTGCCTTTCTCAAATCTTAGAGCAGTGGGACTCGAGCATTTCAGCCTGGGACCCCCTTCTGAGAATAATGATCTGTTCAAGACTCACCAGAAGTGATGTCATGGCTGGAAGTGTCATCAAAGGTGCCCAGTACCAGATTCTAAGGTGGCTGCACTCAGCTTTTTGTGACCCCCCTAAAATGAAGTTGTGACCCCCAATGGGATCCCAAAACCCACTTTGAAGACCACTGCCCTAAAGGGTGCCATAGAGCCCCAAGGGTTCTTTCCCTCCTGCTGCTTGTTCCACAAGGCAAAGTAACTACTTGGCTTGGTGGAGGCTTGCAGCAGGCCAGATTCAGCCCCTGGGCCAGGATTAGGACACCCCAATGTATATAAACAATGCTTCTGTCTAAATCTGAATGTCTTCTCCTTTGCCCTACAACTTCTCACAAGAATGAGAATATAATTTGGACAATTTTTCTAACCCACAAACTCCTAGATTTCAGTGAGCTTACTGACAAAAGACAATTTGCTTTTTTCAAGCAAAAACGTGAATCCATAATAATATTCAGTAATTTTTAATCAACACAGGAAACATAGATCAGAGAATCATCAGACCCCCCCCCCCCAACTGAGAAACATAAGGATTATTTTCCTTATTGAGTACAGTGGGACCTCACATAACAAGTGCCCCACATAAAGAGTGATTCACACAACAAGCACAAATTCCCATTGGGAGTGTGCTCCATTTAACAAGCCCGCTTCACCTAACAAGCCCCAGGCAACTGCCCCCAAGTTGCTCCACACGGAACCTGTTTTAAAGGGCTGCCGGCCAGTGTGCTGCTGCCTCTAACTGCCCACAAGTTGGGGGCAGTTGCCTGGGGGCACCAGAGGCAGTTGCCCCTAACTGCTCCCATGTGCCCCCATTGGCCTCCAGCCTCCAGCAGCAGTCCAGGTAAGCCCCCTATCCTCCATGCAGCCTCCTAAGCAAGTCTACTCAGAATCTACAGTATCTATCTACAGTATTTACTGTATCTACAGAAGTAAGCCCCATTCTATTAAATGGGCCCAACTCCCAGGAAAGTGTCTTTAGGATTGCAGCCTAAATAGACTTCATAGGATCATGCACAGTGAAGGCATGTTTTGAATTCAATTCCAGTGTTTCATCATCATTGTAACATACAGTTAATATTTTTATATGAATATTTTTGGGGTTGTGGAACCAATCATCTGAGTTTCCATTATTTCCTATGAGAAAATCTGCTTCACTTAAAGAGCTTTTCACATAATAAGCATGCTTCCGGAACAAATTAAACTTGTTATGTGAGGCACTACTGTATTCAAAATGAACGATGAGAGTCTTGACAGGTACAGAGACTTTGGACTATATTTTCAAAGATTTCTTCCAATGTTATACAACATACATGTCATATAATGTCTTACAGTTCACAGAAATTTAAATAATCAAATAATTCCAACAGTGAATAATAACAATGAATAACTGTGTGTGTGTGTGTGTGTGCGCGTGCGTGTGTGAGTGTGTGTGTGTGTGTTATTTTTGACCTTCCAGAGGCCTCAAAAGGCCTTCTGAAGGCTGAGAGGCTTTCCTCAAATTCATGTGCTTAAATTCATGAACTTTGAGGATTTTGAGCATTTGAGGATTTTGGCCTCCACAGAATTCAGGGATAGGAACAACTGAGTGCCCGCTTACATGTTGTTAACTATCAAGTACACTATCAAATCAAGGGTGAAATTATCTGGAATTATTTCTCTATAGAAATATAACTAGAAACAAGTATCATGTCTAAAGGAGAGTTTATTTTTATGCATGATCACTCCAAATTCCACTGTTTTATATGGTTTTGCTGTTTAGCTCTAGGATTGCTGAATGGCCTTAATAATACTTATTCATTGGCACTCATGTTCCCCTTGGGTATTTTTCCAAGAACATTAGAGCACCACAGAATATAAAGTGGTTCACTTTCTTTGAATCACCCCAGCAAAGTAACATATAAAGTGAATCACCCCAGAAAAGGAACAAATATCTCAGGTTTCCATTCCTGTGTAATACATCATTTCTTCATAAGAACTTATAGCAGCACAATCCTAACTTGTGCTGGAACAGGTGGGCCAACAGCCTGCACTGTATCCAACACACGTTTGAGGCTGCTGCTGCTACCCTACTGTTCCCTCTTAACATTTTCCTTTGCCATGGGTAGTGCTGATTTTAGTGGCACAACTCCGAGCAGATTCTAACCCTACAATCCAGAGTAACTACGGAAAGACATAAGAGGCACCTACTCTGGATTGCTCTATGCATTTCCCATAGGTTTCCAATAGGTGGCACCATAACCATGTCGGTGTAAAAGGTTCCATAGTTACTCTGGATTGTAGCCTAAGAGTGCTACCAAGGGCATGGAGCAGCAGATGCTGACAAAAGCTGAGAAATACAAAATATATCACCAGACCGAGAAATACAAACATGACAATCCTTAACTGAGGGCACAATCCTTACCAATTTAGGCCAGCATAATCAGCAGGCATATCTTCACATGATGGTGTGGGGAGGATGGCACATGCCTGTGTACTGTCCTAACCACCCAGGAGTGGGGCAGAAGTGCATTACAACACGGGTAGGCACAGGACTTATGCCAACGCTTATGCAGTAGAGGTGAGTAAGTGACATAAGGCCATCTGTCTCATAAAAAGAGCCTCCATTGGATTAGGCCAAAGGCCCATCTAATCCAGCTTCCTGTATCACACAGCAGCCCACCAGATGCTCCGGGAGCACACAAGACACCTGCATCCAGGTTCCACCCTCCCGCATATCAACACAATATTTATTGTGATTAGATCTGTAAAAGTAGGAGAAAATATGTTACAAAAGAGGGTAAATATTCCCAATTACATTATTTTTATGGGACAAAATAAATGCCACTATACTACAAGGGGTCAACTGTATGCCGGTGTATTTATGGTATATATCACTGTCAAAATTAATAGTAAATAGCTATCAGTTGGAATAGGGGTGTCCAAATTTTCATCTTTAGTGCTCCGGGACCTTTAAAAAGCTTGCAGAAGAGGGAATTTCAGCAGGTGCACTTGTGATCTGTAAGATAAGAAGCTGCACCTGCTGCAATTCCCTTCTTTTCACACTTGTTAAAGGTCCAGGAGACCTGAAGTTAAAAATTTGGACACCCCTGAATTAGAACAGTAACTATATCAAGATTTTACATAATAATCTCATATTTATTATTATCTCAAATAATCTCATCATAATATTAATCTCAAATAATATTATCATAATATTAACATAATAAGCAGAATAATTATTAACATAATAATCTCATATGGTCTCTTGAAGCAAATGCCTTTAAATTGAGATAAACAAGTCCAATAAAAATAAGTTAAATTGCTGAATAATTGAGACTTTTATTTTCTTTGCTAATGTGTTTTCCCCCCCACTGAGTTCAAGTTGTCTATGAAGCAGTTTATGTAGCGTGAATGAACAAAAGCAGTAGCTCATTATTTAAGATAAGGAACATTGCACACTAAGTAACAGAGATTAGAATTTGGCCCAGATGACAGAACTACTATCATTAGGTGCCAAAGCACTACAGCAAAATGATTGTAGAGCTACAGTAAAACTGTCACCACCATGTGAACAAAAATAATTGATGGCCAAGAAAACATCTTTTTTTTTCTTTTTGAGTCTGGATTAAAAACATACAGCTTATAAATGCATGGATAGGTAGCAACACGGATGGTTAACCAGACTCAATTTACTGATTTATTGGTTCTGGGAATTTCTGAATAGGTACCAGCAGAATGCTTTAAAACTTCATTTGAAGGAAAGACTACAGGACTTAGGAAGTTGATTTCCACATCATCTGATTCAGCTAAAGAAATCTACACTGTACAAGTGTGAAAACAAATATCCATTATTATTGTTGGGCTGACAATAGGATTTCTCTGCCAACTTCGTCTCACTGAAATCACCAGAAGATACAGAATGGGGCCAGCCCGTTAATGGGCTGGCCCTTTTGCCTCCCCCGGCCGGGATGGTCTGGCCGGAGGAGATGCTTGGAGCCTATTGGCTGCTATGGCCTGGGGGCGGCGCTGGAGGGACGCTGCGTGCGTGTTGCCGGCAGCGTCCCTCCAGTCTTCGCCGGAGAGTTGTCCGGAGAGGAGCTCTGTTGGCTTGCTCCCGATGACTCTCCTGGGCCTTTAGCTCATGGCGGAGATCGGTGGCGGGGAGGGCTCGTCCGCGGACGCCCCTGCTGACCGTTGGCCGCGGCCATCTTGGGGAGGCTTTAGGCTTCCCCCCCTCGGAGCCTCGTATCCTGTGGCGCGCGGGCTTCGCGGCGATACGTTTGCTGCTCGAGGCCCTGCGGTCGCCACTTTGGTGGACGCCTTGGTCGCGCCCGCCATTTTGAGGGCACCTCGTGGCCCGGTCGCCATTTTCTTGGCGCTGAAGGTTGCGGGCGCCATTTTGTGAGCACCTCGTGGCTCGGGCGCCATTTTGTTTTGGGCGGCCATCTTGCTGAGCTTCTTTGGCTGCTGCTGGCCTCTGCCTTGGTGGTGTAGGTGCTGCTGTTGCTGCTGTGAAGCTGCTATTCGGTGCTGCTCTTCTGATTTAGCTGCTGAGGCCTTTTTACCTTGGTGGTGTGGGTGCTGCTGGTGCTGCTGTGAAGCTGCCTGTCGGGCTGCCTCTTCTGCTTCCTGCCTTGCTGCAACTCTGCGTGTGCTTGCTGCTTTAGCAGCCTATATCCTTTGTTGGTTAATAAAAGCACTACATTTGGGGGTTGTGTGATTGACTGGGTCATGGGTCAGAAAGCCCAGAAGCGGGGAGGCCGGGCCCCTCATCCCCCTACCCCGCCCCCTCCTCCTCCTCCTGATCCCACTTCCTCGGACGAGGAGTTGGAAGCAATGGACCATCGTACATTGGTAGAACGCTGTAAGGCGCTGGAGCAGAAGGTTCGGGAGCGGGTGGAGAATAGGGAGGCGGGGCCCTCTGCTCCTGTGCCCACCCAGACCTTCACTAGGAAGGGATGGGGGGCTTTAATGTTTTCGGCTCGCCCCTCCAGGTTGGGGGGCCGAAAGCCTCAGGCTCCTCCACGGGACCAGGTACTGGCAAGTGTTTCAGGGTTCCACGCTCCTGGCTGGGGAGATGGTGCCACAGGGGCTGTAGGTGAGGAGTCTGATGATACCGAGGAGCCTGAGGTGGTGGGTTGCTGGGAGGAGTGTCCGGTTGTTACGCCTCCTCCTCCAAACGGGCTGCCCAGATGATGCTTTGGTGGATGCCAGGCTGGGGTTGTCCCTACTATTCTTGGCCCCCTATGGGTATGGGATCATATGACTGCCCATGGATGGGCTTACCCCGTCCTACACGTGCTAAGGGCACTGACGGGGAAAGTTGAGGGGTATGCCCACTTGGGAGGAAATATATAGATTAGCCAGGCATGCTGAGTTTGAGGACGGTCCTGAGGATCGCCCTTATGGCAGCATTGACCTGCCACTTGGCGGACATCTCGCTATGTCCGTCAAGGAGAAGAATTGGAGGGGAGACTATGTCGACCTCTTCAGTCTTCTCCATGTAGAGCCTGAGAGGGTGCCAAGAGTAGGGGAGCCAGAACGGGATCAAGAAGCGGCGAAGCACCGCAAAATTGATCACAATTGGACCAACTGGCTATATGGGTATTGTATATACATGGCCGTTGTTGTCCAGCTGAGGCCCAAGCGGGCCCCGGCACTTATCAAATATTTAGACATTGTGCATAGGACACTGCAGGACTTTGGAGGCAACGCTTGGCTCCATTACGATCAAAATTTCAGGATGAGGGCTGCCAATGACCCTTCCCTGGACTGGTCGGTCCCGAAATACGAGCTCTGGATGCAGGTTGTGGCTACTGCCAAACCTATCCAGGGTGACCGCTCAGATAGTGGTCACCTTATTGCTCGCAACCCTTTGTCACTACCCAGGGCGTCTTCGGGCGCCTCGGAGGTTCAAGGACAAAGGGCTTGCTTCGAGTTTAGCTCTTCAGGGACTTGCTCCAAGACCAGCTGCCCCTTTAGCCATCTCTGTGCATTGTGTGGTGGAAGGCACCCCGCCAGCTCTTGCGCAAAAGCAAAGGGATTTAAGGGTGCAGGGTTAAGAGGGGGCAAAAAAGGGGGTGGGGGTCAACCACCTCAGCCACCCGCAGCTGCGGGAAAGGGGGCCGACCCCAGTTAAGCTGTCTGTGTTGACCGCTTTTCTAAAGGCCTACCCTGATAGGGAGTTTTTGTTGGATGGTTTTGTTGAGGGTTTTCGAATTCTGGCCCCTCGCCCGGACAGTACCTTTTGGGCGGCGAACCTGAAGTCGGTGAAGGGCATGGAGGTGGTTGTACGGAAAAAGTTGGCCAAGGAAGTTGCAGCAGGCAGAGTACTTGGTCCTTTTTCGTCCCCTCCCTTTCCGAATTTGAGGGTTTCTCCTTTGGGTGTCGTACCCAAGAAGGCCCTGGGTCAGTACCGGTTAATTCACCATTTATCTTTTCCCCGGGGTGAGTCTGTTAATGATGGTATCCCTTCTCACCTGTGCTCAGTTAGGTATACTTCCTTGGATGACACAGTTCGTCTTTTGCGGACGTGCGGGTCTGGAGCCTTTATGGCCAAGACAGATGTGGAGTCAGCCTTTAGACTGCTCCCCATTCATCCGAGTGATTTCTGCCTGCTGGGTATGTGGTTTGAGGGTGGGTATTATGTTGACAGGGCTCTCCCTATTGGGTGTTCAGTTTCCTGTTCAGCCTTTGAGGCTTTTAGTACTTTTTTAGAATGGGCTCTTCGATCAAGGTCCCCTTTTGGGAGGGTTGTCCACTATTTGGACGACTTTTTCTTTATGGGGGCGGCGGGCACTGACCAGTGTGACCGGCTGCTTGCCTCGTTCAAGAGTCTTTGTTTAGAGCTGGGAGTTCCCTTAGCTGAAGAAAAGACCGAGGGGCCTGCCACCACCTTGACTTTTTTGGGCATTGAGCTGGACACTTTGGCACAGTGTTCCAGGTTGCCTTTAGACAAATTGGTGTCTTTGCGCAACCTTCTTGCGCAATCCTTGAATGCGAAGAGGCTCTCGCTCAAGGATTTTCAGGTCTTAGTTGGACATTTAAATTTTGCTTGTCGGGTGGTGGCACCCGGTCGGGCTTTCCTTAGGTGTCTATGTGATGCTATGGTGGGCCTGAGGGCGCCTTATCATAAGATCAGGGTATCTGGGGCCATGAAGGAGGACATGAGGGTTTGGCTGACCTTCTTGTCTGATTTCAATGGCACTTCTTTTTGGAGGGAGGTGCAGGTCCTCCGGGCTGACCTGCAGGTCCATTCGGATGCTGCAGGTGGCCATGGCTTTGGGGTTTACTTTAGGGGAAGATGGTGTGCTCATCCTTGGCCTTCTTCGTGGACGGCCAGTGATGTAGTGCAAGATCTTACCTTCCTGGAGCTTTTTCCAGTGGTGGTTGCTGTAAACATCTGGGCGGACCAATTCCAGAACTCTACAGTTTGGTTTTGGTGTGATAACCAGGCTGTGGTACATATGATCCGCAAGCAGACTTCTCGTTCTCCAAGGGTGATGCGTCTGGTACGTGCCTTTGTGTTGCAGTGCTTGCGCATTAACTTGATAGTTTCGATTAGTCATGTACTGGGGCTTGAAAATGGGGTTGCCGATGCTCTGTCTCGTTTTCAGGAGAAGCGCTTCCGGCAACTCGCCCCGGCTGCTCTTCAGGATCCGGACCCCATGCCCGAGTGGCTGTGGAGCCTTGGACCGTGAGAGCGCAAAGGTTGATTATGGGGTCGCTGGCTCCTTCAACAAGGAGCAGTTACGAGAGAAAGGTGGGAGAGTTTGAGGCCTTCTGTCGGGTCAAGAGGGTGCCCGTGGAGTGGCCTTTACCGGTGGATATTCTCCTCAGGTTCATGCTTTTCCTCTTCGAATCTGGCCTTCACCCAAAATCTATCTCTGTGTACCTGTCGGCCTTGGCCTTCATGGCTGGCTTGAAAGGGGTAGTGGATATGACACAGGACTTTAAGGTCCGACACATGCTTGAGGGCATGCGTAGGGACAGACCTTCGGTTCCGGACCAGTGGAAGCCGGTAACCACTAAGATTTTGGGGGGTTTATTGGAGGCCTTCGGCTGGTGTTGCTTTGCTGGTCGCATTTTGGGCCGGGTAGGAATTTTTGGGGTCCCTGCTGATTGGCTCTTGCTGGGATTCTTTTTTGCCTACCCTAAACTGTAATAGTGGTGAGGGAGGTTTAAATAGGTCACTTTATGGCAGGTGTCGTGCTGGAGTAGGCAGGATAGGCCTTCGGTGACTGCCTGAGACAGCAGGGTCAGTGCTACGCATCCCTTGCCTATTGGTACCGGACCGGACGTAGGTCGGGATGGCTAGCCCTGTACCTGGGAAGTTAGGCTTGGTTCGGCCGGGCATTAATTCGGGTGTACCGAGTGTCCAGCTGCTTTGATTGACCAAGCGCCCAGCTATCTCGACCTTCGGGTTGGTGTTGATGGGTACCCTTGCGAGGGTGACACCTGAGCCAGGCTTTCGCCATCCCTTATTTTTTAGCTACCAGCACGACAAGTTAGCAGCCCCTTTTTGTTGGGTTTAAATATGTTATATTTAAATAAAGTGGCCATCAAATCCAGCATCTGTCTCCGGCTCCTTATTCTCGGCATGGGGGGTAATAAAGCAAAAAATCAAGTCCATAGAATGTTACAGTTTATTTAGGATGTCTTTCACTTAGCCTCAGCAAAACTGAATGAGAACATTTGATAAAATAGTCCCAGAGGGTCTTGTTCTTTCAGGTCTCTCACAAGAGGGGAGTTAAACCACAGCTTAAGTGCTACTTGATTGTCATCATATGACATAGTGATTACATGGATGAAAAGCAGGCTTCAAATCCATTCCTTCAAGTTCACAATAAGCTCTATAGAACCACCAGAAGTGGCAATACATTTGTCAGTTTGTGCATGAGCTCTTCCTTTCACATCCTCTTTTAAGCCTCTCACATTATGTAAACTGAATAGAAACTCTACAGCAGCCCAACAAAACCCTCAAAAGAATTGGAGGAGAGCTTTTGTTTATTCTAATCTAGTAATATCATCTGACTCCAAGATAAACTAGAAATGGTCTCTGACTGGATTTAGAAAGCCTTTTTTCAAAAGCAATTTAGTGTTGTTGTTATTGATGAAGGATAGATTCAGGTCAGCTCTAAAGATAGGTAAAACTCTTAACTAGTTCAGACTTTTTACCCTGCAATTCTGAGAGCTGATTAGCAAACATTATTTGTTGGAAATCATATTGGAAGCTCTGCATTGTCTCCTAATTCCTGTTTCTCAATGCTCAAGTAATATCCAGTCATCTGGAGATAGCATGGACTTGATGGTGGGGCTCAGAATCAGCAGTTGGCCCACCTTCTTTGTATTTCCATTGTGCTGCTGCAGCCCTACCATGGGGAAGGGAATAGCACAGCAGCACCCCTTTCACTTGTGCTGGATTCAGTGCATGATTCAGTGCATGATGAGCCTGCCTGATCTAGCACAAGTTAGGATAGCGCCAATGGTGGTCTCCAGCAGGTTCGCACCTACTCTATAGAACTGGTTGCTAACGAGAGATAGGACATATAAAGTTGAAAAATAGCAATTTAAAAGTGGCTGCCAGATGGACATAGAAATGGTTGTTAATTTCTTTGAATTTCATCACTGGATAGCGCTGCCCAATGAAACATGAAACAGTCCAAACATTAACAGGGAAAGATAGACTAGACAGTCCAGGAAATCTTTATAACCAGAACTCTTGTGTAAAAAAAACCTCATGTATAAAACAGTTCTAAAAATGTTGAGAAAGCAGAACAAAGATATAAGCCGTGACTAATGCTTTCTCCCAGATCTGGAAATGCTCTCTCTCCATTCTCCGAATGCTTACAAAAAGCAAAAACTAAGGATCCTGTCACTTGCCACAAATTCCTCTGTGATTAACTTAAGCCATGAGCTCTTTCTTCCACCTAATAATCACTTTATGATAAAAGATGACTTCAGCCTGATAGTATGAGGTTGTCATTGCACCACTAATTAGGGGAATAAGAACACTGAACAATCAGGGCGCGTATTTGAACAAAACCAACTCTGTTCAAGAATGGTTGCAGCAGCCAGGCTGAAGGTTCATCTTGTGCTGAGTTCATAGGCAGAAGAAACATGAACACACTGAAAAGCTGTGATCATATTCCACCATCTATTTCCTCCAGAGATCCTCTGCAGTTTCCATTCTATACATGGATTGAAAATCATGCAACTTATCTGAGCAGTGACCGTGCTGAGTTTATGAGCATGAAATATAATAATAATAAATAGTAATATTTTATTTGTACCACGCCTTTCTCCCAGAAAACCCAAGGCGGCTAACAGTATTATTGTTGCTAAAAACAGTAACAATAAAATCAGTATATTACAAACAATTAAAATCCAATATTATAATTAAAACAATTAAAAAACAATCACCTTAAAACATTAAAAAACATTATGTTAAAACGCAGAATTAAAACCAGAATTAAAAGAGTGCACAGAAGAGTGGGCAGGTTAGAGACCGGTCAAACTAAAAAAAATCAGAAGGCTGTTGTAAATAAAAATGTTTTGAGGCCACGCAGAAAAGTTTCTAGTGAGGGGGCCGTCTTTAAATCAAGAGGGAGGGAATTCCAAAGGGTTGGTGCCACTACTGAGAAGGCCCCATTTCTTGCCACTGCCCCACAAACCTCCCTATGTGGTGGCACTTGAAGCAGGTCCTTCTCCAATGACCTGAGGAATGGGCCGGATTGTATAGAAGTTGACAGTTCTTCAGATACTCTGGACCCGAGCTGTTTAGGGCTTTATAAGCCATGACTAGCACCTTGAGTTGGGCCTGGAAACGAATGGGCAGCCAGTGTAGTTGCTATAACTATGAGGTTATAGAGGTTTGAGACTTGATGAGAGACATGAAATGTCCTTAAAACCCACTCTTTCTTAAACTAGTGGACTGTCTGTCTGATCTAGCAGTGATGCCTTTGTTCTCAGTGGAAGGAGAGTTAGTTCTCATGGGTCTTCACTTGGAAAAGTTCAGTGTTGCTAAATATTCCCACAGTGCAATTCTAGGCATGTCTGCTCAGAAGTAAATTCATAGAATCATAGAATCCTAGAGTTGGAAGGGACCTAGTAGGTCATCTAGTCCAACCCCCTGCCTGCAGCAGGAAATCCCCCTAGAGCAGCATTTCTCAAAGTGGGGGTCGGGACCCTTTTGGGGGTCGCCTAGAGCTTTCCTGGGGGTCACCTAAAGACCCATGGTGCAGGGGGCCAGGTCAGGCTTGCCAGACCTCTGGTGGAGCTGCGCGCGCACTGGGGCTGACTGACAGCCTCAGGGCCCAATCCTATGCATGCCTACTCTGAAATAAATCCCATTGTGTTCAATGTGTGGATAGAACGCACATTTCATTTGTAACAATGAAAATACATCATGCATATCAGATATTTACATTACGATTCATAACAGTAACAAAATTACCGTTATAAAGTAGCAACGAAAATAATTTTATGGTTGCGGTTCCCCACAACATGAGGAACTTATAAAGGGGTCACGGCGTTACGAAGATTGAGAACCACTGCCCTAGAGCATCCCCGACAGGTGCTCGTCGAGCCTCTGCTTGAAGATCCCCAGTGAGGGAGAGTCCACCACCTCCCTTGGCAATCTGTTCCACTGCCGAACAGCCTGAACCATCAGGAATTTTTCCGGATATCCAACCGGAATCTCCTGTCTTGCAGTTTGTACCCATTGGTTCTAGTTCTGCTTTCAGAAGCAGCTATGAACAAATGAGCCCCTTCCTCCATATGACAGCCCTTCAGATATCTGAAGAGGGCAATCATGTCTCCTCTCAGCCTCCTCTTCTCCAGGCTGAACGTCCCAAGTTCCCCCAACCTTTCCTCGTAGAGTTTCCTTTCCATCCCACTGATCATTCTTGTCGCTCTCCTCTGGACTTGCTCCAGTTTGGCTGCATCTTTCTTAAAGTGAGGAGCCCAGAACTGATCACAGTACTCAAGGTGAGGTCTGACAAATGCTGAATAAAGAGGAAGTAGAACTTCTTGCAACTTGGAAGCTACAGTCCTCTTAATGCAGCCTAAAATGGCATTTGCCTTCTTTGCAGACACATCACACTGCTGACTCATGTTCAGCTTGTGATCCACGGCGACTCCAAGATCCCGCTCACATGTTGTGCTGCCAAGCCAAGTGTCCCCCATTTTATACCTGTGTTTTTGGTTTTTATTGCCTAATTGAAGAACCTTGCACTTCTCCCTGTTGAAGTTCATTCTATTTGTTACAGCCCAGTATTCCAGTTTATCCAGATCCTCCTGGAGGTTTCTCCTGTCTTCTGTTGTGTTTGCTACTCCTCCCAGCTTGGGGTCATCTGCAGATTTGATCAGGCTCCCCTGTATCCCTTCCTCTAAGTCACTGATGAAAATGTTAAAGAGAACCAAGCCCAAGACAGAGCCTTGGGGTACCCCACTTGAAACTATTTGAAATTCCAGTATGATCAGGATGTTTTAGGATTACAGCTCAGTCTATTATGTAAGTTGACTGTGAGTACAGTATACATCTTCACAGCTGCTTGAAATAGTGGTTAATTAACGGCATCAGCCTTCAAATTGTGAAGCTGTAGTTCAGGGGTCTCCAAACCCTGGCCCAGGTGCCAGATGCTGCTCTTGACAAGCCTCTATTCGGCCCACAGCCATCCTCTCAAACTCTGCAAGCTTCTGGTCCACTTGTCTGAACCAGAACTGGTCTCTGGTTAGGTCTGGAGGGTGTTCTGGGGCAAACAAACAAAATCACATCCAAGTTTTCCCCCAAACCTGAAGTTGCTTCTTGTGTCTTCTGAAGCTTTGAGAGCTTGGGCAAAGGGGATCCATTTTAGTAGAAGCTTTTTTTCTGTGATATGTGTTGGTGCTTGGAGAAATCCTGGAAATTTTAGCCCATTCATTATCCAATTGAGAGCACAATCCTAACTATGTCTACTCAAAAGTAAGACCCAATGTAAGCCTGATGCTGCAATCCTAAGCACTCTTCCCTGGGAGTAAGACCCATTGAATACAATGGAGCTTACTTCTGAGTAGACATGGATAGGATTGCGCCCTTATTCATTCAAGTTTTATCTCTAATGTATTTATTTAAATTTTATATTTCAATTTATTGCCTGGCCGTTGACACCATCTCAGGTATTTGATGTGGCCCTCTGGTTGAAAAGTTTAGAGACCCTGTTCTAGTCTACGCTGACAAGGCACTAACCATACAATCAGATTTTTGACAATTGATAAGCAGCCAGTGTGGGACTCACATTCCCCACTGATCCCACTACTAGAAAAGGCTGTGGGTGGTGCAAATGTGAGACCAGGAGGCCAAGGTTAAGACACTGTGCCTGTTAACCAGTAGGTCAGCGTTCAAGACCCTGGTTCCCACAAGACAGGGTGAGCTCCTGTTCTTAGCCCAGCTCTGCAACGCAGCTGGAACCAATCGTATCGGTTCTGCCGTTCCACTGGACTTTTTCAGTGGTGTGGAGAGGGGGGGGGGGTTGCTGCTTGGGTAACAGCCTATCCTCCAAATTAATCTACCCAGGCCTTTGTGCTCTGCATGCAGCGTCGAGCACAATACCATAGCCTTTCGAGACTAATGGATGCCAATACTACTACTATTGAGCTACAGCCACATGATTCACAATCCGTACTGCTACAGTTCTCGTGGCATTCTCAGTGCAATCCTAACTTACACCAGAGAGAATGGCTTAGCTATGGCAGTCTAAAGTAGACCATATCCAGAGCTGACACTTAGGCCAAATCAACAGCTGCAACCATACCTGAGTCGCTTGGATCTGGCCACGGTGACCCATGCCCTAGTGACATCAAGACTAGATTACTGTAATGCGCTCTACGTGGGGCTGCCTCTGAAGACAGTCCGGAAGCTTCAACTAGTCCAGAATGCGGCGGCCCGTGTGGTTGCTGGGGCTCGTCGGTTCAACTCTGTCGGGCCACTGCTTCAGTGACTACACTGGCTGCCCATTCGTTTCCGGGCTGAATTCAAAGTGCTGGTCCTGACCTTTAAAGACCTAAACGGCTCGGATCCAGGGTATCTGAGGGACTGTCTTCTATATAATCCGACCCGTCACCTAAGGTAATCTGAGGGGGCCCTACTGACTGTGCCGCCACTAAGAGACGTGAGAGGTGTGGCGGCCAGAGATAGGGCCTTCTCGGTGGTGGCACCCCGGCTTTGGAACTCCCTCCCCTTAGAACTGAGGAAAGCTCCCTCAATACAGAGCTTCAGGTGGAGCCTGAAAACCTTTTATTTTAAAAAAGCTTTTTAAATGGGGCAGAGGTTGGGGGGCAGTTTTTATTGTTCTATTTTATTGTTTTTAACAAATTTTTTAGTCTGTTTTAATTGTGTTCAGTTTTAAATTGTATTTTAATTATGTTTTAATTTATATTTATAAGTCTATTTTAATGGTGTTTTATCTTTCTGATGTTAGCTGCCTTGAGCTCCAATTTGCAGGTGAGGAAAGGTGGGATATAAATTAATTAAATAAAAAACAAATAAATAAACAGGGGAAGGAGGCCTCTAGGCCACTGCTGCTGAGGCAGCAGCAGCATGAATCTATTATTCCAGGCATGCACACTGGGGACCAATTAAGTGACACCTGGGCAGGGTGATCATATGACTGGATTTTTCCAGATTTGTCCTCTTTTTTTTTGGCCTTCTATCCGGGTGTCCTCCAAAAGGGATTCATTGTCCTCCATTTTGGCTTCATTTTAGAACTATGCAATGGTATGCAGTACCCTATCATGTCCTATGTTGTTGGATTTGTATTGAAGAGCAGAATTCAATACAAAAATCAGTTTTGAAATATCTCCTTCCTATCAAACATGATGGCCAAAAAACTAAAAATGAAAAATATGCATTGAGCTCTATGGAAAAGTGAAAGTGCCCAATATCACAGCTTTACTCATGAGTAGACAAATGTGCCACTGTCTGCTGGAAAGGCCAGGCTGAGTGGAATCCAAGACCTTGTCCTCCTTTTGAGGTTTGGTTATCTGGTCACCCTGCACCTGGGGAATGCTTGCTCCCAAAGAGACCGATCTCGGATCACACTGAACAAAGAAGTATGTGCAGGACTGGGGCCTTTAAACAAGTGCTGTACTATTGAAGTGGTTTGAATTCAAAAGAATAAACCATAATCCTATGGTCCTTTGAATTGTTATATTAAATCAACAAATTTTAATGAGAAACATAGCTACATCCATATTCATGCTGTATTGGGAGGAGGGAACCAGAATTTTTTTTAAAGAAGTAGGAGAAATGATGGGTTTTTGAAAACTATAACTCTTCTAGCTGAAGTTTGTTTTCTCATCAAATTTGAGTAGGAAGTGAAAAAGAAGTTGGCCTGAGTGTCCTTTGACCACTACATGACATAGGCTACAAAATAGTCAACATTTCATTCAGCATAATCCCTCCCAAGATGCACTTTTATGCGAGTGACCACTCAGCACAAAATTACTCATTATTTGTAATTTTTGAATTGTGAATGTAGAAACAAAGGAAACTGTAATAAAAGGAACAACAGACCAAGTTTAAAATAGTAAGAACAGATGTTATAAATATATACTATAAGTAAATATATTCATATACATGTATGTTTTGGAAAAGGCTTTACATCTCTTCCATTTATTTACCCATGCACTTCAAAGTATGCATGATCAATAATATACACAACAAGATCGTTCATGGGACAATTGAAAAACAATAGAATGACTATAACCATGACAGAAATTAATAAATATTCCTTTCTTTTGAATTTGCCTTTATTTATATAAAAAAAGAAGAAATATATACTGAAAGTCCTGCGACAAGTACTCTTTTAAGATCCACTCAACATTTTCAGGAACTTTGAGGACACTTTCATATCAGGAACTTATGCTCCTTTATCATACCTACTTTAGTTTGGATCTATTCCCATTCCCAAAGGCATTAATGAGAAATTGCAATATTTGCAGAAATATTTGAGAGACAGCAGGGTGTTGCAAGATAAAATAGTACATATAGTATGCTAGCTAAAAAAGCATTGGACAAAACATTTGTAAACAAACAAACAAAAAAAAGACTGGGTTCCACTTTTCAACTGTTTCTACTTATCAACCCTGGTCCCTGGTCCCTATCCTTATCTGGTCCCTACCCTGCCAAAGGAGTGAGGGATACCAGTATCTGATCCTAAATATTCCTTCCTTGTTGCAAAATGGAAACATGAGAAAAACAACTCATTCAGTATGAAAAAAGTTTTATTTTCAAAATTGTGGAAGAAAGCAGGAGGTGATAAAAAGGAAATGTTTCTAGGAAGGCCCTAGAAGGCACATACTCTTGAAAAGCACTATAAACCTTGAAATACTGAATTAAAAATCATTTGTCTGCAGAATTTATGAATGTTTCCCATTTGCTTTCCTCTTGTAATGAACAGTTTTTTTAAAAAGACAGTTCTTCAAAAAAAGACAGGTTTGACCTCAGGAACAGGAAGAAGAAAAGGAAATGTCACACTAATTTATGCATAAGATCTATGCAGGACACACCCATCCACACTGTAATTATATCATGAGGTATAATTACATGTTATAATCATGGTATAATAATGGAATAATTCCATTGTTACAATAAGTAACAATATTGTCTAAATCAAGAGAGTTAAACATACAGCCTGTGGGCTGAACCTACTGGTGTGGCCCATAGATTCAGGAGCAGTTCCTGAGAAAGGTTCCCCCACCCCTTCAATTTAAGGCCTTTTTAAGGCCTTAAGAGGACCTCAAAAGCTTGGGAAACCGTTCCCTGGGCCTCAGAAGGCCTTATAAGGCATTATGTCCCAGATTTATTTTAAATACTGGAAGTGATGGTTTCCATTAATGTGGTCCTTGGGATGAAACCGGTTTGAAACCCCTGATTTAAACATTTCCTAATTCAGTGTTACAGAAGCATTACAGTTTCATTCCCTGCATCCTAGCATTGCATATACTGTTGTGTTTTAACTCTGACATCATGCTACCTATGCCTAATCAAGTAGTATCTTGGTTTACAAGCATAATTCATTCTGGATGCGTACTTGTAATCCAAAACACTTGTACAGTGTTTGTACAGTTGTGCTAGAAAAGGCTTGGGGTAGAGCAAGGCAACATAGGGTGCCCCAAGAGAGGTGGACCTGCTCTGCCCTGGCTGCTCTGCCCTAGTCAGTTTAGGAGAGGAATGCTTAGGGCATGTTTAGCATTGCCTAGGGCAGAGTAGTTAAGTATCCACAGCCTATTTCCCAGGCAGAAATTCCCTTTTCCAGCTCCTCAGAGTTATACCACCTCAGGAGCAGGTACAGAAATTAGTAGATCCATAGGGGTCCATTATAAACCAGAGTAAGAATGGCAGTGTTGACAAAAAAATTAGAGTTCTTGGGCAGCTTAGCTACAATCCCTACCTGTTATCCTCATTATATGGCACATCAACAGCAGCCACTAACCTGGGGATACAGGAGTCCACTCCGAAAAGCCCTTGCATCCTTCCTCCTCTAGAGGTATTGCTAAACTAGAGTCTCATAATGCAACTGTTACGGTTTATCAGGAAATTCTGGGCTTCCTTATAAGGCAGGCACCACAGCTGTTCCTTGTTCAGTGTGATGTGAGGGGGTCTCCTTGGGAGCAAGCCTTTCCCAGGTGTCACTGACTTAGCATTCTCTAAAGCCCTACCTGCTCTAGAGAATGCTAAGTCAGGATTCCTAATTCTCTGGAAGCAGCATAAATTTCTGCTCTGGATTCAGAATAGTTGGGGCAGCCCATTTAGGACACACATCACTGCCCTCACTCTGGATTGCAGCCTTACTCTTACTCTCAGTTCAAGGTTTTACTGAACTGAGTGCATCAGTACATCATGCCCTATACATCATGCCTAATGATAAATGACAAGCAATTATCTTATTTTGTCATCACTCATTCATTAAAGCATCAACAGGTCTTGCTGAAAGCTCATAATAATTTACAATTACACAGTTGTTGAGATGCATCTGCTCAATAAAAAATAAAAATTGAGTAAATTTTAATTGCAAGGAGTTCCTAGACTCCAGGAATTTCAGTAACTTGCTCCTATTCAAAGCAAGAAAGACCTGCTATAGCAGTAAATAAGCAGAGCAGGTTATACCGAACTAAAAAAGCATTCTGTCCCTGTCATGGGTGTGAAGTCAATGGTATGAGGAACAAAAGACCAGTGATTTCATGGAGAGGTTCACTCTTTTGCTCTGAATAGCAACTATAAACTTGCTTGGTAATGTTTTTAAACATTGTTTGGTAATGATTTGAAAAACTTGCCAAAATTTTCAATTTTAAAAAATTAAAATAAACACTAAAATTAATTGGAATTTTTTTTACAGCATTTGAAGTGTTCAAAGTATTCAGAATAAATCCTTTCAGTAATCTTTACAATAGCAAGTAAGGCTAAGGTTGCCATATGTCCTGTAAAACTGGGACTGTCCTAATTTTCAGGGACTGCAGTCACATACTGTCAAGTTTGACGGGGGGCGGGGGGGGGTCCTGTCCTGGTTTTGTGGAAGAGAACTATTAAAGCAGGACAGTATTATTATAAGTAGATTTTTAAAATACTGTCAGCCCACTTTACCTTCAAGCTCCACATCCATGCATTTAATCAACTGCAGATTAATAATTCTTTTTATAATTACTTACACTGCTGTAGCCACATTTGGCTTGTGCCCACCCATTTCCACAAATTTATGCAGTTTACATTTGTTTTAAGTAATGCACAAATTACAATATGCACAAATTTACATGATTTTGTAAATTTCTGCGGTTTATGGCAATTTTGCCAGCATGACATCTACAGACTTGAATATCCACAGTTTATGATATTTATGTCTGATTCTGGAACCAAAGCCTGCACATACAAGGGGCACGCTGCCATTTCTTGAACTGCACAACTAGAACTGCTTGGGTCACTCCACACATTTTGTATACTTTATATATGTATTAATTCAATTGACATTTTTGAAAGACTTTTTTATTTAGACAATAAATTTGAAAGTAAAAAGCAAAGAATTTTTTTTACCTGAATACTGTACACACACGAGATAGAGCGTGAATAAGTACAGCAAATGAAGTTTCCATTTCCACTGATAGCACCAAACTTGGTTTTCATAAGACGCCCTAAAAAACATGAAATTAACAATTTGAGAAAAAATTGGGCATGTTTCATTTTTATAGTCCTTTTACAAGTTGAACATAATTATATTTTTTAACAAATACAGTTGCTGAAAATGCACACCTGTTAAAGAGGCTTAAGTGTCAGGAAGATGCTGGATACTCTAAAATTCCTTTTTCTCCTTTCTGCAACTTGCTGGCACAATTTGCTTTCATAATGTTAATAAAGTCTATTGGACCATTGAAAAGAGGGTATTCATGGATTATATATGAACTATTGGATATATAATTTACAGCAGAATGTAATGAAACAAACTACTTTGAAATATCTTTATTCTATTAAAATGTGTCCCCGCAGCCACTAAAAACCAGTGACTGCGGGGCAATGGCACATAACCACACCTACCATTCAGACTGTTGCCCTGCCAGCCTCCTGCACCAGGTGATGCGAACCCTAGTGATGCCCCTGGGGGAAAGGATAAGGTGCAGGATTTCCCAGCTCCTACACCAATGCTAGCAGGTCACAGAATAGCAGGGAGGCTGGGGATGGCATGGCATATTGCACCATTTGGTAACAGATTGCAAAATTTCTCAGTATTTTTTCCCCCATAAAAATTTAGCCATAAAAGAACCCAAAGAGTACTGAGACAGGGTTTACCTGTGCAATGACCATGCTGATTTTCTTTTAGCAAGGATCATTCTCCTATTACCTTAATAAGTTATAGCTTTAATTAAGCTTCCCACTAATTTACCCAGAACAGATGTGAAGCTGACCAATCTGTAGTCCTTTCCAACTATTGTACTGGTTACCTATCTATCGTCTACATCCAAGATTGAGAAAAAAAAAATTGCATGTTTTGTTATATCATCAATTCTACATTTGAGCTTCTTGAATGGATGCAACTTGGACCTTTGATTTATTAATTTATAATCTGTCAAGACTCTCTATGGCTGCAATGCTAAAGGAACTTTCCTGGGTTGAGACCCATTGAACACAATTGAATTTACTTATAAGAAGACATGGTTAGGATTTTGCTCTCTCTCTCTCCTAGACTAGCCCCACAATCCAGAGTAACTACGGGAGCACGTAAGAGACTTTACATGCTCCCGTAGTTACTGAACCACCTAGTGAAAACCTATGGGAAATTCACATTGCAATCCAGAGCAAATTGTTCTTACACCGGAGCAAGAACTCCCCGTAGTTACTCTGGATTGCGCCCTCAGTCTCCATTCTGCAGACTCCCACCCAGAGAATGTAAGTTCAGGCACAGATATTTGTTCTTCATATTTGTAGTTAAGACAATTCAAGGAATTTATTCTTCTTCTCTGCAGTTTCTAGATCCTCTTTAACCTCCCCTTTCAATTCCTCCATCTCAAATGGTCCAACCACTTTCCTGGAAGGTTTCCTGCTTTGAATGTTATTGTTTGCTTTGATGTTCTCAGCAAAGAGCTCCTCATATTTCTCTTTTTCAGATCTCTTATAGTCAGTTTACATTTTTCTGCTAGAGTGTCTTCCTTTGTTCTTGTCATCTGGACAAAATTTGTCATGTTCTTGACATTTGTCTCCCTTTGTTCTTGTCATCTGGATACAACTTTCATTTTCTTGCTTTTTAGAGCTTCCTTGACTCAACTTGTAAGCCTTGCTGGCATCTGGACCTGATGGTGCCTTTCATGGTATTAAAAATTCTAGTTGCTCTTCTGTTTTGTGATTTTAAATAACCATCATGAACTCAGGAGAGAATTTAGCCTATTAATTTTCCCTTTTAGTTGCTTTTTATTTACTCTTGCACCCCAATAAAAGAAGACACAAGACAATTCTTGGGATATAATAGGGCCACTTTATTTAAATTCAAAAAAAACAAACTGCAGCAGGGCCTGCAGCATCCCTGGGTCATGCTGGTATTAATACAGTGGAAATTGCCTCCACCATCTGCCTTACCCATGAATTACTGTATTTACTGAAATCGTAATGCTCACCTTTTTTCTGCTGCATTAAGTCCCCAAAATCAGGGTGTGCATTAGATTTGATGGTGCATTTGATTATAGTAAATACAGTATTAAGTCAATATTTAGTTCAACAGTTTATCTTGTAATTAATAATGTAACAAATCAATTGCTGTATAAAGTAGTGCGATAAGGTGAAAATCATAACTTAAACCCATTTTCATATTATCATTATCATATAACTCATTGTTGTATGCAGTAAAATTAAATTTTAACCTGCTTTGTAGGTGTGCATTATAATCACCAGTAAACTTAAAAAAACTTTTAAAGTAGTGTTGTGCATTAGATTTGATGGCACATTAGATTCAGTAGAATACAAGTATATTTGGTGTGCCATCAGACTCATATCTCAGGCCAGCTTGCCATTGCCAACCCATGCTACCTATGGATTGGGGCAGTTTACCAGGGCAAAATGCTGCCTGTGGCAATTTTGGCCACTCCAACAGGCCAAGGGGCTTGCTAGCCTGCCTTCCTGAGCCAAACAAGCAAGGAACAGGTGGGTTCTGGCTCACCTCTTGACTTGGCTGTCAGCCTCAGGGTGGATGCCAATGTTACATACTGCCTCCCAACCCTCACAACACCAGCTTAATGTGAGCAGTGCTCCATCCAGCCTAAACAAGCCCTGGAAAGGGAGGGAGAAATTGACGGCCTACCTGCTACAGTGTAAGTAGTTTTTTAAAAAAACTGTTTCCTAAGGAGACTTGTTTTTTAATTTATTTTAATACAAAAACCAGAATCCATGGAAATTTCTTGAACAGAATTCTAGTGGATACCAAGACTTGACTTGTATAGCACAATCTCTTTCTTCCTCTTATTCTTGCAAGTAAGTCAAGAAATACTATAACAGCAAACTACCAAAAGGCAGAGTTCTTGAAATGCCTTATAAGAGCAAAACACACCTTATTAAGGGCAAAAAGCAGAAACCCAAATTGCATCTTTTAGGCCTTAAGGGCAAATGTGCATGGCCTCTGCAGGCTTCAGAAAGACATCCTGAGGTGTTGAAGAACAGCTCCAGTCACCTCTGGAGGGCTCATGTTGGGCCCAACACAGGTTCAGGGGAACCCACATTGAGCCAGATGAATGAATGCAGAATGCACGGATACAGAAGCACCTCCTCTATCACATTAATGCTACCATTCCAAAGGAAGTTATACTGCATGCCTCAAGCCAGTTAACCGTCACAGGTTACAAGCCATGAAGAGTATGGACAACCATAGGATTATGGAGTAGAGGTGGACAACTGCAAAATGCCAGATGTGGGGGGGGGGACACCTGGATGCAGGTGTCATATGTGCTCCCTGAAGCATCTGGTGGGCCGCTGTGTGATACAGGAAGATGGAGTAGATGAGCCTGTGGCCTGATCCAGTGGAGGCTCTTCTTAAGTTCTTATCTTCAAAAGTTGTAATTTCATTTTAGGGGGGACATGAAAAGCTGGATGTAGCCATCTTGGAATCAGGAACTGGGTACCTTTAATGTCACTTCCAGCTATAAAATCACTTCTGTGCATCACTTCTGTGGGGTCCTGGTTGTTCTCAGAAGGAGATCCCAGGCTGAAATGCGTGAATACCACTGCCTTAAGCTTTGAATTTATTCCACTACCTAAATCTTTGAATTTATTCTATTGACACACAGCATAATCCTATGCATTTCCATTCAGAAGTAAGGCTACAGTCCTGAAGTGTACTTATGCTAGCCTATCTAGAACTTGGGTCAGCCTAATGCCATCTAGTTCAGCCTAAGCTGCACCAGAGAAGGCTTGGACCAGCGTAAGTTCACTGAGAGCACAATCCTAACCAGGTCTACTCAAAAGTAAGCCCCGTTGTATTCAATGGTTCTTACTCCCAGGAAAGTGTCTTTAAGATTGCCGCCTTAGTCAGATGATCACACACCCATCCTGCCTCTCAACCTCAGGATATGGCATAAAAACAATAGCCCATCTCAGGATTTGGCACAACTCCCACAGCCCAGTGAACATGCTGCCCTTGTGTTGCTGCCTTTTCAGCAGCAGTTAGGCCAGACTAGAGGCTTCCTAGCCCTGTGGATTTGGCCTAACTGTCAGCTCAGGATATTGCCTACTTAGGCCAGCTTAGCTGGGCCATTTTCTCTGTCCTAAGGCAGGATTGCACACTTAAAGCAATCCTAACCATGTCTACTCAAAAGTTAGCCCCACTGTGTTAAATGGGTCTTACTCCCTGGAAAGTCTCTTTAGAATTGCAGCCTTAGTCATACTCACTTGAATGAAACTTGCTCCTAGTTAAGTGCTTGCAAAAAATTGCAAGCTTTTACAGAGTTACTCCAAGATTAGAGTCAACAAACCTGCAGTTAAGCTGTTAAGTTTACTACTCATCAGATCACAATTACCAATGTGACTGTTTAATCAAACTGCATTTAAAAAGGGAAATTGCATTCAAGGAAGATTCTAAATTACTAGTTAAGTTTTTTAACTACTGGTATGTCTTATTCAACATAAATAAGTTGCTGATTATCAAACGTCTTTTCACTTCATGAAGTTGATTTTAATTATGAATCTGAAAGTGGTTTTGCTTTCTGATACACAGTAAAATTAAACCTAATAGTGCTGAAGATGATCATACACTAGTTGGGAGCTCTGAAGCATAAAAAGCTCTTTGATGAAGCCAGACACTAAAATGACCAGATGAGTATACAACAAAATGATTGTCCTGCATCTCAGTACAACTTCAAATTAATCCTTCTTAACATTTCTAAAAAATGAATGTCTGAGGGGTATAATGAATAGTAAATACATGTATCTGCTGAGTTCTTTCACATACTGAGATGCCTTCCTTTATTATTTTCAGTTACCATTCTGTAACATGAATAGTGAAATACTTCACAGGTTCACAATAAGAAAAATATAATGTAATTATAGACAAGAATATTAGAGATAGGACTGACTATGAAGCTAATTCCACAAGTATCTTCAAAGTATCTTATGTGTTTGAATATTATTTGTGATTATTCTACTACTGCAATCGTGAGCTAAACTGGACAGTGTAAATTCAATCCACATCATGATTATTACAGAGATTAGAAATCTAAACTTCCATATTCACTTAGCTTTACCTTAAAAAATAAATTCTGCTTTGGAAAAAGAAATGAGGAAAACAATGAGAAATTAGAATAATTTCTATGCATCTTGATGTAGGTGCATTATCCTAATAGGTGCATTATATCAGGGATCCTCAATCCTTGGGCTGGGAACTGTTATAACTGTTAGGAACTGGGCCTCTAGAACATGGGCAGGCAGCCACAGGATCTGCAGCGCACACTCCAGTCTGCATGAGTCCTCATGTCCACCTGTCTACAGCTCAGCCTGAAGGATGAAACAGCAGCTGTACAGCTTCTCCTCTGCTACCACCACTTCAACCTTCAAGGAGCCTGGCCATGGGCTGGCATACCGTACGACCCAGGCAGTGTGCACTGTGAGAAGAGGGTGGAGAAGAAGCTGCACTGGTTCTGCCACTTCAGCCTTCAGAAACAACAGTCAAGCCTCAAGTGAGCATACAAAACCCAGGCAGCTTTGCAGCAGCAGGTGGACTTGTCTGCACTGCTGAGGAGATGGCATTGTGTTTCATCCTAGAGGCTCCAGCAGTTCCCCTGAAGCTGTGCAGCTACTGCGTTGTCAAATGCAGGTGGCCAGGGGCAGCTTTTAACTCCCTATTTTGGAAACATGTGGTACTCCTTGTCCCCCACACTTTGCTACTGGCCCACCACCCACGGTGATCCATGGGGAAAAAATTCCCCATTCAACTAGTTCCTAGAGTTGAGAACTGCTGCCCTATGACACCATGTGCAGAAATTTAATGTAGAATAAGTGTTAAACTCTAATAGCTAAGATAGCAAATGGTTAAGATAAATTATGCTGAAGTTGAGTGGAGAGGAAATAAACTGGCTTGTTCTCAGGAAATAAGCAATTCCCCAAATCAATCTAATGTCTGGTTCTTGAATTGTATTTCCCTTATATTGTTTCTACATAAGTGTTTAAAACTCTGTACCTAGAACTACTTCAGAAGATTGAAAACTATCAAAAACTAATGCAGTCTTTCAATCCCTCTTCCCTTGATTCTCTTTCTCCCTTTGTCCCTCACGTTTCATGCACACCTTCACTCTCTTTCTTGCAGCCTCCTTCTTTTGGTGTGAGTAGCAGAACAGGATGACACCATTGCTCTCTGCCTAAAAATATTAGATGGAATAACATACACTCCTGTGCTGTCAAAATAGAATAAAAATTCTCCATAATTTGAACAGTCTTGCTATTTCAACCCTGAGACATTACATCGTTCAAGCAGGCCTGCCAAGTTTACTTTCTGAAGTGGAAGTCTACTGGGTTTCAGTGTAAGACATTGTATAGAGGTTGATTCGGTTTCCTTGATTCCATCCTTCAGTGATCTTAAATCTGACTGCTTTAACATTAAATGGTTTGTGGATTACTTACTGAGTACTTAATCTACAAGGTAGTAGACCATATAGAGCAAACAGAAGATTCATGCAGAACAGGCAAGTCAAAGACCATATAACCCTGATGTGATATGTATACTCCATGATGTAGTGCCACAAAGGAGAATTCAGGATGACTGTCTCAAGCTCCATGTGACTAAGGGCGCAATCCAGACTACGGGGAGTCCTTGCTCCGACGTAAGAACAATTTACTCTATATTGCAATATGAATTTCTCATAGGTTTTCACTAGCTGGTGCCGTAACTACGTCTAGGTAAATGTCTCTTATGTGCTCCCGTAGTTAGTCTGGATTGTAGGGAAAGCCTGACTTTGAACACAATAATGAAAAATGTGAATACTGATGTAATTTTGAATTATAAATGGAACAATTTTGCCACATTTGAGATGTCCTACAAATTTGGCAATGCATGCTGTTTGCTAAAAGGATATTTTCCATTTTATTTTCTGATATAATAATGACAACTGTAAACCTAAGCTGCCATTTGACACATCCGAAAGGTTGGTCTTTATCAACCACACAACCATTCTGTCGATCTAATAGGTTTAATTCACTGCTGGCTCAGCCATTATACAAGCTTTGTCAGGTGATGGGAAGGCGAAGAGGCAGAAGATTCAATGTGCCCTTCATCCTGACACCACTATTTCCCATGGAGCCACACTGATCCACTTCCTACTCATTCAAAGGCATGAGTCCTTTAAGTAAAACTGGAAACCCCCCACTTCCGGGTTACTGAATAAAACAGAAATTACTCCTAGCAAGTGTGCACACAGTTTTTCTTTAAAAAAAAAAATAATCTCCTTGGAACACTTGAAGCTTACTGATTCTGAGTCAGACCACTGTTCACGGTGACTAACAGCAACTTGCCATGATTCTGGACTGGGGTCTTCCCCACCTCTCCCTTAAGGTATCTCCAGATCATACGTAACCTTTTGCATGCAAAGCATCTGCCATATCACTGAGCTATGCTCCCCATTCTAAATTTCAAATCAGAACCCTAAGAGAGGACAAAAATTAAATTTTGTGTTTTCTAAATTTTACAAAGCATGAATAAAGTTTCTTCCACTTTATTGATTCTTACTCCATAGAGGATAGAGTAGTGTCTTCAGCATGTACTGAACACATTGCAAGAAAATCTGACAGAATATTTTAAAAGAATTAAAATCAACATTCCTTATTTTTTAATTAAAGAACACTTTGTGCTAAACCCCTCAAAATTCACTCTCTACCTGCCACTACTTGAGTTCAAGTGTAAGTGCAATAAAACAGTCTTCATATGTACTTCACAAGAGTCATCCAGCCTGTTTGGTAACTGTGCTTAACTGTAGTACCCAGTAATACAGATTTACGGACTGTAATACAGTAATACAGACTGTAGCAGAAGCACTGAAATGGGCAAGTCCTACTCCTAGGAAGGATGGTAAACATATTTGTGCCACATATGTGCCACATCTGTACCATTCCAACAGCCTAAGAGACATGGAAAGTATGACAGAATAAAGGGACTGACTGCCTAAAGTTATGCATGTCTACTCAGAAGTAAGTTCCATTGTGTTAATGGGACTTACCGTACTCCCTGAAAATGGACTGCAGCCTGAATACCTTCCTCTCTGTTAACCACCTCACCTTTCACTTTGTTGTGCTGGCACAACACTTTTCAAGCTAGAAATAGCTCCTGTACAAATCAGTTACTTAAGAGTTCACTCCAATGAAGTTTCAGATTTAAACTATGCACCATCAGAAACGTGTTTGAGTTATAAAGTTCTAACACAAAGCAGAGGCTTGTTTCAAACATGTGCCTTTTCTTTCTACCACAGGGCAAAGTGTGCAAACAAAACCACGAAACTACTAATTCTGAGTAAACAGTGACAGATGTCACAAAACATCTGGCTATCAGACACCGTGGCCGCTATATTGATTTCATCGGAATTTGAAGCCTGTGGAGTTCTCACTTTTTCCTGGGTTCGACTTGCTGCTGGTTTTATCCCATTTTCTCTATTGCTTCTATGCAAGCCATTTTATATGTAGCAGAACCAAGGCTTCAAAATGTTTGAAATCAAAACAATACATGGTAGATTCAGAACTACAACAGCACCCCGTAAAGGTCAAAATGCCATCACTGATCAAAGATCCCTGAGCAAAAAGGTGCTATCAATTGCACACTCCAAGGTCCCTAATGATCAAAGATCTGTGAGCAAAAAGTTACTACAAATTGCAAGTAATAGGATCCCCCACTTCTCATCAAAGATCTCCAAGCAACAGGTTAGTATCAACTTTCCTGGTACTGATCAAAGACCCCTAAGAAACAAATTGACTGCCCCTATAAGTCCCCCACTACCGATCTCCAAGTAATATGTTCCTATGAATTGCCCTATCCCTGCCCCAGCCTGATTGGAAATTAGGCTCCCAATCCAAGCCAAACATTTAGGATTGGGAATTCTCTTACCTGTGGTCCAGGAAAGCGGGTTTCCCCATTCTTGTGTCCCTGCCTAGCTTTCCGCCTAGAAGGGACTGGAAAGCCATAAAGAGGCAGAGTATCCTCCTGACTCCTCCAGGCCAGCTCAGTGAAATCCAAGGCCAGGTTTATGGGGTTCCCAGAGGTTGGCATGGGATCAGGGACAGGGTAACCACATGTTATAACCCCAAAAGAGGGCAAAGCCCCCCCCCCCAAAAGTAGAACACCCAAGAAAAATGTTAGACAAACTCAAAGCTATAAACACTCATATATATTACTTTAAACTTTTAAACACTGTATTGCTTTTTATTAAATAGTTTAATAGTTTATGAATTACAAGAATTTCTGAATTCCAAGAAGGCTCAGTGCTGCCTGCTCACAAAGAAAAGGAGGACAGTGAAGATTATTTTTTTTCCTAGGACACAAGGCTTACAAGGAGGACTTGTCCTGGAAAAAGGGACCCACTGTCTGTCTGTCTGTGTGTGTGTGTGTGTGTGTGTGAGAGAGAGAGAGAGAGAGAGAGAGAGAGAGAGTCTGTCCCCATCCAAGACTTACATGTTGACTACTTGGGGCGAGTAACCATCCTCTTGGGCTGCCTCCTCTTCCTCTTGCTGCTCTTCCTCGTCCTCTCCTGGCCCCAACTTCAGCAGCAGGGCTCCATAGGCAGGCAGGCAGGCGGGCGGGCGCCCACCCGGTGCGAGGCTGGAGCCCTGCAGTGCCCAAGACTTTCCCTGCGCGCAAAGACGCGGAGCTGCTGCGCTCTGGGAGAGCCTGCGCTGCTTCCAGGTGGCTCCGCAGCCGCCTCAGGAGCGGGGGTGCCGGGCTGGCTAAGCCTCTGGAGGCGGGCGAAGGGGCAGCCCCACCCTGACTGCCTCCTGCCTGACTGCCTGGCGGAGGGTCTCCAGGCTGTGGGGAAGGCGCAGCACCCAGCAGCCCTCCTTCCTTGGCTTCCCTTCCCTCCTCGTCCCAGGTTGGAGGGAGGCAGACCTCAGGCTGCCCTTCTCTTCTGTGCCCCCAACAGCCACCTGTCCTTTTGTCCAGGACACATCCTACTTTTCAGCCTTCTTGTGTCCTGGGAAAACGTGTGGGTCTGCATGTGTGTACACAAACACGTACACACAGTATGTATATTCACACACACATGTACATATGTGGTGTATATACATTGAAAGGTTACTTTAAAAAGTACTTTTAAAAGTTACTTTTCAATCCCCCGATATATTTGTGTAACTCCCTATATTGTAATTTATAAGTATTTTAAAGTAGGGAGTTACTTTTCAAACACCCTGTATATATACACACAGGAATATATATACATGTGTACAAGGGTGTATATGTACATATGTATGTGTATACACATACACAGTACACACACACATATATATATACACCCCCCCCACACACACACGTACATATATGTATGTATGTGTATGTCTTTAGCTTTTATTTGCTTATGTCCTACAGTTTCCTTGGGTGTTCTACATTTGGGGGGACCTTATCCTCTTTCTTGATTCTGACATATACTCACCCTGTCCAACTCTGGCGCACCCCAAAAGGAGCCCCACCCATGCAAACCTCTCCATGGGTGCTAGAGCGATGTTTGTGCCAAGATGGCGCATGCAGCATTTAGCTAAGGTGGGCCTGCTTGGGTTCCCCCCAAACACCCCCTCCAAAAAAACCTGTTGCCACCTTCTGTGAGAGGGAGACTTCTGGAGTGTTGGGAGTCTGACAGAAGAGGGGCAAGGGACGCAACTTTCCCTGTTGAAACTCAGTTGCTCGTAAACTAGGAAAGGCCCTCAGGCTCCCATCCTAGCCACACTTTCCTGGACTAAGCCCGACTGACTATATTGGGATTACTCCTGAGTAGACATGTATAGGATTAGATGGTCTGGCTGCAATCCTATCCACACTTACCTGGGTGTAATGTAAACACCACTGACTATAATGGGGATTACTTATTAGTCGACATGCTTAGGATTGGACTCTAAGGCTGGAATCCTATTCACACGTACCTGAGAGTAAGACTATAATGGGACTTACTTTGGCACAGACATGCATAGGTTTGGGCACTGAGGCCAAAATCCTATCCACACTTCCCTGAAACTAAGCCCATTGACTATAATGGGACTTACATCTAAGTACACAGCTCTATGACTGGCAAGCCAAGGGACAACTTGCACTTGTGAAGAGATGGAACTCCATAGTCTGACGTTTCATCTTATCCTACACACTGTTTTTCTACCAGTGGTACTTGAGGTGGTGCCTGGTGTTCCCCACCAGATCCCTGCTACTTGGCAGAAAGACCAGGAACGTGACACAACAAAACAGCAGTAGGAGGCTCAGTAGGCAGCGATCCTAAGCAAGATTTTCCATGTTCAAAAAACTCCCATCTACCCTGAGCTTCTTTCTCGTGTTTCTTGCATCACCAGTTCAGAAAGAAATGGTGATGATGTCATGCACAGTCACCAGATGTCCTTTTTTCTAGGAGGGTTGTGAAAAAGAATTTAAATGTCCACCTGATCCCTATGAAGGCCCTTATAGGTAGCATGTAAACTTGTGAATAATAACCTATTGATGCAGTCCTAACCAACTTTCTAGCACAGGTATATCTATGCTGGTGAGGTATGTGCTGCATCCTGGAGTTGGGGGGAATGGAACGGGGCAGTCACGGAGGCCTTTTCAAACGAATGCAAAGTTTGTTCTCTTACCACAGAGTTGCATTGTTCTCACCCTGAAACTGGAAAATTGGTTAGGATTATTCCCTATGTGGAATAAGTTACATGTAATATAGTTTTAAATTTAACAATAATATACTGTTTATGTTAACAACATGAAATTAATATATTAGTATTGTTAGCTTTTATTTTGTCATATCCTGCATTTTTATTGATTGTCCTATATTTTGGGGTTTATTGTCATATTTTGTGATTGTGAACGTGGTCACCCTGTTCAGGTGGTGCTTGAATGTGAAATTGTACCACAAAGGACAACTGTTGAGAAACACTGATCTAAAATAATTCAGCAGAGGTATTTACACATCAAAGCACACATCACTGAAAGCTGAAATATGAAACAAGCCTATATTTGTAAATCAGTACAATTAGTTCAAGTCCCAATCTCTGGGAATTGAAGCCAAAGGTGTGTTTGGGTGTGGAATCTATACCATCTATACCTCCTATATGGCAGCATGTGCAGGCATGTGCTGTCTTGGGATCCACCTGCACTGGAATGATAGGGAGCCACAGTGCCGACCCCAACTGTTGCATATCCACTGCAGATGAATCTCTGGCTGCAACATATTTCCTGCCCCAAAGAAAAGGCATATACCATGTACTGCATCAGAAGATGTCATAATATTCAATGGCCAAATAAAACCAACCCTTAAGAAAAGTAAAGTACTTAAAAACAGTAAAATGTTCATGAAGCATGGATAGTAAATTACATCGGTGAACTGATGTAGCAGAGTGGCCAAGAGACTGAGCTGCAAATCAGGACTCTTCAGTTTGCATTTCAATTCTACCATGATCTCTCTAGGTGGTCTTAATCAAACCACTTCCTCTTAGCTCCAGGCTCAATCGGGGATAATAATACTCTTACCCTCAAAAGATTACTCAACCAGGAAATACACACCATGTGCTTTGAAGTCTCAAAAAGAAATTCTGATCATTACTATTTGTATATGCAATACACTGTAAATCAAAGCTTTATCTTTATATGATCTTGACACACACAGCCGCCACCCTGCATATTTCTGTACAGTAGCAGCTATATACATATGCATGCATAGCTTGTGCATTTCAATGGTATTATCAGTTCATTATATTTTGGATGATTTAGCTGCTTCCATTCTGGCCTACACCAGCACAGACATCAGCACAGACAATAAAGGGACAAAATTTCCCATTAAAGCAAAGAAAACCTTCACCCTGACAATGGGTACTAAATATGGACAAAATATGGGCTAAATAAAAACTTACTGCCCTCCTTACATCCAATCAGTGCCACTAAGGGCAAAATCCAAAGTAACTACGGGGAGTCCTTTCTCCAGTGTAAGAACAACTTACTCTGAATTCCAATATGAATTTCCCATGGGTTTTTACTAAGTGGTGCAGTAACTACGGGTGCACATAAAGTCTCTTATGTACTCCCATAGTTATTCTGGATTTGGGGGTTATGCTCCTTTAGGTAAGTTGGCTTATGACAGAAGGCTGGAAGCACTATGTCCTAGAACCTATGGAAAATATAGCATGAGGTTAAAAGTTTCACTTTTTTCTTTCCAAAGATAATCTTAAAGAACAAGCTTCTTATAACGCTTGGGAGCCAGTTCCTCTGGCCCTAAAGGGCTGGAGAGTTAGGAGTACATGAAGGAAGTGGTTGACAAGCAGTTTAAAAGAAATTTAATTATTTGTTTTAACTCTTTCAAGAGTATTCTGCAGACAGCATGGAACTACCATCACATATTATACTAATAAATATTTTAGGGAAAATTTGTTAGGAAATTGCCCATACAGCCCGATGCTGAGGTCCTTACTGCTGGCCCTGTGCCGGGTCTGAGTGACACCAAATGTGCCAAGAAGGATAGCTGCAGGACCACCAACATAAATAAGTCACCACCAGCTGGCACTGGGCTAGCACTCATAGAAAGCTGGTGCTCCGCAGCTCAATGGTCTCCCAGGCCACTGGGTGGTGGAGAGGTGAGTATGATATGGGTTGAGGTACTAAGGACAGGGGTCCCTTCATTCAAGGCACTGCTGGTGGCTGCCCAGTTATTCACAGGATACTGTGTCAGCCATTTCGGTGCCAGACCAGTCCTGGTGCTCTGGAGAGCAAAAGATTGGTTTACCTGGTCTATAAACTGATGAAAATTGTTACTTTGGACTAGTTTTGAAACACTATATAAATTAGTATTTATTTGATACTTGCCAAGGTTGTACCAGGCACCACCACAGTTGTTACATAAATATGCAACATTGACACAGAGGGTGCTCAACAGGAAATTGAGATTTGTAGAAAGTTTCATTTGCAATATACAGTATTTCAAAACAATGTTTCAAAACATTGTTTCACATCTCCACATTGTTTCAGTCACTTCCTATGCCCTCCAGAACTTTGTTCTAACTCAAGAAAATGTTGACCATCCTTTCACATTTAACATTAGTTACAGCCAAGGGTCTTTTTGCGGGCATACATACCCATACAGAGTACTGGCACCTCTGTGTGGGTACCAGCACCTCTGTGGGTGAGTACCAACACACACACATAGACACACAAACTCACATCTGTGCGCATTGCAACTAGGAGAGGTGCAGGAGGTGCAGTTGCACAGAGCTACAACCTTTGGGGGCGGGGGGCTACATGCTGAGCTTAGTACTAGTGGCTATAATTGTGAAAAATGGGCTATATATGAATGAGAATACCATCATGTTATATATCATTGGAAAGCTCAATGCAGAATGCAATGAAACAAACTGCACTGGAATATCTATATTCCATCAAGTTATGGCCAATTAACCAGAAAATGAAAACACAAAAATCTATGGAACAAAAGGTTTTTTTTAACACAAATGTTCCCATGATACTGATTGCTCTGAGAGCCAATGAGATGCAATTCTGATACTGTACAGGCACTTCTAAGTGGTGCTTCTCTTATATATAGCAGGGAAAGAATAACCATTCCTCTTTGCTCCAGCACAGTTTCCCTAACCAATAAGGGGCAAAATTTTCATTTTTTTTACTTAATTAAATTTGATTTTTTTTTTTTTTAAAAAAAAACAACCTCAGGATGACATCACTTCTGGCTGTGACATCACTTCCAGGGCAACCTTTTGAGCTTTCCACCTGTCCTCATGTTCATTAATGTCTGTGTGTACGCCACTGTCTGTGTGTACTGGCACATATTTTCCACAAAAACAGCACAGCAGGCATTTGTCATTGGGGAAAAAGAATGCAGTGAAATGCAAGAAAATACTGGAGTGTGTACAACACATATAACTAACACTGGTGATTTATATTGAGGATGCTTTGGTGACTGGAAGTTATCTTCCGAATAAGATGATATTGAAGGTATCCTTATGTATCCAGTGTGTAACATGAGAAGAAGGGGAGGTAGGTATTGCATGTCCACACCTGCTACCCCTTAGTGATCTCTTAAAGCTACTCCTTAACAGTGCAATCCTAACATGTTCAACAAGGGAGGGTAATGGAACCTGCCCCATATCTAACAAATGCTCCAGGCTGCTGTCATGCTACCCTTGCGCAAGGGGAAGGTTTGCGACTTACCCCAGGTAATGTGGCAGCAGTCCCAGTGGGTCTACTTGGAGCTGCACCACCAATTTTGATGGCACAACTATGAGCAAAGCTGAGCAACCTGACAAGGCTACTCTGTGCTACCTGGGGAATGGGATGGGGGGTCTGGCATTACCTCTGAGTTGCAGACCCAACTCCCACTCCTTACCCATCAGGAATGTCCTCCATATGCCCTTCCCCTGCCCCCCAACACTTGTACTGGTGAAACTTGGCCATTGCAACTTAAAAGGTGGGGGGCTTGGAGCAGCATAGAAAGGCTGGTGCAACTCCTTCTGCTGGCCTTCCTTACATTATTTATTTATTTATTTATTTATTTATTTATTTATTTATTTATTTAATTTCCCACCTTTCCCATGTGACACATGGGAAGCTCACAGCAGCTTACAAAGCTTTTTAAAAATCCCTTTTGGCTTCACAACAACCCTGTGACATAGAAAATAGCAATGTAAAACTTTTCTAATGGAAACCATTACCTACACAGCATGGTCATCACATCCGGCAACAGGGAATGCCTACCAAGTTTTCAGCAGGAGCACATGGACTTATGAGGAGCACTGTATGAACAATTCACTGGAGACAGGGCAACAACTGCAGAGACCCACTGAGCTAGCCACACATATGCTTCAATGCTCTCTGTTTCACCACTGGCATCTGCTAGCATGGCTGACAATATGCTGCCCTTCCTGCTCCATCTTTCACTATCCATCATATGTCCATCATGGCATCAGGAACTCAACTGTCACTGGGTGGGGTTGATGTTGCACTGGAGTACATAGAGAAACACTGGCATGTCTCAAAATTAGGATCCATCCTTTAGACTATTCTTGGGGTGGAATCTTGGACTTCCATCCAAGCCTCTGGATTCAAGTCTCTGTCTCCAGACAGATGGGAGCAGCCTCTGGCACTCCTGTTTGCTTGAATTTAGGCCACCTCCACAGGTGAGAGTAGATCCATTAGGGCTGTTCTACCTCACTCTGGGAAAGGGGAAAAATGTTTTCCCCTTTTCCCACATAGCATAGCAGCATCCTTGAAACTTGCACTGGATTCCATGCAGGTTAGGATTCCATTGTCAGTCTTGTTTCCTGTTTTTACTTTTAAAAGATGAAGTGATGTGTTCCAGTGCTTGGGGTTGGGGTGACACAGAGAGAAAACACACATTTTGCAGATTTCAGTTCTAAGTATAGTACAAGGTTCATTACAGGGCAGGGCATTCCTTCATAAGGAAACAGTACCCCCAGTTCTCTTTTCTTTGTGGTTTAAAATGCTAAATGGGCAGCCTGTTCCTCATGCGGCACCATGTGCATTGGATTCTACAGCATTTGCAAAAGGCGAAATACTTTGGGCTTGTGCTGATTAATATGTAATGCCTCAAAGACATTAGTACACATGCCTTGAGATGATCCACTACTTTTACTGTTCGAACAGGAAATAGGTCACAGGTTTAGTTATCTGTTGCAGATGCTTTGGGAGTGAGTGTCTGTTCATTCCCACTGAGGCTCTAATGTTCTGCCAGTATCAATGTCTGGCATAACAATAAAGTAGCAAAAACATGATATTACTTAATAACAATAAAAATAATGCCTAGTATTTGTATAGCTAGGTATGTAAAGTGATGCACAGGTGCTGTCTTACAAAACATTGTAAAGTTAGTACTGTACAGTAAAACCTTGGATTGAGAGTAACTTGGATTGAGAGTGTTTTACAAGACAAGCAAACATTTCTAATAAATTTTGAGTAATGTCTTGCAAGACAAGCAAAAAAAAAAGTCCATCCAGGATACGGCTGGTTTCTGTGCTCCACCAGCACTTGCTCCAACTTTCAGATCACTTATGCATATCTACTCTGAAGCAAGCCTCTTACAGTCAGTGGGGCTCACTCCCGTGTAAGGGGGAGCAATGGAAAGGAGCCTGAGAGACCAAGGCTGCAATCCTAAAGACACTTTCCTGGGAGTAAGAGCCATTGAACACAATGGGCTTACTTTTGAGTAGACATGGTTAGGATTGTGCTCCTAGCCTTGTATGTTTACTCTAAATTATAATCTGTGAGGCTCACTCCTGTGTAGGGGGACAGACTGCAGCCTGAGAGACCTGAGCGCAGGTTAATTTGTTTTAATTTTCTTTATATTTAGTATTTTTAATATTCTTAATATTTAGTATATTTAGTATTTAGTATAAAGAAAAATAAAGTATTTTCTTTATTATTTTGTATAATATTACAATATTGTAATCATTTTTAAATGAATATTTTTGGGTTGTGGAACAGTTTGTATGAGTTTCCATTATTTCTTTGATATACAAGTGTTTTGGATTACATGCACACTTTTGCAACAAATTATGCTTGTAAACCACAGTACGACTGTACAGCTGTACCTCAGTACCTGGGGGTGGATCTATGCTCAGACACCTTGTAGTCTGAGAATAACCTGCAGATAAATAAGGTCTGACCTTATTTTCTGAGAATAACCTGCAGTTAAATAAATCTGTGGGTCCAGACTGTGAGATCTCCAGTTGCAATTGGAGATGTTGTCCACCTTCTGGAGGTGGTCTGAGGTCCACAGAGAACACTACAGGCCTCAGAAAGCCCCTATAGGTGCCAGGTAGGCATTTCTGGTTTTCATAAAAATTGGAAGCCCTTTTCTAGCACTTAAGGTATTTTTGAAAGGCATCAGAAAGGCTTGTAGATGCAACCAGAGAAGGTTTCCAGAGAATGCCTGGAGCTTAATCCCAGCCTCCACATATTCAAATTTAACAGTTAGTTAAAACTGAAGATCCTGAATCCATGAAAACTGGGGTGGGAGTTTAGGGCGCAAGAGGTGGGGCTCAGATTTGATAATTATGTCAGGTGAGCAGCCACTGACTGTTCCCAACTGTTCAGACTTAGGCCATCACCAGAGATGGCTCATCTGATGAGAGGCAGACCTACTGAGCTGCAGCAGTCCTGCAGGGAAGGGGAAAAGCCTCCCCTTTCCCATATCAGTGCAGCAGAAGTCCAAATATGTTTGCTGGAATCAGCGCAGGAGAGCCAGCCTGTCTAATGAAACTGCAAGATTGTGCTGCAAGTTAAAATTTCAATGTGAGCATCACTTCCTAGAAGCTGTGCTTTTTGTCCTGTGCTCCAGAAGGAAGAAAGACATCAGCCTCCTAGAATATAACCTCCCTGAGCTTATACCTGCATTTGCATTTTTGTTTCTAAGAACTAGACTCCAACTGTGTAAAACAGTTCGAAAAAGTCTGAAACGTCACACTTTCTCAAAATTAGACATCAGCTGCTTTACTGAAAGTTTCATCGAATCGGCTCCTGCATGGACTTCTTTATTTTCCATTTCTGAACAGATGTGGAAATCTACAAATATGCAAGGAAGGCTGACCTCAAAATATTTCCATCAGGGGTACATTAGCAGAAACACTGGAAACCTCATGAGGAAAACTCTTCTCAGCTCTAAGTTTTTGGGCCAGTTTAACAGGCTAGAGAAGTTTGGAAAATCTGGATAAGTTTTAAATAAGCATCTTCAAATCTGGATGAATTTGCAAACCAAAACTAAACTTACAAACCTTTGAAGTTCAGACACTGCTGTTTTTGTTGTGCTTGTGTTTGACCTTCATGTGCATGTGGTGTTAAAAGTGGACAAGTCTTTTGATAGTTACATTGACAAGTGAATGATAGCTACATTGTCGACTGATTTCAAGACATGGCATTTTTTAAAAAGGAAAATCTTAAGGATGGAAACAAAATGCAATATGTGGACCAGTGGTGGGCTCCAGCAAGTTCGCACCTACTCTATAGAACCGGTTGTTAATGAGAGATAGGACATATAAAGTTTAAAAATAGCCATTTAAAAGTGGCTGCCAGATGGGCAGAGAACCGGTTGTTAATTTCTCTGAATCCCATCACTGATGTGGACACAGTAAACATGTAAGAGCCAAATAATCAAAAAGTAATATATTTGACTCACGAAGCTTCATCTTTGAGTGCCTAAAAAATTGAAATCCTTACTGGCAGTCTGAGAATAATGCGTATGAAGCAAGTTATCCACACCATTGAAATGGATGGGAATTTTCCCCACTGATTGTTGCTTTGGACTTAATTACTATATAGCTCAAACTCTTAGTGGGATAATGTGATAAACTTAATGGGATAAACTTCATTATATGGAGTTTTGTGGCTTGAGAGAATCCTGCCACATTGTGGAAAGCAAGATTGGATGACTTTCCGGTCCCACCAGAGCTCTGCTACCAGGATACTTTGAGCCCAATACCTGCTGATCTCAGTGTATGTGGCTATGGGATCATCCCAAAACTATCCAGCTATTTTCCACATTTCAGACTTCCAAGATGTGTGGAAACAAAGCTCAGCAGGAGAAAGAAAAGAAAAATACTTCAGAGGGGAGACTTGAAAATGATAATATTTGTGCTGGCTGTAATGAGAAGCAATTAAATGTGGTGAATGGATAAATAGCAGAACCATGTTCTATATTTCTATACAGAGGCCTTAAAATAATAAAATAATAGTGGGAAACTAAAACAAACTCATTATATGTCTGTGTGTGAAACTTTGCTTTATTATTATCTTGGTAACTGACTATAGATGAATGACAGCACAATCCTTGACTTGGCCAGCATAACTTACTAGGCAGCAGGCTGGTCATTCCTCGATCCTGCCCAGTTCCTCTTCCTCCAGCCTGCTTCCTCCCTGTACACCCCCACCTCCACCATGCACCCATTCACCCTCTGTTGCCCTGCGATCTAGACGACCCCTGAGCAGCATAGCACTTGGCTGGCACTTCCGACTGGCACTAGCATAGTGCCAGCTACTGCTGGACTAGCTCCAGTGGGGGCCAAGTCTAAGAGCTTTATGGCATGTTTGCAGCAGTGTGCACAAGTGGTGCTTCCATTTATGTTGACAATGTGAATGTTAATATGAAATACAGTGATTTTTCAGGACACAAACATGTAGGCAAAGTGTTGTCCCTTCCTTGAAATCCTTGAAAATGAAATCATTTGAGATTCAAATAAAATCTCCCTTTGATGCCCCTCTTTTTGCTGGTGTTGCTGCTGGAGTTTGAAATTACATAATGACATAAGTATACATGATAATATGTAGCATGCATTACAGATGGAAACAAGATAACTTCAAATGGGGCTGCAATTCTTGATGAAAATTTCATATTTCTTGTAAGATGCAAGTTGTTGTTCAAACAAGCTGGGCTTCCAAGCCACTGCCTCCCAAACTTTAAGATGGCTTTAAAAAAAAGAAAGAAGAAAGGAAAAAAAGAACTGAAAGCTGAGATTTTGAATGCAGAATATAGTGCCAAATACTAGATTCAGGCTTTCATACTGAGAGGAAGCTTAACCCTATATATTTCACATTATAACCCATTAAATTCTACCCCACCAAACAGATCCCTGTCTTTCCAGGACAAACATGTGAAACATATGTGGAAACACATGTATAGTATTGTTATTATATTTTCTCATTAAAAAAACACAGTAGAGCTTGAACCTATTTCACATATTGTCCAGTCCAGACCACCAACAGTAAAACAAAGAACATTTTGTTTGGATCCCAGTTGGCTTTTGTGGGAAGGCACCAGAAGTGTAGCACTGAAAATCTTCTTGAAATAGAGTATTATTCTGCTTAGAGAGTAATCCTGCCCTACAGGCTGGTCAATGGGTCCTCCTAGAGAGGAGGGAGGTTAGCTCTGGTAATGACTGTTTTGTTGCAATATTCATACACTAACTCTGTCCCTACAATCCAGAGTAACTACAGGAGCAGGTAAGAGACAGTACATGCACCCATAGTTACTGCACCATCTAGTGAAAACCTATGGGAAATTCATATTGCAATCCAGAATAAATTGTTCTTACACCGGATCAAGGACTCCCCATAATTACTCTGGATTGCACCCTACGTCTGAATTCAAGTTGCTTGATAAAGAGACAGTACCTTTCTGATAAGCTACTTTAATGTCAAAGGCAACCATGACTGTGGTGGCAGTGTGGTATCTTTTGAAATGTGGCTCCTCTATTTTGCATGGAAAACATGTTTGGACTTACTTTTAAAAAAATAATCACCTCCACAAGGCTATACACATTGGCCTTGAATGACTAATATGAACTGGAGAAGACAAATAGACCAGAATAATAATTAAAGATGGTGCCATGATTGTCCGTGGTGAAAACTCTTTTGAATGTATGCAGTTTATTATTCTGTTTAGTTTTCCACGACTCACTTTGTTGTTTCTCAAACAGTTGTTTTCAGTTAGAAAAATGAAGGCAGAAACTGAATCACTGCAACTTTCTGATCTCAGAACACACAAGCGACACGTTCATCGAGGTTTGCTTATTATAAGTCAGTAAGTCTTCAGCAGACATACTCCAAGTGTTAACCTTCTCTGGATCCTGTCTATTCCTGTTCTTCTTGTGCATCCCTTTCATATTTACCGTAATCATAATCTCACTATCTTCAGTATTCAGTTCACATTATACATTATTATTGTATATTTCATGACGTCTGACTAATCTGGATGATTCAAACACATCTTCAAGCCTGAAGTAAACATTTTATTATATCTTCAAAAGAAAACTGCTGAGAAGCTTTTAAAGTTGGCAACTGCTTTGATTTTATTTACAGAACATGCCAATCAAATTCATCTTATCCAATGTAAGAAAGCAACTAGCTTCAGGCTAGATTGGCATGAAGTTCATCACAGCAAAGCATGTGTGGCTTTGTACAAGGATAGTGCTCTCAAATGGTTAGGAATCATCTCCAAAGGAACCATGCTTACAGAAAACAAGGCAGAACTTAGGGCCAATATGTATTAATTTAAGGGATTCATACCCTGCCTTTCCTATGCTAAAGCAAACACCTAAGGCCGCTTATAAAGTTTTTATTCTTTTGTTTTTTCAACAGTGCTGTGATGTAGGTAAGGCTGCAACTGATCACTTAGGAAGCCCTGATCACGTAGGAAGCATCACCATGGCCCTGATCACCTACGAAGCATTATGGCCTCATTTGAACCTGGCTGGGTCTTCCAGGTCTCAGTTCAACTCCCTCACCACTGCACAGGACTAGCTGATGGATCAATCCATCAATCCAAGACCAGTCTGGATGATGGACCAGTTTGGATGATGCTTCAGCACCCAAATTGGATCCATGCGATTAGCATAATGTTTTCCCATTCCACAAACACATCCTCTGCTCCTTGAGAATTAATCTGGGAATGGATGGACAGCAATGGTTCATGTGAGGAACTATCTACTAATGTGATTAGCAAAACTAACATGGAAATGAGATCATGAATTAGAATATCTATACAGTATGAGAACACATGTCACTTATGGTACGAAGTCAGTAAAGATACTAAAGTATCAGTTCAATCAGGCTTTTGCTGATGCACATCACACAAAAATCTTCCAATAGATTTTATGCACATCACAATAGATTTTATGCACATCACACAGAAATCTTCCAATAGATTTCTATTCTAAAACATTTATAGTAAGGACAACTCTTGATAGTGTTAATTCCAGTCACATCTTTTGTACTTTACTCTTGCATGCTTTGACTTTTATCTCAAAGCCTTCTGCAAGTTTACAACATTCTGAATGATTAACACCTCCTAATTTTAACGTTGATATAACTATAAAGTAGATATAATGGTGCTGAATTAAAGTTTTTTTCCTTGCTGGGATAATTTTGAATCTTTAGTGTCCTTTCAACATGCAATGTGTGATTTTCCACTCTTTACTTAATTTTTCCACTATTTACTTCCGCCAATACAGGGAGGACAAAGTGTATATACATTTCAACATTGTATAGGAGAGGGAATTTTGTCAGGTGAACTTGGAAAGATTTTAAAAGGTGCACCTACCAAAATTCCCTCTTCTGTACAATGGTTTAAGGTAGAAGCATTCTGTCCTCCATTGTATCTGATCACCCTGCCCCAATTTTCTTTTTACAAAACCCTAATGAAAATTATGACACAAGATGATCCCCATTTTTTTTAAAAGGAAAGTTTCAAATATGAAAAGGCTTAAGGGTTTTTACAAAACAATCTTCTTCTGTAATCAGCAATGCTCCTCAAAGCTCAATGAGTCTGTAATCCTATGTACTTTTACCAGGGAATAAGCTCCATAGTCTATAATGGAATGTACTTCTGTGCAGATATGCATAGGATTGGGCTTGAACTCTTATTAAAGGTAAAAACTGCTGTTTTGGTTGGCGGAGCTTGTGAATCAGGAGAATAAGAACCACATTGCTTGAAGTTATTGTCTCATGGTTTGTTATTCCAAATATTTGTTTATTCCTCTTGCCCACATGAAGAATATGGATGAAGGCCAATTCTAAAATGATAGTCAGGGTATACACAACAAGATTGATCCAACACTTCTCTTATTCCCTGACGCTGATCTGTTTGTTGCCTGCATGGCTCTTGGTACTTTAAGCAAATACTTGAACTTGGCACATGCCTCCATGCTCAGCAAGGAAGAAAAGATGTGAAGCAGACAGAGTGGCTGCTTTCAAAGAGAAGAACTGAAAGATATCATATTTGTTTGCTAAACTTTAGAACACACTTGATGTGGCTGAGTGTCTGCAGGGTACACATGGCTCATATTGCAGTTTATTGTCTAAAGTGAGTCACACAAATGTCACTCCGGAGCCTTCCACAATTCACAGGAATATGGGACAAAAGTTTTTTTATTTCAAGAACAGTATGTGCTTATCAGCTTGGTCACTCCTTCACTTTTCCTCTAAATTCTTTCTGGTGAATTTGGACATGGAAATATATTTTGAAAAAAGAACCAGGGGAAAAGAGAGAGACAAACATGATTTTTTCCCATGAAATTGTAAATTAAGCTTGATTTACTTAGGAATGTTTGGAAAAACATATGTTTGGATGTTTGGAAAAACTGTGATCAAATATATTGCTGGGCCACTGTGTGATATAGGAAGCAGGACTAGATGGGGCTTTGGCCTGATCCAGTGGAGGCTCCTCTTATGTTCTTATATTGGGCATCTTATAAGTGTCATGAATTTGACAATTTGCTGTTCTGAACAAGCCAAAAGCAATATTTTCTCTATTTAACAAGCCTTTCCTATTCTAGATGATGAGAACTGGCACAGGATTTATCAAGACCTATTCTGGAACTCTAAGTTCGTTGACTTGTTTGCAAGAACACAACATTTTCGGTTGTTGTACTAGATGCCTGGTTTTTAATTTGTTATCCTTCCCAGGATAGAAACTTTTCTGGCAAGAACTGGAGAAAAGCATATGACTTTGCCATTTGTTGTGTATAGAGAAGAACTGGACTGGGTGGGTGGCCAGCACAAAAGGTCCCTCATCATGGAAACAACAGCAAGTGTAAAGCATCCTTATAGAAAATATCCACAATCCACTCAATACAAGATCTTGACCAGCAGCTCATGCCTTTTGTCCAACTTGGAACAAAAGAAGACAGAGAATGTTGCAAATGTGCAATTTCAGGAATAAAAAAAATTGGAGTGGAACATCTAAAAGATGTACCCCTTTTAACCATACACTTTTGGCTGCAAACCTAACCCTGGTGAGGCCAGCATGAGTCCTGCACAAGTCCCGAACTGGCCTGGGGGTTGTTACAAATGTGCCACTCCTGGGGGGTAGTCCAGTGCACAGACATGTGCTGGCCTACCTGCACCACTGTGGGAACACAGAGATAGGTGAGTAGCGCTGGCCTAAATTGGTTAGCATTGCACCCTTTGACAGTCTTGTGTTTTTTATATTCATCTCTCTTTCCACCCACGAAGAATTATCCACTGCCTTTCCTGATCCCATCAATCTTTTCTGCTGATGCTGGTGAAAAACAAGCATGTCAGATAAGGATAACATTATTCTTTGCAGATGATTCAGAGTTGTGGTTCATCGGAAATATGAGCCATAGGCAGCCCAATCCAGAGCAACTAATCTGTCCACATAAGAGCCCTTAGGTTGCCCTATCTAACACTAGGTTGGAGCAACTGCAAGATGCTCCAGCCCAGTTACTCTGAAGGAGGCTTAGGGCAGAGCAAGGCAAGATAGGGTGCCCTAAGGGAGGTGGACCTGCTCTGCCCTAACTGGGGCAGCCTAAGCAGCTCAGGAGAGGCCTGTTGAGGGCATGTTTAGCATTGCCTAGGGCAGAGCAGTTACTCTGTATCCAAAGCCTGTTTCCAAGGCAGAAATGCCCTCTTCCAGCCCTCAGAGTTATACCACCTCAGGAGCAGGTATAGTAATGAGTAGACCCATAGGGGTCCATGATAAGGCCCGAGTAAGAATGGCAGTGTTGACCAAAAATCTGAGTTCTTGGCCATCCTAGCTGCAACCCCTTCCTCTCAACCTCAGGATATGGAACAAACTACGGCTGCCCACAAACCTCAGGATACAGCAGGCCACTCCAAGAAGCCCCTTGTATTCACTGGAGAATGTACTGGCATCTCATCAGGGACTCCTTATAAGGCAGGCACCCAGTGGCGTCACCAGACTGGTGCGGCTGGTGTGGGCTGCATTGGGGATGCGCTCCGTATGGGGTGATGTGCCGGAGGAGTTTGACTGTCCTTTGGCAGGCCCCGGGCATCAGCACACCCATTCAGGCCTGCTCCAAGGCGGAGAATCAGCCAGAAGCTGCCACTTGTCTGAGGAGCTGGCCTGAACGGCCATCTGAGATGCACTGCGCAGAAACACACTGAGCATGCCGAACAGCTTCAGAGGAGACTTCCTTAGAGCAGAGAAAGTCCGCGCCTCTGCACAGCCATTCGGCCTCACTCAGGAGGCGGAGCGGCAGCCAAATGGCTTCAGAAAGAGTACTGCACAGGCACCAACTCTGACGCCTGCACAGTCTCCCCCGAAGCCAAAAGGCTTCAGAAAAGTATTGCGCAGGTGTCGGAGATGGTGCCTGCGCAGTACTCTTTCTGAAGCCAGTTGGCTTCAGAAACAACTGCGCATGTGCCAACTTTGGTGACTGTGCAGTCCAGGTGGGGGGGGGGGCGCATCCCAGGGATGACGCACAGACTTCAGCACCAGGTGATGTGCAGAGTCATGTCACCATTGTAGGCACCACAGCTGTTCCTTGTTCAGTGTGATCTGAGGGGTGTCTACTCAGGAGCAAGTCTTCCCCTTGTGTCAACTACTTAGCATGCTCTGGAGCAGTTAGGGCAGCCCAGGCTTCCTGACTCTCTGGATTCAGCATAACTTTCTGCTCTGGATACAGAATAGTTAGGAGAGTGCAGTTAGGTCAGAGCAGGCTGAATTTGCTCTGGATTGCAGCCTTAGTTACTGTTTGACCCATATGTTTCAATCTTGACGCTTGTCTTTAAATGGTACTTCACAGATAATCCACAGTGATAGACTGGATGTCGCTGTCTCTGCCAATGGTAATATCTTTTTTAATACCTGAAGATGACGTGAGTGGCATAGCTAAAGGGGTCCCTGGGGGGAAGCAACTTCACTGGGCAATAAGCTTTGTGAGAGGGCAACAAGGTGAGCTTGACTCTAGTGGCCAAAATTGTTTGATGTGGGAATTTAATACAGAATGCAATGAAACAAACCACATCAAAATACTTTTATTCTATCAAAAGCTATCGCCAAATAACCAGAAAAAGCAACTGCATTATGTAACAAAAAACAGGATTTTTTTAAAAACTCAAAACTGACCAATGAGACTAATGGCTCTCAAAGCCAATTAGGTGTATTTAGGATTTAGCGGTTAAGATGCTGTGCCTGTTAACCAGCAGGCCAGGGTTCGAGACCTGGGTCTCCACAAGACAGGGTGAGCTCCTGTCCTTAGCCCCGCTCTGTGACATAGCTGGATGCAATCGTATTGGCTCTGCCTTTCCATTGGACTAATTCAGTGGCATGGAGAGGGGGGATTTGCTGCTTGGGTAACAGCCTATCCTCCATAACAATCCAGCCCAGGCTTTTGTGCTTCACATGCAGTGTATGCAGTGTCAAGCACGATACCATAGTCTTTCAAGACTGACGGAGGCCTGCTTTAATAAGATATTAATACAGGGAGGGGAAAACTGGGGGGGAAGGCATAGAGCAAGTTAATGGCGAAAGAGGCAGATTCTTCACCATTTTTGCATTTTAGAAAATCTGGGTATGATATTACTTCTAGCCCTGGGGCATCATTTTGAGCTCTGTACCCTACACAGTCATAAGCTAAGCCAATGAGATTTGTTCTTCCCTGTTGGTCAGGAACTTCATGTCCACCATGAATAATTAACCACATCTGACACTCTTTTATGACAGTCTCTATAAATTCCATGTCAACACAAGCATGTATGCACAAGCTTCAGGGATCTGCAACAATAGTTAGCAAAAGTGGGAAACACTAAGAGCCCAATAACAGCATGTTGAAATCTGTCCTCCTATCCACATTTCTTTCCCTAGGCTATTATATTGTCCCCAGCTCAAATGACTGAAGACTAAGCAGTATCAGGACATTAGATCAGCGCTATCTAATCCCAACTTGGTCTTAACTTGTGATACATGTACAAGAAAGCTGGTCCATTCGCTGATGAAAACATTGTGCACCTTATTGAAAGAGGAATGTAAGTGCAGTGCAACAAATGATGCCAAGAGTAGTTAATAAAGGTAGTGATGCTGGCCTGATTAACAGTGTCTTTAGGGGTTAGGAACAATACCATCATTTTATATACAGTTTGATGCTCAATTTACAGAAGAATACAATGAAAAAAATCCCGTTGAAAAATTAGTGTTCTATGAAACTAAGCCAAATAACCAGAACAGGACTGACTTATGTAACAAAGTGGATTTCCTTAACTCTAAGTAAGTATGAGTGTCATGACACAACATGAAACCAGTAAGATGTTGTTATGAATCAGCTCCATTTTCCAAGTACAGTACATTAATTTTGCTATATTGGGAGCTGTCAAAAATTTATAGACCCTCAAATGACACAGCTACACCACTGCAATCTCGTCTTCTTTTCTGACCCTTTTATTCTTTTCCTGTCCCTTTTAAAAATTCCTTCACTGCCATTTAAAAACCATGAGTCGCTGTTTTGGAAAAGTTGCAAGACTTGTGTAGGGAAGCCACAGTTAAAAAAAATACTCAGCAGGCAAGAATGAATGGGTACAGACTAGTAAAGGCAAACCATTGTGGATTTTGGCCAAAAACAGTACATTCAAGTTTCTTACATGCCCTGCATAAGATTTCTGGGAATTTGGATAAAACTGTTTCATTTGACAGATCAGCAGTTTCAATTAACAGGAAACAGATCAGCAACTTCAGTGCTTAGTTCCAAAGGACTTCATCTGAACACTGCGGATCAGGAAATTTCAGACCACAAATTCTTTTCAACTGTGTTCTTTCTGATTTAATGGCACTCAGTTTGTACCACAGGATGGCAGATCTGGGCAGCAGGAAGTTGACAAACACAACTTTGTTTGGCAGTGCTGTCCCTCCCAATGTCAATGGCTCTGCTAACATCCACTACTTGTTCAGTACAATATCTGAAAGCAATATAGGAATCTGGGCAGGCAGCTGTTGGCCTTATATGTACAATTTCTGGTGCTATTCTAGTTATCTATTCTAGTTATCTATTCTAGCTATTCTGGTGCTATTCTATCTATAATGGGAGCAGAGGTTGGGGGGCTTTTATCTTTTTTATCTTTTCTGTTTTATCGTTTTTAGTCTATGTTTTTAGCTTTAATCTAATTGTATTCTAATTACATTTTAATGTGTTTTTATCTCTATTATCATATGTAATTTTAGTGGTGTTTTATTGTTTTTTAATTGTTTGGCCGCCTTGAGTTCCCCCCTGTGGGGGAAGAAAGGCGGGATAAAAATTACTTAAATAATAATAATAATAATAATAATCCCCATTGGTCTTCATAGCAAATTGGGAATTATCCTATAGGACTGGGACAATAATGGCATCCTTTGTACATACTCAGCTCCCAGACTGCTTCTGAAAAACGATTTTTCTATTTTCTTTTAACTCCTAAAAATACACCTTTCCAGTGAAGTCTTTGGCCTTCCTTCTTCAGCAGTCTTGTAAGTGGTGGCATCTTCTAGACTGAGGTATTGAAAGAAGCAATAGCTCTTATGGGTGAGAGTCTACTTCATTAGATGCATGCAGTTAAACCTGCAGTCAATATCATGAGTAAACATAACCTATGCAAATCTATAGTATAATATACTAGATACTACAGTACACAGAGTATACATTACTCTATTCAAAGGTTTATTTTAGGGAGGGAAGGAAACCAATGAAGCCAATGGGTTATGGAATATAAACGCTATAGTCTCCCATTGAAATCAACAGGATTGAAAAGTGCTGATGTTGTTTGAAAAGAAGCCAAACGAATTGGCAAGCTCTTTGAGTTGCCAACTATGGTAAGCAATCAGGACCTTAAGAAAAGAAATTGAATGTTTTGGGATGCCAACGCTCTTGGATTGTTTTGAATGTTTCAATTTGCAGCCTTCGAGGAGCCCTTTTGAACTGTACTGTGTGGCACAGTATAGCAGTTACGTGCAGGAAAAACCCTCTCCTATTCTCCCTGTTTTGAAGACTCCCTTTTGTTTTGGGCTGAATGAAGGATTTTTCCTTCCCATCCCATGTAGTTCCAGATACTCTGTTGGGTCTTCTCCTTTTTTACCCCTCTGGGTCTTGTCTTTTCAGAAAAGGGTTGCAGTTCCGCAGCCACTGGGTCATCTTGTGAGACAAGGCTTCTTATATTATGTGTACTTTCCAAAGGGAAGGCAATGGCTATTTTCCCCCCAGGAGATGAATTCCAGTGTGAGGGACAGGAAGCCAATACAAGCCTTTGTGTCTGTCAGATGTAATTGGAACACAACCTTGAAAAAGCAGCAGGCTGGAACCTCAAGAATGCATAAACCCAATGAAAAGAGTTGCTGGGGAGGAGTTGCAAGCAAAGATTCATTCATTCATTCATTCATTCATTCATTCATGTTTTGAAAAGAGTATATCCGGCCTTGCTCTATGATTCAAGGTGACCACCAGCAAGAATTCCAAAATGAGAGGAAAAATATTGTACCTGTACATCAGACCAAACCAGCAGAATGTGCTTTAAGAAACTTCACACAAAAATCAGTGAGAGAGATAAAAGGTAGTGTGCTTTAAAAAAAACAAACCTATGTAAGGGATAACAGGCATAGGCACAACTTCTGCATTCTCAGAAAAAGTCAGAGGGAGGAATTAAGAAAGACCTTGAATGGGAGGAAGCCATCTTGCAGATTGCCAAAAGTTCCACCCCACAAAGTAGCAGGATATGTAGGAGAGCCTCCCCAGGAAAGGGATCCTGTAGGAACATGGAAAAGGCAATAATTTTGCTTCCTGTATTTTCTCATCTTTGGAATTCATACAGGACAGTTTTCTGGTCCAATCCCAGGATGAGTCATAGTGATGCAAAGCACAACAGGTGTCAAGCAAATGTTTCTGTGCGGTGTTGCCCATTGAAGATGAAGATGTAAAGATGAATGTTAATTCAGAAGCATGGGTACCAAATGCTTTGGTAGTGCATTGCTTGATAGATAGCCGCCAATAATAATATTGCAACTTCCACGATATGTAAGAAAGGAAAGGCTGCTGGAACAGGCCAAGAGTCCATCCAGACCAGCATCCTATTGCTCACTGTAGCTCACCAGATGCCTCTGGGAAGCTCTGAAGACTCTCATCATCATCATCTACATTCAAATTTGGCCAAGTCTAGTTCTCAGTGTCTTAGTTTTAGTTTTTAGTGTCTTGGTTCTAATCTTAGTTCTGCCTTTAGAAAACTGCCTTATTGTGACTGCAATCCTAAAGACACTTTCCTGGGAGTAAGATCTGTTGAATACAATGGGGCTTACTTTTGAGCAGACATGGTTAGGATTCAGAACATGGATCCATCTAGCTGAGTATTGCTTGTCCAGGGTTTCAGACAGCGCCCTACCTGGAGTGTCTCTAAGGAGTGACTGTGGAACCTCCTGGAAACCATGTGCTTTACCATGGAGCAAGGGCCCCTCTTGCTTTAGCAACATTTAAAATCTGAACATCAAACACCTCCCATGTACTTTTCTGTTAGAACAGTGTGAGTGTATCCTATGACTCACACAGGCTAAGATGAAAAAGCAATTTATAATGAGGAACAAGCTCAATAGTCAAAAATGAAGAAAAACTAAAGTGATCTTCATTTGGATTAAGCACTTTGTCACACGCCTCTGCTTGCCCCTGCCCCAGGGATGATTCAATGAAAACAAAAGAAAACATTGCAACCAGTATATTTGATTATTTTTTTCCTCCAGTACTCTTTCTGAAATGTCAGTTCTTCATTATTATGACATGATGATGTTCTTGTAGCCAGAAGGAAGAGAAGTCCTTACAGTAGACACCTATCATCAGGCAGTAGATGGTCTTCACCAGCCTCTTTAGATAGCACAATCTAGAGAAAAGTGATTTGTAACTTGGATTCCTATTTTTTGTGGCTATGTGAGCTCAACGTCAGATCCTTGCTAGATTTGCCAGCTGTGTGGCTTTTTCTATTCCACTACAAACAAGCTGCATTCCCATAGTTGTCCCACATGAATTCTTTTGGCTTTAACATTATTTTAACTTTCACTGATAGGATATCATGGTTTTGTCATTTGTTTTCCTCATTCTCCAGTATGGAAAAGGGGGTCTTCCTTCGTTTCCGTGGAAAAAAAATCTAAATTGTTTGTGAAGTTGTCTCAAACCTGTAGAGGCTGTTTAAGGTCATGGGAAAGCGATATTTTCAAGAATCCCTAATGTGAAGATGTCTGCATTTCTTAGAAGCTATTACAGTACGTGCCTATGTTAGCTAAAGGCAGTGGGAGAATGTGCAGGACAATTTTCATGTCTTCAATTCATCTTTATGCGTACCAGCTGACCCTCCTGGCACTCTATTAAAAACAAAAATTTCCTTTGGAAATACTTTATTTAATACAGATCACAGCAGCACACACCATTCTATTCTTAGAAATATTTTTGCTCACTAGTGTTCATCCCTGCTTTAAACACACATGTATGCATAAAATCACTGTAGGCTAGAGTCAAAAAAGACATGCATGTAAATATGTGATTTCTGATTTTTTTCTTTTTTCTTTTGGCAAATAACACAGAAGGTGAGGCTCACGAATAGCCTGAAATTGCAGTGGGGGAGGAGGTTTGCATAAACCCGAATGTGGGTCCTCCTGTCTGTTGCATGATTTTAAAAAAGCTTATACTGAAGGATAATTAAAAATAACCCTCTATAAATTTGGTGTTGGGGGTGCAGCTGGACTATGTACCATGGTAAGGGCTAAGTGTAAAAGCTCTCTACTCCCTTTTTTCTCTTGCTACTTATTAAAAAAAATATTCAAGTGAAAAGCATGCCTAGTTTGAAGGTCAATCATTTTCTCTCTAGAATCAGCCCCTGGAGCAACTTCTCCACACTGGTTCACATAAGTGAACCCCTGCTAACCGAGCAAGAGGCACTCTTTCAAGTGGGTGTTCCTCTTTTATTTAGCAGGGGGAGAGTAACTGGCCCAACACACCCCAGCAATGTCTGTTCTAGTGGCTTCTACTGGTGTTCTTTTTTTGCATTTTAGATTGTGAGCCCTTTTGGGACAGGGACCCATTAGCTATTAATTAGCTATTATTATTTTTCCATTTTCTTTGTAAACCGCTTTGTGAACTTGTTAGTTGAAAAGCGTATATAAATACTGTAGATAGATAAGTCTCACCTGAGAAGCAGAGCTAAAATAAATCCGTTTCTCAAAACACATTGTTCCAAGACCATATCTCTGTCATGATTCAGCATCTGTTATCACTCACCAAGTTGATTATTTGCTATGAAGAAATATTGGAAGGAAGTCTTCACACATGAATCCAGACACCCAAAAGTTTAGTCCTGAAGAACTCAGCCCTAGAACAGGTACACTGGTGAACATGCTCAGAGTGCTTTTTCATTGCCATATGTACATTTCAGATAGAACCTACACAGCAGTAATACACATGATAAGATCTCCTAGATTTGACCACCAACACTTTTCCGTTTACAGCTGGAAATGTAAAACAAACCAAATATCTCTCATGTGTTTCTTATAAAATAGCCCTGTGGTGTCACAGTTAATATAATATCAAATCCCAAGCACGTCAGGGCAGCCAAATGTTTGAGTTAGCAATCTTGAAAACATCCATTTATTTAATTATTACCACTTTCTAACAATTAAAATATTGAATGCCAAAAATAATGAGGAGAAATCATTCTGCACATAGTGCTCGTCCGGCCTTGTCCAAAAAGCTGACTATCACTATTAACCCATAGGATGAGGTGTGTGTGTGCGTGCGCGCATGCGCATTAGAATGGATTTTTTAATTGCTAAAAAAATTGTTAATTTTTTGATAGCTAAATGGAAATTCCATGTTCAGAAGCAGTCTATCTCTTATACTGAATACTAGCGAAACATACCCACATTGCAGGAGTAAAATACCCCCATTGCGCATCATCCCCCATTGCTCATCACCTCCCTATTGGGGTGTGAGACCCTGCTGATGTGCAGAGCTTAGCAGAGGACGTTGTGCAGAGGAGAACGGGCAGCAGAACAGAGCAAAACAAGACAGCAGTTTATAGGTAAAGATAACTATATTGTTTAAATGGAAGGCAGCAGATAAGTCCAGTAACACAGTCCAAGGTCAGAGCAGTAAATATACATACATCAAGTTACAGGGGTATTTCAATATCAGCAAGTCCAGTTAAGCAATCCAAAATTCAGTTCACATAGACAGTTCAGTCTTTCAGAGTATCAAAACAGGAAAAATACTCCTTCTCAATAACCCATACTTTGCAATAACCTCATAGCCACTTAAATTTAGTGGAACACCAATCAGTTATGGATGTTACAGTCAGGTTACCAATGACTCAGCACTTCCAATTCTGCTGACTCATGCTGTAAGAGCAGTTTCAGATTGCATCAGCTGGATTGCATCAGCTTTCTTCCAGTATTGCATCAGCCTGGAACCAACTTGCCTGAACCAATATGTTTTATTTAATTCAAATACCAACACCCCCATTGCGCATCATCCCTCCCATGAGCATTAACTCCCCATGCACAACGTCTGCCCATGAGCAAAGTCCCCCCATGCACACTATCTCCCCATACACATCAAACCAAATCTGCATCAACCCCACCTGTGCATCAACCCTGAATTTGCAACATCCCCCATGAGCAACATCTCCCCACTGATGCACAACATCCCCTATGTGCAACATCACCCATGCACAATCCCCCCTGTGTATCACCCCCCATGCATAACATCCCAATGTGCATCATCCTCCCACGTGCAACAACCCCTCATGCGCATCATCCTCCCATGCATAACAATTCCTCATGTACATCATCCCCCCATGCATCATCCCTGAATGCATAACATCCTGCATGCACAACACCCCCATGCACATTAAACTCCATTGATATGCAACATCCGCCCATGTGCCACATACACATACATCAACACCCCATGTGTATCAACATCCCACGCACATCAACATCCCATGTGCCACATTCCTCATGCACATCGTCCACCATGCATAGCACATTAACCCCCATGCACATCAAAATCCCATGCACTTCAACCCCTTATGCACATTACCTCCCCCCACTTAACATCCCCATGCGCATCAAACCCCATGCACATTAAACCCGATGTGCATCAACCCCCATTGACATGCAGTGCCTCCCCATGCACAACGTCCCCCCATGCGAACCCTCCCTCCCAGTGCATTAGGCACTGGGCAGCAAATTGGCTGGACGTTGATCAGTCAGTCTTCCATGTTAAGTACACATTGCACCCAGGCATGGGCTGACACTGGTTCGGACCGGATCGCCCGAACTGGAAGTTCCTCTGAGCCCGATGCCCGTGAACCGGTAGCTATGGTAATTGGCCAAAATTGGCCGAACCGGTTCGCGGGGGGCTGGGGGGGCCCGAGAACCTCACGGCTCGTCCGCCGCACTCCGCCTCCCTTGGCCGGCCAGGGGAGGCAAGGATCAGCTCGCGGCTCGCCCGCCGCACTCCGCCTCCCTTGGCTGGCCGGGGGAGCATACTAAGCAGGTCTACTCAGAAGTAAGTCCCATGAAAGTCAATGGGACTTACTTCCAGGCCAGTGTGGAGAGGACTTCAGCCTCAGAGCACCATCCTATGGAGGTCTACTCAGAGGTAAGCCACATCCTTAAATTTTTTTAGTTTTTTTTAAAAAAATTAATTTTTAAAAATTTTTTTAAAAATTATCCATGGCCCTGCCCCCTGACCTCAGCCCCGCCCCCTGAACTTGCCTGGCTCCACCCACTTCCGGCGAACCGGTTGTTGGAGCCAGGCCTGCCCATCTCTGGTTGTACCCCTTTTCAGTCCCTTAAGGGTGAAATTGCCCAACATCGCTTCTTGGTGGGTGTTGATGTCACAGTAGGAACACCCTCCCCAAATTTCACGCTTCTAGGCCCAGTGGTTTTGGCTGGTCATTGATGAGTCTGTGAGTGAGTGAGTGAGTGAGTGAGTGAGTGGGTTTTCAATTATATATATATAGATTGGCACAAACAGAGAAGATCTGCCAAACCTTTGGATCTGATTTTTGCATACTGTTGGAAACATAAAGATAGATCAGATCAAACATAAAGATTGATCTATGTCAAAAATTTTTTTACTTCTTGACTCTTTTTACTTCTTAATGTTCTTAGGGCTCACTCCCACTAGTCTCACCACCAGTTCTGAGCTCCTCCTCCAGTGTTGGATGTTGCAAATGTGCCATAGGGCATGTCAGTGGCACCTGGAGAGGAGATGTGCTGGCACTGGTCCTCATTGCCATAAGGAATGCCAGCCAGCAGACCTCCAAGAATATTGTGGCCTTTTTAAGTGCCCTGGATTACGGGGGAAGGAAAACTCCCACTTGCTGTCTTCCCGCCTAATTTTTCACATCCCAAATAGTGTCACAGAAGTTAGGCACAATATTTAAACCATGTTTAGACTTTGGGGAGAAAGAGTCAGCTTTGCTGAGAAAGACGGGATATAAATCCTGTTAATAATAATAATAATAAGACGAAAAAGTGACATCAAATAAAACCAAACACAAGCAAATAAAATAAACTGTTTTTCCTCAAACTGTTTCCCAGAAAGACCTTGACAAAGCTTTGGGGGTGAATGGCAATTGGCAACCAGGGATTTGGATCAATTTTGTAAAGGAATCTTTACAAAGTCTAACAACACAGTCTGTGCAAATGACTGTGAAGAAGCCCTAAAGCTGTTTATTTCGCTTTTTTAAAAAAGGAGATCGAAGCGGAGATAAATGAATTTTCTGTGCCTGTTAAGTGTGACAGAGTAAGGAAAACTCAGAGGATCTCAGCACTGAAAAGCAGTGGAGCATGTGTAGACAGAATGCATGAGAAGAGGACATGCTGGCTTGCACTCCATGGCAGAATGCAAGCAGAAGTCTGTGTTGTTTTAATTTACAGCTTAAAACTTTTCAATCCTGCTTTCCCCCCATGTGGTATCAAGACCACAACAACATTAAGCAACATTATGAAATAAGGCTTGCGGCTTAACCGAATGGAAAACTGCATTTTTGTGGCAGACAAATGCAAAAAGAGAGCTTGGGTAACACTCTTCCAGTGTCTTTTTTGGTGGGTTCGTAGACCCTGTTCCATCCCTGCAAAAGCAGACCATTATAACAGCATAGGGAGGGGAGCCCAAACTTTATTTGGAATACATAAAATATAAATTAAATTTCAGCCACTACTATTGCCACATTTTATTCCAGATGTGCTAACAATTGAGAATACAGATGGATTCAAACTATATGCATAAAAACATCCATCACCATGACACATTGAAGTTTCCAGTTGATGTGAAAAACAATGGACTAATGGAGTCCATTATACATCAGTGGAGCCTGAATTTTATCCTCTCATACTCTTCCCCCCATGTTTGGTTCATAGAATTGACTTAAACAGCTGCCTCAAAAATGCCAAATAGGTGAGGATTGCCCAGTTTGGTTTCTGATATACTCAAAGCCTTGCTATACAACAGCTTGGCACAATTCCTCCATGCTACATTGGTGTTGAAGGCTACTGCCAATCTTTTAGCTCCAGCTGTAGTTGCAGTATCCCTTGATACATGCTGATGCCACCAAGTCTACTCAATTGGATCAGCCATTGGGCACCACATCATGTCCGTCTCCCATGATGTATATCAAGACATAATGATATACATTTAACCTGCCCTAGAACATGCAGGCCAGATGTATGCTGAATAAAGTACAATGTTGGGTATGGCTCAGTGATGGGATTCAAAGAAATTAACAACTGGTTCTGTGCCCATCTGGAAGCCACTTTTAAATGGCTGTTTTTAAACTTTATATGTCCTATCTCTCTTTAACAACCGGTTCTATAGTGTAGGTGCAAACCTGCTGGAGCCCACCACTGGAATGGCTATCTCTTAGACAGGGCCATGGGAAATTAATTCACTATATCTCAGACAGTGTGGAAAAGCCCCCTGGACTTTGACCCATGTCTAGTCACTGCCTCATGACAAGGGGTGTCACTAGGGTTTGTGTCACCCAGTGCAGGAGGCCAATGTGTCACTCCAATGCAGTGGGAGGGGCAACAACCTGGGTGGTAGGCACACATATATATATATAGCCATTTTGGGCACTAGTGATGTCACCCCCTCCAGGTTGCCACATTTCTAACAACTTATTGCAGGGTCTCAAACCTTCTAGCGTGGGACCCACTTTTTAGAGGGACAATCTGTCCGGGATGCACCAGAAGTGATGTCATGGCTGGAAGTGACATCATCAAGCAAATTAAAACAAATAAATGTAAATACATTAAAGTAAATCAAGTGAAAAACTTCAACCCCCCCCACCCCCAAAAAATCAATAAGATTTTGACAATATGTTAATTGTCATAATTGGACAGAGGAGAACCCTCCCCCCCAACGTAGGACACCCAAGAAATGTGTAGAGAATAACAAAATAAAAGCTCAAAACCTCATGTATTTTGCTTCCGTGTGCTTAAAGACTAACAGTGCAATCCTAAGCATGTCTACCCAAAAATAAGTTCCATTGACTTCAATAATATTTACTCCCAGGATTGTGTGGTTAGGATTGCAATCTAAATTATTGAATATTATATTTAAAAATATTTCATATAATTTAATATGTATCATTTATGAATTCCAAGCAAGTTATAGTCCAACTGACCTCCAAAATACCTGGGGCGTCACAAGGGTTCACGTGTGAGTTAAAAACATACATACATACATACATACATACATACATACATACATACATCTTTCATTATATTCAATATAATCAACATTATATTGATTACTGTTAAATTTGAAAATATTAAATATAATTTATTACCTATAATTTACAAATTACAAGCATGCTACATGATGCCTGCTCACAAGGTAAAGGAGGAAAATGAAGATTTTTCTCCAGGACACAAGGCAGTGGTGGGCTCCAGCAGGTTCGCACCTACTTTATAGAACCGGTTGTTAATGAGAGATAGGACATAGAAAGTTAAAAAATAGCCATTTAAAAGTGGCTGCCAGATGGGCAGAGAACCGGTTGTTAAGTTCTTTGAATCCCATCACAGACACAAGGCTAATAAAGAATAAATGTATTGGAAAAAAGGATATTAATTTAAAAAAATCAAAACTGTCTTAAAACCCCCAGAGGGAGGATGATAAGAAAAGAGGGCTAGAGGGGAAGAGAAGTTAGGACCATCAGTCCGTTTCACAAATAATTATTTTTTTAAATTCCCACTGCCTGCTGAGCCAGTATTGGTTCTGCCTTCTGGAGCACTTTTCAGGGGATTGCGGGGACTACAGTTCCTAGATCAGGACCCTTCCTAGCCTTGGCTTCCTCTCAGCCTGACCTCTCCAGCAGACAAAGGCATGATATGCAAATTAGTGTGATATGCAAATTTTGGGGTTTCTGGGGCTTTTTAGTTTTTTTGGCCATAAGGTTGGCTAGGAAGGTGCTGGCTCAAAATGGATTGTTGTGTTGGACTCTGCTCTTCAATACAAATCCAGTGACATATGACATGAGGGGATAGAGCACATCTTCACAAACTGGGTTTTTTGGGGTTTCTAGGCACAATTTCCTAGATTAAGACGACGGAGAGGCATCATCATCGTATCCGTATTACTCGATGCTCTTAATATAGTTATTAACAGCAAGCAAAGCAACATTTTCTGCCATATAGGGCGATCAATGTCATAGGATTAAACTGAATCCAGAAATAACAAGAGAAAGGGTTCCTACAGCAAATCTTACATCAAAAATACTTTTGTTAAGATTACAGAGATGTTAGCCACTCCTGTTAGATGGGTGGCAAGATTTATAGCCATAATAATCAGCCGTTATTGCTTCCAGTCATCTGTATGGAACATTTCTCCCCCAGCCACTGAATTTAGAATGCTGAATCCTGGCAAACACTACGAATGACTCAGCCCATCCGATAGGAAAATCACACATGGACATTTCAACACCTTATGCTCATTTATTTAAGCAGTTTTACATATACCAGTATTATCTCAGTTCTGCTTCCCACTTCATACTTCATATCTGAGTATGCACGAGGAGGCATCAGGCTTCAGCACACAAGAGCTAAGCATTTCCAATTGTGCAGTTGTATTGTACTCAGATATTTGAGTACATTTTGGGAGTTCTGTCCTTCCAGACTGTAAACTGTATGTGAGCTTCTCTATTTTTGATTCTGAGAAGTACCCCCCAAAATACAGCAAGCATGCTTGAAATATACTGATTTAGTTTAATACAGACCTGCAGGCTCTACCACCTATAGATAAATCTCATTTTCCCACACTAGACTGATATCTGCAATAAAGATTCCACTCTTACTACTGGCCAAGCCCAATTGTACACCTAAAGAATACACATACCTCAAATTTAGTGCACGTTATGAGTAGATAAACCACCTTGTACTGGTCACTGATTGTAATAAAGACTTTGAACTTTGATAAACCACCTGCTTTTCCCAGACAACTCATGGCCTGACATTTTTCCTTGGCCACTTGAGTTTCAAGCCTCGTTTAAATGTTCGTCCAAAATGGGAGAAGAGTAACTGTTTGATGGCAGCCAAACACCTTCTAAAATGTATTCTTAGCTGTATGGTCCATGAACAGCTCTTCTTTTTTCAAACTTGGACAACTTTCTGCCAGACATTCAAAAGCCATTTATATATAAGCAGCTCTTGTGCAGCTGGGCAAATAATTAAATGACCCAAACAAGAAGGTAAGGGCTCATCATTCTATAATTAGTAGACTGTTTTTAAACTAACATCACCAAGCAGTAAACACATGAGCAAGGGAATTGGTGCCATAGGGTTGGTTCGTTCAGTTTACTACCAGCCGCACAGGAGCAGCTTATGCATAAACAGTTTTTGTGTCTCTAGGAGAAAAAAATTATATAAGCACCTGTTTATGAGCGCCTACTCTGAGCCAACTTCATTCCAAACATTTGCGAGTTATTCTATTTACACACAAGTAAGAAAAATAATTCTGAGTGTGTCTCCCATGGATGCCAAAATATTTTCGTTTGACTTTCTGAGCCTTGTACAGAGAGGGTGATCATATGTCCTCTTTCTCCAGGACATGTCCTCTTTTTCAGCCTTGTGTCCTGGAAAAATTTTAGTCCAGTGTCGGGAATGAAATTAAAGTCTGTTTTTACATCCATTTAAGATTAATTCTTCAATCCAAACTTCCAGTGAGGCCAATGTAACTCCTTTGCTGACCTGGTGTGTCACAAAAGTGCCCTAAGACACTTCTGCACCACTCCTGGAGGGTTAATCTATGCACAGACACTTGCCTGCCTCCCTACATCACCATGGGAATGGGAAGACCAGTGAGTTGTGCAATGCTAGGTTAGGACTGCACCCTTACACTGCAATCCTATTTGTGACTACTCAGAAGTAAGTTCCATTGAGTTCAATGGGGCTCACTTCCAGAAAAGTGCTCTTAGGATCGCAACCTAAGCTCCCAGTACTCCAGTGGGAAATGGGAGTAAGACAGAACTTTTTACAAAAGAAGTAAAAGTTTCAAAATTCCAAAAAAGTTGAGGTTCCACAACAATTGTTCCAAGAGCCTTCAGGGTTTCCAATTAGCTACTATTTTATCAATTCCTGAAATACAGTTGTATCTCACTGGTGAGAACATTTAGCTTTAGAAAGTTTCCGTGTTCAACCAATGCCAGAGAAAGTTGGAGAACATAGTATTTTCTATTTTGGAACTTGTAAGTGTTCCAGGATTTATTTGGATGAGGAGTGCTGTATAGAACATTTCTCCTGGTTGTGCTGAAGCATGCAAACGTGCATCTCCACTCATGCGGAGAGAACATAGAATTTCAAGGCAAATTCTCAGGAGATTTATACAATGCTAAACAGAACACAATTCCATCTAGGAACAATGAAAACTAGAGTTAAATTCAACCGTAGCTCTAATTCTTCCTAAAATTATTCCTTGAAGGGGCTTTGAAAATTAAACAGTGATTCAGAAATGCATTCAGCAAAGCAGGGGTTTAGATTCAGGGATCTTATTGCAAAAGGAGGATTTTAACAGGAGTTGCCAAGTTTCTCCTCTAAGCAGCCTCCACCCCAATATACGGTAGGTCTTTAATAAATGCTTGGAGTCTAGAAGCAGAGTCCTGTGTTTTCTGAGATCCATGAAGATCCATACTGATGTTGAAGTTGCTAGTGCTACTGTCAATGCTGCAGGTAGGGAAAACATAACCAGCACATTTAAGACTGGAATGATGTGGTACAAGATTGTGGTTGCTGCCCCTACAAATAAGCTGATTGTGATTCTCATGCACTGGCAGGTGAACCAGATGACTGCAGCTGTAAGGCAGCAATAATCCCTGAGTTGATACTAAGTAGGGCAGATTGATGGTGGTATGATGGTGATAAAACCATGATACAGCAGGTATGATGGTGTGATGCAGGTATGATGGTGATAAAAGCAGGTATGATGGTGATAAAAGACAGAGTGCAGACACTAAACACCAATCTCAATAGGGGAGATAACTTGAGCTCTGGTAGACTATCAGCATGAAGATGCATTTGTTGAAGGTGGCCTTCATCTTGGAGACTGTCCATATCCCTGGCTTGAGGCTGGTGACATCAGTCTGCAGGGACTTAATAACTTCACAATCTTCTCCTTCTAATATGCCACAGACCACAATGTCTAATTCTTGGAAGTGGCCCAGCAATGTAATTTTTGAAACCAGAAATGAGATTGTTCTATGGTTCTTAGGCTAATCCCCCACGCTGACCACAAGACCAGAGTGGGATTTACGGCATTTGCAAAGCTAGTGGCAACATTGCTTGATGGTGCTCTGAAGATTTTTAATCCCATGAGACCTATCTGTTTTGAAGAAGCTGGTAGTGGTGGAAAGCCAGGTTTGTTGGTACCACTGACATGGCTGCAGTAGGAGTTTGGGTTGTCATTAAATTAAAGGTGAAAGCTCAAGTTCTTTATCTGCCTGAAAATTTTTCTATGGTAGATGCAGATGTACGCAAGTGAAAGTGAGCTTTGCCCCACAGCTGTGATTGACAATAAAACAGTAAAACTAATAAAATACCCAGCTAAAAGTCTGGTTTTTCCTTTCCATTTGAGACAAATGGAAGTGTTTCTTATTATGCTCCTTCAGCATATTATGGAGTTGCACATAGACTATGAAGAACTGAGCTGCTGTCAAGAGATCATTCAAATACTGCCACTGCCAGGAATGTACGAAGTGGCTTTAGAAAAGTCACTCTTTCAGCCTCAATCCCCCAAGACTGAAACACCAGGGATAATCAACAAACTTGTCAAACAAGATAATATCATGAAGTACTATGAACACTCAAGTGCTACATAATTACCATCTATTACAACAGGTTTTACAGTTTTAGAATAGCTGCTGAGAACCGGGAACTCTTATCTATATATACTAGCGAAAAGTGTACCCGCTTTGCAGGAGTAAAATTCCCCTTGTACACCATCCCCCCAATGTGCATCAACACCCCATGTGCAACAACCTCCCATGCGCTACAACCCCCCAAGAACAACTATCCCCCATGTGCATCAACACCCCATGTGCATAAGTTCCCTATGTGCATCACTCATATATATAAATAAAAATGAAGTCACTTACTGACCCACTCACTGACTCACTCATCAATGCCCAGCCAAAACCACTGGGTCTAGAAATGTGAAATTTGGGGAGGGTGTTCCTTCCATGATGGAGGGTCCACTAAGAACTGGTTTTCAGAAATTCCACCCAGAAGGGGGTGAAATGGGGCACAACACGTTTTCCTCCCTATACTTCCCTTTGAAGAATCCCTGACTAAGGGGTGCTCTGCTCCAACCCCTAGACCTAGAAAGTGAAATTTGGGGAGAGTGTTTCTTCTGTGACATCAGCAACCCAAGTTGAGAAATTTAACCCTTAAGGGGCTGAAAAGGGGTGCAACGTGTTTTTGTTCTATACAGTGGTGCCTCACATAAAGAGCTTAATTCATTCCGGAGGCATGCTCTTTAAGTGAAACACTCTTTAAGTGAAGCAGATTTTCCCATAGGAAATAATGGAAACTCAGACAATTGGTTCCACAACCCCCAAAATATTCATATAAAAATATTAACTGGATGTAAAAATGATGACAAAACACTGGAATTGAATTCAAAACATGCATTCAATGTGCATGATCCTGTGAAGTTTACTTAGGCAGCAATCCTAAAGACACTTTCTTGGGAGTAAGACCTATTTAACACAATGGGGCTTACTTCTGGGTAGACATGGTTAAGAAGCTGCAATCAAAGACACTTTCCTGGGAGTAAGCCCAGTTGAACACAATGGGGCTTACTTCTGAGTAGATATGGTTAAGAGGCTGCATGGAGGACAGGGGGCTTACCTGGGCTGCTGCTGGAGGCTGGTGGAGAGTATTGGGGGCAGCTGCCTCTGGCACCCCCAGGCAACTGCCCCCAAGTTGGGGGCAGTTAGAGGCAGCAGCTCTGGCTGGCAACCTTTTTAAAGAGCCTCCATGCGGAGCATCAGGGCTGCATAGCATGCGTGCCCATAGCATGCTTGCTTGTTAAGTGAAGCGGAACTTATGTGAAGCAAGATTTCTTGGAAATTTTTGCTCTTTATGTGAAACATTTGTTAAGCGAGGTACCACTGTACTTAATATGGAAGACTGACCAACATCCAGCCAGTTTGGTGCTCTGTGCCTGGTGCACTGGAGGGGGGATGAAGGGAGGGGTTGTTCAGAGGAAGGGGTTGCACTTGGGAGGATGCTGTGCATTGGGGGATGTTGCACACGGGGAGGTGATGCGCACGGGGGGATGTTGTATGGGAGAATTCTACTTCCACAAAGCAGGTACATTTTCGCTAGTCTATATATTAAAATGAAGTCACTGACTGACCAACTCAACGCCCAGCCAAAACTGCTGTGCCTAGAAACGTGAAATTTGGGGTGGGTTTCCTTCCATGACAGAGGGATGTACTGAGAACTAGTTTTGGGAAATTCATACTGGAAAGGGGCAAAAAAGGGGTACAACACATTTTCCTCCCTATACTTTGCATTGATCAACACTGGACCCTAACCCCTGGACCTACAAGCTTGAAATTCAGAGTGTATTCCTTATGTAACATGAGCACCCACCAAGAACCAATGTTTAGAAATTTAACCCCTAAGGGACTGAAAAGGGGTGTAATGCATTTTCGGCCTGATCCTTAAAGACTGATCAACACCCAGCTCCAAATTCTGCACCTGCCTCATAGGAGTGCCCACCGTTGTGGGAGGTTGTTGCAAGTGCACTTGAGGGAATTTTACTCCCATAATGTGGGTACATTTTGCTAGTTGCCTAATATTTTCTTTGCAATCATGATACTGAAATGTAGTTGGAAGAGAATCTGTAATTTTTCCCATCTAGCATTCAAGGATCCTTGTCATAAAAATATTGATGAGAAGCTCCATGTGGCTGTACAACACACCAAATCTAAGGAGGGTCAAAATCTGGATGCAAAGGTGAAGTGTACCATAATCTCTCCCTGGGGTCTTTACTTAAGGCATGAAATGTAACAAGCACATGTATTTGATTGTGCAAAATAAGTCTATTTGAATTTAAACTTGCATTCAGTAAGAAAAATTTTATTCACTTTTAATACTAAAAGATTAACAGAATAGATGACTTAACATCATATTAATAATTCAGCAATACACAGAGGTCCAGGATGCTACAGTCCAGTGTCAAGTTACCAGATGAAATTTCAAAAAATCAACATGTCTCTTCGGAATAGATGGAACTGGGAATTGATGGAAATATTTTTCAACCTCTCAGCATCAAAAACCCATCATGACCTATTGTACCCACCAAGGATTAGAACAAAATTATCTCACCACTCAGGGCAGCTAGAGCCAGTTTAAATTTCTGATTTAGGTATTCCTTCTCTGCCAAGTGAAATGATCCATGGAAAGAAACAAAAATCCCATTGCCACCATACAGACTTTGATTAGTGTTGGAACGGAGATCCATTTAAATGGTTTCTCCAATGTTTTCTGAACATTCCTTACTTTTCCAACTTGATTTGACAGCTCCTAAACAAGAAAAAGCCTCATTGTGCTTTTTCTTTGGCATTGTCCATTTCCAAAACGTTTCATCCAATATATGACAAATTCCATACACACAATGTATAACAAAGCCCAGTTGCTTTTCAAATGGGTACATGTTCTCAGAAATAGCTGCAGTGTGAGGACAATCTGAAGCAGCAGACTCAAAAGTGCCTACAAAATGGCATCTTGAGTTCAAACCAACATAGCCACAGTTTCTTGCTTCTCACTCAAAAACCCTGAAAACTAGTTGTAGCTCCAGCCTAGATTATAGATGTTGTTTTCTTGTCACGGAAATCAAAAGCTTTTGTGCAAGTAACATTTCCCTAGCAGGTTGAAGGAAGGAGTAACTGACTGTTAGTTCTTTAGGCTTTCAGTCATGAATCTGGTGGACAAAGGCATCATTCTCTGCCTGTAGACAGTAACTTGAGGGCTTTCTGTAGATTCTGCACAGCAGTGTTCACATCTTCGTATTGCAATGCACTGCCAGCATATTTGCAGTATTTCTGAGCCCTGGCAAAGTCTTCAGGAGTCAAACGAATTTCCCCTGTGCAAGAATAGATAATGAAGTCAAGTCACTATATTAGGTACATATTTAACAATGCAACCACATGAAACAGTTCAATACCTGTGATGAATACTAAAGTTTTGTGAGTAAGCCAATACTTTGAGAGGATATGCCCTTTATCTGAAGTCACTAAAAGGAGGCTTTTAAAAACTCCAGTCAGTTCAAGGTAATCATGTTACAATCTGCGCAAAACCAAGACAATGCCTAATGCGTTAAACATTGCATTTCTTTTTTCCCAGCCTGAAACACAACTAAGGCCATTCATTCCTACTCTGTATAACCTGTCTAGATATGGGAACATCCTCCATTACAAGATGCACTTGTCCCTTGATGAAAGTTATGCGCATCACCATATGTTCTTGTCCTAACAGGCAAAAAAGCCAAACATGTACTGGATTTTGTGCCCTATTGTAAAGGCAAAACAAATGTGTCACTTGGTGAGCAAATTATCTTTGTATGGGAAGGAAACGGACTGTGGAGATGGACATTCTCACTTTGTCCATCTCTGCCCCCCCAATCCCTGGTGTCTGCAGTCTTCATACTTCAAATGATGTGCCTATTTTTAAATGAAATATTAGTTTATATCTATAACATGCAGATTGGCAATTACTTCCCAATAACTATGTAAGTCCAGGGTCAGCTTCTAAGGTCACTGGTGGCCACCCCTCCCTTTGGTAAGAACAAAATTGCCCAAAAACTGTCTTGAGGACATTTTGTTTTTATATTAGAGTGCCAAAAGCAACTTGAAAGTTATTCTTTTAGAAAACAGCCAAGGCATGAGTCCAGTATTCAACAGGTTTTCTGGAACAAAGCCTAAATTAACCAAGCTAATCTTATTTTTACAATACCTTCTCTATTACATGTTCTGCTGGCAAAGTGCCTTATTTATTATTATGAGGCCGAGTTATAGCAGCATTTCAGGAAAAGGCTTACAATATTTGAAAGTTAAATACACAGGAGTGGAGTGAATTTCCTAAAAGAGGAACATTTAGAATATAGCATATGTAGTAGTTTTTAACCTGCAGCATTTGGAAGGATGAAATTCTGAAATACTAAAAATATTGAGATATGGGGAAAGCAATGCCTTATGTAGCAAGAAGCTAGACACCCTGAAAAGCCAACCATAATATTAGTATAGCAGTTATATATATTCATAACCAAAATGTGATCGACTTCTACTTCAGCTACAGTACATGGTTGGGAATGTGATATGGGAATGTGATATTGAAGCTAAAAATGAACTCTGACCAAGGGTAAAGAAATTAGGTGGAAAAAAAAGTTTAAAATGAGAATTGGTATCTGACAAAACTTGTATCCATTTAAAAACACTTGCTCTTTGGAGATTAAAGGATTTACATAAAATACCACAAATTTATTACAGAGCAGGAGCTGTATTTGTCTGTAGTTGCAGCAAAAATATATTCAAAGATTAAATACTGCAAAATGAGTTTTGTACTTGAATATTGTACATACCTATATCATTAAATAGATTGCATGCAGGACCTATATACACAGAAAGAGAGGAAAAAACCACTATGCTACACATTTTGTACATATATCTAACTACAGTATTTTATACCTATAGTATGTATGTATGAACATACACAGAGTATTTATATAAATAAATACAGCTCCTGATTTTTCAGGGGAAGCATTGCACAGAAGCCTGTTTTCCCGCCACACAAGATTATCACTATATCAGGTGAAAAGGCCCAACCGGAACCATATTCAAGGCTGGACCTTGTAAAGTGCTGCAGAGAAAACCAAACAGCAGTAGAATTTTAAAAAAAAACTGATTTTAATATAAATGTTAGTTTAGAATACAGTTACAGGTTGTCTCTTGTTATCCATTAGAAACCCCTATGGATTTAAAAAAACCTGTGAATAAAGGTAGAAAAATATTTTTAAAGACCCATTTCCAGGTTTCTTGTTCCTCCATTGCTACTAATGGAATAAGGTCATCCCTCACTATCCGCAGGATTTGATTCTGGGACCCCTCTGCTTGTGAATAGCTCCACTGAATTCATATGTGGAGGCTGTACTTGCTTCATGTAGTGCAGGCTGCATGAACATTTTATTCTGTCAATTTTTATGGATTGCAGTCAGTGGATTTCCAAAGGATGTAGACAAAATTTAGAAAAAAAATCCTACCTGCAGCTTGAACATTATAAAGTGAAGGGTCTACCATAGGAATACTCTGAGGAGTGGGTTGAATTGTGTTGCTAGTTGCACCTGTAAATGCAAGACAAATGATTTGAATACTTGTAACTGTAGCATCACGTGAAAATTTATGTCTTTGAGTCTAACCTACTTTATAAGCTGGTTGTGACTATAAATAAAGAAGTATGTTGAAGCATTTTGAATGTGGGACCAGAAACATCAGAAGTGCTTTTAAAAAATTAAGTACAGTATTCCTAATTATAGTGTCTATTATTTTAGTGATCATTTTAATGATCAGATTTCCAAACATTAACCGCCTATTACAGCTGTTCTACAAGAACAATGCAAAGTCCACTCATTAAAAATACAGTCACGGTAATGACCAGATGCTGTGTCGACTAAAGAGTACCAAAGATACAGAATTAAGAGAGATATAAGGGTTATTTTTTGTCCCCAAAAGAACTAGGGACAGGAATTCTGTTCTGGAAGCACTTTGTGTGCTAAAAAATGATGGGAAGTGATCAATCAAGCCACCTTTTGGTTTGAGTTTATGTCAATATTTTAAACCACTATGACCAGCACCAATTGTCCCTACATGTTTGTAAAGCCACCAGTGCAGCTTGAAAAATGGTTACTCAGAAGTACATCCAGCTGTTCAATGGGGTTTCTATCCAAGAAAGTGCGTACGATTGCAGAATATGTTAAAATTTTGAGCATTATGCATTTTCCACCTCTCATACATGATAAGTTGAAGCTATTAGTGTTTTCTGACTTGAAGTGTTTAATTCAACCTGGCTTTATCAAGTAGAAGTCTTCCAATCACACCTTATTATAAGAAACTCTACATTTCTCAAATCTTTCCTTTCACATGGAATTTTTTAAACAGTTAGGATTTGTAGAATAGGAACTGAAGAATTAGGTACCCAGTGAGATTTTTTTAAGGCTATGTCTCTGGATAAGGATATTTTAAGCCATCTCAAAGCTATTTCTGTAAATTTGATCAAAACAGTAAGATTTTCATGTATCATTCTAACTTGCTGTAAGAGACATATCAGCAGTCCACTTCTGCACAAGAAACTGCCTGCATTTTTCTAGGGATCCAGGCTGCACTCTTCAGGATACTCCAGTTTTGAGTGATAGCTCAAAGTTTTGCCTCTGAACTCCATGTTGGGTGGGAAAGTAAGGCATTATCAGGCAAGTAAACAGTCATTTTATAGAAGCAAACTTATAGAAACTTGTAGAAAAGACAGTATTTCAAGAAAAAGACTGATTATACAAGAACATAACTTGCAATTAATCTTATCCTTCACTTTTACTCTACCATAATACAAATATAAGGTACAGTCTTACAGCTATGTATTTCTGCAACCAGTATTCATCACATTGGTTTTGAGAAGCTGTTCAGTGATTTTGTCACTTAATCTGCAAGTTATTAGTAGGAAGTAGATGTGTATTTATTACAGATTGCATATAAATATCCTACCTGTGCTATGAGGCACTTCAGCAGGAGTATTAGCTGGAGCATGAGCACCAGGAGGGATATATACGACAGAGAAATTGCTTGCAGGCACATTGCCCGCTTCGTACTTAGAAGGTGATGGCTGTGCTTCTTGGTCGGGGGCAGCAGGGGAGTCAGCTTCTTCATGGATAGCAAAGGAATCAGCTTTTTCATCTTGCTTGTCTGGTAAGTGTACAACAGACACATTCAGTGAAACATATATAGAAAGGTCTCATCATCTTCTACAAATCAATGCCTTTTAGTGTAAGGCACTGCACAAGAACACTGTAAATGGGAAGAAACTGGAGAGCACCCTGGAAAGTTATTCATAAACTACCACAAGATAAATTTTAGGTTAAACAAAAGATGCAGAAGATCAGTATCCATCATCTGCATTCAACTCAGTAATTTTCTTGTTAACCTTGTGAAGATCATGTCATTGTACTTAGACTGAAAATGAAGTGCATTATTGTAAGCAAGCAGAAAACTTGGGCTAAAAACATCCAGTTCTTTTCCAGTTGAGAGCTATCTCTAGACTGCAAGACGCTGCCCTCTCTCTGGTCTAATATGCAACAGCATCCAGGGATTATTTTGCCATGTAACATCTACCCATGCATATAACATCTACCTATCTACCCATCTACCCATGCATATAACATCTACCCATGCATATAACATCTACCATGCTATCATCCTTGTAACCCTTAGATGACCAACTGGATCCATTGACCAGTGATTATAATTTTTGCAAATTAGGCTATTTTTAGATGGTCACCTAAGGAATACAAAACAGAATATTCATTGTAGGATCATTATGTTCCCAGCTGGAATTAATGTCTTTTTGATTTTTACTTCCTATATTCATAGGGGTAGATTAATGTTAATAAATTAAGCATTCTGGCCATATGCTACATCTTTTCACTCATCATATAGTACATTCATAAACACCTCCAACTATTTTTGTTACCAGCATTCAGGTGCAGGTGTAACCTAATTATCAATGTTATATTTATCAGTGATTTTGATTCAATACAAATGAGGTTGGTTCTTTAAATTAAAAGACATACATTCCTTAAGTAGCAGTTAATTGCTTAAAAGCAGCCTGCTTACGTGGCAACATTAAGCTTGCCTGAGAGTGCAATCCAGAGTAACTATGGGGAGTCCTTGCTCCGGTGTAAGAACAATTTGCTCTGGATTGCAATACAAATTTCCCATAGGTTTTCACTAGGTGGTACAGTAATTACAGGTACACATAATGTCTCTTACATGCTCCCATAGTTACTCTGGATAGTAGGGTTAGAAAGGTTCATTAAAGGTTCAGCTTTGGTTTTAGCTGGGAGGCAACCCCTTCCTCCCATGTGATTATCTCATGAAAACATAATAATTGCTTCTGAATTGTGTGGTAAGGGGAAGCTTCTGTGCTGAAACTAAACTGTTTTAAGCCTAATTCATATTGATTCATCGCCTCTCTCATTACCAAAGTAAACAATTATTTTTGTATAACACAGAAACGGGTAACCACAGAGGCTCCTGGATGTCGAGGATGGCAAGGTTCAACCTGAAATCGAATGCATTAAGACCCAACTAATTAAGATAGATATAACTGCATGAAAAAGTTTATGACACAGTTTGAAGTCACATTTTAGCTTTGATTTATTCTGCTGAATTTCTAACCCTTTATGCCTTCAAGTATGAGGACAATAGGATACTACCACAAGTTAAAATTTACATTTTACTGCTATATTTGATGATGGATTAAAGGACATGGGTTCACAGAATAAGCCACACTCCAATACTTAACATTTCTGATTCAGATACCATTCCACTTAGTTTGCCTGCACTTTGAATAGACTGAAATGATCATGTCATTTATGTAATTAATTGTGTGATTGTGATACATTAGTTAAAAAGGCAAATAGTGACTTGACATTCTTTCAACATCAGACCCACTGTGTTGGATCAGACCATTTAGTCCATTTAGACCATTTAGTCCATTATTTTCCACAGTGAACCATCTCCAAGATCAACCTCGCTCCTCTTCAGCTGGTATTCAGCTGAATACCAGCTGGTATTGCCTTTGATCATGGAAGAAGTACAGGATGAGGCAGAAATACCTTCCACATTTTAAAGGTTTTAAAAAGGGAAAAAGAAAAGGGTTACAATTTTTATTCAATTGGTTTTACAAATTACATCCTCCAAGTGGTGGCCTCTATGCACTGTAGACTGTTGTAGACAATCTCTTCAATGGTACCTGGTCAATGTTTGTAGACCTCTGCTTTCAAGTGACCCCAGAGGAAAAAATATTTAAGTGCTAAACCTATGGCTCAATTATCACCATAGCTATTACCACATCTTGTGCTGTCACATACCAATTATGTTCTGTGGAAGAAATATAAGAACATAAGAAGAGCCTCCATTAGATCAGGCCAAAGGTGCACCTGGTCTAGCTTCCTGTATCACACTGCTCCCATCAGATGCCACAAGGAGCACTTATGACACTTATGAGCAGGACCTGCACCTGCATCCTGGTGCAGGTCCTTCCCTGCATCTGGCCATTTTGAGGTTGTCTACATCTATCCATGCAGACATACATCTATCCCCTTATGGCTTGTAACCTGTTATGGTCCAACATGTGAGTGCCCTTTCATCTTCTATCAGTCAATTCTGTTGGATGAGTCCCAATTCAAGTTCTATTATGAGTAAGGGAGTCATATTTTTCTCTACACATCATGGATATCTTTGTAAGTCTCATATCCCTCCAGCCACCTTTTTCCTAAATTAAAACCTACGAGTCCAGAGAGAGGTAATGGAGATGAGTTGCACCCATGCAACAAAGGGGGGAGATGATCAAGAAAGAGAGGGAGACTACTTCTGAACAGACAACACTGTCTCCACAGGGAGCTGCATGGGAATAATCCCCCTACTTCTAGTCATTGCCCCACCAAATCTCACTAAGGCTACAATCCTAACCACACTTTCCTGAGAGTAAGTACTATTGAACACAATGGGATTTACTTCTGGGTAGACATGCTTAGGACAGCAGCGTATATCACAGTAAGACTTAACTGCTACTTTTTCAAAAAACAAACAAGAATTTAGCAAACAAATGAGGTAACTAGAAATTCTAAGTTATGAGATCATCACCACAGACACTGACAGCCCAAATCCATCCTGAGAAAACATCAGCATCAAACTGTCTTCTCTTCTTCCACATCTAAAATGTACCACAATAAATATGCTTTTTATTCTGGATATGGAGACAATATTTTAAGCCTTCTGTTTCAAAAATCAGGATCCAAAGAGTTACTGAATGAATGTGCAGTGGCCCACCACCACCTTTGGCAGTTACAAAAATGCCATTACAACCCAATTCTCACACTAATAAATTAATTTATTTTATTTGCATGGAAGTTCATGTGACTTGGGATAACGAGTGGCCTTCCTGTGGTCTGTAAGATTTACAGTATTGTCACAGTAATAAATTAAGGGAGCAACTGTACATTTCCACAAGGCTTTGGACATTCTGACATAATGCTTCAGTATACCCAAGAAGAAAATTGCATACAGAAGCCCACGTCACAGTCCAAACATTCACAGATTTACAATATGGTTTTCAAGATCATAAGGAAGCTAATACTTTTAGAAAATATGGAATTCTGTCCTACAGAAAGCGAGTTTCATTCTGTTTCAACACTGCCTTTTTCCGTTTGCAGAAGGAAGAAAGTGAGCAAGCAGAAAGGAATGGGGGAAGTCCTCCAGTACTTTTAAACAATGATGCTTTTCTTTCCCAAATGCACAAAGCAAGAACTATGTGAAGTTCTTTGAGTATTTTGGAATACAAATACATTTCCATATGAACTTTGGCACCAAAAGGCACTCCATGTTGTAGGTTATGTGCCATGTAAAATAGGATTTCAAGAATATCTTTTAAACCTGTGCTTACCAGTTTTAACTCCTACAGGTAAAATAAAAAAGGTATATGCTAAAGAAAACAAAATAACCCAGGACAGTGGTTTTAGCCCCAGAACCCAATTTTCTAGAATGAGAATCTGTCAGAACCCACCTAAAGTGATGTTATGACAGAAGTGACATCATCAAGCAGGAAAATCTTTAACAGTCCTAGGCTGCAATTTTGCCCACACTCATGTAGGAGTAAATCTATTTACCCTCATTGTTAAGAACCTAGTAGACTAGTAAAAGTAGTAGTGGCATAGTACTAAAATATACCTAGTAAAAATAGTGATCTAACTTTCCACTAAATGCAGCCACATGCCATGGTTTCATTAAGTCTATTTTCAATATTTAATTTTTAATATATTAATCGGGACCCATATAAAATAGGCTTGCGTGTTGCAATCTTGTAACCTGGCACTGGGAGCTACCATCTTGGAACAGGGCATTCTGGCTGCAATCCATCTTTTCCCTGGAAGTAAGTTAACTGAACACAAGGAGACTTACTTCCTAATAGAAATGAGAAGCTCGGGCATCACAATGATGACGCTTCCTATTTGATGTTACTTCCAGCCATGACATCACTTCAGGGAGTTCTCTGTACAGACTGTCATTCTCAGTAGGGGGTCCTGGGCTGAAAAGCTAGAAAACCACTATGCTACAATATGGAAACTAAATAAATGTTAACATTCAGTTAGTCTCCTTCTAGTGTGCTGCCTAGTTGTCTGCACGATGCTTTGCTCAGTTAAAAGAAACTTTGATGAAGCAATAATGATGTAGGATTAGGTTCTAACGCAATGGTATCTGACATACAATTAAAAGTATTTATTAATATTTGTATGATAAATTTTGAATGTTCGATTAAAAAAAGCAAATTGAGCATATTTTTAAAAATCAACGTTTCTGTTAAGACTATAGGAAGATTTGAAACAGGATGGTTACCCACATTCATCCCCAACAGGTCCAGATTGGGGAGTCTCTCCATTCTTTAAGCAGTTATGAATATATGTTGCCTTCCATCTGCAATACTTTCTGTGCTGAATATTCTGTAAAAAAGAATGTTTAAGATCTTATGATTCTGTAATGCAAGTAATGACAATCCTGACCATGACATCACTTCCTGTGTGTCTGGAACAGATTGTCATTCTCAAAAGTTGGTCTTGTGTTAAAAGGTTTGAGAACCACTGCCCTCGGATAATGCATAATAATTCCCACATGTTCAGACACAGTTCAATTACATTTATTCATACCACATCATTAATGTTTCAGAATAAAAATGAAAACAAAAGCCCGTACAAAATCTGAAATAGGAAACATGTGTACTTCCATGTGAAAAAGAATGCCAAGCAATAGATGTTACTATGTGATTTTAAATTTTTTTAGATCTAAAAGGTTTTAGATCTTACTATGGCTGCAATCCTAACCATTCTTTCCTAGGATTAAGTACTACTGAACACAATGGGACTTCTGAGTAGACATGCTTAGGATTGCAATGTGTGTGTCTCCTTTCTGCAGGAGGTTGGAGAAAATTTCCTGGCTTTTTGGACTGCTGCTAAAGAATGACTATGCAATCAATTAATAAAAGAGAACACCTTGTTTTGAATCTTACCTCTGCAACAAAATTGCTTCTTGGCATCCCACTCTTAAACAGTATAGCTCACCAACTACAATATGTGACAATACTACTCATTCAACTTGCAGGTTTGTTGCAAGAATTATATAGATGTTAAACACTTAACTTTCTTCTATAGACTACTTTGTTACAGGGACAGAATATCTGGAAAGCTGAACAGGAAAAAGCTGATACGCTATTGATAAAGAGCGACAATATGAGGTTCAGAGATGAGCTTCACTTCTATTTTTTATTCATGCACTTAACCAGCTTGCAGTACTTTTTTTGTCTGTTCCAGCTTCTTTTCTGGCACTTTAATAGCATGGTGCTGACTGTTTAATAGTCAGACACTGGGCAATGGATAAATCACTGAGAAGCTTCTCTCTTCATTTGCATGCACTTTCCTTCAGCAATGAATAGAAGGCTTCATGCTCTTTTTGTAATTATAAATGCCCTGATGGGCTTTGGGAAAATGTCAAGTAAAAGAAGCATAGTTATTAATGCTTCAGTACCTGTCCATTGCAAAAGGTGTGCTGCCTAGGAGGGGAGATGGTGATTTTGATTCCCATAAGAACCATGGCAGGAATCATGTTCAGGCATCTGACAGAGCTGAGACTATTTATTCCAGGCCTGGGTTAAAAATAGATTTTTCCTTCCCTCTTTGTGTGAAGGAGAAGTATACGTGTACCCAAAAAGAAAAGATGTTGCATAGAATTAAGATTAAATTATGGTTTTGTGAGATGTCCCAAGTAGGTTATTATGAGTGTAAACTGCAATATAAAAAACAATGTGAAAATTAGTGTAAATAAGCAACAATTACTTAATTGCTTAATTACTTAATTAAGCTTACTCAATTCCTTTCTGAAGCAGAAAGTTAGGTAGCTGTACTAAACCTTTTAAGTTCTTGACTAGTTTTTTTTTTAAGTTATAGTGAAGGGTATGTTCGCCAAAACAAAAAAAAAAACTGCTCAGTTTTAGAGTTGTAGGCGTTTTTCATAAACCAGAGCAAGTTCATGCACCGTTTCTGGGATGTGAAACACTGTAACATGGGTTTCGCTAATTTTATAGGCATTCCACAACTCCTTTGAGTGGCTTTGAAACTCGCCTACACTAACTTTATGAATTTTGTATTTCTGCACAAGGCTTTCAACATTTCTGGCATACTTTTTCCATTGGGCCCCTAATTTCAACCATTTTGCAAAATTCCTTCAATTTTATTTTCCAAACGGGAAATGCCAGAAAATGGAACAGCTTGTTTATAATTTATCTGTTCCAGCATGTCCCAGACTAAACGTCTTGCAGAACATGTATAAGCAAGAGAAGCAAAGTATGGAGTTGGCGCACAACCTTTTTAAAATAAGTCTTTAGGATTGTTTTCCATTTTTTCCTTTTATTAAGGCATACTTAAGTCTAATCCTGGTGAGCCAAAATAAAGAATATTTGTTTAAATAAGAAATTTGCCTTGAGAGTTGCTTAAATTATATTTACCCCAGTTATTTAAAAGCAGGGGTGGGTCGTTTAATAGGACTAGATGTATGCAGGCCGCCAAACTCTTTTTTGCTAATTGCTGGGAATTTCCCACAAAAGCACCAAGTGCAGCTTCCACACTCTGACCCACAGAGTTTTAATCTGACACCCTTGCTGTTCTTAACATAGAACCTATTCCTTTTCTATGTTTCTTCTCGATCTCTGGGTCCTATCAGCACCTATGCTTATAACTTTCATACTGTTGTACCATTAAGCATGCAAGGTGGCCAGTCTGTTGAGTTCCCAAACCAACTAAAGCTTATAATACAAAACAAAACCTGGACTTCCAAACAAATTGCTTCAGTTTGCTTAGATGCTGTGACTTTTGATCCACATTAGACTGTCTGGTGGCTAGTCCTAGTGGCAAGTCAACAGTTATAAAATGAGCTAATTAAGCAAGCAACAGTCTTAAGTGTCTATGGCTGCAATCCTAACCTCCTGTTACACCTGCATAAGCCCTGGCACTAAGTCCCATGCTGACCCGGGGGTGTCACAAAAGTGCCATAAGTCACTTCTGCCCCACTTGTGGGGGTTTACACTACTGCATATGCATTCGCTGACCTCCCCACACCACCACAAAGAGATATGCCATGTGAGTTAGGACAGCCTAATTGGGTTAGGATTGTATCCTATGTCATGTTTTTATTTTTAAATATGTGTTTAAAGTACATAGTATAAATACTTCAGTTTCTACTTCTGCAGACAAGCAGCAGTAGTGTTCTGTTGCTTTTTAAATGGGAAAACAGAAATAGAAAATAAGTACAGTGAACACTTTTAAAAGGACGTCAATTTTGCAAGTTAAAGAACAACGCTGACTTCTACTTTTAAATAAAGATTTTAAATAAAAATACGTCATGATGTGTACATCACGTTCCATTGGACTATTTCAGTGGTGTGGAGAGGGAAGATTTGCTGCTTGGGTAACAGCCTGTCTTCCATATCAATCTACCCAGGCCTTTGTGCTTCACGATACCATGGTCTTTCAAGAGTGATGGATGCCAAATTTTTTAAAGCATACACCATAAATGCATTCAGTTTCAACAGGCTTTCAGCACTGACACTCCTTCCCCTATCAGACTACTAAACTGAGGCTGGAGGATTCACTGTATCTCACTTTCCCAACACTGTGAAGATATCTATACCTTTCATCCTGAAAGGAATAACATTCAATTTGGGATAGTGCAGATAATGCAAAATGATTGCTTAGAGTTTAAAGATCATACTCTTCTCTCCTTACGTCAGTCTTCTTACATATGAATTCTTACATACGAGTTCCTTCCATCTTATCTGTCTTTGCATCCTTTATTAACCCTGACAGATACAGGGTTAATTAGGAGCCTAGAAAAGGAGCCTAGTCCATAGCAGGCCTCCGTCAGTCTTGAAAGACTATGGTATCATGCTCCAGCGCTGCATACGCTGCATGCGAAGCACGAAAGCCTGGTTGTTATGGAGGATAGGCTGTTACCCAAGCGGCAAATCCCCCCTCTTCACGCCACTGAATTAGTCCAACAGAAAGGCAGAGCCGATACGAATGGATCCAGCTGGCGTCGCAGAGCTGGGCTAAGGACAGGAGCTCACCCTGTCTTGTGGGGCTGACCCGGGAATCGAACCCTGGCCTGCTGGTTAACAGGCACAGCGTCTTAGCCACTTGCACCACCCACAGCCCATAACCTACTCTCAATCCTAATCATGGTCCTGCCTTAAATTTGAACATAGCTAGACTTGCATACAGACCATGCATGAGTTCTAGTAGGTCAGGAAACAAAACTACTATAAGCAATTAGTAGTGGAGCACTTTGTTATGCAACTTACCACATCCGTTAGTTCCCCAAACACATCCATGACATCGAAAAGAAGACTTGTAGTAAAAAAAGTCTTAATCATATTTCTGAAAGGAAAAAGATGCAGTTTCTCATCAGGATTCTTTTAAAATGTCCTATTTGAAAATAACCCCATTGAACAGAATATAACACGAGTGCCTTTCTTCCTTCCGCAACGTAGAAGACAACTACCGTATTTGCCGGCTTATTACACGCACCGGACCATGAGACACACCAAAATTTAGAGGAGCAAAACAAAAAAAAAATTCTGAACCAAATGGTGTACTAATATATTTAATAAAATATAGCAGAATAATTTTTCAGCCATGCAAAGTCAACAGTGGTATTAAAAACCATTATCACTGTTATTAACAAATGAGGAAATACTTTAAGCTTCAAGCACTCTTCTAATTTTCTGGTAACCCCAAAAACTCATCATCTCTAGTGTCAGTGATTTGTGACTTCTGCACAAATCTCATTGCAAATGATCAGACAATAACATTTTGCACAAATCTCATTGCAAATGGTCCAGGAAGGCAGATAAGTTGGGGGAGGGTTCTTTTGGGGGGTAGGTTGGGAATGGTGAGGGGATCTAGATAGATAGGGAAGAGTGAGGGAGGCACAGGCATAGAGCAGCAGGGACCAGGTCTTGTGCATGTCTACTTTGGAGCAAGTCTCCAAGCCTGGGAAGGCTGCTTAGGATTGCAATTGTGCCAGGGTGACCAGATGCCAAACCCAAAATTCCTACCCCCCAAGACAAAATTCCTACCCGCTTAAAAATATTGCCAAAAATGTTTTTTTTGTTTTTATATTTTTGATTTTACTTTTTTGCCCATAACTTTTGATAGGAATGAGATATCTCAAAACTGATTTCTTTGCATTGGATTCTGCTCTTCAATACGAATCCAACGACATATGACAAGATGGGGTAAAGTGCTCCAGGATTGGCCCTATCACTCTATAAGACACACAGACATTTTCCCCCTTTAGGGAGAAAAAAGTGCATTTTATAAGCTGGGAAATATGGTACCTCAGAATATTTGTATCTCTTCAATCTTGTGGCTGACCAACTGACTTGTACACACCTGAAAAACTACCTTTCCAATTTTACATTTCAATGAATAACAATCAACATTCCTGGACCTTTGTCACTTACTTGTGAAATCGTCCATTCCGATCTTCATTATCTGCAATAAGGAATAGTCTCAGTGCATAATCCTCCACATAGGCAGCGCCAACTATTTCCTGAGTAATTGCTTCATTATCTCCTAACTCCTTCTTCAACTGAAAAAATACAGAGATAGCTGTGGTTATTTACTAATTCACAGAAAAACATTGCAAGGACATACTCTTAACTCATAATTCCTAAAGCACAGGCTGAAAGTTATTATGGAGCCAAAGCACCTCCAAAATCTAGCTGGCTGAATCGTTTCCCTGCAACGGTATTATGGATGAGTGCATGTGTGGGTCTCTAACAACGCCCCATCTGAAATACCACCCATGGTCTAAACTATGCCTTCACACTAACAGTGGAAGATTATACATATGCATGTTTCATAGTAAAAAAATTACTCTGTTCGGTCACGTTTACCAACTCAGTAAGGCAAACTAGGCCAAAAGACTTACTGCTTTGTCTCACTCTGAGCCCTAACTGCAAACAAGTTCCATGTCTTCTTACTAACCCCCAAATCCAGAGTAACGGAGCATGTAAGAGATTTTACGTGCACCCGTAGTTACTACACCACCTAGTGAAAACCTATGGGAAATTCATATTGAAATCCAGAGAAAGTTGTTCTTACACCGGAACAAGGACTCCCTGCAGTAACTCTGGATTTTGCCCTTAGTTTGGTTTTCTCCCTATCACTATTTCCACAATTTTACTAGAACAAGTCCACTAATATAGTCTAAGTCCCTAAAGCAGGGGTCCTCAAACTTTTTAAACAGGGGACCGGTTCACTGTCCCTCAGACACTGTCGGGGGCTGGACTATAATCCAGATTTTTGGAGGACGTTATCCTACATTTTTAAAAATTACATGTAAAAAACACTCCCTGGGGGCTTTCCTTTGGGGTCTGTTGGAGCCTCTCGTGTCTCTAAACCCCGCCAGTGGGCTGGGGGAGGCTGCAGAGGCGCGGAGGACAAGCACAGGTGGCTTTAAAACTCCCTCTGCCTGCCGAGGAGAGGCTGCTGCATCGTGGTGGTGCCGCGCAGGTGCCCCTGAGCCCCCCGGCCAGCCGGAGAGAGGCTTTTGCAGTGCAGTGGTGCCACGCGGGTGCCCCTAAGCCCCCCCCGGCAAGGAGGAGCCTCTTAGCGCGCAAAGACACCACATGCCCTGGTTGTCCAGCAGGGGGCGGGAAAGGAACAGGAAGAGGCTCCTGCAGCCACCTCGCTGCAGCAAGGAGGAGCCTCTGGGCACGCAAAGACGCCGCACACCCTGGTTCTCCACCTCCCGCACAGCTGAGGGCAGAGCACCCCTGCCAGGCTTTGGGGAGGCTGTGGGCTGGATTGAGGGCCCTGGCGGGCTGGATCTGGCCCATGGGCCGTACTTTGAGGACCCCTGCCCTCAAGCAACAATAACTGCTGCTTACCACGTGGTTCAGTTAAACTTTGAGCACTACATTACGCTGCAAGTACCATAAACTCACTTCAAATTAATCCTGAGATGGATTGTGTGGTAAGAATAAGTAAGTTTATATTTTGCATGTATGTTACTCAGATTGGGAAAAACAGCAGGAAGAACGTGTGGGTCATTAACGTAGTTCAGGCACTATGGCCATGAACTACAGCACAATCCAGAGCATCTAATCTGTCTGCATAAGAGCCCTTGGGTTGCCCTATCTATCACTAGGGTGGAGCAACTGCAAGATGCTCCACCCCAGTTACTCTGGAAAAGGCTTAGGGCAGAGCAAGGTAACATAGGGTGCCCTAAGAGAGGTGGACCTGCTCTGCCCTAACTGGGGCAGCCTAGGCAGCTCAGGAGAGGCATGTTGAGGGCATGTTGAGCATTGCCTAGGGCAGAGCAGTTACCCTGTATCCAGAGCCTGTTTCCAAGGCAGAAATGCCCTCTTCCAGCTCCTTAGAGTTATACCACCTCAGGAGTCGGTATAGTAATGAGTAGACCCATAGGGGTCCATGATAAGGCCCGAGTAAGAATGGCAGTGTAGACCAAAAATCTGAGTTCTGGGCCAGCCTACCTGCAACCCCTGCCTCTCAACCTCAGGATATGGAACAAACTACGGCTGCCCACAAACCTCAGGATACAGCAGGCCACTACAAGAAGCCCCTTGTATTCCCTATAGAATATACTGGGAACTCATCAGGGACTCCTTATAAGGCAGGCACCCAGAGGCGTCACCAGACTGGTGCAGCTGGTGTGGGCTGCATTGGGTTATGCGCTCTGTATGGGGTAATGCGCCGGAAGAGTTTGACTGTCCTTTGGCAGTCCTCCGGCGTCAGTGAGCCCATTCAGGCCTGCTCCAAGGCAGAGAAGCAGCCAGAAGCTGCCACCTGTCCTCAGAGCTGGCCCGAATGGCCAGCTGAGGTGCACTGCACAGAAACACACTGGGCATGCTGAACAGCTTCAGTGGAGACTTCGGAGGAAGTGTGCACCTCTGCACGGCCATTCGGCCTCACTCAGGAGGCAGAGTGGCAGCTGAATGGCTTCAGAAAGAGTACTGCACAGGCACCAACTCTGACGCCTGCACAGACTCCTCCAAAGCCGAAAAGCTTCAGAAAAGTATTGCGCAGGTGCAGAGATGGTGCCTGTGCAGTACTCTTTCTGAAGCCAGTTGGCTTCAGAAAAAACTGCACAGGTGCCAACTTTGGCGACTGTGCAGTCCAGGTGGGGGGGTGCGCACATCCCAGGGGTGACGCACAGACCTCTGCACCGGGTGATGCGCAGAGTCATGTCTCCACTGTAGACATCACAGCTGTTCCTTGTTCAGTGTGATCTGAGGGGTATCTCCTCAGGAGCAAGTCCTCCCCATGTGTCAATTACTTAGCATGCTCTGGAGCAGTTAGGGCAGCCCAGGCTTCCTGACTCTCTGGATGCAGCATAACTTTCTGCTCTAGATACAGAATAGTTCGGAGAGAGCAGTTAGGGCAGAGCAGGCTGACCTTGCTCTGGATTGTGTCCATAGTTTACCTACTAGAGTTGATGTTAAAGGAAAATTGTTGGACAAAACTCATGAGAGAAATTGAACAGCCTGCAAAAAGTCTAGTGGAGAAAATTATTAGCCTGAGTGGCTGGAGCAATATCCACAATGATCCCACTTAAGACAACCAAAGAAAGAACTGTCGTCCTTATAGAAACAAAATTATACATAATAAACATAGCAGAATACTTTAGTAATGATAAAAGCTAAAGCTACACAGCAGAAGAAACAGTAAGAAAAACCTAGCTTGGTCAGATAACACTGCACATGTAAGGTGAGAAAAATGTAACAGAAAGGAGAATCCCAAACTCATTTGATGTGCTGCTTCGTCAAAGGTTTCAGTGCTCCAGAAATAGTGGCCAATATTGTTGAAATTGCAAAATATTTCTGTAAAAATTACTTTGCAGCAATTGTTCTGAAGAAATGGGAGAGCCAAGCTATCTCTCTTATGTGAAACGTAAAGAAACTCAGGGTGGACTGGTTTGTGCACTAAAAAAAATTTTGCCTAATCTATTGATTTGTGAATAAAATTGTGAAAAAAGAAAAAAAATTGTGAACCATTGTCATCAAGTTTTCAGTGTGTGGTAAGACAAATGTAGAACATGTGGATGACTATCCTGAAGTTTATTTCCTTAGCTTTGAACAAAGTGAAAGGAAACATCCCTTTTACTGCTGATGCTACTGGTCTTAACAGAAAGGTAAGAAAGTCCTCTAAATCAGGGGTGTCCAACACGAGGCCCGGGGGCCGCATGTGGTCCAGGACAAGGGTGGATGCGGCCCTCCTGCAAAGCTGGCCACCACTATTGGAAAAACTGGCTTTGTGGCAGCAGCCATTTTCAAATTTTGCGTGCTTCTCTGTGCGCTGCCCTGGGCGGCTGCCACAAAACTGATCTGGGCTGCCTGGCAGCTCCCCCTACCTGCCTCCTGGCACTCAGAGTGCTTCAGGCCCCTGCAGACCTTGCAGCGCTCGCATCCCCCAAAAGCAGCCGCAGCCTCAGCCTCTATCCCAGCTGCTGCCTGCTGCTCTTGAGATCTACTCAGAAGTAAGCCCCACTAAAGTCAATGAGGCTTACTCCCAAGTTGCAGTCTGAGAACCCAACGATGCATAGGATGGACTGTGATCCTCTCCAAACTTAACCTTGGAGATATGCTTCAACCCTAACCATATCTACTCAGAAGTAAGACCCATTGTACCCAGTGGGTGTTACTCCCAGGAAAGTGTGTTCAAGATTGCAGCATATCTCCAAGGTTAAGCTTGGAGAGGATCACAGCCCAGCCTATGCATCACGCCTCCTCAGAAGTAAGCCCCACTAAAGTCAATGAGGCTTACTACCAAGTTGCAGTCTGACAGCCCAATTCTACGCATGGGTACGCAGCAGAAAACGCCATGATAATCAATGAGACTTACTCCAAGGTTTTGCTTGGAGAGGATCGCTGCCCACCCTATGCATCATGCCTACTTAGAAATAAGCACCATTAAAATCACTGACACTTACTCCAAGGTTTAAAAATGTAGGACAAAATATAGGACATCCTACATTTTGTCCCACATTTTTTTTAAAAAGTTGTTAGTGTTTATGTGCGGCCCAAACCAACTTGTCTTCTTCCAATGCGGCCCAGAGAAGCTAAAAGGGTGGACACCCCTGCTCTAAATATTCATGATTACTCTATTGAACTGGAGAGGGTTGTAAACCTTCCAATGCTGTCACAACTGTTTCAAACTGCCTTGCTAATTATAATTCTGATATAACTGAAAATCTCAAAGTTCTTTCAAAATTTAGTTTAATATAACATTTAAAAAAAATAATACATTTTTCTGAATTGTGAAAAATAAACATTAAGGTTCAAATGGCAAAACTGGCACTTGGTTAAAAAAAAAATCACATAATTTACATTAAATTACAGTGGTACCTCACGTAACAAATTTAATTCATTCCAGAGGCTTAGGGTGCAATCCAGAATAACTATGTGGAGTCCTTGCTCCGGTGTAAGAACAATTTGCTCTGGATTGCAATATGAATTTCCCACAGGCTTTCACTAGGTAGTGCAGTAACTACGGGTACACGTAATGTCTCTTACGTGCTCCCATAGTTACTCTGGATTGTAGGGATAGTTTGCTACGTGACACGTTCTTTATGTGAAGCAGATTTTCCCATAGGAAATCATGAAAACTCAGACAATTGGTTCCACAACCCCAAAAATATTCATTTAAAAATATTAACTGTATGTAAAAATGATGACAAAATACTGGAATTGAATTCAAAACATGCATTCAATGTGCATGACTCTATGAAGTCTACTAAGGCTGCAATCCTAAAGACACTTTCCTGGGAGTAAGCCCCATTTAATACGTTTAGGAGGCTGCAATTCAAGACACTTTCAAAGTGTCTCCCCACTTTCTCCTTCTCTCCATCCTGAGCCTCTCTCCCCTGCTCCCTTCTGGCTAGCCCTGAGCTGCTTCCCTCTTCTCCACTGCTGTTCTCTCCCTCTGCCCAGCGGATGCTTGGCCACAGGAGGAACAGTGCGGAAGTGTTGCTTTCGCTATGTGCAGGCGCACTAGGCAGCCCTGACACTTTTTAAAGGGCTGCGGGCCAGCATGTCTGCCCAAACTGCCAACAAGTGTGTTCGTTACGTGAAGCAGAATCCTAGATAAATTTTTGTTATGTAAAACATACTTTCTGTGAGGCATTTGTTACGTGAGGTGCCACTGTACATTAATCTGTCCTGGTAGAAACACTTTATATCACATAAACTAGACATACAGAACAAAATGAGGCATGCCGGAAAACTTTGGGCAATAAAAAAAGGGCACAAGGTACTACACAAGTAAGCTTATATCTTGTTCCTAGTTGCTTCAATATTTTCAATCTATGATATAATTTTGAAAACTAGAATAGGCCTTAAAAATAAAATATTTATTATTGCCCTTTAAGTGTTTTATATTTAAAAAACTCTTAAAAATAAAAGAGAAAAGTATGAGATCCACAAATACACTAACCACAAAATTCTGTTTTATGTAGTCCGAGTGTGAATAAAGAACTACAGTTGAGATTTCTAATAACTCTATAGTACTATACATGGGTTCTCTTCCACTCCAAAGCTCTTTATAAAGATTCAACAATATCTTATTCATAACCTATTTCAAAGCCAGTGATGGTGAACAGAAATATATAGTTTCTTTCTGCAATCCAACTGCTCCAATAACTTGATTTACTGGAATGCTTAGTCAAGCAGTGTATAACAATTCAAAGACCTCTTTTCAAAGATGTTACACAGTACGAGCAGCCTCAGGTTTCCTAATAAAGTCAGCAAAGTAAATAACACTCTTAGTTACAACAGGTGAATTTAGGGCATCTGAATAGACCTACTGTTGGCATTTAGGGAAACCTAAGCGTATCCTTACGAAACAAAACCCAAGGGTATTGGAGAACAGCATCTATTTTATTCCTATGTTGCCAAAAGACTACAAAGAAACATGTGAATGGCAGTTTAATCTCCAAAAAGGACATTATGAACACTTAATATGATCAAACATTTAACATGGAAGAAGCTGCCATCTTGCATTGGCCCCCTGAGATGTCAGATATTCCCAACCATGTTCCGTCAGTGTACAGTGCAATACTTTACATTTCCCATTACCAGCCAATTCTTTCCTATTTTACCATGTTTACTATCACTGCTATTTCTTAGGATATCTGGATAATTATGATAAGCACAAGCATCAAAATTACTATTTGAAATCATGATTTGAAGCAAATCTGCAAGGTATATTTGTGAAAACCATACTGTAGGACAATCTAAAGTTCTCATAAATATGCATTGCAGATGTTCAGCAAAGAAACAGAGATTAAAGAAAATTTGAATGAAAGGAAACTCAGAGGGTAGGAATGGATAATAAGAACTGTGCATTAATTTTTGAACTTACCCCCAAATCCAGAGTAACTACGGGAGCACGTAAGAGGCTTTACGTGCACCCGTAGCTACTGCACCACCTAGTGAAAACCTATGGGAAATTCATACTGGAATCCAGAGTAAGTTATTCTTTCACCGGATAAAGGACTCCCCATAGTTACTCTGGATTTTGCCCTTAGTTTGTTAGAATGCAGCCTTGAGAAATTGACAATTATATATAATTATTAATAACAGTATCCTAATACAGTGGTGCCTCACATAACAAATTTAATCCGTTCCAGAGGCATGCTCATTATGTGAAATGCTCATTAGGAGAAGCAGAGTTTCCCATAGGGAATAATGGAAACTCAGATAATGGGTTCCAGACCCCCCAAATATTCATCCCCCCCAAAAAAATAGTGCCACGTACCTCTGGCTGCATCTGGACTGGGTGACTGGGGGAGGCTGGGCTGCCCTGGCCCCCCTCGTGGCACGTCCACTGCCTCCGGGGGGGTCAGCTAAGGCTAATGGAGGGTTTCAGAGATTTTCCCGGCTCTGTAATGGTCGCTCTACAACTTCTGCGGTTGCTCTATGGCATTATCTCTCCTCTGGAGTGGCCGCTGTAGGACTCCCATGGCCACTCTATGGCATTTTCTATCCTCCGGAGCTTCCATCCAGGAACTTGAGCGCGTAGACTTAAGTTGCGTAGAGTCAATATTCTATGGTGCATACATGGACTATTGACTCTATGCATCTTAAGCCCTAGAGCGGCTGTTACAGAGCCAGGAAAGCCTCCGAAACCCTCCATTAGCCTTAGCTGACTCCCCGGAGGCGGTGGACATGCCGCGAGGCGGGACAGGGCAGCCCAGTCTGCCCCAATCACCCACCCACTCAGATGCAGCCAGGGGTAAGTGTAGCCTCCCCCCGGCCCCCCCCCAAATTTCCTAAGAGTCTGCCCCCAACAAGAATGCTCGTTAAGTGGAGCAATCTCATTGGGTGAAGCAGAGTCTAAGGAAAATTTTACCTCGTTAAGTGGAACACTCGTTCAAGGAGGCACTTGTTCAGCGAGGTACCACTGCATAAAAGTTACATCTTCAACATGCTTATGGACAATTATATATAAATATTAATAACAATATCCTAATATAACAATTGATTCTTCAATTTACAATACAGAGAGTCTTTACATCTCATACAAATGTACAAGAGTGACTGAACACCAGAACTTGAACACAGCTTGAATTAGTTTAATATTTTTCAACAAGCATAGTCTATGAGGAATGCACATGGACACCAACTCACAGCAGGATATCTTGACACAGAAAATAAATAGCCTCCGTTTTGCAATCTTTCCCATTTTTCAGTGTTGATTCACTACACAGCCCTTGATGCTAAATAGACAGGGATGTGTGAACTGTCCAAAATCCCACATCTTTTTTCTTCGTTCACCACAACTAAGAGTTTGAAGTTTGAAGCTCTTTTTGGAAGGTCACTTATTGATTCTTGTGCCAGCCCTCCAATCCCAGAAGAAGAGGCAGCAAGTAGAATGCCCAGCTTGAAATATCTTTTCTCTTGGCCAAGATCAAGAAAAAATTCTGGCAACAGTCACTGCCACTACCAAGAAGAGACAAGTAGGCAGGGATGGGGAATATACCATGATCAGTATGCAAACTGAGACAGCTATTTCACTCTGTCTTACAGGAGAGCTGAAACTGACCTAAGCATAGAATCTTAATTTTAGCACTAACTGAGCACAATGTCCATACTTCCAGTACATGGGGCTTCCTACCACAGTGGCATGGGATAAAGTATAATTTTATTTACTTATTTGTCCTTGGGTTTCCCAAGACTTTTCTGGCAAGGTTGCACTGGGATAGAATTGGACCAAATGCTTGAACACTTGGATTTTAAAAAAATAAAGCATTCCTTTTGAATACAGGAATCCCAATGTCTTATAAAGTACTATGTCACTTCCCGTTTCACAGAGAAACTGGAAGTGTTTTTACACTGTTGAGAAACCCCATGGAAAGATGAACACAGCATCAGGAGGACCTTCCAGCGCCGAAGGGAACAAAATTCCCCTCGACTAAAGAGGGAACGTAAGTAAGGGGCTTTGAAGACCAGATATGTGGAGAAATAAAACCATGGACATGAGCGGACTGCAATTTATTCTGAAGACATGGTGTAAACTATTGCATCAAATGCTATAACCTCTCAAAATGTCCCCTTGAATACAAGAATGCTGCAACAAAACAATTTATTTTGAGAGTTCATTTTTCAATAATTTTTCTAATTTAAAAAACACAAACAAGTTCTGGCTGTTTCAAAATAAAGCAGGTTCCTTTGAATTATTTCACACTTCTGAATGAAAAATTTAAAAAATACAAACACCCTCAAATTACTCAAATTAAAATGACCTGCTATTTTGGCAAATCACATGAAACAAAACTCATATGCAACAACCCAAATGCAGTTTTATTCTTTATTTACAAAATGCCCCCCATCTAGAAAAAAACATGAGAAAGGTTATTCTTTGCAATAGGATCAATAAACCATCTACTTACAGCTTCTAGCTGATCCATGAGCTTGTATAAGAACTTGCGGCACTCTGGGTCTTTGCTCTCAACCTTCATACCTGTCTGCATGGCATACAGACGGCCTGTAAAAGACAATGCTCTATGAAGGTAACTGATGACTGCATAGTACGCCTCACTCTGTGGTATCTTCAAAGCAGAGATGAAAAACTTAATACTATCCCAACTTTTATATTCTATTAACATGTGAAAATACACACCTGGATTCAAGGTTTCATGTGCTCACGTTTGGCAGGGAGGGGGCAATTCAGTTTGAAACAAGATTATAAAACTAACAGAATTAACCCCTCCCTGCCCAACCCATCAATTAGCAAACTTTTGCAGTTCATGAACCTTCAATTCAATGGAAGGCCTGGGGCATGTCTCACTGTCAAGTTTTTAGCAGTAGTCGTGATCGAAGTACAGTGGCACCTCACGTAACAAATTTAATTCATTCCAGAGGCATGTTCTTTATGTGAAACATTCTTTACGTGAAGCGGATTTTCCCATAGGAAATAATGGAAACTCAGATGATTGGTTCCACAACCCCCAAAATATTCATATAAAAATATTAACTGGATGTAAAAATGATGACAGAACACTGGGATTGAATTCAAAACATGCATTCATTGTGCATGATCTTATGAAGTCTACTTAGGTTACAGTCCTAAAGACACTTTCCTGGGAGTAAGACCCATTTAACACAATGGGGCTTACTTCTGGGTAGACATGGTTAGGAGGCTGAATTCCAAGACACCTTCAAAGTGTCTCCCCACTTTCTCCTTCTCTCCATCCTGAGCCCCTCTCTCCTCTGCTCCCTTCTGGCTAGCCCTGAGCTGCTTCCCTCTTCTCCACTGCTCTTCTCTCTCTCTGCCCAGCAGATGCCTGGCAACAGGAGGAACAGCGCAGAAGTGTTGCTTTCACTATGGGCAGGTGTGCTAGGCAGCCCTGACGCTTTTTAAACAGGCTGCCAGCCAGCGCGTCTGCCCCAACTGCCTACAAATGTATTCTTTATGTGAAGCACTTTCTTTACATGAAGCAGAATCCTAGAGAAATTTTTGTTTGTTACGTGAAACATACTTTACGTGAGGCACTGTAAAATTAGGAAGGAGTGGTAGCCCTTCCAAGTAGACATGGCAGAGTTCTGGCATCATAGTAATGTAACTTCCTGTATGGTATCACTTCCCACCATAACATCACTTCCAGTTTGATTACATCACTTCTGGATGTGCGTGTCTGTGTCTTGGACGCTGTCATTTTCAGAAGGGGATCCTAGGCTGAAATGCTTGAGAACCACTGACTGCAAGATCTGCAAGAAAACTGGGATTCATTTCTGGCACCATTCTGTGTCTGTAGGTGTGAAGTTACCAACTTCTGCACTGGTCCTAATTAATTCCTTGAGCAATGGGATCACATCTGAAACTGTGTCAAATGACTTGCATATGCATGTTGAAAACTATGAGGTACAACAGAACATACTGTTCTCTGAATACAACAGCTTGTTTTACAAAGCAATTAACTGAAAAAGCCAGTTATATATTCTGCTATAACTAAAATGTTGCAATTGCAATGATGAAAGATGATGGAACAGAATAAAATTTCAAAATGCAACTAGATCCATTTTATCCTGCCCACCAGTTACACTTTGTCAGAGACTCACACGAGATCTGCACTGTCAAGAAGTCATTCGTTCATTGGCATCCTTCAGTCTCAAAAGATTGTGGTATCGTGCTCTGATTGGAGGTCCTGAAACAACATCTAGTGTGGCTAAAAAGGCCAATTCGAGAGTGGCAATCCCTTCCACACTGAGGACAAATAAATTCTGTCCCCTGCCCAGCCACAGGTTTCACTGCTTTCGGGTCTGTCTCTTTGCTTTAGCCTGCTGAACAAGTGTCTCTTCCAGTTGGAGAAGGCCATGCTGGGTCTTTTGCCTCCACGCTGAACTATCAAGGTTTCCCAGCTGTTGATGTCCATTTCCAAGGCCTTAAGATCCCTCTTGCAGATGTCCTGGTATCACAACTGTGGTCTCCCTCTAGGGCGCTTTCCCTGCGCTAATTCTCCATATAGGAGATCTTTTGGAATCCGACCGTCTGCCATTCTCACGACATGCCCAAGCCAGTGTAGATGCCGCTGTTTCAGAAGTGTGAACATGCTAGAGATTCCAGCAAGTTCCAAGACTGCGTCATCTGAGACTTTGTCACGCCAGGTGATGCCAAGAATACGTCAGAGACAGCGCATATGGAAGGTGTTCAGCTTTCTCTCCTGCCATGCATAAAGGGTCCAAGACTCACTGCAGTACAAGAGTGTGCTCAGGACGCAAGCTCTATAGACCTGGATCTTTGTATGTTCTGTCAGCTTCTTATTAAGCCATACTCTCTTTGTAAGCTTGGAGAACGTGGTAGCCTCTTTACCAATACGTTTATTCAGCTCAGTATCTAAGGAGAGAGTGTCAGAGATAGTTGAGCCAAGGTACACAAAGTCATAAACAACCTCCAGGTGATGTTCAGAGATTGTGATACAGGGAGGTGGATCCACACCCTGACCCATGACTTGTGTTTTCTTCAAGCTGATTGTTAGTCCAAAGTCTTGGCAGGCTTTGCTAAAACGGCCCGTAGGTTGTTGAAGGTCTTCGGCAGAGTGAGCAGTAACAGCAGCGCCATCGGTGAAGAGGAACTCCTGCAAGCATTTCAGCTGGACTTTGGACTTTGCTCTTAGTCTGGAAGGATTGTAGAGTTTTCCATCTGATCTGGTCCGGAGATAGATTCCCTCTGTTGCGTTTCCAAAAGCATGCTTCAGCATGACTGATCCCAAATAAAGTTGGTGCGAGGACGCAGCCCTGCTTCACTCCACTTCGGATGTGAAAGGAGTCTGATGTTAAGCCATCAAAAACTACAGTGCCCTTCATGTCCTCGTGAAAAGACCTGATGATGTTGAGAAGCTTAGGTGGGCATCCAATCTTGGGAAGGATTTTAAAAAGGCTGTCCCTACTCTCCAAATGAAAAGCCTTTGTAAGATCTATGAAGGCTATAGAGTGGCTGTCTTTGTTCCCTACATTTCTCTTGCAACTGTCGAAGGGAAAATACCATATCAGTGGTGGACCTGTTGGCTTGAAATCCACACTGTGATTTAGGATAGATCCTCTCTGCAAGCACCTGAAGCCTCTTCAGTATGACTTGGGCAAGCAGCTTCCCTACAACACTAAGACGAGAGATGCCACGGTAGTTGTTACAGTCACCCCTGTCGCCCTGTCAAGAAGTAGGTGCATTATCAAGTGATATATCACCCCAAAATGTCAGATCTCTGAAGTCCCCAACTTCTATCACTACCGCTGCACCTCTGAAATTAGGCAGCTATCCGACAGCCTGTGATTAGTAAAAAGGATCTCTAGATAACCAAGAGTTGCCTTATCATTATGTTTGAACTTAGATACATCTATAGCATTCCAACCCCACACTACAGTGTTCAATCAGTTGTGAGAGTACCTGTCAATTATTAAGCAGGTAAGAAATAAGACAGTGGTATTCACCCTGTCAATTATTAGGCACTACCACCAGCACCACACCACAGTAATGATTGTATGGTAAAGCTGTCAAGTTCCTGCACCCCACTGCCCCTGAAAGGCAGTGATTATTGCAAAAATTGATATTCACAAAAGTGGTACTTGCAAGAAGTAGTACTCTTTTTCCCCCTCCTGGAAAAGGCTTACATACTTATTTTGAAGATTAGTTTTTCCACCCTAAAAGCCTAGTGCACTGTAAGCATTGTAAAGACTAGATGCATTTATGTCAACAATGTTTAATGCTTAGTGACTCCAAATAATATGACAAGAGTATCATCTGAGGGCACAAGCTACAACTAGTCAGCTGCAACTTACGGTACATTCAGGTTACCAAAGGTACCAAAAGGGTAACAAAAGCACAGTACAAGAGAAACAGCAACTGAGGAAAAGCAGCTTCTTGCTTTCATTTCAGGCTTACTCCAGGAATTAACAAAGTGGAATGGCCAGTGGAGTTTTCTGTACTATTTAAACTGTTTTTTTCTCCTTTTCCCCTCTGGTGTCAACAGTGTATACTGTACTTGAATTTGTGCAATTCGGTTCTACGTAAGATGTCTTTTCACTGCTTGGATAAGGGCCACCTGCAAACTTGGGTATGTTGCCATGATTTCCACAACAGGAGGAAGTCTGGATATAAATGAAGTTTTAAATCTATAGAAAAAAGGTTGCTGTATACACCATTTTCACTAATCCACATGCTAAGCTTCAAGACAAATACGTAGGACGTGTTCTTAGCTATCAAACTATACATACGTCTCAGTAAAAAATAAACCCCAAAAATGGTAAATATGCAACAAGGACAACGTTGATATCAATCAAATTGCATTACAATCAAAAGACAGCTGAGAGTTTTTATATAAGGCAATTAATTTCTCATCCTGCTCCACCTTCTTTGGCCAACACATTCCTTTTATATTATGCACTTCTCAGAAAAAGTTTACTCTTTTAATAAGTCATACAATTCCTGGCATAGAGAACTGGCATTTCATTACTATCAGGTAATCTGCCAAAAGTAAAAACGATATGATACGTAATACCAGAGCATAACAGACCTTTCCGGTGCTGCCCTAGCAATTAAAAATACTGTTATTTTTAAGAATTCAGTGCAAGCAAGTTCTACTGCTCTGATCAGTCATGATGACAATAGAAAACTGATTCTTAATGAACTAGCAACCCCATGCACATTTCTCTTTTTTGCATGCCCATTTAATGCAGAAGTCTCTCACTTGTTACAGTTGAGAAGTAAGAAAACATAATTTAAGCATCTGCAACATCAAAGTATCAGAACAAACACTATTGTTTGTGGGATGAATGAACCCAAAGCATCCTTGTACCATCATGTTACAGGAATGAAACAATTAAAAATATGCCATGAGATCTGAAACTACCACCTGCTATATATAAGATACAAATGTCCAATCGTATTGGCTCTGCCTTTCCATTGGAATAATTCAGTGGCATGAAGAGGGGGGATTTGCTGCTTGGGTAACAGCCTATCCTCCATATCCAACCCAGGCTTTCGTGCTTCGCATGCAGCGTATGCAGCGCCGAGCATGATACCATAGTCTTTCAAGACTGATGGAGGCCTGCTATCTAAACTTATATCTACTTAAAACTTATCTATAAGGTATACTGTATTTTTCTCTTCATAAGACGCACTCCCACCTCCAAAGGGGGTGGAAATATCTCTACATTTTATGGAGCGAAGGGGCCAATCTGGAAGCACCTTCTGCAGCTGTCCTCTGCCCCCCTGGGCAGGGCAAGCCTATTGAAAAGCAAGGGCAAGCTGGGGAGGAGGGACAGAAGTTTCCCCACAGACAGCTCCCTTGAAGAAATGGGCCCAGAGGAATAGCAGAGGGAGGCAGGCATAAACATGGGGCACTGGTAGGAAGAGGGGAGGAGGAAGCAGCCTACGTGAGGTCCCTGCTACTGCATGCCTGTGAATCCTTCCCTGGGTTGGGAGGAGGCTTGCACCTGAGTAGACATGCACAGGTTCTGGTTCCTAGGGTTGCAGTTCAATGCATCTTTTCCAGGAGTGGAGGAGGCTTGCACCTGAGTAGACATGCACAGGATCTGGTCCCTAGTGCTGCAATCCTATGCATCCCTGTCTGCCTCCCTCCGCACTTACCTGCGTGCCTGGATCCCCCACCCCCCAAAAAAACACCCCCACCCTTCCCTATCTACCTAGTTCCCCTCACCCTTTCATACCTACCTGGATCTCCCTCCCTCAAACTTACCTGCCTGCCTGGACCATTTGCAATGAGATTTGTGCAAAATGTTGGTGTTTGGTCATGTGCAATGAGATTTGTGCAAAAGTCATAAATCACTGACACTAGTGATGATGAGTTCTTGGGGTTTCCAGAAAATTAGAAGAGTGCTTGAACCTTAAAGTCTTTCCTCTTTTGTTAATGACAATGATGGTGGTTCTTAATACCACTGTAGACTTTACATGGTTGAAATATTATTCTGCTGTATTTTATTAAATACATTAGTATAACATTTGGTTCAGAATTTTTTTTTATTGTTTTGCTCCTCTAAATTTTGGTGCGTCAAAAGGAGTGAAAAATATGGTAAATTTTAAGAAATACTAAAACTGCAAGAAAAAAATACACTGCCTCAGAGGGGATTATGGTAACTAATTTTGGGAGGGGGAAAGTGTACTGATATACCCAGCAGAGTTGAATCTGCTGCACCCTTTCACACCTAATTATACACCGTATTTGTTTTTGATTTCCTGAATTGTGGTTTGACATCTTTCAATTTCTTCAATATATCATGACCCAAGTTCTGCATACACTTCATTTGTAGTATGCCCCTGCTGAACCTTGTGGGACTTGTTCTGTGCAAATATGTATGGCATGAGTAATCAATTTCAGCACAGTTGTAAGCATTATTTACAGCATGATCTAGCATCAGTAGACGATATATCCTAGAATTATTCAAGACTGTTCCTCAAACCAAAAATCAAAGATTTGCATGAACTGAAGCATAGTTCTTAATAGTTCCCCACGTGTCCCTTGATTGCCTGTGTTTTCAATCAGATTATTTCACTTGGCAAGGATGGAGGAATATGAGGAAAGCAAGAAGAGTCAGAACAGATGTCTACAAAGGCTTTAATCTCATTTTGCTAGAGCAGGTGTCCAAACTTTCAAACTTTAGGGTTAAAGGACCTTTAACAATTGTGTACAGGAGGGTGTTTCAGCAGGTGCAGCTTGTCATTGCACAGATTACAAGTTGCACCTGCTAGAGTTGTCTCCTCTACACAATTGTTAAAGGTCCTAAAGCCCTAACATTAAAAGTCTGGACATCCCTGTGCAATAAGCTTGGCAAGCTTCATGATTCCTGAACCAAATCCCTCAAGTTCTATATTCTGCAACATTTCAAATACATTTTCAATAGTAAATTTTGCTGCTTTAGTAATCAAATAGGAATGCTATCATATCTTAAAATTTCATCTTTCAGCAAGGAGTAGTCTATTGAGCTTATAAGGAAATTGTAATGTCAAAAGGCTGAGGCTGTTATTCCAGAGGTTGTGAGACAGCATTATGAGTAACAGGAAAGAATGACTGGAGGAAGTATTGACCTGTGTTTTGCCAATATGCTGGAGGAAGAGCAACAACATATTATAGTATTAAGACTTAAGTATCAGCTAGTTCTAGAGAGAAGATGGGAACAAAAAAATCACCAGATCCAAAGTGGCTCCAAAACTGTGGGTTGCTGAAGTGTGGTGGAAAGATCAGATAATTGCTTCAAGGCCTATGGCTATTTTTAAAAAATCTGACTCTGTAGCTGCTGTTACCTTGCAAGCAGCTAATCTGCTGCAGTCTCCAAACATGTGCAAATAGAGAGAGATAAATTTGTTTTTTCCAGTTATTAATAAATTCTTATTAAAAATATTTCCAGATTTTAAAAAGATCTGGTAAACCTAGGTGAGACCCAGTTTAATGATATAAAGGTTTGGTCTCAGTACTAAGCAGTTCGGAAATCACTGTGATGAATTAGTGGACATGACTTATTTCAAGAACACACAGTAGCAGATAACATGATCATGCCTTGCTGTCCTATGCCTAATAAGCAAACAATTTAGATTGTGGCAAAGAGCAGATAGGGAACAGTAGCCTACTGTGAAGCATTAGGAACAAAAGTATGCAACAGACAAAAGTGGCTGGAGACACACAAGAATAGCATAACAAGATTAAGAAGGGAAGAGAGCAATGAGGCCATAGCCCTGACAGACAGACAAGATTCCACTCTGTATTTACATAATGGCCACACCCCAAACATGGCCAAATCACTGATACAGATCAGTTTTACTCACCAACACCTACTGAGAAAGCAGATAGCTACTCTGCTTTGGCTACAATTTTAGGAGAACTGAAAAGGCTCTGCATTTTCCACATAAAACTCAGAACATAAAAAGAGGTTTGCTGAATCAGGGCAAAAGCCCACCTGGTCCAGGTTCCTGTATTTCCCAGGGGCCCACTGGATACTTCAGGCAGAACAAAAAACAAGAGGCCTGCATTCTGGTGCCTTCACCAAATAATGTAGCAAGGAGTTCCACAGATTCACTATCTCTAGGATTTATAGTAATAGGATTAGTATTTAAGATGGAAATATAGTGGTGCCTCACGTAACAAACACTTCACGTAAAGTATGTTCCATGTAACAACTCTAAATTTCCAAAGAATAACATGATTCACGTAACACATTTGCTTCACATAACAAACCCTTCTGGCGTCTAATGGGCATGCGCACTATGCAGCCCTGATGCTCAAGGAGACTGTTTAAAAGGCTGCCGGCCAGCACTGCTGCCTCTAACTGATCCCAACGGGGGCAGCTGCCCCTAACTGCCCTTACTGGCTACCTTAAACCTCCAGCAGCAGCCTTGGTAAGCCTCCCAGGAAAGTGTCTTTGATTGCAGACTCCTAAACATGTCTACCCAGAAGTAAGCCCCACTGTGTTCAATGGGGTTTACTCCCAAGAATGTGTCTTTGATTGCAGCCTCCTAACCATGTCTACCAAGAAGTAAGCCCCACTGTGTTCAATAGGACTTACTCCTAGGAAAGTGTCTTTAGGATTGCAGCCTAAGCAGACTCCAATTTCAGTGTTTTGTCATCATTTTTACATACAGTTAACATTTTTATATGAACATTTTTTGGGTTGTGGAACCAATCATCTTAGTTTCCATTATTTCCTATAGGGAAATCTGCTTCACGTAAAGAACGTTTTAAGTAACAACCATGCCTTTGGAACAAATTAAATTATGTATGTATATAGTACTATATAGTGCTATATGTATATAGGATACAGTAATAGGATTTATAGCCTGGCTTTCCCATGCCAACATGCCCAAGGCGGCTCACAAAGCTTTAGTTCCTTCCTTTCTTCCTCCTGTCCTCCAACATCCCTGCAAGGTAGGTGAGTCCAAGTGTGAGCGACTGGCCACAAGTCATACAAAGAAGCTTATGGCTGGGGGAGGATTTGAACCTGTATTTTCCATATGTCAGTCTAGCTCCCTAACCACAACACCATCCTGGCTCTTCCAGTCCAGCTATCTGTATACCCCAGTGAACCACCCCAGGCCTCAAGTGGCACACAAGACAACCAGAGGCCTGCGTTCTGGTGCCGTCACCAAATCCTGTGGCAAGGAGTTCCACAGATTATTCACAAAGGAACAGTCCCATTGGTTCAGGCCCATGAAGTCCTCCAGCCTCCTGTGTCTCTGAGCGGCCTCAGGAAGCAGCACAAGAGAGACCCTCACTCCAATGCAGTCTCACAACAGCCCTGCAAGGTTGGCCAGCATGGTTTGGCTTCTTGTTGGGAAATGGGCTCTGCCTGTGAACAAGCCGGTAGGATGAAGACCCTCCTTGCAGGACAGCCCTTCTCCTCCTTTCCCCCCTCCCCCTTGGAATGCGGGGGAGGGGGGAAAGAGGGTTGGAACGTTTGGGGAGCGGACCCGCCCCTGCCTCGCGCTCACAAAATTCGAAGTGGGCGTGGCCCAGAAGACCGTTAACGCCTCTCTCAACACCCTTGTTCCTCCCCCCACAGAATGCGCGGAGGGAGGAGAAAGAGCAGAATTAACGCGCATGCGCCCTGACGGTTGGAACGTTGAGGTGAGAGAAGCCTCTCCACCGACCCCTCCCAGTCCCTCGCGCTCGGTTTAAAGTTCGAAGTGGGCGTGGCCCGGCGGACCGTTAACGCCCCTCAGTCACAGTGCTCACTCACAGTAATAGGCCACTACGGGCTGCCGCTTGTCCAGCTCCTGCGCGGTCCTCAGGTAGTGCTGAATGGGCTTCAGCTGCGGGGGCAGCGGAGGGAGAGGCGTCGCCGCCGCCATGACACTAGAGGCTGGTTGGAACAGACGAACCGGCAGCGGGCGTTACCGCAACCCTTTTGATCCAACAGCCCTACCGTCTCATCAGGTGGCTTCCGGTTCCGGCGAGGGCACTACAGAGGGTGTGAGGCCGCGCATGCGCACTGGGGCCCGGCAGGACCAGGCAGGCGACGCAGGTGCAGCGCCATCTAGTGCTCCGGAGAGGGAACGGCGCTGAGCCTCCCTGTGGCTTCACCTGGGAGACTTCAAGACCCTCTTCCTGCAAGACCCTCCATGTTCACTCCTGGACCACACACATGAGAGATAGGACACATGCCATTCACATGAAAATTACATACAGTCCACATGCCATTTACATGTCATTAACATGTTTGCATGCCATTTACATGCCACGTGAAATATACATGTCATTTAAATGCAACCCACATGTCATGCACATGTAATTTACATGATTTTCACTTGCTGTTCATATGCCCTTCACATGCAATTAACACGCCATGCACCTTTGCATCATTTACTTGCCATTCACATGTCATTTACATGCTATTTCACATGCCACATGCAGTTTACATGCCATTCCTACATCATTCATAAACCATTGATGCACATGCCACTCACATGCAATTCACATGTAATATGCTATTACATGAAATTTACATGACATCCACATGCTCTGTCCACAAGACACACCCACATGTTCACATGTTTAACATGCCATTCACATGCAATTCCCCATCATTCACATTATTTAAATGCCATTTGCATACTATTCACTTATAATTTACATGCCGTTCACATCAGTGGTGGGCTCCAGCAGGTTCGCACCTACTCTATAGAACTGGTTGTTAACGAGAGACAGGACATATAAAGTTTAAAAATAGCCATTTAAAAGTGGCTGCCAGATGGGCATAGAATTATTATTAACTAGCAAAAAGCGTACCCGCGTTGCGGGAGTAACATTTCCCCATACAACATCCCCCCACGGCCCATCAACACCCCATGCACATCAACACCTCATGTGCAACTTCCCCCCCATGTGCAACTTCCCTCCATGTGCATCATCCCCCATGCACATCATCCCCCGATGTGCCTGAACTCCTCATATGCAACAGCACCCATCTGCATCATTCCCCCATGTGCAACTTTCTCATATGCAAGTCACGCATCTGCATCCCCCATGTGCAACTTCCCCCATGCGCAACTTCCCATGTGCAACCCCCCCATGCGCAACTTCCCCCCGTGCGCAACTTCCCCCTGTGCGCAGCATCCTCTCCAGCACAACCTGTTCTTCCGAACAACATCCCCCCCAGTGCACCAGGCACCAAGCACCAAATTGGCTGGATGTTGGTCAGTCCTCCATGTTAAGTATAGGACAAAAACACGTTGCCCTCTTTTCAGCCCCTGAAGGGTTAAATTTCTCCAGATGGTTCTTGGTGGGTGTTCAGGTGACAGAAGGAACTCCCAGAATTCCATGCTTCAGGCCCAGCAGTTGGGGCGAAATGTTGCTGAGTCAGCAATTCTCAATGCAAAGTATCGGGAGGAAAACACGTTGCACCCCTTTTCACCCCCTTCCGGTTGGAATTTCCGAAAACCGGTTCTTAGTGCACCCCTCCCTCACAGAAGGAACACCCACCCCAAATTTCACGCTTTTATAGGGTTGGCGGTTTTGGCAGTGCTTGAGTGAGTCAGTCAGTCAGTCAATGACTTTTCTCTTTTATATATATATAGACTAGCACAACATACCAGTGTTGTGGAAGTAAAATGCCCCCTTGCGCCATCCCCCCATTGCGCGTCATCCCCCCATTGTGCGTCATCCCTCCCATGTGAATCAAATCCCCATGCACAACGTCCCCCCATGCGCAACATCCTCCATGCGCAACAACCCCTCATGTGCATCATCCCCCATGTGCATCACCCCTCATGCACAACAACTCCTCGTGCGCATCATCCCCCATGCACAACAACTCCTCATGCGCATCATCCCCCATGCACATCAACCCCTATTGTTGCGCAAGTCCCCCCATGCATATCCTCCCTCCCAAGGCACCCCCACTTTTCACCCCCTTAAGGGTGAAATTTCTCAACATCAGTTCTTGGTGGGTGTTGATGTCACATCAGGAACACCCTCCCCAAATTTCATGCTTCTCAGTCTGGGGGTTGGGGCACAGCATCCCTCAGTCAGGGATTCTTCAATGGAAAGTATAGGGAGGAAAATGTGTTGTGTCCCTTTTCCCCTCCTTGCTGGTTGGAATGTCTGAAAACTGGTTCTTAGTGGGTACCTCTGTCATGGAAGGAACACCAACCCCAAATTTCACACTTCTAGGCCCAGTGAATCAGATATTAATGAAGTATATTTTATTAATTTCTTTACTTCTATGTTTTTTGTCTAGTAGGTAGCAATGTTGTTTTTTGGTCTTGGGTGTTAATAAGTTTGGGAAGCACTGGCACTGTAACTTGACATGTTTATTTCTTGTTGCAATGTCAAAACACTGTGTTTTTAATCTAAAGTAGAAAAAAGCTGCATGAGTAGGTTTGTGGACCATTCAGGATTGTCTTGACACTGATTTTCAGTACTTGCTGGAAGCAATTCTGGAGATGATATCAGAGCCATCAGCAATTGCCACTATTCAATCATTCTAGGAATAGTGATCTAGGTCTCCAAACCTTCATCTTCAGGGCTCCTGGACCTTTAACCAAAGTGCAGAGAAAGAAATTTCAGCTGGTGTTGCTTTCATCTCACAGATCACAAGCTGCACCTGCTGAAATTCCCTTCTCTATACAATTGTTAAAGGTCAAGGAGCCCTTAAGTGGAAAGTTTGGAGACCCCTTTCTAGGAAACCAAATTTATAGGAATAGCTTGTCAATGTTTGCAACTCTATACCTGTGGCTAAAGCAGTTGAGGTAGGAGGAGGGCAGGATTCATATGTGTTTAAAGGATTATGCAAAACTGAAATGTGTACAGCCTTCCACATTATTAAAATACTATGGGAACATGGAAAAATACTATGGCAAGGAGAGGGTCAGTTGTTAATTCAGAGTCAATAGGTTCCTGTTCCCTGTAGAATTTGTATTCAGAGTCTATAGGTTCCTGTTCCCTGTAGAATTTGTATAGGAACTTTCCCTACTTCCTTTAATTCTTTACTCCTTACTAGTTTGCAAGCCATGTGTGTTTCAAAGGAAAAGGAGAAAAATGTCTTGCCAAGGTTAAGAACATAATATTCAGCTGCTTGCCATACATTTCATTGCTAAATAAATTGCTGATGTAATCCAAGTTTATTATGTTTTGATTTTTGCAGCATCATTTTCTTGGATTTTACATAGAATGAAGCCATCCCAGAAGTGAGACTGAAGCCTCTAAAGCCATTCTAGGTGATGAGAGCAATGTGGAGGAAATACTTCCATGTTGCTCTTTCCACCCAGATTAGTTCTAAAGGCAAGGGGTGGGGCTTATATGGTGCATTATGGTGCCTGCAAAACTTACCTCCCACCACAACCACCACCCACCAAACACTATTGGACAGATCTCCTATATGTTCTCTTTGCTTGTATGTTCTATTGATGGGAATCAACAATTTTAATAGTATGTCTTCAGTGTACCTTTAATTGAACCACAACGCTGTGCACTGTGTGTACTAGCAGGCCTCCGTCAGTCTTGAAAGACTATGGTATCGTGCTCGGCGCTGCATACGCTGCATGGGAAGCACGAAAGCCTGGGTTGGATTGTTATGGAGGATAGGCTGTAACCCAAGCAGCAAATCCCCCCTCTCCATGCCACTGAATTAGTCCAATGGAAAGGCAGAGCCAATACAATTGGATCCAGCTGGCGTCGCAGAGCTGGGCTAAGGACAGGAGCTCACCCTGTCTTGTGGGGCTGACCTAGGAATTGAACCCTGGCCTGCTGGTTAACAGGCACAGTGTCTTAGCCACTTGCGCCACCCACAGCCCACTGTGTACTGTGTACTGTGCACTACACAGTAGCACTGTGTTCTCATAGTTTTTCATTGTGGTTAATGGGGAATTTTAACAGTAAGCTTACTTAGTGGAACTTGCCAATTAATCTACATAAATGCCTTGGCATTTGTGTGAAGGTGTCATCATCTTCTGGCCAACATTCCCTATCAATCAAGTAGGCTGAGGAAAGGGACCTGTCAACATTCCAATGGTCAACTGTCAACAACCCAGCTGCCATTGAAAATATGGGAAGATGAGGTGCTAGAGAAAGGAATGGTTTTTTGTTGTTTTTTACTGATGAATGGGTTAGTCTATTGTTTGTTCCTCTGCAGCTGCAGACTGTTAGGTAACAATCCTATTAGTTCAAAGGAATTGAGCCCAATATGCACAGGAATAAAGCCCAGCATTTTTGTTTTTGACACACTGGTCAAATGGCATTTAAATTTCCAAGAAATACATATCACGAATATCCAGCCTTCCTCTGTTGTTTGCCCCTTTAGAATCTGGTATGCCATTCACGATATCAGCTTATGGACGTTTCATTTATCTTCCCCTTCATGGCAGGTAGCAGTGAGAAATGCTGTCTTCTGATTTTGAATAACTTGGTTAGCCTTCCTAAAGCTAAGGCATCCTGGTATCTTGTATCCTGGTATATTTAGCTTTTCTAAATGATGCTTACAGGAGCAATACTGCTTATGAATACTAGAGTGTTGAAGAGAGATGATGAGATGGCAAAAATGCAAACAACATTTTTGGAGATCGTGTTTGAGAGCAGAGGCTGATTTTAGAGTTCTCTGCATTTTCATGGAGGAGTGTATGGCTGCAATCCAGAGCAAATTCAGCCTGCTCTGACCTAACTGCACTCTCCTAACTAGTCTGTATCCAGAGCAGAAAGTTATGCTGAATCCAGAGAGTCAGGAAGCCTGGGCTGCCCTAACTGCTCCAGAGCATGCTAAGTAATTGACACAAGGGGAAGACTTGCTCCTGAGGAGACACCCCTTAGATCACACTGAACAAGGAACAGCTGTGGTGCCTACAGTGGTGACATGACTCTGCACATCACCTGGTGCGGAAGTCTGTGCGTCATCCCTGGGATGCGTGCCCCCCCCCCCACCTGGACTGCACAGTCACCAAAGTTGGCGCCTGCGCAGTTGTTTCTGAAGCCAACTGGCTTCAGAAAGAGTACTGCGCAGGCACCATCTCTGACACCTGCGCAGTACTTTTCTGAAGCCTTTTGGCTTCGGGGGAGACTGTGCAGGCGTCAGAGTTGGTGCCTGTGCAGTACTCTTTCTGAAGCCATTCGGCTGCTGCTCCGCCTCCTGAGGGAGGCCGAATGGCTGTGCAGAGGCGCGGACTTTCTCTGCTCTAAGGAAGTCTCCTCTGAAGCTGTTCGGCATGCTCAGTGTGTTTCTGCGCAGTGCATCTCAGATGGCCGTTCAGGCCAGCTCCTCAGACAAGTGTCAGCTTCTGGCTGATTCTCTGCCTTGGAGCAGGCCTGAATGGGGGTGCTGATGCCCGGGGCCTGCCAAAGGACAGTCAAACTCCTCCGGCACATCACCCCATACGGAGCGCATCCCCAATGCAGCCCACACCAGCCGCACCAGTCTGGTGACGCCACTGGGTGCCTGCCTTATAAGGAGACCCTGATGAGATGCCAGTACATTCTACAGTGAATACAAGGGGCTTCTTGGAGTGGCCTGCTGTATCCTGAGGTTTGTGGGCAGCCGTAGTTTGTTCCATATCCTGAGGTTGAGAGGCAGGGGTTGCACCTAGGATGGCCAAGAACTCAGATTTTTGGTCAACACTGCCATTCTTACTCAGGCCTTATCATAGACCCCTATGGGTCTTCTCATTACTATACCTGCTCCTGAGGTGGTATAACTCTGTGGGCTGGAAGAGGGCATTTCTGCCTTGGAAACAGGCTCTGGATACAGAGTAACTGCTCTGCCCTAGGCAATGCTAAACATGCCCTCAACTTGCCTCTCCTGAGCTCCTTAGGCTGCCCCAGTTAGGGCAGAGCAGGTCCACCTCTCTTAGGGCACCCTATCTTGCCTTGCTCTGCCCTAAGCCTCCTTCAGAGTAACTGGGCTGGTGCATCTTGCAGTTGCTCCAACCTAGTGTTAGATAGGGCAACCCAAGGGCTCTTATGTGGAAAGATTAGTTGCTCTGGATTGGGCTGTATGAGTGTTTAACAGCTGTGCAACATGCAGAAATTCCATTGGTGAACCCTTTATGTGCCATCATTGCCAAACCTTTCCCTGTTGGACTTGTACATGTCATGGATCTATTGGAAACTCGGCCAGAAGGTGATTTGAAGTGAGTTTGAGTTTGAAGGTGATTGTCCTTCAAAACAAAGTGCAGTTGGAATTGAATTGGTGAACAGCATTGGAATTTCATAACTTTTGTCCTTTTTGGGCAGAGCTCTGTGCCCCTGTGAATGCACACAAGCTGTTCCTCATGAAACATTCACATGCACAGAAATCACTGTTAGAATCACTGTTCACTGTCTCATTTTAACTTAATATGTTTGTATGTATGGGTACTCACACACCATACACACACACACACACACACACACAAACTACCATCTTGGTATGCATAAAAAGTGTTTATTGTACCTGAGATTTAACATTAAATTTTAAATAAACAGCTTATATAGCAACAATGAATACTTGATAAAATAATAATACATTACACATTTAGCAACTGAACAAAAGATTAAACAATTTAAAGTAGGGTTGCCAGTTGTCCGTTAGGTAACAGCCTGAGTTGTAGGAATGACCTGGTAAAACTTTTGGGACATAAAGATAAGTTCCTGCCTTAATCTACTAAAGTCTGCTGATCAAGCTGGTGTTAAAAATGCAGGAACATATAAAAACGTTGGCAAACCCAATTTACAGCAGTATTTTTCATAGATAGGATTTGGAAGGCTATCAAAAAATGTTACATATGGCCATGTAGAAAAATAAAACATTAACTGTATTAGAAATTAGGATCACAAATACATATTTTGGGTCACATAGGAAACAGGGCCCTGCAATTCTCAATCACTGATTACTAAAGTGGAACTGGCTTTATTGCTAATTAATATATTTCCAGTGCAGAGTGACCAGATATCATAACCATAGAAGAAGACAAGGCCCCTCCAAATGAAGGACACCCAAGAAACATGTAGGACACAACAAAAGCTAAAAACACTCGTATATATTCCTTTCAATATAATTAAAACACTATATTGGTTAATTAAAACACTATTTTGCTTATTATTAAATTTAAAACTATTACATATCATTTATTGCATGTAAGGCGCAAACTTGATCCTTCCTTGTGTCGATGCAAGTCCCTTGCGTTGACAAGGGTGTAGCAAAAGTGCCGTAAAGGAGCACTTTTGCACCGCCCAGGGAAGGATTAGGTTGAGGAATCAAGCCTCCCCTTCACATTCAAGGCAGCAAACTTTCTAAGTTGCACTGGATCCAGCACAGGGACATCCGCCTGCCTGTTCCAAGTTAAGATTGTGCTGCCACACAAGTTAAGATTGTGCTGCCAGTGTATTAATTACAAGAAGGCTATGCATTGCCTGCTTGCAAGGAAAAGGAGGACAATGAAGATGTTTTTCCAGGATACAAGGCTAAAAAGAGAACATGTCCTGGAAAAAGAGGACATAGGATCACTCTTCCAGTATGGATTGTCAAATGCCTGGTGGGGCTATCATTTGAAGTGAATACATCACTTCAAAAATATGTTCAAATTCCAGTTTCCTACTCATCTAACAGTGTTATCTTACTCATATCTAATCAGAAGTAAATCCTACTGAATTCAATAGAACTTACTCTCTGTTGTGTTAATTGGATTGCAGATTAGAAGCCCACAAGGTTTCAACTTCTTTGAAACCTAATCTATTGCATGGGGCTGAACTGGCCACTGAACCACTTGGGTGAAGGATGCCTTGCAGCTATTTATCTCCGTGGCTTGCTATTTTTCCTAGCGTTTGGAAAAGTTAGTTTTCAAGCATCTGTTCTCAAAGATATTTCCTCAGCAGGCATCCATCAGTCTTGAAAGACTATGGTATTGTGCTCGGTACTGCATATGCTGCATGCAAAGCATGAAGGCCTGGGTTAGATTGATATGGAGGATAGGCTGTTACCCAAGCAGCAAATCCCCCCTCTCCACACGACTGAAATAGTCCAATGGAAAGGCAGAGCAGATATGATTGGTTCCAGCTCCATCAAAGAGCTAGGCTAAGGACAGGAGCTCACCCTGTCTTGTGGGGACTGACCCGGGTTTCGAATCCTGGCCTGCTGGTTAACAGGCACAGTGTCTTAAGCACTTGCGCCGCCCACAGCCTTTATTTCCTCATCTTTTAAAATTATGTTCATGGTATTGTGAAAAGGGCCAACATTACACTACTGACATGGAAAGGAATTTGATATTCTAACGTAGCTTTCTCCCTTGCCTTCCCTGGCAATCAACCAACCAAAATATTTTTGATTGATAATATTAAGTCCCTTATCTGTTTCTCTTTGTGTGTACATACTCACACAATAAATATACAATTTATTTACATAATTAATAAACACATTAACCATTTGTGGCACATAGTCCTGAGATTGTACCTCTTTTATTTGACATCTAGCATTCCTGGCAAATTTTGCAAAATTTCTGCAAAAAGTTTGAGCCTATTCAACTCAGGCTGCAATCCTATACATACTTTCCCGGGAGTAGCCCCCACTGAATACAATAGGACTTACTTCTGAATAGACAGTTTTAGGATTGCAGAGTGATACTCTTCCCAGATAATAACAGTGTATCCATTGTTATTAAGATTGCAATCCTAAAGACATTTTACGGGAGTAAGAGCACAATCCTAACCTTGTCTACTCAAAAGTAAGTCCTATTGTTTTCAAGGGTCTTACTCCCAGGAAAGTGTCTTTAGGATTGCAGCCTAAGAACCACTGAACAGAATGGGGCTTACTTTTGAGTAGACATGGTTAGGATTGTACTATAAGTTTGTTTATGCACATAATATCACATAAGGGAATGTCACAGGCTATTATAAGAAGTATTATTATTGATCAACAATGCAACTTTATACATAGCTATGAACGTCTCTTTAAAATTAACTGTTTTATCATAGCAGTGTGACAGCTTGGATTTTATATTTTATCTAAAATCTAGATTTTATCACATTTACATTGTCTTCTGATTTTTGCAGTGTGATACTAAACATCTATTCAGAATGAAGTCTCATTGAGCTTAATAGACCCTTATTGTATTTAATTGATCAACAGCCAAACGTAGGCACTTTTCACTGCATGATTGCCACTTAAATTCAAGTGTTTTTCGGAACATATGCTGTGATCCTGAACTGTCAAGTTCCATTGAACTCTCTAACTCTGGGTGTTACAATCATAAAAAAATCAGAAATTGGAATTTCATACAGAAATACACAAAAGCCCCACCAGGCTTAAAGAAAATAATTTATATACTAACTCAATTGTATAAAAATGCATGATGATGAACAAATAGCAAGTGTTCACTGTAATAAACAATTTATTAACTGGTCAAGAGGGGCAGCCTTCTACACAAGATCTCAAAAATCTCTGCAATACACAACAGAATTGTAATCACTGTGAATGTATACATAGCAAAAAGAAATATAGTCTTTTCAAAATGTTCTGGTACCAAGCATCTGGTAATATTAAACTTTTTATCAAGGGCAACCGCGTCACACTGATAGAGGGGGTTCACCTGGAAACCAAAGAGCTGACTCTGGAGCCAAAAAGCCACAACCTCAAGGATGATCCTTAACAGAACAGAGAGAATATAAAAAACGGTGTAGGCAGGCCTTGGAAGGATATCTTCCTGAGCGATGTTTTTACATGCAGCATAAAGATGGAAAATGGCTCCGGGTACCAGTACGGTCACTAGCTGTAAAGCCCAGAATACCTAAAGTGCAGCAGAAACTTGGCTGTCAGTGAATTTGCAACTGTTCTGCACTAACTGATAAGCAATATCCATCTGAGCATTTTGAAACTTTTTCAATTTATTGTAGAGTATCTTAGAATAGCATTAGTTATAAAAAGTTACTAAGCTTTATTTACAACAAAATTATTTAGCTAGGATCTGAACTTACCACTGGGCTTGTGGAAGCTCCTTCCCTAAGTGGAAGGGGTCCTTACATGAGCGTAACTCTCCTTCTGTGAACAGAAGAAGATTCCACAAGTAAGGAATCCTTGCTTCATAGTAAAGGAAACTGGGTGCATGATGTATTCATAAAATTAGTACCTTTGTATATGTATTCATATTAGTACCTGTACTACTGTTTACTACAACTCATGATAGTGGAACTGCTATGGATGTTTGTAAATGCAAAGACATCTGGGATTTCTGTAACATTACAGGTAGGTAAAGGACCAGTAAGAATCCTAATAGATTTTCAATATAAATCATGGCCTGTCACCAGGGTTTTTCAAATTCTTCACCTATTTTTTAAATTTATTTTATTTTGGGGGGAAGGGTGGGGTGGGGGTGGTAGGGTGAGATTTCAAACATCTCCAGATAACGTGCAATGATGTCAAAGGTTGTACTGACCAAGTGAAAAATATAGCAACTTTCTAACAAATATGTCTAATTTGTTTAAGTTGTGCATTGTAGGAAAAGCCAGTGCTGACCTGACATAAATAAGATTATACTTCATATATATGTTTGCTCATAGAATCCAAAAGAGGTTTATGTGAAATGTGACTGAGCCCTCCCCGCAAAAAAAGTGGCCAGTACTTGGGTAAAGAGGCAAATGTATTCATAAGAAAACAATCCACTGTATTTTATATTTTATTTAAGCCTTTTATTGTCAAATGTTAAACAAAAATCTGTTTTTGCAAGGAAACTAACAATGCTGCCCATTTTATGATTTCCTGTACACACTAAATTGATTTTCTATATATTGTTCTATATATTGTGAAAAATGTACTAAGGATATAATCCTAATTTAGGCTAGCACAACTCATTGTTCTTCTTGTTCTCATGGCCTGTTCACCCCAGGAGTGCTTTTTTGACTTTTGTGACAGCATTTCTGTGACACCCGCAGGTCAGCACAGGATTTATGCCCCGGCTTAGGGCGGCCTAATTGGAGGTTAGGATTGCAACCTAAGATGGTAACCTCCTGGGCTGCATCACTTCAGGCTGCAAATTGGGGGTGTTGTTCTTTAGACTGTGGAATCCAAACCCCTGGTTAGGCAGGCACAACGTGAGTGCACACACATGTGCTGGCCTACCCATACTACCATGGGAGTATGTACTAACATACTAAGTGGGAGATGGGTGAATTGCACTGGCCTAAATTGATCAGTATTGCACCCTGAATGTCCCACTTATAAAAACATTATTTGTAAGGAGTAAACTAGCACATGAGAGAACTGCTTATGGGGAACTTAACATATGGGGAACTTTTTTTTACATATGGGGAACTTTTAAGAATATACGTATTTGTGAGAGCATTCAAAAATAAGAGCCGCCCTGGTTCAGTGGTTAGAACAATGAGGTTAGAACATTGCGATTGACTGGAATACTGGCATAATACTGGCTGAATACTGCAGGTCAGCAGTTCAAGACCCGAGTACTGCAAGATGGAGTGAGCTCCCATCTCTGGCCCACCTCCTGCCAACGAAGCAATTCAAAAACGTGTAAATGCGGGTGGATAAATATATACCACCATGGTGGTAAAATAATAGTGTTCCATATAGCCATGCAGGCCACATGAGTCATGGAAGTGTTTTTGGACAATGCTGGCTCTTCGGCCTAATATTGGAGATGAGAAACGCATCACACCCTACAGTTGGTATGGCTAGCAGGGCAACCTCTGGGGTTCTATTCTCTTCTATTTAAAAATACAATTCATTTCTCACAAAGTAGTGCAGACCCCTCCAAATTCTACTACCAGCACAATCCAGAGTAACTACGGGAGCTCTTATGTCGATGTAAGAAAAATTTACTCTGGATTGCTCTATGAATTTCCCATAGGTTTCCACTAGGTGGTGCCGTAACTACGTTGACATAAGAACTCCCGTAATTACTCTGAATTGTGCTGTACATCAATTTACTAATCTCATTCTGGCTAGAGTTTAGTTTGGCTCTAAATCTTTATGGACATTTTGTTTACTACATTAGGTTATGAATTCCTTTAAAAGTAAAAGTAAAATGTTTACCTGTGGGGTTATGGGCCTAAATTGGTTGTAACAAAACAGATTAACTTCCCGCTTGTCTGGTTCACAGCTGAAGTGTAAGGCTTCGTTCCCATAAACTGCAAAGCCCAAAACACCAAGGAAGAACATTCGAACTGAGCCAAAGAAGAGCGTGTGGAATTGGCCAATCACTGTTGGAGGCCTAAGCTGGAAAACGGAGATTTCAGTAGAGAAAATGAAAAACAAGTGCAAAATGTATCATTTTAAAAATTATAAAATAGTTAGTTTTTACCCCTTTCTTCAGGAGTTCAAGAGAAAAGTATGCTGCAGAGAACTCATAGCCAGAAATACGTGATAGGATGGAGTAAATATGTGCCATAACTTTATTGATTATTGAATGGATTTGCAATGAACTAGATCTCAATGAACTTATAATGTGCATCCTTGGCCTGAGGCAACCAATCAGGCTTGTAACCGTGGTTCATCAGAGGTTACTTTGGGATGCCTTTTGCATCCATGCCAATATATTTAAGATCTGGCTATAGCCATATGCTTTTGATTCAAGGGGCTATTAGAATCATAGAATCCTAGAGCTGGAAGGGACCCAGTGGATCATCTAGTCCAAACCACTGCCTGTACCAGGAAATTCTAGTCTTGTGGGGACCCAGGTCTTGAACTCTGGCCTGCGGGTTAACATGCACAGTGTTTTAACCACTTGCACCACCAGAGGATCAAATGATTATTTTTTCTCGTTTTTTGCTATGTAGGCCCCATTGTGATCACTAGGAAAGTGTCTTTAGGATTGCAGTCTAAGAGCACAATCCTAAAAGTTAGCCTCATTGTGTTCAATGGGTCTTACTCTCAGAAAACTATCTTTAGGATTAAAGCCCAAGTCAATTAATTACAACAGCAAACTGTTTACCAGATCAATTTGTTTCTGACCATAACCTCAAACAAGAACAGATTAGTTTAGTTGAATAGGTCAAATTTAGGTTAGATTAGTCTAACTTCGCTTACAGTGCAATCCTAAGCATGTCTACTCAGAAGTAAGTTCCATTCTGTTCAATAGCACTCACAGCAGTGTGGTTAGGCTTGAGGCTGATGGCTGCAATCCTAAATACACTTTCCTGGGAGTAGGCTCCACTGATTATGATAGGACTTACTTCTGAGTAGACTGGTTTGGGATTGTAGTGTTAGTCAAACAAGAAACGTTTGCTACGCATACAGACAAGCCAAGGAGACGCAGAGTGATTCATACATGGCATTGTAGCTTATTGCAGCAACAAATACAATGATAACATGATGAACAATTCTTGTCTAGCTTTAAAAATAAATGTTATCATGCTGCAAAACTGGCAACAAATGACAAAATAAAATTAAAATGAGTGTAATAGAGGACACTTTTTCTTGAGGACCAAGTCTACTTCATTTGCATTACTGGATTTGGCTGCAATCTGCAATCTGCAATTTGGCTTCAGGCTGCAATCCTGAAGACATTTTTCTGGGATTAAGACCCGTTGAACAGAGAGAGGCTTACTTTTGAGTAGACATGGTTAGGCTTGTGCTCATAGTCTCTCAAGGATACATTTTGTCTCTCAAACTGGCTTCTGTAAGTGATTAGCAAATCCTTCTTTTGAACCCTGAAAATTTCTCAAAGTAATGAGAGCACCTTTCTTTATCCAGCTTCCTCATTCATACTTACACATCCTTCATAGAAGTTCTTGATGTAATTTAAAGACATGTCTTGTAAGAAGTTGTTTTAGCGGAACTGTGGAATAATTCCTGTGCCTCATTGCCAATTTGCTGTCATCAGGCCCATTCCGATGTGATTCCTCTCTCCTGACCTTTGCTATGGAAAACTCTTGTCACTGCACAATTTTGCTTTTTTTTTTTTTTATCTCTGGGGCCCCAATTAACCTTATGGTCTCAGGGAGGGGAAAAAACCCCACCAAACAAAAGCTGTGTACGTGTCCTGCTCTGTAATCCCCAATGACCATCGTCAGCAGAAATCCCCAACCCATGCTCATGAACTAGCAGCCAGCAATACAATAGGATGGTTATCGTGCAACTGGCAACGGAGTCACCACATCCTTGTTGTGCATAATAGTTAAAAACACATGATCCCCCAAATCCAGAATAACTACGGAAACACGTAAGAGACATTACGTGCACTCATAGTTACTGCACCTCCTGGTGAAAACCTATGGGAAATTCATATTGGAATCCAGAGTAAACTGCGCTTACACTGGAGCAAGTACTCCCCATAGTTACTTTGGATTTTGCCCGATATTTCTGGCTTTGTTCCTGTAGTCGGTCAAGATGCTGACTGACATCACTATGCACATCACTATGCACTATGCACCACATCACTATGCACAGGATTTAACAGTAACCTGGCACGATATGGGGAAACATGACAAGCAATAGGCAGGAAAGCTCACAGTATGGACAGCCTTCTAAATAAACCAATATGAAATTTCCTCATATAAAATCTCTTATAAAATCTACATGAAATTAGGCTTGAGTGAAAGGCTTTCAGCTTTTTAAACTGTGCAGAGACTGCAGTTCTTTGCACACTGCTCTGGCAATAGTGCCTGTTAAACTCAGCAGGACTTACATTTCAGTAAACATGCATTGGCATGGACTGCAGTATTATTAAACTGCAATCTTATACACACTTCCCTGAGAGTTAGAGCACAATCCTAACCATGTCTACTCAAAAGTAAGCTTCGCTATATTCAGTGGGTCTTACACTCAGGAAGGTGTCTTTAGGATTGCAGCCGAAGTCCCATAGAAGACAATGGGACTTCTGAATAGACATGCTTAGAATTGTACCCTTAAAATGTGAAGCCATAAATACTTTACCTTTATCATAAGTTTCAAAGAAAATGAAATCAAACTCTTTTGAGAGGTTTATTCAGAGTATCTGAGTTAATATGATTCATTTTCAACCCTCCCCTCTAACAGGATCCTCCTCAAGAGTATCCTCTTCAACATGATCTGAACTCCGAGATCTCATCAATGAATATTCCCTTCATGCCTTGGTTTGAAATAGCTTTTCCTTCTTCATTTGCTAATACAGTTGTTTGTTGCCTCATCAGCCTTATTTTCCCTTTGCTTTCTTCTAAGTTTACCCACTAATTTATTTTTAAATAAACGATCTCAAACTTAGTTTCATAAATACATTCAATATAGTATGTCTTTTCTTTATGATCTACTAGACAAAGAATGCCCAATCTTGCTTTCCTGTCTGAAAGCCTATGAAAGGAACTCAAAAACAACTGCAAAGACTGGAAGGAGAACAAGGGAGAGGAAAGAGATACGCACCAGCCGCACTCCTGGCGTGGTGTTGTTGGGGTATCCCATTCAGGTGCCTTCTTGTCTCTCCTCTGTGAACATTCAGGGAGATGAGTTGCAACCATCCTAGAAGGCAGCTGCTCTCCTGCCAGGCTAAAGAGCTTTGCTCACCACTATCCCCCGCCCAGAGGACACTCACACAAAGAGAACAAGAGAGGGGAAGGGAGGAGGGAGAGCAGCAAAGAGGGAGACAACCCTCACTGTCATCTGTTGATGTCCCCAAGTTGTAGCTCTCAGGCTCACCAACCTAGTTCTAGGTACTGACGCCTACTGGTCATGCACTTATCACTCACTCCCATTAGATTTATGAGTTGAAACAGGTAAGGGGATTGTGGGAACAGGGTTCAGAGGAGGATCAGGGTGATGAGTGTGTAAGTCTTAGTGGCAGCAGCACACCCTGGCATTCTGTCCCATTTTCAGAAAAATGAGAATAGTATCTTGGTGTGCACTGCCACTGGGATCCTTCCCCTTGAACTACCTCTTGCCCTTCCCACCTTGAACCTCCTCTGAACGATCCCTGCAGTGATGGGATTCAAAGAAATTAACAACTGGTTCGATGCCCATCTGGCAGCCACTTTTAAATGGCTATTTTTAAATTTTATATGTCCTATCCCTTGTTAACAACTGGTTCTATAGATTAGGTGCAAACCTGCTGGAGCCCAACACTGGATCCCTGACCAACCCCGGAGGGCACCTTAACTGCTCTGACACAAGCTGAGGTCTTCAATACTGGCAGCACCAATGTGCACAATAGCTGTGTATCATTCATGGTGCCACAGAGGCATTTATGACAGGGGATCATGAGATCCACCATTGCAAGTGCTCATTACAGTTGGGCCATAGGAATTGTTAATATACCAGGAGTATCCAAACCCCAGTCTTGTGGCTGAATGCGGCCCTTGGCAAGCCTTAATGTGGGACCTGCAAGACCCTTCTATTGGGCTATGAGCAAGCCTTGTAATGTCTCTAATACAATCTTATATGTAAACGTATGTAAATTTGTTCAAATTTGAAATGTAAATCATTTTTCCAGCCCCCAACATAATGTCAGAGAGATGATATGGCCCTTCTGCCAAAAGGTTTGGATACCTCTGATCTATACTGTTACAGATTATACAAGAGTATAGTTTTATCTTCATGGATGTTTCCTTCAACTTTTCTATGCATCATTCTGCTGACTTTTCCTTTTCCTATCCACACATTAGCTTTCTTTTCTGATGGCATATCATTTGTCTCCTATGTCCCATTGCTTGCAGATATGGTGACTGGTTCACTTCCTTGAGCCCTGCAACCCAGAAGATAACTGTTAGCCGCAGTTCTCTGATCATTTTCTTCAGCAATGATTTAAACTGGATTGCACCAAATCAAGCATTTGGCTAATTTGACCTTAAAAACATCATTTCATAGTGACCTGAAGATAATTTGTGGTCAATGAGCAGAAAAGTAGATTACTCTGTTACCTGTGCAGATTTACCTAGCAGTCAATGAAATGTTTTTGAACCACAAATCAAGGTAAAATTAAACTTGATGGCTCAGAAAAGTATTCTGTCAACACATTCCTCTAGGCAAAAATGTGAGAAACTCAGAATCTGCTTTCTGGAAGACATGGGAAGCCCTGTGTTTATCTTGATTTTCAAGTTTCATTTCTCCTTTATGGAGAATTTTTTTCATCTTCTGGAGTAGATTTTGCAACACATTTCAGGAGTTGCTAAGAATTTGGTTCCCTGGCTAAAGAAAAATCTGTTGTGGTCGATAGGCAAATGATTAGATTTGGAAAGCCCAATTTTGGCCAGCTGTTCACTTGAGGAGAGACTTGGTATCAGGCATAGTCTGATATCTCAGACAGCCCTGAGTACATGATGCAATAAAAAGAAAGAGTACAGAGCATCCCCCACCTCTGAGTAACAACTGCTCTGTATGCTTGTAGAAAGATCACGCTTCTCACAGCTTAATCTGCTGTTCACACCAAATTCAACAAATGTGAAAAAAATCATATGTTGATGCAAACAGTTGCAGTGGCGATTCTAATACCAGAGGGAGATTGTGATTCCAGCCCAGGCTGGGGTGCAGTTCAGGGTGCAGTCCTAACCATCTTTCCAGCATTGGCATAGATGCACCAATGAACAATGTGCTTCATCCTGCAGTTGTGGGGTTGGGGCAAGGTAAGAGGATCAATGTCCAGTGTCATTTTATCTACCAAGAATGGTTATGAAGATCAAATGGGAAAATCACATCCTGTCAGAGCACTTTCAAGTCATCTACCCATCAATTTTCTTCACTGGCTTGGAGGACTAGTACAGGTATGTGATATATGGCTTCAGTGGGTACAATGAATATATTCAAACCTTCCTGCTGTCTGGTGTTGGTGGGTTCTACCCATCACCTTTCCCTGCCCACTTTTTATCATTTTGACAGCTGTTGTGCTACAGAGCTGGATTTATTGTCTTAATGCAATGCAAAGAGAAGTCAGATCAGAGTGTTGGGGAAATGATACAATCTAATAAATGATTTAATCCCCCAGGCCTGCTCCATACGCCTACACGGTTCCTGCTGTGTTCTGGTTTTTTCTTTTATAAACTTTGCCTTATTCACTCTTTTAACCCTGGGCTAGATTGACAGGCAGGCACATCAAGCAACCCTGTTAGGCAGATTGGTGGAATACATTGAAATTCATGTGTCTTTTATTGATAGACGATTAAACACATACATGCTCTCTCTCTCTCTCTCTCTCTCTCTCTCTCTCTCTCTCTCTCTCATCACAGTAATATATTGAGGTATTCATGAATATTACACATGAATATTACACAAAACAAGTGTCTATCTGCACTAATTTCAGGAAGTCACAATATTTACAAGATGACTGGCAAGATTTGAGGGTGCTGGTGCCACAGTTCATTATTAACTCCCTCTAGGGTTGCCATATGTCCTGTAAAACAGGAACAATCCTGATTTTTGGAGATTGTGTTCATATGGGACCTGTCCTCATTTTGTGGAAAAGAATTATGGCAACCAATTATGAATTGATTAGGATTACACTCTTACTTCTGAGAACACATGCATAGGATTCTGCCCCAAGTCCCTTGGACTGACAATTTCCAAGGAAGGATCCAAAGACTTTGCCTAGACCTTTGCTTCAACTCCTCCTGTTCATGGTTCGGAATTCAGGACTGGGCAGTTCCCCTCCATCTATCCCACACTCAGGATTCCCATGACTATGGGAGCTGTTTCTTCCTCCCAATTTGCCTGCTGGTTTAAAACTGGAGGATCTCTCCATTTGTAGCCAAATCAGTTTACCAGGAAGCAAGCCTGCATGGTCCAATGGGCCAGATGTCACAGTGGCCAGATGTCATAACCGAAAAAAGAGGATAAGTCCTCCCCAAATGTAGGACACCCAAGAAAAATATAGGACAGGACAAAAGCTTAAGATTCCCATAAGCAACATATGTATAAGCTTTTCTTTTGTTATGATATATATTGCTTTCATGTGCTTTCATGGCTGCAATCCTACACTCACCTTCCTGGAAGTGAGGCCCACTGAATATAATAGGACTTCTTAGTAGACATGGATAGGATTGTGTTATATATTACTTAGAGCACAATCCTAAGTAAGCCTCATTGTGTTCAATGGGTCTTACTTCCAGGAAAGTGTCTTTATGATTGAGCCTTAATTAATTTAAAAATATTAATATTAATATAAATTAAATATAAAACTATTAATATAATTTATGGCCCTGCACACCCCAGTAATGTCTATCAAAGTGATGTCTGCTGCTGTTCTTTTTGCATTTTAGATTATGAACCCTTTTGGGAAAGGAACCAATTAGCTAATAATTAGCTATTAATTTTTTAAATTTTCTTGTAAACTTCTTTGTAAACTTTTCAGTTGAAAAGCGGTATATAAATATTGTGGATAGATTGATTTAATTAATTATGAGCACAATCCTAACCACGTCTACTCAAAAATAAACCCAATTGTGTTCAGTGGGTGTTACTTCCAGTAAAGTGTCTTTAGGATTGCAGCCTGTGTTAACTAAGTATTAATATTAATTAATTTTAAACTATCACATATAATTTATGAATTACAAGAAGGCTGCTCAGAAGGAAAAAGAAGACAGTGATTTTCTTTTCTAAGACACAAGGCTAAAAAGAGGAGGTGTCCTGGAAGAAGAGGAGATGACCCCCCAGCTTTGTGGGCATCCAGAGACCTTGCAAGGGAAAGGAAAGAAGGAGGGAAGGAGATGCTGTGCCCCTCTTGGAGGTTCCGGAGGGCTTGGCGGAGGCGGACCCTGGCGCGGGTATAAAGGGCTGGATGGGGGAGCTGTCCAAAGCCTGAAGATCGCGGGAGCTGCTGGAGGAAGAGCCCTGAGCAGAACCACCCTGGACGGCACTGCTGAGCCTCAAGCAGTCCACAGACACCCAGCCAGCCTCCCTGGACGTGTTTGTGGAGAGCAGGATGCAGCCCTGGGGTCCTCCATCCAACATCCAGGCAGGGTCATCCTCTTTTTCCTGGACACTTCTTTTTAACCTTGGGGAAAAAAAAATATCTTCTCCTAGGTCATAGGAAACAACACTTTTTGAGCTTTCATGTGGCCACGTCCAACAATTGCTGTGAGCTTTTATGTGATCCTACATTTTTGTGTCCTGGCTAAAGAACCTTCTTTGTCTTCCTTTTCCTTGGCCATAGGAAGCAACATATTTTGAGCTTTCATGTGGTCACGTCCAACATCTGTGACTTGCTTTTAGCTTTTATGTGAGTCCTAAATTTTTCTTGACCGTCCTACATTTTTGTAAAATAAAAACCCCTTTTTCCTTGTCCTCCTTTCCATTAGCAGGACCTTTTATATGGTCACGTCCAACATAGTGACTTGCTTTGAGCTTTGCTGCGGTAACGTCCTCCATTTCGTCCTCCTTTAGGGGGATGCCGTCCGGTGGTCCCTGCCTGCAGCTCTCCCTGCCCGGCCCGGTCGGAGGTGGCTGGAGGGGATGGCGGTGAACGGGAGCGGAGAGGGGTCGAGCGGGACGCTGCTGGCTCTGCGCTGCGCGGTGCCCTCGGTGTATCTGCTGCTGATGGGGGTGGGCGTGCTGGGGAATGTGACTCTGCTGCGGGTCTTCCTGGGGGGCGGCAGGGGGTCCCCCCGCAGCGTCCCGCACATCTTCATCTCCAGCCTGGCCGTCGGGGATCTGCTGCTGCTACTCACCTGTGTCCCCGTCGACGCCGCCCGCTTCTTCCTGGAGGGCTGGCTTTTCGGGGGGCTCGGCTGCAAGCTCCTGCCCGCCGTCCAGCTCACCTCCGTCGGGGTCTCCGTCTTCACCCTCACCGCCCTCAGCGCAGACAGGTCAGCCTCGGGACTGGACTGGAGGGGGATCCTGGAAGGGAGGGTCAGGGGGATCCAGTGGCGTAGCTAGAGGGGGCGCAGCAGTCAGTCTTGGAGGGAGTCTCACCCCTTCGGAGCCATTCCAGGTGGAGGGAGAAAAACGGAGCAGTACGGTGTGAGGCTCCCTCCAAGACCTGACTACTCCAACCTCCTTCTAGCTATGCCACTGCAGCCCCCCAATCAGAACCTTCAGTCACCCCAATGATCCATCCATGGAAGGTTCAGTCCCCCCACGTTCCATCCATAGAACCTCCAGTCCCCCAACGTTCCATCCATAGAACCCTCAGCAACCCCCCAAGTTCCATCCGTAGAACTTTCAAGCCTCCCAACGTTCCACCCTTACGGCTCCGGTTTACTCCCCACACCTTGAAGTGCTCCGAAGGGGATGAGAATCCTTCCAAGACTGGACTACTCCGACCCCCTTTTAGCTACTCCACTTGGGGGATCATGTGCCCCCCTTTTCCAGGACACGTCCTCTTTTTAAGCCTTGTGTCCTGGAAAACAAACAAACAAACAAAACTTCTCTACGCTCCTTTTCCTTGTGAGCAGGTAGCATGCAGCCTTCTTGTAATAAAATTTTTTAAATAACCAGGGGTAAGCATATGCCATGACCAAAAAAGAGGACAAGCCCCCCCTTTGTAGGACACCCAAGAAAAATGTAGGACGTGACCAACTGAAAGCAAAAAGCACTATTGACTTCTGCTATTGACTTACTTCTGAGTTGACATGCTTAGGATTGCACTGTATGACTTGTTTTTGTGTGTTTAATTTAAATATTGTATTACTTACTATTTAATTTAAAAGTATTGCGTATAATTTAGTTATAATTAAACATATAATTATATAATATATAATTGTTATTATATATAATATAATATAATTTATTGTAATTTAATGAATTATAAGAAGGCAACATGCTGCCTGCTCTTAAGGGAATGGAGGGCAATAAAGATTTATTGCCATGACACAAGGCTAAAACAGAGCGCATGTACTGGAAAAAGAGGATATATGGTCACCTCCTATGTAACAGTTTTAAATTTAATAATAAGTAATATAGTGTTTCAATTAATCACCTGAAATCAATAATTTTTAGCTTTAATTTTGTTATGTCCTACATTTTCATGGGTGTTCTACATTTTTCTTAGGTGTCCTACATTTTAGGGGGACTTTGCCCTCTTTTTGATTATGCCATATGGTTAGGTCATATGCAAATCCACCCAAATCCATAAGGTTAGGTCATATGCAAACCCACCCAAATCCAGCCCAGTCCACATCCTCACAGTGTGACCATATGTCCTGTTTTCCAGGACATCTCTTTTTTTAGCCTTGCATCCTGGAAAAAATCTTCGTTGTCTTCCTTTTCCTTGTGAGAAGCCTTCTTGTAATTCATAAATTAGATGTACTGTAATAGTTTTAAATTTAATAATAAGTAATATGGTGTTTAAATTAACCACCTGAAACCAATATGTATGTTATTAGCTTTTTTGTCATGTCTTCCATTTTTCATGGGTGTTGAAATGGAGATTTTTAAGGAAGCCTTGTGCTATTTTGGGGTTCTGTCATATGGTCAACATAGGCAAATGGTTCTTTTCTGTCATATGGTCACCCTGGGCAAAGCCAGAGGGTCAACATTGAAGACTGGGTTCAAGACTTTGCATTCTCACCTGAGTGCAAATCCTGATAAGGGTGACCATATGTTCTCTTTTTCTGGGACATGTCTTTTTTAAAGTCTTGTGTCCTGGAAAAAATTCTTCATTATCCTCCTATTCTCAGTGAGCATGGACTTCTTGTAATTGATAAATTATATATAACAGTTTTTAAATTTAATAATAAGCAACACAGCGTTTAAATGAACCATATAAAAGTACTATGCATGTCTTTTTAGCTTTTATTTTTGTCGTGTCCTACTGTTTTCTGGGGTGTCCTACACTTGAACACCCTTGTTCAGGATAGGACACCTTTGTTTAGGACAACTTTTGTACTCTTTTTGCTTATGTCATATGGTCATCCTGTGGTCAGGTCAAAGGGGCCAGAGTGGTGCAAGTGGTTAAGACACTGTGCGTGTTAACCAGTAGGCCAGATTCGAGACCTGGGGCCCCACAAGACAGGGTGGATGCCAAGATCAGGTCAAAATGCAAGCCCACTCAAGTCCAGCCTTTTTCTCACCAATACCACTGCATCTCCATTTACTACCACTTGCTTCTCCTCCCCCCTGCTTGTCTAGGTTTCCCAGTTTCAATGGCAAGTTATACCAGATACCATTTAAATACTGCTAGAGGTACACCACTGATGAGAAACACTGCACTAAACCAAAAGCATCAGGTTGCCATCTGCTACTCCATAATTGAAGGGGCCAGAATTAGATCAACAATAATGACGAAATGGTACATACACCCCCTTCCCACTATAAATAGGTTACAATTCACACTGAAATTTCAATAGCAGAAAATACAGTATGGACTTTCAAGATACAGTACTCAAAAAAGAACATATCATTTTTTATAATTTTATTTTCAGCTTTTATGTATTCTAATCTTATTTCAGGTTGGCTTATGCATGTCTCTTACAAGAGGGGAAAGTTAGGGTAAAAATCTTTCAAATAAATACCTGAGTGTTATACCAAATGCTATCCCAAATTATATAGTATGACTACAATCCTAAAGACACTTTCCTGGGAGTAAGACCCATTTAACATAAAGGTTTTCAATTTCAAAAGTGTTGAAATTAAGTACAGGAAAGCAATACAAGCATTTAACACAATGGGACTTACTTTTGAGTAGATATGGTTAGGAATGTGCTCTAGTCCTGCCTCTACTCCTTCCATTCTCTAATGTTGGTAGGTCAGCACTCCATACCACCCATCAACTTTCTGTCCTCCTCTTTCTTTTCCAATGCAGTGAGTGGAAGATGGAGGAGCAGTGGAATGAGGGAAATGAACAGAGATTTCCCCCAACTAAGCTACTGCTTCATTGCCTCATGGCTGGGCCAGCCCTGAGCTGCCATATACAGAGATATACGTATACTGCCATATGCATATATTGGCCTATTTGCTCAGTTTTACATTAGCAAAGACGTTCCTGAATTCCAGGCAAGGATTATTCTAGCCCTACTTGGACCCTCCAAGAATGGAACCTTGAGTCTTCCCCATGGAAAGTGGAGCTCTCATATCCCCCTAAGTAGATCTCAAAGGACAACTGAATATCATGACCCATTGCCTTCAGGTGCCAGTTCTTAGCACATAACTCATGCAGAACTCATGATTTCACATGTGTAAATCACAATGCTATCCTTTAAAAGTACAGGAGTGGCAGTGACACAATCCACTCTCTTCCTCATGTATGTTACTGTTCTATAGACATATAATAGAGCATAATAATATAGACAATAGAAAAAACATGATTTGAACATGTGTCCCGCAGAATTGATGTGACAAATATATATTTATGTGAAAATTACCTTGTGCTGCCTCATGACCATCACAAAAGTATTGGGGGAGATAGGATGGCAGGTGGATGTGTGAAAGTGGCCAAGGAGGTGGATGCAGAACTGGGACCTGGCACTTGCGTTGGATCCAAGTCCTGTTCCCATTGGAGCTGCTGCAGCACTACTGGGGGTAAGGAGAAAAGTTTCTCCTTGGCTCATAGTAGCATAGCAGCAGCCCCATTATTGTGCTAGATAGAGGGCAGACCAGCTGGCCTGCCTATTCCAGTGCAAGATCATCATCATCATCATCATCATCATCATCATCATCATCATCATTATTATTATTATTATTATTATTATTATTATTATTATTATTATTATTAAAGCGATTTGTATTCTGCCTTTTTTTATGCAAAAGCAAATGCCCAAGGTGGCTTACAAAGTTTTTATCCATGAAGTTTTTTTATCCTTCATAGGTACAACAAACCTATGAAGTAAATGAGGCTGAGAGTAAGTGAAAGGGCCCAAGCTCACCCATGAAGCTTTATGGCTGAGGGGATTGTGCTTTCCAATACCAGGACTCCCCAAAAGCCTTCAGTAGCGAGGAATGGATAGGGTCATAAATAGAAAACTTATGAGCTGGGCCATTGTTATAAACTCTGAAAAGCACAAGAACATTTTTTTTTCTTATAGATTCTCACTATAGGAAATGGCCTGATCAATTAACTGATACACAAGAGCAGAAGACAAAAAAGAACAAAATTAGCTGAAAAGGTTTTTCTTTGTTTTTTTTTAATCATTCCATTTATTAGACTGTAATGTGAATGGATTGTATCCTAAGATTTCTTTTCTCTGGAGGAAGGAGTCTTTCTCCAAAGCAGGAAGACCAGAGGAGGAAAATTCCTGCCAAGGAAGGAAGCCTTAAGATATTATCCAGAACTGATTGATAAAGTAACAAGAAACTGCAAGGCATGCAGCTGCCAAAGTAAACAGTATTGCTCTGAAAATTGTATCTAGAAGAAACCAAATGCTCATTGAACCTGAACATATTTTCTAGCAAACGGACTTGAAGCTTTTCAGATTAGTTACAAGTGTATGTACTTTCCGTTTGTGCAGATGGCATGGTTGTACTTTTTCAACTTTGTTTTACTTCATACTCTTCTGATGTATACTCTGTTTGGTTTTGGTACATTTAAATTGGTACATTTAAAAGTAGTCCTGTGGGATCATGCCAGGAAATAGCATGAATATGGATACCTGTGCATAACTTTTCAGAAATAGATTCTGGTGATTTTAATAAGACTTGCTTTGAGATAAGTGTGTATAGGATTGCTGCCTTAGCAATCATCAGTTTTCTCCCTGAGATTCATAAAGCATTGAATGCAACCCCTTATGTATCAAAATCAGGATTTTATGTATCAAAATTAGGATTCATAAAGCATTGAATGCAACCCCTGATGTTTCAAAATTAGGATTTCTAGAATGCAGTTCCATACACATATACACAGAAGTCAACCCCACTGTGCTAAACGGCTGAGCATTCTACACTAATCTGACTCAGTGCAATGTATCAGCCTAGGTCTAGGATGAGGAGACAGATCCTTGCTCAGATCTGTAGTTCATCTTGGGCCCATCATTCACTGTCAGCCTAACCAAACCTCACAGGGTCTTGTGAGGATAAATGGAGGACTACAGAAAGAAAGCTGTGTACACTGCCCTGAAGCCTTTGGAGAAATAATTGGATAGAAACATAACAAAACACACATCCCTAACTTGTGCTGGGTCAGCCAGGCTGGGTCACCTGTGCTGAATCCGGCGCTAGTATTGGGACTGCGGCTGTGCTACCATTGAGAATTGGAGACTCATCTCCTTCCTCATAGTAGGGCTGCTGTTGTTCAAGTGGGTCTACTCAGACCACTTCTGGAGCAGCCAGAAGCCAGATCAGAGGTCCTGCTCCCTGCCCTTTCACTTATCTGCCCCCCACATGATCTGTAACTCCCTTGCCTCCTCCAGGAAATATCCCTCATAAGTGTAGGGAAGTGGCATAGAAGCATTATAGCACATTTACAACAGGTCCAGGTCAAGGCAAGGGACCTATGCCAACCTTGGAGTTGTTTTGATTGTGAATTCAGTGACCACTCTTATCAGGCAAATGCTTCCAAAACTAAAACATGATGGATCTTCTTTGCCGGTCATCATGTCTCTAAGAAGCCAGGATTGATTTTGCTTATCAGAGCAGGACTTCTGCATCTTCTTGACCCATTCCCATGTGGCCAAAACCACTTGTGAACTCAGCCATCTATATCACATGAAAATATTTTGAGTGGCATTCAGAGAAGCACTACCAGTGGGAAACCTGATACACTGGAATTGTTCATTTGCCAGCCAGGAATATATCAAGCAAACATGAAAGCTCATTAATTTCAAAATTAATTTCAAAGCCTTTCAAGAGAGATAGCATGAACTCTCTTCCCTCTCACAGGATTGTTGGACAGGAGGTGGACAGAATCATATATGCTGAGTTCCACGGAGGAAGGACAAGATATTAAGACAAGTCATCAAATAATGTACATTCCTGGGGTATCATTTTAGTTTTCACTTGAATATGTCAGCAATGAGACAGTCAGCGCAATCCTATTCGTGTCTCCTCAAAAGTAAGTTCCATTGAATTCAATGGAATTTACTCCCAGGAAAGTGCTCTTAGGATGTCAGCCAGAAAGATATGGAGCTTGTAAAGACCAAATCACAGCAGGAGGCACCTGCTGTTGCCACTCATTGTTTGTATTCAGTAATTGTCTCCTGACATGCAGGTCCTCTCTGTGGGTCTTTGCAGCAGCCTCATTTGCAGAGCAGGTTACTGAAAATGAACCATGTGGTTCTCATCTACCATGTGGTGAGAATTAATGCTGGAAATTGCTGTCTTGTGGCAGTCACTATATAAATCTCCAACATGATCTGGAAGAAAGTTCCATTGACATGCAATTAGGAGTATTCTGGTTTAGGATCAGGATGTAAAAGTCTGATCCACAATTAATTGCATCCAATCAGTTCAGGGATGGGAGGAGATCAGAAAAGAACCCCTCAAATGGTTTTCTTCTCTTGAGATACATCTAGGAAGCATTGATTTTAGCTGTGTTGGAGAAGCCACTCATTTTCTGAGTCAGCAGCTGAAGGAAGGGAAGCTGGTAGAGTAGGGAAACTAGTCAGAAAAGGGGTCATCTGAGTAGTTTCTCCCATCCCAGAAAAGCAGAGAGATCAGTGAAAATTCAGTTTAAAAGGAAAACATGGGTATGAGTGAACTAGGAGATAAAATCCAAATATGGAGTAGGCAGGCAAGAGGTAACAATAAACACTTTGTTGGCAGATAAGGGCTTGGCTACTCATTGTTGCTGCCTAGACTACAGACAGATATGCATGGCATGTTCATCTTGGACTCATCCCCACTTGGAGCACAAGGAGGTCATTCCTGAAATTCTGCTGTCCTCAGAGTTGGCTGTCATTTACCAAGACCATCCATGGCTCCCTTATCATAATCTTAAATGACTCATACAATTATTTTCATTAAAAAGCTGCATCTGTAGCATGACAGAATACTTCCAATGAGATCTTTAGCACTAAATAAGTTAACTACCCATTATCTAGGCTCTTCTGCTCATTAAAGTGAAATCCATTAAAAACATCATTAATCTTGGCCTCGGTCTCAGGAGCTGTATCAGTTTACAGTGACACATGTGTCAACAGCCTTGATTGTACAGCAGCTGAGAGTCTGTCCCATGAGCTCTGCAGGAGCCTCTGGTGCCTGCATTTTTCTCTGTTCTATAGTGCTCTTAGAATTACTGTGGGATTTAGATTTACTAAGGGGATTTCCTAATCTAATCAACATATTTATTGGTTAACATGTTGGTTAATAAAAGGAACACGTTTCCAGCTGCAAGTGTCTGGACATCATCAATCATGACTTTTGCAGAGAGCTTGAAGGCTGAAGACAAATAGTTTTCATTACAGATTGCCAGGCCAATGTAGAAATAATTTGTGTGTGTGGAACTTGTCTCTGAAATCAGAATGGATATCTTCAGGGAGCAATTTAAGGATCAGACAGGGCTAGCCCTCTATGCAGTGCACTTGCAAGCAAAAGAATCTCAAAACTTTGATGTATATCATATGCCAACAGCACTGCTGATATTAGAATTGCTTAATACTAAAGCAATTAGTTTAGGAAGCACTAAACTAATTTCTGCATTTAATTAAAAAGGAGGTCAGCTGCCTAATCCTATTAGGTGCTTTCAGCGGCAGATTTCCTGAACTGCAAATTTTGGTACTGTGCTTCCTTGTCATGTTCTGCAGGACCACCAGTACAATGGTCCACCAAACCCAGGCTGCAATAGAGCAGGTAAGATGGCAATCAGGGATGGATCAGGGCATTGAGAATCCAGGCAGGAACACACTGGATATAGGCAGGAGAGGGATCTCAGTGGAAACACCATACATTGGTACCAAATCTTCCTTTTCCAACCCGGACACTCCTTAGCTGTACACTAGCATCCGTCCAAGGAAACACATTGTTGACCAGTTAGTCTACTAAGAAATAAGCACAAATATTCTTACTTATTTCTCCTGGGTCATATGGTCACCTTCTTCACTATAGGATGCTTCATTGGTGTCACTGCAGTACATAAACTGGTAGGGATGGGGTTGGGAGTGTCTCCATTTCTAAAATAAGAGTGTAAGGGTGCAAGTATAGTAGAAACTGATATAATGTGAAAGTTATCTGCCTCAATCTTAAAAGGGGGAGCAGATATAGCCACCTTTATTATTTCATTTGAGATGTCGCATCAGAAGGAGTTCTGATCTTTCTTCTTGTTGGAAAACAGACACTTAAGACAAGTCTAGCATAAGAACACTTCCTTTTGAACCATAATGAAATACGGAACTTTGACATTAGGTATCCCCGATATTTACACATCTTTGAAAAACTGTTTGTACAATATTAAATAAATATTTATAGGATACCTTTTGATTCAGAGTAAGAATCCAAGAATGCTTTCCTGGATTGGACAATACCAAGGCATGCCTGGGCACACATTCTGGGCAGGAGGTCTGGTTGAGTGGTAGACCTGCTGTCTATAAAAGGCCAAAGAGCAGCTGAGAAAACAGTTTTAAACAGCCAGAAGTATGTGTGAGCTACTAATGATGACAGCGGTAGAGATATCAGTGATAGTGCTGATGAGATATCCCAGTTGGTGAGAGGAGTGGGATGCCCATATTCAGTGAGAGGGAAGGAGTTGCCAATAGGACCCACCTGGGAATATAAGGGTTATAGTGAAAGCAATCTGTGGCATATTAGAACTTGTAATTATAAAAATCCCTTATGGGATTTGGTATAGTCTTCCTATATAAACTGCCTTGGATTAAAGTCAGAGGACAAATCAAATTACAAAGAAAAATGATATATAAATATTGGTATTATTTATATTGGTATTTATATTGGTTTTATTTATTATTTATTTAAATTGGTATTATTGGTATGAACAATACAGCTGTTAATGTACCTCTGAACATCCACAGGCTCATTTTTTTCATGGCCTTCCTTACTGTTGCCCATTTCACTTGCTAGACCCATTTGTATGGAGATTCGCAAGTATGGTGGCAAACTACAGTAAGGATACACTTTTTGATCCTTTATCTATTCACTAGGAAATTATGGGGAAAGCAGAAATGAACCTTGTTCATCATGGCCTTATCATCCAGATGTTTTAAATTGCTGGCTATGAAAATTCATGAACATACAAAATTGGCTATCCTGTTGGCTTTGTCAAAAATAGCTGTTGTGATGATAAAAATATGAACAGGAGGGCAAATCTGCTTATATTTACACCACTGGAAAAGCCAACAACTACAGAAAAACAAAGTAGCATTCAAAAGGACAAAATGAACCTGCATTAATGCAACAGGATTTCCTGTGGCTGGTTAGATCTCCCTGTGAGTATATGTCTTTGTATTCATTCATGTATCTGCTTTCCATCCCTCTGTCTCTCTTAGAGCGCAATCCTAACCAATTTAGGCCAGCATAACTTACCCATTCCCAAACCCATTTCCATTCCCGTGGTGACGTGGGGAGCCTGGTGCGAGCCTGTGTGCTGGCCTAGCCCCCCGGGAATGGTGCAGAAGTGTCTTATGGGACTTTTGCAACACCTCTAGAGTAGCATGGGACTTGTGCTGGCCTAACCAGGGGTAGGACTGCACTGTCAGACACACATACATGTTGATAGGGCTTCTGACATGTCTGACACGCATGTTGTTAGATAAACCTATCCAGCAATCCAGTAGGGTCCCTGTAAGAAACTAACCTTGTTCAATAAAAGCTTATACTCTATGGAAAAATAACATGTAATCCCATTTTTTGTACACTTTTAGATACAAGGTAATTGTAAATCCAATGGATGTTCAGGCACCCAATGCTGTCCTGTGGACATGTGTAAAAGCAATTGGCATCTGGATAATTTCCATTCTATTATCAGTTCCTGAAGCTGTTTTCTCTCAAGTGGAACACATCAAGGATGTAGATAATGTCAGTTTCACTGAATGTGTACGATATCCCCCAGAAGATGATTTGCACCCGAGGATCCATTCGGTGATGATTCTCTTCGTATACCTCCTTATTCCTTTTGCCATCATCAGTTTTTACTACTATCATATTGCAAGGACTTTATCTAAGAGTGCACATAACCTGCCTGGAGAACACAGTGAACACTCTAAAAGACAGGTACGTCACTCATAAGCATGCTAAGAGATTTATAAGAGAGTTGAAAACATCTCATTGGTGTGGATCCTAATCAAATGCCATTTATGATATGATGCTGTTGCTTTTACTGCAGTGATTTTCTAATCAATGGCATAGCTAAGGAAGGGTTGAGGGGGTCTATTGTCTTAGGTGCTAAGCTCTAAGGGGTCCAAGAAGCTGAGCTTCACACTAGTGGCTAAAAATGTGAAATTCTTTGTAATTATAAATATTACCATCATGTTCTATATATTATTGGACAGGTGATTTAATGCAGAATGCAATGAAATCACACTGAAATATCTGTATTCTATCAAGAGCTATGCAGTGCAACCCTATTCATATCTACTCAGAAGTAAGTTCCATTGAGTTCAATGGGGCTTACTCCCAGGAAAGTGTTCTTAGGATTGCAGCCATGGTCAATTAACAAAACAAAAACCAAGCCATCCCTTCTTTTATGTTTCTTGCTTTGTTCTATGTTATGTGCATTTAACTGAGCCCTTTCTGGAGAGGTTTATGTGCTGGTTAGGGGCACTTATTGAACTTGTCTCCAATCAATATAGGGCACACTTTTTATTTACTTATAGCACAATCCTAACCATGTCTACTCAAAAGTAAGCCCCACTGTGTTCAACTGGTCTTACTCCCAGGAAAGTGTCTTTAGGATTGCAGCCTTAATTAGTTTTGATTTCATTATTGGGAATGTGGGAGGAGGGCTACAAAATCTTCTTTGATCCGCATAACAGATGCCTTAGTTGAGCCACTGCTACTTACCTTACTGTTACTTACTTGTGGTGAATTTTCTGCTGAAAATTGACTATCAATTCAGTTTGAGGAATAATTTTCACCACAATTAATGTTTGGCATGCATCAGAAAGAAAAATAACAATTCACCAACATTTTATTGTGGTCAGAATTTGTAATTCCACCTGATCTGAAAATCTGAGAGATTTCTATGGGGGGATCAACCAGAATCTTCTAAAGGTTCTGCTTTGCGTTGGATGGTTCCCTGGAACCAGAAGCTTCAGCAGGTGCTTAAGAGTGGTCTCCAGTGATGGAAATGGAATTGTAGTTCTGGCAACTCAGAGAATCCACAGGATTGGGCTGTAAAATTATTTGTCTCTGACAAATATTTTGTAGCCCTTTAATTTGAGAAACACGATCAATTCCATGAACTGGAAGCTATCATTTTGCTATTGGCATGAGAAGAGGGATCCCCACAGGATCCCCACAGGTAGGATTCTGTCTTGAGATTTCCTCAGTCTTTACACAATTAATGGGCTGCTGGGTGTAATGAACCTAAGTAGGGCGGCAATTCTCAAAACACTTTGCTGTGAGTAAGCTCTATAGAACACTGTGGGTCTTACTTCTGAGTAGAACTTTTAGGATTGTGCCCCTAATCATGCTTTTGTGCACATATTTTATTTGCAGGATGCCTTTGACAGTGTCAACCACATGTTTTGAGGAAATGTGGATACTAAATTAGAGTCTTCCCTTGCTCCACTCCAACAAATGACTACTACTGTATAAGCAAAGACCACCTGTTAAATGCAAATATGCATAAAAATCCTGACATGAAGCAGCAGGATCAGTACCTGAAAACACACAAACTGAAAAAGAAACTGGAACTATTGCTGGAATTACAATGTTATTAAGTTTACAGCTTGTATTTGATTTCATTGTGAAAGTTAATGCAATATATGTTTTGATAGTTTCACTGTGATTGACTTGTTTTTTGCTCATTTTGTCTTATTAGATGGAGACTCGAAAGCGTCTAGCAAAAATTGTCCTTGTCTTCATTGGGCTTTTTGCCGTGTGCTGGCTGCCTACCCATGTGCTGTACTTGTACCGGTCCTTTAACTATGATAAGATTGACCCCTCTCTTGGCCACATGGTCATTACTTTGATAGCCCGAGTGCTCAGCTTCAGCAATTCGTGTGTCAACCCATTTGCACTCTATTTTCTCAGCGAGAACTTCCGGCGGCGTTTCAATAGCCAGCTTTGCTGTCGGGGAGTGATGCCACGTCAACAAAGATCAATGAGCTACCTGAACAGTTCCTCAGCCATTCAGATGTCTTGCCTGGAACACAATGCCAGGAGCACTAACATCATGCCAACATGGTTGAGTGGGCAAAACTCCAAACAAGAAACATCATTGCAATTTTAATCAGATCAACAAGTGAACTTGGAATCCACATATGCGGTTGATATGCCTGAATGTCTAAATGCAGATTGATATAGCTGTGCTTAATATTCTTTTTCTCCAGCTTGAGTATAATGGATGGTTCTGATGAGGACTGCTCTGGTCGCTAACAACAAAGCAGGATAGAAGTGGATTGGGCTCTACATGTGCAACAACACACTGGCATATTTTGTAGGTTGGGAATGAAGCATCCGGAGTGACATCAGAGATGCATGATGATTATTTGTTCTAGATTCTGAAAACAGGAGAAACTGTGGTCTTAGTGTTTTAGTGAAATACTCAGTGGAAACAGGTCTAACACTGTGGGGCACTGTGTTAATCTGATGTAAATCTGTTGCTGTGAAATTTTCACAACCCGCTGCACATTTTGAGAAGCTGCCTGTGTCCGATATGCACATGCAAGAGGTGAAACAGCTATGTAATTTATTTATTTATTGTAGTGTTTATATACTGCCTTTCAAGGCTGCAATGCCCCAGTATAAGTCCTGTGCTGACCTGGGGTTGTCACAAAAGTGCTGTAAGACACTTCTGTGCCACTCCTGGGGGAGGGTTAGGCCAGTGCACATGTATGTGCTTGCTACCCTACATCACCATGGGAATGAGAAAACCAATGCTTTGTGCTGACCTAGGTTATAGTTGCACCCTAAAAGACTCAATGCAGTTCATATAGGCAGGCTGACCACAATCCTCCCTTTTATAGGGTCTTTACATGTATTGATCTTTGAGAGAATTCATTTCTCGAAGCGTTTCTCATTCATGGTGTAGTTGTTATTCTAAATGCACTTTCCAAACTTCCACAGACTGCTTCAAAAACGTGCCACATGATGCTTCAATCCCAAATACTTTTACTTGGGAGTAAATTCCATTAAACTCAATAGAAATTACTTTTGAGTAGACATGCATAGGAATGCATAAGACTGGTTCTCAGATGTTGTCCACTTCTTGCTGGCCAACTCCTCTGCTTTTTAGATTACTCCACAAGGATCTATCTGTGGCTTCCAGTTCCCATCCAAGGCAAGAGCGAAGTGGATACTGCTTAGTTTTTTTCAGGCAGGGCAACTACTCAACATCCAGAAAACATATACAGTCTAACACTTTGCCACAAGTCTGGATTTCCTGTCAACCACAATAAACTGAACAGTCATTAATAATTTCTAACCATGGTGTTGCTAGGGTTTGTGGCTCCTGGTGCAGCCCATTGAGTCATCCCCATGATGTACCTCCTTCCATGAAGAGGGTGAGGCAAAACCACAGGAAGTGGGCATATCAATGTATCATTGCCATGCCCCCGCTAGAGTTTTGGTTACAATTTTTACTAGACAAATATTTCAACACAGTTTGTTTTATTAAATTTTGCATGAAATTACACTTCAGTTGATATATAACATTGCAGGATGGCAGTTATACAAATTTTTGTCCATGGTGTTGTGACCTTCCTGGGCATATCACCTGGTGCAGCCCGTACTCCCTTGCATCACCACTTATCTCAGATTCCTATATTATTCATGCTTCCTATATTATTCATGTTCATATTTTACCACTTAATTTCTATGACTTGCTTGCTTATTGTATTTTCAGAATTTCATTTTATGGTACAATGTCCTTTTTAACAATTTGAAAAAAGGTACCATTTATTGTTTCCTGCTGACAGGACACGAGTACATCTTGAATGCATTGCTTTTCACAGATTTTATCTTAAGTGCAATTAAAATATTGTCTTAAAATTAAAACTGTATTAAAATTAAAAATTTTGCCTTATGTTTGAGCAAAATATTTTATATTTTGCATTATGGCTGAGAAAAATTGCTCTTTAAATTTCTGAGCAAATGTCTTAAATGTTGTTTTTGTATAAAATGGTGTATTATATTTCTCAAACATGCAGTGTGAATGGTTTTTATTATTGTGGTTCAGCAAACATTGTTATTGCACACATCTAAGTGTGTTGGGACTCTGTAATAGTCATTAAAATGATCAAAAAGATGGATTCTTCTCTTGCATGTTAGTAAATTTGCTACCCAACTCTCTTGATAAGCTGCAAAGTTGCTCTGTAGCCTGCAGTCCTTTACATATGGGTGAGTATAGGTGTCATTGAACCACAGAGGGACCTAGTTCCATTGTGCTCCTTAAGCTGCAAGGCCATGAAGGGGCACAGCCTCAACACTCAGCCAACCTCCATCCACCTAACATATAAATCAGACCAGCTCCGTGTCTTTATTTATTCCCATTTTGACCTTGTACCAAATAGTTCTGCTGGTCTGGGCTCACATAGCCACATTGTGTAATTCAGTGGTTCTCAAGCATTTCATGCTGGGACCATTTTCTGACTATGCCAATCTGTCTGGGACCCCATGGAAGTGATGTGATGGCCAAAAGTGACATCAAACAGGAAGCGACATCACTGTGATGCGAGAACTTCCTATCTACTTGGCGGGAAGACCCATTGTGTTCAATGAGACTTATTCCCAGGAAAGCATGGATTGCAGCCTGATTGCCCCATTCTATTGAAATAAATTTGCAATCCCATTTTGAGAACCACTGATGTAATTGTTCTTGGCAGTCTAAACACAAAGCTTTCAATTTTCAGTGCCATGCAGTGATTAATTGTCCTACATCAGGAATCTTGCACCACACAGCAGACTTACCCTTCTTTATTCTGATTCTGTCTTTATTCATAGGCTTCTTAAGCAGGGGTAAACTGGTGCTCCAAATCTCCCTGTTATCTCAACCCCATAGTGAAAAATGAGCCTATTTTGACAATTTTTGCTGTAAGATTTGTCTGCATCATTAACAACACTTAACTCACCATATTATACTGTATTAAGTTAAACAAACAATTCAGAAGGTTTGCCCTATTGCCCTATTTTTGCTTTTCTCTGAATCATATCATGCTTCTGATTCAACTCAGATTCAACTTTAGCAAGAATTCTCCTAATTTTTCACATGAAATAGAAACGTCTTCGTTATTATTTGTGGTTATACTTGTCTGTGAGAATGGCTGTTCCCTTTTGAGTTTATGAACACAATTCTGTTGGAAAGATGCTGACTTATTTATACATATATAATCATTTGCATAATGGAAGAATTGTGACAGAAAAACGCATAGAACATGAAGTTCCCTCCACCTCCTCCTCCTTCTACAGCAGCAGCATTTGTCCCATAATGTTGGCAGGGTCCACTTGTTCTATACTGAAGTTATCCAAACCATGGTTGACGTGCCATTTGGCTGGCCTGTCCAGGAGCCTGTTGTCAGGATGGTGCCTTTCCAATGAAATCTACTTGCATTTGTATGCTTTTGAACTGCAAGGCTGGCAGGAACTGGGACGACTGATGGAAGCTCACTCCATTGTGCAGCACTTGGGTCTTGAACCACTGACCTGCTGATCTCCAGTTCGACAGGCACACCGCCTTTAACCACTGAGCCACTGCTTGGCTCTTGTTTGTCTGCCCTTGGCTCAGCAGTCTCTGAAGGGGTAGTGACCATGACAGCTTTTCTATTGTGGGCTTACCCTTCAGGAGCTTGTCTGAATCTGTGGAGGGTGAGCCCAGGATGGAGAAGCCATTGCTGCTTCCACTTCAGAGTTGTAAGCCAGAGGCAAACTGGGCGAACAGGATCACAGCACACATGATAGAGAGGACAATGGCTAGGTTTTCCTGTTGGTTTGGCTCACTTCAAGCTCCACACTCCCTGAAGCTGAGGTGGCCATGGCTGCCCTTTCAGAAAGTGTGAAGCTGAAGGGAAGCCAGGCAAGCAAGAAGACCCAGCCATCCTCTTCCCAATGCATATGTTGGGCTCCTGTTTGCCCAGCCCAACTCCAGCTCCACTCTCTGAAGCAGAGGCCACAGCTGCTGCTGAACTGGGGGGACAACAAGAAGAAAATCTGTGCAACCATAGGCCCAGTGCCCTAGGCCTGGCCTCAAGTGCACAGCAGCTTCATGGCTTCTCCTCTTCCCTTTTAGGTCCTGAACCAGTGGGGAAGGAGTGGAGAAGCTGCTGCTGCTACTGCTGGAAATGACCTGAGCCCAGGATTGGAGCTTATGTGACCAAGACTACCTCAGTCTCCTGGTCACCTCTCCAGTTTACTCTCCCTCTCTCAAGTGATGGTGGCAGTGGTGGCAGCTTCTACCCTTCCCTCTGTTGGATGGACCCCCCAGCATACTGGAAGGGTCCCAGGGAGAGTGAGTGGGGATGGAGTAGGGAAGCAGCTTCTGGGTCAATGGGAAGAAGGGAAAATAGGACAGAGATAGGAACGCAGCTGCCACTGAGGGGGGTGGGAGGATGGACAGCAATGGAAGGAGAGGCCAGTGACTGGAAGTGGGGTGAAAGGAAGTTAGTGAGCCATGAGGGAGTGAGGGAGCCCAGTAGTAGCTGCCTGGGGGGAGTGTGAGGAAGCATTCCTACCCATTATATGGGGGTGCCAAAAATTTAGGGATCCTGGGTGCCAAATGGCTTTGTCTTGCCACTGCCTCAGCTAAGTGGAAACTGAAGTCTTATATGCTGACTCCCCAGCCCTTGTACACTCTGAAGCTGCAATCCTAACCTCTAAAATTAGTCCTGTACTGGCCTGGAGGTATTGCAAAATGGCAGTAAGGCACAGTTAGGCCATTCTTGAGAGGGTTAGGCCAGTGCACACACATGTGCCAGCCTCCCCACACCACCGTGAGAATGGGGAGACAGGTGAATTATGCTGACCTAAATTGGTTAGGATTGTGCCCACAATCCTCTTAACTAGAGTCAGGCCAAAGCTCTGGTTTGCTTTGGCAGTTTGACTGAATTCCCTTCCACTGTTCCACTGTAAACAGATTTCCATGCACAGTCATGCTGGCCACAAGTCCATGAAGGTGTCTTCAGACAGTGCTGGCTGATGGCTTGAATCCAGGGATGAGCAACGTACCAGACAGCTGTGGCTGGTGCCTGTATAGGGAGCAGGACAACCTGAGGCCAGTCACAGTTGGCAGTGCAAACTGCCAGGGACCTTAAGCTTCCACTGTTGTAATAGGCAGTACAGCACAGTATAATGATGAAATGATGAGTCCTGAATAAGTTTAGATTTAGAGAATGTTTTTAATAAAATCCAAATTAATATCCTCATCAGAGAACTCAGACAATGAATACCCTTCAAAAGTCATTGGAGAAGTAGCACAAGTGCCCTCAGGATTCATCAGAATTGCATACTTGGAAAAAAGGGAGACAGGTTACAAAAAAATGAGAAAAATAAATTATGATTTATGCAGTGCATTTCCATACTGAAAATTCTAATGTAGAATAAAAACAGATTTCTAAAGGAAGTAAAGCAATCATTACTGAAGCTATGGGCGCAATCCAGAGTAACTACGGGGAGTCCTTGCTCCGGTGTAAGAACAATTTGCTCTGGATTGCAATATGAATTTTCCATAGGTTTTCACTAGGTTGTGCAGTAACTACAGATACAAGTAATGTCTCTTATGTGCTCCCGTAGTTACTCTGGATTGTAGGTTCAATCAGCATTGTAATAATCATAAAAAAGAAAAAAAATATGCAACACCTTCACTACAGGTCAACAAAATAAGCACACCTACCTTCTCAGTCTCATTAAGGCCTGTGATTATGTGAGAGACAATGTGGAAGAATATTGCAGTCTAGTGCTGCAGTCTAGTGCTTAATACTGCATTTTGGAGTCCCTCTGCATAGGAACAAAAGACACACAATTGATCTGCTGCCCTTTTCCATGAAAGTGCCTTCTTTTGAAAAGGAACTCTGCAACTTTTAAAAGAGTTTTTCTCTATGCTGAGAGAATTTTTTTTATTTTAGACACTTCCTATATGCTGCTAACTTCTTTCCACCTATTATATCACAAAACTAAATTCTCTTAGTGTTTTAATGGTCCTGTCAGGTATGTAGCACAATGGTAAAAAAAAAAAAGATTTGTCCATTTTATTTAAGAATATTTATATACTTCTTTTAGACTTTTTCAGCAAAAAAATTCACCAACGGTGAAATCCTAAGAAATTAAGACTGGTCTAATTCACCTGGCCTATCCTTTCTGTGATGTTTTGGGAAGTTGGCATATACCTGTGCATTGGCCCAACTGCCTCAGGAGTGGGGAAGAAGTGCCTTGCTGCACTTTTGTGACACTCCTAGGTCAGCCCAGGACTTATGCTGGGTCTTAGGCCATCCTAAGTGGAGATTAGGATTGCAGCCCAAGTAGTTTTCATAGCAAAATACATGAGCTGAAGCAGTCAAATGGTTACAGAATATTTTCTCCCCTTTTCTCAATTTTGCAAGACAAAATTGCAAACATTCATTAGGCAATGCTCATCCTCTTCCCCCCCTCCCCAAAATACAGCTGCAAATGTTGTTGGTACAGGATGCTTGGCTTAATTTGCCTTTCATTTGTGTCTCAACCTTCATATCATTTTTACACAGAATGCTCAATTATACTTGCCCAAAAAACAGCTTTATGAGTTTCCCCCCCATTGTTATCTTCTCATGAAAAGCCATAATTGTGACATTAAGACAATACCTCAATAAGAAACTGAAATGCTACAATGACATGTCTTCAAAGGAAGAATGAGGAGGAGGGCTCTGGCTGAATAACAAAAAAAGAGGAAAAATTGTTTGCAAATGTGACAAAAGGGTTCAACTTTCCAGAATCAAAGCAGCCAGGCCAATGTGGTGTGCACTTCATCTTGATGTTGAGGGAGGGGAAGAAATCAAGAAGTCCTATTCAAGCTAAGGGAATTTTTGTTACTTTAGGGCTGCTTTGTCGATACAATGGTGCTGGAAAGTTGGTTAGGAATTGGTCCCCTCACAAAGTTTCTGTTATGGAAACTCCATATATAGTGGGATGCAAGAATGGAACTTTGACTTATCCCACCACATATCGAACATGCATGCTAGTAGTGATGAATATGTAAATTGGGATGTGCACAGAGCTGAGATCAAATGAATCAATAAAACTTTTATGAATGGTTTTTCTGTCCATGAAATGTATTCCCTTTTGGCTATTTGTTTTTGAGAGTAACACTGTGGACAGGAACAAAAGCATTCACCCATTCAGAATTGGTGGAAGATTGAGGGCAGGGAGCAATTTTTCCAGATTGCCGACACCAAGATATTGTCAGATTTCTGGTAATTACAAAATATGACTCTTATATCTAGTCACTTTAACAGAAGTACAACAATACTGAGAATTCAGAATCCAAATGAGGACAAGGCTGGATTCAGAAATTGTGACCTTCAGGAAGGAGATATTGAACACAGTTCTAACAAATGTAGGCTGGCCTAACTCACCTGGCCTATCTTTCTGTAATGTTGTTGGCACATGCCTGCGCATTGGCATAATCCAGCCAGGAGTGGGACAGAAATGTCTTATGGCATTTTTGTAACATCCGCAGGTCAGCAGAGGAATTATGCTGGGGATTAGGCCAGCCTAAGTGGAGGTTAAGATTGCAGCCATTGTCTGAATACTAGAAACAGTGTTGAGTGATTTAGTGGAAAATTTTAAAATGCAAAAGCTTATTAGGGCACCAACCATAGCTGCAACCCCTTAACACTATAAGCAAAAATATACATTTTAAATTTTAGTGGATTTTTTTCTCTGCTGATGCATATACTGATCCTGGATATGCTGCATCTAGTGTAGGAGATGGTGATGCCAGTTCCAGAGGTTTCCTCTAAGTACAGGAGGTAAGCCTAAGTATAGGAGGTAAGCCTTATTATGTTTACCTGGATCTGCATCAGCTACTGGTGAAAGTCCAAGTGGACCTAGGAAGTCTGATTGAAGCTGGGAAGGAGAATAAATTATTGGTAGCACAGTTGCAGCCAATACCACCCCTTCTTGGCTTCAGTCCACTCCACCTCTGTCTTTGTACTGTTCTGCCTCCTTCCCCCTGTTCTGCTCACCCTCCACCACTGGACTTACTTTCTTGGGTATCTCAGCTGGTATCTCACACTGCCATTGTTTGCTGCAGCACTTCTAAAATGATACCCAGTACTGTGCATGCTGCCAAAACTTATGCCAGTACTTATGCAGGAATACCAATATGGCTTGCAATGCATCCTGCAGGAGGGGCAGGAGGGGGGGGGGTGGTCAAGAACTACCCCTTCCTTTCCTTTCTTGAAGATAAGTACATTTTTGTTTTCTTTCTTTAGGGGTTCATTGTGGATGCAATGGTGCTGCAAGTTGGTTAGGATTTTGCCTGAAAAAGATAAGGGTTGAAACAGGCATCTGTGGAACAGTGTTTGCTCAGGGTATGAGATATGACAGTGTTCTTTGGCCATTTCTGCCCAGGACCCCCTTTCAATCTTTGGAATCTGCCCAGGACCTCCCTGTCAAACTTGCAATCCAGGACACAAGGCTAAAAAAGAGGACCTGTCCTGGAAAAAGAGGATGCATGGTCACTCTGCTTCCTTTGATAGGAAGGAGCTATTTCAAAATGGATTGTTGCATTGGATTCAGCTCTTCAAGATGAATCCAATGACATATGACATGATGGGGTAGTGCACACCATTGCAAAGTTGATTTTTTGGGGTCTCCAAAAAAGGTCCTTCAACCTTTGTGATCCCTCTGTGGGGGTTCTGTGACCCCCTTAGTGGTTGTGACCGCCCACTTTGAAGACCACTGAGATAGGAAGAGGGAAGAATGAGGCAGGAAAGGGGGTATGTCAAAGATTAGAACAGGATAGTTATCTATGGCAGTATGGTTATATCCTATCCCCCTTCTCAACCATTGATCTACCTACCCAGGTCCACCTGGACTTGCATCAACAAATTTGATGGCTTTAGGTTTCCATGACCTCTCCCAACTGCAGGAAGAAACACGTGGCCAACTGGCATAGCTGGATAGGAATACACTTTCAGTTGGATAGGAATGCACCTTCAATATGTGAATAGGTTTTAAGTGATAGTATGTGTGGCCATACCACCACTACTTCCTGCTCTTCACCCTAGCTACAACATGATGCCTGTAGATAATACATATTCTGGGCATTTTAACACATGGCTATTGCTATGCAGAAAGTTTTTGCATTATCCCTATCAGTTCATATTGTATTTCATTAACTTCTCTTCTGTTTGTAAAAATAAACAGCTGTATCATAATTATTGACTGTTTGGCACAAAATCCAAGTCTGTGGCTATGGCATGGCAATAACCATGTGTGCATGCCTAGGAACACATTTAATTAATCCTACCAAGCTCTCTAGTGAGCAGTGTTAGAGAATAAATGGAAGGGGATAAACCTACTAATTACTAAAGAAAGTTAATTGAACCTAGGACTTGAAGCCAAGCCCAATTAGCCAGATGTATCTTCTTGGCACGTGGGACTTTATTTTTGGGGGAAAGCATATGTGCTTCTTAAAGAAAATTACAATGCAATGGAAATTTCTACCCCCAGCACCACAACCTTGCCTAACTTATTTGAACTCAGGACACTGAGAATGGATTACTGATTTGACTGCTATAGCAAGGACAATATTTGCTACTGAGGATACAAACTTATACTTGAGAGCACTCCTCTGCCTTGTTCATTTGCAAGACGTGATGGACATGCTGTATGTGGTACATCAGATCAGTGATGGGCCCAGCCTGGCCCAACAACTGGTTCCCCAGAAGTGGGTGGGGCCAGGCTGGGTCAGGGGGTGGGGCCGGGGTCAGGGGGTGGGGCTGGGGTCAGGGGGTGGGACCGGGGAAAAATTAAATTTAAAAAAATTTAAAAAATTTAAAAAATTAAAATTGACTGTCATGGGACTTACCTCTGAGTAGTCAGATTGGGCTCTCAGGCTGCAGTTCCAGCCACTTTCCTGGGAGTAAGTCCCATTGACTATCAAGGGACTTACCTCTGAGTAGTCAGGTTGGGCTCTCAGGCTGCAGTGCCAGCCACTTTCCTGGGATAGGGTTGCAGCATCAGAGCCCAGTCCTGTGCAGGTCTACTCAGAAGTAAGCCCTATTATAGCCAATGAGGCTTACCCCCAGGAAAGTGTAGATAGGGTTTCAGCATCCTCAGAGCCCAGACCTGTGCAGGTCTACTCAGAAGTAAGCCCTATTATAGCCAAGGGGGCTTACCCCCAGGAAAGTGTGGACAGGTTTGCTGCAGCAGCCACCGTCCTTTCCCTGGCTGCTAGGGCTTGCAGGGCTGCTGCTTAAAAGTGCCTGGCCAGCCTCTTTAACTTTTTAACTGACTCCAGCTGCTGAACGAACCAGTTATTGCCCCCTCCCTGCAGCTACTGGATCTCCACAAGCTGGGAAATTGGAACAACTGGTTCTGGCGATCCAGGGCGATTCGGTCTCAGCCCATCTGTGCATCAGATCCTTGGAACCCATTTATAGGGAGGGTAAGGGTACATTCCTAACCAATTTAGGCTGGCACAACTCACTGCTCCCCTTCCTGGTGGTGGTGTGATGAGACAAACATGCACTGGCCTATCACCCCAGGAGTGGTGCAGCTTTTACAACTCTCCCAGCTACATGGGACTTGTGCCAATCTAACTGGATTGTAGCCTCAGTTCATGCTCCCCATGGTTGATGACTGTAGCTTTAATAGGAACAGGTTTGATTACTGGTTTGATTAGCTTCTCTGTTTACTGGCTGGGAGATATGTTTTGTTTTACGCACCCTGGAATTCGAATGGACAAACTAATTCTGCATGATCTAATGGGGCCAGTACTGCATCCCTGCAAGGACTGCCAGGAAGCAAGGATTGCCAGCAACCAGGAACCCACAAGGACTGCCAGGTTGCAAAAGAGGATAATCTGCATTGTGGCTTATCCTGTATAAAAGGCACTTTGAACAAACAAGATCATATTTCAAAACTATTTCTGAATTGTACATCTAAAGGAAAGAACTGAGGGAGGAGAAAGGAGAATACATTCAGATGGTTGAGTGAGACTTTATAGTAAACAACAAACACAAAAGCCCTCCCCCACAAAAGAAATTAGACCCAACCTTTTCCCTAAAATTCTATATGCAGATTTATTTTGGGAGTAGGTGGGATAACCTAATTAATGTCCAGCCCTTTAATGTCCAGTCCTTTAATGTCCAATCTTTTACTAATTAGTCCTATCCTAATTAATGTCCAGTTTCAATATGTTCAGTTCTTTAGACCATGTTTTAGTTCCATTAGTTCCACTAAGAGCTTGACTCTATGCAGTGATTGTTATATAGATGTCCTGACATAGGAGAACTTCTCTGTAAAATAGGTGATCGATTTGATAGCAATGTCAAATTTTTCAGAGCTACTGTAAATAACTGTTAACTGCTTCCCATGCCAATTATTTTTAGGTACATACATAGAGATATCTAAAGAGACATTTAGGTATCATGTTCCTGTATATACATTTATTTCCCAGCAGAGAATTGTATTGACTTGAATTATATCAAGAATTGTATATCAATATACAATTGTATATCAAGAATTGTATATCAATAATTATATCAAGACTGCTTCCTGTGATATTGAATGCATATTTAGGTACTGGGTGTGCACATTCACTGTGGTTCAGAATCATGCTGTAGTGTCAAGCACACAAAAAGCTCTTACATATGGCATGCCTCATTCATTTCAGCAGGCTTGTGTCTACTGTGGGCTGGCATCAGAAGTCAACTACATTAGTCTATTAGAACAGCCAGGTAGATAAGCCAAACCTTGAAGCCTCTCAACCCTGTGGCAGTAGCAAGACTCAACAGACAATTTAATGACACTGCTGCACCTGACAACTCATCTTCAATAGGACCATCCTGTGTCACCATGCCCATCCAGTCCATTGACTGGCGGGGAGGGTGGCAAGACCTGGCATCACTTGTTTGTTGCCACTTGTAAGGTGGAAGGCATGTTCCATGAGAACGCAGTGCAGGATTCTGCCCCAAGGCCTCCAGCAACCCAATCCTGGCACTGTCCTCTTGTGTTAATGTTCTTCTGCCACCAATGAGATGGATGAGTCAGGCTCTCTAGGTGGGAGGGCTCTGTGATGTTGTGCACTGAATGCCCTGAAACCATAAGCATTTATTGACTTCTGGTTTTGACTATCATCACCAGAAGCCATTCTTATTATGTTCGCATAATAAAAAGCTATTCCATATTTGAGATCATTCGGAAAAGGATCTTTAGTACAGTCATACTTGGGAGTACTATTTATTTATTTTTTATTGATTTATTTTTCATTTCATTTGTACTCCACATTTCTCCCTGATGGGCACCCATTAATATGTCTGGTTCTGGTCACCACATTTCAAAAGCTCATTGTAGAGCTGCAAAAGATACAGGATAGAGCAACCAAAATTATCAGGAAACTTGAAGCACAATGATTGTAGCATTTGAAACTTTTTAGTGTAGAAAAAGGGGTGACTAAGGGAAAGGCATGCTGAGATTTATAAAATTATGCTCTGTGAGGAGTAAACAGAGGTTTTTCTGTCTCTCCCAGAATGCTAGAATGGGGCAATACAATGGAACAACAGAGCAAAATATTCAGGACAGAAAAATGGGTGTATAGTAGTTTTTTACATATGAAACTGGATCAAATGGGTCTTTTATCTGATCCATCAGGGATCCTTCTTATGTTGCTATTATATGGGCAGTATGCATTCTTCTCAGTACAGGAAAGAGATACTGTATTTGTTCTCCACAGCCATTTAGGAAATTGGCTAAGATGAAAACGTGAAATGACACAAGATGGTGTCCACAGTTGTAACGGGCTTTTGCTATAGCCATTATTTTTGCATCTACAAGGGAAAATAACACCTCCTTTTGTTGTGGAATATAATTAGGCAGGTGCCATAACATACACAGAGCAAGAGGCGCATGTGTAATTACACCACAGTGATAACTTGGCAACAGAGAAATCTGGATGTGTTTGCAATTGTGTTTGCTGGCACTCAGCAAGCCCACACCGAGGACTGATTTTAGCTCTTCATGATGGAGAGAGACATTCTCACAGAGCAAAATCACTCAAGACACAGGGAGAAAGGGCTGCTGAAATTACTATGGCTTCAACTACTCATGCGGAGATCTGAGAAGGACTGTGCAAACAGATTTTCATTTCCTCATGAAACTGAACTTAATGCATCTCAAATATGTCAGCGTCTATCTTGATCTTCAGACCATTTGAAAAACAGAGAGCAGAACTGACAGTTCATTTGGTCTAGTAACTGTTAAAACAGCCATCTTTCTTTTCATGCTGGTGGACCTGAGGCTGCTCTATCCTTAAAAAATATTAGGAATATATTTTCTTTTTCTTTCATGTGCAAAAAGGTTTTAATATAGAACTGACAAATGAAAGGAGGCTTTTACATACTGGATTTTATATACTGCGGATATAACACAAGGCAGCATTGGACCAAGCTGTTCCTCTTTTTTCCTTGGGCTTTCATAATAACTTTGGAAGCTCTCTCTCTCTCTCTCTCTCTCTCTCTCTCTCTCTCTCTCTCTGCCGGAGTGAGCCGGAGTGAGACTGTCAGACCCACGTAGATGTTACTCTGATGCAGATAAGATGGAGTTGTAGTTTGTTGGCATAGGGCAGTGATTTTCAGCCAGTGTGTCATGGCACAATGGTGTGCTGCGGATAGTCCTCAGGTGTACTGCAGGAATTTGGGGATTGACATCCATTAATAGGAAAATTGGGGGATCAGAACAGTCTGGTGGGTCTTGTCAATGGTAAAAACAATTGATGGTGTGCCTTGACAATTTCAGTGCCTTGTTAAGTGTGCTGCGAGATGAAAAAGGTTGAAAATAATTGGCGTAGGGGAATTATTTGGGCAGTGTGTGGGCCAAACTTGAGAGGAAGGTAGTATGAGAATGGGAGAGGTGGATCTTGTCAGCAGTTACACATGCTTTCCTTTACAGCAGTTACACAGCAGTTATCCTTTCCCAGGGCATCCAACAGGAAACTCATCAGGAGATATGAAGTTTCTTTTAAGTCTCCTTCCCTAGGTCTGTAACCTAGCGGTACTTGAGCATTTCAGCCAGGAACCTGAGAATGATAATCTGTCTGAGACCCCCCGTAATGACTTTCATTAAAGATGCCCAGTGCCAGATTCCAAGACGGCTGCACCCAACTCCCCTGAAATGACATCACAACCCCCAGCGGCTAGGAGCAGGGCTTCCTTGGTGGTTGCACCCCAGTTCTGGAACTCCCTTCCCTTTGACTTAAGTACTGCTCCCTTCTTGTACAGTGTTCGGAGGGGCCTAAAAAGTTTTCTATGGACAAAAGCTTTTTAATTATATTGGAGGTGGGGGGGGGAGGAATACTGTGTTTTTAGTAATTTTTAGTGGTTTTTATTGTAAATTTTAGGATGGGGTGTTTTAAAATGTTTTTCTATAATCTAATTGTATTTTAACTGTACTTTAATTGTGTTTTAATTGTATTTGCTGCTAATTGTTTTTAGTAGTATTTTATTGTTGTTTAATTTGTTAACCGCCTTGGGTTCCCTTTGGTTAGGAAAGAAAGGCAGGATATAAATCAAATAAATAAAAAAGTACTGTTTTTGGTTCTGTGTCAGAGAGATGAAATATCTCTTTCTGGTTTCATCAATTGTAATTTTCCTCTTACTCATCTGCTCTCTTTTTCACAAAGCAATTAATCTTATACTAATACCTTCCTATCATCCTCATCTCATTTCAGTTGTTTTCTTTAGGCCCTTTCCTTGTACATTCATTAATTTCTTCTAATAGCTGCTTTTGCCAAATGTTTTGTTGACAGAGGATGTATTATTTGGTCCTCATTACATCTCTTCTTCTGATGGTAATTCTTTCACTTTACCTAACTATGCACTATTTAACTTTTTCTTCCACGTTCTATCTTAATTTTTGCATTCTTCAACTCTTTTTCTTTGTTTAATTCTCTGCACTGTGCTGAACTGGCTGATAGCCCATGCTCTGCACCGCTGAGTCCTTCCCAGCTGCTCCTGCCACGTACCTGAGCCTGACCTCTGAGGCATGTAAGTCTGGCCCCATACAGGAAATCAATTAACATTCATATTTTGAATGTGTGGAACAAAGAGGTGTGAGGAAAATTGATCAGATCAAAGCTAGCCAGGGCAGAAAACTGTCCTTACTACTTGCTATTGTTAAAGTATCAGGAGCCTGAAAAGAATGCTTACAAATTATCCAGATATCTACTAGTAGATCCTGATTTATCTTCTGCTAGTGTGTATTATAATACAGATCGAAAAATATGAATATATATAATCTGTACATGTTTGAGGATAAGCTGACAGCAATTATTTTTGGTGAGTTGCAAAACTGGATTTGTGATTACAAGTATGATGGTAGTTTGAGTTTAGGACCATCGTGTCAGGGAGGCAGAGGGTCTATAGTCAACTAAAATTTGATCACAGAATATCTTTTCAGCATGTTTCCATTATGTGGTGCAGAAAGTAATTAGATGAGAACTGTGTACAATTTTGTTTATTGCATTCAAGCCAATGGCCCATCAGGTGACATGGATGATGTGTTCATTTAATTCAGAGTTATGACAGGAAAGCCAAGTGGGAAATTTATTTAGGAGGCCATACAACTGTAATCTTTGCATATTATCATATTTTTATTTGCGTGATGCATTTATGGAGTCTCTTCATTGTATGATTATGCTAATGGAATCATTAGCTTCAGAATGAATCACAAGGGGAGTCCAACCTGCTACACGAATAGTTCTCTGGTTCCATTGCCTTCAGCATTTTGAATGTCCCAACAGCCTGAAGCATTTTGTAAATGCAATGTTTGCTGTCAAAATTTGTATCATTATAGCATTAAAACCTTTGGCTGATTAATTTTCATTCAACAGAAACACAAGAATTGTTTATTTAAAGACATTTTCTAAAAAAAAGACACATAAAACTCTGAAGAACTGATGGAAGTTCATAAAGGAAGTTTCAGAACACTGAAAATCAAACTGCAGTAATTTTCAAATGCAAATGATATGAGCCATCATGGGCACAACAAATAATGTGTTAACTGTTTTCTAATAGAAAATTAAAGAAAATTAAAGGAACTGATAGCTCATTCTGATTGATCACTCTTGGATTCTGTCTTTCATCCAGTTTGAAAGCAGGAACACTAATCACAGCTTAATATGAAGACTGATTTCCTGTTTTCCATCTGCAAAGTGTGGATCTGGATTAATATCTGGATAATGTAACAGGATAGCACAACTGAAAAGGTATAATGTAAGGCAAAGGCTCTGGGTCTCCGTGATTAAGCAAGAGAAGATATAGAATGTTTTCCAGAAATATTCATTGAAACATTCCAGGAACAGTGGTTAGCTGTGTCAAATTGTCATATTTGATAAATCATCAGGTATACTCTCAGTGCAATCCTAAGGGCAAGTTAGGTTGGGCTATGTCCTTTCTGCTGACCTAGGGTTGTCCTAAAAGTGAGCCCAGTTCTATCCAACTTTACACCACTTATGCAGCTATGGTGTAGCCAGTGATGGGCTTCAAAGAAATTAAGAACCGGTTCTCTGCCCATCTGGCAGCCACTTTTAAATGGCTATTTTTAAACTTTATATGTACTATCTCTTGTTAACAACCGGTTCTATAGAGTAGGTGCGAACCTGCTGGTGCCCACCACTGGATGTAGCCCAAAGTAAGAGGACAAATTTTCCACTACAGATGTCTCCAGATTTATGACAGTTCGTTTTCTGATGGGTCTTCTCTTTCAACATCATTCATTTATACCTGGAATCATTCATTCAACATACTATATATTCTATTCTTACAATCTTTCTCTTCTAGTCTAAAGGCTAAAATTGCCTTCTCCTATGTTGATTTCCATGTGACACGGTAATTCAACTTGTTTTGCTCTCTCTCTCTGTGTGTGTGTTTGTCTCTGTGTGTGTGTGCGTATGAGAGAGAGAGAGAGAGAGAGAGAGAGAGAGAGAGAGAGAGAGAGCACTTTAGCTTTGGGTCTATTCCCATTCCTAGAGGCATTAATGAGAATCAAATTGCAGATGAAGACATTTGAAGTTTGTTAGCTTTAAACCTTAAAAACCTGGGATTGTTTTTTCATGCCTAAGACTGCATGGGTGAATTTTGACCCATACGACCCTGTACTATAGTTAGGTACATATAATGTACATATGATGTACATATATTATATGTATAATGAATAAATGTTGTGTCAATTTTTAGTATAATTATTTTTATTGTGAAATAATGATTTTTAGTACAATTTTTATCACCTACGACTGCACGGGCCAATTTTGATCTGTGCGACCCTGTACTATAGTTAGGTACATACAATGTTCATATAATGTACACATAATTTACACATAATGTACATATAATGAATAATAATTATGATTATAATTAGTATAATGATTTTCAGTACAATTTTAGCTAGCAAAATATTGAATAACCAGTAAAAGGCAACATGGGTCCAATATGACCCATTAAACTTTTGGACCCATTAAACATGGGTCCAATATGACCCATTAAACCCATTAAACCCATTAATCCATTTGTATAAATTGGATTTTACAGAAAAACTGTAAATTCAAAATCTTCATGCTTTTGGTATTGTGACTGTGTAATTAGCAGGAAAAAAGTCAGAAAGTCTTGTCAGGTAATAATAATAAATTCCAGTAAAAACACAACACAAACTTCCTGGCAGGTGATGATTGACCCGATTGGGTTTTTATTAAAAAAAGCAATGGGTGCAACATTTGTAAACAAAAAAGACTGGATTCCACTTTTCAACAATTTCCACTTTTCACCACAGTTTTGATCCCCAACCTGTTAGTTAGCAGGGGATGCTTCTACTTTGAGGAGCCCACCGTGATTGACCCCCCCCCCCAAGCATAGGATACAGTACAGGCTTCTTTAGTACAGTGATGGAAAGCTGAATAGGATTAGGCCAGGTTAGTGCAAACATGAGTGGAACAGGTATACCAGCACGGTATCCAGTGAAAACAGGTGGCTGCTCCATGCTATCATGAGGAAGGAGATGTAGACTGTTGGGTCTACTCAGACCTAGGCCATGACTAGAGATGGCTGCCAGAAGCTGCACCTAGCTGTCCAGGGCTGGATCCCGCATAATTGCCAGATCCGAGAAACACCCCCTGCTCCCTGACCGCCTGTCTAGTCCCTGTTCTTCACCCACTCAAGAATGTCCCCCCTTCTGCCACCTCCCCACCTTTTTGCAGCCTTCCCCAGCCTTTCCCCAACCACCCCAGCCTTCCCCCAACCACCCCCAACATTTCTAACTTCCCACAATCTTTCCAGGCCAGTGCAACTTACCCTCTATAAGGTGGCGGTTGGTGCAAGCCAATTCTTAAACCCCCCAACTGTAGTGTTGATGTGCTTTATGACATATTTTGTGACATCTTAGGCCCGCGTGACATGCACTGACCTAAAGAGGGTTAGGATTGCACACAAAGAGAGGTGCACAAAGAGAGGTGCACATACAATGCTGTCTACTGAAATACAGATTTTAATGAGTTGGCATCTACTTTGGATTCAGACCTCTGAGTCACTTCAGAATTAGCTAGGATTAGCGAGCAAACTACTCAGAACAGAAAAATGAAATTGAAATAAATTTTCTGTCAGGATAACTTTTAGTCAAGCTTTGAGATGTTCCAGCTTCTCTGGCTTATCCCTGGAGATACGACAATGGATATACATGGTTGGAGTCTGCGACTTGATGACCATTATTTCTAATTTTACCGTAAGTTGTAATCAGAGCTATTTTAAGCTAATGAGTTATTTAGCACTGAAATAGGTTTAGAAAGCTGAAGACCTCAGCTTTTTTCTAAAACAGTTGCCCTGTGATATGTAACAGTGTCTACTGAAGCATCTTATAATAGCTCTTACGGAAAAAGAGGACTATTGATCTGCTGTAATACTTATAAAAGACTGAGATGAAGCTAAATGAGGCAGTAGACTTTGCAGCAGTTAGGACTTGCACTGCATCATTGGTTGGAACCTAAACTCGAGATACATACAGTACTTTGTCAGGGAGGGTGGTGCCACCTGAATATATCTGTACATGCAAGTGGTGCCCACTATGGGAATCTGGAAATGTTTCCAAATATATCTGGAAATATTACATGTACTTAACATTACATGTGATGGAGGGTGAGGGGAGGAACAAGCAGTGTAACTCTGCAGAAAACCACTTTCAGACCCCTGTATCTATGCTAAACTCTGGACAACCAAGTCTTTCCATCTCTTTCCCACCCTCCCAGAAGCCTGTCATAGCTGAATTTGGCTGGCATGGACCTACCCACCTGGGTCAGCAAGGAGGCTGGATTTGGCCTCCATAGACCAGCATGTGGGCTGCTGCTCATCCTTGTACTGGATGGATAGTATTCATGCATGGACTCAGGAGGGCAGCTCATAAAGGACATTCACAGTGATACAGACATTGATAGTAAAAAAAATTGTTTTTCTTGCTCTACTAATAATTTGGCAGAAGAATTTGAAATGAAATTTTATTTAACCTCCAGCAAATTTCTCTCTGCAGTGTGTCTGAACAATTTATAAGAGCTCATTCCATGGTGTTCTGATCTTTATGAACTACAGGAGCATGCCATTGATCCTTTTGGCTCAGTATCTGGTAAATTCTGGAATGCATTAAGTATGGTGAAATTTATTTCACCTGAAATCTTAAAACATTTACTAGGGAGTAGGTCTCAGTGGGTGTTCTAAGTAGACATGCTGAATGAAGTATGTCTTTTTGCCAATCTCCCTTTCTGCTCAGATTTTCACTGCATAATGTTAAGGTTTTATTATTATGAGATGTAACACTAGCCTCTCATCTCCACATTTCTTATGTGAGAACAACTGATGCTGTGATCGGGAATGCGCTATAGTTGATGATCCCAGATTTTTTTTAATCCATCAATCAATCTTTTATGGCATTGCAAACTTGGTGCATTCACCAGTATGTCTCTGACATTCACTGATTATGACAATATTCACCAAGTGGCAGGCATTCTTTGTAACAACTATATTAGCATTACACTAGATTGCTTGCACTGCTGATAAGATATGCACACAGCACTAAACTTCTAGGCCTTTTCCCCACTTACTTTCCCCACTTTCCTACAGTAGTTGATTTCAGTTTCTCCTTCTAGACTTCTTAGAGAATGGCTGCCAAGCAGTTACTTTAATAGATCACACTGATCAGGATTTTTTTCAAATTCTCACTTCTCCTATCTTGCAAATTTAGCTTGATATGGTGTTTAAACCATGCACCTATTTCTCAGCTTCTGACCTAAAGGTAGTGTTTATAAAACACCATTATCTCTTCTGCTCTGTAATATATCTGAAGCAGATATATTAGAGACTATTTTATTTGGGATGGGAACTGATTTTTTTCTGTGCAAGTGGAAACACCTGTTTTTATTTTTTGCAGAAAAGAAGTAGCTTAGATATTTTGTGATAGCTGCAGTTTACTTCTCATGCAGTAACAACCCAATTCTCATTTAATTTTGCAGATGATTTTTTTTGCTGTTGCAGGTCTTGGTGTAAGGGGACATTTAACCCCTTGCCCCTGGATAAGTCCCAACAGCCACAGTGGGTCAACACCACAGGTGCACATCCAAGTGTAAGATGGATTAGCCTGGGGAAAGGATTAGGAGACTATGGCTACAATCCAAAGTAACTATGGGACCTTTTACACTGACGTAGTTATGGTGCCACCTATGGGAAACCTATAGAAAATGCATAGAGCAATCCAGAGTAAGAGCCTCTTATCCCTTCCCATAGTTACTCTGGATTGTAGGGTCAGACTGCAATCCTAAAGACACTTTCCTGGGAGTAAGACCCATTGAAAACAGTGGGGCTTATTTTTGAGTTGACATGTTTAGGATTGTGCTCAGAGGCAAAGTTTGCCCATTTCAGTTGCAGAGCTTTATTTCTTGACAGAGGGAATCCCTCAGAGATTACACTTTCAGTCAGAGCTTTGAATCTTCTCTCAGTGTCAAAAACACTATACCTATAGTGCCATCTACAGCCACTACACTACAGCCACCTATGCCACCTACAGCCACTAAAGCAGGCTTCTGTCAGTCTTGAAAGACTATGGTATTGTGCTTGGCACTGCATACGCTGCATGCGAAGCACGAAAGCCTGTGTTGGATTGTTATGGAGGATAGGCTGTTACCCAAGGAGCAAATCCCCCCTCTCCACACCACTGAATTAGTCCAATGGAAAGGCAGATTGGATCCAGCTGCATCGCAGAGATGGGCAGGAGCTCACCCTGTCTTGTGGGGCCGACCCGGGTCTCGAACCCTAGCCTGCTGGTTAAGAGGCACAGCATCTTAACCGCCTGCACCACCAACAGCCCACAATCAGAGCTTTGAATCTTCTCTCAATGTCAAAAACTCTATACCTATAGTGCCACTGCAGCCACGCTACAGCCACCTATGCCACCTACAGCCACTACACCTTGTGTAAAAAGAGAGAACTGGAATATTTCAATGTCTTAAAAGTAATTTTCATTATTTAAAAATGTAATGCTTGGTGCAAAAAAGATGGACAATAATCTTCAGTGCATTTCAATTTTCTTGGAGAGAAAACATTCAAACAGATGTAGTTCAACACACTATACAATTACTAGTAATATCCTGCAACTGTCACTTACAGAGATACAATATAACATTCAGCAGTAATAAAAACAACAAAAACCACTGCCATTTCTAACATATCACTGGCCCACTGCTTCCTCTTTCCTCAATGGCTTTCTTCAACTATCCCCTTAGCCTGTTCCCAGCCTGATCTGTTATCTGCCCCAGCGGCAGAAATAACATTTGAAATGTGAATTGAATGTTCAGTTCTCCACAGCTTTCTCTGCCCCAGCAGAGTCACATGGAAATAGAACCCTCAGCCTGCTTGATTGACACAGAACGTATGGACACCCACATGCACGGGTGAAGGATTTTATGTAGATAGATTCTAAACTGTGATTGATTAAAGCCAATGTTTGCAAACTAGGCGCCTCAGTACACGCAATCTATTTTTAAGTGAGCATGGACAGTGCTTCTTTCCCGCACATCGTAAAAGTCATATTTAAGATCATATTTACTGAGTTGAAAATGTAAAAATCAGTCTGAATGAATCCATTACCCTCTCCCCTTTATTTATTTCCAAGAGAAGAAGAATGAAACAATGGATGGTCTGGGCTATTAAGGAAACTAAATTATCCTGAGATTTTTCAAAGCCTCCAGCAGAAACAATTCTTGCAATCAATCTTCTAGATTCCTTCTAAATTATCTGATAACCTCTCTGAGTCATAAATCTATCAAGTCTACTCTTACAGATGCTGGCAGAATGAATGAATGACTTTCGTTCCCTGAAATGCTCAGTTCTAAAGAACTGTCAGTAATTATTATAGTGAATGATATAGTAATTTCATTTTCTGGATTTTCAGGAACTTTAATCTTTGTTTAGCTGTGTGACTCTGTAACACTAATGGGCTCAGCTAAGTTAAGTTCTCAAAGCTGTCTAGCAAAAGGAACTGATTGCTTGATGCCGTATGGGCTTACAGAATTGGATGAATTTGGAAATTTGCATGTACAGTAATTAGAAACCAGAATCCAGAGTTCTGTTCCACACTGGAATATTTTCCCCTTCCTCTAAGCTGTAATAAATCCTTTTGCTTCTCAACCAGCCAGTCTGAACTGAGTTTGTATTGGGATCTATAGAAATTGATGCAATAAACAGCAGCTTCCTTCTCGAATATTTTGTGTAGCTGCATACACTGGATCAGGACAATTCTGGCGTCCTTGGATTCCTCAGCCCAGCATTTCTGTTGGATTACGGCTGCTCACCTACTGGCAAGTGAAGTCACAGTATAAGTTGCATTCACTTTACATAGAGCTATATGTATATTTTTATTTTTTAGGTTTTTGGCCATATTTTATCGTAGGAAGAAGATATTTCAAAATGGATTTTTGCATTGGATTATGCTCTTAAAACACATCCACTAGTATATGATATAGATGAAGTACTGCAGCATGGGGTATTTTTGGGGTGACCCCAGGGCATGTCACCTCTCCTCTTGGGGAGGGCCACAAACCCGTACTCCCTAGTGATGTCCTGGTCAAGGCACAGGAATGTTTGTTCCCTTAGAGCTGCATTGCCCTTATCCTAGTATTGAAAAGTTAGTAAGGATTGCACCTAAGTGATTTGAGATAAAGGTACTGACATACTGTTTTCTTCTACATGCATTTATACATGCTCTGAGATCTTCTCAAGAGAAGGGTCTCTTGCATGCTCCACCTCTATCAAGTACAAGTTATGGGAACAAACAAGAGAGCCTTCTTAGTAGTGGTCCATTCCCTATGCAAGTCCATTCCATGGGAGATTGATTCCTCCCTGTCTTACTGTTTTGGAGGAAAAAACTCTGTTGATTTTTTTCTAATTTAAAGTCAGGATCACTTTGGTATTTTTATATTTTAAGTCAAGATCCACTTTGGCCACATTTCTTGTTCAACATTTCATTTCAAGCTTGTTTAGCTTGTAAAATCAAAATTCTCTTTGATTTTTGAGCTTTCACTTGTTTGGAAATAATCTTCAATCATTTCTTTTTAACAGAGGCATAGAGAAAATGTTTCTACAGTAAAGGTAAACTTTACTGAGTTTGTGGCCTTGGATTTTTTCTGAAAATCAATTTGTCTCCCAATTAGTTATCCATTGAAGATAGTCAAAATCATGTACATTTTCCCTTTTTGTTTGCCTTGTGCCACAAGGGGCCAAGGTCCCCCCTAAGGATGCTACTGCTTTTGCAAAACCTCCAGACCAGCATGGGACTTATTCTGGGCCTTGTGCAGGGCCTTGCGGAAGCCTAACTAGTGTTTAAGATTGTGCTGTGATTAACATAAGCCCCCCTAGTTAATGTAGCCAGCACCAGAAAGGAGTACAACCGGTCAGAGAGAACCAACTGGTCCCATGGCAGTTCTCAGTGCCTGAGGGAGATTAACATCAGAGGTTATGTCATAATGTTGATTTAGTTATCAACCTTGGGCTTGTTTTTCATAAAGCAAAGCAAGATTTATTTTCCTTAGATAAATGAATAAAGAAATGCATATTCCCTACTCTTGCCAATTATTTGAACACACCCCGGACACAGGCATATTCCTACACTAGCAAAAGTATTACTAACTTCAGCCAGGCATCAAGACTATTTATAAGTATTAATTTCCAGAAAATAACGTAGGCTGCTTGAACTATTATTTTAACCAATTAAAATTAAAAAAGACTTCTGAATACTTCTTAATAGTAAGTTGGTTGAAACTGGCATGTGCAAACAAGACTCTTCCTGAGAATTAAGTCTGCTGTTGTGGGATGTACATATTGTCAGATATGACTGTGCATTCTTATGCATGTCTACTCAGAAGCAAAAGCCATTAATTCACTGGGAATTACTCTCAAGGAAATATATATGAGATTGCACCTCTAGTCATACTTATGGGCCAGTTAGAATTTAATAGTTATGAGGCTACTAAAATTTCAGATTGGACAGAGTCCCCCAATATAGAATGCAGAGAGAATAAAACCAAGAACTCAACTGCCAATATATATTCAACATTATGGAAACACAAGTTAAAGCTGGAAAATTTGGAAGGCAGTTGGTATAGCACAGAATAATCTAATTAGAACTGATATCCTATGTACACTTAGAGCACAATCTTAACAAATGTAGGCTGGCCTAACTCAAATGGCATATCATTCTGTGGTGGTATGATGGTGGTGTGGTATTTTTCCGTGGTTGGTGTTTGACCGTGCAGTGGCCTAACCCCCCATGAGTGGGGCAGAAGTGACTTAACAGCACTTTTATGACATGTCCAGTTCAGCACTGGACTTATGCTGGGACTTAGGCTGGCCTAACTGGAGCTTATGATTGCAGCCTAAGAGTCCTCCAGAACTCAAATAGGACCTACATCTGAGAAACATCAGGATCCTATGCATTATATCAGAAAGGAGGAATTGCAAGGAAACAAGCTGGAGAAAAAGAATATTAAGAAGAATCGGGGGAAGGTATTAAAGCAGTGGGAAATATTCCATTAAGAGGAGACAGATGGATTTACAAAAAGAGCACAGAAGCAGAGAAACAGAAGATGAAAGTCTGCAATTCTCTGCAGCTTATTAAGGAGTCAATCCCCTGAGCAATGGAATTTTGCTTCCAAGCAAACATGAAACTGAGATCTACAGATCTTATTAAACCCTAGCTAGCAAGCAAATGATGTATGTTGTTTTCTATCTCTGAAACCTTTGCTGAATAATAGTATTGCCAATACAGTTATGTCGGTGCCTGGTTCCATCTATATTTATGCCCAAGGCATGGTAAGAAGGGCAGTGATCAGTTTTTCATTGGCCAAGCAAAAGGAAGATCATTGCCGCTTGCACTGGTGTTGTGCTGAAGGGAAGAAGTGACATTGTCATACCTCTGGTGAAAAGCACCCTGAATCCACCATCTCACAATATACTATTGATGAAGCCACCTTAGCTAGACTCATTAATGGGCCAGCCCTGAATCCCAGGAGAGGCAAGTTATGCAAAAGTCTCATTCATTTATTCAGGGCAAATCTGCAAGTTCAATTCTCATGACCATTTTAGCATATTGGCAGCCTTGTCCAGTGGTCACAGACCAGAGTCTAAAGGAGTCTCCTCTTCCTCATAAGCCTATCCATTTACTGAGATTCTGAAGCCCTGCTAAGGATATTTCTGTCTGTGGAGGTTAGGCAGATGATGGATAAGACATGAGCCTTCTCAGCAGTGAGCAGGTTAAACTAAGGAGTAGCTAAAGACATTTATTTGTCACCCACTATTCATACAGTCTTTAAACACCATTAGAACAATTTTGTTGGCAAGAGCATTTAATGAAAGATATCACAGCCCAACAACAAAAATTTTTTTGTTTGGTGCCTGGAATGTTAGAACTGATTTTGGGTATATTGGGCATGCTAATTCCAAATATATAAACAGTTTTTCTCTATCAACTATACTTTTTGAGATACAGCGCTAATGAGTGTCTATGCGTCTGTCAATCAAAAGTCTAATTTACCATAGGGTGCCATGATGTTTATATCTCAAAAACTAGAGCTGATAAGCAAAAATTTCTGTTATATTTGAAATCAGCACACCAAAAATACAAAGAAACAGCTCAAAAAACCTCAGCACCAAAACACGTTTTGGGCAGTGAATTCAAGACTCCTGTTGCTGCTTTTTAGTCCAATGAATGTGTTTTAATATTTTTGCTATCTTACAGTGTGTCCTTGTGTGTTGTTAGCTGCCCTGTAGACAGCAGTGCTGTATTTGAATAAATATTAAAAAACAGATATACAGCCCGTTTAACATACTACATTTTAAAAGCTGTCTCTGACCTGATTGATGCTAACATTAGCATAAGGCCATATGAAAGAACGCTCAGATTGATGGTGAGAATTAATTTTGATAAAATCCCACAACATTTATTCCGAAAGCTCCTTCAAAGTCAGAGTGAAGGTTGAAGAGAGGATACCTACTCGATGATTTTCTGTAGAAAATACAAATTTGTTCTGTTGAAGAACTAATTCAACAACGTAAACTGAGATGGTTTGCCAGATAAGTTCCTCTGGCAAGAACAACCTATCCACTGGAAGATCCAAACAGCAGCACTGAAGCTCAAACTAATTGAAGAAGACACAAGGAACCAGCAACTCACCACTGATGAGGCTAGAAACATTGCTACCAATCACCAAGTGTGGAATCACGTTGTGAATACTACACAGAATCTAGCAGCACCTATAGCAGCCTATTGGTTGAGAGGACAACCCACTCCCCAATCACCAGCTAAGGTCTAAAGAAGAAGATGATTCCATTTCAGCAAAGCTTAGAGCAAGAGGTCAAATAGCAGAGTGACAGTTTTGGGATAGGTGATATGGATTAGTGGTGCAAACAACCTCAAAACAACTTTGATATTAGGCTACCAGCAACAAAAAGAAACTTAGCTTTTACAAAAGGTGATAGAGTTTATTGATGGAATTTAGAAGGCACACTTGCTTTTAATTACTTTGCTTAAGACATTAGTATTAGAGCTTTAAAATGGTTGCACGTGGAAGGAATGTGTTAATAACTGCATTTGGGTAGCAAGAACTAGTTAGAGAAGGCAAATGAAACTCTTCTGGAGGGAGGAGGGAGGATGTTATGAGGATCAAAAAAGGGAAGCAGAGAAATTATTAATTCTGTTAGGTTTTTGGGTACAGCATTCTTTTAAATAGCAAGGCAGGATTCAAGATTCTAGATGCCAGAGCAGAAAAATAAAGTAAAAAGTGCTCCTTAGAAAAAGGGTTCGATGAGAGGGGGGATACCGCTCGGCAGAGTCACCTCTATAGGAAAAGAGATGAGGTGGCTTCTTATCAGTAGTGTCTTTATGGAGGAACCAGGGAGACCTCAACTCCAGGTGCCACGAGGAACAGGGGTGCCACAAGGCAAAGAGTGGCAAAATCACCCCTGCTCTGGCCCCTTCCCCTGCACCCCATGCCTGGCTGTTGCCAGCTACCCAGAGCAGCGTGCAGTGGGGGTGGAAAGTCTGCCTGAGAGCTCTCCTCCAGCTCACCCATTTCCTGAGTGCGTGCTGGGAGAGCGCCCTCAAGTGAACCTTCCACCCACAGTGCATCCTCATCCTTAAGAGCCAGGTGATCCTTGTCACCTGTCGCAGATCCTTGTAACAGAGAGATCCCCACCTGGGGTTGGGTGGCTCCATGTTGACCCAACCCCAGGTGGGGATTGCACAACGAGCAGGCCCGCCTGCCTGGCTCTAAGGATAAGGGTTCGATGCAGATGGAGGGTCCGCCTAAAGGCCCTCTCCTAGCATGTGGAGAACTGGAGGAGGGCCATCACCAGTGGTGGGCACCAGCAGGTTCGCACCTACTCTATAGAACTGGTTCTTAACAAGAGATAGTACATATAAAGTTTAAAAATAGCCATTTAAAAGTGGCTGCCAGATGGACAGAAAACCGGTTCTTAATTTCTTTGAAGCCCATCACTGGCCATCACCCAGACCCTCCATGTGTGCCACTTTGGGCACAGATAAGGAGAGGGCACCTGACTGGGGGGACACTTTTCTAAGAGAGTGAACTTGGGTGAACTTGGGCCAGTAACTCCTATACATTGTTACAGGCATACAGGCTCCCAATCTCATGATCTCTAACCAACGTTCAGCCTGACATCACATTTTGCAGGGAAAGTCCTGCTTTGAAAAGTGCCAGCAGGAGACCAAGATGGAGTTCCAGTAGGTTAGACTGCACATGGGATTGGAAAGTGAGGGTGTTCATAGCAACACTTTTGGTTAATTTTTTTATCAGGGGAAGCCCAAAAACAACAGCCAAGATCAAAAAGAGCCAGAAGAATGCCAGAGTATCACAGCAGGTTAAACGGTTACTTTGAGCAATCAATTATTGTTATTGTTGTAGGTTCCCCCCCAAAAAACAAAACACTCTGCCCCAATTTAGCCACAAAAAGCACATAATGCATTCTGTTTTCAGAGGAAAAATATGTGAGATAATTTCTCAAGTTAGTAAAGGATTTATTCTTGTGATAGATTTTGGTGGAAAGCAAAGGCAATCAATTATTCACTTTGTTCGAGCAGAGATTGTGTCTTATATTTTTTACTTTCCGAGTAAATGATATTGGCCAACTTTCAATGGGTGTTGTTTAGAACAAAAAAAAAGATGCAATTAATTTGTTCCTTAACTAGCCATTTCAGAGATTGATGGCGAATTGAATGAAAAATATAGGAATGTTCACCAAGCAAAAGCATAATTGCAAAGGAAGTGGACGTATTGGTGTTACATTGTTTGTGAGATTGTGGGAAGGAAGATTTGTGGATATTTTCCAGTAATTGCAGTTCCCAAGGGTTTGTTCTGGTATTCATTACTGGTAAACAAATAAAACAAGCCAGTGTCTTTCGGTAGTTAGTTCTGGAGTTTAACAAATAAACAATAGTTTAGACCCCAGTTTCCATTCAAATCCTTCATGACCAGATTTCCTTGATGGTTGTGTTGCCTCTTTGTTACCGGAAGGCCATTTTCAATAGCCATGTAACTGGATACAGCACCTTTGAAAATGCAAGGTATCATTTTTTAATACACTGTTTTAATTCAACATGAATGGCCACTGCAAATCTCCTTTAAAAAACTGGTTTTCTACCATTATAAAAGGTAGTCTTGCAATCAGTCATTCCATTTTTCAGCTGAATCAGGAAAAGGTAGAGGGCCCTTTGCATTTCTAATTGCTGACTGCCCCGTTAGAACAGTAGGAAAAATTGTTTTTAAACAGCTGTAAAGAGGCACACTTTTTTGAAAAAAAAATTGCTTTTGTTTAACAATTTTTTTGTATCAGCAGAGAGTTCCAGAATCAAACTTCTGCAAATTTTGAGGCATAACCTTATTCCATTAGGAGCAAGAAACCTGGAAGTGAGTCTTCTAATCTATTTTTTCCACTATTTTAATAGAATTTTTTTAATCTACTGGAGGTTCCAGAATGGAACTCTTGTTGATAACAAGGCACATCTGTACAGCTATATAAGACCTCTGGATTGTATGAGGTGGCAATCCTAACCTCACCCGATTGGGATTGAGCACCATTGACTATATTGGGACTTACATCTGAGTAGATAGGGATAGGATTTTCCTCTTAGTGGTTCTGAGAGTATGTGCTGTGTTTCTGTGATGATTAACAGTACAGTCCTAAGCATGAAGTCCAACTGTGTTCAATGGGGCTTACTGCCAGAAAATGGAGTATAGGATTGCAGCCCAAGTAATATTCTTGTGCAATTATGTAACTATGTATATTCTGCAGCATTTTAAAATGGTTCCTCTCCATGTGTACAGAAAAACACAGTGAGTGCAATCCTGACTTTAGGCTAGAGAGAATGGTCCAGCTAAGTTGGCCATATTGTGAGCTGAAAGCTAGGCCAGATCCACAGGGCTAAGAGGTCTCTAGTCTGCTGAAGAGGCAGAATACTCATTGGGCTGCTGTAACTGTGCCTTATGCAGAGGTGGACTGGTGTAGTTGTGCTGCATCCTGAAGTTGAGGTGGAGGGGTTGCACTTAGGTTGGCCTAGGACTTCAATTTTCTTGCCATCACTTCCATTTTTTTCTGGCTTATCATGGACCCCTATGGGTCTACTCCAATTTATTCCTGCTCCTGAGGTGGCCAAAGTCAGAGGAGCTGGGGGGAGCATGTCTACCCTGGAAACAGGCTCTGGATACAGCCTAACTGCACTGTTCTAGGTCATGTTCAGCATGTCCTCAGCATACCTCTGCTGAGCTGCCTAGGCCGGCACTTCTAGGCTGGCCAAAGTCCATCTGTCTACACTGGCCCAAGCCTTTCTGGTGTAGCTAGGCTGGCCTATCTTGGAATTAGGCCAGCCCAGTTCTAGATAAGCTAGTCTAAGTGCACTTCAGGATTGCAGCCAATGTGGCTTAAGTGCACTGGCACCTCACAGGGTGCAGTCCTAATAAATTTTCCAGCTGTGATGCATCTCTGAGATAAGGGAACAAACACTACCCTAAGATCTCTTTAAGGAGGCCTCCATGACTGCCCCTCAACCAACTGCAGGATGCCCCACTGACACAGCTACGCCAGTGTTAGAAAGCTGGTTAGGATTGCACCCACAGTGTCCGCAGTGTATAAAACATTCCCCAATGAATGGGGAATCTCCTAAACATTTTTTTAATCAGGCATACTGTGTTAAATGACTCAGGATGTTTCTTCTCAACCAAGAAACCACTGTTTTAATTATCAGAAGACATTGCCCTATAAATCTAGCTATGCCATTGCTAAGGTAAAGTAGATGCGAGAGATTCATCTCCTCAGAATAGTACAAGGATTTTATCAGGAGATCTGCTATAACTGTTCATTTGTGTGTTTTTAAAAAAATAAAAAATAAAAATAGAGATTGGAAGCTGACTTGAATGGCAGGTCATTTTAAGTTTAGCAGAACAAAACAGATATCTAATCTCATAACAATATAGCATCTGTATGAAGCATCAGTTACATCTTTGTTTCATTTTGAGTTTATAGCCTTGGGATCTATGCTGCTCTAGAGATGAAGTTGCTCTTCAAATGAGTGTAACCAACATGCTGTTATCAGGAATTCCATTTGATTTTCTCTTGCCTATTCAGCAACTAAAAATAGATAAAAATGGAGAATATCAGCATTATTATCTTCCCACTCCACATATTTTTGAGAGAGTAAGCATTGTATGCATTCTTAACATTATTGTAGAGCAATATAATGGAAAAGGGGTATTGGAAAAAAATAAGATGTTAAGAAATTCAGAATTTGTACACCTGCACTTGAAATGCATCATCTCATAATGAATCAGATTCAGGACCCATTGAATTTGGATCGCACTCATAATGGGATTCACTCCAGTTCCATTGCTACCTATCACTTCCTGCCAGTTCTCTTTTTTCATAAACCATTAAAAATGTGATGTTGGGAAGGGCATAACCAGTAGTGGGAGGACTCCCTGAGGGTAGAACAAAGGTTTCTAGTATCTACTTCAAGGGGTGAGCAAGATGGGCCATGTTTGAGATCCTGGACCTTTAAAAATTGTATAGAGGGAATTTCAGCAAGTGCAGCTTGTTATCTCATAGCAGACATGAGGCATCTCTGACCATGGCCAGCTGAGGGCCATTACTCTCTGGGAAGATATAAGACATAAGAGGCACTTACTGGGGATTGCTCTATGCATTTCCCATAGGTGGCACCACAACTACGTCAGTGTAAAAGGTCCTGTAGTTACTCTGGATTGTAGCCATAGTTTCCTACTTCCTTCTTTTCAGAATTCAAGGTTTAGGTAAAATAGGTGATGACAGCAGCAGGGGGAGGGTAGAATATAATGTGGTGGGGGTAGTACAGATTGAGTTCAGGATCCAGTATTTGCCAAATTCTATCCCACTTCTCAAACTAAATCCAGTAGCAAAAAGTCCAAGCAGTCCTGTACCAGTGATTTCAGTAGCACAGTTCTTAGTACACCCCTCCACACTGTGGAAGCTTGGCTCTGGGTAGGGGGACAAATATTCTCTTATCCAAATAAACATCCTTATCCTCATCAGCTGCCCCCAATGCAGGATCCTTACAATTTCTCCAGCTATAGGACTAACCATTATAAACAAATACACCATGTCTAGATTCAGCTTCAATATATGTATTCCTCTTCATTCAATCCATTGGATAAGGAGTCATTCAGGGCACCATTCATGGACTGAATTGCAGAAGATGGAAATGAGATATAGATCTGCCAGTCATCAGCATACTGATGATCACCCCCTTCTGAACTGCAAAATAGTAATTTTATTCAGATGTTAAAAAATATACAGAAGACAAAATAACTTTCTCTAAAACTTCACAAGAAAGTGAATGTAGGAAAGAACAATAGCATCCAAAAATTACTGTCCATAATTTTTGAGTAATATATTCTTTCATTCATTTCTATCCTGTCTTTCCATGAATTACTCCAAGCCAGTTAACATAAGTATAAGAGTACAAAATCAAGGGTGCCAACCTAACTGTGTCCTGGGCTGGCAGAAGTCCCTTGCACCAAACTGGGGTAGTCATAAACGTGCCATAAAGCAGTTTGCTGTGACAGTGATAGCAGTTGCTGCTATATTTTCCAGTTCTACTTGGAAGTGGTATGAAAGCTTTGCTGCTGTTTGCTGAATTGCTCCTGCCACCTTTGCATCAAGAATGCTGAACTGTTGTTGTTGAACTAGGGGCAACTCTTATATGTGATTTTCTGCTCACTACAGAAAACTCATCTTTCTGCTACTTCCCTCTATTTCCCATAGAATAAAGAATCACTTGAACACCAGCAACTTTCATGGGAAAAGGAACCAGAGCACTGTAAAATTTATTCTTTTTCTTTGCTATCCAAGAGTTATTGGTACAATAAGAGAGGTGTTTGAAAAGAGTTATTAGTACAATAACAGAGGTGTTTGAAAAGAATGTCATTTATTTTTCTCAGATGTAAGTCCACTGTGTTCAATAAGAATTCGGCTGTAATGCTGTGTAACACCTCCACTAATAACTATCAAAAATATATTTAAAAAGTGAGTATACAAAAAACAAATGTAAAAAATTAAAAGTCAATTTGAATCAGCAGAGCATGTAATAGAGACTGGACTGGCTTACATCCTGGAAGAAAGAAAATCCTTCCAGGTGGCAGATATTGTTCATCAACAACTGAACATACCTCATCAGCTAATAAATTCAGAGCTGCCCCCTTTTGCCACATGTAGTCTTGGCATACTTATGTGAGAATTATTCCACTTTATTCCTGCTGTGACAGTGGTTCAGACGACCAACTGGCTAGTGGAATTATCTTGAGGAAATATTCACTTTTGTCAACAGATGTGCTGTTGATTCCCAGACTGACCTTGGCCAATATGGAAAAACTTGGCCAGAGAAATTTTAGGCCACTCAGTAATTCATTCAGAATTGTAAATATTCTCAAGTTAGCACTTAGACTTTTTGACCTGTAATGGGAGTGGTGTCACTAGCTAAAATTGGCTCTGCCACTGACACATGGAAAGCATAAATGCTTGCTGTGAGTCATTTTCTTTGAGTTAGAGAATTACAATTCTGAAAATAAGCACAAAAGATACCTTATGTAACAGAAATATAATGAACAGAAGCAACTAAACTGCACAGAAACTGTATTTCTGTGATGTACGGTTAACCAGGCTACTTTCTTTCATAGAGACTATAATAGCATTACAGAATCTATTTCCTTTGTGTTGAGAATATAATATGTGGGGCCAATGTTGGCCAGTGACCCTGTAGCTTTATCTGATACTAACAAAACTATATGCTACTTATATTTTGTCTAGAAATGGCTCCCTCTCCTGACAAAAGAATTAATACATATATAAAAAGGCAAAGGTGTCTGCTGCAGGTTATACTGCTAGTTGTGACTGAATGTAGGGTGTGGTGCTCATCCCCATTTCTAAACCTTTAGAGTCAGTGTTGTCCAAAGATACTTCTGTGGTCATGGGGCTGGCATGACCGAAGGCAAACAGAATGCTGTTTTACCTTCCCATCAACGTGGTACCTATTTATTTACTTGCATTTGCATGCTTTCAAACTGCTACGTTGGCAGGAGCTGGACTAAGAACCCCTTCACCCCTTCTAATAGGACCTGGGTCTTGAACCCTGGCCTGCTGATTCACAGTGGTTAACCACTTGCACCATCACACCCTGAATTTTAATACATACGTATAATCTCTAATTAAGGCTGCAATCCAGAAGTGCACTTGGGCTGCCATATCTATCACTGGGGTGGCCCAGTTATGCCAGAAAAGGCTTGGGGTAGCCTAGGTTTTTCCAGTATTTCTAGTAAAGGAGTATATTTTAATCCTTCATAAAGAAAATGTGGAATTTTCTGTGAAAAGAAAAAAGAAACAGAAACCCCGGGGCTGTGTATATCTTTGTGTGTGTGTTTCTGTCTGTGAAGGTAATTGCAAAATGGTGTTAAGAGCAATGGTGTAAAATTCAAATTGTTAGTTACAGTAGGAAAGGGACTTAAAAGAGTTTATTGGACTTTATGAATGGGCCTGTCTGGATTAATATGAGAAAGTTGTTAACAAATTGCACAAAAGTTCTGAAAATATCTATCATCAACAGTATCTGATGTCTGTGAGATTCGGGGGAAAAAGATTTACAAAGCACAAAATAATTGCTGTTGGAGATGTGGCTCAATCTTACTATACATATTTTAATATTATTATACATATTTTCTGGAACTGAACACTCATAGCAAAATATTGGAAGGAGATGTTTCAAGTAATTGAAAATATTTTGGTTATAACTTGACATTTGATACCAGAACCCTGTTGATGTTGTACATGAAGGGTTTGGCTGTGCCTGATTACTAGGGAAAAAACTGTAGATCTGCTCAGAAATGCATGGATTTTAATAGCAGCTTTTGGAAACTAACATCTGTTATGGATTGGGTGAAATGAGTTTGGAATTTTCTGTGTATTAGAACCAAATACTATTATTTTTCCCCACCACAGCATTTAGAAGTGCCAAAATGGGCTGTACAACATACCATGGTGGGGGTAGTGGAAAGATAATGGAAAATATTTCTCCTTACCACTCCATAAGCTCCTTGACCACCAAACAGTTTCCTTGAAGTAGTGTCAGCTCTTTAGCTGACACAGTTCTAAGGGGACGAGAGGGGTCTCATCCAACTTATGCTGATAGCATCCAACTTAACTCCTACCACCTCTGACAGATCTCGCCCTGATCTGTCCCAGTCCTCCCAGTTACCAGCATCATCAGTACTCCACTGCTGCAGCATGTGCAATCCTCCCTGCTATCTGTGGTAGAAACCTGGAAACACATAGATATGCATTCTTCACAATCAGGGTTAAGCCATAAAGCATGTACCACCATTTTAATGCTAGTTAATTCCAGAGTTGCTATGGTCACATACCAATTTACAACCAGGAAAGTGTGAATTAGGTTGAAGCGCTACTTAAAGAAAAAAAGATGTTAAAGGACAAGTTCATACAGACAAATTATTCAGTGGGCACTTTCTGACTGTCAAAAAGGGTGCAATCCTAAGCAACACACCTCACCCATCTTCCTGTTCCCATGGTGGCATGTGGAGGCCAGTGCATGTCTGTGCACGTGTCTAAAGCCCATATCCTAAAGTCAAATTAAGCCCTTTGCTCTGGAGCAGTTAAGGTGACTTTCCATAAGATAACACTAGAGGGTGACATAACTGCATGGACCCGTAACTGCTCTGGATCTTGCCCTAAGCTTCTGAGTTGTGCAGAAGTGTGTAATGACACTGTTGTGATACCCACAGGCCAGCACGGGACTTATGCCAGCCTAATCAGGGATTAGGATTGCACTGAAAGTGTGACAAGCCAGACTGAATAGTCTGGTCACCACTAGAAACAGCAGGCAGCTGACCAGCAGTTGTTGAGTGTCTCCTAGCTGTTCCCTTATCCCAAGGAGGGGTCACAACTCCATAATGGGATGCACTGGCAGTGGATGTCTGGCTGTGAGCAAGCACTGGAGGTTGTTTTTGTAATTGTTTCCATAATTTTTCACTGGAAATTGCTTTATAAACTCACTGTGAAAAAGTGATATATAAATACATCAATTAGGGATACATCAATTAGGGTAAGTGTATTTCTCAAGGGAAACAATCATCTGTTCACAAAGTGTAAAAGTAGTACAAAAATACTTACCACTTTCCATAAAACCTTTGGGACTTATTACAAATATTTTCAGTATATCAACACAGCTCAGCTTGGCTTTTTTGCGCTTTGGTTGGATCATGTTGTTCTTATTCCGTTTTGTAATGGCAAAGATATATACACATGAGAGAAGGAATTCTTTCAACCATAAGCCAACAGAAGTTTCTTACAAGTCAGAGCCACTTCTCATATGTTTTTTTTTCCTTCATGAAAAATCTGCAGCATCTTTATTGCTAGAGTTGAAAGCAGCAGAGCAGAACGCAACGTCTGGGAATACTGAAGGATGATAGGCTTTAGAAATTTACTGTATGTGGACAGATTTTAAATTATATACTGCAGACTGAAGTGCAAGTACACAAGACAAGCATGGTGTATATATCCACCACATCCTTGGTAGCAAGTAATACAGAAAAAAGCATAATCCATGTGGCATAAGTATCAGTGGGGTGGCAAAGGCCCACTCTTTTGTGACTGAATTGGTGTGGTGTGAACATGCCTTTCAGCATGTTTCTGACATGGTACTATAATCATGCCAGACAGTGATGGGATTCAAAGAAATTAACAACCGGTTCTATGTCCACCTGGCAGCCACTTTTAAATGGCTATTTTTAAACTTTATATGTTCTATCTCTTGTTAACAACTGGTTCTATAGAGTTGGTGTGAACCTGCTGGAGCCCACCACTGACTACGGCAACAGAAGATCAGATTGTCCATTTGACTGCCATTTTCTACTTTGTAAGATCTCAGAATCCAGAAAGACCTTATAATAAAGAGATTCCAAGTTCCAGCACAGCGTGACCAGACCCTGTAACCGAAAAAGTAGGACAGTGCTCTCCAAAAGACATTAAAAAGCCTCCTTGACTCTGGAGTAAGCTCCATTGACTTAATGGGCTTACTTCTGAGTACACAGAGGACTGGGCTTACCTGGGCAGGCTGCTGGTGCGTTGGAGGGAAGTTGCATGGGAGCACTTAGGGGCTGCCTGGCTGGCATGGCGAGACTTTCGGCTGCCCGGCTGGCAGCCATTTTTAAATGTAAGTTCCTGTGCATGCGTGCAGGTCCTAAGTTGGAAGTAATGCTTCTGAAGAGGAGTGTGCCAGGTATGGATGGAGCATCTGCTACAGGGACCTATGTGTGCACTTACACTGTCTCTCTGCCCACCCACAGCATTGACCAGGGACTTGAGCTGCCCGGCTGGCAGAGATTGGAGGCTGCCACTGTGCTGTGACTGCTGCTGCCACCTGTCTTGGGCACCTTTCTCCACCCATCTGTTGGCTGTGCCCGAGGTGCAGCCAGCCTCTGTGGACCTGGAACCGTCTGGAACCGGAATGGGCAGACAAGAGCATCCAGGGCAGGCAGGCAGCGGCAACCACAGATTCTGATCTCCACTGGCACCGAGCAGCCCAAGTCCTGGTCCAGGTTGTGGGCAGGCATGGACCAGATGGTCTGGTCCAATAAGCAAAAGCTGAACATGTCCAGCCAATTCTGGCTTTATGGCAAGCCTGTTCCAGCAAAACTGCACCCTTATATCTTTCCTCATTGGATGCTTAGTGTCCAATCCTATGCCTATCTACACAGAGGTAAGTCCCATTATAGTCATGGGGCTTGGTCTCAAGTAAGTGTGGATTAGTTGAAGGTGGGGAAAGAGAGGTAGCCATGACAGGAATGTCCCCTTGCTCTTCCACCAGTGCCACTGGAGAATAAAGAGGCTGCTGCTACCTGGAGCTTCTTGAGCAACTGGGAAGGGGATCACAGACTGATGTGACTCTGGTGGTAGCAGGCTGGAAGTTAAGGGGTGTGGGAAACCTTTTTGATGGTTGCCATCCCCAAATGTGACACCCTCAGTCTGCATCACTTTAATACAAAATCAGCAAATACATGGTGGAGGTGGCAGGGATAACATCACCAGAAAGAGCTGTGGTGATGACATGTGTTTTCTGAAGCAAGAAGGAAAGGAAGGTGATGCTTTTCCTAGGGGATACCATTTTTCTCTGGAGTATTTCTGACAAAAAAGAAAAAAAGAACACAACAAGACCAGAAGACTAAAACCTCCATCTTCTTAAAAATACAGACATGCTTTATAAAGGGCAAGGATGTAAAATGCCAAAGAAAATCATAAAAGGAGAAGATGTTTGGGTGAAATACAAAATCCCTAAGGAGGAAAGGAGAAATAGGATTTTCTAGATAAAATCACTGGCAGAGCTCAGCTCATGCATTTGACAAGGCAAATGCATTTGTTCCACTGTCCTGTTAAAGGTCATTTTTCATGCAAATTTTGAATATAAGTGCATGAACTCAAGCATAAAATATATACCAAACATTCCAAGTAAGAATGAACTCAGTGCTTACAGACTTCAAGACTTTCATACACAAATGAAAACATTTCAAAATCCTCATGTTGTTTGGTGTGTATGACTACCGCAAACACAATGAGTATGACTCAAGCAAATGCATTCTGTGTTCAGTAGCTAGAAAGTAAGAAGAAAGTGTTGCACTTTTCTAAGTGTTGCAACTGTTCCAAGTGTTGCACATTTCCAATAAATGGTCCAATGTCCTGTGTCCCTTCTAGGTACTTAAAAGTGTGCTTTTTTCTTTGCTATAGAACACGTTTTGGCAATAGTTGGCCCTTTAGTAGAATGAAAACTGGGAGTTCTATCGAAATGCTACTCTGGAAAGAGTTGAGATCCATGATACAATGTCTGTTAGAAGAAGAGTTGTGTGAAAACCTTTGGAGAAAATTCAGACAAAATTCCTCATGCAAGTTAGACAGCACTGCCCAAGGCAGCTAAAATAAAATAAACAGACTTTCTTAAACAGATTTTCTGAATTTTCTATCAGAAAGTGAGTATTCCAGAGAAACAGAATTAATTATATACTCTGGTATAACTATATACATAACATATGAAGGAGCCCTTAGGATTTTGATTGTATTTGTAAGCAGTTTCAGTTGGTACAGTATTCTATTAAAAACAAATCCATGGGGCTTACCCACAAATTAATGAGCAGAGAAGTGACTATTTAGACTAGAACCATATGCACTTTCCTGGGAGTAAGCCCTAATGTAATTAATGAAATTTCACATATGGCCTAATTCTATCGTGAAGTTACAAAAGTGAAACTTGCCTTCTGTTGTGATATGTGGTGTGGCGCCTCCATGAAATTGTGCTCCATTGCCAAGCATCAGGGAACAACCAGTGGAAACAACAGGTGGCTTCCCATGTGTAGCAATGACCCATTTCAGAGATGATGATGAGAACTGTGGACAGGGAATTTAAAGCTGAGAGATAGGGTGTGGGATGGAAGAGGAAAATATGGCAGGAGTGCATGGTGGTTCCTATCTCCAATTTCATGCCCCATCCCCTTCCTTTCCTCAGTCTTACCCTACAATCCAGAGTAACTATGGGAGAACGTAAGAGACATTTACATTTACGTAGTTATGGCACCACCTAGTGAAAACCTATGGGAAATTCATATTGCAATCTAGAGTAAATTGTTCTTACATCAGAGCAAGGACTCCCCGTAGTTATTCTGGATTGCTCCCTTAGGCAAACAAAATAGCTGGTGTGATTTCAGAGAACATACCCTAGTTATACAATTCCTATAATGTCGTGGTCTTTTAGTATAATATAACATGTTGAATGCATCAGGCTACATCTACTTTGAGCACCCTAAGAAAACTGCCTAGAATCATTTTTAAACAAAATCTTCATTCTAAAGATTGCACTCAGTTTTCAATAGGTTCATCCTCTGACACACTTTATATTCACTTTCTTCCTCCTCTTGGGTACATGATAACAAATAAATTCATGGTGAGGTTTGCATACAGAATCACATCTATTTAACTTTATTACTGTGGTTTTTCACTTCAGTCCAAAAGGAGAAGGATGTGTTCTGTCATTCTGGAAAATCAGTTAGTCTTTTGCCAGAGGTAAATTTGCCTGTAGTACTGCTCTAAAGGCTATTCTAAGACTTTTCCATTTATTGTAAGAGGAAAAAATTGTCATTCAATCCTGGCCTAATGATCCAGTGACTCAGAGACAAGTAGACTACAGAGAACTGTGCAGGATTTTAATCATAATTTACTATCTCTTAAGAAGAAATAAATCTCTCTGCTTTGGGAATGGAGTGAGCTAAAAACAACTTGCTGAAGCCATGCCCAGAAAACAGAAATAAAATCTGATGTTTTACTATACCACACTAAATCTTAGCTATGAGCATTTGTAGCAATCAAGCTTTTACTGGCTTTTAAAAAAGATTTCAATTCATATATACTCAGTTTTATCCTATTTTAAACTGCTTTGTGAACTTCTTGTGGAAAAGCAGAATATAAATACTAATGATAATTATGATTAATGATAACAGCTAACATCTTGCAGTGATAATTATAGCAGTGATGTAGGATAAAAATGTCTGGATACAACAAACCAGTCAACAACATCTACAGTATTTGAATGTGCAATCACAGGTGGGCCCAGTCCGGTTCGCACCAGTTCTACAGAACTGGTTGTTAATTTTGGCCCGCTGCTAGCGATCCGGTTGCTAGTGGCGGGTCAAAAACAGGGCGAACCAGTTCGCCCTTGGGGCCCACTGCTGCACATGCGTCAATCTTGACGCAATCTTGACGCAAGCGCAGTTGTGTCCTATTCAGAATGCGACTCCGCCTCCACCAAGATCAGCGCAAGGTTGGTGCAAGCGCGGTCGCGTCCTCTTCAGGACACATCTGTGCCTGCGCCAAGGTTGGCGCAGGCGCAGTTCCGTCCTGAAGATGATGCAACTGCACCTGCATCAACCTTGGCGCACGTGCAGACGCATCCAGGATGCAACCGCGCTTGCGTCAAGCTTGGCGCACGCGCAGACGCATCCAGGACGTGACCGCACTTGTGTCAAGCTTGACGCAAGCGCTGTCGCATCCTCTTTAGGACTCGACTGCACATGCGCCAACCTTGGCGTATGCGCAGTACGCCAGCGTTGGGGCCGCCCTTCTCCCCGCCACTCTCCCTGCCACTCTCCCCGCCCACCTGCACCACAGCCTCCCGCCCCGCCCCCAGCCCCACCCCCTGACTCAGGCCCCACCCCCTGACCCCCGCCTGGCCCGGCTACTTCTGGTGAAGTAGTTAGGTTGGGCCAGGCCCATCCCTGGCACCAATGGGCAGTGGGCAACAGGGAGCACCACTGCACAGTGGGCAGCAGGCACCTCCAGTCACCACCAGATAGCAGGCACCAGGCATCCCTAATGGGCACCACTGGGCACCATTTGGCATGCCAGCCTGCCTGTTCCATCACATGTTAGGATTGCACTGCCCATGAATTACTTTGTACCAGGTCAATGGTGCAAAGGAGAAAAAAGTTCCCATCCAGGAGGTAACTTAAATCCATACCACAACAAAGACTGAATAGTAAACCAAACACCTGAAGTCTTGTTAGTATCTGCAAAGAAAGAACACTTCATATATTCATAGCCATCTGTGAAATGTGTGAAGAAAACAGCTGTTGTGAGTTTTAATCAATTCCACCTTTTGGATTATCAAGCACTACTGGGGAAAACAAAATGGCACATCGAGCTTAATTTGCCTCCTGCTGTACGATTTATTGCACTTAGAGAATGAAAAAGAACAATGGTCACATCACTAAAGAGATGGGAACATTTGCTTAAAATTTCTTAGCCTGGAAATCTACCTCAAAGCTCAAAGGCTTAAGATATCATGTAGATGGAGATTCAATGATGCTCAATAATACCATATAAATTAAAAGAATTACTATTTAAGAGGAAGTTCGGGGAGGAACAATTTTAAGGAACATAATATTTTGTTCTTGCTTTGCCTCATCCCAAGTACTGATTGAGAAATCTTTAAAATGAACCTGACAGAGCAGTAATCCTTGGAAGGGAGCAGCGGAAGGGAATAATGCTTCCATGTCCAAGAGCTTCCAGGTCCAATAATAATGCTTCCAGGTCCAATTACAGTACCTTTCAGTGGGAGGACAGGCAGGGTGACCAGATCCTAAAGCCAAAATGTAGGACATGGTCACCCAAAAGTCCAGATTTTCAACTGAAAAGCTGGACTTTTCAAAAAATGTAGGACAAAATGTAGGACTCCTACATCTTTTAAAAAATCAGGAGTAAGCTCCATTGATTTAATGGGCTTACTTCTGAGTAGATACCAGGGAATGGGGTGCTTAACATGGCTGAGGAGGCTGCTGGGGAGGCTGCACAGGGTGGCCAGGGGACACTTAGTGGGGAGAGAGGAGGAAGAAGGGGCAGAGCAGGAAGTGACTCCCACTCACCCATGTCAACGCATCCATTTTTTAAAAAATGACTGTGCGCATGTGCACAAAATCTTTCCCAGCCTAAAGGCTCCAATGAAGTTCTCTGTGGGAGGAGTATCCTCTTCTGACTTCACCGGCACTTTCACTTTCCTGATTGGAATCTCGTGCCTGCCAGTCATTAAGCACAAGCAATTAAAGGATAAACATCCCGTTAGGCAGTTTTTTAAAAGCTGATTAATCATTGTAATGCAGTAGGCAGGCAATCAATCACTCTCCCTCTCCAGGGCTTCGGTCAGCTTTGTTTCAGCTGGCAGGCTGACCTCCTTCCCTTGGAGTAGCAAAAGAATGTAAAGTGTAAAATCACTTTGATTTAATCACTTTAAATCATCACTTTAAATTTAATTGCTTTGTATGCTGTTGCAGGCTCCAGGGGGAAGGAAGGGGTCTGCTTCCCAGGTGAAATGAAGATGTTCTAAGCCCTGTAAAAAAGAGAGAGGAGGGAGATTGATTGCCTGCCTGCCTAGCTCCCAGTCTGCCACATTATTCTGGTAAGGAGGTTATTTTTAAGCCATTAACTGTTGCCTACAGGGAGCCAACCTCATTTGCATTGAGATAAAACTGCAGGTTTATAATTATGAAAATCCATTGATTATACCAGAAGGAGTGCTACATCCCCCCTCCCCTGTTTTGCTTTTTGTCCAGATTTATCACTGAAAACAGCAGTATGAAGACTTGTTCTGCATTTTTGGATTTAGGTATCAGAACCCTGAAGCCACATGAATAATTTGATTAGGGATCATACCCAGTTAACCACATCAGGAATTTTAATTTTATTTGCCACTTGTTTATACATCCTCTTGCTAACCTATAAGAACTCAACCTTTACTCCTTAAATCAGCTTTTCTCCCTTATCCTGTCTGTTCCCATACATTGCTTTAATTCCTCAGCCCTTTAATATAGCTCTTGCATTGTTCCTGCTTTTTACCTTCCCAGTCTAAATTCACTGGGGAGGGAGTAGGTTGACTTGCTTCTTGCATTCTGCTTCTGACTAAAGGTCACCTTTGGAGGTCACCTGACAAAGGGCTTCCTCTAGGAAGCATCTTTTTGTCTTTACTTCCTAGATTTGGGTAGTGGTAATGAAAACATGCCTATACAATGCTATTCCTAGTTTAACCGGTAAGGAGAGTGAAACAAAGCAAGAGGGAATCAGGCCCAGACACAACTAATTGGACACTGCACATATTTTGCCATCTAGTGGCCCTTACAATTTGTTAAGCTTAGCTTAGCCCAAAGTTATTCTCTGAGATGTTTCTGATAATGAAACTGTTGCTAAGGTAACTACTATGTGTGCCTTAATAGAAACAGACACTGTTATTGCATTCCAGATTCCTGAAGGGCAAAATTCGGATACATGCTGTGTTATTAATATTGAATGCATCAGGCTGGGTAAATTTCCCATCCTGATTCAAAGTCATCAACAAGATAAACCTGGTTTGTTTCTATCAAGGATTCGTATTAACCTCATCAATAAAATATCAATAAAACATCAAGGCAGTTCAAACAATAGGTTTATTGAAGTATGTACTGTATAGCCCATCACAATGTGCTGCCAGCAGGATACAGTGCTTGCGTTCAAAGATTATTGGAAACCAAATTAAATGTGTGATGAATTGTGGTTTTTGTTCCTTGCTGGTATTGACAATGTCTGTGATAGTTGTTTGTGGCTTTGTCAGCTGGGTCACATCTCTGGTTAATTTGCTTCAGACACATTAAGAGTTTAGGCACCAGAGGGGTTAGATTTCAACTTTGGAGAAAAAAACAGTTTAGATTTCAACTTTGGAGAAAAAACAGCTCATGTAGGCAGTATAAACAGTCACAAGAGTGTCAAACTCAAATAGGTTAGAGAGCCCTCTTTCTTGTGCTACCTCTTTCATTTTGTCTTAATCCACTCAATGCCATTCACTTCTAATTTCTAAGAACCTGTTATTTGGTACAACTTTGAACATTCTCATTATCTTCTTCCATTAATGTATGGTTTTCAAACTTTCTAGAGGCCCTTTGGGGGTCGCCTAGAGCTTTCCTGGGGGTCGCCTAAAGACCCCTGATGCAGGGGGCCAGGTCAGGCTTGCCCGACCTCCGGCTGTAGCTGCACGCGCACTGGGGCTGACTGACAGCCTCAGGGCCCAATCCTATGCATGCCTACTCTGAAATAAATCCCATTATAGTCAGGGAGCCTTTACTCCCACGCAAATGTGGATAGGATTGCAGCCTCAGGGCCCAATCCTATGCATGCCTACTCTGAAATAAATCCCATTGTGTTCAATGTGTGCATAGAACACACATTTCATTTGTAACAATGAAAATACATCCTGCATATTGGATATTTACATTACGATTCATAACAGTAGCAAAATTACAGTTATAAAGTAGCAACGAAAATAATTTTATGGTTGGGGGTCCCCACAACATGAGGAACTTATAAAGGGGTCACGGTGTTAGGAAGATTGAGAACCATTGCCCTAGAGGCTGCTGTTTGATTTAGGGCCAACTCCTATGCAGCCCTACTGCAGTCACTGATCTCCACTGCTGGTTTTGGGTGTCATTAACATGCCTTATGGAGGATGGAAATGCACCCAGAAAGGAGGGGCTACTGGTATTCAGTCCTCAGCACCACATGAACAGTCAGTGAATATTCCTGCAGAATCAGCCAGCACTGAATATTTTTCAGGGTATTGGGGTGGGATGTGAGGGGAACTGGGCAGGTAGGATGAGAAGGGAAATGAACCAACCTTGAAGGTGGTGGGACTGGCAGGACTCTGTCCACTATATCCTATCTTCTGTCAGGCTTGGGAACGTGGGATTCCCAAGCCAGTGCTGGCAAAATAGGGCCTGTGGATTCCACTGGGGAGACTTCCAGTGGCCTCAAAAGTATCACTGAATGCAGAGGTTGCCATTTTGGGGCTACTGCACCTCTTGAATATGTCGGGGATAGGATTGGGCTGCTATAAATGCCAAGGGATATGGCTATCATGGTGACTGGGCAGCAGTGCTCCCCACCAAGTTGCAGCTTGTTTTATTCTTGATGCACATAGCTGAATCTGCCCTGTCAGATTCATGACACACACACAAATTGGATTGTAGCCCACTGATGGATCCCAGACCCACATTTTGCGAACTGCTGCTTTAATGTATTTTGTTTGTACCACATTTATTTATATTGTTGGTTCATCATGACATCTAAACATCAACAGTCCACTCTGGAAGAGGAAAACAATTCTCCCTTTGTTAATTCAAAACATAATGTTTTTTTGAAGTCATGTTTTTAATCCTTAACACTTTGAATTTAGCTAATGCAATCCATCTTGGTGCAACTTAGCACTGAATCTTCAGAGATCTAATTAAGGCAATATATTCAGTGAGCTTTTAAAAGCTTCACTGGGATAATTAGGTCTTTGTAAGACCCGTCTCCAAAACAACAAGACTTTCGCATTCAGTGCTGTAGTTTGGATAAATATCATAGCAGGAGGAATGCTTAGGTGGTTGCTTAAACAACAGTTCAATGTGTTTGCTTTTTGTTTGGAGATATTCAAAAGTTAAAATGCAGAATGTCACTGAGATCCTCAACTAGAGTGTGATTCATATTCAGAAAAGCAAAAGCTGTCAAGACCAGAGTTTTCCAGCATTTGTTTTCCATATCTTGTTTCTTGATTTCATAGGCTGGAGAGGAAGAAGTCTCAACTCATTATCTGGTTCTTTCTCTTCTTATTTTGGACCAGGGTGACCAGATTCCAAACCCAAAATTCCTGAACCCCAAGACCAAAATTCCTAATCCCAGGCCAAAATTCCTACCCGCTGAAAAAAAATTGCCCAAAAATGTATTTTTTGTTTTTGTTTTTCTGTTTTTTGACCATAACGTTTGATAGGAAGGAGAGATCTCCAAACTGATTTTTGCATTGGATTCTGCTCTTCAATATGAATCCAACGACATATGGCATAGTGAGGTATTGTGCACTATCACGAAGTTTCAAAATGAAGCCAAAATGTAGGACAGTGATGCCAAAATGTAGGACACCCGGATAGGAGGCTAAAAATCTGGACAAATCCGGGTTTTTCCAGTCATCTGGTCACCCTGATTTGGACTTGTTCTTGAGTGTCTTCCTCTCCCTACACAAAAGTGCCACACAAAAGTGCCACAAACGTGTGCAGAGCAAGACATCAAGCTGTTCAAGGCCCTGGCACAATGGTTCTGAGCTTGCTCAGTATGCTCCTTGGGTGCCCCATCCTGATAGCTGTTTTTCAGATTCTCATGCCAGAATCAACATACCCACTCTGCCATGCCTTTTGCTCCTCAAGAACTTCCATGACTTGGGTGCAGTCAAACCTGGTAGGTTACACTGAAATGCAGTCAAGTAAATAATATATGTTTCAATACCAGTGAGAAGCTCCAAACCTCTTTGTCCACCAAAAATGTTTTGTTTCTTCATATAACATCAAACAACCTTTCCTATTCTGTAAGCAGAACTTTGTCACTTCTTTATCCTTTGAAGGTGTCCATGCTGCTGGGCATTTTGAAGGTCTCTTCCCATATTCACTCCACACTATTCACTGTGCAGGACTATCACATGCTCTGGTAAGACTTTGCTTTTAGACTATCCGCTTTATTCAACTGTCCTGATGTCAGAAAGTCTCCTTGCTTTGCAAAGCTGTTCTGTGATTAGGAAGCCATTCACTGAGCTCCCTTATCTAGGAGGAGCTTTGTTTCCTGACTCAAAGGAGTACTCCATTGGCTATATTTTTCCCCTGGAATCGGGAAGATACTCCAGCTACCTCTACTTCTGGCAGGGTCAGGGGCTCTATGAGCACAGCATAAATAGCTGTCCCTCTGAACCTGTCCAATTTGCATTGATGCTCTCGAGTGTACCAAGATTTTGCACATGTGATGGTGTGGTACCCCAAGACTCTATATAAGAATATAAATGTTTCCAGATTAGGGTTGCCATATGTCATGAAAAACAGAGACAATCCTGAAATGGGGAGATTGTGTTCACATACTGGAAAATGGGAAAGAGGGTCCTCTTTCAGTTTTGTGAAGGAGAATTATGGCAACCCTTCTCCAGATACCGAAAGGCTGAAAAATAACTGATCTAGGCTGCAATCCTAAACATACTGTCCTGGGAGTAAGACCCACTGAACACAAGGATTGTACTCAATTAAACAGGCAATGTCATGAAGCTTGTTCAGTTGGATCGGAACTGTAGCCAATGACTGCTTGACACCATAGCCAGGATCTTGAATTATCTAGTATACAAAGGGCAGCCGCACCTTGCTTTTGGGATATGCAAGATAAGGCATTCAGTCACTAAGACAAATTTGTTGACTGATCTGCAGACCTGGGTGCCCTGATATCAGAGAATTGCTGACCGTACAGTTGAGAGCAAATGTATCACTCTAGAGATGAGCACACAAAACTATTAATAATTCCCAACAGTCTTATCAGGGAGGAATATAAAGGTCATATGTGCTTGACAGTCTCATCAGTTCTTGTTGATTGTAATTGTAAGTACAGAGAAAACCATCCTTACCACTTTGAAAGTTTGGAATATGGAAGATTGACTGAATTTAAATTGTGACTTTAAATTGTGATTTCAATCATTTTTTAAAAAAACCTGGCCAGTTTAAACCATTGATTTTTACTCACCCAATCCTAACCCCTATCTAGGCTGGCATAAGTCCAAGTACAAGTCCCTTGCTTCCTAGGGGTGTCACAAAAGTTCCATCTGTGCCAGTCCTGGGCGGGCTAGGTTAGATATGTGTTGGCCTTCCCATGCTACCTCAGGAACTGGGAAATGGGTGAATTGTACTATACTGTCTACAATCCTAAAGACACTTTCCTGGGAGTAAATCCTATTGAACACAATAGGGCTTACTTTTGAGTAGTCATGTTCAGGATTGTGCGCTAAACTGGTTAGAATTATGCCCTCAATTATTTTTCATATCTTATTTAGATACATCCAGTGATGGGATTCAAAGAAATTAACAACTGGTTCTATGCCCACCTGGCAGCAACTTTTAAATGGCTATTTTTAAACTTTATATGTCCTATCTCTCGTTAACAACCGGTTCTATAGAGTACGTGCGAACCTGCGGAGGCCACTGGATACATCCTAAATGCAAGTGCACATTAATTACTTGATTATTAGGTAGAATAATAGGGCATTTATATTTAGAATGTTGACTGAGTTAATTAAGATATCAGATCATTATTAGGCATAAAATAGGAGTACCTTGCCAGACATATCAAGCTATAATAATAAATATACTCAGAATGTTCAGCTATATCATGACTGATAAAGGTGTTCTCCTCTTAATTCACCCTTTGCAACAAAAACTAGCCTTTCATATCTTCATAAATGACACATATATCCAGTTTTATGAGTTTGCATTAAATTCAGATTCCATGTCTGACTAGATTATTTTTTTTAAAAGAACGTTATTCAAGACCACTCTTAAAATCCAAGCTTCCTATTCTGGAACGTGCAGGGTGACCATATGCTGCAGAATGGAGGACAGATTTAGCTCAACAAAAAGGGTTTAAAAAGCAGCAACTGCCTAAATTCCCTCTTCCGTGCAATGGTTAAATTTAGGTACAGGCACTCTGTCTTCCATTCTGTATGGTCACTGTGAAAATGTGTAGTCTGAGCAGTAAAGTAGCATTCTGGGGAACTACATGCTTGCCTTATTAAGACATAATTGGGCTTTGCTGGGGGGGGGGGCGTTGTCTATTTTTAAAACAAAAAAGTTGTGCAAATGAACACTTTGAAACTCAGCGCTTCCCTATCTTAACTCACTCTACTTGTTTGATTTAAGCTGTTTCTTTTTGCCTGCTCTTGTCTGAGCTCAGTCAGGCTGGAAAAATACCATTGTATGGTAGATTAGGACAGGACTGGAGGGTTTCACTGTCCCGTCTCCATAGAATTTGCTAATTCTATGCGAATTAGAATATCTGTTGACCCCCTTTAATTCTTGCTCAGGCATGAAACTCACTATAAGATCTTGATCACATACTCTCTGAGTTTAACCTCATCAAAGGATTGTTGCGTGGATGAAATTGGTGGGGAAGAATGATTCACATATTCTGGGGGAAGGGTGGGAGGTACAAAGTCACGAAAAGGAGACTGCCTCATCCTACATGATATGTTTTCAGAGCAAATACTCATTTAACAAACACACCATTATCTCAAATTTCCAATTTGACCTCTACTTAGAAGGAACAGTGCCATAGGGTGCAATCCTGAGTAACTACGGGGAGTCCTTGCTCCGGTGTAAGTCCAATTTGTATTTCCTACATTATCATGAGTTCTAGAGTGAACAATATCTTTGCAAAGTCTTAGTGGAAAAAATTCATGCAAGATAATTTGAATGTAATCCTCTTGCTGCAATGAGAATCTAGAAACCATTCTTTTGGTGCAAGGGGAAATTAGAATATCTGCAAAGGAGATCCAAGTGTGTTTTGCTGTGAAATTTCAATCTAAATACACTGCTGATGCTTTTCTGAAGTGCTCCTATTTGTTTCTTGCTGCATTTCACTTGAAACTTGATCATACACTTGATTACACTTAAATCTTGATTATACTTGTGAAGGCTTATCAGGGTGTATTGCTGAATGACACTGACTTTCAGCCATAGTAGGTAGGGAAGGCTTTTTTCTATTTGTGAATCAACTGTTGTTTATTCCTGATTAACGCCAAACTCTATCCCTTGAAAAATATAAAAAGACTGTACATAAACAACTGATTAATGATGGCCAGAGTTGGCCACCCTTTCGACCTTAGGGCTTTTGGACTTCATAGTTGTGTGGAAGAGGAAATCTCACAGATGAAAAACAGCACCTGTGCAACACAATAGATAAAAGGTCCAGGAGCTGAAAGGTTGGCCACCTCTGGATTAAGCCCTCCAAATGAAATGCATGAGAAAACCAAAAAATGTGTATACTTATTAAGAGAAACTCATTAAGAGTTCCTTAATGTACAGTACAGTAGCAACCCACGCTTTTTACAGGGTGGACACAGGAACATTTGAGATGAGACAGCAATTACTGTTCTTCAATATGAAACTGTTTTCTAAAGTGAGACTAAAACCAAACAAACTTTGCACAATAATTAATAGCCACTGAAAGGTATAATGTAATGACTTGTTTGGGGATCAATTCATGCTCACATTCTTCTTCCTTCATTTTCTATACCATTTCCCCCAGGGTGTGGGCTGTGGGTGGGGCAAGTGGTTAAGACACTTTGCCTGTAAACCAGAAGGCCAGGGTTCGAGACCAGGGTCTCCACAAGACAGGCTGAGCTCCTGTCCTTAGCCCAGCTCTGCGACGCAGCTGGATCCAATCGTATTGGCCCTGCCATTCCATTGGACTAGTTCAGTGGTGTGGAGGGGGGGATTTGCTGCTTGGGTAACAGCCTGTCCTCCATATCAATCTACCCAGGCCTTCATGCTTCACGTACAGCGCTGAGCACGATACCATAGTCTTTCAAGACTGATGGATGCCAAGTTTCACACTGGATTGCATTTCACATTGGGGTGGAAAATGTATATCCCTTGGAAGAGCTGATAGGGCTTATAGGGTTTATAAAATCACCCACAGATGTATCCTGTCTACGTGTGTTTATTCAGAAGCAGGTTTTAATTTATGTCTACACAGAATTATGTCTACATAATTTATGTCTACACAGAGTTGGAGAAAGGAGCTTTCATCTAACTTCTACAGTTGATTAGGATTGCACCCTCACAGTGCAATCCTAAGCATCTCTGCACAGAAGTAAGTCCTATTGTATTCAAAGGGACCTACTCCCAGGAAAGTGTCTTTATTAGTTTATTATCACTTTTTGTTGTTGGCTTTGCCTGTCCTGGGTCTAATCATACAGCTGGAGCCTTTTTCGATTTATAATATTCTTTGGAAAAAACTTTTAACTTTTAATTTGTGTTATTTTTCATGACTTTCTTATACTATATTGGAAAAAATAGATTTGAGTCAGAATAAAAGGGAAATAAGAGTAGAGGGGAAGGAAAATACAAAGATAATACTCTAAGCTGGAGTCACTTTCCTAGGAAAAATATTCCTGTGTGATTGTCAGTCTGGATAGCTGTCGACCAAGTGAATGATTGCTTATTTTTATTAAACATTCCATAACATATATTTGTATTTTGAAGTTATATTTGAGATAGTCAACACTGATTTAATCTTTACACCATGAAATGAAAAGATACAATCAGCACAGTACAGTAAAACTTTGGATTGAGAGTAACTTGGATTGAGAGACATGGATCCAAGAGTAACTTGGATTGAGAAACGTTTGCAAAACAAGCAAACATTTCTAATAAATTTTGGCTTGATATACAAGTAATGTTTTGATAAAAAAGCAAAAAATAGTCCAGCTGGAATACTGCCGGTTTTTTTGGCTCTGCTAGCACCTGCTCAGTCTCTCCCGAGAGACCAGCACGCACTGTCATCCCTAAGATCCACCACCATTTTCAGGGTTACACTTGTGTTAACAGTTCTGGTGACAGAGAGATGCAATTCTGTTAGTGACAGTGACTGCATTTAACTACTGTAACTCACCACAAGGTGGGTGCCAACATGCATAAGAAGCTATCACATCCTTGATAATCATGATCAGTGTATTTTGAAGCACATTTTGAGGCCCAAATCTATTGGGATGTTGTACCATCAAAATTCATATATTCATATATTCCTATGATACAGTAGCTTTTCTGGTATTTCACAGTGGTGTGCAAAGGGGCCACCTCTGGAAACTGCAAGTGTTGGTGGCCACATAACAGTGACCTGTATAAATGCCCTGGCACTGGTATGTGATGAGGGATGTGTGGTGAGGGACAGCCAGTTGGTGGGTGGAAGAAGAATATGGTTAGAATTGGGGCAGAGAGAGAGGATGTGTTGAAGCTGGGAAGAAATCAGTTATTTTCTGCAGTGGTTTCCCGTTCTACTTCATGGTCTTGATCCACTTCTCCATGTCCACTTGGAATTGTACCAGCCACGTGCTAAGGTCAAAAAGCCCTATTGGAGAAGTGGAGGCTTATCCCAAGATAATGGAACAAACCACTGAGGAACCACTGTAATTATCACCTGGGCTTTACATGATTTTATCTCAGAAATGCCTGAACATACTTCATGACAAAACTGTCTGGTTAAGATGACAAGAGTGTAATTTTACTTTCCTGGGGAAATTTCTGCATTTTATCCATATTCATATATTCATGGTTTGTGATTGCTTCAAGAGAGCATTTAGATCTCTTCATCACCATGCAGAACAGTGATAGTATTTAATTATTTCCTTGCTGTGGAAGGTATCCTCTGGTGACTCAATGTGATCTTGATTCTTGTCTCATCAGCTTGATTGGGTGACCTCAGCATGAAAATCTCTTCCAAACTTGGCAAAATGTGTTTTTTTCGCTGCCAGAGATAATTAGCAAAACCTTTTTAAAACGGGCTTCCTACATCTTGTTTAAAAATTGAAGGGAACTAGAAGTTCCTACTTTATTGTGTAGGAATATTGTGTGCTGGGTTTCTACTTTATTGTGCCTGAAATTGTATCATGACTTCCGAACAAATTTTGGCTTTGGTGGGAAAAAAACTGTTCAAAGCTCAGGACACCCATGACAAGACAGATCTGCACCACTCCTGGGGGAAGGTTAGGCCAGTGAACAGAAATGTGCTTGCCTCCCTACAGGAACAGGAAGGCTGATGTGGTGGTCTAGTTTCGGATTGCACCCTATATTACTTATTAAATTTAAAACTATTACATATAATTTATGCATGTATACATAATTTTATTATATATAATTTTATTTATGGATTTATAGATATAAATTACATATAATTATACAGGCAGGGGGTTGGACTAGATGATCCACTGGGTCCCTTCCAACTCTAAGATTCTATGAAATCTATGATTACTACATATAATTTATTACAAATTACAAGAAGGCTACATGCTGCCTGCTCACAGGAAAAGCAGGACAATGAAGATTTTTTTTCCAGGCACAAGGTTACAAAGAGGGCATGTATTGGAAAAAAAGAGGATGTGGTCACCCTGCAAGTCCTTCCACAATTGTTAAAAGTCCAGGAGTCCTAAAGCTGAAAGGCTGACCACCCTGAGATAGAGCATCTGTGGTAAGTGACTTGTCACCCCTCCTCTGCCCAGCTTCAGCCAGTTTTTCCTGTAATTTTGGACATTTAACCTCATAGAAACTCCATTGTAAGTTTAGCAGCTAAAACCTACTGGTCAGCTAGCTTCTCCTGGGAGTCCTTTCCCCAGACACCACCATTCTTCTCAATTATGGTTTCATTTGTTTCTCCCCACTTTCAAACACAAATGCAGCAAGGAGGAGAAGGAGGGTTCCCCGGTTTGAAGCAGCTCTCAACTTAGCAGCTTAAAGGCTAAGGTGACAGGTGGGGGTTTCAGGCAAGAATCTTTCCCTTCCCTCTCTGGTGGAGCCAGGGAGTAATGCATGGACTTTGTGTACACAGGACATATAATTTACCCCTAAACTGCCATCCATCCGTAAGGATTTTGTAAGTGGTTCTGAAATTCTTGTAGGTGAAATGCTGTATTATTTAAAATGGGCCAGTTACTGCAAATTGTATATTCTCCTTTTATGTTATGCCATCTGACATAGGCTGCAATCCTAAAGACACTTTCCTGGGAGTAAGATCCATTGAATACAATGGGGCTTACTTTTGAGTAGACACGGTTAGGATTGTGCTCTTAGCCTGTGACCTGGTGTAATGGTGTTGAGCATTACCCCTCTGGGGAAGGTGGTGGTGGCAGCTGTTGGTGTAAAAGGGTGAAAGCTCATGTGCTTTCTAATTCTTTCAGCTGTCATTCTGCTTTAACCTTTTTCTAAACAAACCTGTTCTTCAGTTGGACAGGTGTGTTTGGTTAGTATAAAGATATTTGGAAAGGTTCTATGGTTAAACAAAGCAATGCGGCAAGTAACTAGTTCTTCTCTGCCTAAGATAACATATCGCTATGTCACAGGCTATAGGATTTTTTTAAAAAATGAAAAGGTTTCCAGAAAACTAATTTAGAATCAAGTAATATTTTGTGCTGCCTTTGGCCATCATTTCAACAAATTTCATCATCACTTCAACAAAAGCTAGGCTGCATTTGAAAACATCAAATCAATAATACTGATAAATAGAATTATTTAGAGAGGCCAAAAAACTTGATCACTAGAAAGCACTTTGGAGACATCTGGCGAATTCAGCTACAGTTGTGCCTATGATTCTGGAAACATCAAATTGCACCAATCACTCCAATTCTTTTCATGAGGTTTGTTTTTAGCTCATGCTCTTTCAATTACTGCAGTTTTGTGGGCATTCAAAGAAGCACTTTTTGAAACACTTATTTCATAGTTTTTGAGTGGCTCTGTATAGAGACTGTTGACATCATGCTATTTTCCTAAGTTGAAATTTTTTTTTAAATTATCTCAAACTTTCAGGTAGGTATTATTTAAAATATCTTTTGTGAATGAATGGTCACTTTTACATGACAGGCAGCTCCATCCTGAGCTGCCTGTGGCTGCAGGACTACCAAGACAGCATAATGGCTGTAGTGGCATCCTACTGGGCACTAGGCTGCTGTGGTAGCTGGTTGATGCTTTCTCTGTCCCCTTTCCTAATGTAATCATAGTTGCCTACAATGGGGCTACTCATTTCTGCACCAACTTTCGAACAGGTATCGAAAAAGGGGCTCGGTGTAAAGGCAAAAAGCCCTCTTTGGAGGCTCTGGATCTGATGGAGCGGAATGTGTATTTAGATGTATGTCCAAAAGAGAAAGATTTTAGACATGTGCATTTAGAGTAGGACCTAAAACAACTCATTTAAATAAGAAAAAAATAGAGTTGTTTGAAGTAAGTACAGCATACATGACATGTAGCTGCAGAATGAACTGTGTTTTGAAGTTGTGGAAATGTTTGCATATTTTCAAGAGAGAACATTCAGGCATCGCTGCATCAGAAATGTAATGGGTTTAGGCCACTTTCAGCTATATATTCCTATGAAGTTAGCTGCAGTTGTATGAAAGCACCACAATACTGTATAAACTTATGTGAAACACCAGTATGCTACAGTGAATGAAAGTTTTTTGGCTTCACACCCTTTATTCTGTTTCATAGATTTGTGTTTCATAAGATTAGGGAGAAGGCAGTGCTAGCCTCCTTGCTCAGAGATGTCCTAATTCACCTGCTCGTTTATTAAGACAAGTTTAGTGGTCTCAACATCAGTTTAGTGGTCTCAACAGCAACAGGATGATAAGACCAGTTCTAAATAATCCTTCCACCAATGCAGTAAATCAACAGAGTGTGTGGAGAGAAGCCGTAAAGAAGTTTCCTCATGACAGGGCAGTGATTTTCAACCAGTGTGCCATTGGACTTTGGTGAGGGACATTTATTAATAGGGAATATTGGGGATTTGAAGGGCATGGTGTGCCTTGTCAAGACAAGAGGAAATAAGGATAGAGTCCTGCTTCATGCCAGTGCTCCCAGATCCATCCCCTCCTCCTTTCCCCTCCTTGCTCAATATTTACTAGATTTTAATCCCACTTTCCCCTCCTTGCCCTGCACTCAAAAGTGGCTTCCACTCTTCCCACCTCTGTGTCCCCATGCTAGCTTATTTGTACTCTTATGAGTAGAATGCACAGTGGTGGGCTGCTGATACTATTGCTCTTTGTGGCCGTGGTTCCAAAATACCCATATATAACAGAACAATTGGGCAGAGAGGGATGAGAAATTTAGGAGGAGTTTGGAAGATTTGGGAGGAGGGAGAAATGGGGATGGGGTGAGGTGGTAGGGAGTGGATTCAGTGACAATGACAAGTGCCAGATCCTAAACCCTCAAGCAGCAGCCGCCGTGACCCCTTTGTCTCTTCAGATGTATAGGAGAGAAAGAGCTGATGCATCTTGAGAACCAGTGAAAGTTCAAGGAGACCCATTACAGGGTGGAAAGCTTATGAGATTACTGAGTGGGAGGCTTATAATACACACACACACACACACACACACACACACACACACACACACACACACACACAGGGATTCTGATTGATTTGAAGACACCCAATAGGGAGCCATAGGACCTGTTTAGATCATATTTTTGCTTATATAATTATTTTGGAAATCACACAGAATTATTGTTCAGGGTCATTGGCTGCCATTCCACAGCAAATTTCCAGGTACAAAACGTCCAGGTACATAGTGATATTATGGCATAGATATAATATCTTTTCGTTAAACATTAAAAAAATACTACCACATCAGATATTGAAAGGTACATGTTTTGTTGGTTTCAAGTAAAGTTTTATATGCATCTTATGAGGCATGTCAGGGATATAGAGAATTTAATTATTATAATCAGCAATTATTGAAAAGATATCCCTAGATTTTAGTAATCCATTTGCTTCCTGCCCAGTTAAGGGAGGCTATTAATTATGTTGGGATTTGTATTCATAGCAGTGCTTCTGGGTAGTGATTGTTCAGAGTTGACTGCCTTATGGGAATTTGTTTCCATAATGAAAGAATTTGCCTCATCGAAAGCAGGGCTTTCTGAGCAAAATTAGATTCTTAAACTTCAAGCTCTTTTCTTCCTTCGGCAAGAGTTCAGTTTTTCTTAGAACCAGCGTTCTTGTATCTGATTTTTAGGTCATTTATCTCATTATTGTCCCAATGCTATTTGGACACTGTGTGATGAATTACCACTATTAATATGACATCTGTCATAGCCTAAGGCTGTTGAGGCAATACCACCCTGGCACAGTCCTCCTAGTAATGCTGTTATAGCCCTTCACATGGACAACATTCATGGAAATCATGACATAGCCCATCATCCTTGCAACAATATCCTGATGTCAGTGTGGCATCAGTGCAATGCCAGCACATCATCAATGCCTCATTGGTATGTTACCTATGGAGTCAATCACCACATCCTCCTAGCCATTTTGCCAGTGGCCAAAGAAGCACTGCTAGGGTGAACTACAAGCAGGGACAGGCACAGCTCCAATCACTGTCCACTGCTGGGGGGATAGTCCCATTAGAGATCTGGATTGATCAACAGAATAAGAGACATCTGTTGCAATCCTAAACACACTTTCCTGGGAGTAACACCCGTTGAACCCATTGGGGCTTGCTTTTGAGTAGACATGGTTAGGATTGTGCACATCACCATGCCAAAGGGACACACAAATAACCCACATACAAAAAATACTCTTGAGCCAAACACAGCCTGGGTAGAAAGAAAGATGGATCCCCAGAAGAGGGCAGACATATAAACCAAATATATAAATTTCTCTATGGGAAAGATCTGAATTCACCAGTTGGAAGTGAGCCTTTTAAACAGAAGAATTGGAGCAGAAATGGTTACTTCTACCATGCTTTTGATTTTCAGAAGTAGCTCTGTTCTGCAAAACAATTAGCCTTCATCTTGTTTGATATGAGGCATGAGTCCTTGTAATGGTATTTTTTTAAGATGTTCACTATTTCATGTTGCAGCTCAGAAACCTTTTCCTGTCACAAAAGTAAAGTCACTTGAAAATCATTACACTTCCTCCTTTGAGTTATGCAAAGATAAGTATTATTTCTTGCATGTGGCAGGTCTTTGGCAAGCTCCCATGATCACAATTTTTTTAAAGGAAGACTCCTCATTAATGATCTTGTCCTTTTTCAGAAGAATCATCCTACTGATGCTGACTTATCATTCCAGAGAATTTGGTATTTTAATGATGAAGGGATTAGCTGTGTTTGTCTCCTCACAGCCAAACCAAAGCCATTTAGCACTTTAAAGACCAACAGGCTGATAGTTTTACATATTTCTAAAGGCAGGATTGGGGGTTGGAACAATTAGGCAGCTACCAGAGCTGGACCCAAACCTCCTGAATCTAAAATGTCTTATCAAATGTTGCTCCCTTACCTGACGATGTTTCAGCCTCTGCTTCTCCCACTCTCTGATGTTCTGGCTCAACTCTTCTCCTCCTCACCCCATTGCCTTTTCCTCTTTTCCTTCTAATCAAGGAGAAGCAGAAGGAGGAGTAGAGGCAGATAAATGCACCCTGGTCACACTGGTTACCCACAAACAGAGGTCAAAAACAAGTCCACATTAAGCACTATTCAGTCAGTCTCATCAATTTCAAAGGGAGCACTTATTTATGTTGATCTTTCCCATTGGGATCAACGGGGAGCAGCAATTTTGCTGGGATTATATCCTATGTTGTTTGCATTTTTAATAATTATTATGATTAGCATTAGTGGTTCCATGACACATGGGCAGTTAGGCAATAATCACCTACACTGTTGGTGATTGACATGGCTATCTTGACATGGCTATCAGGCACTAGTGATTTAGGCTGCAGTTCTACCCACACATCTGGGTATGACCCTCCTTGAAATCAATGGGACTTGCTAAGTAAAAATGTATTGAATCTGATGATGACAGGCCTCTTGTTGAAATTGGCCTTATCTATTGCCTTCAATTCTGTAGAATTGACAGGCCCATCACAATCCAAGTGTTTTCCCCCAAGCCTATTGTTTGCATAATGAAGCAGCATTATGGAGGTGTGTGCTTTATCCAAACGTGAGTGTGGAGAGGTCAAATGGCCTCCTCAAAGTAAGGGAACTTTTGTCCCTTTATTTATGGATAGGTCCTTAAATAACAGCTTGTTAACATTTGCAAATTGTTAACATTTGCCTGAAGTGAACAAAGTGCTTCATATAACTACTGCAATAGACTTTATGTAAATGACAGAAAGCAGGTTAGTTTTATTATTCCACACCTTACCAGTGAGTTCAAGTCAGTCCTCACTGGTAAGATGCCCTGGGGGCTAACCCCCCTGACTCGACCCTTCCCCTCAGTCACAGGGGGTTACACCCAACAGATACACAGATATACCTAACTGGCTGCAAGACTGGATTTCCAGGTAGCCAGATTCCAATCCTATCCAAGTTTCCAGTGCCAATGCAGCCTCAAAACAGTCTTAATGTAAGGGAACAAATATCCCTGTATCTTGAGAAGGCCTCCACAACTGCAATCTCAGCAGAGGATGCAGAGCATGCTCTATTGGCAAAGCTATATCAGCCTTGGAATGTTGTATAGAATTGGGCCCTTATTCAGGGTGACCATATATCATAACCAAAAGAAGTGGACAAGGCCCCCCAAAATGTAGGACACTGAAGAAAAATGCAGGACATGACAAAATTAAAGCTACAAACACTCATATATATTGTTTTCATGTGCTTAATGTAAACACTATATTACTTATGAATTATGAGTTATGAATTACGAGAAGTATCCATATTGCCTGCTCACAAGGAAAAGGAGGACATTGAAGATTTTTTCCCCCATGACACAGGACATGTCCTAGAGGGAAAAAGGGACATATGGTTCTCCTGGTCCTTATTCAAGTTAGGATGCAATCTATACACATCTTCCTGTGTATTGCGATTGTGCTATTCAACACAATGTTATTTACTTCCACATAGACATGCTAGGATTGTGCTATTAGTATGTAATGTGATCACAGACTTTGTTTCAGGCACTGTCAATCAAAAGTCTGAAATGAACTGGTAAGAACTTTGGGTACAGAAGAGCTATTAAGGCAAAGCCTTCATCTCAGTGCAGTCTAAAAGTGATGGGCAGTGGTTAATATTAAAGCATGGCTGAAATATATTCATTTATGCATTGAAATCTCATTACTCACCAGGCAAAAGAGGGAAAATATTTCCAGCAGAATGCCTGGGATGGATGTTGCCTAAAGCCAAATTCTGTCTAAACTTTTCTCATATGGTAGATCTCCCCTTTAGGCAATGACTGCTTCATGCACTTAAGTAACAAAATATTATGGTGTGAATGTCTATGGGGAGCACTTCTGAATGTTTTCTTTGCCCCAGATTTTTGCAGAAGAAACTCAAACCTCATGAATGTTCAGCAGTATGCTAGACTGAATCATTTGTTTCTTCCCTTATTTAGAGATCAAAAACAAACATTTGTTTTAAATGTATGAAAAGTGCTGAAGAATTGCTGAGCGTATTTTTTTTTACTCAGCAAATGAAATCATTTTAACAGCATGAGCCTGAACTCATTGATTTTCATCTGAAAGTGAAACTTTGACAGTGTGATCAATATGTCTAGAAGATCCTCAAAGAAAACTGGAAAATACCCCCCCCCCCAAAAAAAAATACATAACTGCCTTGGGCTGCAATCCTAAAGACATTTTCCTTGGCATTAGGCTCATAGAACTCAGTGGGGCTTATGTCCCATTAGTAACCATTTCTCAGAACCAGGCGCTCATTAGCAAAGGGTCCTATAGAACCTATGAGAACCCCCTGAAGCCCACCACTGCACTGGAGGTTAAGGGCACAATCCAGAGTAACTATGGGGAGACTTGCTCCAGTGTAAGAACAATTTGCTCTGGATTGCAATATGAACTTCCCATTGGTTTTCACTAGGTGGTGCAGTAACTACAGGTACACATAATGTCTCTTACATGCTCCCGTAGTTATTCTGGATTGTAGGGTAAGTTGATCTAATTGTCATAGTGTTTTCATGTGTAACTTATATAGCCACATGGCATCTCAGACAAAATAATTTTATCTTTGACAGACAAAATACCTCTCAAAACAGGCAGGGGATGCATACAAATCACCCCTAATTGTAATTTGGCACTGAGCACCTGCATTCAGCAGTCATTTAGCTAGTGCCATTCCAGTGATCCAAAGTTAATATCATCATCATCATCATCAAATAATCCTTTGAGCAAGCCACCTTCCAGATTTTATTGAATTTTAATTGTACTTGTTAACTACCATAGGGCTCTTGCAGGCAAAAGGCAGGATGCACATTCAAAAATAAATACAAATAATTTAAAAATATTAATAGGCAGTTTCAAAGAAGTACAGTTATATATAACCAATAAGATGGGGAGTAAAAATGCAAAAGGAGGAGTGGGATTATTTTTAGGGTCAGGCTAGAGATGCCCTTAAATATATTTAGATTGGTCCAGAGTTTGTTTGTTTGTTTGTTTGTTTGTTTGTTTGTTTCTTTCTTTCTTTCTTTCTTTCTTTCTTTCTTTCTTTCTTTCTTTCTTTCTTTCTTTTTAATACTTCTGGGAGAGGATCTCCTGGAAGCCGGTGAAACAATGAATTTAATACTCTTTTTAGTCTTTACTACTGCATTTTGCCAGGATGGAGGATGGCACACATGCAGCATGTAACCCCAACCAGTTATTTAACTCCCAGTGTTCTGCTGTAGCTTGGAAAGGTTAACTACATGAAGAGAATCAGTAAAGGGAGCTGATTTAGGATTAGTAAACAAGGCCATACCCTCTCTCTCTTCTCTAAGCTATTGCTGAGGTTAAGGTATAGTTGAAAGTTGTTAATCCCATCTGGGTCTTCTGCTGCCATAATCTGCAGTACAGTGTTCTGCAGTGGCATAAAAGCTGGAAAACCACAGTGCATTTTGAGGCTTCTGGTGCAAATGGACAGAGGTGTTATCTGCAAACTTGGTCACCAGAGCAGGGGCTCATGACTTTGCACCCCCTTTGCACCCCCTGTTCCTTCTCCTGTGATGCCCTGTTTCAGGGAGGGAAGCCCCAATGCCTTCTTCATAACTGGGGCAGAGTTTGAGCAGTAGGCTTGATATTGCCCTTCAGACTCCATCCTTGTTACATCTGACAGAAACAATTGTTTTCAAGAAAATGCAAGAACTGATGAAGTTCCTGAATTCAAATACTAAAGTATTTGCATTTATCTCTATTTCTTACATTATTCCTGTGGGAACATGGTGTCCAACTCTGCCATTTCCCTTACTGCTATCAGTGGAGGTTTCTTCTGAATATATAGGATCCATCAAATACCTGAACAAGTTCAGTATTTTATACAATTGCAATGTTCTACATGCATAAATCTTCATTTTAAGCAGGAAAGAAACAGGACAGGAAGCCTGTAAATACTATGAGTCTTGGAAATATATCAAAGAATAGTATACAATGCCTTAAAGGAAGTTTGGTAATAATTAAAACGAACTAGCTGAACTTATTTTTTAGCTATGAGTTATTCTGAAGCCACTTCATATTTTACAGACATCTAGCTCATTTGATGCAGAAGGCATTTCTATATATAATAATATTCCAGCATTGTTAAATTAATCTCAGCAAAATGAAATATTGACAGCCTGATGTAAGCAAAACCTCATGGTTTTCCATTATTATGTATATTCTCTTTTGGGCTGATAGTGGCAATGGATGAAATATACAGAATATTTTTTCATCCTGTAATAATGATATTGAGAATCACAGAACTAGATTACAGGATTTTCATTCATAAATTTCTATCAGCATGCTCATAATCATGTAATGTAATTACTTCCAATGGGCTATATGCACATAAAATTAAGGGTGCATGATTACCATTAGATCAATTAAGCAAATACGGTAATTATACCCTCCACGCTCATTATTTTCAGTGGAACTTGTGGATACCTTGTGTTCTGGACTGCACAATGGCAGATGTTCTACGAAGGACTTTATTTACAAATTATATATTTTAATATATAAAATTTATTATTTACTAATCATTCCATTCATTTACTCTCATACTAGATACAGTGGTACCTCTCATAACAAATGCCTCACATAAGAAGCATTTCACTTAACAAGTAAAAATTTCCAAGAAATCTTGCTTCACATAACAAGTTCTGCTTCACTTAACAAGCAAGCGCGCTATGGACACACATGCTATGCAGCCCTGACGCGCCGCACGGAGGCTCTTTAAAAGGGCTGCCAATCAGTGCTGCTGCCTCTAACTGCCCCCAACGTGGCAGCAGTTGCCTGGGTACACCAGAGGTACTTCCCCCAAGTACCCCCACCAGCCACCTTGAACCTCCAGCAGCAGCCCAAGTAAGCCTCCTCGGAAAGTGTCTTTGAGTGCAGCCCCCTAACCATGTCTACCCAGAAGTATCCCCTTTGTGTTAAATGGGGCTTACTCCCAGGAAAGTGTCTTTAGGATTGCAGCCTAAGTAGACTTCATAGGATCATGCACATTGAATGCATGTTTTGAATTCAATTACAGTGTTTTGTCATCATTTTAACATACAGTTAATATTTTTATATGAATATTTTTTGAGTTGTGGAACCAATCATCTGAGTTTCCATTATTTCCTATGGAAAAATCTGCTTCACTTAAAGAGCATGCCTCTTGAACGAATTAATCTCTTTATGTGAGGCACCACTGTACATATTAGATACATTACAAGAATTACATTGTCTAGTGTAAATGTTCTAACCGGGGGGAAAGATTTTTGAAACAAAGAGCCCACTGCAGCTTTAAAAGTCAAGCATTCAATTCCCTTTCAATAATTTTCCCCTCCAATGGGGGGAAATGAGGGATCTGTCTTTCAGCTGAAAGGAAACTATCCTAAGCCTGGAGAGGGAGACTGATTGCCTGCCTGCTGCATGACCACACATAAGTAGGCTATTTTTAAACTGAAACAGATGTTTATTTTTTAATTTAACGGGCAAAACTAATTTGTGTTGAAATAAAACAGTGGCGAAAAAATCAGCTATAATTAGGTTATACATGTATTTCAAGCAGCTTGTCTTGTGTATGTACTTATTGGCTGGTCCAGGCCAGGGTGATAATATAGAATGGAGGACAGAATGTGACAAGGGCCTCCTAAATTCTGTACCTACTCAACAGCGGGCACAGATCAGAGGAGACCCATTTCCACTGGTTGCGTACTACCTGGGGTAACAGAACGAACATTTCTTTACCTTGAGGAGATTCTGCCTTGGCACCTAAAGGAAACAGCTGTGGTCATTTTGGCATTGCTGTTCTTCTGGATGCTGGAGCAGATAGGATCAAACTACCTGCCTTCTTTCTTTAAAGGGAGGGGGAGAGAAAAAGGTGAAATGGATTCAAATTACGTATCTGTGATTTTGTATCAAGGAATGAAACCACTGGACATCAGTTTGGTGCTGATGCAAAGGTGCACATAACTTTGGGTGAAGTATAACAGTATTCAATATCACCAACTATGCAAATGACACCCTTTTTGCATGTGCAGAAGAACCAACTTTTGCATCACCACAGCATCTTACAGCATCTTACACCAATAACCCTACAATCCAGAGTAACTACGGGAGCATGTAAGAGACATTATGGGCGCAATCCAGAGTAACTATGGGTAGTCCTTGCTCTGGTGTAAGAACAATTTGCTCTGGATCGCAGTATGAATTGCCCATAGGTTTTCACTAGATGGTGCAATAACTACGGGTACCCGAAATGTCTCTTATGTTCTCCCATAGTTACTCTGGATTGTAGGGCATGTGTGCCCATAGTTACTGCACCACCTAGTGAAAACTTATGGGAAATCCATATTGCAATCCAGAGCAACTTTTTCTTACACCAGTGTAAGGACTCCCCGTGGTTACTCTAGATTGCACCCTAAGATAGGTGTTAAAAAAGAAAACTAGACTGAGAATTACATTTTTGAAGAGGACTGGCATCCAAAAATCAGTTTGCTTTCAGGCTCACTTTCTCAAAATTGGTACCTAATTTCAGTAATATTATTAATCAAAAGGACATCATAGGGCAGTTGGGAGGATGAAGGAGAGAATCACTGAACAAACTGCACAATTGCAAATAGTGAATGAAAAACATTCATCATGCTTTCTCTGTAATGACAGACATTTGGAAAGCATTATGTTGAAATTCATTATCTGTGAGAAAAAGCACATCAGGTGCAACCTGCCTCTTTCTGATGCAGAATGATCTTATGCTTGTTTACTCTTTAGTAACATCTACATCACAAAATGGGATGTGTTCCAAAAGACTCATGCTGAGGTCCTTTATTTTGAACATGGCATTTCAATAGCAACTCCACTCTAAAAATGAACTCTGATAGACTTGTAAGTGTGTTTCTCCAGAATTCCAACTGCGTTACCATTAAAGAGAAAAGGAAAACATTCACATTTCTTTGGTTGTTTCCTAAATTAGATGCACATTCTCTATTCTTATCTACCATCTTCTTTGCTAATGAACCGTCTGCTTACGCCACCAAACTAAGTGGGCACCACTATAAGCTGAGAGTTTAGCTTATTTCTATATAAATATTTGAGAACCATTAGCTATAAGACCTAATTTCTATTTCAACACAAGTACAATGAAAAGAGAAGTTTTATCTTTAAGGAACTGTATCTTTCTCTAGAAACTGCCTCAAGAATCATTGATGTCTTTGTGATCTATACCTTTGTGACATAGGATCTGTGCGCCTTGAGCCATCCCCACCATTCTAATCATACTTCATTGTTGTTGGCAAGAGTTAAGAATGAGTTTAAGTATCCTAGAATGAGCAACGACTAACAAATCTACCCTATACACTTAATCACCATTTGGTAAGTTTTTCTTACCAAACATTTGAAGATGTGGTTCTAAACAAGAGATACTTGTTCAGAGTGGCAGGCTGTACATAGACAGGTGGAGCTGTGGGCTGTGATAGTACCAATCATCTGTTAATGTGAATTTGAGATTCGATCCTCCATATTGCACCTTCAAAATTGGAGCTGTCAGTGATGACAGCACTAACATTGATTTGGCTTTGAACCTGAGTGTCTTGACAGCCTTTTAGAAATTGAGTATAGTGAGCTAGCTTGACCATTTCCCTGATGGCCTGGCACTGTGTATGGTCATCATCCTTTTTGAATTCATGGCCCAATCTTATACTTACTGGATATCTGGGGTCTTCGTCTTTTGCAGGCATCGACAAGTTCCAAAGGTCACTCCATTAGTGCAACATTCTGTACTCTGCAGGAAGGCCTGAAAAGTGGTCATTGGTTTGTTGCATGTATGATTTTTGGGGAGGTGGGAAAAGTGGTGGAAGGTTGAAACGAGGACGGGTGAACTGAGAAAGAGGGAGAGCAGAGACTGGGCAAGGGATGGAGCAATCCTTACCCGGGAGAGGGGAAGAACGGCACAACTGCTGCCAATATCCTAATCACCTTCTCAGGCCCAATTCCAACCAATTGTTCCCTTAACTGGTGACTCCACCCTACCCCAACGTAAGGATGGAGCAGTTTCCATTTTGTTGCTGCAGCACTGATGGGGAGAGGTGGCCAATGATAAGTTTGGGCCAATACTTTTAAAGATCAATTGAGGGGAATTCTTCTTCATAGTCAATTCTTCTTCTTTAACCTCTCCAAGGGCACGAAACTGGATCACCAATGGAATATAAAAGGTCTCCTCCTTACTCTTCTGCACAATCTTATGGCCCAAAGCCTGGAACAAGTCCGACAGCCGGGAACAAGTCCCAAGTCCCACAACATGCCCCACAGCCTGGAACAAGTTCCACAACCTGGAACAAGTCCCAAGTCCCACAATATGCCGGATCATCAATGGAATATAAAAGGTCTCCTCCTTCCTCTCCTGCACCATCTTATATCCCACAGCCTGAAACAAGTTCCACAGCCGGGAACAAGTCCCAAGTCCCACAACATGCCCCACAGCCTGGAACAAGTCCGGCAGTCTGGAACAAGTCCCAAGTCCCACAACATGCCAAATCACCAATGGAATATAAAAGGTCTCCTCCTTCCTCTCCTGCACAGTCTTACACCACACAGTCTGGAACAAGTCCGACAGCCTGGAACCAGCCCCAAGTCCCACAATATGCCCCACAGCCTGTTGTGCCTTCTGTTGTGAGCACAGCTCCCTTGCATAACGCGAGGAACCCCATCCAGACCACCTGTACCAACTGCCATCAGAGGACAATGACTTATATGGTGTACAAATCAGGAGTAGCAACCTGGCTGTGTGCAGGATGCTTTTGCCTGTTAGGGCTAGTGTGTGGATGTTGCCTCATTCCCTTTTTTTTTTAGATGACTGCAAAGATGCAGACCACTATTGTTCTAGGTGCAATACTTATCTTGGTACCTGCCGTTGTATCTGAGGGACTGCAGGTGTCAGAAGAAAAACAGTTGAACTTTAAAGTGAGCTCTCTGAAGATGTGCATTTGGAAGGACTACACTTTTAGAAAACGTGCATTAGATTTTTTAAAAAATGTTAGTTTTAGTTTTAAAAAAGTAAAAGCAAATGTATTTTTTCTCTTTGCTCTTACCCCCACCCTCCACCCCTAGAAAACGAAGTGAGACAACTGGTTGGAATATAAATTGGGTCACTTATTGAATAAAACCAAACTCTGATCATTGTATATAATATTTAAGCCATGCGAATGAAATGAAAGTTATATATGTTGTGAAATTCTGCTGTTGTCTAATCTGCTGGGAAAAGGGACAGGTTTTCATTAGGACATAGAGATTTTTCCATCTCTTTATCACAGAGATGTTGTTTTGTTCTGGAAGGTTTTGTCAGCATGACTTTAATCGATGGAGCTGCAACAGGTTCCTTTCCATTCTGTTCTGATAAAAAGGGGAGGTGCCTCCAGCTGTGCATTTCCTTAACACTAGGCACCACTTCCCTTTGCAGTGTGGGGTCAGGGCAATGCAAGAATGGGAGAAAATGATATACCTATACTGTAAACACATCTCCTAGAGTGCTGGTGGCAGGTTGCTGTAGGTCGGGGCACAAAGCTTCACATTGGACTTTCACACATTGGGCGTGCTACCACTATTACCAACTGATGGTTCAATTCAGGTGGATGAGCCTTGCTATGGGGATGAAAACCCCTCGCCAGAATATAGTCTTGCTTTCCCCTGATACCACCTTGCTACCGAATATACAGGCCTTCCAATGCTACCTGAAAGCTATGGGAAATGTACACTCTTCCATGTTACTACTATGGTAACATCAAAATCATGCAGGGTGCAATCCAGAGGCAACCTGGTGGTTGAGGGTGGTTTCCGGGGTGGGCAGGCAGGGAAAGGGAGGCAGTGCTGGGACTTGGCAATATACCAACTCCAGTAATCAAGTTTTGCAGCTTTGACTGCTTGCTTCTATTCGGTTCTGCACTGCATCCAGAGGCAGTGCACACCAAGTAGTCCCTTTGGGTTGCTACATCCCTCCATGGGGGAAGGGGAAGAGATTCCCTATGCCTGCAGTCATGGCAGCACCCCCTACATGCACTACATATAGTTCCAGCCTCTTAGTTCCAGCACAAATTGCAAGGGCCTCCTGGCCTGACTATACATACAAATAGACCCCAGAGTGGTTGATTTTAATTTTTAAACAGAAGCCCAACAGGCTCGTAATGGGAAGTGATGCCGTTTGTTGTCTCCTCTATGGTGGATATCACATGGGGGGGGGCAGCGTTTGAAGGTGGACAGGAAGTCTAGTCTGAAGTTTGAGTTGCCAGCATGCACAAAGATTATTCATCCTCAGGTTGCCTATTCAAGATCATTGGAAGACTCCAGAGTGGCCACCTTAACAAGCTGAGCAGAGAACTTTTGGGTGGCAGCCAAAAGGAGTCAGTCATAAAGACGTTCTGTGTGGGAGGATGGCAATCAGAGGGTGCGTCCAAACCATGGAAAGTCCACCTGGCTTGAAATCAGATTTAGAAAGTCAAACTCTCTGTGGACTGTAAAAGCCTTTTTGAGTGCTAGCAAAGCCTGTCCATGTAAACTGCCTTGAATATGTAGTGTAGCTATGCAGAGGGTAGCAGCTGCACAGACAACAAGCCACAATCCCCAACAGGACCTGCGCCTAACTTCATGTGAACGTAGTTGGAGCCCCTCAATGCCAGCAAGGCTCCTTGTCTGAACTACATTTGTAAGCAGAAGCCTTTCAGATGCTTTCCAACTTCATGCTGCCTGGTCTGCCATGCTCAACTAGAGGCACCACAAGTGTGTTGTCCTGTGCCTTTTGAGGTATGCAGTCTGCAATGGGTACATGTCTGTCACTTCCTCACACACATTGCCTTTCAATGGATGGAGCCACTGGAGAAAGGGGCTCCTTTTATCTTGGAAAAGATGTGGGTTGGGAGAGGGTGGAAGAAGTGAGAAATGCTCACAAGCAAGTGGCCACCCTCTGCCCAGTTTCCTGGAGAGGGCAAATGTCTCCCAAAGGTTCTGCAGCAGGTTTCTGAGTTTGGGGGGAGTGTGGAAATGGAGACACTTCTGGGGAAGAAAGTTATCCTCTGCCTTGCCAGTTCCTTCTCTCTTGGGGAAGTGGAGACACACCAATGTCTGGTGTGTATGTGTGCCACAGCTCACCCAAGGCACAAGAGGTGGGCAAGATGGGATTCCCCACACAGGCTTTCCCCTCAGTGGTGTACCTCAGTCATTTGGCATGCAGGCCCACATTATTTGACACCCCATAATTATTTAATTATTTACTAACTTATTAATACATACAATTAATTAGGTATTAATAAAAAAGTTTATATTTTTAAAAAATCACCTTTTAATAAAATTCTTGCCATGTCTACTCCAGGGCTATGCAGAGGGTAGCAGCTGCATGAGGCAACAAGCTTGGGGGCTGGGGCAACAACACATAGACAACAAGTCACAATCCCCAACAGTGCCTATGCCTGACTTCATGTGAACATAGTTGGAGCCCCTCAATGCCAGCAAGGCTCCTTGTCTGAACTACATTTGTAAGCAGAAGCCTTTCAGATGCTTTCCAACTTCATGCTGCCTGGTCTGCCTTGCTCGACTAGAGGCACCACAAGTGTCTTGTCTTCTGCCTTTTGAGGTACGCAGTCTGCATTGGGCACGTGTCTGTCACTTCCTCACACACACTGCCTTTCAAGGGATGGAGCCACTGAGAAAGGGGCTCGCCTTTTTCTTAGAAGGGATGTGGGATGGGGTGGAATAAGTGAGAAATGCTCACAAGCAAGTGGCCACCCTCCGCCCAGTTTCCTGGAGAGGGCAGATGTCTCCCAGAGGTTCTCCCAGAGGTTGGGGGAGTGTAGAAATGGAGACACTTCTGGGGAAGAAGGTTATCCTCTGCCTTGCCATTTCCTTCTCTCTTAAGGAAGGGGAGAGAGAGCTCAACCAGTACCTGGTGTGTATGTGTGCCACAGCTCACCCAAGGCACAAGAGGTGGGCAAAGTGAGTGAGCACCAGCATGGGATTCCCCACACAGTCCTTCCCCCAGTGGTGTACCTAGGTCATTTGGCACCCGGGCCCACAATTTTTTGACACCCCATAATTATTTAATTATTTACTCTCAGTATTAATTCATACAATTAATGAGATATTAATTAAAAAATTTTATATATTTTTTTAAAAAGCACCTTTTAATACAATTCTAGCCATGTCTACTCAGAAGTAAGCTGCACTGTGTTCAAATGGTCTTGCTCCCAGGAAAGTGAGTTTAGGATTGCTGTATAAGCCTCTTTTTAATTCCTTTTTTGGAAGGGGTGAGGCTGCCTTCTGGAGCACTTGTTGAGCTCCAATTTCACTGCATTGGGACCATTCTGTGGCCTTACATTCCCGTGTGCCTGATCTGAACATGAGTCAAGGCATGTTTGCTTACTCCCAAGAAGACCCAGATGTGTAGCCTATGCTGCAATCCTAATCACCCTTTCCTGAGAGTAAGATCCATTTAACATACAGAGCCTTATGTCTGAGTTGACATGCTGTCAGTGCTGCCAGTTCCACTTTCCATAGGGCTCATTGTAATTATCAGTGACCTCCTTCTGGGTTAATTTGTGGGACCTGCATCCACTGGACCAGAACTGTTCTGATGGAGTTGGATTCCTCTCAGTCTGCCCTTTTCAACTGACTAAGCTCAATCCTAACCATGTCTACTGAAAAGTAAGCCCCACAGTGTTCAATGGGTCTTACTCCCAGGAAAGTGTCTTTAGGATTGCAGCCTCAGGTATGTTTGCCCACTTTTTCTCTTTTTCCCACTTTTTTTTGCCTTTTCCTCATTATTCTCCAAAAAAATAAAATCTGGGCAAGTGCCAGCTTTGTAATATGTATCCAATTAATAAATAGAAGCAAGTTTTACATTTGTAATAAAGAAAATCCAATCATATTTGAAACATTTCACTTTTGAAAGAACATTGCCAGGTGTATCTTCCTTCAGAAATTGTGTGGATTTAAAGAGTCATAGATGTCTTTGTGATGTATATGCCTTTGTGACATAGGATCTGTGCACCTTGATCCATCCTCATCATTCTAATTATATTTCTTTCATCTTGTTGGAGAGTATGAATACTCTGGGATGAGTAACTACTAAAATACATACACTAAATACATAACCACAATTTGGTAAGATATTTTTCCTAATATGGTATCCAAGGCCCTCACGCTAAATAAGAGGTTCTTGTGCAGAGTGGCATGCTGGTCATAAAAGAGTTGGTGCTGTAGGCTGTGATGGTACCAACCATCTGTTTACGGTGTTTTTAGAATCCTCCATATGCCAGACACACAATTGGAGCTGTCGGCACTAACCATTTGTTTGGCTTTGAATATGTGAACTCAATGTATTGAGCGGCCTTTCAGAAAGTGAGGATACTGAGCTAACTTGACCATTTTTCTGATGGCCTGGCAAGTGCATGGTTCTCATCCTTTTTTAACTTATAGCCCAATCATATACTTACTAAGTACAATGGCGCCTCACATAACAAATTTAATTCGTTCCAGAGGCATGTTTTTTACATGAAATGTTCTTTATGTGGAGTGGATTTTCACAGAGCAAATAATGGAAACTCAGATGTTTGGTTCCACAATCCAAAAAATATTCATATAAAATATTAACTGGATGTAAAAATGATGACAAAACACTGGAATTGAATTCAAAACATGCATTCAGTGTGCATGATCCTATGAAGTCTACTTAGGCTGCAGTCCTAAAGACACTTTCCTGGGAGTGAGCCCTATTTAACACAATGGGGCTTACTTCTGGGTAGACATGGTAAGGAGGCAGCAATCCAAGACACTTTCCAAGTGTCTCCCCACTTTCTCCTCTTTTCCATCCTGAGCCTGCCTCTCCCCTGCTCCCTTCTGGCTAGCCCTGAGCTGCTTCCCTCCTCTCCACTGCTCTTCTCTCCCTCTGCCCAGCAGATGCCCGGCCACAGCAGCAACAGCGCGGAAGTGTTGCTTTCGCTATGGGCAGGCGTGCTAGGCAGCCCTGACGCTTTTTAAAAGGGCTGCCTGCCAGCGTGTCTGCCCCAACTCCCGAGTGTGTTTGTTACGTGAAGCACAGTTTGTTACGTGAAGCAGAATCCTTGAGAAATTTTTGTTTGTTATATGGAACATACTTTATGTGAGGCATTTGTTATGTGAGGTGCCACTGTATCTGCATTCTTCTTTTGCAGGCACTGACAAGTTCTGAAAGGCACCCAATATTGCACCATTTGGTACTGAAGGCCTGAGCTTTCCTGTCAACGTGGTTGTTGGTTCATCCAGTTGCTGGAAGATGTAAGATGTTTGGGGAGATGGAGAAGTGGTGGGGGGTTGAAATCAAGGCAAGTAGTGGGCAGAGGGTGGGCAGAGAGTGGGACAAGAGTTGGGACAATCATTTCCTTGGGGAAGGGGGAATAGAATCAATGGGTCTTCTGCTGCCGTTATCATATCCTAACTTCCCAGGCCTAATCTGAAATAATTGTTCCTTTTCGAAGAGAAGAAAATCCTCCCTTCCCCAACATAAGGATGGAGCAGTTTCCATTTTGTTGCTGCTGCTGCATTGATGGGGAGGGGTGGCCAATGATAATTTTTGATCAATACTCTCAAAGATCAACTGAGGCGAAGAAGTAAACTAAATGCAGCAGATTGTAATGAAATCAAGAGATACCAAGACATAGCTTTTCTAACCAGTAACATCATGGCCCAAATCTGGATGACATCTTTGCAGTGGGAACCTGCTGTGGGCTTGCTGAGCAGAAAGGAAGTCAATGAATGTGTTCAAGATTTTCATAGCTATCCTTGGTGGTACTGGTGATATTAATAGCTATTCCTTGGTGGTATTCAGGTCCAGTCAAATTATGCTAACAGAAATAAATTTGTGCTATTTTACATTACAAATATTAGCCAAATGTCTGCGCATGTCTGGAATGAAATGTTGACTTCAGGGTGGAGTGGACATGTTTCCTGAAAAATTTCCTGAAAAATTAGTTGTTCGCAACCCTCATTTCCTTCTGTTTCTGCAGCCTCAGCATGATCTCCTGCTTAAGAATTTTTTGGGAACTTAGCAAATTGCTGACTCCACAATGGCCTCTCACTTATTTCCCCCTCCCATGTAATCAAGCAATGTTCAAATGGAAAATAAAAATATGCCATCTTTGACAATCAATATGTACAAAAACTAGATGAAAAGTACTATGTAAAATTAAGCATTGGCACCCATCAGTCTTGAAAGACTATGGTATCGTGCTCAAAGCTGTATATGAAGCACGAAGGCCTGGGTATATTGATATGGAGTATAGGCTGTTACCAGTGGTGGGCTCCAGCAGGTTCACACTTACTCTATAGAACCGGTTGTTAACGAGAGATAGGTCATATGAAGTTGAAAAATAGCCATTTAAAAGTGGCTGCCAGCTGGGCAGAGAACCGGTTGTTAATTTCTTTGAGTCTCATCACTGGCTGTTACCCATGCAGCAAATCCACCCTCTCCATGACACAGAAATAGTCCAATGGAATGGCAGAGCCAATAGGATTGGTTCCAGCTGCGTCGCAGAGCTGGGCTAAGGACAGGAGCTCACTCTGTCTTGTGGGGACCAGGGTCTCAAACCAGTAAAATTAAGCACTTGTAGGCAATCAGTTCCAGCTATTTCAGTGGAAGAGTTCAAAGACAAGAGTCCAATCCCCAGTCTAATCTCATCTAATTCCCCTGGCATCAGTGCTGGTGGAGTTTCAGATCCCCAAGGCCTCCTGTGAGTGAGGAACCTTTGTTCCCTTACCTCGGGGTAAAGTGCTACGGCCCTGCTGGATCTGACAGTTGCATCTGTGCCCAGGAAAATTGATTGAGGCTAGGAGGGGGAATAGGATACTGGTGCTGCTGCAGCTGTCAAGGCACCCGCTTCCTGGCCTCAGATCACCTCCCACTCGGACACCCCCATTCATCCCCCTCTACTGCCTAGCCCAACCCATGATGCTGCCTCACGTACCATTCTGATTCTGTTGGCCCCGTCCTGCATAGAGTTGTGCCATATATTGTAATTCATGAGAATTGAAGGTGCTTAACTTTGCTTGCATTATTTCCCTTGAGTTAATGTTGTTGTCAAAATTCCTTTCCACAGATCACATAGAAGTGCTGCCTTTTGGAGCTAATAGAGGGACCTATATTTGGCAGAAAGTACAGAAACAGAAAGTTCTTCATAGCCAATTTTTCTTCTTTAACCTCTCCAAGGGCACGGAGGTGGATCACAAATGGAAAATAAAAAGTCTCCTCCTTCCTCTCCTGCACCACCAGGTCAATATGCCCCACAGCCTGAAACAAGTCCACCACAAGTTCTACCTTATGCTACGGTCTACATGGCTCCCTTGCATAATGCCAGGAACCCCATGCAGACCACCTGTTCCTACTGCCATCAGAGGACGATGACTTATATAGTGTACAAATCAGGAGTAGCAACCTGGCTGGGTGCTGCATGCTGTTGCCTGTTAGGGCTAGTGTGTGGATGTTGCCTCATTCCCTTTTGTTTAAACGACTGCAAAGATGCAAACCACTATTGTTCTGGGTGCAATGCTTATCTTGGTACCTGCCGTCGTATCTGAGGGACTGCAGGTGTCAGAAGAAAAACAGTTGAACTTTTACAGTGAGCTTTCTGAAGATGTGCATTTTTAAGGACTACACTTTTAGAAAACGTGCATCAGTTTTTCATATTTGTTAGTTTTTAAAAAAGTAAAAGTAAATGTACATTTTCTCTTTGTTCTTACCCCCACCCTCCACCCCTACAAAACCAAGTGAGACAACTGGTTGGAATATAAATTGGGTCACTTATTGAATAAAACCAAACTTTGATCATTGTATATAATATTTAACTCATGCGAATGAAATGTAAGTTATATGTGTTGTGAAATTTCGCTGTTGCCTAATATGCTGGGAAAATGGACAGGTTCTCATTAGGACATAATTTTTCCCTCTCCTTATCACAGAGATTTTTTTTTCCTCTGGAAGGAATCATAGAATCATAGAGCTGGAAGGGACCTAGTAGGTCATCTAGTCCAACCCCCTGCCTGCAGCAGGAAATCCCCCTAGAGCATCCCCGACAGGTGCTCGTTGAGCCTCTGCTTGAAGATCCCCAGTGAGGGAGAGTCCAGCACCTCCCTTGGCAATCTGTTCCACTGCTGAACTGCCCTCACAGTCAGGAATTTTTTCCAGATATCCAACCGGAATCTCCTCTCTTGCAGTTTGTCCCCATCAGTTCTAGTTCTGCTTTCAGAAGCAGCTATGAACAAATGAGCCCCTTCCTCCCTATGACAGCCCTTCAGGTATCTGAAGAGGGCAATCATGTCTCCCCTCAGCCTCCTCTTCTCCAGGTTGAACGTCCCAAGTTCCCCCAACTTTTCCTTGTAGGGTTTCCCTTCCATCCCACTGATCATTCTTGTCGCTCTCCTCTGGACTTGCTCCAGCTTGGCTGCATCTTTCTTAAAGTGAGGTGCCCAGAACTGAACACAGTACTCAAGGTGAGGTCTGACCAATGCTGAATAAAGAGGAACTAGAACTTCTCGCGACTTGGAAGCTACAGACCTCTTAAAGCAGCCTAAAATGGCATTTGTCTTCTTTGCAGACACATCACACTGCTGACTCATGTTCAGCTTGTGATCCACGGCGACTCCAAGATCCCGCTCACATGTTGTGCTGCCAAGCCAAGTATTCCCCATTTTATATCTGTATTTTTGGTTTTTATTGCCCAAGTGCAAACTTTGCACTTCTCCCTGTTGAAATTCATTCTATTTATTACAGCCCAGGATTCTAGTTTATCCAGATCCTCCTGGAGGTTTCTCCTGTCTTCTGTTGTGTTTGCTACTCCTCCCAGCTTGGTATCATCTGCAAATTTGATCAGGCTCCCCTGTATCCCTTCCTCTAAGTCATTAATGAAAACGTTAAAGAGAACTGGGCCCAAGACAGAGCCTTGGGGTACCCCACTTGAAACCGACCTCCAGGTTGACACAGAACCATTTACTAAAACCCTTTGAGTGCGGCCATCGAGCCAGTTGCGGATCCACCTAACGATTGCCCCGTCTAGCCCATATTTTTCCAACTTCCCAATTAAAATGTCATGTGGGACCTTGTCAAATGCTTTGCTGAAGTCAAGATAAATGACATCCACAGCATTGCCACTGTCCAGTAAGCTCGTAACCCGATCAAAAAAGGAGATCAGATTTGTCTGGCAAGGTTTATTCTTGGTAAATCCATGCTGGGTTGTTTCGATCACCGAGTACTTGTCCAGATGTGCACAAATTGTGTGTTTTATGATTTGCTCTAATATCTTGCCCAGGATTGAAGTCAAACTGACTGGTCTATAATTTCCCGGGTCTTCTTTTTTCCCCTTCTTAAAAATTGGGACTACATTCACCTTCTTCCAGTCCAGTGGCACTTCTCCACTCCTCAAGGATTTCTCAAAGATGATCGACAGAGGCTCTGCAAGGACATCTGCGAGTTTCTTAAGAACTCGATGATGCATCTCATATGGTCCAATTGACTTGAATTCATTTAGGCCAGTTAAGTGGTTTCGAACCAGTTCTCTGTCAATCTTAATCTGCTGTTCTGCACCATCCATGTTTTCATTACTTCTTTGGGGATGCAAGCACATCCCCGCATCAGCCAATGATCCCGCACCCCCATTTGCACAGCCCTCCTTCCGAGAATAGACGGACGCAAAGTAGGAGTTGAGCAGCTCTGCCTTCTCCTGGTTTCCAGACACCTGTGTCCATCTTTGTCCAGGAGCAGCCCCACCCCCTCGTCTCTCTTCCTGTTCCTTTGGGCATATCTAAAGAAGCTCTTTTTGTTATCCTTGACTCCCCTGAGCAGCCTCAGTTCATACTGAGCTTTAGCATTCCTGACCCCCTTCCTACAAGACCGGGCTACCTGCCTGTACTCCTCCCTGGTGATCTTTCCAGTCTTCCACTCCCTATACTTCTCTTTCTTTAACTTCAGCTGATCCCCAAGTTGCCTGTGGAGCCAACCTGGTTTTTTCAGGTTTTTTCCCCCTTTCTTTTTCATGGGAATTGTTACTGACTGTGCTTGTAGAAGCTGCCTCTTAAGGAGCTCCCACCCATCTTGGGCCCCTTTCCCCATTAGATCATCAACCCATGGGATTCTGCCTATGACTCCTCTAAGCCTGTTGAAATCAGCTTTCCTGAAATCCAATGTATAAGTTTCACTCTGCACTCTTTTTATTTCCCAGATTATTCTAAATTCCAGCAGCTCATGATCACTTTCCCCTAAAGTTCCCGCCACGTTGACCCGGTCAATCAGTTCATCACAATTAGTTAAGATCAGGTCAAGGATGGCCCCTCCCCTTGTTGTTCCCTCCCCCTTCTGGACCATGAAGTTATCTTCCAGGCCCATCAGGAATTTATTAGAGCTTCCATGTTTGGTTGAGTTTGTCTCCCAGCAAATGTTTGGATAGTTAAAGTCACCCAATACTACTACCTCATATTTCCTTGCAACGCCTGCCAGTTGCTCCAAGAAGACATCGTCTACTCCTTCTCCTTGGCCTGGCGGTCTGTAGTAGACGCCCACCACAATGCTTTGTTTCTTGCTTTTCCCCCTAACCTTTACCCAAACACACTCCACAGGGATATCCGGACCAGTTTCCTGGATTTCAGAGCAGGTATATATGCTCTTAACATATAATGCTACTCCGCCTCCCCTTTTGCCACTTCTGTTCCTCCAGAACAGCTGATAGCCTTCCAATTCTGCATTCCAGTCATGGGAATCATCCCACCAAGTTTCAGTTATTCCTATCAAATCAAATTTCCCTTCACTTGCTAAAAGTTCCAGTTCATCTTGTTTATTTCCCAAGCTCTGTGCATTTGTGTAAATGCAACGTAAGCCCTGGAGGTTGCAAATCAATGCATTTCCCTCCTTTTTTGTAAGGCCAGGTCCCTCTAAAGATTTTTGACTTAAAGCCATGCCCTGGCAATTTCCATCCAGAGCATTTTCCTTATTCCTAGGTTCCCTTTGGATGTAACCCACCCCCTTCTTATTTAGTTTAAAGCCCTCCTAATAAGGTTGGCCATCTCCCATCTGAAGACACTCTTCCCCCAACCCGTAAGATGTAGTCCATCCTTTGCTAGGAGTCCTTCCTCGAGGAAGTTCATCCTGTGATCCCAGAATCCAAATCCTTCTTGATGACACCATTTTCGAAGCCAGCTATTGACCTGGAAAATCTTGCCATCTCTCTGAGGACCTTTGCCGATTACTGGGAGGATGGATGAGAATACCACTTGGGTATCCCCCAGATCCTAAACCTTCCTCCCCAAAGCTTCATAATCCCCAACTATCTTTTGGAAAGTTTGCCTAGCAGTATCGTTTATTCCTACATGAATGAGTAAGAACGGGTGGCGATCAGCAGGCGTGATCATCCTCGGTAGCCTCTCTGTGATATCCCGTATCCTGGCACCAGGGAGGCAGCACACCTCACGGGAAGTATTGTCAGCATGACTTTAATCGATGGAGCTGCAACAGGTTCCTTTCCATTCTGTTCTGATAAAAAGGGGAGGTGCCTCCAGCTGTGCATTTCCTTAACACTAGGCACCACTTCCCTTTGCAGTGTGGGGTCAGGGCAATGCAAGAATGGGAGAAAATGATATACCTATACTGTAAACACATCTCCTAGAGTGCTGGTGGCAGGTTGCTGTAGATCGGGGCACAAAGCTTCACATTGGACTTTCACACATTGGGCGTGCTACCACTATTACCAACTGATGGTTCAATTGAGGTGGATGAGCCTTGCTATGGGGATCAAAACCCCTCGCCAGAATATAGTCTTGCTTTCCCCTGATACCACCTTGCTACCGAATATACAGGCCTTCCAATGCTACCTGAAAGCTATGGGAAATGTACACTCTTCCATGTTACTACTACGGTAACATCAAAATCATGCAGGGTGCAATCCAGAGGCAACCTGGTGGTTGAGGGTGGTTTCCGGGGTGGGCAGGCAGGGAATGGGAGGCAGTGCTGGGACTTGGCAATATACCAACTCCAGTAATCAAGTTTTGCAGCTTTGACTGCTTGCTTCTATTCGGTTCTGCACTACATCCAGAGGCAGTGCACACCAAGTAGTCCCTTTGGGTTGCTACATCCCTCCATGGGGGAAGGGGAAGAGATTCCCTATGCCTGCAGTCATGGCAGCACCCCCTACATGCACTACATATAGTTCCAGCCTCTTAGTTCCAGCACAAATTGCAAGGGCCTCCTGGCCTGACTGTACATACAAATAGACCCCAGAGTGGTTGATTTTAATTTGTAAACAGAAACCCAACAGGCTCATAATGGGAAGTGATGCTGTTTGTTGTCTCCTCTATGGTGGATATCACATGGGGGGGGGCAGCGTTTGAAGGTGGACAGGAAGTCTAGTCTGATGTTTGAGTTGCCAGCATGCACAAAGATTATTCATCCTCAGGTTGCCTATTCAAGATCGTTGGAAGACTCCAGAGTGGCAACATTAACAAGCCGAGCAGAGAACCTTTGGGTGGCAGCCAAAAGGAGTCAGCCATAAAGACTTTCTGTGTGGGAGGACGGCAGTGGGAGCGTGCGTCCAAACCATGGATGGGCCACCTAGCACGAAATCAGTTTTAGAAAGTCAAACTCTCTGGATTGTAAAAGACTTTTTGAGGCCTAGCAAAGCCTGTCCATGTAAACTGCCTTGAATATGTAGTGTAGCTAGGGCTATGCAGAGGGTAGCAGCTGCATGAGGCAACAAGCTTGGGGGCTGGGACAACAACACATAGACAACAAGCCACAATCCCCAACAGTGCCTGCGCCTGACTTCATGTGAACATAGTTGGAGCCCCTCAATGCCAGCAAGGCTCCTTGTCTGAACTACATTTGTAAGCAGAAGCCTTTCAGATGCTTTCCACCTTCATGCTGCCTGGTCTGCCTTGCTCGACTAGAGGCACCACAAGTGTCTTGTCTTCTGCCTTTTGAGGTACGCAGTCTGCATTGGGCACGTGTCTGTCACTTCCTCACACACACTGCCTTTCAAGGGATGGAGCCACTGAGAAAGGGGCTCGCCTTTTTCTTAGAAGGGAGGTGGGATGGGGTGGAATAAGTGAGAAATGCTCACAAGCAAGTGGCCACCCTCCGCCCAGTTTCCTGGAGAGGGCAGATGTCTCCCAGAGGTTCTCCCAGAGGTTGGGGGGAGTGTAGAAATGGAGACACTTCTGGGGAAGAAGGTTATCCTCTGCCTTGCCATTTCCTTCTCTCTTAAGGAAGGGGAGAGAGAGCTCAACCAGTACCTGGTGTGTATGTGTGCCACAGCTCACCCAAGGCACAAGAGGTGGGCAAAGTGAGTGAGCACCAGCATGGGATTCCCCACACAGTCCTTCCCCCAGTGGTGTACCTAGGTCATTTGGCACCCGGGCCCACAATTTTTTGACACCCCATAATTATTTAATTATTTACTATCAGTATTAATTCATACAATTAATGAGATATTAATTAAAAATTTTATATATTTTTTTAAAAAGCACCTTTTAATACAATTCTAGCCTTGTCTACTCAGAAGTAAGCTGCATTGTGTTCAAATGGTCTTGCTCCCAGGAAAGTGAGTTTAGGATTGCTGAATAAGCCTCTTTTTAATTCTTTTTTTGGAAGGGGTGAGGCTGCCTTCTGGAGCACTTGTTGAGCTCCAATTTCACTGCATTGGGACCATTCTGTGGCCTTACATTCCTGTGTGCCTGATCTGAACATGAGTCAAGGCATGTTTGCTTATGGTACTCACGAGAAAACCCAGATGTGTAGCCTAGGCTGCAATCCTAATCACTCTTTCTTGAGAATAAGATCCATTTAACATAAAGAGGCTTACATCTGAGTTGACATGCTTAGGATTGTGCTGTCAGTTCCACTTTCCATAGGGCTCAATGCAATTATCAAAGACCTCCTTCTGGGTTAATTTGTGGGACCTGCATCCATTGGACCAGAACCGTTCTGATGGAGTTGGATTCCTCTCAGTCTGCCCTTTCCAACTGACTAAGCACAATCCTAACCAGATCTACTGAAAAGCAAGCCCGATGGTGTTCAGTAGGTCTTACTCCCAGGAAAGTGTCTTTAGGATTGCAGCCTCAGGTATGTTTGCCCACTCACAAGTAAAGGCGCGATACAGTCACTTTCCATCCATTAAAATTTATTTTAGTTTTTTGGACATAACCTTTGATAGGAAGGAGATATTTCAAAGCTATTTTTTGCATTAGATTCAGCTGGAAAATTTGAATCCAATGGTAAATGGCATGATGGGGTCATTCAGAAAGAGGTTAGAGATTTAAGTGATTAATGATTTTTGTCATCTCCATTGGAAAGTGAAAGGTTACAAATGTGAAGCTGGCTTCTATTTATTAATTGGATACATATTACAAAGTTGGCACATGCCCATCTTCTTCTGTTTTTGTGTTGATTTTTTTCCCATTTTTTTCTCTTCAATCTATTTTTCAGTTTCTTTCTCTTTTTCCCACTTTTTTTGACTTTTCCTCATTATTCTCCAAAAAAATAAAATCTGGGCATGTGCAAGCTTTGTAATATATATCCAATTAATAAATTTAAGCAAGCTTAACATTTGTAATAAAGAAAATCCAATCATATTTGAAACATTTCACTTTTGAAAGAACATAGCCAGGTGTATCGTCCTTCAGAAGTTGCCTGGATTTAAAGAGTCATAGGCTGCAATCCTAAAGACATTTTCCTGGGAGTAAGACCATTTAACACAGTGGGGCTTACATTTGAGTAGACATGGTTAGGTTTGTGCTCATAGATGTCTTTGTGATGTATATGCCTTTGTGACATAGGATCTGTGCACTTTGTCCATCCTCATCATTCTAATCATACTTCTTTCATTTTGTTGGAGAGTATGAATACTCTGAGATGAGCAACTACTAACATACGCAAAAAACATAACCACAATTTGGTAAGATATTTTTCCTAATATGGTTTCCGAGGACCTCATTTTAAATAAGAGGTTCTTGTGCAGAGTGGCATACTGGTCATAAAAGGGTGGTGCTGTAGACTGTGATAGTACGAACCATCTGATTAGGGTGTTTTTATAATCCTTCATATCCCAGACACACAATTGGATCTGTCGGCTCTAACCATTTGTTTGGCTTTGAATATATGAACTCCATGTCTTGAGTGGCCTTTCAGAAACTGAGGATACTGAGCTAACTTGACCATTTCTCTGATCGCCTGGCACGTACAAGGTGCTCATCCTTTTAAAACTTGTAACCCAATCTTATGCTTACTAAGTAACTGCGTTATTCTTTGCAGGCATTGACAGGTTCTAAAAGGCACCCATTATTGCACAATTTGGTACCAAAGGTCTGAACTTTCCTACCCACATGGTCGTCGGTCATCCAGTTGCTGGAGGATGTAAGATATTTGGGGAGATGGGAAAAGTGATAGGTTGAAATCAAGGCATGTAATGTGCAGAGGGTGGGCAGGGAGTGGGTAAGAGTTGGGACAATCATTTCCTTGGGGCAGGGGAAAAAGAATCTATGGGTCTTCTACTGCCATTATCCTATCGTAACTTCCCAGGCCTAATTGAAATAATTGTTCCTTTACAAAGAGAGGAAACTCCTCCCTCCCCCAACATAGGTTGCCACATTTGCCATTTTGTTGCTACTGCATTTATTGAGGAGGGGGCAGAATGAATATGTTTGCGCCAAGTCTCTTAAAGATCATTTGAGGAGAAGAAGTGCAGTAAAAGCAGCAGATTGCAATGAAATCAAGAGATACACAGGCATAGCTTTTCTAACCAGTAACATCGTGGCCCAAATCTGGATAACAGCTTTGCAGTGGGAACCTGTAGTGGGCTTGCTGAGCAGAAAGGAAGTCAATGAATGTGTTCAAGATTTTCATAGCTAATAAATTCCTTGGTGATATTGAGGTCTAGTCAAATTATGCTAAGAGAAGAGAATTCTTGCTATTTTACATTTCAAATATTAGCCATATGTCTGCGCATGTCCGGAATGAAATGTTGGCTTCAGGGTGGAGTGGACATATTTCCTGAAAAATTACTTTCATGGAGTTGTTAGTAACCCTCATTTCCTTCTGTTTCTGCAGCCTCAGCATGATCTCCTGCTTAAGAATTTTTTGGGAACTTAGCAAATTGCTGACTCCACAATGGCCTCTCACTAATTTCCCCCTCCCATGTAATCTAGGAATGTTCAAATGGAAAATAAAAATATGCCATCTTTGACAATCAATATGTACAAAAACTGGGTGAAAAGCACTATGTAAAGTTTAGCACTTGTAGGCAATCAGTTCCAGCGATTTCAGTGGAAGAGTTCAAAGACAAGAGTCCAATCCCCAGTCTAATCTCATCTAATTCCCCTGGCATCCGTGCTGGTGGAGTTTCAGATCCCCAAGGCCTCCTGTGAGTGAGGAACCTTTGTTCCCTTACCTCGGGGTAAAGTGCTACAGCCCTGCAGGTACTGACAGTTGCATCTGTGCCCAGGAAAACGGATCGAGGCTTGGAGGGGGAATAGGATACTGGTGCTGCTGCAGCTGTCAAGGCACCTGCTTCCTGGCCTCAAAGCACCCTCCACTTGGACACCCCCATTCTTCTCCCCCTGCTGCCTAGCCCAACCCATGATGCTGCCTCACTTACCATTTTGATTCTGTTGGCCCCATCCTGCATAGAGTTGTGCCATATATTCCCATAATTCATGGGAATTGAAGGTGTTTAACTTTGCTTGCATTATTTCCTTTGAGTTAATGTTGTCAAAATTCCTTTCCACAGATCACATAGAAGTGCTGCCTTTTAGAGCTAATAGAGGGACCTATATTTGGCAGAAAGTACAGAAACAGAAAATTCTTCTACACAGCTGATTCTTCTTCTTTAACCATTCCAAGGGCAGGGAGCTGATTCACAAATGGAAAATAAGAAGTCTCCTCCTTCCTCTCCTGCACCACCAGGTCAATATGCCCCACAGCCTGAAACAAGTCCCACAGCCGGGAATACATCCAAAGTCCCAGAACAACCTGGCACAATTCCACCATACGTTCTACCTTACGCTACGGTCAACATAGCTATCTTGCAAAACTCCAGGTACCCTGTGCAGACCACCTGTACCAACTGCTATCAGTGGATTATGACTTATACCGTGTTCAAACCAGGAGTAGCAACCTGGCTGTGTGCAGGATGCTGTTGCCTTTTAGGGCTAGTGTGTGGATGTTGCCTCATTCCCTTTTTTTTAGATGAATGCAAAGATGTAGACCACTATTGTTCTGGGTGCAATGCTTATCTTGGTACCTGCCGTCGTATCTGAGGGTCTGCAGGTGTCAGAAGAAAAACAGTTGAACTTTTACAGTGAGCTTTCTGAAGATGTGCTTTTGGAAAGACTACACTTTTAGAAAATGTGCATCAGTTTTTCATATTTGTTAGTTTTTTAAAAAAGTAAAAATAAATGTACTTTTTCTCTTTGCTCTTAACTCCATCCTAGACCCCATAAAAACCAATGAGACAACTGACTGGAATATAAATTGGGCCACTTATTGAATAAAATCAAACTCTGATAATTGTTTGTGTTTAATATTTAAGCCATGTGAATTAAATGTAAGTTATATATGTTGTGAAATTCTGCTGTTGTCTAATGTGCTGGGAATATGGACAGGTTCTCATTAGGACATAGAGATTTTCCATTGCTTTATCGCAGCTGTTGTTTTGTTCTGGAAGTTATTGCCAGCAAGACTTTAACTGATGGCAGGTTGCTGTAGGTCGGGGCACAAATCTTTTCATTGATCCCCCTCATTGGACTTTCATGCATTGGGCACTACCACTATTACCAACTGATGGTTCAATTCAGGTGGATGAGCCCTGCTATGGGGATAAGAACCCTTTGCCAGAATCTGGTCTTGCTGTCCCCTGATACCACCTTGCTATCAAGTTTACAGGCCTTCTAATGCTACCTGAAAGCTATGGGAAATGTACACTCTACCATGTTACTGCTATGGTAACATCAAAATCATGCAGGGTGTAATCTAGAGGCAACCTTGGATCAAGGGTGGTTTCTGGGGTGGGCAGGCAGGGAGAGGGAGGCTGTGTGGGGACTTGGCAATATACCAACTCCAGTAATCAAGTTTTGCAGCTTTGACTGCTTGCTTCTATTCGGTTCTGCACTGCATCCAGAGGCAGTGCACACCAAGTAGTCCCTTTGGGTTGCTACATCCCTCCATAGGGGAAGAGGAAGAGATTCCCTATGCCTGCAGTCACATGGCAGCACCCTCAAATGTACACTACATATAGTGCAGGCATGCTGGCCTCTTAGTTCCAGCAAGGGCCTCCTGGCCTGACTACATACAAATTTCAAAAAGGAATTCAGATTGGCAATTCAATATCTGTCTGTCTGTCTGTCTGTCTGTCACTCTCTCTCTCTCTCTCTCTCTCTCTCTCTCTCTCTCTCTCTGTGTGTGTGCGTGTGTGTGTGTTTCCTTTCCTAATTATTTATTATCAGTGGTTCCCAAATTTTTCAGCTGGTGGCTTCCTTGACCTACTGGATCACTGGCCACAGCTATCCAATTAGAGCTATAGTTTTTTTCACTGTATAGGATAGTGGATTTTTAGTGAGGATCCTGTGGCTGTCCAGGGAGCCGTGTCTCACTGGATTACTTTGGGAACCATTGATTTATGCAACACTGTAAAGCACGTGATTTGTGTCAGTTACACTGCTTCGTTTTTTTGGACAATATATGAAAGTATTATTATTGTCATACATTTGTGTAGCATGAAGGATGCATTTGGCACCTGCTATTTCAAAAGAGAATTTCAGGCCCTGACTTGACATTAAAGGGAAAAATAGGGTAGATAGAAAGGTAACAGCTGTACTTCTGAAGTTGGATCTATAATTGCTGTTCCAACATGGAAATGATCACTGGATCACTTCCATCAGATCAACCTATGCCACAGCATGGAAAAAGTCCACTACTTGTCCTACCTTATGTCACACCAATACTAGTATAAACTCCCTTGCAAAACATCATGCCAACTGTAACTCCTGTTACCGTAGGAATATGACATATACAGTGCATAAAACAGGAGCAGGAACCTGGCTACTTTTTGCATGCTGTTGACTTTGTGGCTGTTGGGTTGGATGTTGCCTCATTCCATTTGTTGTGGATTCCTGTAAAGATGTAGACCACTATTGTTCTATGTGCAGTGCTTATATTGGTACATGCTGTCGCATCTGAGAAGACACAGTTGTGGGATAATGACTTTGACAGTTGAACTTTCTGAAAATATGTGTTTGGCAAGATTACACTTGTAGTAAATGTCCACTACTTCTTGGCCTTTTTCTATTTTGCGTTACCTCCCCAACTCTCAATAAATCTAGTGAGACAAGCTGGTTGGAATAAAAAAATTTGGCCACATCTATATATATAAAAGAGAAAAGTCACTGACTGACTGACTGACTGACTGACTCACTCACTCACTCACTCACTCACTCATCACCGCCCTGCCAAAACCAGTGGGCCTAGAAGCGTGAAATTTGGGGTGGGTGTTCCTTCCGTGAGAGAGGGGTGCACTAAGAACCAGTTTTCGGAAATTCCAATGGGAAGGGGGTGAAAAGGGGCGCAACGCGTTTTCCTCCCTATACTTTGCATTGAGAATTGCTGACTGAGCAACATTCCTCCCCAACTGCTGGGCCTGAAGCATGGAATTCTGGGAGTTCCTTCTGTCACCTGAACTCCCACCAAGAACCATCTGGAGACATTTAACCCTTCAGGGGCTGAAAAGGGGGCAACGTGTTTCTGTCCTATACTTAACATGGGAGACTGAACCACATCCAGCCAATTTGGTGCTCAGATCCTGGTGCACTAGGGGATGTTGTTCGGAGGAAGAGGTTGCGCTGGCGAGGATGCTGCGCATGAGGGGAAATTGCGCATGAGGGGAAATTGTGCATGGGGGAAGTTGCGCATGTAGGAAAGTTGTGCAGGGGGGAAGTTGCACATGGGAAGAAAATTGCACATGGGAGGAAGTTGCGCATGGAGGAAAGTTGCGCATGGGGAAGTTGTGCATGGGAGGAAGTTGTGCATGGGAGGAAGTTGTGCATGGGGGAAGTTGCGCATGGGAGGAAGTTGCGCATGGGGGAAAATTGCGCATGGGGGAAAGTTGCGCACGGAGGAAAGTTGCACACAGGAGGAAAGTTGCACACAGGAGGAAAGTTGCGCACAGGAGGAAAGTTGCGCACAGGAGGAAAGTTGCGCATATGGGAAGTTGAGCAATGGGGAAAATTGCACATGAGAGGAAAGTTGCGCATGGGGGAAGTTGCGCATGGGGGATGATGCGCATGGGGATGATGCGCATGGGGGGATGATGCGCATGGGGGGATGATGCGCATGGGGGGCTGATGCGCATGGGGGGATGATGCACACGGAGGAAAGTTGCGCATGGGGGGATGATGCACACAGAGGAAGTTGCGCACGGAGGAAGTTGCGCATGGGAGGAAAGTTGCACATATGGGAAGTTGCGCATGGGGGAAGTTGCGCATGGGGATGATGCACATGGAGGAAAGTTGTGCACGGGGGGAAGTTGCGCACGGGGGGAAGTTGCGCACGGGGGGAAGTTGCGCACGGGGGAAGTTGCGCACGGGGGGAAGTTGCGCATGGGGAAAGTTGCGCATGGGGAAAGTTGCGCATGGGGAAAGTTGCGCATGGGGTTTGATGCATATGGGGAAGTTGCGCATGGGGGTTGATGCGCATGGGGGAAGTTGTGCATGGGGGGTTGATGTGCATGGGGGAAGTTGCGCATGGGGTAACTTGTGTATGCTGGGTTGATGCGCATGGGTGAAGTTGCGCTTGGGGGGGTTGATGTGTATGGGGGAAGTTGCGCATGGGGGGTTGTTACGCCTGGGGGAAAGTTATCCATGGGGGGTTGATGATTATGGGGGAATGGCATATGGGGGAATTTTACTCCCACAACGCGGGTACGCCTTTCGCTAGTTTATTGAATAAAACAAAGCAGAAGATCTGTCTTCTTTTTCTAACAACAACAACAAATAAAACAGGTGTTTATATTTTTCCTTTCTGTTCTTGGATGATTCCTTTGGTTACTCAAGGTGGTTTACATGGCAGGCTTTTCTAAGCCTTGAATAGGCTTTTACAAGAAACAGAGAGTTCTGTCTTTCAGGAACTCTTCTTCATTCCAGTTGGATCTTCCATGATCTGCACACATACTCCATCTGCTGTCCCCCAACACAGACAAGGCTTCATGGCTGACTCCTTTTGGCTGCCACCCAAAAGTTCTCTGCTCAGCTTCGTGAGGTCAGCTAAGGTTGCTACTCTGGAGTCTTCCAATGATCTTGAATAGGAAACCTTAGGATGAATAATTATCTTTGTGCATGCTGGCAACTCAAACTTCAGAATAGACCCTGCTATCTTCAAACTCTGCCCCCTCCAATCTGCCATAAAGGAGACAGCAAATAGCATCACTTTCCATTATGAATCTGAGGTTGCTCATGACCCATGATTATCACCACCAAACTTGAGGGAATCAATTAATATGATTACCAGAAGAAGAAGGACATGCTCAAAGAAAACTTGTACTTGCCAAACAGCCATTTGTTTGCAATTCATTTAGGAACTAATCTTCAAAGTCTCTCCTTTCCAATTAAAACCCTATAACTGAAGGCACTGCTGTCCTTCAAACTAATTGGATGCTATGGCTACTCATTGATTCTTGATGAGGAAAGCATTTGTTCAACATGCACATTTTTCCTCTCTTTACAATTACAGCCTGTACATTTTTACTTAGTGTCCTTAACTGAAATTCTTGTGTTGCCTCAGAAACCCAGGTCTCCGCCTTTCTAATTTATTGAACTACATTTTCCCCAGCAGCCCCTTTAGGAGATCGAGAGGATGAATCACATGAGCCCTGTTAAGAACAAACATGCTACCACTGCTTCTCTCCCCTGTCATCTCTGGACAGACGACTGACCCTTACCTAATAGCAAAGACCAAATACCAAAGTGCATTGGCTCATGTTCAGGTCTGGCAAAGACATCATGTCAAGACCATCAGAATGGTCCTGATCCAATGGAACTGGAGCTTTCCAAATGCCCCAAAAGCAGCCTCCTCCCATTAAAAAAGAATAAAATTCTTGCCTAATTATGCCCCCAAACCCCAAAACAGCAGGGAAGGGCAATGGTATATACCCAGACCCACACCACTGGGATTTTGCCCTGCCAACTGCGTAAGAGGAGGTCTGTGTTGGGGTTGATGAGCTGGACTCCTGCACCTGGTAACACAAACCATAGTGTTACCTGCTAACATTTGTGTTATCTAATGAGTAAGCAAATGTGCATTGGGTCATGTTCAGGTCTGGCAAAGAGGGATGCAAGGCCACCAGATGGTCCTTCTCCAATGGGATTAGCAAATGTTACAAAAGGTAGCCTCTCCCCAATAAAAAAGTAATAAAACATTGGCTGAACTAGGTATGGTCAAAAACGGTGAAGACAGGCCAATGGTATGTATATCTTGAAATCCACCACAGCTATTGGCCTTGTCAACTGCATAAGAGGTGGTCTATCATGGGGCTGATGCACTAGCCTCCCACATCAGGTAACACAAACCCTAGTTTGTGAGTACCTTTCCCTACACCAGTGATTTTCAACACTTTTCATCTCATGGCATACTTAACAAGGCACTGAAATTGTCAAGGCACACCATCAGTTGTTTTTACCATTGACAAGGCACACCTGACCAAATCCCCCAATTTTCCTATTAAAGAAATTCCCATGGCACATCTGAGGACTATCCGCAGCACACCAGTGTGCCACGGCACACTGGTTGAAAATCACTGCCCTAGATGCTCTCCAGATCATGGAGACTGGCTGGATTTACACTGCTAAGTTGATCTCAAACTCTTACTGGCTTGGAGGAGAAAGTGCAGCTCAGCTTCCAGAATCTCTCAGGGTTGGCGATGATAACAACTTCAGGCTCATAACGGAAAGTGATGCCGTGCGTTGTCTCCTCTATGGTAGATTGGAGGGGAGGCAGCGTTTGAAGTCTAGTCTGAAGTTTGAGTTGCCAGCATGCACAAAGATAATTCATCCTCAAGTTGCCTATTCAAGACCATTGGAAGACTCCAGAGTGGCAACATTAACAAGCTGAGCAGAGAACCTTTGGGTGGCAGCCAAAAGGAGTCAGCCATAAAGACGTTCGGTGTGGGAGGACAGCAGTCAGAGGGTGCGTCCAAACCATGGAGGGTCCACCTGGCATGAAATCAGTTTTAGAAAGTCAAACTCTCTGTGGATTGTAAAAGCCTTTTTGAGGCCTAGCAAAGCCTGTCCATGTTAACTGCCTTGAATATGTAGTGTAGCTAGGGCTATGCAGAGGGTAGCAGCTGCATGAGGCAACAAGCTTGGGGGCTGGGACAACAACACATAGACAACAAGCCACAATGCCCAACAGTGCCTGCACCTGACTTCATGTGAATGTAGTTGGAGCCCCTTAATGCCAGCAAGGCTCCTTGTCTGAACTACATTTGTAAACAGAAGCCTTTCAGATGCTTTCCAACTTCATGCTGCCTAGTCTGCCTTGCTCAGCTAGAGGCGCCACAAGTGTCTTGTCCTGTGCCTTTTGAGATATGCAGTCTGCAATGGGCACATGTCTGTCACTTCTTCACACACATTGCTTTTCAATAGATGGAGCCACTGGAGAAAGGGGCTCACTTTTTTAAGAAAGGATTTGGGTTGGGAGGGGGTTGACAAAGTGAGAAATGCTCACAAGCAAGTGTCCACCCTCACAAGTAAGTGGCAAGCCTTTCAGATGTTTTCCAACTTCATGCTGCCTGGACTGCCTTGCTCTACTAGAGGCGCCAGAAGTGTCTTGTCAAACCCAGATGTGTAGCCTAGGCTGCAGTCCTAATCACCCTTTCCTTATTGCAAGATCCATTTAACATTTGAAGAGACTTACGTCTGAGTTGACTGAAAAGTAAGCCCCATGGCATTCAATGGGTCTTACTCCCAGGAGAGTGTCTTTAGGATTGTAGCCTAACCCTACAATCCAAAGTAACTACGGGAGCACGTAAGAGACATTATGTGTACCCGTAGTTACTGCACCACCTAGTGAAAATTTATGGGAAATTCATATTGCAATCCAGAGCAAATTGTTCTTACACCGGAGCAAGGACTCCCCATAGTTACTCTGGATTGCGCCCTAAGGCATGTTTGCCCGCTCATGAGTAAAGGCGTGATACAGTCACTTTCCATCCATTAAAATTTATTTCAGTTTTTTGGACATAACTTTGACAGGATGGAGATATTTCAAAACTGTTTTTTGCATTGGATTCAGATGGAAAATTTGCATCCAATGGTAAATGGCATGATGGGGTCATTCAGAAAGAGGTTAGCGATTTAAGTGATTAATGATTTTTGTCACCTCCATTGGAAAGTGAAAGGTTACAAATGTGAAGCTGGCTTCTATTTATTAATTGGATACATATAACAAAGCTGGCATATGCCCAGATTTCTCTATTTTTCTGTTGATTTTGTTTCCATTTTTTTCTTTCAATCTGTTTTTCAGTTTCTTTCTCTTTTTCCCACTTTTTTTTTGCCTTTTCCTCATTTTTCTCCAAAAAAAGAAAAGAAAAAAAAAGAAATCTGGGCATGTGCCAACTTTGTAATATGTATCTGATTAGTAAAGAAAAACCAATCATATTTGAAACATATCAGTTTTGAAAGAACGTAGCCAGGTGTATCTTCCTTCAGAAGTTGCCTGGATTTAAAGAGTCATAGATGTCTTTGTGACGTATATGGGAGGAGTAGCAAACACAACAGAAGACAGGAGAAAACTCCAGGAAGATCTGGATAAGCTGGAATACTGGTCTGTAACAAATAGAATTTCAACAGGGAGAAGTGCAAGGTTCTGCATTTGGGCAATAAAAACCAAAAATACAGGTATAAAATGGGGGATACTTGGCTTGGCAGCACAACATGTGAGCGGGATCTTGGAGTCGCCGTGGATCACAAGCTGAACATGAGTCAGCAGTGAGATGTGTCTGCAAAGAAGGCAAATGCCATTTTAGGCTGCATTAAGAGGTCTGTAGTTTCCAAGTCGCGAGAAGTTCTAGTTCCTCTTTATTCAGCATTGGTTAGACCTCACCTTGAGTACTGTGTTCAGTTTTGGGCACCTCACTTTAAGAAAGATGCAGCCAAACTGGAGCAGGTCCAGAGGAGAGCGACAAAAATGATCAGTGTGATGAAAGGGAAGCCCTATGAGGAAAGGTTGGGGGAACTTGGGATGTTCAGCCTGGAGAAGAGGAGGCTGAGAGGAGACATGATTACTCTCTTCAGATACCTGAAGGGCTGTCATAGGGAGGAAGGGGCTCATTTGTTCATAGCTGTTTCTGAAAGCAGAACTAGAACCAATGGGTACAAACTGCAAGAGAGGAAATTCTGGTTGGATATCCGGAAAAATTCCTGACAGTGAGGGCGGTTCGGCAGTGGAACAGACTGCCAATGGAAGTGGTGGCCTTTTTCTCACTGGGGATCTTCAAGCAGAGGCTCAGCAAGCAGCTGTTGGGAATGCTCTAAGAGGATTGGACTAGATGACCTACTAGGTCCCTTCCAACTGAAGGATTCTATGATTCTATGATTCTATGCCTTTGTGACATAGGATCTATGCACCTTGATCCATCTTCACCATTCTAATCATGCTTCTTTCATCTTGTTGGAGAGTATGAATACTCTGTGATAAGCAACTACTAACATACATACACTGAATACATAACCATAATTTGGTAAGATTTTTTTCCTATTATGGTTTCCGAGGACCTCACTCTAAATAAGAGGTTCTTGTGCAGAGTGGCATGCTGGTCATAAAAGCGTTGGTGCTGTAGACTGTGATAGTACGAACCATCTGATTAGGGTGTTTTTAGAATCCTCCATATGCCAGACACACAATTGGAGCTGTCGGCACTAACGATCTGTTTGGCTTTGAATATATGAACTCCACGTCTTGAGCGGCCTTTCAGAAAGTGAGGATACTGAGCTAACTTGACCATTTCTCTGATCACCTGGCATGTACAAGGTGCTCGTCCTTTTTAAACTTGTAACCCAATCTTATACTTACTAAGTAACTGCGTTATTCTTCTTTGCAGGCATTGACAGGTTCTAAAAGGCACCCATTATTGCACAATTTGGTACCAAAGGTCTGAGCTTTCCTACCCACATGGTCGTCGGTTCATCCACTTGCTGGAGGATGTAAGATGTTTGGGGAGATGGGAAAAGTGATAGGTTGAAATCAAGGCATGTAATGTGCAGAGGGTGGGCAGGGAGTGGGTAAGAGTTGGGACAATCATTTCCTTGGGGCGGGGGAAATAGAATCTATGGGTCTTCTACTGCCATTATCCTATCGTAACTTCCCAGGCCTAATTTGAAATAATTGTTCCTTTACAAAGAGAGGAAACTCCTCCCTCCCCCAACATAGGTTGCCACATTTGCCATTTTGTTGCTACTGCATTTATTGAGGAGGGGGCAGAATGAATACGTTTGCGCCAAGACTCTTAAAGATCATTTGAGGAGAAGAAGTGCAGTAAAAGCAGCAGATTGCAATGAAATCAAGAGATACACAGGCATAGCTTTTCTAACCAGTAACATCATGGCCCAAATCTGGATGACAGCTTTCCTAACTTCCCAAGCCTAATCTGAAATAATTGTTCCTTTACAAAGAGAGGAAACTCCTCCCTCCCCCAACATAGGGATGGAGCAGTTTGCATTTTGTTGCTGCTGCTGCCATTGCTGCTGTCATTGATGGGGAGGGGTGGCCAATGATAATTTTGGGTCAATACTCTCAAAGATCAACTGAGGGGAAGAAGGAAAGTAAATGCAGCAGATTGTAATGAAATCAAGAGATACCAAGACATAGCTCTTCTAACCAGTAACATCGTGGCCCAAATCTGGATGACAGCTTTGCAGTGGGAACCTGCTGTGGGCTTGCTGAGCAGAAAGGAAGTCAATGAATGTGTTCAAGATTTTCATAGCTAATAAATTCCTTGGTGATATTCAGGTCCAATTAAATTATGATAAGAGAAGTAAATTTTTGCAATTTTACGTTACAAATATTAGCCAAATATCTGCACATGCCTGAAATAAAATGTTGGCTTCAGGGTGGAATGGACGTGTTTCCTGAAAAATTACTTTCACTTTGTTCACAACCCTCATTTCCTTCTGCTGCTGCAATCTCAGCATGATCTCCAGTTCAAGTCTTCTTTGAGATCTCAGCAAATTGCAGTTCCCACAATGGCCTCTCACATATTTCCCCCTCCCATGTAATCAAGGAATGGGAAACTTGCTATGTATTTAGAAATGAAGAGTCACTGACTCACTCACTGACTCATCAACACCCAGCCAAAATCTCCAGACCTAGAAGTGTAAAATTTGGGGAGGGTGTTCCTTCCATGATAGAGGCATCCACTAAGAACTGATTTTTGGAAATTCAAACTGGAAGGGGTTAGAAGCGGTGCAATGCCTTTTTGTCCCTGTACTTTATATTGTAGAGCTATATACTGAAGAATGTTTCCAAGTTGCAGGAGTAAAATACCCCTGATGCACCGTCTGCCCCATGTGCCATCTGCCCCATGCGCCATCCCCCCATTGCACCACCTCCAGTGCATCTCAGACTGTCAGTGAGTGAACCAGTAAATCAGTCAGAGACTTTTCAGTTTTTTATGTATAGATCCCTGACTCATCAACCCCCAGCCCAAGGTCCTGAACATGAAATTTGGGGAGAGTATTCCTTCCATGATGTTAGCACCCACAAAGAACTGATTTTCAGAAATTTACCCCCTAAGGTAATGAAAAGGAGTGTGATGTATTTTTGTCCCTATAATTAACATTGAAGACTGAATTATCAACACCCAGTCCCAACCATTGTATCTAGAAGAATGCAATTAGGAGACCATTTTCCTTGTGTGGTGTAAGGACTCTTTAAGAATCAATTTGATGCCTGGTGGAACCTGTTGACCAATTGTTCCTGATGCCTGGTGTTGCTTGCTGGTGCCCTGTGGTGCACAATGCCTGGTGCCTGGTGCCTAATATTGCCCACTGCCCACTGATACCTGCTGCCCACTGGTGTCCATGGTACAGGGTGATGCCTGCTGCCTACTGGTGGACAGGGGTGCCCCATGCCCAGTGCCTAGTAGGGATGCCCAGCGGTGCCTGTTACCTAGTGCCTGATGCTGCATGCCTGATGGCTGGCAGGAATGCTCAGTACCTGGTGCTGCCTGGTAGGCATGCTTGATGCCCTGTCAGGGTGCCTGATACTCTCCACCCAATGTTGCCCAGTTGACCCCAGTTCCTGGTAGGGGTGCATATATGTGCCTGCTGGTGCCCAGTGGTGCTTGAGGAACATGTATAATGTCTGCTGGGGCCCAGAGGTGTCCATGGGTGCCAGCTGCACAGTGATGGTGCAGCAGTACCTGGTGGTGCCCGTGCCTGGTAAGAGAGCCCAATGCTGCCTGCTACTGCTCCCTGACACCCTCCTAATGTCTGGTGCCAAGTGCCTGTCAATTTCCAGCAGTTCTAAGTGCCCACTAGTGCTAGCCTCCTGGTGCCTGCTGCTCAGTGCCAGTGCCCCCTGCTACTTGTTGCACAGTGGTGCCTGATGGTGCCTGGTGCCCAGGGCGGACCACTGCTGCCCTTCCTTACCCTCCTGGGCTTGTTGCCTTTTTGATGGCCAACATTCCCCAGTGCCCGCCAATGAACACCTGTGCTTGGATCCCACAAATACTCTTGAAATTTTATTTCTGCAATGACAGGTTCATTCCGCTAGTGGAAAATAAAACCATGCCATCTTTGATGGCTGATATGTACAAAAATGGAGAGAAAAGCAAAACGGGCACAACAAATATAAAATTAAGCTCTTGTAAGCAATCAGTTCCTGTGTTTTCAGTGGAGAAGCTCAAAAACGTTTACCAATCCAATACCACCTAATTCCCCCAGAATCAACTCAGGAGCTATTTCACGTTCCAGAGGCTTCTTGTTAGTGAGGAACATTTGTTCCCTTGCTAGTGAGTAAACTGTTGAAGCTCTGCTGGATCTGGCAAACATATCCTCGCCCAGGAAAATGTATTGAGGCCAGGAGGGGGAATAGGATACTGGTGGTACTGTAGCTGTGAAGACACCCCCTTCCTGGCCTCAATTCACCCCCACCCAGACACTTCCCCGTTCTCCTTAGGCCAATCCATTCACTGCCTGAGTTACCATTCTGGTTCTTATGGCCAGAATTTTGGTCCAATTTTTTATTCTGTTGGCCCAAAAATTAAAAGTGCTTAATTTTGCTTGCATTGTGCCCTTTGAGCAATAGTTGTTGTCAAAAAGCCTTTCCTCAAATCATGTAGAAGTGCTGCACTCCTGAGACAGAAGTGATTGAGACTGATCTATGTTTTGCAGAGTACAGAAAGACAATTCCTCTTGATAGCCATAACTGTTACCTCTCCAAGGGCACGGTGCTGGATCAACAATGGAAAAACAAAAGACTCCTCCTCCGTCTCCTACACCAACAAAACAACCTGTTACACAGACCGCAGCCAATTATCCTACCAGTTATCCTACCAGTTATCCTACCAGTTATCCTACCAGTTATCCTACCAGTTATCCTACCGGTCCACCAGTTATCCTACCTTATACCACAGTGACGCCTATGCCGACTCCCTTGTATAACATCACTTGGCCTGTGCAGACCTACTGTAACTACTGCCACCAGACGGTTACGACACGTATAGTATACAAGACAGGAATGGCAACTTGGCTGATGGCTGCAAGCTGTTGTCTATTGGGCTTCTGCTTTCTTTGCTGTTTGTGTGGCGGTTACCTCATTCCATTTTGTATGAATAGATTTAAAGATGTCTACCACCATTGTTCTAACTGCAATGCTCTTCTTGGTACCTACCGTCGCATCTGAGGAGCTGCAGATGTGGGATGAAAGACGTTGATAGTTGAACTTGGACTATGAGCTTTCTGAAAATGTGCATTTAGCAAGAGAACACTTATAGTAAACCTTCACCACTTCTTGGCCTTTTTCTCTTTGCCCTTCCCCACCCCTGGCCTCAATAAAACAGATACAAGTTGTTTGGAATTTAAACTGGGCCACATTGATTGATTGATTGATTGATTGATTGATTGATTGATTGATTTCCCACTTTTCTTCCCTAATCAAGGGAACCCAAGGCTGCTAACAATAGTTAAAAACAACAATAAAACACCATTAAAAGTAGATAATAATAAATACACATTAAAACACAATTAAAATACAGTTAAAATACAGATTATACCAAAATATCAAAGCATCCCTCCTAAAAGTTTGCAATAAAAACCAGCTAAAAACAATAGTAAAAACAGCACCTCTCCCCACAACCTCCAATATGATTAAAGAGCTTTTGTCCACAGAAACGTTTTTAGGCCCTGCTGAAAAGTGTACAAGGAGGGAGCAGTTCTTAGGGCAAAAGGAAGAGAGTTCCAGAGCTGGGGTGCTACCACCGAGAAGGCCCTGCTCCTAGCTGCCACACCTCTCAATTCTTTTAATGGCGGCACAGCTAGCAGAGACCCCACCCAAGACGATGTTAGGTGACGGATCGGATTGTATGGACAGAGATGGGCCCTAATATACCCTGGACCGAGCTTTAAAGGTCAAGACCAGCCCTTTGAATTCCACCTGGAAACAAATGGGCAGCCAGTGTAGCCGCTGAAGCAGTGGCCCGACAGAATTCAACCAATGATCCCCTGCAACCACACAAGTTGCCGCATTCTGTACTAATTGGAATTTCCAGACAATCTTCAGAGGCAGCTCCACGTAGAGTGCATTACAATAATCCCATCTATATGTCACTAGGGCATGTGTCACCATGGCCATATCCGAGTGACTCAGGTGACTCTGCTGCAGTTGGTGGATCAGCTGAAGCTGAGCAAAGGCTCCCCTGGCCACAGCCACCACCTGGGACTCCAGGAGCAGCTGCAAATCTAGAAGAACCCCCTAACTGTGGACCTGCTCCTTCAGAGGGAGTGCAACCCCATCTAGAACAGGGTGATATTCCAATAATCGAGTCAATGATTTCCAGACTAGGAGAACCTCTCTCTTATCAGGATTTAATTTCAGCTTGTTCACCCTCTTCCAGCTCCCCACCAACTCCAGATAGCGATTTAGGACCACAACTGCCTCCTCGGATTCAGGAGGAAAGGAGAGACAGAGCTGGGTGTCATCAGCGTATTGATGGCAACCCACTCCAAACCTCTGGATGACCTCTCCCAGTGTTTTCATGTAGATATTAAATAGCATCAGGGATAGAATGGATCTTTGTGGCACCCCATACTGAAGGGGCCAGGGTGCCGAACAAGCATCCCCCAGCACCACCTTCTGGGACCTGTCAGCCAAGAAGGAGTGGAACCACCACAAAATGGTGCCTCCAATCCCCAGCCCGGCCAACCGACCCAGAAGGACACCATGGTTGATGGTGTCAAAGGCCACTGAGAGGTCCAGAAGAAGTAACAGGGATGCACTCCCCCTGTCCATTTGCCAACATAGGTCATCCACCAAGGCAACCGAGGCAGTCTCTGTCCCAAACCCCGGCCTGAAACCAGATTGGAAAGTATCAAGATAATCAGTCTCTTCCAGGATCCTCTGAAGCTGGGACGCCACCACCTGCTCAACCACTTTGCACAGGAATGAGATGTTCGAGACTGGCCAATAGTTGTTTAGGTTATTAGGATCCAGGGAGGGTTTCTTCAGGAGGGGGTGAACCACTGCCCGCTTAAATGCAGGAGGCAGCAACCCATCCCCAAGAGATGAGTTCACTACCCTTCCTTTCTATTTGGCCAGTCCACCCAAGCTGATCTAATCAGCCAACCTGGGCAAGGGTCAAGTAGGCAAGAAGATGGTCTTATGCTCCAGAGAATCCTGTCCACATTCTCAGGTTCTAAAAGCTGAAAAGAATCCCAAAAGGTGGATTCAACAGGTGCCCCAGGGACATTGCTGGATGCTGTTAAAGTGGCGTCCAAGTCATGCCGGATCTGATCGACCTTGTTCGCAAAGTGTTTTGTGAACATGCCACAGCAAGCCTCCACGTGTTCCATTCTAGCAGTATTCAATATTTATTTTTTGAATAATACCAGTCAGACATCTGAAAGCAACAGCAGATACTGTCTTCAACTTCTATTACTACTACTACTAACAACAACAACAACAACAACAGGTATTTTTATACTGCCTTGGATTGCTCCTGTAGCTTTATTCAAGGCAGTTGTGTAGTAAACAATCCTACTGCCCAGTGCAGAGCTACAAATTATGCCCACAAAATAAGACAATCCTGGGTTTTAATTTCACCCCCCTTCACTTTTTGAAGAGAAATATGCTATGCTTCTAAAGCTGCTTGCTGCTTCCCCCTTCTCTCTCTTTCATCAGCTTACTCCTACTCACCCCGCAAGCTCCCAGAGAAAGGGGGAACAAGTCGCTGCCATATCTTCAAATATTATTTGATGGGCAGAGCTTGATCCCTGCAGCTGCCTTGCAGAGTGGCATGGAGGGTGGGGAGAGAAGGAACTGAGGCTGTGGCAATGCAGCAGTGGGGAGGGAGGCAGAATGGAGACATCCTGTACCTATCTACTCAGAAGTAAGTCCCATTGTATTCAATGGGGCCTACTCCCAGGAAAGTGTGTATATATGACTGCAGCATATGGATTGAGAGCCCTAGCCTATTTCTGTGTCTATTCAGAAGAAAGCCCCATTACTTAGTCAATGGGGCTGACTCCCAGGAAAGTATGCATATAGGATTGCAGCTTGAGTGTGCAATCTTAAGTAAGCACCATTATAATTAATGGGGCTGACTCCCAGGAGAGTGTGGATTGGCTCAGAGCCCAAGCCTATGCCTATCTACTCCAAAGGAAGTCCCATTCTAATCAGTGGATCTTACTCCCAGGAAAGTGTGGCTAGAATTGCAGACATGAACAGTTATATAAAATATATCTGTTATTTTAAATATAAAATTTTTTTAAAAAATATTTACTGTATATAAAAATGATTACAAAACACTGTAATAAAGAAAATACTGTACAGCACCTTTGAAAACCATCAATGCTGGTGTGAGAGAGACAAGAGAGAGGAGGGATGACTTTCACTCTCACTAACGGATCCACTGCTACCCATCGGCTCAATTGAATCTTTGTCTTTTTGTGCAACTTTAACATTCCCATGCTGATGATGGGGAGCAGCACTGGAACATGGATAAGGCACACCTTCCACTTTGCCACACACAGATCTCACACAAAAAAACACCCTCCACTCACCACATTGCCAACAGATCCCACACACACCTGGCTCAGGCTACTCCCCCCAGATCCTTCCCTGAGTTCCCTGACCATGGAAGTCTGTTCCAAACTTTGTCCAAGGCCCTACACCTCAGCTCCCTCTGTGAGTTCCCTGGCCATGGAAGCCTGTTCAAAACTTCCTCAGAACTGCTTATCTTCCAAGACAGTGCTCTTAAAGCAAGTCAAAATTTTTGAGGAAAATTTTGCTCTTAATCCCAAAACACCCTTAATCCAAGTCACTCTTAAACCAAGGAACCACTGTATCTTGGAACATTGGCTGGTGAAAGTCATGGCATGAGAGGATGGGCTTCAGGGGGTTCTCACAGATTCTCTAGAACCCTTTGCTAATGAGTGCCTGGTTCTGAGAACCGGTTACTAATAGGACATTGAACATGTTGTTCTATGGACATAGAACCTGGTGTTAATTAAGGTTATTAGGATTTAGAACCTGTTGTTAATTCATTTGAATCCCATCACTGGATGGTGCTCATCTGATGCATGTGAACTTCTCACGTTGCAGTTGCAGGCACTCTTTCCTGGGAGGAAGTCTCATTGGATACAATGGGAGTTACTTCTAAGCAGACATGCATACGATTGGACTCTCCAAAGCATTTAGTTGGCCACTGTGGGAAACAGGACATTGAACTAGAAGGGCTCCTCCAGCAGGGCTGTTTTAATGTTCTTATGCAGCAGCAAGTGGCACAAACTTTCATTCATGACGAGGACCACAGTTCAACACATTGCCTTGTTGATGTCTGGCTTTTAAAGGCAATTAGGAAGATCTCATGTTCACACTCTAAAACATTTGTTCCTATTGTCCTGGCCCGTTGCACAAACACTGTAGCACACTGCAGCAGAGTCAATTAACTCACTGTAAACTTCCTGTGGAGGCAGCCCCAAATTAACTTGCTTTTAAATTATTATTAAAAGTTCAGAAGCTCAATTAGACATCCACCAGGTCTTAGCTTCAGAGAAAGTAATTACAAAGCCATGGCTGAATACTCCAAATGAAGCTGAATTAATCCTCACATGTTACAGTATTTTAATGAGTTGGATTAGCTCACAGGCTTTGGAAATCATTAACTTTGTTAAACTAACGTTTCACTGTAGTCTTATGGCTGATAAATGGGATTACATTGATCTAGATAACTGAAGTGCTGTACTACTCAACAGATCATAAAAATCATACATTTTCACTGAAGAATGCCATTGATTCTTTGCTTTGACATAAAGATGATCTGTAGCTACAAGGAAAAAAATGTTGTTGTTCTTTTTGAATTGTTGCATAGTTTAAGTGCTGCACATTCCACACTGAAGAGATAAGCAACTCATTGTTGGAAAATTCTAAGTATTGTATGTTTACTACATTTATAGCCTGCCCTACCTTCCAGAAGCTCTGAGCACAGCCTACGTATTCCTCCTGCTTCTGCTTTTGCATCACAACAACCTGTGGAGCTGGTAAGATTGAGAGATGGTGTCTGCTCCAAGGTTATCACTGAGCTTCCAAGCTAAGCAGGGGAGGTTCAGCATGAGTCATGGATCTGTGCCTTATAGCTCTTAGGCTGCCACTATCTAGCCAACTTGTCACATCCTGAATGCATGTCATTGAAAAACTATACTTCTCGTACATGGGATTTCTTTATACACATATATAACACAATACAAATGGCCTTTGCAAATTCACTTTTAAAACAGCCTTTTCTGTTGTATAGAGGCAGTCATGCAAGCAATCATTCCTTCATTCAGCTGAACCAGGAAAAGGGAGTAGTCCTTTATAGTTCTAATTGCTGTTTGCCTCTCTACAACAGTAAGAAAAGCTGTTTTGAAACAATTGTAAAATTATACACCTCTTTTTAAAAAAATGACTTATTTAACACATTTTTGGAGTTCCAGAACAGGCTATCCAGACCTCCGGTATGGCACACAGCTCAGATTTCCCTAGCTCTAAAACTCCAGCTCTTAACCCTTTCAGTGCCTCTTAACCCTGCCTCAGCCAACAATTCAGGCTGTGCTCCACTTCTAGACATGCAAGGTAACTCCTGCCTGGGGATACTCTGATTCCTCCTTCCCAGTCCTTTACATCCTGGTCCTTCTGGCTCCCCACAGTCTGCTTTTGCACTCTGCACACCCTCAGGGGCACTGCAGATTTCTCTTGGTGGTTCCAGATCCCACCTCCCTGATGCAGAGATGTCCTCCTTTCTATCCCCCTCCCTGCTTGATATCTTGCTTGTGTGTGTGTGTGTGTGTGTGTCTGAACCACATACATTGGAGTCACTGGCTTGTGTTAAGCTACTACAAACGGTTGCTTTAATGTCTGGGTCTGAATCATGCATTTTACAAGGTTCTCAGTTTTAAAGAGTTGAATTAAGTACAGGAAAACAATACGAGTATTTCTGTTTTATTTTAACATGTCCTACATGTGTCCTACATTTTTGCAGTGTCCTTCAATTTTTTTAGCACATAGGAATTTTAGGGATTTTAGGGGTTTAGGGATTTTGCGTTTGTCATCTGATCATCCTGTGCAAAAAAACTTAGTGTCTGGGCATAAAAATAAATATCTGCTTTTATTTTCCATAATGCCAAAACACAAGTGCCAATTTTCCCCCAATTCATTCAAACCTGAACAGAACCTACATGAAGCTGAATGCCTCATTTGGCAAAGTTGTTTGGAAAACTTTGGGAACCCCCAAAATTGTTTCCACAACCCCCAAACCAGACTGGGACGGGGTGAGCGGAGAGTTCATTATTTTTCAATTTAAAATAGGTAATACAGTGTAATTTATTATGTACAGGAAAGCAATACCAGTGTTTTAAGCTTATTTTTAGTGTTTTTAGCTACATTTTGTCCTAAATTTTCCAGGTAAGGAATAGGAATTTTGGCCTTCGATCAGGAATTTTGGCCTTGCTGTTCAGGGATTTTGTGTTTGGTGTCTGGGCACCCTGTTCCAGAATCAAACACCTGCAGGCAGGGCTTTTTTTTGTAAAGTAATGCAGTCCAAGGAACTTACTCCCAGGAAAGTGTCTTTAGGATTTCAGCCATAGACCTGGATCCTTCTGCAAGCACACATCCCCCCTTTCCTTGTGAGCAGGTAGCATGTAACCTTCTTGTCATACATCATAAATTATAAGTAATAAACAGCACAATCCTAACCATGTCTGCTCAGAAGTAAGCCCCATTGTGTCCATTGTGCCCTTCTTCTGTGCAGGGCAAGACACTCTCTCTTGTCCTTCAGACCTCTCGATCTCTGGGGCTTGCCAGTCTCTACCCTCTTTTTGCTACTCCAAGGGAGGTGATGGATGAAGGAAGCCCCACCTGGCATCATTGGGCTTCTCTGCCCACTGATCCACACTCCCTTCCTGCTGCTGCTGGGAAATGCTGGGCAAGGAATGCGACTCCTGAGCCAGTACAGGCTCCATCCTTCCAGCTGGGAATAATGGTCCTCCCTTCGAGGGTCCAGCAGCTCCAGCCCCTGTGGAGTCTCTTTCTCCCTCCTTTCTGAGGGTCCAGGACCCCCCAGTGGTCCCCCATCCCAGCCCAGGGGAGACGCTTCCTCCAGGCTCCCTTGGGCACCTCTCTTTGGGGATGGAGGGATTTTGCCTACTCAGAAGTAAGTGCCATTGTCTTCTATGGGATTTACTCCCATGGGAAAGTGTGCCTAGAAGGATTGCAGCCTTAAGATCCCCAGAATGTTGATCAAAACTTTTAGGGCACAATCTTGAGTTTGTCTACTCAGATGTAGGTGCCATTGTCTTCAATGGAATTTACTCTCAGGAAAGTCTGCCTAGAAGGATTGCAACCTTAAGGATTGCAGCCTCTTAAAACTTTTAGGGTACAATCCTGAGTGTGTCTATTCAGATGTAAGTGCCATTGTCTTCCATTAAGGTTACTCTCAGGAAAGTGTGCATACTGGCTGACCATATATCCTCTTTTTCCAGAATATGTTCTCTTTATTTAGCCTTATGTCCTGAAAAAAATTCATTGCCTTTCTTTTTCTTGTAAGCAGGCAGCATTAGCCTTCTTGTAATTAATAAATGGAATTTATTAGATACGGAGGACCTTTGGCATCACAGTGATGTTATTTCATCAGGGGGGTTTAAAATAGCAAATAAATAAATAAATAAATAAATAAATAAATAAACAAACAAACAAACAAACAAACAAACAAATAAATAAATAAATATTAATTTAGGTTGTGAATTAGGTTGTGAGTACCTGTATCTTTTTTAAAAAACAAAAAAGCATTGACTGCAAGTAATAAGGCATGACCTTATTCCACTACGAGCAAGAAATCTGGAAGTATGCCTTTAAATATATTTTTCCACTCTTTTTTATTCACAGATTTTTTTTTATCCACAGGAAGTTCCGGAATGGAACTCTAGTGGACAATGAGGGACACCTATATGTGTCATCTATGCACATAAAATTCCATTGGCCATATCAATTTTTAAAAATTGTTTTTTAAAACAATTTTTAAAAATTGTTTAAAAATCAGTTTTTCATCATTCAGCCATCATAATTCACAATGGTAATTGATTTTGGGCGCAATCCTAACAAATTTAGGCTGGCCTAACTCACCTGGCATATCTTCCTGTAGTGGTAGGGGGATGTCAGTGTATGCCTGCCTGTGCACTGAACTAAACCACCCCAGGAGTGAGGAATAAATGCTTTATGGTACTTTTGTGACATCCCTACATCAGTACAAGATTTATGCCAGGACTTATGCCAGCCTAACTGGAGTTAAGATTGTAGCCTTTATCTTGGTGTCCTGGAAGCCCCAGAAGAATGCAACCTTACATGCTGCTTTAGTAACAGCCTTGTGTCATGTGGAAGAATATAATGTGACTTCTCTTGACAGCATTCCTACAGCTAGTGAATGTAGTGGCATGGGAAGTCTCCATTATTCCTGCACAGAAAAGGCATCCTAATAGACAGGGTTGACTCAACCTGATGTGCTGCTTTAAATAGCAACAGATGTGCTATCCCCCAAATGCTGGTGCCCTCACCCCACTCTACACTCTACACACACAAGCACCCATGCATGCTGGCACAGCACACTCACACACTAAATTCTCCCTTGTGTGCTCCCACCTTAACATATATTTAATGCTGTTCCTTCCAGGGAGTGGGTTAGGGACAGGAGTCTTCATGGTAACAGCTACAACCTCCTTCCACCTCCTCCAGCTCCACTGCCACAATCTTTGCAATGGTGTTGGATAACAACCCACCCCCCTCCCCAGCTGACATGCCGACCACCAGTCAGAAGACAGATGAGAAATGCTGGGACAAGGTGTAGCTGTGGCAGATTTCCACAGCTACATTTCTTTTTGCTGCCCAAAGTTACATCTCTTTCTAATATGATGAAATGTGAAAATTATTTAACAGCCCTATCCTATTCCCCTGCTGACAGAGCCTCCAAGAGTGTGTCGAACTAGAATAGGGGTGTCCCAGCTTTAGGGTTCCTGGACTTTTAACAGTTGCTTAGAAGAGGGCATTTCAGCAGGTGCACCTTGTGATCTGTGAGATGAGAAGCTGCTGAAATTCCCTCTTGTACACAACTGTGTACTTTGGACACCTCTGGACTAGGAAAAGGGAAATAGGCTTTTAAGGGTGCCATTCCAGTCCCTGAACTGCCCCTTATTTTGCTTACTCCTTGTTCTAATCTCCACTGAACTGCTCCCAAATTGGTCCAACTGCCAACTGTTTCGGCACAAGTTGGATGAATTAATTTTCATATTTATGCTTATTTAATTTATTGGAAAAAGACCTTGACACCAGGAAACAAAGCCGAAAGACCAGTGTTGGGAACTCAACTTGGATGTCTTGGACTTGAGTTGCAAAAATGTGTGTTTTTCATGGACACAGCAAACATTATGTCTAGTTTTACCCTTAGGCATTTGACCCTTAAGTTCCCTACTCACCCAGTGGATAGAGAGCTAATGTGCATGATCTCTGCTGCAGAGAAATTAGATAGCTACTATAGCTGTAGTCCTAATGCTTCTAAAGTTTCAGAAACAGAGTTTGCAAGTGAACTCTGATATGTGGCAGTTAAGCCTATTGTGACAAAGTCATAGTCACAGGTGCAGGTACATTATTATAGGATCAAGTCACTAAATGACAATTTTCATTTTGTTTAGTACTGTCTGCATTGAGTTCCACGTTTCCGAACTATCTGCATCCTCAAATTTCCTACCCCTTTTGAGCCATCTGGTGGCAAACACTTGCAGCTCATCTTTTCCTGTTTTCTCTCTTTTTTGTCTGAAATCTTTGTCTGAGACAGAGAAATACTGTCTCTTTCAAAACAAGTACACAGACTGTCCTAATAAATGTTAGTGAAGTACATTTTCTGACTAAAAGGTCCTGTTACATTTGTACTAAGCTGTGTAGCAAAATATCAGAGTTGTCATCTAATAACATACTACTTAGAAGGGCCTATGGAGGGCCTTCCAAAGACCTCCCAGACATAAGGGTGAAGGCAACATTCTTTGGGAGACAACATTCTACAATCCTGCCCATGGGTGGCACAGGTCCTGAATCACAAGTCGTGCTCCTTGCCCATGGACTTGATGTCCCTTCCTCTGTGTGACAATGAGCTCAATCCTAAACATGTCTACTCAAAAGTAAGTCCCATTGTGTTCAATGGGTCTTACTCCCAGGAAAGTGTCTTTAGGATTTCAGCCAATGACTCATAGGTATGGACTTGCAAACCTTAAACTGCCCCTGATTTTATGAGCACAGTTATTTGAAACCATAGTTTCAGGAACATACATTTGATTTCTTCATTTTCTTATCTTTGAAACCATGAGTAGTGGAAATGGGAATTTGGTTTCAAAAGTGGTTTCGTCTTGAAGGCTTCAGTACTGTAACAAAATATATTCAATGACTTTTATGAATGGTGGGCCCGATGGTGTACATATTTTATATCTGCCACAGCATACATTACTGAAGAGTAATTAGCTTTTTATAGTGTGGGGTGAATACCATCAGAATATTCATCCTATCTCTTATTCCACAATGTAAAAAGCAATTGACAAGAATAAGAGGGAACATGAGGAGATTAGGGATGTTGCAGAACCATTCAATGACCCCAGAGGGCAGTTTGGCAATGCTGCAGATGACGCTGATGAGAGGCAGAGGAAGGCTCCCATGGCTGCTAATTGGACAGCTGTAAAACCTACAGATGGTGCATAACACATTTTCTTAAAATGACCTCATTAAATATATGGTGAAAATCCTTTTTTCATCAACATGTGTGGATCTCCTTACTGATATTTTATTGCACATAAAAACTGAATGCAAGACAACAAATGAAAATATTTAGAGAAGAAAAAGAAAAAAAGCTGAATTGATCATAGGATCAGTGCTGTGATACTGAACACATGTTGACATTAAAATCCTATATAGATTTAAGCATGTCAAAGTCTGTCTCTTTCAATAGACATCCATGTTCTTAACTCTGCACAGGGTCTGATGGCGTGCATAGATTCGTTGCTTGTTATTTGTCTTTGCTCCTGTTTCAATATTGGAGTCAGGACTAATATTTATTATTTTACAAAGGATGCCATTGCATTTAATTATTCTTAATTAAACGAACATTAAACTATCAGGAAATGCATACAGTGCTGGATAATGTGTTGAAGGTGATGTATATACTCAGACACCAGTATTCTTCGGACTTCTGGAACATCCCATGGATACTGAGACTCATGGATAGCAGGGTCTACATTTAAATCATTTTAAAAACAAAAAAGCACCAAAATCAGGCCTCCTATCTTTTTTGTAACCAAACCCTCTATTTCCTCACCAGCAGAGCTGATTTTAGCACAGAAAAATCCACTTTTGGGTCAAAGCAGAGGCTCCTTTCTTTTCCCATGTTTGCTCCATAACGCATTGTAATACCGTAACCCACAATAACCCAAAAGGACCAAAAGAACAAGGACAGCCATATTGCCATATGAAGGCATATTGCCATATAGACATCATATGATGTCTATAGCATCATATGATGTCTATATCTATGACTTGCAGGCATAACCAGCCTGCAAGACTGGTCAACCCTCCAGAATTAAACTGGCATTTCCAGGAATTTGGAGAAATTCCAGCAATTCTGAGAAATTAAAAAGCATAAGAAGAGCTTCTGCTGGATGACACCAAAGGCCCATCTAGTTCAACTTTCTGTATCTCACAGCAGCCCAACAGATGCAACAAGGAGCACACAAAACAACAAGACAGATGCGTCCTGCTTCATGCCTTTGCATTTGGCATTCTGAGGGTACCTACATCTAAAAAAAGGTGTCTAGGAATTTCCAGCATTGTATCATGCATGGAAAGATAAATTTCCAAGCATAGCCTCATTCTGAGTTGGCAATCCTAATAACAGAATTCTGATCTTTTGCTTCGGTAGCAACTGCTCACGTAACTCCTTAATGCAGGCTCTGCCGGTATGAATCTTAAAACAAATAGCCCGGAGATCTACAATCAGTACAAAACCGGTTCTTGATATTCATAACACATTTGTGCTGTGCTTCTCAAAAATGTAAAACAGGCAAGACATTTCCCACTTGAAATGATTATTGATGCAAAAAAGGGAGACAATCTGAAAATTAAACAGAAAAATCCCCTTCAACTTTCTGACAGGGAAAGCAGAGAGAGTACCAAATGATATGTTCAATTATTAATTTTGTAATAACTTAAAGCTGATTAGTTTTTAAAGCTGATGAATAGCTGCAAAGTACCATTATAATAAACTTGAAATTCTTGATTCCACATGGTGCTTTCAAGAGCTCTTAATTTTTCCTTCTGCTGTAATATTCATAGCAGATATAAAGAGGTATCAGTCATGCCAGGGTGTAATGACAAGAGCTTTAGCTCTGAAAATGATGTTGTTCGTCATGTCAGCTTTTAATAGGAATTGTGAAATAACTCAGAATCTGGAAATCCAATACCTTAAGGAATCCCTCATATACGTATATGCAGAATTTTCTATGTCTCAGACCTCTTGGTGAGGATTCAGGATGATAGAACGGTTTGAGAGACAATACACTTGTCTGACAGCCCTCATTTCAGGCACTTGGTGCTTGAGTTTAATGAAGGCAGAAAAAAGCATTTGCATTTTGGAGCTTCCAGAAAATCAGGAATATCTCTGGATGCTCCATCTTTAGGCTGATCTAATTTATGTATAGAAATCTCTGGGAAAACTATTGATCTTGACAGCGATTCTGTTGATGAACATGTTGAGCTAGTGAATACAAAGCTAACTCAAGCTATGGAAAAAATTAACCCTAATTTTATTTTCTTTTAATCTGGGCAATATCTATGGCTTTATTTATTTTTTGTGGTTATAGTCCAACTTTCCTGCAAATAGAACAGGACAAAGAGTACTTGCGGATCTCGCAACAATCTTGGTGCTTTATGCCTTTTTATACTCTAAGAGCTTTTCCAGCTGGTAAATCTCAGCTTTTTGGCTGCAATCCTAAAGACACTTTCCTGGGAGTAAGACCCTTTAGACACAATGGGGCTTACATCTGAGTAGACATGTTTAGGATTGTGCTCTGAGGCTGCAATCCTAAAGACACTTTCCTGGGAGTAAGACTCATTGAGCACAATGGGGCTTACTTCTGAGTAGACATGGTTAGGATTGTGCTCTTAGGGTGCAATCCAGAGTAACTACGGGGAGTCCTTGCTCCGGTGCAAGAACAATTTGCTCTGGATTGCAATATGAATTTCCCATAGGTTTTCACTGGGTGATGCAGTAACTACGGGTACACGTAATGTCTCTTACGTGCTCCCGTAGTTACTCTGGATTGTAGGGTTAGTCTCTCTTGTGGGAGAGAAGGCTATTTTACAGTCCTTTATGACCATTTTGGTAAGTATCTTTGCAGATAAAAATCATTTGTTGTCCAGTTTGATAAAGAGCAGACAGTAAGTGTTTCTTAGTGCCATCATTTTACTTCATTTTATTCTCTGAAGCTCACACAACCATCCATGAGATGCAAGCAGTGGTGTACCTATTAGATCCATATCTTCAGGCTGTGTGGATATGCAGTTGAGTCAGGCACCTTTGCACCATAAATAAAGCTCTTAATGGATATTTTCTTGTGAGGGAGAGAATGCCTCTTTTCCTCTTATTAGGGGTCAACTTCTTCAGCATTTTTCCTGTGTGGTGATGGGATCTGTTTGTTCTGGATTGGAGTCATCTAACCATGGTTAATGTGACATTGGATGGATTCTATCAAATAAAAAATTAATGATGATAAGATTTCCCTGTTCCATTCATTTATTGTTCCATCATAAGACCCTAAATTCTGACTAATCTAGAAGAAATCCAGAAGTTAATTCTCAAAGCAGTTTGTCACAGCAGACCTTCCAAAATGGCCTTCCAATGAGGCACACCACATGCGGTTGGCAGCCATTTTGCAATAATGGAAGTGCTTATAGCCAGTAGTCCAATCTTGGATAGAACTGGGCAGCTGCCTGGCTGCAATCCTATACACATTTACCTAGGAGTAAGCCATTGAAATCATTGGGGCTTACTTCTGAGGATACATGCATAGGATTGTGCTGTTCATCTCTCTACTATCAGTAAACATAGAAGAAAGAATTTCAGTGCCCTGATCCAGCAGTGGAAAGCAAGCACGAAAGATGGTATTGCATATGTGGTTTTCATGCTCAAAGTCTTGATCTTTATAGCAACATGACTAAATAAATGCCTTGATCTATGATCTATGCCTTGATTTATGAGCTTGGCCCATGTGTTTTTAGAAATGTTGCTTTTCCAGTGAACAGAGAGTATACTACTGGATTTATTCCTCCTGTCTCTGTTTTCCCTCGGACCAGATGATTGGCGTTACTTAGCAGCTGCCTAAGAAAATCCATATACAACATCCATTTGTATAAATACGTTCTCCTATTGGATCTGGATATCAAAGTTTACTTTCCATGTATCACTTGGTGGTGAAAAACCCCTTGAGTCACAGATAATCACTTCAACTGAGGCATAGATAAAATGCTGCCTAACTTAATCCTACAGCTCTGTAATTCCCTTATCACCAAAATCATATTTCAAAACACTTACAAGCAGTTTCTGTGTTGTTATATATAACAACAAACACAGGATACACCAAACGGAAACAGTACAACTTATTAGGTAATTCTATTCCCTAACTATTTTTTATCTCAAGCCCTTCTCCTCTGTTTTGATAATGCCTGCAAGATTTATCATTGTGCCTTGCCTTTGTTTACCACAGAAAGGTGGCAATCCTAAAATGCTTTCCTGGGAATTAATCTCAGATGCCACCGACTGTAAAGGCAGATGAAACATTTGTGGCATGCAGAAACCAATTTGGACGCAACTCCACAGTGATTATGATATACTTATCTTTTTTCTCCACAGCTGAGGTCTTTAGAAACTTAGGCTGCAATCCAGAGCAAATTCAGCCTGCTCTGACCTAACTGCACTCTCCTAACTATTCTGTATCCAGAGCAGAAAGTTATGCTGAATCCAGAGAGTCAGGAAGCCTGGGCTGCCCTAACTGCTCCAGAGCATGCTAAGTAATTGACACAAGGGGAAGACTTGCTCCTGAGGAGACACCCCTCAGATCACACTGAACAAGGAAGAGCTGTGGTGCCTACAGTGGTGACATGACTCTGCACATCACCTGGTGCGGAAGTCTGTGCGTCATCCCTGGGATGCGCCCCCCCAACCTGGACTGCGCAATCACCAAGTTGGCGCATGTGCAGTTGTTTCTGAAGCCAACTGGCTTCAGAAAGAGTACTGCGCAGGCACCATCTCTGACACCTGCGCAGTACTTTTCTGAAGCCTTTTGGCTTTGGGGGAGACTGTGCAGGCGTCAGAGTTGGTGCCTGTGCAGTACTCTTTCTGAAGCCATTCGGCTGCCGCTCCACCTCCTGAGTGAGGCCGAATGGCTGTGCAGAGGCACGGACTTTCTCTGCTCTAAGGAAGTCTCCTCTGAAGCTGTTCGGCATGCTCAGTGTGTTTCTGCGCAGTGCACCTCAGATGGCCGTTCAGGCCAGCTCCTCAGACAAGTGGCAGCTTCTGGCTGCTGCTCCGTCTTGGAGCAGGCCTGAATGGGGGTGCTGACGCCCGGGGCCTGCCAAAGGACAGTCAAAATCCTCCGGCACATCACCCCATACGGAGCGTATCCCCAATGCAGCCCACACCAGCCGCACCAGTCTGGTGACGCCACTGGGTGCCTGCCTTATAAGGAGTCCCTGATGAGATGCCAGTACATTCTACAGTGAATACAAGGGGCTTCTTGGAGTGGCCTGCTGTATCCTGAGGTTTGTGGGCAGCCATAGTTTGTTCCATATCCTGAGTTTGAGAGGAAGGGGTTGCAGCTAGGCTGGCCAAGAACTCAGATTTTTGGTCAGCACTGCCATTTTTACTCGGGCCTTATCATGGACCCCTATGGGTCTACTCATTACTATACCTGCTCCTGAGGTGGTATAACTCTGAGGGCTGGAAGAGGGCATTTCTGCCTTGGAAACAGGCTTTGGATACAGAGTAACTGCTCTGCCCTAGGCAATGCTAAACATGCCCTCAACTTGCCTCTCCTGAGCTGCTTAGGCTGCCCCAGTTAGGGCAGAGCAGGTCCACCTCTCTTAAGGCACCCTATCTTGCCTTGCTCTGCCCTAAGCCTCCTTCAGAGTAACTGGGCTGGAGCATCTTGCAGTTGCTCCAACCTAGTGTTAGATAGGGCAACCTAAGGGCTCTTATGTGGACAGATTAGTTGCTCTGGATTGGGCTGTTAAAGATAAAAATAAAATTTATTATAGACTTTATATCCTTATGGTAGAATGGAAAGGAATCAAAATGTATGTTTTAAAAAGTGCTTGGGAGTTAATAGGATGAAATGGTTCTAAGCACATAAGAAGAGCCCTCCTGGATCAGGCCAAAGATTCATCTTGTCCAGCTTCCTGTATCTCACAGTGGCTCAACAAATGCTAGAGGGACCACACAAGATTATAAGACACCTGTATGTATCCTGTTGCCTTCTCAGGTGCTTTTCCACACACACACACATACACATACACACACACCAACCAGAAGGGGGTGAAATGGGATGCAACATGATTTTCTCCCTATATTTTACACTGAAGAATCGCTGACTGATCAATGCCCTGCTCCAACCCCTGGACCTAGAAGCATGAAATTTGGGGAGGAGGTGTGATATGAGTACCCAACAAGAAACAATTTTGAAAAATTTAACTCCTTAGGGGTGAAAAGGGGTGCAACATGTTTTTGTCCTTTGCTTAACTTTGAAGACTGACTGATAAGCATCCAGTCAGTGTGGTTCCCAGTCCTTGATGCACTGCGAGGGTGCACAGGGTGGTATAGTGTGCATGGGGGAGTGGTGCACAGCAGGGATGTATACAGGGTTGTGTGTTGTACAGGGGGATATTGCATGAGGTCGTGTTGCATGGGGGATTGTGTGACCACCACTGCACATGGGGTGTTGAATGGGGGTGTGTTGCATGGGAATGTATGTTGCACAGGGAGGTGTTGCACAGGGGGTTAGGTTACAAATACTCTTGAAGTTTTACTCTTGCAATGTGGATACTTTTCACTCATCTAAAATAAGAAGCTTGCATGTACCCAACGTGGCTTGAAACGCGTAATGGACTTTTCCATCAGAAATTGTCCAATTTCCTTTCAAAGGGAGATGCCATCACCTAGATGCTATCACCACATCCTGTGGCAAGGAGTTCTGCAGACTAATAAAAAATTGCATACAAGATTAGGTGACTTTTGAGTTGTCTTTCTGTTTAGGGCCCAATTGGGAGCAATTGAGCCAACTGTCTTAATGCAGACCCTGACAAATGGAAAGGAGGGTAGCCCAGCCAAACCAGAGTATGGAAACAAAAAAGATAGCTGATCCAACACTTAATTACAGAATGGACATCTGTGATGGAATATGGTGAAGCGGAGAGGAAGTCTTTTTCAAACCATGGCTGAAAATCTGGCTACATCTTTCTCTTGCCTCAATGACATGGAATTTGTATGGAGAATTGACCTTCCAACCATAGCTACCACATTGAGACACACAGATATCACTCAGATGATATGAGTGTATGGCTACAATCCAGAGTAATTATTGGTCCAAAGTGGGGGGTTGATTATACCCTCAATCTGTTTATCTAAACCAGTGATTTTCAATCTTTTTCATCTCATGGCACACCATCATTTGTTTTTTTACCATTGACAAGGCACACCATGCTGTTCAAATCCCCAAGTTTTCCTATTAATAAATGTCCTTCCCCAAATTTTTACAGTACACCTGAGGACTATCTGTGGTGCACCAGTTTCCATGGCACACTGGTTGAAAATCACTGATTTAAACCAACTTTGCCATGAATTTTGACATAGGAAGGTATAGCCCTAAGAAAAAAACAGGCCTCCATCAGTCTTGGAAGACTATGGTATCGTGCTCAGCACTGCATACGCTGCATGCGAAGCACAAAAGTCTGGGTTGGATTGTTATGGAGGATAGGCTGTTACCCAAGCAGCAAATCCCCCCTCTCCACGCCACTGAATTAGTCCAATGGAAAGGCAGAGCCCATACGATTGGATCCAGCTGGCATCGCAGAGCTGGGCTAAGGACAGGAGCTCACCCTGTCTTGTGGGGCTGCAAATCAACACTTCTGCTTTGTTGTTTAAGTTTGCTTTCACAAGCCTCTCCAGCCCCATAGATTATATGGGAATAATAATATTTAGTTTATAAGCTAGGTGTAAAGGTTTTCTCAAGATAATACTTGGGAAGCTATGCAAACATTAAAGATAACAATTTATCATGGATATATCACTGAATAATTTTTGCACACATTAATTGTGCCATGATGGCACCCAACTTTGATCAAAACTGCCCAGCAATAGTTAATATCATCCCACTCGGGAAATTCGTTTCTCTAAAGAAAACCTTTTGAAACTACTTTCAGTAACATTCTCATCCATTTATTATCCATTAACTGAACATCATCCTGTGACTAACGGATTTTCTGGAGAATTTGTAAAGACTCCTGGGACTTTCTTACATTTTCTTTTCTAGTTTTTGTTTGTTTTAGATATGGTCTCTGATAGAAAACAACATGTATCTTAAATTGCAAATTTCTTGCTGTCAAATTGGATTACTTTACTGTATGATAGCCAGAAAAATGCCTGGAGGGCTGTTTTTGAAACTACTTCCCATGCAGAGTTTGCATTGCAGGAATTCCATGAATTTCTTTAAAAGGAGAACATAGTAAACAGCAACAAAAAGAACTGATAAATGCCTGTTTGTTTTGTGCTACCAAAGTCTTTCACATCTAATATACAAGGGGAAAGCTATTAACTGGAATGAATTTGATTCACGTCTAGAAGTGCTGTGGGGAGCCAAGCAGCAAAGGATGCATAATGGGACAACTGCTTTTTATACCAATAAAGTGATAGTAACTCATGTCATCAGTGATATGACGCTGAAGTAAAAGCAAATGTGGCAGCCAAATTTGGTCATAAACCATGTCTTTTTATATGTGTTTCTACATCTGCACTGATAAAAACAAGATATCCTTAAAGATAGTGTTCACATAGCCATCCTTCCTCACATGATCCACAAGAATTGGGAGTCACTGGCCCAATTCAAACTGAACTGGGAGTTTGCGGCAGTGTACCATTAGCACTGGCTGAAAGTGTAGTAAGATTTCCATATTGGCTATGATGAATGGATAAAAAACAGAGTCTAAGGGTGCAATCCTAACCTTGTCTACTCACAAATAAGCCCCATTGTGTTCAATGTGTCTTACTCCCATGAAAGTGTCTTTAGGATTGCAGCCAAAAAGATGCAAAATTAGTATTGTTCCAAATAGCTAAAGAGGGTATTGTAATAGAGCAGTGTTTCTCAACCAGTGGTACAGGTACCACCAGTGATACTTGAGGTGGTATCAGGTGGTACTCATGGGACTCCTAGACAACTGCTGCCTGGCAGCAAGATCAGGAATGCAACCAGTGGTAGCAGGAGATCCTTTTCCATGCTCAGAAAAGCTCTCCGATCAATCCTGAGCCTATTGTTTGTTGTGTTTCATCTGGTCTCCCAACTCAGAAGTAACTGGCAATTATGTCAATGACATTTACTTCTGGTGGTACTTTTAATAGGTGGATTACCCACAGAAATTGAAGGTCTATGAGACTGTCTCATGGAATAAAACTAGTAAACAGTGGTATCACTGCACAGATAAACTGGTGCAAATTGCAATGGGTGCAACACTCAATGGGGCTGAAACTACATGCCTAAACCTCTGTCTAATGTTCTTCAGCCTTTTCTGGGACCAGCTACCTCATTCTCTTGTCAATGATCACCTTTTTGCCTTTTGCCAGCAAAAACACAACAAAACTGAGCCCAGAAAAGACCAGAAATCACCAAAAGGAGATGGTCTGGAAGAAGATGTTCACATAACCAATGTGAAAGCCCAGAAGGTTGGAGAGAATGGGATTACATCATTGTAATCCCCTAACTTTTCAATGTAAGCACCACATTGGGTGCAAGGGATGCTTCTGCTTGTAGAGGAAAAGGGGTTTGAAACTTTTATGGCAACTTTGGGTTCATATAAGGTCACTATGCTCATGAAAAAGATATGTTAATAAATGTTTACTTTGATATTGTGAGGTAAAGATATTGTGAGAACGTTTCTGCATGAGCCAGAATTAGAGAGTTGTCCATTATCTTCAGATTTTCTTGTGAATTTGGTGAAAAGATATTTATCAATTCTACTGTAGGGATGGGAAAAAAAGATTAATTCATTGAAATCTTACAAGGTAGTAGCATCAAGGATACTCAGAATTACTAAGATTCTGGTAATAACGATTATGATAAAATTTAATAACAAAAAAAACTGTTTGCAAGATTGGAGGTATGAATAATGTATATGTAGTATTGTTGAAAAGGTGAGAAAGAAGAAACGATGATTTGGAGAAACATTTTTAATATTTCCAAGCAGGAATGTTAATTGGTTTTTCCGATTAAGTGATGCTTCATGTTTTAGACAGTACTAACAAGGCAAAATCTACTCATTAAGAAAGTTAATTTATCTGTGAAATGTGGATGAATTTTTTTTCCTTAAAGCAGTTGTTAACTATAGTATGCATGTCTTGGCAATGATTAAAGATCTTTGGTCAGTGTGATGATCTGGACACGCATTTCAAAGGCCATCTGTTTAAATAGGGATTGATAAGCACTTTCAAAACTCTCTTGTTGTAACCAAAAGAACTCTTATCCTTTTATCTTGGGAGTTATTTCCTATCCCAGAAGCACATGACGTACCAAAAAAATCTACAAGTTGGCAAATGTGCAACTTTGCCCATCAACTTTGCAATGCCACATATCCAAAGTATGGCCAGAAGGGTTCCCTCAGTCCAGGTGTAGACATGCATAGGATAGTACTATAAGTACCCTCAACAATTTTCCAAGCTGAAGGAAAGGAGGAAGGATTTAAAATAAACTATAAAAGAAAGAGGCTAAACCCAAGATTTAAAAAAACCCAATTTTTTTTGTAATTGAAAAAAATTATTTCAGTTGCATTGATAGAAATGTTAATGCTGGACACATTTTGTGCTGATGGACAGTATTCTGACTGATAAACATTTTATTCTGAAAACAATGATGAATGATTTCAAAATGATATTTCCCAAAACTGAGAGGACATTAAAACTGTTCCACAATAAGACAGCTGAATTGCAGTTTGTAGCTTCTAAGTTAGCTTTTGTTTGCAGAATCTGTACATAAAGAACAAACTGCTGCCAGAACATCTGTTCAGGAACTTTAATAGATCAGTCTTCCCCCTCTCCCTCACAAGAATCTGAAATCCAGGACCATTATGATTTAGAAAATTTTAATTCTTCAGAGGAGAATACTTAGGACAGAGATAGAGCCATCATATCCAAAGAGAGTCTGGATCACCCCCTTGTTACCTGTCAGAAAAAAACTGTGAGAACAGTTGGACATTCCTGTCTCAGCACCTCAGGTAAACTGACTCAGGAGTATCTGATTCCAACCACCCTCTTGTCCAGCTGCCAGAAAAGGTAACAAGGAGGTAGTTCAGACATTCCTATCCTAGAGATGCTGAGAGAACAATATCCAAAGGTGACTGCATTTTACCTTCCTAAAAGATAAAGAAGTAAAGGTACCAGTAGTGTCCCTATAGTGGGGTTGGTTGGGTACCACCCTCAGAGAGGGGGTAACAACTTGGGGGTAATCATAATAACAAAAATAGCTAAAATCCTTTGCAATAACCTAATCAGGTCATACACCATTGAATGCATATTTTCCAGCAGAATCCAATGCAAAAAATAACTTTGAAATATCTCCTTCCTATCAAAAGTTATGGCCAAAAAATCAAAAGTTATGGCATGGAGCCCTACGGAAAGTGAAAGTGAGCTGTATTGCATGTCTACTTTTGACTATGCAAATGTGCCATAGTCCATTGGAAAGGGTAGATTGAGGATGGTCCTACACACCCCCTACCAATCAACTGAGAAGGAAATCCCTGATAATTGCATTGAGCTCTATGGAAAGCAGAAATGTGTTTCCTCATAAGTAAGCAAATGTGCCTTTGCTCATGTTCAGGCTAGGCACAGATGAATTCTAGGCCACCAGAATTGTCCTACTCCGGTGAAAGTGGATCTCAACAAATTCTCCAGAAAGCAGCACACACTCTCTCATAAAAAAAACCGGAGGCATAATTGGTAAGGTGATTTTTAATATGAAAATATCAATTAATATCTAATTAATTGTATTAATTAATACTGATGATAATTAATTAAATAATTTTACTTATGAGGGTGTCAAAAAATTGTGGACCCTAACTGCCAAATGACCTAGGTACACCAATGAAATGCACCAGTGGCAGGCCTAGGGGCAGGGGGCAAAAGCTCCAGGTACTGTATATGTGGGCTCCATGGAGGCATTGTCCATCCTTGCTTCCACCCATGCAGTGCGGCTGCCATCTCTGCCTTCCCTCTGGAGCTGTTCTGGGAGGCAGGTAAAGCTCAGCACATCCTTTGCTTTGACACCCCAAAAGCCATCTGGGGTTTCTGGTGCATCCTTAGCAGTATTTCAGAAAAACCAGATGTACTCTGCCTCACATGGCTTTTGGGAAACCAGGTAAGCAACCAAGTGGTGTATTGCAGGAGGGGTGGTCGTGGGTGCCAGCCCCAGAACTGTCAGTGCCTCTGTGTCCTTATTTCTGACTGTCCCAGATAGAGTTGTACTATAATGGAAGAATTAGTCATGCCCTACTTGTCTCTTCTCATTTTACAAATGGGCAAAAAAGGTTGTTGGACTTACAACATAAGGGCCTGGAGTGACAGGAGGTTGCCTCCCTCACTCCAGGCACTGGGGACCTGACATCGCCTTGCCACTGTGCTCACTCCAGACACTGAGGTGGCAACTCACTGTACCAATGTCTTTGGTGAAACATGTTGCAGTATTGAAAAGTTCAGGTTAGTTAGCAAATATTATATATACAATATACAAAGATGTGATTTTCAACATTTTTCATCCAATGGCACACAGACGTGCTGAAATTGTCAACCATCAACTAGGGTGGCACACTGCAGTTCTGCTCAGGCACTTCCCCAATGGCCCTCCTTGAACAACTCAAGGACATCTGCAGACCATTCATGGCACACCTATGTGCCAATGCACAATGGTTTTTAAAAATTGTTGATATAGAGAGTGTTAATTAGAAACAATATAGAGTTCCAATGGTAGGGTTCCTTTGAATATTATTCTGTTGTTGAAATTAAAGTGTTGATTTGTTTTGTTTGAAAGAGACTCTTTTATGATGGATGTGATGGATGTCAGCATGGCATAGGTTGACACTGTAAAGTATTCTCTTAATACAAAAGAGGATTCTCTAGGTAAAAAACTATTATTGTATATTCTTCTTTGCATATGTTTTTACCTCAATTTATAATTATTATTTTGGTAGGAAATATCTGTATTAAAATTATGCATTTGTAATGGCCATCTTGTTGATCATTGATCTGAAGTTAGGCATCCATATATACATTATTTTTTGTTTATAATATTTTTTCAAATATCTTCATAAAATAAAGATAATATTCATGTTACAGCAACAACAAAGCCACAGCTTCAATCACTTAAATTTTCTAACTGACATGAGTCAGTTTCAACTTCAGAGTCAGTTTCAACTTCAGTCAGTTAAATCTAGAGTAACTACGTGAGCACGTAAGAGACATTACATGCACCTGTACTTACTGCACCACCTAGTGAAAAGCTATGGAAAATTTATATTGCAATCCAGAGTAAATTGTTCTTACACCAGAGCAAGGACTCCCTGTAGTTACTCTGGATTGCATATTCAATTATTCACTGACAGCCACATTTATTTTCATCATGTTCTTCTTAAACTATTTTATTCGTCTATATAAAATATCACTAAATAGTAGGCATCTACATGTAGATTGTTCAAAGAACAGTTTGTTTAACACAGGAAAGAAGGAGGAATGTATGAAGTATCCCAGATCCAGATCATTTAATTTCATGTGATGCTTAGAGTGGCTGGTCAGCTTCTGTTTCTTCCTTTTGTTGCCTACCATCTGGTGGAAAAGGCATGCAACAGCACAAACAACTTGTACAGGAAAGACAGAAAATACTCTCGAGTGCTTAAAAGCAAGAATCGCCTGATCTCATGATTTGGATGGGGTGCAAGGTCATTTGAGTTAATTCATGTACCCAACTGGTATATTAAGAAAGTGCATCATGAAAGTGTTCAGAATGTAGGTCTCTTTTCATAGCTGTCTCAATACAAGGTTGCTTCAATTTGGAATCAATTGACTCTGCATTCTGGCAACATCTGCCATGTGTTTTTGCAGTGGCCTGATGAGCATGTGGTGCTATAGAGGGCTGCCATATGGTAAAGCATTCCCAGCTTCAGATCACAATATGCTGAGTGTCTCATGGATCAAACAATCCACAGTTTCACCCGCGTGCATTGCTCCTGACTATGTTGAAAATATAGGTCGAAAGAAGTCCAGCAGGTGTCACTATGTAGTAAAGGAGCATCTGTGTGATTTGTGTGGCCATGAGTCCAGCTTGCATCTCTAATTTACAGCATGAAAACTCATCCTAGTAGTTTGCTGGTAGCACAATGGCTTGGATTCAGAACCAAATTTAAGGTCTGTGAATCATATGGCTGCCACACCATGTAAGAGATCTGCAAATTTCATGTTCCTGAACTTTTGGCAGGAGGGCCACATATCTCTCTAACACTGTATAGAGGGCCGGAAGAAAAAAAAAAGAATTGATTTACATTTCAAATTTGAAAAAAAATCTATATAAATGAATATATTAGAACTTCTGAATGAATGGATTCAAATCAGTTCATAAACACTTTCTAACACAGAGAGAGGGGGTGATTTTCAAGCCAGTTCATATTCCCCAGTACAGCCTCCCCAGCCCTCAGAATATCTTCTGGAGGTGAGGGGGCAGAGGAGGTTTACAGGGCTTGCCAAAGGGCAGGATGGAAGGAGTTTGCTGTGGGCCACACGGAGGCTGATCTCAGGCTGCTTCCCAGGTTGGGAATGGGCAATAGAGACCCTTCCAATGGAGGGGTCTTCCTCAAGATATGAAATAAATAGAACTGGAAGGTGCTTTGCCTTGGCTGGATCAGACTTGGATTCAGGCTGCTTCCCATGTCGGCAATGGGCAATAGAGACCCTTCCAACGGTGGGGGCTTCCTCAAGATATGAAATAAATAGAACTGGAAGGTGCTTTGCCTTGGCTGGATCAGACTTGGATTCAGGCTGCTTCCCATGTCGGCAATGGGCAATAGAGACCCTTCCAACGGTGGGGGCTTCCTCAAGATATGAAATAAATAGAACTGGAAGGTGCTTTGCTTTGGCTGGATCAGACTTGGATTCGATGTGTTGATTTCCCCACTTCATCCCTTCCCAAAAAGCAATTTCAACAAAGGGGATGCCCCGATAATCCACCCTTAGCCAGCTCTATGGCTTATGGTTCAGTGTGATGCTATGTCCTTTGTCATATTATCTGTGTGAGTAGGTGAAAGAAAAGAAAAATTGATAGCAGGTGGGCAAAAAAGCCCCGTTGAACAGTTTGGTGGAAACTGAAACATCAGCACCGCATTGATCAGCTGGCTCCTTATTTTAAAAGTGTTCATCTCTTATGCATAAAATATAAAGTGCATTGAAAGAATTGTGGGTTTCTATGACAACTAGCGCAGTGGTAGATTATACTGGATAGTTGCCAAGGTTGTGACCTATTTGTTAATTCGAATCATTTTGTTTCAAAAGCCTGGAAACAGGAAAAAAAAAAGTCCATCTGTATGCGATGAGCTCTTCAAAGCAGAAAGAAGTTCCACGTGTCCAAATAATGAATAATTGTAATTAATCAATAACGCAGGAGTCTGGCAACAAATGGGAATTTGAAATTCCAGAGTTTTATTCTCTTTCTCTGAATTGTCAATTGCTCCCTTGTCTGGTGGCCACTCTGCAGACAGTAGTTGAGACTGTTACTGTCTCTTATCCAAACTGCAGTCACACTGCTAGACAGTTTTAAATCTAAATTTTATGGTCTTTGAAGGTGTCTTTTATGTAGGGTTGCCATATGTCCTGAAAAACAGGGACAACCCCAATTTCTGGGGATTGTGTTCACATACTGGCAAATGGGTCAGAGGGTCCTGTCCCAATTTTATGGAAGAGAATGATCTCACTCCTAACTTTATGGAGTCTGACCATAAGTCCTGTCATAATCTGCTTGGAGATATGGAGATACTTCAAGGTCCCATGGCCAAACTACATGTTACCATAAAAACATGGCCATTGTATCTTTCCAGTAACCTTTAACAACGTGTTTTTGATGGGTTATGGGACTCAAATGGCCTTGATCGATTAATCTTTCCAAAGGACTAGACATGGGAGTGTGTCTCTGCTAGACTTCTCAGGAACATATGACAACATTGGCCAGGGTATCCTTCTGGGTTGGCTGAGTGGATTGGGGCTTGGAGGCAAAGTCTTCCAGTTCTGCTCCTTCCTGGCAGATTGGATCCTCATGGTGAGACAGGGGATACTTGTTCAGCACCCTGTTCATTAACTAGTAGGGTGCCATAGGGATCTATTCTGTCCCCCATGCTGTTTAATACTGATACGAAGGAGCTGGGAAAATCATCCAGGCAGAGCCACTGAAAGGATTAAGTGCAGGAACAAGACTAATATGGCCGCCCTCATCTACACATGGACACATAACTCAATAGTGTCATAACTGTACATTTTTTTATTACATTCAAACATACTTGCAAATATATTTTAAAAAGGGACAGGTGTTTCTGTAAAAGATAATAAAAACAGTAATTCACATTAGTATATAAACAATAATGAAACAATATACCTAAGCAATGAATTTAATACTAGATCGATTACAAGCTCCTAAGTTATTATAGTTGAGATGTAACGGCATTAATATTCTGTTAAAACAAAGGTGCTTTTCTAGCCTTTTTCCTGGCAAAATTGCAAATCATATCATCAAAATCAATCGCTTTTGCAAAATTAGATGGAATACAGAGTCTTGCCAAATCTAGCAGCCACCCCTGTGACATAGTCGATCTTAGATACCGTAATTTCTAATCTGCTTTATTTTGCTGAATGAGCGCTCTGCAGAGGTGACGGTGGCAGGAACTGTTAACAGAATACGGAGGCAGATATATAAACATATATTTGGAATGAGTCCCCCTAGGCCTGGATTCCCAAGAAACGCACCTCTACAGCATGATTGCCAAATCTGGTCATCCACCATACTAGGAATAAACCTTATCAACTTGAATGCTAAGTTTGGACATGCACCACACAAGATATACACTTCAGCAAGATGAGTGCCAATTCTGGACATCCATCATACAAGGAATTAACATGATTGCCACATCTAGATATCCATCAAACAAGAGATAAACCTCAACAGCATGATTGCCACATCTGGATATCCATCATACAAGGAATAAACCGTAGCAACATAAGTGCCAAGTTTGGACATGTACCACACAAGACTTACACCGCAGGAACATGAGTGCCAAATCTGGATATCCATCATACAAGGAATAAACTTCAGCAACATGAGTGCCAAGTTCCATGAAGGGACAGAGATGCTCCAAACAGAGCCTTTTATTCTGGGAGGAAGAAAAAGGCAGGGAAGAAGGGAAAGGCAGCCCCCTCCCTTCTCTCAAAATCCTCCCTTTTCCTGGCATTGTGTTCCTGGACAGACACTGGCTCAGCTGAAATCTGTTGGGGCTTCTAAGAATGCTCTGTAGAATTCTAATATTTTATTTTATTTAATCCATTTATATCCCGCCTTTCCTCCCCCGCAAGGGGGAGCCCAAGGCTGACATCAGTGCAATAAGGAACACATTGAAAAAATTGCAAAAAATATGAAGGAATATTTTTTTAATTTTCTTTTGGAGCAGCAATAGTGGGTAGGGTTAAAATTCAATACATTGCATAAATAACTGTTCACTGAGTGTTCAGATTAATAAAGGTTATATCAAGCAAGGCAGCAAGTTGGTTTTGCTATGCACACAAAGTACAAAAGTACTGTTCGTATAGAGCAGGAGCCTCCAAAGTTATTGGCCAAAGGGCCACATAATCTCTTTGACAATGTGTCAAGGACCAGGATGGGGCATGGGTGGAGAGGGAATGAATTAATTTGCTTTTATAATTTGAATAAATCTACATGAATTAACATAAATTAATACACTAGAGGCCAGATTTATATGAATGAGATTTGCTTAACTGATTCATAATAAAAATACTATTTATAATACATGAAAATTTATATTAATAATACATGAAAATTATAATACAGCAAAAATACACAAAAACTATGAAGCTACCTATGTCCTGGCCAGGACAAAAAATACAAAGACAAAAACACATTATCTGACTCTGAGGCAGAATGCCCCTGAATCACAGTCAGAGCCCACTCCTATGCATGTCTACGCTAAAGTAAGCCCCACTGACTATAATGGGATAGGATAAGTGTGGATAGTATTGCAGCCCCAAACATAACTGCTCAGAAACAGAGAAGATATGCCCTTGAAACAGGCTTTCCAGAAAGCCAGAATTGGCTGGACAAATCTGGCTTTTGGCTATTGGACCAGACTGCCCAGTCCAATAGGCCACTGTCTGGCCTTCAGGGGAGGGTTCTTGGGGCACTGGGGGAGACTAACAGGTAGCCTTACAAGTGTTGCCAGCTGCGGCAGCCATTTTAAACTGAATGTGCACACATATCAGGCATGCGCGCCAGAAGCAATGCTTCTGATTCCTCCTCCCTGTGGCATCTGGCCAGCCGTGCGTGCCTCCTCCTGATGACAGGGCCACTCTCACGGCTGGCAAGACCTGGCATGACCTCGCAAGAGTAAGAGTGGCCAGGTCATCAGGAGGAGGTGCGCACGGCTTGCTGGCCGCTGCAGGGAGGAATCGGTAGTGTTGCTTTTGGCGTGCAAACATGATATGCATGAGCATTCAGTTTAAAATGGCTGCTGCTGTTGGCAACACTTTACCCCGCAGTGCTGGGGCTGCCTGTAAGTCTCGCCCAGTGCCCCCGACAACCACCTTCCCAGCAGCAGCCCAGGTAAGCAAATAATTAATGTCTACTCAGGAGTAAGCCCGTTAAGTCAATGGGCTTACTCATGAGTAAAGGGTGACCATGTTGGCACCCAGAAAGGAGGAAAGGGTCCTCCCCCCAAAAATTTAAAGTCCAGATTTTTCTACTGAAAATTTTGGGGACCCTGTCCTACTTTTTGGGTGTGAGCATATGGTCACCCTCAGTGATGGGCCCAGCCTGGGCCAAGAACCGGTTCTCCAGAAGTGGGCGGGGTCAGGGTCAAGGGGCGGGGCCAGGGTCAGGGGGTGTGGCCAGGGAGGTTTTTAATTTTAAAATTAAAAAATAAATAAATAAAATTACTTACTTCAGAGTAGACCTGCATAGGATGGGGCTCTGAGGCTGCAGTCCTCTCCACACTGGCCTGGGAGTAAGTCCCATTGACTATACTGGGACTAACTTCAGAGTAGACCTGCATAGGATGGGGCTCTGACTGAGGCTGCAGTCCTTTCCACTCTGGCTTGTGAGTAAGTCCCATTGACTGTACTGGGACTAACTTCAGAGTAGACTTGCATAGGATGGGGCTCTGAAGCTGCTCTGAGGCTCTTTCCACACTGGCCTGGGAGTAAGTCCCATTGGCTATACTGGGACTAACTTCTGAGTAGACCTGCATAGGATGGGGCTCTGAAGCTGCTCTGAGGCTCTCTCCACACTGGCCTGGGAGTAAGTCCCATTGACTATACTGGGACTAACTTCAGAGTAGACCTGCATAGGATGGGGCTCTGTAGCTGCTCTGAGGCTCTCTCCACACTGGCCTGGGAGTAAGTCCCATTGGCTATATTGGGACTTACTTCAGAGTAGACCTGCATAGGATGTGGCTCTGTAGCTGCTCTGAGGCTCTCTCCACACTGGCCTGGGAGTAAGTCCCATTGGCTATATTGGGACTTACTTCAGAGTAGACCTGCATAGGATGGGGCTCTCAGCCCCCCCCCCACTGGGAGGGGCTGTGAGAACGCGATGGGGCTGCTGTCCTCCTTCTCAGCCCCCCCCCCTCGCTGGGAGAGGAGAGCTTACCGGTCCTCATTGTTCTGGGGACCTCCTGCTGCTGCCTACTCACTAACGGCAGGCTTTTTGGAAGATCCCCCACGCCAGAGTAGGGGCGCGTAGGCTCCTGCCCACCTGTGGTCACCCTGCCTCGAAGCACATACTTTTTGCAAGAGAAAAGAACCAAAGGCAAGAAACACATGGGGAAACAAGCAACCCCCATTTCTCCAGTTCAGTGGCATCACCTCACCGGCAGCAGGTTCCTTCCCATTCAAAATTCCTGCAATCTTCTTCTGTTCACTCTGGCAAGCCCCCCAATCCTTCCCACCCAGCACTACATTGATCTTCTCCCTTCAGCGCCTGTCCTAAACCACCCAAAGTCCATCCCAAATTTCCCTGATCTCCCTGTTACCCCCCTCAACCGGAGGACAAAGTCCCCCAAAATGTAGGACACCCAAAAAAGTAGGACATGACAAAATAAATGCTTTCATTTGCTTAAACACTATATTCTGTCTGATCTTTGATCATACATAAAATACCTAACAAACACTATATTACTTTTTATTGAAAACTATTACATATACCGGTAATTTATGAAATACAAGCTGGCTAAATGCTGCCCACTCAGATGGAGAAAGAGAATATGTCCTGGGAAAAGGGGGCAGATGGCCACCCATGTTCTCCTCATACCTAAGTCTCTCTCCACATGCACCCCCTCACCCCCCACACAATTCAAACCCCTGATTTGCTCTATGCAGTGTTTCCCCCACTCACCCACCCAAAGCACATTCTCCACTGGCAAGATTCATCCTTACATGCTCCCAAGTTCCTCTTCCTTCCCTCCCAGCCTTCCCTCTCACTCCAAAGACCCAAGATCTGCCCACCCACTCAAACAAGCACCCCCTCAACTCAGCCTCTCTCCCATCCAGAAGCCCTTCTTGTTCCCCCAGCCTGCCTGCCTGCATCCCCCAGTACACTTCACACATGGCAGGCAGGCAGGCTTGCTTCAAAATGCCTGTGCCTGCCCGCTTTCTCACCAGCTCTGCTGGCATCAGGTGCAGCTTTCTCCTCCTCCTCCTAGACTGTCTCCCATCATTTGAAAGCCACTCACATACAGTGGCATCACTAGGGTGGTGCGGTCCTCACCAGGTGACGTGCCCAAGGGGGGATGAGACGCACTGGGGTACCTAAAAATTGCAACTTTGTGATGGAGCATCAAACCCCATCATGTCATATACTGTTGTATTTGTATTGAAGAGCAGAATCCAATGCAAAAATCAGTTTTGAAATAGCACCTTCCTATCAAATAGTATGGCCAAAAAACTAAAAAAAAACTAAAATAGGCATTGAACTCTAAGGAAAGTGAAAGTGACCCAAATCGCGGCTTTACTCATGAGTAGACAAACATGCCATCATTCATTGGAAAGGACAGGCTGAGAGGAATTTAAGGACACTATAATTGTCCTGATCCAATGAACACAGCCAAGGTCCCTGATTGCATTGAAATTCATTGAAAATGGATGTGAACTGCACAGCTGTGTTTACTGGTGAGTAACCAAGCATTCCTCAGCTGGAGTGGAAGGTCAGTCCAGGAGAGTACAAGACTTCCAAAATGGTCCCGGTCAGGGATGTTACTAGGGCATTAGAAAGGGGGCACCCTTGAAGGGGGCAGCCCTTCTGAGATAAATGGCTAAAATCATGGTTTGTATAAATAATCCCATCATCAGTGGTGGGCTCTAGCAGGTTCGCACCTACTCTATAGAACCGGTTCTTAACAAGAGATAGGACATATAAAGTTTAAAAATAGCCATTTAAAAGTGGCTGCCAGATGGGCAGAGAACCAGTTCTTAAATTTTTTGAAGCCCATCACTGCCCATCATGTTATACACCGTTGAATGTGTAATTTAAAGCAGAATGCAGTGGAAAAAGCCACTTTGAAATATCTTTATTCTATTAAAATCAATGGCTAAAAAAACCAGTGGAGGCGGGGCATTGGCACATAACCATGCCCACCATTCATATCGTTGCCCTGCCCAACATACGGGGGTATCGTGCTGGCCTCCCGCACCTGGTGATGCAAACCTTAGTGACTCCCCTGCTCACATATGATGTGATTGCTGGGCTGAACCTGCAGAAGCCCATCCTGCCGCTATTTTCTGTAGCTTCCTCGAGTGCCAGAGGTTCAGAGTATCACATCATCTGATCCATTTCCAGTAAGTAAACATGGAATGCAAATCCAGCAAATTTCCCTAAATGTGGTCAGAATAAGAAGCATGTGCAGAAACCTTGTTGATAAATTTCACTTGTTTCTAAAATTACCTTCCTTTGCAAATGCTCTGATGTTGTCCTCAGGAGGAATCCAGAAATTAACTTTAAATTTCACATAGCAGTGCCAACTCTAGACTTCTTTAAGACCTAAAAATATTTTTTTGTAGACCTTGCTTCCCAATTCCATATCTCACTTATCAGAAATGCATCCTGGGACTGCCGTGATAGCTTGTAACGTAGCAGTAAAATCTTAGCACCTACAAAAGAGCTTACAAAAAAGAAAGATAAAGCTTTCCGCTACGAGGGAGACCATGCTTTTACTGAAGATTACAGGACAGATAAAAATAGATCCTACAGAAACATCATCAGCCTCCAGTACTGTCTTTTCAAAGGGAAGCTGACTGTGTTAAAGGCTGTTTTGAAATTTCCCACTGCTTGGGGAAATGGGAGACAAGAGCAAACCGAATCCCTCAAATGTCATCATTCACTCTCTTCAGTACTGTGATTGATAACTCTGAGAATGGGTCATAAACGACGTTGTGCATATTTCTGTTTAAAATTTAAAATCAGTGTTTTTTTGCAGCAAATGAAGCCTCTTTAATTTGGACTGATGGCACTACCAGTCTCCTTGAAAACCTCCAGTTGAGCTTGGATTCCACAGCTGTCCTTAATCACTCCCTTAATGATTTATTTCCTGGAGCACAATCTTTGTTTATGCAATCTATTTTGATATGTGTTGCAGCATTTGTTTAATACTCCTCACCTTTCTAATCTTGGCAAGAGTTTTATGGTAACATAAACTGTAAATGTGCAATAAAGAAAATCACCTTATGTTACCAAGACTACTTTTATCGCACCAACTCCAACATGGAGACGAGACAAACAAAGAGAATAAATAGCATGTTGCTTGGGCTCGAGCAAAACAAATAAACAAAGGCGTCTTTTATAAAGCAACCATTCCAGTGCCTGTGGATATTCAGATAATCGTACATTCACCCACTTGTCTCATATATTCACTCAGGCCCCAATTCTACCGGGCCACTGTGTCATCGCAGGTCACATTCTTCTGGCTATATGACAGTCTTTCTGGTGGTACAAACCATGACATGCTGTTATGTGCATATGGGCCACCAGCAGAAACGGTGCATGATAGTAGCCACATGATAAGTGTCCATGAAAGATGCGTGGCACTAGTAGCAAATGATTCCCTTACACTAACCAGTCCCAGGGACTGACTCTCTTGCAGGATATAGCATGTGCTCCATTGGCACAGCTTCACTGGCAGGGGGAAATGGGCAAGATTGGATTGCCAGTTTCTTCACAAGGTAGAGGCTTTGGCCCCTATACCCCTATCTTCCCAACTATAGTGCTCTGGGATAGTTTCAGACACACACTGAACACATGCAGGCTTGAAACAAGTGATTTTTCCTCCTCTTGGGGCCTCCATGTGATGTTGTGCAGACAAAATTCTCGTGGCACATCACAACTTTGCAGTTAGCACGCACACTCCACCATGATGCCATAAAGACTGTGTTCTTAGTAAATAGGTTTCAAGAGAATGGTCTATTTCCCACTGAAATGAACAGCCTGAAATTGTAAATGTTGCTAATATTAGAAGTTAAATATAGAAAAACATGTACATGGAGGGAGTGCACTGGGGCTGTCACAGCCACCCTACCAACAACACATGGAATGGGGCTACCAGTGCAAGTAGGTAGCAACCATCCATGTATGCAACCAGAGTGCCTAACCACCATTGGTGACAGTAAATTGGCACTGGTGGAGAGTTCCCTCTCTATCCAGAAACCTCTCCACCTTACTCTTTCCATTCTATATCTATATCTATCTATAGTAGTATTCCCATTGCATCCACCACTTGCTCTCCTGCAGGTAGCCAGTAGCAGCAGTGGTCTGCGAAAACCACCACCATTTGTGGTGGTTCTTTCCAAAAGGTTTTGGATGGCATGCAGAGGATGCTGCCTTATGGCCATTTGTGACCACAGTCTGTTGTCATAGGCTGCAATCCTAAACACAATTTCCTGTGAGTAAGACCCATTGAACACAATGGGGTTACTTCTGAGTAGACATGAATAGGATTTCAAGTGGGTGTTCCTCTTTTATTTAGCAGCGGGAGAGTAACTGGGCCCTACACACCCCAGCAATGTCTGTTCTAGTTGCTTCTGCTGGTGTTCTTTTGCATTTTAGATTGTGAGCCCTTTGGGGACAGGGACCCATTAGCTATTAGTTAGCTATTAATTTTTTCATTTTCTTGTAAACCGCTTTGTGAACTTTTCAGTTGAAAAGCGGTATATAAATACTGTAGATAGATAGATAGATTGTGTTTATACAGTAATTTTTAGTTAGGATTGTAATATTAGTTTACAGTGGTCACACAACACTGCCAAAATAGGGTTGCCATAAAATCCACAAAATCGGGACAGGACCCTCTGATCCATTTGCCAATATGGGAACACAACTCCAAAAATCAGGATTGTCCCTGTTTTTCAGGATATATTGAAACCCTACGTGATGAACAAAGCTCTATGTAGGTTTTAATGAATCGAAGGGTGCAATCCAGAGTAACTACGGGGAGTCTTTGCTCCAGTGTAAGAACAATTTGCTCTGGATTGCAATATGAATTTTCCATAGGTTTTCACTAGGTGATGCAATAACTATGGGTACACGTAATGTCTCTTACATGCTCCCGTAGTTACTCTGGACTGTAGGGTTAGTGAGCCTCAGAAACTGTCTGTTATTTCTGATATCCATTGAATTGAGGTCCGTATCAGGGATCATTCTACTTGACCTAACATCTGTTCTTCAAAGAATATCTTGCATGCTTTTTGGCTTGTTCACTTTAAGAACTGCTGTTCATTTCTTCAACGGTATTAACTGGGTAGACCCTTTACGTCCTAAGGAGCTAACTAGTCTTTCTCCCACTCTGTTGAAACTGTTGGCCTTGTGGCAGAGGGTAATTTGGCTTCAGATTTTTCAACAGTGGCAGGTATCATTACTTCTCAAAAGTCACAAGAGACAAATTAATTTAATTCCTCTGGAGCCGGCAGAGGTCACACTCTTTCCCACCAGCCAGCACAGTGAGAAGTTCATAATTTGTATTCAGCCATTTCTTGCACTCTCTTGAAATGATCTGCAAATTAGTTTAATGTCACACATGATTGCAAGAGAGCGTATCTATAAATGTTTTGCCAGAACAAAATTCAAAAGATAAATAAAATATTTTTTTTCCTGTAGGAAGGCAATTTCTTGAAGATAGAAACTAATTTTCACCTGAAGAGGAAACATATTTGAGAAACATTGGAAAGGTTCCTCTTTCTTAAAAAAAAACACCAATTTTTCCCAGTCAAGATTGGCTGGGAATCCATTGTAATGGATGATTCTCCTTTTCAGATTCAATTCAAAAGAACACCCACAGTTCTTCAAAATGGCTATGGAAATGAAATTATGCTACTTTTTAAAAAGTGCTCACTTCTATTTCCAAATATCTCTATCTCACATTTCCTGGCCTGTATGGAAGCTCAAAAGCAATTCATAAATGCAAGAAAATACAAATATACAAACAGCAATTAATTAGCAAATTGACCCTTAACTACAAACCCAACTAAAAAATTTTAAACAAAGATCATGGGTAGCAGAAACAGAACCAGAAGCCAGAAGCAAACAACGGAATAAAAAAAGTTAGAACAAATAATATCCATCCACCTCTAATTCTAACCTATTGGAGATGAACTCGGAAGGTACCTGATACAGGCAGGGGCTGGTCTAGATGAGCTTTCAGGACCCTTCCAAACACTATGATTCTATGATTCTATATACCAATGGCATTTTCCAAACAATCTTCATGGGCAGCCTCATGCAATGCACATTACAGTAGTCCAGCTTTGACGGGCAAAATGTTGTCAAAATGGTTGTCAGTCAAAACATTCTGACTGGCAAAATGTTGTCAGTCAAAGGAGTTGGATTTACAAGTCTTGTAGAAACAGTTTTTCTTATACATTGCAGTGGCAGTATTTGCAGATTGTTAATATTTTTACATTGCTTTGCACAAAGGACTCACTTTCTTGTCTGATTTTTCATGTTATGATGACTTCTTTGCCTGGAAATTGTCCTCTGCTTTTGCAATTGTAAGAAATTTTGGGCCTGGGTAGTGATGTTTTATTAGCAAAGTTTTGCAGACATGGTATGAAATGTGACCATACTTTTTACAGCAAAGAAGTGAACTAGAAGATATTTTTAGGATGCCTTCCTCCAATCAAAATATTGAGTGGTAAAAGGTAAATGTTGTGCTATGGGATCAACTGTAGCAAAAACTCTTAAGTAATGTTCTGGCTTCCTTCCAATGTCTCGATCTCTATTGCCTTGGATTGGGAACTATGAGAAAGACAAGTTCACATTTATACAGTAGGTCAGCAAACCTGACTGACATGAGGTGGTGGGGCTGAAGGAACACAAACATCTTTTGTTCTTCCTCACATCTCCCTCCTACACCAGGATCCAAGGCTGGGCTGATTACTTGTGTAACGAAAGGAATGACTAGATTTCTCCATTCTTCTTTGTAGGTTTGCTCTTTTCTGAGTGTCTCCCTTCTTGACCGCCACCATAATGAGATGATAAGTTAAAGGTGCAACCATTAACCCTCAATCAAAGAACAAATCTAAACACACAGACTGAGATCATGGTTTGGCCATGTCTGCAGTATGAACACCAATCGGCTGCCACATAAGCTCCACTGGTGAGAGCTATCTGTCCACTGGAGACTTCTTCATTGAAGATGGATGAGCAAGACCTAAAGAACCAGGGACTGATGACTGACAAGGATAAAAACATTGCCAACAATCACTAAGAATGGAAGTGTATAGTGAACAACGCACAGAATCCAGCGGCACCTACAGCAGCATACTGGTTGAGAGATTGCTAAGGACTGAAGAAGATGATGATCCACGATCCTTTGATCATGGTTGTCAAGAACAGGTCAACAATTCTATTTAAAATCTGATCATGTTACCTATGGGTATTTTTTTTATTGGACACCTTTCTCCTGCCTGGTTTAAACTTTTTGTACAAAGAAAGTAAATGTGGATAATCTCCAATATGACCTGCTCTAAGATAAGATCCCTTTATCTATATACTAGTGAAAAGCGTACCCACGTTGCGGGTGTAACATTTCCCCCTATGCCATCCCCCCATGGCGCAGAAACACCCCATGTGCCACTTCCCCCATGCGCATCATCCCCCATGCGCATCATCCCCCCATGTGCAACATCCCCTCATGCACAACTTTCCCCCATGCGCAACTTTCCCCCTTGCGCTACTTTCCCCATGTGCATCATCCCTCCATGCGCATCATCCCCCATGTGCAACTTTCCCCCATGTGCATCAACACCAATGTGCAACTTTCCCCCATGTGCAACTTTCCCCCTGCGCAACTTTCCCCCCATGCGCATCATGACCCCATGTGCATCACGTCCCCACATGCATCATTTCCTCATGTGCAACTTTCCCCTGTGTGCATTATCCCCCATGCACATCATCCCCCCATACGCATCATCTCCCATGCGCAACTTCCACCCATGCGCAACTTCCACCCATGCGCAACTTCCCCCCATGCGCATCATCCCCTCATGCGCAACTTTCCCCCACGCGCATCATCCGCTGATGGACAACTTTTCCCCATGCGCAACTTCCCCTCATGCGGAACTTTCCCCCATGCGCATCTTCTGCCAATGTGCAACTTTCCCCATGTGCAACTTCTCCCAATGCGCAACTTCCCCCATGCACAACTTTTCCCCATGTGCAACTTTCCATCATGCACAAGTTCCCCATGCGCAAGTTCCCCCATGCGCATCATACCTCATGCGCAACTTTCCACTATGTGCATCAACCCCAATGCGCAACTTTCCCGCGTGCACAACTTTCCCCCATGTGCAACTTCCCCCATGCGTTTCATGACCCCACGTGCATCATGTCCCCACGCGCATCATGTCCCCACGTGCATCATTTCCCCATGTGCAACTTTTCCCTATGTGCAACATTCCCCTGTGCGCATTACCCCCGTGCACATCATCCCCCCATACGCATCATCCCCCCATGCGCAACTTCAACCCATGCACAACTTCCACCCATGCGCAACTTCCCCCATGCATATCATCCGCCGATGCGCAACTTTTACCCTGGCGCAACTTTTCCCCATGCGCAACTTCCCCCATGCGCATCATCCGCCAATGCGCAACTTTTCCCCATGAGCAACTTCTCCCCATGCGCAACTTCCCCCATGTGCAACTTTCCCCCATGTGCAAGTTCTCCCAATGCGCAACTTCCCCTATACGCATCATCCACATGCTCAACTTTTCCCATGCGCAACTTTCCACCATGCGCATCAACCCCCATGCGCATCAACCCCCGTGCACAACTTTCCCGCATGCGCAACTTTCCCCCATGCACAACTTTCCCCATGCGCATCATCCCCCATGCGCATAATCCCCATGCGCAACTTCCACCCATGTGCAACTTCCACCCATGCTCAACTTTCCCCATGCGCATCATCCCCTCATGCACAACTTTTCCCCATGTGCAACTTCCCCCATGTGCAACTTCCCCTCATATGCAACTTCCCCCATGCGCAACTTTCCCCATGCGCATCATCCGCCAATGTGCAACTTCCCCCCATGTGCAACTTCCCCCCATGTGCAACTTCCCCCCATGTGCAACTTCCCCCATGGCAACTTTCCCCCATGTGCAACTTCCCCCCATGTGCAACTTCCCCCAATGCGCATCATCCTCCCGTGTGCAACTTTCCTCCATGCGCAACTTCCCCCCATGCGCAGCATCCTCGCCAGTGCAACCTCTTCCTCCGGAAAACATCCTCCAGTTCACCAGGCACTGAGCACCAAACTGGCTGGATGTTATTCAGTCTCCCATGTTGGAATTTCCGAAAACCGGTTCTTCGTGCACCCCTCCGTCACGGAAGGAACACCCACCCCAGTTTTCACGCTTCTAGGCCCAGCGGTTTTGGCAGGGCAGTGATGAGTCAGTGAGTGAGTCAGTGAGTGACTTTTCTCTTTTATATATATAGATATATAAGAGAAAAGTCACTCATTGACTCACTCACTGACTCACTAACTGACTGACTGACTGATCACCGCCCTGCCAAAACCGCTGGGCCTAGAAGCATGAAATTTGGGGTGGGTGTTCCTTCCGGGATGGAGGGGTGCACTAAGAACCGGTTTTCAGAAATTCCAGCCAGAAGGGGGTGAAAAGGGGCGCAACATGTTTTCCTCCCTATACTTTGCATTGAGAATTGCTGACTCAGCAACATTCTGCCCCAACTGCTGTGCCTGAAGCATGGAATTCTGGAAGTTTCTTCTGTCACCTGAACTCCCACCAAGAACCATCTGGAGAAATTAACCCTTCAGGGGCTGAAAAGGGGGCAACGTGTTTCTGTCCTATACTTAACATGGGAGACTGAATAACATCCAGCCAATTTGGTGCTCTCGGCCTGGTGCACTGGGGGATATTGTTCGGAGGAAGAGGTTGCACTGGCAAGGATGCTGCGCATGGAGGAAAGTTGCGCGTGGGGAGAAACTGCGCTTGGGGGAAGTTGCACATGGGGGAAGTTGCAAATGGGGGGAAGTTGCGCATGAGGGAAGTTGTGCATGGGGGAAGTTGCGCATGGGGGAAGTTGCTCATGGAGGGATTATGCGAATGGGGAAGTTGCACATGGAGGAAAGTTGTGCATGGAGGAAAGTTGTGCATGGGGGAACTTGTGCATGAGGGAAGTTGCGCATGAGAAGAAGTTGCGCATGGGGAAGCTGCGCATGGGGGAAAGTTGTGCATGGCGGGAAGTTGCACATGAGGGAAGTTGTGCATGGAGGAAGTTGCGCATGGGGATTATGCGCATGGAGGGATTATGTGCATGGAGGGATTATGCACATGGGGAAGTTGCGCATGAGGGAAGTTGTGCGTGGGAGGAAGTTGCGCATGGGAGGTAGTTGCGCATGGGGGAAATTGCACATGGGGGAAGTTGCACTTGGGGAAATTGCACATGAGGGGAAGTTGTGCATGGGGGAAGTTGCGCATGGGGAAGTTGTTCATGGGGGAAGTTGCGCATGGGGGACTGATGCAGATGGATGATGTTGCATATGAGGAGATCAGGCACATGGGGGGATGATGCGCATGGAGGAAGTTGCCCATGGGGGGATGATGTGCATGGGGCAAGTTGCGCATGGGGGGAAGTTGTGCATGGGGGAAGTTGCGCGTGGGGGAAGTTGCGCATGGGGGCAAAGTTACACATGGGGTGTTGATGCGCATGAGGTGTTGATGCGCCAGGGGGGATGTCGTATTGGGAAATGTTACTCTCACAATGCGGGTACACTTTTTGCTAGTATATGTATATATTTGATGCTACATTTGTTGTAGTGAAACATTTAAGAAGAACGGCACATTGCTTATTATGTTTAATTGCTGGTGCACTTCAAATAAAAGCAAGAATCTACATTTTTTATGTTATTTGCACCAGCTGTACTTTGCCATTGTGGGTTTTAATTAAATTGATAAAATTTGTTTTACTAAAGGCTCTTCAGAGCTTGCTATTCCAGTACAATAACAAATGAAAAGAAAAATAACATGCCATACCTATTCAGTAAATGTGACAAGTTATTACATTTTTTTGGTTGTCAGAGGTTTCTTTTTCTTTTTCCAATGAATGCATCATACAATTCTACAACAAAATGAATTCACATTATTATAAAAACCTCATCTGTCACAGAAGCAATTTGGCCTGATGATTCACACAATAATTTGAATACAATGATGTCTGAGTCTTCCCCCACCCTCACTTGTAAAGACTGAAGAAGACCATATTTATAGGAGAATATTATTGAATGATAGAGTTGGAAAGGACATAATAGGTCATCTAGTCCAACCCCCTGCCTATAACAGGAAATCTCCCTAGAGAATCTCTGACACAGGCTGTTGAGCCTCTGCTTGATGATCCCCAGTGAAGGAGAGGCCACCACCACCCTTGCAATTTATTCCACTGCTGAACTGCCTTGACCATCAGGAATTTTTTTTTCCTGATATACAGCTGGAATCTCTTTTTTTGGATTTTGTACCTGCACTTGGAAAAGTGAAGCATTTTCTCCTGAATATTTAAGTAAACTGCTTTGGTATCAGGTGAAACGGTGTCCATCTAACTGTGTGCTTTATTTCCATGGTGTGTGTTGGTGTGTTGGGTTCTGGAGAAATTCGAGTCCTTTAATCTGAGTTCTCTCTCTCTCTCTCTCTCTCTCTCTCTCTCTCTCTCTTTCTCTGTCTATCTATCCAGCTACTGCTTTTTATATTTATATAAAAATATATAAATATATACAGCTTTTCAACTAAAAAGTTTCCAAAGCGATTTACAAAGAAAATGGGAAAAAAATTAATGGCTAATGGCACCCTGTTCCCAAAGGGCTAATAATCTAAAAAGCAAAAAAAAGAAAAAAACACACCAACAGAAGCCACTATAACAGACAGTGCTGGGGTGAGGAGGGCTAGTTAATCCTCCCCTGATAAGTAAATTAGGAACAAGCACTTGAAAGAGTGCCTTTTGCTCAGTTAGAAGGTTATTTATTAAAATTTTATAATCAATTTTTTTAGCTTTTGACACCATTTCAGAAATCTGATGTTCTCTGGCTGAAATGTTTGGAGCCCCTGTTCTAAAGCACTAACAGAAACACATTAGCCATAAAAATAGACAATTATTTGACTATGGCGGGCCTTTAGTTTCAGTCAGGGTACTATACAAGAGGTCAGACATTACTGATTGGACACTTTTTAAAATAAATACCAACTTGTTTTAGTCTCACTGCAAAGGAATTCTTGGGTGAGGGACTATAAAGAAAAAAGCATACATTCCTTTGTTCTGGAGAACAGACTGAAAAAATTCTTGTAAAGGTATGATAGTACAGCTCACTTTGTATTCTAAAGCATGGATTAAAAAAAATCTTTGGGAAGTTATAGAGTCAAATCTCCTAGGCTTCTTTGCCTCCAGCTTGCGCATTAGATTTTGTGTTCAGGCTTGTCCCAGTACTACCAGTGGGCTCTGAGATCTTTTTTTCAAGTGCAGTATCTTGTTTAAAATGCAACAGCACTCTAGTGGTATACTTAACATGCTCACTTACCTCCTAGAGGAATAGATTTCACTCTCGCTTTAAAAATATCAGTGGGTAAAGTATTTATGCTGAGACCATGAAAGGGCAGAGAATTGTAAAATGCAGATATCCTCAGCCTTCACATAAGCACACTAGGGAAGGTCACCTACACTTGTGTGCTAGACATATTAAAATATAAAACCTCAAGAACTGGGCAAGCAGTGGTTTGCAAATGATGGCCACTAGGTGGCAGGAGTGCTCCTCCAGCTCTTTTGGCTCTTTCTCCTGGTGTGGGCTGTAATTAGGTCACTGGAGGTAAAGTAGGACTGAGTGATAAATAAAGTACCTCCTTCCTCTACAACAAGCAGTTGTTTAATTTCCCTTCTTTTTAGGTTGTGTTACAAAGGTAGATTAAACTTTAAAAGAAAGGGATCCACCCTCCTGTGCTAAGAAAGTTAAACTTGTTAAGGAATGACAAAGGGGAGAAAGAGAGAGTGAGGGAGTGAGAGGGAGGGAGGGAGAGGGAGAGAGAGACTGCAAAAAGGAGAAAAAGGGATGACGATTTGTCCCTTTGGTGACATTGATATCCTGTTTAGAATAGATCCATGGAGACGAAAGCCTTAAGCAGCTCTTTGCTTGCCGCACATTTACACAAACACATAGCACATTTTTTTGCCTGACTTTTTGTGACAATGACATGTACATGTGCACATGCATTTATTTGCCAGATTTTTTTAAGACAATGAACACATATATGTGCTCATGTGCATCCGCAAACACACACACACACACACACAGGAGACAATCCCACACAGTCCAACTTGAACAGAAGATTGAGCAAAAACATCATAAAAAGCTAATTTAGCCACCCTCTCCTAGGCACCTCCAATCTGGGGATACTCTGGGTCAAACAAGTTATTACACAACCATCTTCCAGCTATGTACCAACAAGCAAAGTTGCCATGATAGGTTGTAATTATGAATGGAAGAATGCTGGGGGAAGCCACTACTAGATACTTTTCCACTTAGGCTGCTTTCACATTGCAGTTACGGAGATTCCAGTACTGATATCTGTCATTCTATTAGAAGAATAGCAGCTCCATTGTGTTGGCAATTTTGGATACATTTGCTATGTAACATACCCTACAATCCAGAGTAACTATGGGAGCACGTAAGAGACATTACGTGTACCCGTAGTTACTGCACCACCTAGTTAAAACCTATGGGAAATTCATATTGCAATCCAGAGCAAATTGTTCTTACACCAGAGCAAGGACTCCCCATAGTTACTCTGGATTGCGCCCATACTGTAGTTTGATTGTGGGAATCTGCAAATAGTTTGAGCTTACAAAAATGTGATCTCTTGAGTAAATACCAGCATAAAATATTCCCTATTGTGTAAGGATGCTGGTCAAAAGACAGATTCTGGTCAAGATCCTGATAAAAAGATAGGATATCTGTATCAGTGGGTTCAGTTCAGTGAACAACTTCAGCATGAATATGGTTCATTGACTGGATAACTGACACCCTGACCTAGGTGACAGACAATCAATCAATCAATCAATCAATCAATCAATCAATCAATCAATCAATCTATCTATCTATCTATCTATCTATCTATCTATCTATCTATCTATCTATCTAACGTATAGGTGAGAGGAATAAGCTATCCTCATACTTAAACCTTTACTGGACTGGATACCAAGCATGAGTTTGTGAATCCTGAAAGTCACTTTAGTTGATCCACAATGACACAATTTCAGCTTGGACATCAAGGGTAATTAATCCATGCAGGGTTCAATCCTTAGCTGCCATGGAAGGTATGCAACCCATGAAAATCCAGGGGGTGAAGCTGTTCTGTGCTAAATTATTCAAGGGCTGTGAGAAAGTTCAGCAACATCACCTGCTTTCTTCAACAGCTTTCATCATCTGCACTTTTTTCTGGGTGTTGGATTCGTAAGATATTTTTAGGGCAGCCAAAATGGTCTGTACTCTATTTCCAATCTTCCTCCACTATGTTCTCATTGGGAGTTCTTAGTTTTACTCAGATCACCAATGCTGAAAAAGTTCATGGTGCCCTTATTTTGAGGGAGAGCATGCTGAGGAAGACATATTGAGGATGACCATGGTACCCCATGCAAACCATTTTATAGTTCCTGACTATCAGTTATCATGTCTCCATTTAGAGAAATAGGCTCCAAATTTTTTTCTGAAGAGCTCCACACCATTTTGTGATAGAGGCACATTATGTCAATGGCTATAGTCACCTTCTTCCAGTGTTCATCTACCACCATATTCTTTCTTTGACAAAAGTTTCTTTACAGCATCAGAATTAATTTCAGATCATTCAAATCATGGATAATCAACTTAGACAAGGTCAGAATGGCCAATCATCCAACTGAGGTGGATGTTCAAAATAGCCAAGATGGGTGCACTCATTGGCAATTGTAGACAAACCCTGGTTGAATTTAAGGAGGAAGGTGAATAGGCAATTCTAACACTCCTTTCTAACAAAAAAGGAGAGGGTGAGTAGGCGATTAATATCGGTAATGGGTTCTTTTGTTCCTATCATAGTGTCATAGAATCATAGAGTTGGGAGGGACAAGTGGATCATCTAGTCCAACCCCCTGCCTGTAGCAGGAAATCCTCGTCTTGTGGGGACCTGGGTCTCGAACCCTGGCTATTAGCAAAGTTACCCTTTGAGTGATAAGAGAGCTCTGGTCCAGTGACATGCATTTTCTCTTCTGAGCAGTCTTCTGGCAGACTTCTGGCTTTTATACAGGGGATTAGTTGTGACTGGTGTATCAATAATGCCCCATTATAGGGAAAAGGGTTAAATGAGTAGAAATTGGCCTAACCAGATTTCTCTACATTAAGTATGGAAAAATATCCCAGTTTACAAACAGATCTGCTCACACTCCAAACAAAACTTGAAAATGATCAAAAGAATTTGTGAAACACTTTTAAATCCGAGGGGAACAAATTCATTCATGTTGCATTAAAAGAGGATATGACAATATTTCTTAACCAGTGATAAAAATACACCAGTGGTATTTGAGGTGGTGTTTGGTGGTACTTGTGGGACTCTTGGACACCTGCCACCTGTCAATAAGATGAAGAATGCTTGACAACAAACAGTGATGGGAGTCTCCAAAGCATTCTTTTCTATGCCCTCCTATCCACCTTAAGCCTCTACTGATGTTTACATTGCATGTAGTCTACATTGCATCTGGTCTCCCAATCCTGAAGTAATTGGTGATGGTATCACTGCCAATTACTTCCAATGCTTCTTTGAATAGGTGGATCATGTGAAGTGGAACTGCAAATGACAAACATTGAGAAACAATTGCATATTCCATTGAGGGGAATTTGATACTCAATCTTGCCATTTTTGAAATTTATTATTATAACTAGCAAAAATATACCCATTTCTGCAGAAGTAAAATGGGATGTACCCATTTTTTAAGTAAATGGAAGTAAAATGGGATTTACCCAAAAATGTACTCATTTTTGCGGAAGTTGCAGAAGTAAAATTCCCTCATTCGCCACCCCCCACTGAGCATCAACTCCACATGTGCACCGTCTCCCTGTGCGCACCATCTCCCCATGCACACCTTCCCCCATGCGCATCATCCCCATGCTCATCAACCTCTCAAGTGCACCGTCTCCCCATGCACAACAGCCCCATGCAGAATACCCCCATGCACATCGTCCCCTCACGCGCATCATCCCCCATGCGCACCGTCTCCCCATGTGCACCCATCCACCCATGAGCACCATCCCGCACCATAACCCCCTGTGCACCCTTCCTCCCAGTACATCAGCTGGATGTTGATCAGTTAGTCATCAATGTTAAATATAGGACAAAAACACATCGTACCCCTTTTCACCCCCTTAAGGGTTAAATTTCTCAACATTAGTTCTTGGTGGGTGTTGATGTAACAGAAGGAACACCCTCCCCAAATTTCATGCTTCTATGCCCAGTGGTTTTGGCCGGCTGTTGATGAGTCAGTCAGTGAGTGACTTATCAGTTATATATATATAGATTAACAGTATTTACAGTATAAACCACTTCTAACAGTATATACGCTTTTAATGCCAGGTTGTTTTTTGCTATTTGTTTTTTTTTCCTCTTTTAAACAGCAAGAGTTGTCCATAAAAATCAGTTGGATTATGCATCATGGTAGAGCAGCTTATTTTAAACCATTCTAGAGCACCAGAAGACACTTGTGATTTTGTGACTCCCTAATCATTTGGCTCAAACATATCATGCTGCATAAACAGGAGGTTTGTTCATCTGCAGCAACAACAATCAAAGTGAGCGCAAACTGTGTGTGATCTGATGTTCTTGTGTTTGCAGATGAAATCACGGACAATCAACTTAAAGCAGTATGCAAACACGGCTCAGGAGTAAATTCTTCCACACAATGTACACTGTTTGCCTTATGATCCAAGGCAAATGGAAAAGCACACTTCATTTGACAGCCAATGTGAACTGTTCAGTTTTCACATGCTGATCGTAAACACTGCTGAACGGGTGACACATTCACTTGACTTACAAAAACATGAACTTGACACACAAAAATATGAACAATTCAAAAACATGAACAATTCAAAATCCATGTCAGGCATGGGGAATAATATTCCCGAAGGAGTTGTCAGTAATTCAGATAATGTAGTGAAACTGGAACTTTGCTTGTTCATAGATGCTGCCAAACCCTCTCTATGGTTCATATGTCATATGTGCCCTATAGCTTGTCCCCTCAGAAGTTTCTGAATTTTGCAGTAGGGATGGATCCAGTGTTTCTGTTTGTGGGAGACAACCATAGCTCTACCTTAACGTCAGAGACAAGGTCAACCAAGCGAGTAGGTAACACTTTGACAAACAGGCCTTGCAGAGGGAGATTCAGCATGGCTTCTGTAAGGGTAAAGCTTTCCTCACAAACCTAGTAGAATTCTTTGAAAAGGTCAACAGGCAGGAGAAGAGGCAGGTTGTAGGAGAACCTGTGGATTATAATATGTATGTGGGCTTCAAGCTCCAGAAGGATCTCTCCAAACTGGGAGAACAGACAGCAAAATGGCAGATGCATTTCATTGTACATAAATATAAAGTTATGCTCAATGGAGCAAAAAATCAAAACTTTACATATAGACTAACGGGTTCATCAGGAGAGAGATTTTGGGGTGCTGGTGAATAGCTTGATGAAAGTGTCAATCCAATGTGACAGTGGAGAAGAAGGCTAATTCCATGCTTGAGATAATTAGAAAACGTATTAATAAAACTGCTAAAATTATAATGCTATTTACAAATTGGTGTAAGGTAACATCTTGAGCATTGGGTCCAGTTCTGGTTGCTACATTTCAAAAAAAGGATATGGTGGAAATGGAAATAGTGCTGAAAAGAGCAACCAAAATGACAGCAGTTAAATTTAGAACTCCATGATCAATGTTTGCTGGGTTGGTAGACCTGACTTTCTATCCAGAGCTGGAGCACATATCTACCAGTGTCCTTGGTTGAAGTTTGTTTGGAGGATATATGCGGATTCTGCTTGGACTTGGACCTAAGATCTTCCTGCTGGGTTGATCTAGGCTCCCTGCCATTCTTGGATGCTCCCCATCCTGGTGGCACTCTTCCTGCAAATGTCACAGTTTTGGGTCACACACCCATGTCCCCCTCTTGAATACATCCCAGTTTTGCACACATGCATACTGATGTGATTTTTTTGTAAATTCATAACCCTGGCTGTGCTCATCTTATATGAGATATAACGCATCTGTATAGCATGGAATTGTTGGCCTTTAAAATAACTTGTAAAATTGTAGCTGCTTTGAGTCCGTGAGAATAAGGCAGGAAACAGATAAAGTAATAATAAGGGAGAAGATGGGACAGTGGGCGCAATCCAGAGTAACTACGGGGAGTCCTTGCTCCGGTGTAAGAACAATTTGCTCTGGATTGCAATATGAGTTTCTCATAGGTTTTCACTAGGTGGTGCAGTAACTACGGGTACACGTAATGTCTCTTACGTGCTCCCGTAGTTACTCTGGATTGTAGGGTATGCCTCTAATCCAGTGTTTTTCAACCTGTGTACCACAGCACATTGGTGTGCCACAGCACATTGGTGTGCCACAGATGATCCCCACATGTGCTGCACAAGTTGAAGGAATGGTCATTTATTAATAGCACCATTAAATGATGTGAGAACCCACATGAATGAAGTGGTGTGCCTTGTTAATTGTCAAAAAAGGGATTGTGTGCCTTCACAGTTTTAGAGCACCATCCCTATAGTAAACATAGGAAACCCTGGGCGGGAGCAGCTTTCAATGCTCACTTGGGAAAGAAAGAAAGAAAGAAAGAAAGAAAGAAAGAAAGAAAGAAAGAAAGAAAGAAAGAAAGAAAGAAAGAAAGAAAGAAAGAAAGAAAGAAAAGCAGGTAAGCAAGCCTCTGTTGAATCTTCTGTACACAGTCATGTTTGTGTGGCAGTTGAACAAGCCTCAAAATAACTGAGACTTACTACCGAACTGTTATAATTATTCACTTTCTGAGGGCACAAGCCTAACCAATTTAGACCAGCACAACTCACCCACTCCCCATTCCCATGCTGGTGTGAGAAGGCCGGCACATGTCTGTGCTTAATCCTTCCGGGAGTGGCACTGGATTTGTATGCTGGCCTAACTGGGGATTAGGATTGCAGCCTCAATCCCTCTGAAGAACCCGTGGCTTCCAACCTGCTTCCATTTATGATCTTACACAGCACATGGGGTGTGCCATTGCTACAACTTAGTCACAGGACACTGTGGGAAATTAGTGCTCACAGAAAGTGCTTGAAAACTAATAAGCAAAAGGCTGTCATTGTTCATTTGACACCACTGTCATTATTTGATGTCATTGTTCATCAGTGTTCCATTTGTCACATTTCAGATGTTTAACAAGATTGGAAATGAGTTGAGATCCAATTTAAGCAGCAAGCACAAGGCAGGGAAAAAGGAATTTGAAGTGCAAGATTATTTTCCCTTTTAAAATGGAAGAAATTAACTATTTTATGTGAGCAAGTACCAAAATCAGAAAGAACTGGTTTCCTCTATCTTTGTTAAACACATACTAAAAGAATGGTATGAAAACATTTGACATAGGTCAACTGGTAGTGCAAGGGAATCTGAATTGGAGGCCATCTGGAAACAACTATTTTCCTAATGATTTCTTTGCTCCATGAAGAATGGAGTGAGTATGCATGTATGTATGCATGCATGAATGAATGAATATTCCTGACCCTTATGTAATAGTGTTCATTTACCAGGATTACATTAGGAGGATTTATTATCAAACAAATAGAAGATAGAATCAGTATCCAGTTCTGACTTATGAACTCCCAACTATTTTTCTAAGAACTCAAACTTACCAGTCAGTAGTATGTACATGACCAGCCACCACAAAAAAGACCACAAGAAACACATTTTCCACAAGAAATATTCTTCTGCATGTTCCCTTCCCTCCAGAATGCCAAGATTTTACTTGTATCATGGAGGAGTAAGTCCAGAGGCTAGACTCAGAGTTTAACATGGGGAGCATCCTCTCCTCACTAATTTTCAGTATGTTTTCCATTTAAGAGCAAAAGGTCACTGTGTAAAGGCTGAGGGTGAATTAAGGAAGATACATGTAGTAATTGCTTTTTGGTCTTCTTTCCAGGTGCATGTACAGGGTGGCTAGAACATCCCTATGTAGGACTTTAGTCCCAGAGCCACATAATCTCATGTCCAGGAACTTGTCACTATCCTATGTTGTCAGGTTATCATCTCATTGGGTTAAAAATGCCCATATGTGTAGGAACACATTTGTAGCCAGCTTGCTTTGGGATGACAGGGTACATGGAGATGTGTTAATGAATGCAGGCAAATTTAGGACATAATCCTTTGCACGTCTACACAGATGTAAGTCCCAGTAAGATCAATGGGACATTCAATCAGTTCAACTCAATCCAAGTTGCATGGTTCTCCAGATCCTGCCTATCTTCTACCAGCAGAATGTGCAGGCCTCCATCAGTCTTGAAAGACTATGGTATCATGCTCGGCGCTGCATACGCTGCATACGCTGCATGCGAAGCACAAAAGCCTAGGTTGGATTGTTATGGAGGATAGGCTGTTACCCAAGTAGCAAATCCCCCCTCTCCACACCACTTAATTAGTCCAATGGAAAGGCAGAGCCAATACGATTGGATCCAGCTGGTGTTGCAGAGCTGGGCTAAGGACTGGAGCTCACCCTGTCTTGTGGGGCCGACCCGGGTCTCGAACCCTGGCCTGCTGGTTAACAGGCACAGCGACTTTACCGTTTGCGCCACCCACAGAAATGGGAATCTTATTTATGGGAATCTTATTAAATATATCCTTATTTATGTATAATGTAGTAAGTAAAATTATTTTCAGTTGCTTTAATATTTTTCCTCCATTTGGAGATTGTGGGAAGGTGAGAAAAGAAGTCAATAAAGGAATTCAGAAGCAAAGGAACATTTGGATGCAAATATTTGAGTCTATCTGATCAGAGTGCCTCTTCACCAATGAGAAAACAGTTTGTCTTGGCCTTGTGCTGCTTGGAGCTGATGTCACAGAGGTGTACCAGGTGCCTTCAAGTGAAACCAGAGGACAGTGGTGCACAGTGCATGGAAGGAGCGGGGAACTGAGAGAACAAGACCACCAGGATGGATAAGGCACTACAGCAGGATTGATGAAGGTTAAGGTAACTCTGCAGCCAATGGGTCCATCTCACACAGACTCACTGTCCTGACTGACATAAAGCCAAAGATGTAGAACTTCTTAGCTTGGCTTTTAGGTCTCATGAGATGTTACTTCTCCGGACCCATTGGGGTTCAGCTGAGATTCCATGGACACTTGTAAACATCACAGATTATTTCTACAGATTGATGTCAAACAATTAGCAAAAACAAATACAAAGGGGATGCCGAACCTGTGTGAAAATGAAACTTCCCAAGTGATCTCAGCTGAGTGCTTACTCTTAATCTTGTAAAAACCTTATAAGCCGCCTTGGGAATTTGTGTTGGCATGAGAAAGGCAAGGTATAAAAGGCAAGGTATAAAAACCCTAAAATTAATCCCAACACACTGTTGTGTATTCTCTCTAGACACTGGGGCATTATTCTGCACATGGAAAATTTATTTGCAAATCTTCAGGTATAATGATTTGAACTTAGACCTCCTATAATCAGATTTATGATGACCCAAAAGAGAGTTTTCAAAGCATGTTTATGTAGTAAAAACTAGCAGAATTAGCCCGAGGTTGCAGGAGTAAAATTTCAAGAATATTTGTCAGTACTGGTGGGCACTGCTGGGCACTGGCACTGGGCAGTTCACAACAGCAGGCACTGGGCACCATTGGGAAGCACCAGGCACCCCACAGGGCACCCCAGGAGAGCCATCATAGGGCATCACCAGACACCAGGCATTCCTACTAGGCATCACTAGGCAGCACAAGTTGGCAACACTGGTTGCAGGCAGCACTGGGCACCAAATCAGTTCTTATTGGGTGCCTACATCACAGAAAGAATACCCTCCCCAAATTTCATGCTTCCAGGTCCAGTGGTTTTGGCTTGGTGTTGATAAGTGAGAGAGTCAGTCAGTGAGTCTTTGATTTTATATAAAGAGTTTCAAGCCTTTTCAAATAAGATATTTGCTTTCCCCCATAAGAAAAAAGTCTATTGTCTGGTTATCATTATAACATTAGTTGGAATCAGTTTTGGGCATGGATTTAGTCATCACCTTTCAGCAAACAATTGGAGAATTCATTCTGAACATGGTGGAAGGGAAAGGATACATCTGCCCAGTGCACCACTATGTGTACTCATTACAAGGACAATACAATTTCTCCAATCTGTGCACCACTCTCCCTTTTGTTTATCAACAGCAATATGAAGGGTGACTTGTATACTATTTGAAAATGAAATGTTTAGAATTTTTTTTATTATGAAGTAAAGTTTTAATGGGAAGTGGCTGTTTACTGAAAAGGAATCAGAGTTAACAAAAATCAGCAACACATGTTTATGCATTAGAATTAAACAGAAGAGGAGGCCAGGGGAACTTGATTTATTGAAACGTGTTTGCCATATTGCATGCAGGCTTCTACCACTCTGAATTTGCCAGGGTGGCAATCAAAGGATGATTACTTTGTGGGCTTATTTCTTAATTTCTGATGTTTTGGAATCCAAGCTGGAAGGAGATACAATTTTGAAGAGAAAAAAGAATATTATTAATATTTGAAGAGAACGTTCATGTGTATACGGAGGTGGCAACGGTTGCTGTTCAGAGAGTGGAGCTGATTTTGCAAGCAGAAGCAGGGTTTTCAAGCTCTTTAGGGTTTTCAAGCTCTTTAGATGGTTTTTGCTGGTTTTTGTGGTTTTTGCTGCTGCTGTAAATGCCACCATATTGTCAGAGGCTTCCTGAAATCTGCCAATCATTTGAATTCCTAGGTTAACCTAGGTTGAATTCCTAGGTTGAATTCCTAGGTTAACCAGTTCTGGATTCAAACACTGAGAAGTAATCACATGGAAGGATAAAAACTGGTGCAGGAGAATTTCTAAGGTTTGGGTGGAATGGGTTAAAATCTGTGATTTTTCAACCAGAGTGCCAAGGGTCTGCCACAGGAATATTGGGGGTGTTCTTTTACCAGTCTCACTCTAGGCATGGCCTGGTCAGGAGCAGATGTTCTGTCCCCAACTGGCTTCGTGCCAATGGAAGCAATGCAGCGCAGCCTCCAGCCAGCCTGAAGTCTCCAGCCAGTGGCTGCGCTAACCGTGGCTGCCCCAGGGGCAATGCAGTGGCCAGTGCCAAGCCTTGCCATTGCTGGGGCAGATGTTAAAGCTGCAGAGTGGCCTCCCGGTAGTCAGCCAGCCAAGGACCCTCCAGTAAGCCTGAAACCACCTAGTCATGTCTACTCAGAAGCAAGCTCATTACGGTCAATGGAGCTTAATCCTGTGTAAGGGAGCAGTCTTGCCTATGCAGCCTGATCCTATGCATGTTACTCAGAAGTAATCCCATTGCAGTCAATATAGCTTAATCCTGTGTGATGGGGAAGTTTGACCTTTGATTTTAACATATCCGACATTTGTCCTACATTTTATTTTAACATGTCTTGAATTTAACTTGGATGTCAGGAATTTTGGGGGACTTTGTCCTCTTTTTTGGGTTCTGGCAGATGATCACCCTAGGGAAGGGGAACATCTGCTCATATGATGAATATAATTGTCCAGGACCTGCTGAGTCATAATTTCCCTCCTTTAGCTGGAACTGCTGGTAGAGATGTTTTCAGAGACCAGCCTGACTTCATTAAGGTCCTGAGCTTATAAGGAGCCATCTGTGGGGAATTACCTACATATACCAAGCCCTTCTTCCTCTTAGACTAGCCTATTTCCTCTTTGTCTTTGATCATATCACCACAATTATGTTTTAGTTTTCTACTGACTTCAATGAATGTCAGTTGATTAGTTTAAGTTTACATATACCCTTAGGAATAAACATGTACATACATAAACACATGTGTACCTCTATTAACCAGATGTCACCTCGAATTCATCCAGCAAAGTTTACTCCAAAATGCATTTTGACTTGCCACCCATAAACCAATTACCCATAGAGTTGTTTGAAAAGTCAGTGGAAGATTATGGGATTCATCAGCTCTGTTATGGTTTCTTCAATGCATCTTTTATACAATGATTAGCTGTTTTTGTACTAATTTCTCCTAATAGCTGAATCCCTGAGTAATATATGTTTCATACAGTATGGCCTATAATGTTCCATTGCAGTATCCTCATACTTTCCTCCCTACAGGAGTTATCTAAACCCAGTCTTGAGTATATATATTTGTAGACTACACCATTCACTCATTCACTCATTCACTCATTCATTCAATTTTCCTTGCACTTTTATTCCAATTAGCTCAGGACAACATATAAGTTATCCCCATCTTATAACACATATAACTTATTCCCTTAAATAATTTATAAGTTATTATAAGCAGAGCTGAGATTATTGGAGATGTGCACAAGATCACCCACTATGTTTATGGCTGAGTATATATTTGAACCCTAATTACCTCCCTTTTAAGTCTAACATTCCTGGGCAGGAGGCTTGTCCATATTGCATCTGACCATAGTCCAGAGATTGGTGGTCTTGCTTTTTTATGGAGGTCTTTGCTTTTTTAGGTCGCTATCACATTCTCTCACTGCTTTGCTATTGCAAGGGATCCTGTTGCTTGCACAGCAGTGAACTATCTCAAGTCATCTGTGCTAGTTATATTCATTTTCTCATTTCTCACATCTGCAAATTGAATGAAAAAGCTGAATTGACTAGAAAGCACATTCAATTTAAAAATTGGTCTCTTCCATTTTCTCTACATGCTTTCATAAATAACACTAGCCCAAGTAAAATGAATTATGAACATCACTTGTGAAAATACCCATAATTATTGATGATGTTTTCTTCTGGTGTTAATGGCAGTAGTGTAGCTAGGGTAGGGACAAATTGATACTGCAAGAGGGTGACCAGATGCTGAACCCAAAATTCCCCCCCAGCTCCTCAAAATTCCTGCCCCCCAAAGCCAAAATTCCTACCCAGTTAAAAAAAGTAGGACAAAAATGTAGGACAAATGTAGGACATGTTAAAATAAAGCAAAAATACTTGTATTGGTTTCCTGTACTTAATTTCAACACTTTAAAAATTGAAAACCTTTTAACATACATGATTCTGACACATACAAGTAAGACGCCCTCAAAGCAGTTTGCAGCAACACAAGCCACACGTGCAAGCCACACAAGCTACACAGAATCAACATAAGTGATTCTGACATGCACTAACTCACTCACACACTCATACACACACTCAAGCACACACTCCCGCACACACAAGCACCCATGCACATACATGCACACACTCATACACACTCATACACACGCACAAGCACACACTCAGACACACAAGCACAGAAGCACACACTCACCTTCAGGTGGCTGGAGGGAACCAGAGGCAGCATGGTGGCAGTGGAAGATCTAGGCCAGCCGGTGAGCCTGCAGAGGCAGCTTGGCTTGGCTGGGTTTAGGATTGCACTGTATATGTAATAAATTGTACATGTAATAATTTTAAATGTAAGATTCAGTAATATCGTGTTTAAACTAAGCAGATGAAAGCAATATACACATAGTTTTGAACTTTTATTTTGTTATGTTCTACACTTTACTTCGGTGTCCAACATTGGAGGGACGCCATTTTTGGGGTTGAGGTTATTCATTTGATTTACTTTATTAATTTATTTACTATCATTTATTTGTTTTAATTTGCTTGGTGATGTCACTTCCAGACATGACATCACTTCCAGTCATGACATTAGTTTTGGTGGATCTTGGGCAGATTGTCACTCTTAAAAATGGGTCCTAAGCTAAAGGTTTGAGAACCACTGCAATAAACATCCTTGATGTGTGTGTGTGTGTGTGTGTGTGTGTGTGTGAGAGAGAGAGAGAGAGAGAGAGAGAGAGAGAGAGAGAGAGAGACCACTAGTGACCAAAATGGCTAAAAATCATGGTTTTTAGGAATAATTCTGTCATGTTACATACTGCTGGAAGTATAATTTACAATATAATGTAATTTACAGCATAGATAACAAACCACTTTGAAATATCTTTATTCTATCAGAACATGTGGCCAAAAAACAAATGGTGGCAGGGCAATGGCACATAACCATGCCCACCACGCAGGTTGTTGCCCCACCGATTACTTGTGGGTGACATGCTAGGCTCCTGCACTGGGTGACGCGAATCCTAGTGACACTCCTAGGTCAGAGATGACTGTGGAGGAAGGGGCAGATCCAGAAAGAGATGGCAGCTGCTGGAAGTAAAAGCACCTGCCCTGGTGAAGGGGGGCACAACCCAGGGCAGAAACTGGGTTCCTAGGCTTCCAAGGGAACTGGTTGGCATAACTGATCTTGGTAGCTACCCTGGCATAGCTGATCCTGCAGAAAAGAAAGCAGATAACTATGAAACCCACTCCCCATATCTATTTTAAGGCTCCCATTTTCAGGAAAAAGGGAGGAACTGTCAACAAATGAAGGCAGAAAAGGAACAATGATGGATCAGCCGTTGGATGAGGGGGAGAGGGAGAGAGAGGACGTTTGGGATTTTTCTGCATGACCTCCACTTCTTCCCAGATATCTGTATTATCTGTGTAAACCCTGCAGTCACCAGTGGGCTCCAATCAAAACTTGAATAGCATCAATGTACCTCCAGTGCATAACACAGATCAAGCATTCAAAATTTAGAATTTTCATAGGATTCTTATGCAGAAAATGTGTTGGGACTAGATTTGAGACCAAAAGTCTGACATAATTAAGCAAACATATGCCGTCCAAAGGTGGTTATCGCATACTTAAAAATATCAAACCACAGTTTGGAGAGGTTCACTAATCTTCAAGGCCTCTTCTGTCTGCAGTGCAATGCACCTTGTCACACTACACACTACACAATCAATAGATACCATTCTGTTCACGTCACTGAAAAATGGTATTGCTTCCACTGTATAATCCACACCTGACTCCATTAACCAAATGCAGGATTTGGGCTGTATTGCCTAGTCAGAGTCAGCAGAGACAGTAGCTGCTTGACACACCGGTGCCTGATTTAACTAGACACAATGTGACCCACACATCAAATGGCACCCAAAGAGATTTGTTTCCATAATAGACGAGAGAAGGTAATGCCTTTGACAAGAGCATTTGCAGCTGCCCTTCCTTATTAGAGGTAACTACTTTTTAATAGTTCTCTGGCACCAGATCCTCATTCTGGAAACATTGGTCTCTTAAAAATAAATCTGTGAGACGTTTGGGAAATGTTTAGCCTCTATAGCATAAAGCCCTCATCGTGAGACTTGATACAACTGTTAATTACAACATGTTTTTCATATTCTGATGCCCCATCCATAGTTGTGCTGCTTGGTTTGTGTCACCCGGTGCAAGAGGTGAGTGTACCACAACATGTACAAAGCACTGTAATGGCAGTGGGCATGGTGCTGTATGCCGTCAGCCCCTACTAAAGCTGTACCTTTAGATGGAATATATTTCAATGTTGTTTGTTTTATCACATTCTGCATGTGCATGCACATCAAATGATATATAACATGACAGAATTCTTCCAAAATACCATGAATTAAATTTTATTTGCTAGTAGTGGTGTTGTTGCCCTGTGTGTGATACCGAGTATAGCCATACCCCTAGCAATGCCACTGCTTGTACAAATGCATAGCCACTATTTGTATTTGTTGTGGATACATAGCAACTTTATAGAAAACTCTTGGAAAGCATATTGACGTTCTAAGAGGACTCTAACCCACGCTTTTCCAAGAGACAAGAATCACTGTAGATTTGGTATATGCATCGTAAAAATACAACATAGTAATTGGCATACTTTTAGGTAATGGTAAAAATGGTAATGAACTCTTGCAGTCCATTGCTAATTTAATTTTTTTCATATGCCTGCTATACGCTAGGCACTCCTCACAGTATATTTATTTTACGAAAAAGGAAGAACTTCAGTTTCATATAGTTTTCTAATAATTCTGGGGCTGAATTTGCAGCAACCTCTTGCCAAATATAAACATTAAAAAAGATTAAGGAGAGGGTTCTCATGGGAAATTGCTAAATTAGAACTCATTAACGATCTTGAAATTGAATTTTACAAGGACTGGGAGTGGTTTTCTCACTACCAAAAGTGATTGCATGACTTCAGATTTTCTTTCTTTCCTTTTGAAGACTTATCAGTTGCAGATGCTACTTCACTTTGCATGCTCTGGCTGAGGATTTTGATATACTAATCTAATGGGCAATGCAATCCTAATCTCCACTGGAACACAAGGGTCAGTTGGCCTGCATTGTACACAGTGCAAATTTTGTGCAGCTTGTGGGTTGACCTAAGACAAAGGGGAAACTTTTCCATAACCTAGGAGAGAATCATGGCAGCCACACTGGGGTGGTGTAAATTGGAGCAGCTTGGGACTGTCTAGGACTGGAGTTGGAATATGGCAAAAGCGCTGGACCTTGACCCTACTTCCCATTCCACACCTGTCTGCCCCTGCCCTGCAGTGTCTGTCACCTGCCTTTCCCCTGCCCTGAAATGTCTCCCTACTGCCTCCCCCCAGGTTCCTTCAGAACCTTGCTTTGGCTGACCTCAGCCAACACTCACCAGTCCCTGGGGCTTGCATTGTTGGAAGGAGTCTGTGCATAACTCCCCCAAGATTTGCACGAAAATGCTTTATGGCATTTTCAATACATTCTTCAGCTGTGACAAGGGAGTTGCACTGGCTGAAGGGATGCTTTGGTTTGTGCCCCAGATTTTACAACCCTATACTATATAATCCTCTGCCAATGCAGCTGTGCCACCAAAGCAAGCCATGACTGCAAACTGCCACCTCCCCTCAGGCTAGTTGTTGTTCTCCACTGGTCCTGCCCTTTTCCTTCTTCATGGAGGAAAAATTCTTCATATATGGAAAAATAGGTACTGGTATTCATCTGCTGGTACTCACAGGTAGTCACTTGTCTGTGTGTGTGTGTGTGTGCATGTGCCAGTACTCCGGCTACATATAGGCAACCTCAAAATGCAAGATGAAGGAGAGGGCACCTGGATGCATGTGTCTTGTGTGCTCCCTGAGGCATCTGGTAGGGTGCTGTGAGACACAGGAAGCTGGACCAGATGGTCCTTTGGCCTGGGTAAGCAGAAGCTGTTCTTATGCACTTTTGCTAAAAAAATTTAATTGCTTTTATTTTGTTTTCCTTCCCTGCATTTGTAAAATTATTGCACTGATAAAAGCTTGTTGTCACAACTTCATCCTTGTTGTCCTCTTCCTTCCCTGCTAAGCCACTGAACTGTGCTACTGGACACTACAGAAGGTCTGAACACAAAAAATAAAATTTCCCTTTCCTGACAAGTTCACCCGATAAAATATCTCGCTTTACTACTGCAAAATCCAGTTTGCCAACTCCTTTCTTTGAGCCATCACAGGCCCCTTTTCACAATAAGGATCACTTTTGTTCTTTCCACAAGATTTTGTCAGATTGATCCTGAACACAATTGTTCTTGTACACTAAAAACATAAGAAGTGTCCTGCTGGTTCAGGCCAAAGGTCCCTGTAGTTCACTTTCCTGTATCTCAAGGATGCTTCAGGGAGCACACAAGACAAAAGAAACCTGCCTCTTGGTGCCCTTCCCTGCATTTGGCATTCTGAGATTGCCTACCACTAAAGTACTGAGGTTGCACATACCCATCAAGATTTGTAACCCATGAATGGTACAGCAACAGGGGCTGCAAGGTGGAAAAAGAGGACCTGATTTTTAAAGAGATCACACCATACCACTAATCACTCCACTCCTAGCAAAGCCAAGAGCAGAACGCCAGGAATTACGATTGCTACAAGAAATGTTTGCAGTCTGGATTTGCAGATTTTTAGTTATTATTTACTACCCCCACCAGTTATAATTGAATTCCTATTTTCCTTCTGGCAAATTGAAGTACTCCCCTTAGCCTCATCCTATCGCCATGCCTGAAGTCTAGATAACAGAGCTATTTCTCCTGCTGTAGTTCAAAGACAACTGAACATCCTTGACACTGAGCATCATAATGCACTCGGCTATATACACACAACATGCTCAGCGCCTGCCAAGAGAGCAGCTGATAACAACAGGAGGCCAGAACCTTCGAAGGCATCTGTGTTCTGCACACCCATTGTTGTTGGCCAGGGCCAAGAGTTCAAGTAGTGCTCATAATGTACAGAGGCATAATGAGAGATGGCGGGGGAAGAGCGGGGCCTTTTCCAATACCTTCATCTCTGGCTTTGGCTCCCAGATGCCTGCTGCTAGCACAACACACAGAGCCGAAGGAGCACCAAGTACAGTTCACATCTGGCTTGCAGCAAGTGTCCTGTCCAACCTGCCTGTGATCTTTTTTCTTCCCATTGCTGGTTTTGTACATGGCATACCACTGGGGCTATTCAGAAATCTTTTTAAGCAAGGAAGTTTTAATCCATTCTCTTCAGCCAAAAGAAGTAGTTTGAGCCTCCGGAGCAAAAAACACAGCATTGCCCTGGAAAGAAATTACACAGAGGAACTAGACAGAGTTTCATCTTTGGACACAGTATGAGGGAAATAACATTGTTTTGGTGTACAGAGGACTGCTTTGGCTCCATTTCTACTGAAAGGATAGCTCTTTTTTGTGAGTTGCTGAGGATGATTTTGAATGCCATAACTATACTAAGTAAATGAATGGAGAAGATTGTGCAGGCAAAGCTCAAGATGTGCCCAGATCTTCCTTTAAGAAAAAGGTAGTTTCATCTGCTTAAAAAAAAACCTCCACTATATTTCACCATCTCATTTGTGGGGGAAAAACAGTCTGGAGAACAGAAAAACTGCTTGTCCTTTACTCTTTGTCCCTGAAATGTAAAGTTCCAATGGGAGCAAGAACCTTGCATTTGGAAGTTGCCTTTGCATAGGTGAGGGTGCAAATGCCTTGAATGTGTAAGATCTCAGGTTCAATCCCTGTCCCCTCAAGGGTTGGAAAAGACCTCTGCCCTAGGAAATCAGTTGGTTGGTGTAGAAAAGGCAGGTTAGAACTATATTTGAACCAAACCACAGCTCAGTGAAAGGTAGACTGCATGTTAAACAACCTGACTTGTTTGGAGCAGTGATGGCCAGTCAGATCCATCACTGGTAGCCAGATTCTTCTGTTTTGGAGGTGCCAGCCAGTTGGGACCCTTACAAGTAGGGGTTGAACTAGTTGACCTTTAAGATTTTTTTTTCTCCCCCAAACCCCAGAAATGAACCAACCTACCAAAAAATAAAAAACAAACAAAAACCAGTCACTGTCCTTGTTTCTTCCTATGCCATTCTTTTTCACAAAATATGATATGGGAGGGGTTGTGCTGGGAGAGATCAGCAAGTCCTGCACATACTGTTTTATTTAAAGGGCCTGCAAGGAAGGAGTTAGGTGAATGTTTGCTTTAAAGGAGAAGCAGATTGTTACTGCCCATGTGGTTTTCTTGCCCACTCATCTCCCTTCTCAGTCTCTTTAAACTTAATGGAATTGTACAAGGAATAGAGTGGGAAGTGGATCTATCTATCTATCTATCTATCTATCTATCTATCTATCTATCTATCTATCTATCTATCTATCTATCTATCTATCTATCTATCTGTCTGTCTGTCTGTCTGTCTGTCTGTCTGTCTGTCTACAGTATTTATATACTGCTTTTCAACTAAAAAGTTCACAAAGCGGTTTACAAGAAAATGAAAAAAATAGCTAATTAATAGCTAATAGGTCCTGTCCCAAAAGGGCTCACAATCTAAAATGCAAAAAGAACACTACAGAAGCCACCTGAACAGACATTGCTGGGGTGTGTAGAGCCAGTTACTCTCCCCCTGCTAAATAAAAGAGGAACACTCACTTGAAAGGGTGTCACTTGCCCAGTTAGCAAGGATCACCACTGCCTGCATGTTGTTTTTACTGACTCAGGGCGCAATCCAGAGTAACTATGGGGAGTTCTTGCTCCAATGCAAGAAAAATTTACTCTGGATTGCAATATGAATTTCCCATAGGTTTTCACTAGGTGGTGCTGTAACTATGTTGACGTAAATGTCTTTTACGTGCTCCCTTAATTACTCTGGATTGTAGGATTGTAGGATTACCCTTTACGTGCACCCGTAGTTACTGTACCACCTAGTGAAAACCTATGGGAAATTCATATTGCAATCCAGAGCAAGTTGTTCTTACACAGGAGCAAGTACTCCCCATTGTTACTCTGGATTAAGTGAGGTACCACTGTACCTGTCTTAAGAATCAGGGGGACACAACATGGAAATTATTCCTCAAGAAAATTTTAAACATCCCTTCCACAGAACCTCAAGCTCTTTCTAATATTAAAAAGAATACACTCCAAAAGATAATATACCATGTGGTGACAGATGAGTCTGGATTTCTGACAAAACTTCCAGGAACGACAGTTCAGAAGTCTTGTTCACTCAGTACTTTTAAGGGAGAAACAGACACTTAACATATGTAAGAATGCTTACAGTATACATCACCTTCTAAGGAATTCAGAAAGTGATTTAACACCCCAACTCTGTGCTGTAGGTACCTAAAGGGATCTATTCTATAGGGTCATCTGTGCATGGGGGTTTGTTGAGGTCAGCTGCTGGACATCATCATAGCAAGTGAGGATTTGAAATGGTTATTTCCACTAGTCAGCAGTATCCAGAACAGCATTCACTTTCATACCAGCCATGGCAAGCCAGGGTGGTTCATATCATATGACATCAGCAACAAGTAGTAAACATCACAGCCAAGTCCTAACTTGCACTGGAGCAGGCAGAGCAGGGTGAGGGCTCCCTGTTTCTCAGACCAGGCATTATCTTGCCATGGGTAATGCCACAGGATCTGCACACCTAAGGAGGGGTGCAGATTCAAGCAGTCCAAAGCTACTCCAGGTCACATAAGGCTAGGAGTAGGATCTGGCAGAAGTATTAGATCCTGACCCATCTTCTTCTCTTCCATGGCCTTATGTCATGTTTGTGACACCTGGAGGCAGGTGATGTGGACATGCACTGGCCTATCTAAAGGTCTGGATTGTGCTTTCAGCAAAATGCGGCTGCAGAATGAGCAACACTGCTTGATGAAGCATATTGAGATAGCTTGCTCAAGGCAGCAGAATCCCAAATTACATATAAGGTTGTCCTTTTTATTTTTCTCTTTCACACAATATTTGTTTTGTGTTCCAATGATTGTTTTTATATGTATATTAAAGTGTCAAATTGTATACCATATGATGATTAATTGGGAGATCATTTTAAATAGCTGCATGACAGTGTAAAAGGATCAGAGTTATCTGCTCATCAGGACAAACTGCACAGTGGTCTAAGGCAAAGAATTTTATGTCAACACTACTTTGTCTTCTTTTGCCAAATCTAATCAATCATTTGTCAGAAATGGTAACAATATATGTCAACAGTGCAATTCCTGACACTGGACAAACACCATCCATCCAACACTTGCCTTTTCAGAGATGCATTTCTTGAAGAGCACTGTCAACTTAAATTGGAAAGACAGGAAAGAATAATCAGGGGACATGATAGTGGAAACTGTCTATGTTCCCAGGAACCACTCAGTTTCTCAGATTGTAATCTGGGGAGAACCCAGCAGACTGATCCCCTCAAATACAATAAGGTCCTATACTAAATCTACAGTTGCAAGTTAAGTGCTTTACAGCACTTACAGGTGCATGGTTGAACTTCAGCATCCATGAGGTTTCATGCCAGGACCTTCATGGATACAAACTGAAAGGACTGAAAAGGAGGGACTTTTCTGAAGCTTTTCTTAGGCAAGATTAATTGCCTGCCCAGTTACCATGGTAAGCAGGCTGTCTTTAATTAATTAACTGCTGCTTAAATGATGTTTATGTTTTAATTTAATGGGCCACCTTGATCGTGTTGAGTTAAAATGGTTGGTTTAAAAATGCTGATAAATTAGGTTATCCTTGCAGTTACATTTATACATAATACATACACGATACATTCAACACCATGACCAGAACTATAACATCAAAATATGAATTACCACTTTTTGCAAACTTGAGTAAAACTATGGGCAAACACTTTATCAGATCTTGATTACAATTTGGTTGTAAGGCCTGCCTAGGGCCTTCCCTTTCATAAGGTCACAAGCAATCATCACTTCAGGCAGAAGATTGGTAGGGAGCACAAGGGAAGTGGGGGGCAGAGCAAAAAAAGATGTGTGGAGAAGAGCACTGTCTTCACACTCCCTCTTTCACTCCATTTCCCTCATCCTTTTCCCATCCAAGAAATGGAAGAACAGAGGCTGGTGCAACAATAGGCAACATCTGACACACCACTTCAGGAGGACAGAGTACAGTAAAAAGGAGGACAGAGTGCCTCTAACTTTAAGCATTGCATAGAATAGGGAATTTAGGCAGGTGCTGCTTTTTAAACCCTTCTAGGAAGAGCTAAACCTGCCAAAATTCCCTCTTCTATGCAAAGTCTAATTTCTGCTTTGGGGTCTACTTACAAATGTTGACTTGATTTTGGGTCCGCTTACAGATAAAATGAATAGTTCTTTTGTTTATTTTATCATCAGTATCAATTTTATGCATTATACTTTGAATTCAACTGCCAGACATTTTATCTCTATAGATGTTTCTGACACAATCCACCTCATTATCACGTAACACTATTATCTGAAATAGATCCTCTATTTTTTAGAGGTGCAGGGTATGAAGATCCTTTTTTAAATTTGGTGTCATACCAGGCGATGTACATAGGGCACAATCCAGAGTAACTACGGGAGCACGTAAGAGACATTATGTGCACCCATAGTTACTGCACCACCTAGTGAAAACCTATGGGAAATTCATATTGCAATCCAGAGTAACTTGTTCTTACTCCAGAGCAAGGACTCCCCGTAGTTACTCTGGATTTCACCCATAGACTTCAATTCCCTGACAAATTTCACTACCAAATTGCTACAAGAATACAGTGAAGATATCATTAGAGTAGGCTACTTTTTTCTACAGTTTAAGTCTACCATTGTGATCATCACCCTTGCAGCCAACCATTTGCTCCTACCTCTGCTTGAAACAAGTAAGGTGGGCAGAAAGTGGAGGGAGTGCTCCACTCATGTTTCATCATCATCCAGTTGGTTCTACAGGGGTGGGACAAGTTGCAACAGACTGAAGAGGAAAAATAGGTGAAGGTGTGATGGAGAAGAAAGCAGAACTGTGTTTCTTCCAGCTGCAGAGGTAAACGAGGAAAAACTGGTTTGCATCTGCCCCAATCATCTGGCTTATTCTTAGTGGGGAAGAAGAGGATGGGAGATCTTTGGGTGCTCCTTTTTTCCTCTGCCACACACACTCCCACATACAGTGGGGCAGAAGGCTGCTGCACACTTCCACAGTGCTTGACGTGCTAGTTTCTCCCAAGATAAGAGAGTCTACTGAAGGGGGTGCTGGAATTTGAAAGATACTTAAGGCCCATTGCATTTTATGCTTATTGTCAATAAAATTTGGACACGTACATTCTAAAACCTTCTTTTGTATCTTATTGCGGTATGTTGGCAACAAAACTGGCAAATGACAGAATTCTTCACCTTTTTCAGTCCATGTTTCTCCATAGTTGATGCAGTTATAATGGGTGGAAGACCTTGATTCCTAACTTGATCTGTTTCATTTTTTGTTGTTGATCTGAACACCAGAAAATGGTCACAGTGTTTAGGCTTGACAGTTTTGTATGTTTTGTACTATTTCAGAGACCTTTGCTGCCTGCACAGCGTTCAGTTGCTTTTCTCTCTCTCAGGAAAAAAAGGAGACAGTAAGCAGGAAGAAAAATCATTTATTGGCATGCTACATCAGTGATTATTTACGCATGTGCAAGAGAAATTCTGCCTGTCCAAGTGGTTCTGTTTCTGTTCCAAGTTCCTTCCTACTTTGGTGTGTGTTTTCACTCATGCCCCAATCCTCTTCTCACCAGCCTATGTGGTTCAGTGATACCCCTAGAGTGAGAGCTGCATCCTTTGGTGATTGGGCATGACCAGACAGCCCAGGAGAGCTGCCCAGCCACCAATGGGTATCTTATACAGTAAGCCAGGTATTTAGTTGGTGTAAGTAAGCAGAACCTCAGGGCACAGGTAGGACTGGAAAAACCAGGTAGGATCCCTCATGCACAACTGCGGCCAAAATCTAGCCACTGCTGCCCTTGAATTCCCCATCTTGCCTGCCACTTCCTCAGGCCTGATTTTCATCTGATCATCTCCCAAACTGCCCATGATCATTCCCATTGCCATTTTTCCTGCCATCGTGTGGCTTAGGTGAGCAGTTAGCACTTGTATGGAGCCTCTGGCCATTTGCACTGGCATCCCGTATTATACAACAGTGGGACACCTTTTACAAAGTCCACACCAAGACCTACACTGGTAGATTGTGAGATCTGCGAGGTTGAGCCAATGATTAGATTGTGCTGTTAGTTCCATTACTGACGATACAGAAGATTTGACTGTGATCTCAAGACAATTCTGACAGCAGAGAATAACATCCAGGGAAAATGGAATATTTACACTATTTGCATTCCAGTTCCTTGCAGCTTGACATTTTAATAAATGTGTGAATATTAAATGAATTAGAATATTTGTAAATTATTGTCTTTTAATTTATTGCAGAATACTCACTACACTTATGAGATCGCCTCCTTGCTGGGAACGTCATAACACAGTTTTAGTGCCTATTAATTTTTTTACAGCTGAAATTTGGTTATCATCAAGAGAAAGCAAAAGTTAAAAATAAAACACAAAAAGCCAGTTGTTATAATTAATGGGAGCAGTAGCAAAGCACATAGAATTAATGAGAAAGATTACCTTTTTTAGTGCTCATATAAACTACTAGATTGAAGGGATGTGCAAAATGAATAATGCATTTGCATAAATATCCACCAAATGATTATGCATTTGCTGATTTATGTAAGGTACTCAGATGCTATGGTGATGAGGAAAGTATAAATAAAATAGAAAGGTGATTGGTAGATTGTCATCTCAATGAATATCAATTCAAAGTCAACGTTAAAGAGAATATCAATTGGAAAAGAAAATGATGAGGGCTTAGCAAAGTGTGTTTTGCTATGTGCCAATGTATTCTTCTCAACTTCAACCATGTCCTCTCTGATATCTATAGAATAAGGTAACAGGCTGTAGTTGCAAGATAGCTTCCTATTTGTTCTAGAGATGAAAGGTCCTCTGACAACATTAGCAAGCTGAAAGCCCAACAGGGCAGCATATGCTAAAAGCTCACATAATTTAATGCTAAAGATCCCATAGAGTGAAATCAGGTTGTGAAGGTACCAACACCCAAAGGTTTGAGATACATACGAGATTCAGAGCTGACAGTGTAAGGTTAGGTTAACTTTGGGAGATAGTCTTAGAATTGGCATATGTTGAGGAGTTAGTGGTCTGCACAGGTTTTTCCCTCAATAGTTAGCTTGTTCTTCCATGATTGAGTTAGTTGTGGGGCAGAAGTACTAAGTCACACTTTGCACCTGTTAGTAAAAATGCCTCCCTTGGCATATATCAGGGCACTTTCTGGGAACGAAGCCAAAGTTGTGTGCTTGAATGAAGCCACATCTTCAGGGGATTGCATCAGCTACATTTTCCTCATGGACTGTACAAAAGGGAGCTACAGGCACCATCTGTCAAGCATCAAGTATCATATGTGGGCAGCCACAGATGAGCCACATGCAAATGTGCCCGTGAGAGGAAAATATCCAGTAGGAGGCACCACTTCTACTGAGAGCAATATATTGGGAATTGTCTGTCTAAGGGAGTTTTTCATGCAATGTAATAAACCCTGGCTTCTGTCTTTCTTCCACTGGTCTGTCTCTTGTTTCTAAATCTTGAAAAGAACCTTAGGCCTTCTGCCAATATGGCACTATGCTAAGAGGACCCCATAAAATGAAATCTGGTGGTGAGGGTCCCAACACCCAAAGGTCTGCAACACCAAATCTGCATCATTCTAGCAGACATACCCCTGGTTCTTTTGTCAAAAATAATCCTAGTGTATTTAGAAAGCTGATTCATTCAAAAGCTCCAGTTAGAATGCAATAGCTACTTTGTTTCCAAGCCTCAGAAGTCCTGGTGCACCCAAAGCTCCCCACATCCCCCTGAACCTGACAACCTCTCTGATACTTTTAAAAATAGCCCTTTCTCCTGGGTGTGATCATGGGGATTGCATCACTGCCCTAGTCCCTGCCCTGCAAAAGCTTACCTAGGTACTCCCTGAAAGTTTGAGTCCCACTGTTTCTATATGCACAAATCTCAATGATAGGATAATTGTCACCTTCTGCTTTCCATGCCCAAAGGTGCTAAGGGTACAAGACTCAGTTGTGTGTGTGCCTTCTGATCATTTGACAATCATACCTGCATGATTTTTCATGCTGTTTTTTTATATCGGAGTACATTTTTAAGGAAGTTTGTTTGCAATGTGCCGCTAGCTATGAGGATGGGAAAAGAGAGGAAGAAAATTTGCTCTTCTGGAGTAGAAATAAAATAAAAAAATAATGAACCTCATTATGAGAGCAGATAGCCTCATGGTGCAATCCTAAACCATTTAGGTTGGCACAACTCAACTGCTCACTATCCCCAAGGTGGTGTGGGGAGGCCAGCACATGTCTGTGCACTGGCCTAACTCCCCAGGAGTGGCGCAGTAGCACGGTGTCTTCTGGCACTTTTCTGAGACCCCCCAGGCCAGGCTGGGACTTATGTCACGACTTATGCCAGCCTAATTGGGGATTAGGATTGTCTCAGTTCTCAGTGGGATCTGCATACCGCTGGACAGCAGTTAAGGCTGCAAGCCTAATCTTCAGTTAAGCCCACCTAAGTCCTGGCATAAGTCCCCGCCTGGCCTGGGGATGTCACAAAAGTGTTGTAAGGCACTTCTGCACAACTCCTAGGGGAAGGTTAGTATGCAGACATGTGCTTGCTCCCTACATCACCACATGAATGGGAAGACCAATGAGCTGTGCTGGTCTAGGTTAGACTTGCTCCCTTTGATATTTATCACAGCAGTCAGTGGTAGGCCTTTCCATTGGATTAAGTGGCGTGGAGAGAGGGGATTTGCTGCTTGGGTAACAGCCTATCCTCCTTAACTATCCAACCCAGGCTTTCGTGCTTCACATGCAACGTATGCAGCACCAAGCATGATACCATAGTCTTTCAAAACTGATGGAGGCCTGCAGTGGTAGGATCTAGCCCATTTTAAATAACAGCACCTTACATAAATCTTTTTAGTTTACCTGTTTATATAAACAAGCACATGATAGCATAAGAGTTTTGAAGTTCACCACAAGTCCTGCAACAGGAAGTCTGAGAGAGTTAACTTTTGGTTCTGAGCATCTGCTGTGTGCCTTAACAGCAGCAACTGGAGGAACAAGCATTAGCAGGCCATAGTGATATTTGTCCCCAAACCATGTAAAGCTTCACCTGTTGATTCCTAGAGATCATATTGCTATTAAAGGCACATGAGAAGCATAGGCTTATTTTGATTCTTTTGTCCAATTCACCACCCTGAATGGATTCAAGTGGATCCTAAACTTTTTACTTTTCATTATGAGAAAGAACAATCATGTTTTCAGTTCATGTCCTTTTCCAGGTAGTCACAGGTAACATGCACAGAAGTGACACCAAAGCTCTGAAGACCATTTATAAGAATGGTCACATATTCCCAGTGCTATTGTCTGGAAAATAGGTGCTGGTATATGTGTGTGTGTGTGTGTGTTTGCCTCTATGTATATGTCAATGCTCATCCACACAGGTGTCAGTACTACACAGAGGGTGTAGTACTCCCACAAAAGGACTCCTGCATATTCCCCTTCCCCATATTCAAGGTTGACTGGCATATGGATAGACTTGAAACTGGAGTTAGTGTATATTATAAAACTTCATGCCAACAAGCCAAGGATTATTCAATTGAAAGAAAGTTCAGATTAGTTCCATATAGTTTTAGCAGAATATGTTGCAAGCCTTAGGCCAAATGTTCCCTAAAATTTGTGCCTGCTTTGTTTTTCCTCTAAGAAAAGTCAGCATGAGGGTCAGTTAACACAATCTTTTCGGCTGTTTTCTGTCTTCCATATTTGTTCTTTTATAGGCCTGCATTTTTTTTTTATTCTTACATATTTGATCTGACAATCTTAGCTTTGATCTGGCTGCTTGCCTTACAAATATCCACAGTGTATATGGCCGGGCTGTGGGTGGTGCAAGCGGTAAAGATGCTGTGCCTGTTAACCAGCAGGCCAGGGTTCGATTCCCAGGTCGGCCCCACAAGACAGGGTGAGTTCCTGTCCTTAGCCCAGCTCTGCGATGCCAGCTGGATCCAATTGTATTGGCTCTGCCTTTCCATTGGACTAATTCAGTGGCGTGGAGAGGGGGATTTGCTGCTTGGGTAACAGCCTATCCTCCATAACAATCCAACCCAGGCTTTCGTGCTTGGCAATGCAGCATCAAGCACAATAGCATAGTCTTTCAAGACTGACGGAGGCCTGCTTTTTTATTGCCCTTCATTCTGATCTCATAGTTCCATTTTGGCTAGTAATGAAATCACTCATCTTTTGAGCATTTCCTTGTTAAGGTCTTCAACTTCTACTACAACTCTTAGCCAACCGTTGACAAAAAATGAATGTTATCAGATTCACACAACCATAACGTTAATTAGTACGTTTTGTTTCACTGGAGAGTAGCAATTAGGAAAGCACAAGTGTCCTGATGCATATTCCTGTGAATGTGCTTTCTAAATGTAAAGGAAGGTAACATATTTTCCCTAGCATAATTTGAAAAAACTAAATGGAAGATTTTTCCATAGGACACTGAGTTATTCACCATCTGTTCATTCAATAGATGCCAGCATTCTTAATTTATGAATGCTGATCTCTAGTAATTAAAACAAAACTGCAGCTCTAAAACTTTATCTTATGGCTATCAGATTCACAACTCTCAAATAACTAGGCCATGTGACCATAGATTTATGCAAAGTATTAGCAAAAATTCAAAACAGCAAAAAAAAGTAACCAAAGAAGCTTTTTTATAGTATTTTCTACTGTTTGGTGTCATCATAGAGTCTTTTTTCCGTCATACTTATTAGGGCTACTATGCCACCAGAAAAAGTGTTCCAGTAATGAAAATTCTTTATGGCTGCTACCGAAGGTGACATGCTAGTCAGCATGGTTCAGCCTCCATTAAGCAGCAAGCAAGTGGGTCCACACACCAGCCTGATGCCCACTTAATGGGCTCTGAGTTACCTGTGACAGAGCAGGAAAGAGATCTGGGGGACCTAGTGATGAAGGTGTTGGCCTAATGTGTGGCGGCAGTGTAGAAGGCAAATTCCTTCTACACTTCTACACTTCCAAATTCAATTTGTACAATGACATCATAATTTTTGCAATTTTATTCTCAATCCCTTTTCTAAAGATCCAAAGGGATTGAGAATAAAATTGCAAAAATGATGATGTCATTGTACAAATTGATGGTGAGGTCACATTTGGAGTATTGCGTCCAGTTCTGGTCGCTACATCTCAAAAGTGATATAGAGGAAATGGAGAAGGTTCAGAGGAGAGTGACCAAAATGACTGATTGTTTGGGACACCTTCCGTATGAGGAAAGTCTGCAGCGTTTGGGGCTCTTCAGTCTAAAGAAGAGGCGCTTGAGGGGAGACATGATTGAGACTTACAAAATTATGCAAGGGATGGAGAAAGAGGACAGAGAGATGCTATTTTCCCTTTAATACAAGACCAGAACTAGGGGACATCCACCCAAATTGAATGTTGGAATGTTGGGGATGTTGGGAGGGTTAGGACGGATAGGAGAAAGTATTTCTTTATCCAGCGTGTAGTTGGAATGTGGAACTCCCTGCCAAGGATGTGGTGATGGCATTTAGCCAAAGGTTACAATCCTCAAGACATTTTCCTGGAAGTAAGACCCACTGATCACAATGGGGCTTACTTTTGAGTAGACATGGTTAGAATTGTGCTCTTAATGCCTTCAAGAAGGGGTTGGACAAATTTCTAGAGAAAAGGACCGCAGTCCTCAAACCATGAGGAGTTTGTGTAGAGGTGGACAACCTCCAAATGCAGGCTGCAGGGAGGGCACCTGGATAAAGGTGCTCCCTGAGGCATCTGGTGGGCCTCTGTGTGATACAGGAAGATGGATTAGATGGGCCTGTGGTGTGATCCAGTGGAGGCTTTTCTTATGTACTTAGGTTCATCCAGTGCCTAGACAGCATGGAGGTGAGATGTAGGTAAGAGTTGGTGGAACAAGGTGGGGAGAGCGAGGAACAGAGGAGAGGTGGGAAGGGTGCAATGTATATTAAGGCTGAGATGGGGCATTTGATGGCAGTGACATTACTGCTATCCTATCCCCTATTCTGATCCTTATCTCTCGAACCTGGGTCCAATCTCTGATGTAGGGTAGACCAGTAACCTGGCAAGAGTTTATCCCAGGGTGGGGGAACCTTATCCCAGTGAAAACTCTGGGGCCTGAAACTCTCCCATGGGACAACCTGTTGGTGTAGCTGCATCACCGCATGAGGTGTAGGGTAGGATTCAGTTGCCCAACTGATGAAGGATTTTCCACAACATAACTTATTTCTAACTCATCAATCTATTCTAGATCCACTTGACTTAAGAGTAACACCCAACCAAATGTAGTCTATTTCCAGGCTTTTGACACCCCTTCTGAGACACAGTTAAGTGGCTCCAGAAAGACAGCAAAATAGGAGGTTTAATGATAATCTGGAAGGCTGCAACATACATGTCTTATAGGCTTTCTTCAAACTGATGAAGCCAAACGATGAAATTTCTTCAAATTGATGAAGCTACTTTCCTGGGCCACATGAGCTGTAGTCTTGGCCTATACTAATCCACATTACAATGTCACAATAACATAGCATATGTAAGGTATGTACACCATGCCTGTATTGTTTATAGGATAAGTATTAGTATTGGCATCCATCGGTCTTGAAAGACTATGGTATCATGCTCGACGCTGCATGTGAAGCACAAAGGCCCGGGTAGATTAATATGGAGGATAGGCTGTTACCCAAGCAGCAAATTCCCCCTCTTCATGCCACTGAAATAGTCCAATGGAAAGGCAGAGCCAATATGATTGGTTCCAGCTGCGTCACAGAGCTGGGCTAAGGACAGGAGCTCACCCTGTCTTGTGGGGACCGACCCGGGTCTCGAACCCTGGCCTTCTGGTTAACAGGCACAGTGTCTTAACCACTTGCATCACCCACAGCACGAGTTTGAAAACACACACACACACACACACACACACACACACACACACACACACACATATATATATATATATATATATATATATATATATATATATATATATAAATTGTTATATATATATATAACATTTATATATACATTGTTTATATATGTATATATATATATATATATATATATATATATATATATATATATATATATATATATATATATATATATATAATTTATATATTTATATATAAATTGTTTTCTCACCCTCCACGGGTGGTGTGTGTATGTATGTATGTATGTATGTATGTATGTTATCCTCAATCTCGGGTCCTCTACCAGAGGCCTGGGAGTTTGAGGGTTCTGTGCAGTATCTTATCTGTTCCTAGCAATGCACTTTTCTGGATCGAGTGTTCTGCTGTCCCTCCTGGAACCTGTTGGAGCCATTCTTCCAGCTTGGGTGTCACAGCCCCTAGTGCTCCAATCACTATTGGGATCACATTCACCTTCACTTGCCACAGTCTTTCTGCCTCCTTCAAACCCTGATACTTTTCCACCTTTTCATGCTCTTTTTTCCTGATGTTGCTGTCGTTTGGTATCATTACATCTATCACCAGGGCTGTCTTCTGGGCCTTATCTACCACCACAATGTCTGGTTGGTTAGCCAGTACCTTCTTGTCTGTCTGGATATGGAAGTCCCACAGGACCTTAGCCCTGTCATTCTCCACAACCTTCAGAGGGGTCTCCCATCTGGTCTTGGGAGTGGTTAGTCCATAGGCTGAGCAGATGTTCCTATACACGATGCCGGCTACTTGGTTGTGCCGTTCAACGTATGCTGTTCCTGCCTGCATCTTACACCCTGCCACAATGTGTTGGATTGTTTCTGATGTTTCTCTGTACAGCCTGCACTTTGGGTCTTCTCTTGTATGGTAAATCCCCGCTTCTATGGATCTGGTACTTAGTGCCTGTTCTTGTGCTGCCATGATGAGGGCTTCAGTGCTATCTTTGAAGCCAGCTCTTTCCAGCCACTGATAGGATTTCCCAATATCAGCGACTTCGGTTATCTGGCGATGGTACATCCCATGCAGGGTCTTATCTTGCCAGGACACTTCCTCAGTTTGATCTTCCTTCTATATTTGCTGTTGTTGCTGGAGACATTCTCTCATCAGCTCATCTTTGGGTGCCATCTCAGTGATGTATTCCTGGATATTCTGGATTTCATCCAGGAGAGTAGTTTTGATGCTCATCAGACCCTGGCCGCCCTCTTTCCGACTACTGTATAGTCTCTGGATGTTAGACTTGGGGTGGAAACCCCCATGCATTGTGAGGAGCTTTCGGGTCTGTTCTGCATAGGCCTGAATCCCCTAAGCCAAATATATATATAATTATTTGGCAGAAAAAATTCCTGTTTATAGGATTGTGGAAGATTCCCCTGAGGAGGTAGGGTTATAATGGCCCCTTGTGACATTGGCCCCTTTAAGAGAATTTAAGAACTTATGAAGAGCGTCCATTGGATCATGCCAAAGGCCCATCTACTATATTCCAGCTTCCTAAAATAGGGGCTTGCAAAATCAGTGGCCCAGAGCTGCACCTAGTAGTGATAATGAGGACCCTGAAGGTAAAGATGAGATAAGCATTTCCTGATGAGGAAGTACAAAGAGAAAGGTTGAAGAGGAAAGTGGGATGGATGGAGGAACTGGAGATTTCTGAAGACTGCTGTGTGGCTGTCTCACTGAGGAGCTGCTGTTCCTTTTGGGCCAGAGAAGCTGCTGACTAGAACAAATTAGAAAGGAAGACCACTTCAGTCTGAACAGGTAAAACTTCCCTGGAAATGTGGCCTATCAAGGCTTATTTTGGGGAAGTTACTTTTTGGGGGGGGGGGAACGATGACGACTAATTAGTCTAAATTCTAGAGAAAGAATTCTAGAAAAATATTTTACTATTTTTTACTGTTTTACTATTATAAATGTGGGTACCCCTTCTGACCATATATGTAGTCTAGCCAAACAGACATTTCTTCCATGATCACACTGAGATTGTTTGGAGAAATGGGTTGGGATGGTCACATGAAAAAAAAGATTAGGTGTTCATACAAGTGAAAAAGATTCATGATTCAAGGATATCAGTGATTGAAACTTCATTTTCCTCTGCCACTCTTTTTCCTAAGTGGCATCATATTGCAGAGAATTAAATTGTTGTAATGAAACCATTACATGCAGTTTGCTAATAGTGGTGTTGGAAATAGATGGCCAATTGGCTGTGAAAATTTCAATATATAGAAGCTACCGCATATTATCTAAAACTTGCTCTTTAAACATATGGGCATGTTTTCCTTGTACATAGCTGCAAAGAATCCACCTGTATTTCAATTAGCCTCCTGCTAATTCATCTGTGATACACCTAATTTATTCATTTAGAGCGATTAAACCTTCAGCAGGTACCATCTCAAACTCAACATTCACAGCCTCTGGTATAGCATCTGTAATACTCGGAGCACTCTTATTTGCACAAAGTATAGCATTCATTGTGGGGTGGCAAGTGCGGAGGTTTGAATATGAATTCCAAGTATGTGCTTCATGTTAGCACGACAACTAAGAACTCAATGAGACAGGTGGTGAAAGGTATTTAGCATGCATCTCAGTATAAATGTCAGGATGCAAGGACGATAAAACATGGGGAGTGTGTGTGTGTCTGTGGGAGATTTCAAATGGCTTAGCTCATTCAAATAGCAGATCACCACTTGGCAACTTGAAGAAAGAAAGGGGACATATCAAGAGGTTAAAAAGTGATTATATATATATAGACTTTCTAATTTTTGATCATTGGAAGTAAATGAATGAAAAGATTGATTGAAAGTATTTTGGTAATAGCTTCCTTTTGCACGATAGAGACCATCCCCAAACATGCACAGCCTTCACATGAGTACAGTATGCCAAGAAAAGGGCATAAGGGAATTGTAGTGCATGGAACTTGGGGAGAAAAAGAAAGCAACCCAAAATGACTGGATCAGCAAAGCTAGACCATGTGCTATTTCAATGAATAATGGCTTTGTAGTTTGACCATAAATGCGTACAGTCTCAAGTAACTGTAACACCCGCTTCATCTATAGAAGGAGCTGAGATGAGTTATGCAAGCTCGCTCCATTGTGCAGCATTTTGGTTTCAAACTACCAACCTTCAGGTATATAGATAGTCTTTAATCACTCAGCCATCACAGTCCACCATAGACTATCAATCCAATCCTGACTTGAGACCAGAAAAAGGCTCAGCTAAGCTGGCCCAAGTAGGCCATATCCTGAGCTGACAATTAGGCCAAATCCACAGGGCTAGAAAGCCTCTGGCTGGCCCAACTGCTGCTGAAGAGGCAGCAGCACAATGACAGCCTGTTCACTGGGCTGGTGTAGTTGTGTTTTATCCTGAGGTGGAGAGACAGGGATTGGCCTAGAACTCAGAATTTTTTGCCAATTTTACATCACTTCCAATTTTACTCTAGTTTAACATGGACCTCCATGGATCTATTCAGATTTATTCCTGCTCCTTAGGTGGATTAACTCAGAGGTGCTGTGAGGGCACATGTCTGCCCTGGAAACAGGCTCTGGATACAGCCTAACTGCAGGCTGTAATTCTAGATCATGCTCAACATGCCATCAATATGACTCTCCTGAACTGCCTACGCTGGCACAATGAGGCCACCCTAGGTCCATCTGTCTTGGGCCAGCCTAAGTTAAGATATATGGTATATAGGGATATAAATATGTCTCTAAATATGAGATAATATATTCTCCAATATTCTCTAAAATATTTATTTATTTTAGAGAAAGAAAGAACTGTTCTAATTACAGGAAATACATGGTATTTACCAATACTGCCAACATCCATATATTTTTCACTCTAATCTACTCCGGGGAGTAATTATTTCAGTTTTGGAACCATGATTTAATAAAATAAAATAGGCCTGCTTCTTGAGCTTCAGCTTTTCAACCAGTTTGACTATTAAAAACTGAACATTAACCAGCCTGCATATTCTTCATGCCCTTATTAATTCACTGCAAAGTTTAAAGAAACAGATAAAAATGCAACAACTATAAATACAAATAGGTGCAAATATAAAGACACCAGACTGAAAGAATAGTTGTCCATAAACAACAATGCATGAACACTATTGCTACAAAGTAAGCATGCAATCAGATCCAGGATGGCTGGATTGCAATCTGATTGCAATCTGATATAGGTGATGAGTTTATTATATACATAATATATATGTTATCACAGGGTAACATCCTTAATTCTTAAAATTTGGGGACAGGTCTTTGAAAAGCTGTTATTTTCACAAGTACAATTAACTGTTGCTCCGTAAAGCAATTCATTTTTGGAGGGCTTTTTTTAAACACTTCCCAATACTTAGCAGAAATGAGCTTTGCTGCTACCATTATATTTGACACTAAGGGCACAATCCAGAGTAACTACGGGGAGTCCTTGCTCCGGTGTAAGAACAATTTGCTCTGGATTGCAATATGAATTTCCCATAGGTTTTCACTAGGTGATGCAGTAACTATGGGTACACGTAATGTCTCTTGTGTGCTCCCATAGTTACTCTGGATTGTACTCTTACCCTACAATCCAGAGTAACTACGGGTGCACGTAAGAGACGTTATGTGCACCCATAGTTATGGCACCACCTAGTGAAAACCTATGGGAAATTCATATTGCAATCCAGAGTAAATGTTCTTCCACCAGAGCAAGGACTCTCCTTAGTTACTCTGGATTGCGCCCTAAGGAAAGAGTTTTAGGACTGAGGTTCTAAACCTAGCATTTCAAAAGCATGTAAATGCAATTAGATAAGTAGGTACCACTTAAGTAGGAAGGTAACAGTGTTATGTGTATCTTTGGAGTTTAGTCATACCAGCCACATGACCACAGAGAAGTCTTCATTTAGCGCTGGCTCTTTGGCCTCGTAATGGGGATGAGCAATCACAACTATCAGGGCAACCCTTGGGGGACACCTTTTCCTTTAAAATTTCTCAAGAATGACATCTTTCATTGAGTTAAAAAGAAATACAATTGGAGTTTGGAATGCAAAAGGGATTTGCTCAAAGGTGGCATGCAACCCTGTTTTATGATATATTAACTTATCCATGAATAAAAGTTAGTTGAATCATCAACCCCCTACATCACTGCCAACTACTTCCACGTCTGTGGACTCAGTAGGATGACACCATGAATTATTGCACCAGATCTGAAACCAGGTAGTAATGCCACTGTAAATTCCACATTCTGAAAAAATGTGATGACCTTCCAGTTGGCAGCTACTGGGTCTGGGATGACACACTGTATCAGTGTCTCCAGTAAGCACCTTACTCCCTTTTGCTGCTTGCCATGAAAAATAATGAAATCCTGATAGGGCCAGGATCTGCAGAAGCCTTCATATCTTAACCCCCATCCCAGGCCAGGCAGTCCTACACTTGATTTTCTGGATTTGCAGCAGGATCTTAGAAGCCCTCTAGGGGTTATGGGAGCATTATTCAAAGTAAAGGGAAATGTATCCATTTACTCCAAAGAGATATCAAGCAGCTTCCTTACAGTGCAGGCCATATGGCATGGCTATGTTGGTGCAGATTAGCATTATGTTGCCTAATCTCACTCCTAGTCATGGAGTAGTTCTATGGGTGAATGGATACTATCCCAATGTGTGCTCCTTGAACAGAGCACATTAAATACAGAGGTTGCAGTCCTATGTCTGTCTTAAGATTACTTAAGTCCCATTATATTCAATGGGGCTTACTCCCAGGAAAGTGTGTTTAGGATTGCAACCATACGGAAATAAAACTAAATGTTTTTTTAAAATACAGAAATTCTAATTAAAAAGGAGGAAATAAGCATACTTTTATTTTGTTCCTATAGTGCTCTAATAAATCACGGCACACTTAGGGTTGATTATCTGAACTAGACCTTCAGTTTTCCCATCATAAACTTTCATAGCTTGTGACTATAATAAATCCATTAAACTATCAACTGGCCATCTGTCTATCATCCAAGAGTACACCGAGTGACAAAAGGATGTCTGACACTGTAATGGATGCCATGATAATACCACAAGTAAAAAAAGAATAAATGAGGCACAGACTCGGGCAGATCTTATAAGTGGGAATAAACTACTTTGCAGTTGCATCTGTCCTGACAGCCTGTACACCAAGTTCCCAGCTAATGCAATTTAAAGCGCTTGTCATATTGTAGCGTCTCTGGCAGGGAAGGTTTTACAATGCAAATACTGCTGAAACTGGGTACATCTAACTATAGTCCTGGGTCTGGGCCAATAACACTGGCGATGATGAAAGAAAGTTCTGCTGAACAGCTGAGAGGCTGCACTGCATTTGGATGTAATTAAAAAACAGCTGTGAAGGGAAAAAAATCAATTGTTTCTGGTAGTCAGTGACTAATTTGCTACAGTCAGTATCAAGAATGCAACAGAAGATGTTTGAAATGAGCAAGTAATTATTTCCCCTCTGTATATTGTTTTAATACCACTCTATCTATTTGCATAAGCTGTCCCTTCTTCATACTTCTTGGTGGGTCTTCATATTACTTAAATAGGAGTGAAGCCGCTCCACCAGATTTACACCAGGCAACTGTCATTGTGATCCACTGAAAGAAGCCAGAAGCAACAAAAAATACTGTGAATCTTGGTAAAGCTGACAGAATTTTCAGAAGAATGTTCAGGGTAGTTGAAACATTGAGGTTCATCCCAAATATCACTTCCCAATTGACCTCCTCACCTGCTTACACAGGCCAGCAGGCCTTCTCTGAAATGTCACCATTCACTGGACTACTGTAGCCTCCCTGCCAGTGCACTGGCGGCATGTGACTTTGCATGCTGCCTGGGGCTGTTTTATGACTACCATAAAGCAGTCTCCATAGGAAAATAGTTGTTCCACCAGAAATTTTTCCCAATAGGATTGGACTGCAAGTATAGAAAACTTTCCATTGAGAGTAACATTCCATTTATTTTCACACACACACATTTATTTTACCCCAAAAAAAAAAAAAATGTAGCCTGATGCCCATGCACTGTTTGCTCTTCTTTGCTTATGGCATATTAGAATATGGATCATATGGTTTAATCTGATTGGTACGGACACAAGCCATGACCTCATGTTTTCTTCCAAAGGTAATGACCTTTGCTTTTATCTTCTCAAAACAATGACCTTAAACACAAGAAAACCACATTTCTTTAGCTGCATGCTTGCAAAGATCCACCTTTCCATTTCAACAAATGTTTCAGGAGGAAATTTTCTTGCAAGTAAATGCTCCCCTCAAGTCAATTTTTGCTGTTATGTCTTTGCTCTCTCAGTTATTTTGCATGGTTCTTTGCACATCTTCAGAAAGGATTTATAAGAATAAATGATATATAGGAAGTATAGGAATTATAGGAATATTTTCAACATATTAGAACTTTAGAAAATTTGAACCCATGCAAGGTAATAGTAATGGAATTCATTTCTTTGTACTTTCGGACATTGACCTGATTGCCCAGATTAATGTGGAATAGTAGCAGTATGTGAGAGCAATGAAGGTGAAACTGGGTCACTGATTGACAGCACTTTGTGATTCTAGAGTTTGCTAGCCCTTGACTGGTGGATGTCAGATACATGTGAGTTATAAGCTTTTATGATGTTTCACATTTCACCTCCAGTCCATTGTTCATGTTATCTTCTCCCTGTAAATGATGCAAGTGAGGATGAAATGTCATCAATTTGGCTATCTACAAAATCTGCTGATAAAAATAAAGACCCTAAAACGATGGTTATCTCCTCCCACTCTCAAGAGGGAAGGACTATAGCTTTAGTGAGAGCACATTCATTGAAAGTCGATTGTGCCCAAGGTTCATCAGTGGTACCTCCAGCTGGATAGGAAAAGACTCATGTTAGAAACACTGGAGACATACAATTCAGCCAGATGGTGTAGGTAATACTAAGCTAGGTTGGCCAGTGATCTTATTTGGGGTAGAGCAACACCTATATTCCTAAGAGGCACAAAGCACAATCCTAATCAATTTATACCAGTGCAACTCACCCATTTCCCCATTCCCAAGATGGCACGGAGAGGTCAGCACATGTTTGTGCTCTGGCCTAACATCCTCAGGAATGGTACAACCGCAAGCCAGCAAGGAACTGATGCTGGCTTAATCAGAGGTTAGGTCTGCACTGTCAATTGCACATCTCCCACTTGGATCTTTAGTTGATTATAATAATCCCATTAATTCATAAATTATTTCAGGATTATAATTTTTTTAAAATTGCAGTGTAGTTCTTAATTTGATTTTAGAAAGAATTGGGTATTCAGAAACAGTTGCATAGGTATGATTTCATTGATTTTCAGTTCTGTTTTTCATGTTGGAAGGAAGCTATCTTGAACTTTTGAAATTGCGAAGTAAACTATTTTAAATGGTTACAAATAAATGTCAGAAAATGTTGGGTAAGGTTTGTTTACATTACAAATCAGAAGAGGGGACTGTTGCTCTTTTCTGGTAAAAGAGGGACATGAAATGTGGTTTACTTTTGTCTGGCCTTCAGTTTTACGATATCTCAGAAATTGTCTCATCTTTTCCTACCGGCTTCCTAAAAACTTAAACAACAATAAATATCATTATTAATTCGGTTTCCATTTGCCATAACATATGTACCTATTTCTGTGTGATCTCCCCACTCCATCCCATGTTATTTAACACTTAGAGTGCAAGTTCTTTGGGGAAAGGATGTCTTTTCTATTGCTTATGATACTCTGAAAAGTTTTCTATATCAGGGTGACCATATAGAATGGAGGACAGAGTACCTATACCCATTGCATAGAAGAGGGAATTTAGGCAGGAGCTGCTTTTTAAACCCTTCTATGATAAACCTGCCTCAGTTCCCTTTTCTGTGCAGTGGTTAAAGGTAGAGGCACTCTGTCCTCCATTCTATATGGTCACCCTGTCTATATAAGCTGGTGGCTTGATTTGAATAAAATTGCCACCTACCTTGATTTTTTATGAAAAGCATGGATTGAAAATCAAAGTAAGGACTTGAAAACATCTGCAAGCAACAAAACAGATCTAGCGACGGCCCGTATTCATCTGAGTTAATCTAATCAATTTTTAACCTGTATTTGTTTGTGTACTCTATGCCTTTTCCCCTTCTTTGCTGGTGATGCAAATAGGATTCCCAAACGTTCAGGAGAGCATTGTGATTCTTTGCGGGGAACGAACGGCAGCTCATTGATTTGGGTATCATTTCACCGTGCAGTCATGCAAAACTGTGACACGCCGGCGAGGGATCGCAGAAACCCGAGAACACTCTCGTAGGATTGGGGGAATATGTAAATGTTATATACCCCTTTATTATGGGTCAGGGAGGTTTGGTCACCTAACATCGGTGCTGTTTGTGGTTGGAAAAGCTGGCTTCCAACCTCCGCCTTCATCTGTCAGGCACGGAGCCAAGCCACTGACTCATCTGTAGAATTTTAAAGCGAGGGAGACGCAACATCTGACTATAAACGCTGAAAACGGATGTCGATGGGAGAAGAAGGATAAAAGGGGAGGAAAGAAAAGACACTTGAGAAATTTTTCAACCATGAGTCTTTGTCTTCTTGAACTCCGATTTCCGGGTTGCCTAGCAACAGAAGCAGTAACAGCTGGGACACCCTTGATCTTGTTGTGTAAACTATTAAAAATAGGTGATGGAGACGGCACCATGGAAACAATCCCAATTCCAGGGCAGGTGTCTGCAATGCTTCTTTGCAGGTTAATGTCAGAGGTGAAAATGACTAAACACCTTTCCCCACTTTCATCTCAAGCTCCTTGGACGGGGATCATGCCTTTCATCTCAGCGCAATAACGTTACCACATTGGTGCCCCTGCCTTCTGATGGATTGTTTTACATAAAGATGGCACCGTCTGAAAGAGAAACCTTTCAGCTCCTTACAACACTTTTACCGTGGCTGTCTCTCGCCCTGAATGTGCTTAATATTCCCGTCATGAGTTTCCACCGGGATCCGGTTCATAATATGGTTTTCGAAAGGACGGCGTAGATTAACCCTTAATTCCAGATTATTGCTGTTCTAATGGTAACTTGAGGGTGCTTCTGTTTTATGGAGTAATAATAACCATATCCATTGCTGAATGAGCAGAGAAAATAAAGATGGAATTGCTTATTGCAAATAATGGCAGAGACCTTTATGTGGAGGAACAGAAAGGGCTAATTGTTTTGTGTGCTCCACATCTTCAATTTCCCCCTCCCCAAATATTTTCTGGGAAAATCTTGGCTCCGAAGACACCACTCTTGACAGTGATTGGCACACATACCTGCAAAGACCAAGGGAAAAGCCTAGTTTGTCTAAAGATATTTTCTACTGGTGAACTCTGTTGTTGGTGCAGCAGAAGATCAGATATCCCACTTACTCACAAAATGCTGGGGACCTCACATTATTCTGGCTGGTTATTCTGCTTATTTTCAACAAACTGAGGCTTCCCAAATATTTTTAAAGGCAGCCCAACACATACATACATACATACATACATACATACATACATACACACATACATACAGGCCTCCTTCAGTCTTGAAAGACTATGGTATCATGCTCGGCGCTGCATACGCTGCATGTGAAGCACGAAAGCCTGGGTTGGATTGTTATGGAGGATAGGCTGTTACCTAAGCAGCAAATCCCCCCTCTCCACGCCACTGAATTAGTCCAATGGAAAGGCAGAGCCAATACGATTGGATCCAGCTGGCGTCGCAGAGCTGGGCTAAGGACAGGAGCTCACCCTATCTTGTAGGGCCGACCCAGGTCTCAAACCCTGGCCTGCTGGTTAACAGGCACAGCATCTTAACCACTTGCGCCACCCACAAACATACATACATACATACATACATACATACATACATACATACATATCTATCGTTTTTATATCAAATGAAAAATTCACAAAGCAGTTTACAAGAAAATGAAAAAATTAATAGGTAATTAATAGCTAATGGATCCCTATTGCAAAAGGACTCACAATCTAAAATGCAAAAGAACACCAGCAGAAGCCACTAGACCAGACATTGCTGGGGTGTGTAGTGTTAGTCTGCCCCTGCTAAATAAAAGAGGAATACTCACTTGAAAGAGTGCCTCTTGCCCAGTTAGCAGGGGCACATAGTGTTTTGATGTAGAGTAACTAGGGTACTAATTGTATCCTTTCCCGCATCGCTGTGTCACCAGAGTACACATTGTATCCTGTGGGGGATGCAGTTCCAAAAGTCTCTTTCACATAAGGGTGATTTTGTTTCCTTACTCAAGGGTAAGCTTATGGCCTTGAATATGTCTACTTGATCCTGGACAAGCAGTTTCACTGGTAGAAGTCCATATGGATCTGAGGGCTGGAAGGGGGATAGAATATCAGTGCCACAACTGCTACCGATACCACCCTCTTCCAGCCCGGTTTCACCCCATTATACTCCAGTCTTTAACCACTCCTCTCTCTTTCCTCCCCTCCTCCCCCTGTGTTACAAGTTCTTGGGGGCTGTGGAGACCCCACTGTTGCAGTGCCATGGCTAGCAATACAGCATGTAGCTAGCGTTTTGTGACTGCTGTAAAAGACTTTACACCTCCACAGTGCTAATTCTGGCAGCATAAGACCCACAAAGGAAGGGTATGAATAATACTGGTTGATTTCTCTAATAAGGGCTGTCATTCCCTCACCAGCTGGAGCTGCTAAAATGATCATGTTGGGAACTTCAGGCACAATCCTAACAGATTTAGGCCAGCAAAACTCACTTGCTCCCCATTCCTCTGGTGATATGGGGAGGCCATTGCATGGCTGTGCACTGGTCTCACCACCCCAGAGTACCATAAAACTGGCTTGCAACACTTCTGCAATCTTAAAGAAAAATATTCAGAATAAATACAAATCATACAGTTCAATTTAACAAATGAAGGTAAAGGTGTCTGCAAGCTTTATCCCAACATGATGAATAAACATTTGATCGCTCTTGTCTAGTTCTACATTTCATATAAACACAAGATTGCTCTGGATATACATTTTAAATGAAACCAAGATCAGGATGGGCAAGATGTGTTCCATTTTAAATTATTCAGTGTCTGCCTTGGCAACAACATTGTTACTAGAGAGATCTTAAATAGAAATCGCATCAGGTAATGGTGTTCATTTGAAACTAGTTGCAGTTCTAAGGAAACAGTGTCTTTGGTGGCAGGCTAACAAGGCCTTGCCTTTGGGGAATGAGTATTCATTTTGAGATTCTAAAGTCCATGGAACCATATAGAATAGTGACCATATAGAATGGAGGATCTTTAAGCATTACAGGAGGGAATTTATATCGTCACCATGCATGGAATGTTTTAAATATTCCTCTGAACTTACTAGTACAAAATATTGTTACAAATGGATCATCAGTTGCCATTTAAATAGAGATGCACTAAGCCAGTAACCTCCACAAACTGAAAGTCCAATTTTGGATAGTTCAAGAAACTGACAAGACAGAGTAGACTATATGCATCCAGGATGATGCAACCTGCTAATTGCGGGAAGTACTGCTGTCCACAGGTAAAGTTAATTTTTATAGTGCTAAAATGTTTGGTAACCACTGCACTAAACTCATGTAAAATTCCCAAAACCATTTCTATTTCAAACTCCTTGTCAACTATCCTTACATTCAAAAGGAATTTTTTTCTTCTACATGTATAGGGACTACTCAGAAAGAAATGAGCGTGGCTTAGTCCAAGAATGAACACTGGGAGAAGAGTAACCTGAAATAATTTCTGCATTATTTTGACTCGGGCAAGTTGGTTAGGCTTACAACTATATCCTTACGTTCTTTACACTGAACTCCTTCTGTGTGTCTGCCTTAAAGCTCAGATCACTAGACGTGAAGCTATTTGTGTCACTGGCCCTTGAATGTGTTTTTTCAAATATAAATAGCAGTCAATAGAGTGCCCATTCAAAATAAGGCCTATGGCAAGTACAGGAAGGGCTTTACATAACAGTCATACATGGGAGTAAATCTCATTTAATCCAATGGGGCTTACTTCTGAGTAAACATACATAGAATTGCACTATTAGGGCACAGTTCTATGCATGTCTACACAGAAACAAGTCCTACTGTGTTCAATGGGGATTATGCTCTGAAGAGTGTGGTTAGGATTGCAGCTTTAATATTGTTATTCTCATACTGTAGTCCTAATGAAAATATTCCCCATTGATCACATTTCCCTCTGGAGGGGAGCTAAATTGACATCAATGGCAGGAGTCACAAAGGAAAAGATTTTGGTGGGACCACAGCACATGGGCAGAACTCATCAGTGGCATTCCCAAACTGCCATTCCCCCTGCCTTTTAGGAGAACAACACTCAAAACTGCTGTGAAGAAGCCTAGGGTAGTGATTTTTAAACTTTTTCATCTTGTGGCACACCATCAGTTGTTTTCACCATTGACAATGCACACCATGCTGCTCAAATCCCCAAGTTTTTCTATTAATAAATGACCCTCTCCAAATTCCTGTGGCACACTTAAGGACTATCTGTGGCACACCAGTGTGCCATGGCACACTGGCTGAAAAAAATCACTGACCTAGGGCATTGCAAATGTGCTGTAAAGCATGTTATGAAAATGTGGGACTGTGACAGGGCAGGAGAGGGCGCACAGCATGTGGATCATGCCTGGCAGGGGGCATTAGCAGTGCCTTTGCACACCAAGTCCTATTCCCCTTCCTAGGCTTTGCCCATTTGGCAGGCACAGATCCACTGCACAGGCTAAGAATTTACTAGCTTAAGGGGACAATTGTCTCCTTGCCCCCAAAGTAGGCATCCAGGCCGTTCCTACCCTTCTTCCTTACAGGCAACTGTTGATTGTGTGGCTGTGCTGCACCAGTTCTCGTTAAGATTGGGCTGTAAGATTACTGTTTCCTTTGGGATAAAAACACTAAAGGCACTACCAAATGCAAGGATGATGTGATGTCTAGTTTGACTCTAGGGTTATAATATTATACTCAACTGGGATTTAGTCCCACTGAAATATATGGGACTTGTTTCTGCACAGACATGCACAGGATTGCACGTCACTCTCAACAAACTCCATATGAATCTTCTATAATCTAAAATTACCAGATTATTTTGTGTGGAAAGCCCAATCATTCAGCTTTATTCATAATCCCTTTAGCTCTATAAATCTCCATGCAACTTGCTGGAGTCAACAGGCTCCTACTGATGCCTACAGTCCAATCCTGCATTCAGACTTAGGCTGACCTAACCACATAACCACAAAACCACAAAAGAGATCAAAGTCCCCCCCAAATGGAGGACACCAAAGAAAAATGTAGGACATAATAAAATAAAAGCTTAAAACAGTCATATATAATGAAATTTAAAACTATTACTTATAATTTATTATATACTGGTACTAGTGGAATTTACCCACCATGCAGGAGTAAAATTTCAAGAATATTTGTGGGCCCCAGGCAAGGCTGGGAACCAGCAGGCATCAGGCATCTCTATCAGGCACAAGGCACCATTGGGTGCCAGCATGCAGTGGCAGTGTTCACCAGTAACCAGTGGGCAGCTAGCATCCCTACCGAGAACCAGACATCCTTACTGGGCACCACTGGGTATTGGGCACTGAACACCAGTGGGCACCACCTGGTACTGGGCACCAACAAACACCAGCAGGCAGTGGGCACCACTGGGCACCACCAGGCAGCAGGTACCTCTGGGCACCACCAGGTACCAGTAGTCACTACCAAGCAGCAGGCACAACTGGGTGGTCTTCCTAAAGTGTCTCATGTCTACATTCATAGAGCATTTGGTGCCTTCTCTTTCCCCTTTGTGTAAAGGTGGGCTGGACACAGGATCCACTGTCACCATTTGCAGAACTTCTGCTCTCATTTTGCTGTCTTGAGATGGGAAGGTTTTTCCAGAGAGTTTGACCCTTCTTTGAAAACTTCTCTCTGCTTTTCCCTATCCCAAAACAGATCCATTTTCTTCCTGCTGAGTTCTGCAGTCTCCATCCCCCACCGCTTCTCCGTTACATTTGCTGCATTCAGCATTTTCCAGAGCTGTGTGTGTTGCTGTTTTCTGTGCATGCTGGCAAATAAACATATGGAGCAGCCCAACAAGCCCATGCTCTTGCTGATTTCTCTGCCTGCTGGGCAACATAATGAATCACCGAATAAACTGCTTGCCTCTAATATTTGAGTTTTATTTTTACAGTGAAGACAACAAAATAAAACTGTAAACACTTGCCAAGAGAGGATTAAAACCCATCCTAGCTCTCTATCCCCTTCTTTTATGGAAAGGTGCTTTTTAAAAAAAATGTTCAGTATTATGAAAACAGTCATCATTTCCTCCTTGCTGTTTCTCGACAGCTGTCTCCCCGCCAGGATGAGGAACTGCACTCCAGAAATTAATCAAATATGCTGGATAAATTTAGAAAAATGTTCCTTTTCAAGTGTTTGTGTGACTTTTGCTTCATTTTTTCAAGTATTTGGGGGAAATACTCTTTCCTTTTCCAAACATAGGAAAGCCTTGGCTATCTTAATATTAATTTTGAAACGAGGAAAAAATACTAAACAGAACAAATGTAGACCTGTACATTTAGGTCTAGCGTTCTGTCTAAGCAAACATTTGTGCAGGTCTTTTTTCAGCAATGCTTTATTTGAAAGTAATAGACAAAATTGAGGACGTTTATATATAGATAGATATAGATATAGATAAATAGATAGATATAGATATACAGTGGTGCTTTCACGTAACAAATGCCTCACGTAAAGTATCTATCACATAACAAACAAAAATTTCTCTAGGATTCCGCTTCACGTAACAAACTGTGCTTCATGTAAGAAACACACTCGTTGGCAGTTGAGGCAGATGTACTGGACAGCAGCCCCTTTAAAAAGCGTCAGGGTTGCCTAGCGCGCATCTCCATAGTGAAAGCAACACTTCTATGCTGTTCCTCCTGTGGCCGGGCGTCTGCTGGGCAGAGGGAGAGAAGAGCAGTGGAGAAGAGGGAAGCAGCTCAGGGCTAGCCAGAAGGAAGCAGGAGAAAGGGGGGCTCAGGATGAAGAGAAGGAGAAAGTGGGGAGACACTTGGAAAGTGTCTTGGATTAAAAAAGAAATTGTCTTTGATTGCAGCCTACTAACCATGTCTACCCAGAAGTAAGCCCCATTGTGTTAAATGGGGCTTACTCCCAAGAAAGTGGCATTAGGATTGCAGCCTAAGTGGACTTCATAGGATCATGCACATTGAATGCATGTTTTGAATTCAATTCCAGTGTTTTGTCATCATTTTTACATCCAGTTAATATTTAATAAGAATATTTTTTGGGTTGTGGAACCAATCGTCTTGAGTTTCCATTATTTCCCAAGGAAAAATTCGCTTTATGTAAAGAACATTTCACATAACAAACATGCCTCCAGAACGAATAAAATTTATTATGTGAGGCGCCACTGTAGATAGATAGATAGATAGATAGATAGATAGATAGATAGATAGATAGATAGATAGATAGATAGATAGATAGATAGATACCCCACCTTTCCCTTGCTAATGGAAATATCGAAGGTGGCTTACAAATCTCTAGTTCTTCTTCACAACGCTGTGATGTAGGTAAGGCTGAGAGAGAGAGAGGGATAGAGAGGGGAGACTGGCCCAAAGTCCTGGCCCCAACGCTCTCTACTTTCCTACCTCTCTGCCCACCTCCACCTGCCTAATCAGTAAACCTAAATAGTATACCTGTACTATTTAGCTGGTCTGTCTCTCTAAATGCCTCAGAGAAGTGCAGCATGGAAAGAATAGATTAAGGTGATGTCTTCACAAACCCCACCCACAATATGCCATCAACTTCTATAACTGAGACAGCAATCAAGGAATAGGTTCTTTAGACTGCCTTGGACCTATGGAAAGAGAGTGGGGAGATGCAGAGTGAATGGGCCTGATCATACATATGCCTGCCTATCCAAGAACAACCATGGCCTGTATGGAAATCCTTAAATAGGCTTTAGTGCTGCATTAAGAGGATCTAAAGACAACCTGAGGAAATGGGGATACACCATGATAGATTGGCTGTGCAGATGTGGATAAGAACAAATCATCCCACTTATGCTCCAGTGTATGTGGTGAACTTCTATATGCACAGAGGAAGCTCTTATGTTGGCAAGGGGAAACGCTGTTGAGGTAGCCCAGTTTTGGGCAAATGAAGTGTAATTAAAATTCTTTTAAAGTTCTTTGTAAATTTTCTTTTACCATTTATGTGCTTCTAACATGAATAAAGAAAGAAATCCAGTGGTGCACATTTACCTGGAAGATACATTGTACCTACCGTGTATGATTGGGCCACCTAAAGCAGACCTCCATCAGTCTTGAAAGACTATGGTATCGTGCTTGGCACTGCATACACTGCATGTGAAGCACGAAAGCCTGGGTTGGATTGTTATGGAGGATAGGCTGTTACCCAAGCAGCAAATCCCCCTTCTCCACGCCACTGAATTAGTCCAATGGAAAGGCAGAGCCAATTCGATTGGATCCAGCTGGTGTTGCAGAGCTGGGCTAAGGACAAGAGCTCACCCTGTCTTGTGGGGCCGACCTGGGTCTCAAACCCTGGCCTGCTGGTTAACAGGCACAGCATCTTAACCGCTTGCGCCACCCACAGCCTATAAGTTAAGCATATTTACATCCTGCTGATTTAAGTGGAAGACTTTTCTCTGGGATAGTAAAATAGAAAATAGGAAGTACAGAATAGGCACCCCCCACTTTCTGTTGGCTCTGACATTTTCTGATGATCTGCTATTTCAACGTATTCAATACATAGCAGTTAACCTCTGCTAACTGGGTAAGAGGCACTCTTTCAAGTGGGTGTTCCTCCTTTATTTAGCAGGGGGAGAGTGACTGGCCCTATACACCCCAGCAATGTCTGTTCAAGTGGCTTCTGCTGGTATTCTTTTTGCATTTTAGATTGTGAGCCCTTTTGGGACAGGGACCCATTCGCTATTAATTAGCTATTATTTTTTCATTTTCTTTGTAAACCACTTTGCGAACTTTTTAGTTGAAAAAAGGTATATAAATACTGGAGATAGACAGATTTCAGTTATATCCAGAAGGAATTCATTCAAGGCATGTTCTCTCTTTATAATTTGTTAGCTAAAAAAGCATCAGAAGCAACATTTAGATACTAAAAAAAAGACCTGTTTCCACTTTTCACCCATTTTCACTTTTCATCACAGCTCAGGTCCCTAGCCCATTTATATAAGTATGGGATACCTCTAAGTGAATTTATTTATGAATGCCTCTGTTTGAGCTGCTAAGGGTATGGACATAATCCAGAGTTAGGGCAATGAGAATGGGACTGCCCCAAGTAGGCTGTATCCAGAGCAGAAAGCTGGACTGAATTCAGAGAGTCAGGAAGCCTGTGCTGCCCTAGCTGCTCCAGAGCATTCTCAGTAGGCACCAAGTAAGTGGCACCTTGGGAGGGCTTGCTCCCGAGGAGACCCCACTCGGATCTCACTGAACAAGGAACTGCTATGATGCCTGTCTTATAAGGAAGCCCAGGAGTACCTGACAACCAGTAACAGCTGCAGCACAAGACTGCATGTAACAGTATCTGTAGTGGATGGTGGATACAAAGGGATTGTTAGAGTGGTTGGCTGGGGTTGTCCAGTATTCAATGGTGGTGGGCTGTCGTATTTCTGCCATATCCTGAGGCTGACAGGCCAGGGTTGCAGTTTGGCTGGCCAAGGACTCAAAATTTTTGCCATCACTTTTAATTTTACTCTAGTTTCTCATGGACCCCTATGGGTCTTCTCAGATTTATTCCTGCTTTTGATGTGTTATAACTTGGAGGATCTGGAAGAGGGCATTCTGCTCTGGATATAGCCCAACTACACTGTTGTAGGCAAAGCTGAACATTCCCTCAACACGCCTCTCCTGAACTGCCTAGGCAGGCACAGCTAGGGCAGCCCAGGTTCATCTGTCTTGCAGCAGCCTCTGTTGACTTACACTGGCCCAAGCCTTTCTGGTGTAACTGGGCTGCCCCACCTTGGAATTGGGCCAGCCCAGTGATAGATGGGTAACCCAAGTGCACTTCAGGATTGCAGTCAAAGTCTAATATAATATTATCTCACATAATTTATGAGAAATAAATTGAGAAATAAATTGCTGAACAGGGGCTAGCTGGGCAGCAAGGTATTTTTGAAAATACAATGAAAAACACAGTTCAAAATATGTCAATAACAACACAATAACAACACAATAAAAACACAGTTCAAAATATGTCAATGCAAGAAAACAGAAGCAAGCAAGTAATCCACTTCACCACCTGCTGCCTTTATAACTGGTCCTTAAAATGGATTAAAAGGACATTTTACAAATGCAAAAAATAAACAAGTAACCAAAAATCAAACTAGAGTTCATAGGTATTGTAACATGGAGATGGAAAAGTAAGAACATAAGAATAACCTCCATTGGATCAGGCCAAAGACCCATCTAGTCCAAACTGCAGCCCACCAGATGCCTTAGGTCCCTTCCCCTACATCTGGCATTTTGAGATTGTCCACATCTCAATCTATCTATACACACATATACACACATACCTCATGGCTTGTGATGGTCCTTTCCTCTAGGAATTCTTAAAGGTATTGAGGCTAGATGGCAACATCACATCCTGTGGCAGGGAATTCCACAGACCAGCTACAGGTAACGAAATATTTTATTTAGAAAGAAAGATGATTGGGTATAGTGTTTATTGGAATCCTCATTTGTCAAAATTAATTTTGGAAAAATAATCCTGTTAAAGTAGTTATTACTTCCAATTAAATTGAGTTTGTCCATCAAATCATTTCTTATAAAATACCTTGTCAGTTCATGAATCTCAGAACAGCAAATCTGTTTCTGTTTTTCTGTGCCAGAACTTACATACATTTCTATGTACACTTCTAGTGCTGGAAAATACATCTATATGACTGTATAAGTACTCTCTTGGATGGATTTTTTCCCTTAAAAATGAATTAATATCAGTTTTTGGTGTGAAGCTGTAGCCTTTCAAGGGAGGGACCTGGGGACTAGCAAGAGAGTTTGCTTGGCAGACATTTATCCAACCTCACAGCTGTGAAAAATTAATCCAAAAACGCAGGGAAGCAGAAGATTAAGGATCTAAAGAGAGTCTTACTTCTGTGCTACGTTCTGTTTTTCACACAGTGAAGCTATCTGAGGGAATCTGTCTATAACACAAGTGTGTCCTGTCATCTTTGCATAACAAAACGAATATCTCCTTCCTTCCCTTGGATCAAAAAGTTACTGACAAGAACTGTGATATATATTAATGTCTGAATATGGGACTTTTTCTATGAGAGAGAGTTTGGGATATATTCACCTTGTGATAGAGACCAGCTCAGAGTATGACAACTCACACATGGGGAAAAACTCTGAGAATACTGTTGCCTGTTTGATATGGGGAAGAGGCACTTACAGGAGGAGCAGGAAGTATAGATTTATGCTCATGGAATGTTAGTTTAATGAAATAGTATATGCTTGGTTTATACCATGTGATTGATTTGTCTCACTTTTTCACTTACTGGGGTGTTTGAAATTTCAGTTCTCTTTACTTCCCCAAAACACCTGATTTACTACACATAATCCAGAACACTTCTGAATCCAATGGCAAAATTAGTTGTACCATGAAATGTGCTGGAAGGAACAATCCTAACCAAATTTATGCCAACACAACTCACTCATTGCCTGGGTGGTATGGGCAGGTTGGCAAATGTCTGTGTACTGGCCTAACCCCTCCTCCCAGGACTGGCACAGAAATGCCTTATAGCACTTTTGCAGTACCCCCAGGCCCACAAAGGACTTGTGCAGGGACCTATGCAGGCCCAACTGGGGCTTAGGATTACAGCCTCAGAGGAAGAAGTTGTCTCATTGAATGACAGGCAATGGGACTACTTCTAAGTAGAGCTGCTAAGGATTGGGTTGTAGTCTTAAAGTTCCTCTTTAAAATCATGCTTTAAAGCAAAGTGAGACTACAATCCTATGTCTACTCAAAAGTAAGCCCCATTATGTTCAATGGGGCTTGTTCCAGAAAAGTATCTTTTGCAGCCTTAAAGAGTATTCTTTTATTTGTTTCCCCCATATGTTTACTTCTGAGTTTTGTGAATACCTTTGAAACAAGGAATAGTTGAAGGCTAACAAATAAAAAGAACATAAATTTGCCATCAAAGTAAAGCTCTCTTTGTTGTGGGCAGAATCATTCTACTTCCCAGTGATGTGAGCGGCTATTTGAACCTATTAGAAGAGTAAAGAACACTTGCCTTCCAGTGTGGTTTTCAATAATGTTTTCTAACTTTAAAAACACAGCCATGGAGGATGGATATTGTTAGGCCACAGGCTTTATGAAAGCCTGTACAGAAAGGATCCTGTAGGAAGCAGGTTGAATTTCGTCAAATACCTAGGCCTCCATCAAGCTGTGCAATGGCTTCCGAAAACAGCAGGGATGTCCTGGAGCTGTTTAACAGTTTAATAAAGAATCAGATCTTTGACAGAGTACTCACTAATGTCAGAAAGGAGAGGCGTCATGAAAGACTTTGTGAAAAATATCTTCTCTGGGATAAGAAATGTCTGCTTTTGGAAAAACATACTCAGAAAGCTTTGGAAATTAATAAATACTATATAGCAATATGAAAGATTTTTTTCTTCTTTTGATAGAATACTCCAGGAACATTCTGTTATACAACATAAGTTGAATAAGCAGGTCCTTTTTCATTTTGCTGTTACCTCTTTTTTCCTTGCCTCCTTTTAATATTTTAATAAAGTGATGCCTTTGAAGGTTAACAACAGACTGAGAGCAAACACAGTCCAAAACTTGGCAATGGATTGTTGTGAACTGTAGAAATATGGTTGTGGAGTTGTGTTCCTCTAAATTAGACAGAGAAAATCTTGTAAGTATCCTCTGTCCTCAGTCAGAAAAACTGAAAGATTATGCTATAGTTTAAAAAAAGGACTTAGTAGTGAAAAATCATATTTATTAATAATTTGCCCCATAATCTTGTTGTGTTCCAGAAAAGTGCACCAAGAGCAAAGTGCACCCAGCACTACCACCATCATGTGAGTCATGAGGAGGATTTTTCATTCTTCTTCTCTCTCGTATGCTGTCCTATGTTACACTGGATCAAAAGCACACTGCAGTCTGCTGCAGTATATTGAGACGCCTATTCCAGGATCTCTCTCACTGTTTCTCTGGTGTTCTGTGTAGCAGAATGTCAGAGGCAAATGAGGTGTGAGGAGAAAGGTTTCAAGTAGTGGCAACACAGTCACTGCCCTTTCTGCCATTTTGCTGACACAAAATACACCAGGGTGACCTGGGGGCAGAAAAAAGGCATCCCTCTTGGCATGGTTCAAGTCTACTTTTCACATTGCTACAGCTGAAACCTATTGGGAGTGCCTGGCAAACATATTTGAGTGCCCACACTTGGAGAAGAACACTCAGGGTTCTTAAAAGTTCAGTTATTCTTTATGAAGAGCATTCTGAGCCTAATCTTGGAAAATTTACCAGTGTCCTTAATACTAATCCTAATACAAATCCTATACTTAATCCTAATTCCATAAATCTAGATGCCATAAATCTAGATGCCTCCATAAAGTCCACATGTCAGACTGAAAAGTAATAGCCCCTCTTTGTTACTACAGTGCAATAGCACAATACAGTATAAGAAAAAAAAATCTGTAAAAAAATCTGTTCATTATATTGTAGTAGGAAAAATGCCAGCTCTCTCTGACCTAGACATTTAAACATTTTCACAGTAATACTGCTGTATAAAATCAGGCTAATTGCCACCTGCCTACTGTTCTGCAAAATATACTCCCTCTCCTTTAAAATTACTCTTTAATTACCTTGACATTACAGGAAAGGAGATTTCCTAATTTTCATTCAACATTAAAAAGAAGTAAACATTTGAGCCCTTGATGATGAGTTGGAGACTCACCCTGAGCAATCTTAAAGACCACCCAACTGTCAGCCTGGCAACAGCCACAATTACCAAGTACAACAGTGCAGTGTTATGAAAATGCAGTGTGGCTTAGAAACTGAATGAAGATGGAGGAAAACAGCAGGACAAGACTGAGAATGTGTCACTTATGCAGCACCTTGTGGGTGGCACAAGTGGCTAAGACACTGTGCCTGTTAACCAGCAGGCCAGGGTTCGAGACCAGGGTCGGGCCCCCAAGACAGTTTGAGTGTCTGTCCTTAGGCCAGCTCTGCGACACCAGCTGGATCCAATCGTATTGGCTCTGCCTTTCCATTGGACTAATTCAGTGGTGTGGAGAGGCGGGATTTGGTGCTTGGGTAACAGCCTATCCTCCATAACAATCCAACCCAGGCTTTTGTGCTTCGCATGCAGCGTATGCAGCGCCAAGCATGATACCATAGTCTTCCAAGACTGACGGAGGCCTACTGCTGCTGAATGCTGTCTTATGCCACTTTGACTGAAGAGTCAAATGATGGGTTTGACTGATGGGGCTTACTGGTGGGGCTTTTAGCTGACAGCCGGCCTAGAAGGATGGAATTTGTATTCTTGTCAAACACGTGACTGTAGTGATGCCTCCACAAAGTGTTTTACCACTACAAAAATGCATATTGATATGATCAAGACATGAAGTACAGGATCTTGCATGGCTTTAAATGTGCAAATACATCCTCCTATAAAGGTTGCTAGATATTGCCACATAGTTTCAGAAGTTAAATTAAAATTTGAGTTATTATTTTCCCCCCACCCCCATTGAGGCAAAAAACACTGTAGAACTGTGAAGAAAGCTAAAGGATTTCAGATAAGTTGATGTACTGCAGGACTCCAGTTGCTAAGTTTAACAATTTTATTTTAATGTTTTTAATTGCTGAGGCCAAACTCTTTCCTTCTGGAAAATGCCACCTGACGTTTGCCATATTTTTGGAAAGCACAATGCTAGGAAAATGATAAGTGATTAATCAAATATAAGTTTCTTGTCAAATCATCAAGCTTCTGTCTTTCAATTTGATCACTGAAAAATTGATATGCCAACCTTTTAAAATGTTTGAAATGGAAAGACTGCTCTTGAAAGTTTTCTGTGCCACTAGAAACTTTCGCTATTAAGAATTTATTCTTAATCAAAAACTAAATAAACATATGAGCCAGAAACTCTAAATACTCAAAGGTCAACATATTGCATAGATTTAATAAGCAGCCTTGGAGGAGTGGGTATGTTCACCATATGAAGTCTGCAGACGGTCATTGTGTTGCCTTTCCTCATTAGATTTTTAAGGACTCCAAAATGAGGTCCAGCTACAATGTAGAAAAGAATTATACGTACTGTATAAATCCACTGAGATGAACTAAGGATAATTAGTTAAATGAGGATGGGAATTATGTTGATGATTCCTTTTAGCCCGGTAGCTCTTGTTTCAACTATTTACATAACAACCACTGATCCAACATTAAGCTGTTTCTAATGTTACTTATAAAGTAATCCTAGTTCTGTAACTTAGTGGTAAATCTTGGGTATTATATGCATAGGTAGAAGTTGCATAGGTATCCATCCCATCACACAAACACATATGACACTGAAGTCTGGTACAATTTAGGGCCGTATTTATTGAATAAAGCCAGTCAACAAGCAGTAAATGCACTGGGCCCTGTTCATGACACTCAGTTCTAAGTAGAGGCACCTAATGTGGAGCATATAGTTATTGCCTTTCTATCAAAGTGCTCCTTTGGGGGAAAGCACTTTGGCTCTGAACCCAATATTTTTTTTTATCCCCCAGCTTCATCACCACAAATTTTCATTAAAAAGGAAAGGGTCAAGTAAGCTAAATGCTTTCCTTACCTCTATCCGAGTCACCTGTAGGGGAGGAATTCCAATTCAAGCCTGAGGTTTCATCAGCCTATGTACCTCATGAGCACAGTAGCTTTTTCAAATGTTCAGAAAACACACAGTGGCCCAACAGAGTTAATCCAATGCTTTCCTTTGTAACTTAGAAGCTAAACAATAGCAAATGGTATAAGTACCATAGGAAAGTAGTAAAATCATGTATATTGTTTGCAGTTCAGTTTCCAAGATCTCCTTGAAAGGATTGCACAGAGGATTGCAAAGCTGCCTGAGGTTGCTGTACTCACTTGCTGTACTCACAGTAGTGATCCAGATGGACCAATGGTCTAACTCAGGATAAGATAATCACATAGAAATATCAGAGTAACTTGAATATTTACAAGCCAGCCAGATCCCATTTTGCTACAATGCTCAGATTTTCATGCAACCTGGTACCATTTCCTAAAGAAAAGAAAAAAGTATTTTCTAATTCCTGTCTGGGTGTAGAGAGTGTAACACATTTGACACATTCTTATTGGGGAAAAATTAGGGAGGTGACACCATTTTGTCTCTCTCATCTTCCATTAATAATTATTGTTTACACAAAATATTATATAATATGCAGTCATCTTGCTGTGCCTTCCCCTATTCCAAAGGGCCAATGAAATGAGATGGGGCTGGGAAAAACATATACTATCACGGCATTACGTTACACATAGGGATTATGTGATGGGATATACAGCAAACCTATATATCCCATCACATGCACATAATTTTTATGTAAAATTTTATGTTTTAAAAGCCTTAAAACATTTTATTTTATAAAAGCGTTTTAAACGGGGCAGAGGGTGGGGGGCAGTGCGTTAGTGTTTTTATTTTGTTTTAACAAATGTTTTTAGCTTGTTTTTAATTGTTCCTAGTCCTTATAGTTCTAATTGTATTTTAACTGTATTTTAATGTTTTAATTTGTATTTATTAGCAATTTTAATGATGTTTTATTCTTGAATGTTAGCCGCCTTGCTCCCCCTTATGGGGGAGGAAAGGCGGGGCATAAATTGAGTAAATAAATAAATAAATAAATAAATAAATAAATAAATAAATAAAAATATACAGCAAACCTGTATATCCCATCACATACACATAAATATTTTGTGTATTTATTTCCTCATATATAGCAGCCATGGGCGACCTAATCTGGATTGGGACTACAGAGGAAGGGACTACAGGGGAAGGAGAGCATCCTATTCAAACTTTCCTATAAGTAAACCCCATTGAGTCCCATTAGATTTCTGAGTAGAAAGGCTTGTGCTGTGAAATTCTTTGCCCTCACCAGTCTGAATCTAGATTGGGGTCCCCATGTTGGCAGTTTTTTTAAAAAACAGGAGGGATGCTTAATGGGGATTGTTATTTAAATCCACCCTTATATTCAGATTGTATCTCTCCAAAACTGTTACTGGGGCATACAACTGACAAGCATATGTTATTGGTTTCTTACCAGGAAGATGAGACAGTTGCTCTCTATGGGAGAGTAAAAAATTTATTTTTGGCCTCTTTCCAAATGGTGAGCAGGCAAAACAGGGTGGAAGAAAGATGATATCAGTCAGAAAAATCTCAAGACCCCAGGTCTACTGGACTTCCCAATGTGTGGTTCCTCTCCATCTGCACAGTGTCCATCTTTATTCTTCTCTAGGACAGCTGAGGGCCCAGAAACTTCCTGGAAACTCTCTGAGGAAGTTTCTGGGCCCTCTCCTGTGGATCTTTGGACCCCTTTCTGAATATAAGTGCAGGTGGAATTTTCTCCCCTGTACACCTCTCTCATGGGCCCAGAGTGGATACATGATGTTGGTAGTATCTAGAAAGCAAGGGACTGCAGTAGATGGCAACTATAAAAGTGAGACACAGTGAAATGGTTCTCAGCTGCAAGCAAATGACAAATGGCAATTTTAATTATTCACTATGTTAAGCAACTAACATCCCATAATGTCTAACTGAGTGGCTGGATACAATTACTACATAACAAAAGATCCTTGCAATACTATATCTTCCAGCACAGGGAGTTTATGAAGACAGTTGTCATCCATTATTTGTACATTGCTCATTTGTTTAGAGTAATTAGAAAGGCATTTAGGAGATGAACAAAAATCGGTTTTCCTTTTTCTAACAAATGTGTTCAGTTATTATATTGGTGCATAGAGGACAACAGAGACAATTTGCGAGGAAGTTACAGGACAGATGAAACATTTGTCCAACCAATTTGAAAAGGAATTCAGCTGAGGACAGTGATGGGTAGCTAACAGCACAAGACTGTGCAAGTCTGCTCAGACTTAATTCCTGTTGTCCTCAGTGAGCTTGCTCTCAGGAAAGCTTTTTTTAAATTTTTAAATTTTTAGCCAGTGTTTCTATGACTTTTAGGGTGGGGGCTGTTTTAAATTTTTAAATGTTTTTAAATGTTTATGTGAGCCTCCTTGAGTCAGCTTTGCTGAGAAAGATGGGATATAAATTCTGGTAATAAATAAATAAGTTTGCATTCTAAGCCCTAATTCTATAGACCCTGCAGTCTAAGGTACCAATCCTATACAACTTTCCAGTTCAAATACACAAACTGCAATACAGCTGTGGCATTCCCTTATCTTGTGAAAGTCTTTATGACTTCTCCTCTACCACATATGCCACAGATGTCTCAGTGCTGGGAAGTTGGATAGGACTGGTTACTGTACTGATTATTTTTGAATTTTAGGAATCATAGCAAACACAGTGCAATTCAGAGTTAGGGCAATGAGGAATGTCCTAACTGGGCTGCCCCAACTATTCTGTATCCACAGCAGAAAGGTATGGTGAATACAGAGAGTCAGAAAGCTTGGGCTGCACTAGCTGCTCCAGAGCAAGCTCAGTAGGCACAGAGTCAGTGGCACCTGGGGAGGGCTTGCTCCCAAGGAGACCCCTCCCTCTCAGATCACACTGGGCAAGGAACAGCTTTAGTGCCTGCCATATGAGAGTCCCTGACAACCAGTAACAGCTGCAGCATGAGACTGAAGTACACAGGGTGACCATATGTGTTAACCAGAAAAATGTAAGACACCCAAAATGTAAGACACCAAAGAAGAAGGAAGGACATGATAAAATTAAAGCTAAAAACACTCATATATATATATAGAGTGACGCCTCACATAACAAACGCCTCACGTAAAGTATGTTTCACATAACAAACAAAAATTTCTCCAGGATTCTGCTACACGTAACCAACTGTGCTTCACGTAAAGAACACATTCGTTGGCAGTTGGGGCAGATGCGCAGGCTGGCAGCCCTTTTAAAAAGCATCAGGGCTGCCTAGTGTGCCTGTCCATAGGGAAAGCAATACTTCTGCGGTGTTCTTTTTGTGGCTGGGTGTCTGCTGGGCAGAGGGAGAGAAGAGCAGTGGAGAAGAGGGAAGCAGCTCAGGGCTAGCCAGAAGGGAGCAGGGGAGAGAGAGGCTCAGGATGGAGAGAAGGAGAAAGTGGGGAGACGCTTTGAAGGTGTCTTGGATTGCAGCCTCCTAACCATGTCTACCCATAAGTAAGACCCATTGTGTTCAAAGTCACTTTCCTGGGAGTAAGACCCATTGTGTTCCTGACTGCAATCAAAGTCACTTTCCTGGGAGTAAGACCCATTGTGTTCAATGGGTCTTACTCCCAGGAAAGTGACTTTGATTGCAGCCTCCTTACCACATCTACCCAGATGAAAGCCCCATTGTGTTCAATGTTGTTTTCTGGGGCTTACTCCCAGAAAAGTGTCTTTAGGAAATGCAGCCTAAGTAGACTTCATAGGACCATGCACATTGAATGCATGCTTTGAATTCAATTCCAGTGTTTAGTAATCATTTTTATAAACAGTTAATATTTCTCTATGAATATTTTTGGGGTGTGGAACCAATAGTCTGAGTTTCCATTATTTCCTATGGGAAAATCCACTTCACATAAAGAACATTTCACGTAACAAACATGCCTCCAGAACGAATTAAATTGGTTACGCAAGGTGCCACTGTATGTGTGTGTGTGTGTGTGTGTGTGTGTAGTTAATAGCACTGTATTATTATTAAATTTAAAATTATTACATGTAAGTTATTGCATATAGTTTATTAATTATATGAGCTCTACATGCTGACTGCTCACAAGGAAATGGAGGAAAAGATAATTTTTTCCATGACACAAGGCTACAATTCCGGACATGTCCTGGAAAAAGGGGCACACATGCTCACCCTGGCAGTACAGTCTACAGTGGATGCAAGGGCTTGTTGGAGTGGCTGGCTATATTCCCAGGTTAGTGGGCTGCTGTAGTTATGCATATCCTGAGGTTCAGAGGCAGGGGTTGCAGCTAGGCTGGCTAAGAACTCAGATTTTTGGTCAAAACTGCCATTCTTACTCTGCCTTATCATGGACCCCTATAGGTCTACTCATTACTACATCTGCTACTGAGGTGGTATAACTCTGAGCAGGGTTGTCACTAGGGTTTGCATCACCCAGTGCAGAGGCCAGCACATCATCGCCATGTAGTGGGCGGACCACACCTGGATGGTGGGCGTGTTCCTTCGCCATTACCCCACCTCCACCAGTTTTTTAGCCACATATTTTAATGGAATAAAGATATTTCAAAGTGGTTTATTTTACTGCATTCTTCTGCAAATTACTCATCCAATGGTATATAACAGGATGGGATTATTTCTACAAACCATGATTTTAGCCATTTTGTTCACTAAAGGTGTCGCCTTTCTAACAACCTAATGATGTACCTGATCAGGACCATTTTGAAAGCCTTGCACTCCCCTGGAGCGACCTTCCACATCAGTCAAGACATGCTTGATTACTTGCTAGTAAACTTGGCTGTAACTTGCTAGTAAACAAATGCATTTCATGTTAAATGCATTTTAATGCAATCATCAGGGACCCTATTCTGGGGTGATTTGTCGGGGATGTGTTAGTTGGATAAGGACAATTCTAGTGTCCTTGGATTCCTCTCAGCATGCCCTTTCCACCTTTCCAACGGACTATGGCAAGTTTGCCTACTTGCAAGTAAAGCCATGATATGGGTCACTTTCACTTTCCATAGAGGTCAATGCATGTTTTTTTTAGCCATAACCTTTGATAGGAAGGTGCTATTTCAAAACAGATTGTTGCATTAGATTCTTCTCTTCAATACAAATCCAACAGTATATGACATGATGGGGTTTGATGCACCATCACAAAGTTGAAATTTTTGTGTTCCCAAGTGCGCATTACCCTCACAGGGCGTGTCACCCGGTGTGGACCGCACCACCCTAGCAATGCCCCTGTCTCTGAGAATCTGGGAAGGGGAATTTCAGCTCATGAAACAGGTGGCGGATCTAGCATAATTGCTCTCCCTAGGCAATGCTGAACATGCCCTCAGCATGCCTCTCCTGAACTTCTGGATTGCAGCCCCAAGTGTCCAAGGACTTGTGCTTCCCACCGGATTTTTGCCACTTTCTGCAATTTTTCAATTGCCCTGAAAAAATATTCAATTTTTCAATATGGTATTGCAGTAAATATAATTGACTAAGCATAGGTTTTGCTTAACAGTATCATTTATTTTTTGAAAAAGAAGGGAAATAAGTAATAGATTATGAGATGACAACTAAAAATGCTAATTCTGCACTTTGTATTTAAAATGAAAGGAAACGCTGGTCACACAGCATGGAGCTACGTACTGTACAGAGAAATCTTGAGAACTGAAATTGGATTCGGAATAAAATCTGATTATTGTATACATATTCATAAATGTGAGTGAGTCACTCTAGAAGTTAGCTTGCTCATGCCAAGAAGGCCATCCAAACAGGAAGTTGGCTTGATTGGTGTGAATCACCCCTCTTTTTACAAAATGCCCCCTCTTTTAACAAAATCCCCCCATTGCAAAATGTCATCTATTCTATGTAAATTATTAAATCAGCATTAAAACTGAGTAGAAATTAGTTTTATTTAAGACCTCATCATGAGAAATGAAACTTTTCTTATTAAATATATTTAAAAGTGTCCTTTCTAAAACAGAATTGGAGAACTTTAGTGTCATCATTTATCAAGAATGGCCAAACTTGTTTAACATAAAACCCACTTACATTGAACTTCAGAGGTTTGAGAATCACAAGAGGCATGTTTTGAGAACCAAAATCCTTAAAAAGCACTTAAACTTTTCAATATTCCTTATTCACTGTGAACATTAAACTTCTGTTTAAATCCAGTGGGCTCTCAGTAATACTCAGAAAATAATGCTTGAATAATGCTTTCTTATTTACCTTTTATATTAATCGAAAGGATTAAAAGGAGAAAGGAGTCAGCCTACATGTTTCCATGAGCGGCACATTTTATGTCAAAGATGCATGCAGCTTGCAAATCACTTTTCAGTAATGACTCTAGGCCCTTGACACCCAAGGCTCCCTAAATTTTTGGCATCCTTGCTGCATTTGTTGTAAATCTTCTTCTATATATATAAAAAACAAGTCACTGATTGACTATATCAGTCAATACACGCCAGCAATGTCTGTTCAATGTACTTTTTGCATTTTAGATTGTGAGCCCTTTTGGGACAGGGACCCATTAAGCTATTAATTAGCCATTTTTTCATTTTCTTTGTTAACCACTTTGTGAATGTTTTAGTTGAAAAATGGTATATAAATACTGTAGTGTTATATAAATACTGTAGCTATTGTAGATACATAGGATTGGGCTCTGAGTCAGAAGCTAGTAAGTTATATTTTTGTGTAAAATTTATTTGCAAGTCAGTTTTATATTATTTTAGAACATAAACCAACACATAGGGTGCAGTCCAGACTAACTCTGGGGAGTCTCCAGTGTAAGAACAATTTACTCTGGATTGCAATATGAATTAACCATAGGTTTTCACTAGGTGGTGCAGTAACTGCGGGTGCACATAATGTCTCTTACATTCTCCAGTAGTTACTCTGGATTGTAGGGATAGCATTCTATCTACTGTATAAGTGTCTATTGGGAATTGAGGATTTAACTGTTGATATTATAATGTACAATTAGATAAAAGGCATGAAATCATTGTATGAAACAGAATATAGCTAAATTTCTAAAGTAACTAATGTTTTAGAATACCTCTGATCTTTCTGAAATTCAGGGTGCAGTTCTAACCAATTTAGGCCAGCCTAAGTCACCTGGCATATTGTACTGAGATGGTGTGGGGATGTTGGCATATACTTGTGCACTGGCCTAACTTCCCTGGAATGGGAAGAAGTCAGATCAACACAGGACTGAGGCTGAAATTCTAAAGACACTTTCCTGGGAGTAAGACCCATTGAACAGAATGGGGCTTACTTTTGAGTAGACATGGTTAGGATTATGTTCTTATGCTAGGACTTATGCCAGCCAAAGTGGAGGTTAGGACTGCAGCCTCAGTTCCCCAAAATAATTTTCAAATTGATCTTCCAGCAATCATCATATTTGATACATGAATAATGTCTGGAACATTCAATAGAATTTAAGTGCAATGTGTGGGCTCAGAAATGAAGAAAAATCTTTTTAATGCAAATTGCAGGTTGAGGAATAGTAATTCATCTTTGTATGTTTGTTCCCACCAAGGTAGCAGTTTTTTTCTGGGTACAATATTTGTTGACTCTTTGAAGCTCTTATTCAGAAACTTCCTGTTTGCCTCCCAAACACATTTATCTGTAAAGTTTAATACTGTGTGCTGAATTACTTTTAAAAATGAAAGAAAACTAATGGAATGTTGTAAAAAAATTTAAAAGCATGTACTAATGTGCATAAAATGACAGTGTGTGAAACTGTCTCTATTTAATCTTCCAAAACTTGAATGGTGATGATGTTGTGGAGTTTTTGAAAATATTTGGTTTTTCTTTCCTTTTCTGGAAGTTAATTGCTTGGTGAGTAAACTGCTTACAAAAATTTTTTTATTTCTGTTATAATTGCTTTGTTCACTGCCTTCCTTGAATATACACATATGTGCCACATATTTAGTGTTTAATTTTATTTTTTACATATGACCTCTTATGCCCCATTATATCTTCAGCAATGTAATGACTTTGAAGGAAATAAGGTTAAAATTGTTCAATGAGTGCTAAATCTTGGCTTTGCTCCTTGGTTTGAATACAAGTGAACAAAAGGTCACACACATTGTTAATAAGAAAACTGCACAAAGCAATCTGGAACTGGGTAAGACTCAGTAAAGTTATAGACAGAAGGCTGAAATCCTAAAGACACTTTCCTGGGAGTAAGACCCATTGAACACAGTGGGGCTTACTTTTGAGTAGACATGGTTAGGATTGTTCTATATGAGAAACTTATCCAAATCAAACTAATTTTTGATATTACAAAATATTTGGATAACACTTTTGTTCCTTTCTTTTATTTCTCTACTTGTTCTGCAGCTTCTGAGTTTTGGCCAGGGTTAACACTATGTTCCGGATTGAGATTTTGCAGATTATAAACATCAGGGTTCAAAACTGACATGTTTCCAATGTGCTCTCATTGTTTCCTGCTATAATGAGTCATGGTTAATTACAGGCGAGATCTCCTGCTAATTCATTCTATCCTGAAAATACTATCCAGAGGGGAAAAAAGAAGACAGTATTCGAAAGGGTTTATAATGGTTTTGTCATTAATTATTTTTGGGCGGGGGGCTTCCAATCTTCTCTCCTGCCCAATTGAAACCCTAGGTTCCAATTAAAACCCTAGATCCCAAAAGAGCAGCCCTATACTGAATCATGTGAAGGCCTATAAAGTGTGGCTACATCATATGCATACTTATCCCAGAGTATGTATGACCCATTCAAAGCAATGGGATTCATTTCTTAATAGTTATGCGAAAGATTGCACAGTGTGAGAGCAAGACTCAGGTGTCCATCTTGGGCACACTTCTGTTTGCCCAACTCTCCCAAAGTACTCTGTATAAACTTTTAAGACTGTGGCTTATACAATGAGATGAGCCAAGACCAGTTTTTCATTTTAAGTTTCATTTTCAAAAATGCTCAAAAACACATCAGTATTTGGGATCCATAAACATTACATCTATTTTAATCCAAGTTATGGACATTAAAACGAAGTGAGAAAAGGATTTTTTAAGGCTCCAAGGCTCAGTTGGCAATCCTGAATGAGTCTACACTGAACTTGTTCAAAAAGCATCTTGGGTTCTGATAAGAAAGGTGGAGTATAATATTTAGGTTAATCTAACAGAGATTAAGTAAGTGGATAGTTGTTGATTGTTAGCCTTTATGTGCAATTCTGGAAGCATGTGAACAGCTTGTAAAGGCCTACTCAGGAAGGTTATAGGATAACAGTACTTCATACTTCAGACTCTGGTACAAACGGAATGGGTAGATGTCCCACATGCTTACATGGGCTGCTGCAAATCCATATACATTTGTTAAAGCAGTAGTGTCATTAAGGATTGGCTGGGTTCAGCACCATCTGAGGAACTATGTCCATTACTGAGCCCAGGGTTTGATTGGCTTAGTATCAGGGTTCTTCAAACCCCAGCCCTGGGGCCAAATACAGCCCTCGGTGTACCTCCATCCAGCCCTCGGCCAAGCCCTGTAATCCTCCAGAGGCGAGAGGAGCTCTGCTCTCCACATCTTGGGATGGTATTTTGAGGGCAGAGAAGGCTGCATATGCCTCCTCTTTCTGTGTAGGAAAGTGCTTATTGACTGGTTCAAAGATCACCCTCTTTGTATGTGTTGGAAAGTGTTATGAATTGATTTAAATTCATTCATTCATTCACAAGTTGCATCACTAATACTATATATTAATTTATATAAATTTATGCAAATTTGAAATGTAAATAATTTTTTTCTTTCTTGCCCTGGACACAGTACAGTATCAGAAAGATGATGTGGCCTGACTGCCAAAACGTTTTGAGACCCCTGGCCTAACCATTGTGCCCTCAATGTTAATGGCTGCTTTTTACAGCTCCAGGGCTCAGTGCAGTCTAAAGAGTCACTATGGAGGAAAGTGAAGGAAACAAAGATCTCCCTTCCCCAGAGACCCAGCACAGGCAATGGAGTAAAGCATTGGTCATAGAACCTGCTATAAGGGACTTCAAGAGCTGATTTATGGCACCAGCCTATCTAGGCTCTTAATACTCAAACAATAGGATCCAGCCAACTTGAACAACTCCAGCCAAAGACATGGCCTATGTGGAGCTGCACCGTTCCTCTTGATTAGAGGTTTTCAGCTGGCCTAGGGAGGGAAACTATAGTAGTGTTACAGTGCAGTACTATTCTTGCACTCCCAGGATACAACTCCCAGGATACACTCCCAGGCTGCGATTGTGCCAGATGCTGTCAGATTCTGCGGCTATTAAAGTTCCAAACATCTCTGATGTGCAACTTTAAAACCATACTATGTTTCTGAAAGAAAAACCTCTTTTGCCTACCATTGAATTCTCCTGTGTTAGATAGAGATAATCAGTGAATGAGCTGCTGATGGTTCAGTTTTAAGCCAGGACAGCAGAGAGAGAGAGAGAGAGAGAGAGAGAGAGAGAGAGAGAGAGAGAGTTTGGAAGAACTTGCCAATGTGTTAAGAGCAGCAAAGATAAAAGACATCAGTGTGCAAGAGGTGTCACCAAGGTGTTGGGAAGCTTTTCTATTTCCGGCTATAGTGTGACTGTATTCACTTTTCACTCTAGTCAGTCAAATTGGATTTTATTTACATATTCAACCATGCTCATTAGAATCCTTGTACAAAATGTTCCCTAGATCTCTGTTTTGTAACTGGTACTAAAAAGTCAAGTAAAGACTTAGCGTACAATGTGAAATATAATCACAAGCATAAAATGCAACATTCCATTTCCCTTCACTTGTTTGGGAGGATAATGACAGCATTGGCAATGCAGATTCATTCTCATCTGCTTCCTCCCCCACTCCCCGCCAAGTGCTTTTAAGATGAATGTTAACAGTATGCAAAGTTGTTTCAAAAGATCAGAGCACCTAAACTCAAATACCTGAACAAAATGGCTTATCATGCCTGACTCTAACTCTTGGAGACAGTTTCGAAATGGTTTAATATGTAGGAATGTGTCTGTCATACCTATTAAATCATTGTAATAATAATTCTGTCTCTTTTGATAAACAAGTTCAAAACACTCTTCCCCTCAGATTACCCCTTATGGAGCCATTGGTTCAGATTTTATTTCCCCTTAAATTTTCACTGAGATCATTCAGTGATGGCCAGATCTGGGAAACTTTAAATACAAAGGTGTGGTTTTCTAATCATTATGCTCACCGTAAGAAAATGCATGACTCCAAAGGATCTTTCAATGGGAATATTCTACCATAAAGCAATAGAAAGAATGGAAGGTCATGTCTTGCTGTTCTGTTATATCTGGAAGGTCTGAGATGAATTTTCATGAGTTTGATTTTATGTCAAAATGTTCAATCGGGGAGTTTTTTTATTGAACAGGTATGCAAATTGTGAAATCATCAAAACAGTTCTGCTATTTTTCATCCAAGTTCTAGACACAAAGCACTGCGTAGAGGAGCTCTGGAGAAAGCCCCAAAGGGTTGGGGGAAGTATTACACAGGTTCTGAAGGACTGTGTGGGGTATATGTTCATGTTAAGATTTTAGAGGGCTTCTGATGTATCTGTGCATGTAAGTTCAGAACAAATCAAATAAGCAAGCAAGCAACATGTCTGCTTGACAAACAACCCATTTCTTCAAGACTGTGTTTCTCCAGCTCTGCCAATCCCTTCTGAAAATAGTAACACCAACAGGTACAACTCCCCTAGCACCATTGCAGCCACACCAATATGATGTGTGCTGCATCTCACAGAGGTGCAGGAGAACTTTGAGCCATGAAGGTTTTGGTAAGAGAACATCTGTTCATTGCCCAACTGGATTTTCTCTGATGTGTGCTAGTAAAAGCTGGCAAGTGTTCAAATGACTCAGGTAGTTGGATCAAAGCTGGGAAGGAAGATAAGACATTGGCAGAGCTGCTCCAATACTAACCCCTTCCTAACCTTATCACAAACCCCTTTTTGTTGCAACCTCTGTCCCATTCCTTCCACCCCACTGGACTAAACAATGACTAAACTCCAAGTATTACTGGGTGACACAGATTATTTAGGTCCTTATCAATTGGGCATTTGGTCCATGTAATCATCTATTTTCTTTTTGCATCGGCAGACAATCTTAACCAGAAACAAGCGAGAAAGAGTGCCTTCCTGTTTGTTCTGTTGGTTCTTTGTGCAGCTAGATTGTCTTTCTGAATTGGGTTGGTTGGCACCAATTTGTCATTGCTCAGCTCCTTCTTAGAGGATTGACCTCAGAAAATGGTATTTGGGTAGTGGGCCCTTCACCTACGGGGTCACTCTAGGTTCCGTCTTGTCTCTAATGCAATTTAATTGTTACAGGAAACTGCAGGGAAAGATTGTCTAGGGATTTGGTTTTTAACTCTGCCTCAGTTTATCATCTAATCCTGGGCAGGTGGTGGAAAATCTAAAGTGATGCTTAAGCTTAATGATGGTATAGATGTGGACAATTAAACTGAGGCTGAATCCATAGAAAACACAAGTGCTACTCATCAGCAAAAAATCTGATTTGAAGTTGGAAGTTCAGTCTGTTTGGGGTGGGATACGTTGCCTGAAAGACCAGGTTCTAACTGTGCTCTGGATTCAGTCCACCTGTTAGATGGTCAGGACCAAAGAAGCTATCGTTTATTTTTGGGTGTTGTACTCACTGAGCCATTCTAAGGAAGACAGATGTGGCCAGTGTACTACATGCCTTAGACTGAACTTCTGCAGTGTTCTCTTTGTGGGGGTGCTGAAGAGTGCTCAAAAGCTACGGCTGGTACAAAGTGCTGCAGTCTCATTCTGGTGGAACTGCTACATGAGCAGGCCACTAATGAACACTGCAAAACATGGGTCCATTCACATGAATTTTATAAGAAAAGACCAGATGGGTCAAGTCTGACACAAGATTTGGAATTCTGAGGTATTGTCTTCAATATTCATTACTTTGCAGAGGGATAAAATATATATGTGTGTATGAGCCTTAAGATCTCAAAACTTTGACAGAACTAGAATGAAGCTCTAAGCTATGCAACTTAGTTTCAAGAAGTCAGTTCTCAGGAAAGTTATATGAGAAGGAGCACTGTCACTATGAGTAGTGTGTGAGAGTAGAGACACTCTCTTTCAAGTCATACCCTTGCCACAAACTGATTCAATGAGCATAGATATGTCTCTGTTCCTGTAGACTAAGCCCACACTGAGACTATGTGAAAATTGGCCTCTGTCATATGGTTTTGTAAGGATTACTAAGACCTCACATGTCTAATGCTAATGAAATTAGCAATATGTGAAATCCTAGCATTAATACGGCATTGCCAGAAAACTTACTCACAGTGATGGAAATGCTTTCTGCCTTTAGTCTGATTTGACCTGCTGTTGTTATACATCCTGATCTCCACATCTCCCCACATGGTGATGTAATATCACCAACGTGGCACCTGCTGCATCTCATGGGAGTTTCTGCTTCCTAAGGCCTCCTTGGGTTAAGTGAACATTTGCTCTCTTGTCCCAAGCCGGACTGCCAGCTTTACTGCACATGAACCTGGATTGGGGAATCAAGGCCAGAATGAATACACCTTCATCTCCCCCTGTCAGAAGCTGCTCTTTCTGAGTGGAGGGAAAGCATTTCAGAGAAGACATGGATGGGGGAAAGCATGGAGGGGGAAAGATGAGAAGGGTGGTGTTTGAACCAGGAGGCAACGGGCTGATAGTAGAGGTTGTCACTGAATCCAATCCACCCTTATGAGCCATAAAGCTCAACATTGGTCTCCTTGATTCTGTGCTCGCTAAATAGCTGCCACATCTCTGAGTAGACTCATTGGGACTGCAGGGTATGCAGGGTAATGGAACTTATTTGACTCTGCTAGATAGAGTGACTGCCTTTGGTGCATCTATATTGTGTGGATGGCAAAGCATAGGATCTGGCCCTTGTTCTGGCAGGGTTTAGTCCGAGAAGGCCAATAATATAGACCCTTCTGACTGACCGCATGAGGTTGTGATATAAACACGGTGCCTCACTGTATCTTTAGTTAGACCTACAGATTACAAAGTGGCTTTGAACCAAAGATTTGCAAAGGGGATCATATAACATCACTGCCTAGAATTAATTCATGCATGTAATATATTGAAGCACCTAAACCTGCTGAAGAATAAATGTGCCTCTGAATGTTAGCATAATAAGAGTACATTGAGAAATGAAGTGACCTGGGAAAGGGGGAGCGGGCAGTGAAATAATGAACGATGAGTGCCCATGCTAGGATCATTTTAGCTGATGAATGCTCGTAAGGCAATCAAATCTTTATGGAAATTCATTAAGCTCCATTTCGTATTAGTACATGTTCATTGGGATCATGTTGAATCCTTCTCTTTCTCTTCTTCTCATTCTCTGCACCTCTGTCCTTGGAGCACCAGTTTAACCACATGAATGGAAAGGCGGGATAAAATAACACACCAAAATAATAAATAATAGAAACCATTTCCCTCTCCTTGGAGCCAAGACATTCACTCCGGTGCTTCCTGACAGGGTAAAACAGCAGGAGCCGGCTAATGAGGCAAGTCATCCATTATCATTGCAGTGCTTAGCCTGATTTAGTTATCTGAATCAAAATGACACATTCAGGAGGAAAGCTCTTGGGAACTTGACGGAAAATATTATGTTGATGTCGCCACGCATTGATCTGTCAGTAAGTGCCTCTTAGTTACCATGCCTACAATGAAAAGGGACAACAACATCAAACCCCCCCCCCCGGGGGGGGTGAAAGGCCGTGCTTTAAGGACACTATTATTAGGGGGTGATTTTGGGGGGTTATCAATAAGTTCAGTTAAACACTGAAATAAGCGACAGTGGGCCAAACGCCGCCGAAGCCTCCTCAACATATAAAAGGTTTCATCATGTCATTTTTTTTCTTGTCAGGAACCATTTTCCTCTTCTCCTCTAGGATTATTTATAACTTTAGCATCTGCAGCTCCAGCCTGTGTTACAGGTTGCTTATTAACTTTATTTCAATGGGAAGAGAAAAACAGAATTTAACTATTCAGGTGCCAGCTTGGTCAGAACAACCTCCAAAGAACCCTAGATGGATTTCAACACTGGTGGATGAACGATTGTAGGAGTCTTTGGCAGTAACATATATTATCTTTGACTCACCTATAGTGTCACCACAGTCCGAAGGCTGCCGTAATTCTCTTTCACTAAATTGGGACAGAACCCTCTGTTACACTTGTCAGTATGTGAATATCATCCTCCAAAATCCTCCAATATCATCCTCCAAAATGTCCTGATTTATTCAGGACATATGACAACCCTACACAGTCCAGCAATTGCCTGTACTGTGAGTGAAATGGAAGGTGGACAAAAATGGCGGACTCCATCAGCTCTTGCCTCTCCTACCCTCTATTTTGTGAAAGAAAATTATGCGAACTTTAGGACTTGGTTAGATAAGTCAAAGATAATATATGTTAGTGCAGCGTTTCTCCAAGTTGGGGTCGGGACCCTTTTGGGGGTCGCCTAAAGACCCCTGGTGCAGGGGGCCAGGTGGGAAGACCTGGCAGAAACACTGGAGCCACTATGGCTGGAAGAAGTTATTGAAAAGTGGCTCAAAAGGAGCCTCTGAGCTGGTGTGAGATGGATGTGGAGCCTTGGGGGCAGAGAGGCGCCCGACACACTCACCACTGACAGCAGCCTCCTCCCCCCCTGCAGATCCTCAGTGCGCCTGCAGGCTGAGAGTGTTAAGAGTGCTGAAGTGTGAGCATGGCGCAAGAGCTCTGGCGGGTGGGCTGTCTGGTGGGCGCCTCGCTTGTGCACCAACCATTATGCCCTGCTCCTTGTGCTCTATTCAAAAGTAAGCCCCTTCAACATTGTTGTTGTTCATGATAAGTGAATGGGATTTACTCCCAGGAAAGTGCTAGGATTGCAGCCTTAGAGCCCAGTCCTATGCATGTCTACTCAGAGGTCAGTCCCATGATAGTGAATGGGACTTACTCCCAGGGAACTGTGGCTGGCTCTGCTGCCTGAAATCCCAGTCCTATGGAGGTCTCCTCAGAAGTCAGTCCCATGATAGTGAATGGGGCATACTCCCAGGAAAGTGGTAGGACTGCAGCCTTAGAGCCCAATTCTATGCATGTGTACTTAGAAGTCATTCCCATTATGTTCAGTGAGGTTTACTCCCAGGAAAGTGCGCATAGCACTGCAGCAGTAGCAACGAAAATAATTTTATGGTTGGGGGGTCTCCACAAAATGAGGAACTTATAAAGGGGTCACGGCATTAGGAAGATCGAGAACCACTGTGTTAGTGCAAAAGATTCCTACAATCTTTCATCCACCAGTGTAGAAATCCATCTAGTATTCCTTGGAGGTTGTTCTGACCAAGCTGGCACTGGAATACAGTCTGTTTTTCTCTTCCCATTGAAATAAAGTTAATAAGCAACCAATATGAGTTCTTTATATGGCAGCCTACAATGAAGCAGCACACTGGGAAACCTTTTAGCTTTAGATCCAGCCCCTGGATCCATATTGAGTAGAGCAGGATTTTGATCCATATTGAGTAGAGCAGGATTCACTATTTGGCATTGAAAGGGAAACTCAAATACTCATAAACCAACTAACTGAGCAGGAAGTAAAAAAAGTTTATCAGAGATTTGGAAAAATAATGAGTTCAGTTCCAAGGAAACTCAGCTTTAAAGCCAATGGGGAAAACTCCTTAAGAAAACTTTCTCTTCCCCCTTCAGGCAACTATCTGTAACGGAACATTACACAAAGACAAAACGGAAGAAGTCCTTTTGTTCACAGATATATACTATAAGGCTCTCTCTTCTGCCTGTACTCATGAATCATATAGCCCCTATAGTTCAGTGCTTCTCAAACTCTCCAGGAATCTGAGAACCATTCCTAAGTATTTCTGGGGGCAGAGACTGGGACAGGAGGATGTCCCAATGGTGCCACAGTGTTCATGGTCCATGGGCATCCAACAGCATTTAAACATACTTGGTGGGCTGTGCAGACTCCTAGACAGTCCTGAAGGCTTGCAGCTCCCTCTGTGAGCCTCCTCCCTGCTGGAGTGGGCTCCGATCTACAGTCAGAACCCATTTCCAGTTTGCAGTCAGAGCTCCAGAATGGGGAGTTTCTGAAACTGGAAGTTGTCTCCAACTGCAGAAGTTGTCTCCAACTCCAACTGCACACTTCCCCCAGATATGTTTAAATGCTGCTGGGTGCCCATGGTGCCACATTAGCTGCATGCCATCGAGACACCCATTTCTAGGTCTCTCCACTTAAAGGGATACAAATCCTTTTAAGTTGCAATGTTGGGTCACAACCCACAAGTTTGAGCTCCACTGCTAATGTTATATGATTCACAGATGTAAATGTAAATTTACTGTACATTCAGTAAATTCAGGGGAAGGAAACCCATACTTTCCCTTCCTTTAATGACATAGTAGTAATATCAGCTTTTTTTCATGTCCCTACATTTAGCGGAAGTTGACAGAAAGGGAAAGCATAAGAACACGCTCTTTCCTACGCCCCTGGCTCTTGGATGGTAAATTTTTCCATGGTTAACCTGTTTAGTTTTGTTTCCTGGTTTCCCCAACTGAACATTTACAGTATTGCCCTTATATAAATATTTATTGAAGGGACCTCCAACCTTGTTAAAGTCCAACTTGAAATTCAAATGAAAGATTCTTGAAAACATGATCCCTGCCCTTGCCTGAAGAAGTTACAATCCGGGTTTATGTGACTGATCACGTTTTTCCCCTCTTTCTAAACCCAAGGTGAACGGGTTCAGAGATACATTCTGAACAGAGCTTTGGAGACAACTAGATTTTTGTTAAATTCTTTTTGAAAATGCTGCTGCACTGTTTTTACACTGGCTGACACAAGTGATTCATGAAGTAACCTTGAATCTATTCAGTGTCCTTCCAAGATGAAGTGGAGAACAAATAAGACTGAAAGTTGTACTTCTCAATGGACATTAGTTAAGAGAAAGCATTACATTCAGTTCACCAAGTATGTGCGGATCCTTTTTCCCCTCAGAAAATTTTAATACTAGGGAAGAATTACAATAATAAAAGCAAGGTGGTTCTGTTTTGCAGACTCAGTATTTGACATGTCTGCATGACACTATTCAAAGCAGAAACCCTTGGGCTGTGTAGATTTTGCATTCAAAGCCTATTAAAAAACCTCTGCAGCTCCTTTGTGAGCCTGGCATTCAAACCACCTTTCACAATAATTCTTCATCTTCTAGGAGCCATTTACTGCAGCATTAAAGTGTCTCTTCACTGAACAGTTTGGGGGCCTTTTCAATTCATTGGTGTCAAATCAAGCCATGCAGATAGGTATCACAGTATATATCCCTGGACTGTCCAAATCACACTCAGGAGGCAATACCATCCAAGTACCCAGCACTGGCATAGCTGTGCCAGTGGATCGTGTACATCATCCTGCAGTTGCGGGCAGCCACAGAGGTCTTCTCAAGATTTGAGGGAAACTTGTGGGTATGGGTGTGTGTGTGGGAGCCGTGGGGTTTTTACCTCTGCCTGCATTTTTCAGTGAGCCATACTGGAAGGCTTCCAACAAATCTGCATATAGGCACAATGTAGAAAGAGATAAAGAAGATTTAAACAGAGCTAACATAAAGAAGCATATTGTAAAAGAGCTGAGGAGTTGGAAAAGAGGTGATATGTGGAGAGTTGAGGTGGCAAGTGACTAGCAAATCAATATGGAAAAGGCTAGCATGCACATTTATGGAGCACCTTTGGATACATTTTTGTCATTCAGCTGGATACATTCAGTTGCACCTCCCCCTCCCCATCAAAATAACCCCAAAACAAAAAAGTTGCACTGGATTCTATTGGGGGTTTGTGGTTGAGAGTTTGGGTTGAAGTAAAGGAAAAAACTTTTTCTTTATTCCCTCCCCCCCCCCCCGACTGCCAATGGTCTCTTTGGACCTGTAGCAGTTTTAAGCTGGTCAAAAGTCTCAGGACGCAAAGGTGTGGTGTCAATTGGCTCTGGCAGACAAAGCATCCTGTATCAAAGCATCCTTGTACCATGAGCATCCTGGACGAAGTCATTTGTACCATCTCATCTTCCTCATGAGATGTCCCCACATTCTTCTGGAAAGCCCTTCTCTTTGTCATATCTTTTCTGCTACCTCTGATATTTAGCTCTGGTAAATTGAATGGGAATAGACAATGATGGCAACGGATTTCTTTGGATCTTCTGTCTGATCTGCAACAGGCATCTTCAGGTGTGTCTCTCTGAATCCTGGTGCCATCTTCCTCATGAGATAAGTTAGTTCAATTTTGTAAATGTGGAACAAGTGGACAAAGTGATGTGTCCTCAGAATGAACTCATGACTCTCTGATTCCACGTTGTCCCAAGGGTCAAATCATTCAATGATCCTTGGAATGGAGGATGTTCTACTGCCATGGAAAGGCTCACATGCTAAACATTCCAGTATAATGTTTCCATAAGTAACCTAGCCATGGGACTGAGTAAATCTCACAGAAATCAGAGATACAAAGGTATCATCTGTAATTAGCATTTGAATGTAGTTATGGTGGGACTTAGCTCCTAAATGCCTTATTTCCATCTTGTGAGATGTCTTCTGGTGTTCACTTTTCTTTTTGTACATCTAAAAAAGCTATAAAAAGCCACCAGATCTTACACAATGTATTGCCTTTCAATGTGGGAACATGATTGCAGTAAATAAAATCAAGAGCTATCCATTCTGAATATTTCTGTTCTAATCAAGTATAATCAAATGTGTGTCATAGCCATGCCTGGGACTTCATATGTAGTCTCACATCTGGTGTAGACCTATATTATCTGTTGCTTTCTCATTTAACATATTGCTGGATAATGTCTTGATGCAAAATGAATGCAGCATATTTGTGCTGAGCTTGCAGTTTACTCTGCATTCTAAATACTTCCTTTTCTAATTTAGTTTTTCTTTATATTGTTAATTACTTACCAGCTAAATTCAACCCCCTCCCAAATTTGAGGTTTTTATATAAAGAACGATAGAAAATATAGAAACGGCTTGAACTCAGTCTGTTCCTTTCTTCCCAGGAATGTCTGTGTAGTATAGATTAAGTATAAATATTTATACATAAAGTATGCCAGATTAATGACAGCTGAAGCATTTCTGCGGCTACAGGTCCTTCGATGCAGGGAGCTGCAAAGATGGTGTCTTCCACATTACATATTCTTCTTGATTCTTGATTCTCTGTGTGAATTCAGGCTGTAGAGTCCCATTCTGGAAGCCCTGAAGAGAAGAGAGACCCCTGCTACTTTTGCCTTTGTAGTATCTCTGGGTTTGAGACCACCAAACCAGCAAAAGATATGCAAATTAAATGGTTGCCCTGGCCTAATATAGATTGTTGCCATGAACCAATATTACCACCTGATAACATCTTCCCATCATCACCATTTAGAAGATACATTGTGAGATCAATTGCTTACTGGTATAATGAGGATACATCATAGAACGAGACTTACCTCGGTTGGCAATTGAGGAAATTGTAATGGTGACACCACAAGAAGTTTATTAGCATTGTGGGAGGAGTACTCATCTGGAACTTCAATCTTCTGGGTTTACAGAACCATGAAAAACCATTAAAGTACTGCAAGCTTTTGGGTTTACAGAATCATGAAAAAATCACAACTTGTTCTGGAAAACAAGTATTTTGGAGAGAAAGCACTATAGTGTTCCAAAAGAGATAGTAGCCCTTAAAATTAAATATTAAGCAGCTAATTGTCACTCATGCCAAATACAAGGTTAGATAACTGAAATGCCACTTAAGAGGAACTGAATATGACAGCCATCCAAATCCTTGGGGGGGGGACGACCTACGGCAGTGGATCTTGCTGCCTTATGTTGCCTTCCATCAATGCAAAATTTTGCTCCACTAACATATGGTAGGAATCCACTAGAAGCTCCATACACACCATAAAAATGGCCAGAACATTCCACCATCAGTAAAGTGGTGGTGGGAAGGTGGTAACTGTCGTTTGACAGGAAGGATTCTGGACTTGGGTGTGTTCAAGTGTTGGAAAGAGTGGAATTTGGTGGCAGTCATGCATGTCAACCACCTCTAAGTGGTTTTCTGGTTGTACCTGCAGTGATACATGCAGCATGCACTCCATTGGTGAGGATCCATGGCATAAAATGGTGGAGACTAGGATTGGATCATCATTCGCTACAAAACCAGTTGCCTACACCAGAAAATGGGTTGATCACCATCAGCATTTCAGACACATTGTTTCATAATATTATGTGACTTCAGCTGCAATTCTAACCACACTTTCCTGGAAGTAAATAAGCTTGAACACAGTACTACTTACTTCTCAGTAGACATGCATAGGATTGCACTGTTCATTTTGTACTCTGAACATCTGCCATAAATAGTTACTCCTTCTTTTGATAACAGCTTCTTTTGGAGTCACAGTTTGTCTAGAACATGGGTGTCTAAACCCTTGGGGCCCTCAATGTGGCCCTTGGCAAGACCACTCCATTCGCCCTGTGGGCAAGCCTTGTAATGTCTCTAATACAATCTTATATATAAATTTATGTGAATTTATTCACATTTTAAATGTAAATAATCTTTCCAGCCCCTGACATAGTCAGACAAATGATATGGCCCTCATGAAAAAAAAATTTGGACACCCCTGGTCTAGAGCAGCACTTTTCAACCAGTGGTGCTGTTGATACTTGTGAGTCTGCTGGAACACCTCCCACTTAGCAGTAAGACAAGGAACATAACAACAAACAGTACTAGGAGGCTCCAAAAAGTGCTTATCTGTGCTTTAATAAGCCTTCCTTTTAAACTTGGCTTCTAACTTGGCCTCCCAGTCCAGAAGTAACTGGCAATGATAACCATTAAGCAGTTGCTTCCAGTGATACTTCAAATAGGGGTACTATGTGAAGTGATATAGTGGCGGACAATAGTTGGCAAATATGGTCTCAATTTTAAATAAAAGGAGGTGCAGAATTCAATTGTGGAAACACTTTTGCATCCTGATCACAGTGTGCAGCACTGTGATGAATGCATCTACATCTCATAGGGGGATTGTGAAACATCCTCATTTATTTTGAGGAAATTTTTCTGACTTTTCTAACAAAAGCCTTCATGTTTGGGACAGTTAAATGCAAAAACAGATATGCAATGTTTGCAATGGTAGCATTTTCCAAGACGTTAATTGCACATCATTTTGCATTTAAAAGCACCATCAATTACCATTTGATTACCTTGTAAAAGCAGCTTTTATTGTTCTCTTTGATCCCCCCCCCCCCCCATCAGCAGATCTGAAGGCTCAGATTCCTAGTCAGGTTTAACTCCTTCTCTTCTCAAATCCAGAACAACAGTTGGATTTTCAGAGCATTGTATCAAAGCCACATTCTCTGCTTCATGAATTGGACAGCTAAGAAACTGTGTGGGGCATTTTTCCCCACATGAGGGGCAGCCATTCCCCACATCTGTCCTGAAGAGGAAACTGAGTCTGACTGTTTTTTAGCACATGAAAAGGAAAACAGAAGAAAAGTCCTCTTTGCATGGTAATGAGAATTGGAAATATTAGAACAAGCTTCCTAGAGAGCGTTGAGAGCATATTTGCAACTCTAAAGACCTGGTTTAATTGCAGCATTGTTCCCCATTGAAATGCACTAATGCAGATCACACTTGGCTTAATTGCATACCATCTTGCCAGTCAAGCAGCTTTCCCACCCCCCTATGGATCTTCAGAGTCCTGTTTGTATGGGTCTGCAGAGTTTGTTACACTTTTACATATGCAAATATACTATTTCCACTATAGTGGTGAAAACACCTTTCTTCCATTTCTTCCTATGGAAGAAAAGCCTCTTGCAACACACTTTCTGCAGCCACATGTGGGCAATGCTGCTTCACGCATGATGGTGATAGGATAATATTTTGCCCCACACTCACCTTGAAAGGGAAACACGATGGCAACCAGAGGGCAGGTCATACTGTCCATTAGCGCTTGCGATGAAGCATCACCACCCCCAGTTTGATGATGGAGTTGAGAGCTGGTACTGGTCTGATATGGCCCAGCAGGCCATTGGGGGCTTATCCTAGGGCAAGGATTCAGGGAACAAATGTTTAGGTTTGCCCCAAAGGAACTCCCAAGACCAAAACTTCTTGAGGGATTCACAGCACAATCCTAATCTCTGGTTAGGCAGGCACAAGTCCTGGCATATGTCCCATGCTGGCATGGAGATGTTGCAAAAGTGCCCTAAGGTACTTCTGCACCACGGGGGGAAGGGTTAGGCCAGTGCACAGACATGTGCCAAACTCCCCACGGCACTGCAGGAAAGGGGAGATGGATGAGTTGTGCTGGCCTAAATTGGTTAGGATTGTGCTCTCTGAAGATCCCGCCTCAGTACCACTAAATCATCGCATTGGTTGTGGTGGGTAGGATGTCCAGTCTCAGTCTAAATCTGAATAAAATTCTCAGAATTTTCCTGGCAGCCAGCTATCTTTTCTTATCTCATAATCTTTATCAAATCTCATCAGGTACGGACACCTTAAAGCAGTAGTTCCAGTTCTAGTTTAGATGCTCTCAGATGCATGAAGCAAAAATTGGAATGATTGTGCATCACACTACCCCCCCCCCCTGCACTCACACAAAAAAGTAAATTTGTAATAATTTGATAATATTTATTAGGGATTTATTAGATTTATCTTTTATAAAGAAGATTTCTAAGTTGATGCTTTGTTGCCTGCTGTGGCTGCAGGTGGTCAATTTCTTGCTTTCAAGCAGTCCACAGGGAAGTATTGCAAGTCTTCCGCATGGACTACCAGTGATGACTAGTCTTCCCCATGGACTTCTTCCCTATGCAAGTCTTCCCCATGCAAGTCTTCCCCATGGACTACCAGTGATGGCAACAGTCCTGTCTCCACTCCCTGGTGGTCTGTGTGGGGTGCTTGCTTGGTGACATGCTTGATGTGATTCAGGTAATCCTTTCTTGAGATCTCATGGACCACTTCTCTGGGCTTCATGAACCACCTGTGGTTCCTGGAAAACAGGCTGGGACCAGTGCGCTGTAGGGAAATAGTCTGGAATAAACAACATCAAGCAACTTCTCCTTGCCCTAAGTTTCTCTTCAGGATAATCAGCTTCCAGCTCAGGCCAGATTCCTTTGGACTGCCAAATGGGAAAAAGTGTCTACATTTCCCCATGCCTATTGTCAGTGGTGGTGAAATCTAGCAGGACTTGACTCTAGTTGAGTTTAGAGTCACCACTCCCTTGCATGATTAAACTTTAAAATGAGTTACAATGGGGGCACTTTCCAAGTCACCAAGTTAGGGTTGCCATATGTCCCGAAAAACAAGGACAATTGTGATTTTGGGGGATTGTGTTCACATACTGGCAAGTTGGACAGTCTCTGTTTTGTGGAAGAGAATTATGGTAACCCTACCGTACAACAAGTCTCCCCTTTACAACTGACACAGGACACAGATGAACATCCTTTGGTCAATTAATGCCACAGAGGTCCAGTGGAGGCACCTGATTATGTGGGTTTCTGTGCAAAAACTCAGATCAAATTAATACATTTTGAAGAATCCAAAAGAGGTGCAGCATCACAGGAGACTACCAATCTTTTGGGAGCACAAAAAAAAAGTTAACCCTTTCATTCCCCAGCCCCATCTCTGACCCCCTGCTGATGCTGCTGCTGCTACTCCTGCTAACTTGCATGTGACCAAACAATCTTTTGAAGATATTTCTTTGTTGTCACACAATTCAACTCCTCAACTCACAGCTGAGCATTGTCATCACTTGAGTCAAGTTCCCAACTCTGTTCCCCAAATGCTCCCCTGATATTTTACCCTGATATTTCACTCCCCTCTACATCTTTTTGCCTTCTAACAACTTTCCCCAGATCTCCATTCTGGCTGAATAGTGGTAGAATTTCCCATCTAGATTAAATTCATGTGAGCTAGATCATGTGAGTCTAGATTAAATATAACCAATATTTTTCTTCAAAGACATACAGAAACCTAGCTGGAGTAATTGTCAGAAGTACTGCATTTTCAAAGGCAGGTTGCTTCAATATGTGATTTCTATAACATGTACAAGATTTTTAATCAGCCAGAAGTGGGAATGTAAATGGATCTAATAATCACAGAGAATCACAGTGTGTTGGTCCAGAAACTGTCTAGTTATTTGTTGAAAGTGGATCAGTCCTATGAATCTCTGTTCACATTAGTTTTTCTTCTACTGGTTGAAAAGCCTGAATAAAATTAAATGGCTAATGAAGACAAACTATCATTTGTGTCAGATGCATGTAATAGTGCTGATTGAAAACAAGCTGTTGTCTTAGTGATTTTCCCAGCCTGACAGAAAATTACATGGAAGATGAGTACCCATATCTCAAAACGATTGCAGGGACAGAGCTTGATAACTGAAAGCCATTTCTTTCTTTCAAACTATGTAATCAAGATACCCAAACGTCTCTGATACATCTTAGTTCTCCTCTTTGTTATACAGGCCACAGATTACCTGGAATTGAAATCAAGGTTTGGCCTGGCTTATACTTTGAATTTCATGGACTGCAGAAGTTGCTCACTTCTTATAAGTAAAACAGTGTCATCATGTCACAGAATGCAATAACCACCCTCATGTTATTTGATGAACAAGCTAAAATGCAACCATGCAACTATGCAGCTACATGGAATAGAAGATGTAACAGGATTAGTTCTGAGAACACTTAATTAATGAGCAATTGTAGTAACCCAATTTTTAAAAAGGAGATTATGCAATATGTGTTCTGTACTTCATAGGTTGCATAAGCTAAACTTTCGCAGTAACTGGGATCCAGTGGCAAACTATAAGTTCCTATGAAAGCCCAACTATTCTCCTCCCTCACATTTTACCCTGCTTCTTCTAAGGAGTTCCTCTCTCCTCCCCAATACATCTTTCTGTCTTCTAACTCTTTCCCCAGTCTGAACTCCAGTCTGGCCTAGTAGTGGTAGAATTTCCCACTACATGAAATTCATTTGAACTAGATTTAATGCAGGAGACCTGGGGAAGCTATGAACAACCTCCATAAGCCTCATAAAGCCACCAGAAATCAACTGGAAGGAGGACCTGAATGTGGGCAGAGGTCAGGTGAAACGCTCCAGCAGAGATTCAGAACCGACACTAATCTGATCCACAGGATCTTAACTTGCAGATAAAGAGAATCCACCTGTATAGGATAGGTATGAATTATACCCTGAGAGTGCAGTCCTAACCTAGGCTGGCACAACTCAACGGTCTTCCTGTTCTTGTAGTGATAAAGGGAGGCAAGCGCATGACTGTGCATTGGCCTAACCCTCCCCCAGGAGTGGGGCAGAAGTGTTTTACAGCATGTGCTGGGGCTTAGGCTAGCCTAACTGGGGATTAGGATTGCAGCCTTAGTAAGGCTGTGTGTACATTTACATTTAGTAAAGTGTGTGTATATTTTCTTGTATATAATGTTTCTAATAAACAAATATGTCTGAGAGCATTAAACTCACATTAAATTAATGGAAAACAAGCTTGGGTAAGACAAAATACAATCCTTGATATTTATAAAGCAAGAGATTAGGCTGCATTAATAGCAGGGGGTGGTATTTTGTCTATCCCAAGCTTATTTTCCATTAATTTACTGTGAGTTGAATGAAGTCAGACTTTTAAAAACCAGATCCCTTAAAGATCAATTTGTAGCTTTTCTCTTTGAATTTACACCATTTGTTTACAAATATATGACACACTAAATTACTCAGACGCCATCTGCCTACATTGTTTCTTCCTTCCATTTCTTATCACTTTTCTCTTTAGTCTCTTTCTGAGAAGATGATACATAGTACAGAATGTGCATTTAAATACCTCAGAGGCTGCTATTCTGTGGCAGGATCCTCCAGCTGCCTACTACCTACTCCAAGATGATAGAGCTACGTTGAATAAGTGAACCATGGCCTCTTAATCATTCTGCAGTGTTTGCCACCAAAGCTAATCTGAATTTTAATTGGCATTTCAATTGGAAAGTGGTGATTGAACTTAACATTTGTACACATTTCATATGAAGACAAAAAAAACAACATGTGCACTCTACTGCACACATTGATTTTTAAGTGTGCATGTAAGATATTTGAAGAGTGCAATCCTATCCAAACCTTCCCTTCCCACTAATGCAGATACTCTGGGAGCATTCATTGCATTGGTCCCACAGTCCCAAGATTGTCCTCTAGGTAAGGGACATTTAGGGCGCAATCCAGAGTAACTACGGGGAGTCCTTGCTCTGGTGTAAGAACAATTTGCTCTGGATTGCAATATTAATTTCCCATAGGTTTTCAATAGGTAGTGCAGTAACTACGGGTACACATAATGTCTCTTATGTGCTCCGGTAGTTACTCTGAATTGTAGGGTTATTCTCTTGCTTTGGAGTAAGCCTTCACTGCCCTTATAGGTCTACCCAGACCCTTCATCAGTAATTTTGCTGGTGCAAACCTGAGTGGATCCAGATAGGTGGATCAAGGCCAGAAAGGGGAATGGGATAAATAAATAAATATCAACAGAGCGCCTTATGCCAGTATCTACCACTTTCCTGTTCATGACCCATCCATCCCTCACCATCTTGTTCTGCCCACTGTGAGGGCCGCAAGATGACCCCCCAGGAGGAGTTAGAGGAGGACTTAATGTGGCTGGATATATCCCGGGAGGAAGGGGTTCCAGAGTGCCATTGTGGAGCTGCCACGAGGTACATCCCTCCACCAATCCCACCATGGGAGAAGGAGAGGAGAGAAAGAGAAGCTAAATCTAAATCTTCTCTTACCATCTCCATGGCATTATTTTGGGGAAGATGCGATGGTGAACATGGGAGCCACCCCTTCTACCCACATTACCTCCCCCAGCCCACATCACACCCACCACCACCCGCTCACCTACTAACTTACTACCAGGGTTCCCACAGAAGCAACTGTGCCTAACTGCTGTCCCTCACTATCTGCATTGGTGGTCAGGTTCCACTCTATAGTGAGACTGCCATAAAATGCACTGTCCCTCCAGAACATGAGCTTCAGAGGCACAGCAGACCCAGGAGTATATGAAGTGTGTATATGACATAAATGTGTTCAGACACATATTTCATGCAGAAACATTCTTCTTCTTCTTCTTCTTCTTCTTCTTCTTCTTCTTCTTCTTCTTCCTCCTCCTCCTCCTCCTCCTCCTCCGTTTTGTGCAATCTTGGCACATTTGGTAATGAATGCTTCCTAGGACATCCAATGTGCCACCACAGTGGATCCCTCATTCCACTTGACATCTAGACTTAAGTCCTTTTGGAATGTGGATCTCCAAGTTGATACATTCATCAGCGAACATAATTAGGCTGCAAGTCCCTGTTGAATGGGAAACCCATTGGAAACCTGAGTCTACTTCTTTGTGATGTGAAACTGTAATGTTTCTTGAGGGGAGAGTTTACATTAGTTTAGACTTGCTTCCTGGCTTCATATCCATCTGCCAAGCATGGATGTTCCTCTGCACTTTTCCACAAAGCATCTATGGATACCATCATGGAGACAAATAAGGTTATATACACTGCAGTAGTGATTTGTGGAATGCCTCTTTTTCAGTTCCCAATTGTAGTTCTGTGCAGTACAAAACAAGCATCTGTTGTATCAATCATGAGCAGGTTTTCATGGCCATGGCAGGGACCCAGTGCTTGTAAAACCATCTTATGTGCACATTCACCCTATTTCTCCCTTGTCGAAGTGAATGGGAAGGTTTTGCATGCATATGAATAGTCATCACTGTTTTCAATTCTGTTCCTTATTCCCATGGGTGATGATGGAGGACAATCAGAAGTCTTTCTCCAGGCTTGTGATGCCTCTAAAACTGAAGCAAGGGTTCTAAGCAGAAGCGAGACCATCCATTATGCTTTGACACACCAGCTGTCAATCTGCAAGAGAATAAACAACAAGGTAAATCTTCCACATCTTGGTAAAATAGAGCAGCAGATGTGAACAACATTAATGAATAGTAAATCAACAGCTTATAAATGGCAGGATTGGAAATCAACTGCCCGTTACTTTCCCTTTTTAACAAAAATATTCTTTAGCGAGGAGGAAATGTTCTTCCTTCATAGAGATATCATTAGTCTTCCTGACTATAAACAGGCTGCCACTGGAAACGGTGCCCATTTGTCTTGCATTCTGCAGGATAACTTTGTGTATGGTGAAATACATCACTTCTCCCTGTAGCCATGAGTCAAGCTGTGCTTCAATTGATCCAAAATCTTTTATTATTTTGCTCTTCAAGCAAGATATCCTAAATGATCAGTTCATAGGAGCCACTTTTTAATGAGTGGGCTCTTTTCTTATGCAATTTTAAATGCATGGTATCATTACACTGAGCTGTGGCTAATTGCCAATCTTGTGATGCATGGTGTTCCAACCAGAGAGCAAAACCAATTTTTGGTTCATTTTTCCTTGAAGAGGATACCTACTGAGCTTCTTGGATTTGGGTAAAAAAAATAATACTGATTTTGAAGAATAGATTCACCCTCCAGTAAATGATACTTTGTAGTTGAGGTGATGCACCTTAACAATTTAGAATATGAATGTGCCATCAGAATGACTTAAGTAGGGAATGGCCAACCCCTGAGGCTGCTCTGTGGAAAGTGTCTTAGCAAGACTGAACACTGGGAGAAATGTTGACAAAGTTTGCAGTTATGTGGATTGGACTAGGAATTTCTCTAGCTCATGGTACTTAGTTGAAATCCATTTCTCCCAACTCAGAATATTTAACAAGGTAGATCTATAGACTGTCTTCAGGATGCCTTGTAATTTCAGGCAGGTCTGTCTTTTATTCTTACAAGCCCAGTCATATTATTTCCTTCCCCCAGATATAGTGGCACTGAAATGACTACTGCTGCATTGAGCAAGGGGGCAGTTATAGAGATATCTCTAGGTAAAGGAACAATTCCTTCATCCATGGCTAAACTAGTGTAGTTCTCTATTTGGATTGCAGTAGTAAAATCATGGAACAGGTCTGACATAAGAACATAGGAGCCTCTACTGCAGTGGTTCTCAATCTTCCTAATGCTGTGACCCCTTTATAAGTTCCTCATGTTGTGGGGACCCCCAACCATAAAATTATTTTCATTGCTACTTTAAGGTATGCATAGGATTGGGCCCTCAGTCTACAATCTTATGCACTTTCCTTGGAGGCAGTCCCACTGAACTTAATTGACTTACCGGTACTTCTGAGTGCACATGCATAGGGTTGGGCTCTACTGCTCCAGTGCTATGCACACTTTCCTGGGAGTAAACCTCACTGAACTCAATGGGAATGACTTCTGAATAGACATGCATAGAATTGGGTTCTAAGCTGCAATCCTAGTACTTTCCTGGGAGTGGCCCCATTCACTATCATGGGGCTAACTTCTGAGTAGGCATGCATAGGATTGGCCTCTTAGGCTGCAAGCCAGCAACAGTTTACCTGGGAGTAAGACCCAGCAGCTGGCGGGCAATAGGCTGGCTGGCGGGCAGCGTGCATGCCTGGAGGGAAGCCTACTCCTGTGTGATCTGGGTGGGCAGCGCACACATGCCTGCAGGGAAGGCCCCTGAAGAATCTGAGCAGGTGGCGCACGTGCCTGGGGGAAGCCACCCGCCCCTCAGCAGTCAGAAGTCCCTGGGGCAGCCTCTAAGGAAGCCCCAGAGCACATGCAGCTACAGCCAGAGGTCTGACAAGCCTGACTTGACCCCCTGCACCAGGGGTCTTTAGGTGACCCCCAGGAAAGCTCCAGGCGACCCCCAAAGGGGTCCTGACCCCCACTTTGAGAAATGCTGCTCTACTGGATCTGGCCCAAAACCCATGTTGTCCAGCTTCCTATATCTCACAGTGGCCTACTAGCTTCCACAGGGAGTACACAAGACCTGCATCCAGGTGCTTGCCCCTGAATCTGGCATTTTGAGGTTGCCTATGTCAATCAATACGCATACACATCATGGCCTGTAACCTGTAATATCTTTTTCTCTAGGAATTCATCCAATCCCTTCTTAAAGGGAATGAGGCTAGATGCCACCAGCACATATTGTGGCAAGGAGTTCCACAGACTTATTACATGCTGGGTAAAGAAGTATTTTGTTTTGTCTGTCCTAACCCTCCCAACATTCAATTTCAGTAGATGTTTTGGTGTTATGTGAGAGAGAAAAGAGCATCTCTCTCTATCCATTCTATCTAGACCTTGCATAATTTTGTATGTCTCAAACATGTCCCCACTCAGGCACCTCTTTTCTAGATCAAAGAGCCCCAAACATTATAGACTTTCCTCATAAAGAAGGTGTCCCAGACCATTAACCATTTTGGTTGCTGTCCTCTGAACCTTTTCCATTTCCTTAATATCTTTTTTGACATGTGGCAACCAGAACTGGATGCAGTTCTCCCAAAGTGGCCTTACCATGGTTTGTACAATGGCATTATAATTTGAGCATGTTCCTCCATGCTGCTGCTGCTGCTTCTGGCACCCAGTATCATCACAAGGACACTTTTGGCAGTCATGCTTATCGCCAGTATCCCCAACGGCTTTGCAACAGGATGCCCATGCAGACATGACTGCCCAGAGCATCCTTGTGATGAGATCAGGTGCCACTTCACATGGGGTAAAGCTATCTCCAGATGCTGGATCTGGCCCGTAGGCTGGGCTTTGGATAGCTCTGCTCTTGAAAAAACTGTCATGAAGCTCTCTCTGCTATGACTATGAAACTATCATGTATTTATTTAACATATTTGAATGCTGCCTTTTCATCCCATTGCAGGGACTATCAGGGTAGCTAACAACAAGCCATCTGGTTTTAGAAGCACCTGCAGAAATGTGCAATGTAATCCCTGACTCGAGATGAAATGCCCGTCATTGCTGCAAAGAACTGTGTATTTTAGACCATTTGAGCAAACACCCTTTATTTGTTGGGTATCTTCTGTCTATTCAAGTCCATTTTCCTGGTGAATTCTTGCGGATGTGTTGTATGTTTGCTATTTCCAATCTCTTCTCCTTGCTTAGGCACATTTGTTTTAGTTGAGGGGGTATGCTGAATTTCTAATCTGCTCTCTGTCATGGTGGATGTAAGAAGCTACTGTTCCTAAGGGACAGTAAAATAAGAGACATCCATGTGACATGATCAGTGTGAGGGCATGCACTGTCTTCATAGGTCAAGAGATCATTCTTAGGAACAGACACAATTATATTCTATTTGCTCAGTGAGAATGCTCATAGTTGCCATGCAGGTTCCTAAGTTATGGCATTTACAACATATAGGCAAGGACATTATTAGTGAAATATGTCAATTTGCAAAGGACGAGACAGGCAGATATATGACAGGTGGTTGAATCTAATGGGCAGTTTTTGTGCTGCAGTGGAAAGCAAAGGATAAGAAGAGGTCCCTGAAAATAGACTTCATACACCAAACTTCAATTATCCAGCACCTTTGGGACCTGTAAATTTGGATGCAATGCTGCTTACAGGGCTCAATACTGTCAAGGTGTCGTTTCACCAAAATATACATAGGGCACCCAAGAAAAATGCAGAACATAACAAATTAAAAGCTATAAACACTCTTGTATTTTGCTTTCATGTGTTTCATTTAAACACTATGCTCTTATTATATATAAAAATATTATATTTAATTTACTAATTACAAGAAAGCTACATGCTGCCTGCTCACAAGGAAAAAGGAGGATAATGAAGATTTTTTTCCAGAGGATATGTCCTGGAAAAAGAGAACATATCACCTGTCCCTCATGGACCCCTTGGATCTTCATAAATCCAGAGTAACTGGGACCATTCTGGGGCACTACACCTGCATTAAATTGCACTTGCTGAGCTCTTTGCAGGGAAATTAGCAAGAATAGTATCTGAATTTTTAAACAACCCCAGGACTTGAGGCAATTAGCGATCTGATCTTTCCATCACCTTTTGGGGACACACAAAAATCAACAAAACTCACCAGTGGATCTACAGTTTTGGAACCAGTGACAATGCTATCTCACAAACACACAGAGGAGATAGAAAACATCTTGAAGCATGCCATTGATTTGACTCTGCAAGAGACAAACAGCCTAATCAACAGTAATTCCGTTTGGTGATACAGTGTCACCAGTGGGGCATCCATTGCAAACAAGGGAAGCTTTGGCTGCCAGAGTCCTCTTAAGAGTAAATGTACATTGGTTCCCTTGCCCCAGTGAAAGCCCATGCTAGTCCACCATAAAGGTTGAACCTCAGCATCCACATGTGTTCATTCTAGAAACCTCTATGTATACCAATTTTTATGTTATATGAAAGCAATTATTTACCAAGGTAACCAATGCATCAATTTCCCTTTCCCGGGTTTAAAACAACTTCAGCTGGCACCTCTAACTGAATGGAAAGCAATTGGGATTATCACTTTGTGTCAGCAATGTCTGTTCTAGTGGCTTCTGCTGGTGTTCTTTTGCATTTTAGATTGTGAGTCTTTTGGGGACAGGGACTCATTATCTATTAATTACCTACAGTATTAATTTTTTCATTTTCTTTTAAACCACTTTGTGAACTTTTTAATTGAAAAGTGGTGTATAAATACTGTAGATAGGTAAATAGATATGATAATCACATGGGGGAAAGAAGGAGTCTGCCCAGGTGAAAACAAAATGAATTTGAAGGCTTTTTTTGAAGGCTTTCAAGCATTTCTCCAACAAGGTTAATTGCCTACCTCATTAATATGGTAAGCAGACTGTTTTTAAGCCATTAACTACTGCCTAAATGATGTTTATCTTTTAATTTAAGGGACCAACTGGTTTCATTTTGAATTAAAATCACTGATTAAAAACACTGATAATTAAATTATAACTGTACTTGGATCTGCAGTGATAATGCAGATAGATAGATAGATAGATAGATAGATAGATAGATAGATAGATAGATAGATAGATAGATAGATAGATAGATAGATAGATAGATAGATAGAAAACTGTTAAACTAAATACTGACCTATAATATGCTGACAGTACTGCAATGCATAGCAGTTTAGGACATGGAAATTGAGTTCCTGTGTTGTAAAATGGTATGCCTCTGTGCTGTGCCCGTCTGCTGCCAACTTCAAAGGCAACACACCCTCCATTTCAGCTACAGAGCCGAGAAATAGTACTGAACGTACCTCCACCAGTCCAAGCCACACTCGTCTGATGAATGCTATACCAAAACTGCAAGAATATAAGCACCTGCAGGTGATGGAAATGTTTCCTTATTATTTACTGTGGGATTCTCATTTCTGTGTTTGCCACGTGCTTTAAACCAACCCTGAACCAACTATTTGGTTCACAGCTGCATTTTCTCAAAGAATGTTTGTTTGGTTTACTTATGATAGAAGTGTATGATCTCCCACTGAGTCTGCAACCTGGGCTAGCGTTTAAATAAATACATTTAATCTTGGGGTGCCAACCTGATTGTCACATCAGGGTTCAGCACTATTTGACTTTTTAAAATGTCTTTCATCCTTGCTCCTGGGCAGCAATATTATTAAAAGCATTGCTTCTTCTTGCCTGATCCATGAAATATCCTGCTGTGCTTTGGAAATCTAGCCATTTCAAATGGTTAGTGAATGCTAATCTTTACATACAGATGCCCACCTCCAATGCCTGCCATCCAGGCTGCATATTTTTTTCCCCTACCCACAGAAAAAGTTGTGAACTGCCTCCTAAGGATGCCAAGCCATTAAGCTGTCTGAACCTGATGGACATCGCACAGCCAGTTTCAGAATCAGACTGTTCTACTTGTGGTAGAGCATCTTAAGAGCTCCCGGCTGGGTAGTGGCAGGGGTAGAAAAGATGACAAAGCTAATTTTCAATTTGTTTGTGGGCAAAGTCCCATCTGTAAAACAAACAGGCAAATCGTTTCAAACAGAGAGAACACTCCGAACTAAGTGGTATGTTTCTTTAACTGAAACCCAGTGACCTTTCAAGATGAAAGGATATAATAGTCCACACGGAGCAAGCAGGGAAAAATCTTTCCATGCTGTTTGCAAGGTTTAGAGATCACTTTGGCTGCACAGACAAAAGGGTACAATGGAGACTGTGGCAAGAAGTGAAGTGGCAAACATGGCTGTGTGTGTGTGTGTGTGAGTCCAATTATTCACCACTGACATTCATCATTTAAAAAGCTCTTTTGTCCACTGACCTGAGGATGTGTTCTGTTTATTGTGTGTGGCTGAAGCTCCACTTGTGTTATTGGCTGCATATCTGCACTTTCTTTCCTTTTTTTTAAAGCTGAAATTAATTGGTCCATCCATCTCTGAAATCAAATGGTATGTCTATCCTATTCAGCTCTGTGGCGATCAGATGACAGAGCAGTGAGAATATGATGGACGTTGGATCAAACAAAGCAGGATATTATGCCCGTTGAAATTGGGTGGCGACATGCACCTCTGTTTACTGTTACAATTAGAGCCTTTGTTTTCTCACTGGGACCCTGGGAGTCAGCTTGCTTCTCCTATTGAGAATCCCACAGGCATTTCCCACACTTCATTTTGTTTCAAGGCACCACTGGCCACAGAGATGCCTCTGTCTTCCAGAACAAAGCCTTATTTCTACAGAAATAGGAAGCGTTTTTCAGCCTTTGCTTTGCCGGTCAAAAAGTTCTGTTTCTGAAAGCTGGTCCTTGATACAATTAATTGTTTTCAGGAATTATTTTCTTGATTAGCGCATGATGGAAGGCAATTGTTTGCACGTGGGTGACCAGTAGTAGTAGTAGTAGCAGTAGTAGTAGTAGTGAAGGTGGTGGTAGTTATAAAGGTAGTGGTAGTAGTAGTAATAGTGGTGGTGGTAGGAGTTAGTGTTGTAGAACAGGCTTTGGAATCAGTAAAAGCCCTCCTCTGCACAATACAGGAGATAACCTTCATGAGAACTGTGGAAAGGTTACCTTTTGTGATAGTGAATGCTGTAAGTGTAAACTCTAAATTGGTAAACAGTCAATTTAAAAGGCAGACCTCAGCATTTCAAAGTCTCCTTGAACACTTATGTAAGAAACTCTTTTCCCTTGAGCAATTTTCACATTTTTTTTCATGAAGGTGAAGGAAGCGAAGTTGATGAAGCAAGATATATAGTCTGGTGCTGTGTGATGTGCTGGAAATTCAAAGTATTCTGCAGGAGCTTACGAGGTTTTACAGTGCACCATGGGGCTTTCCAAATATCTATTTTCTATATTGCCACTATAGTGAAGATTATTTGGGAACATTTGGAAGCAGTGAAGGCAATTGTTATCTACCACAGATTTTGCCCCCAGAGCCTCTTTGTATCTCCCCTTTTGATCTAATTATGTGAAACCACTACATTACATTGAATAGGGACAGATTTCACAGATAAAATGAATGGTGGGGAAACTCACCTATAATGGATCCTCTTACTCCAAGGAGCCCTTGTGGGTGAGATCCTCCTATTCCAAGTGTTCATAAGTGCAGGCATCAGATCACTCCAGGTCATGTGGAGCTATCATTTAACAACCAGAGATCTGAGAAATTTGCAGTCTCTCTCTGTATATGGTGTAGCAGTTAGAGTGTCAGCATATAGTTGAGGAGTCCAATTCTCGCTCATCCATGAAACTCACTGGATGGCCTTGATCCTATCACTGGCTCACACCTTATCCAGCCTCACAAGGGTGTTGTAAGGAGAAAATGAGTGGCAGAGTTGAAATAATAAATGTCTGAGCTCCTTAGAGGAAAGGTGGTAAATAATTGTTATAAAATCAGGTACCCCAATACAAATAACATAAGACAAGGAGACATGGAGTGAAATGGGCAATGTGTAATGATTTCTAATAACCAGTTCTTTACTGCAGCAAGTCCTGACTATAAATGTCCTCCCATCTTAAGTGTGGGCACCTATCATGAAGGACAAGCTACCATATCTTGGCTCCAACCTGAAGCTGTCACTTGGCAACTCCAGCTTTCAAAACCAACCCCTGGAAAGGTGGTCAGTGGAGCAAAGTTGCTACCCCAAACCTTCCAGCTTTTGTGACAGATCTTGCAATTCAAGCCCCAGCCTGCATGCCCAAGCCAAACAGCTTCCTGAGACTGGTTCTTATTCTCCTCTGTTATTTGTAATGTTGTAATGTTAAATAGTTAATAAAGAGGCCCATTTTTAATCCAAGCCTGTATGTGGCATGATTATTGATGATGCAGGGTAATGTTAATCTTGCAGTTGTAGCAATTGTGTATTCACCAGTTAATATATCCAACAGGTTGAAATAACACACACTAGTCCTGTTTATCTCCCCTTTCCCCATGCAGTCAACAAATGCCTGAGGGGGAAACAGAAGGATTTCTGGCTAGCCGTATCCCCTTGTTCTGATGTGCCATAATCCCTGTGTTGACAAAAAAAAAAAAAAGATGGCACTGGATACATGGTGTACCTCCTTGTGATTTGGAGCCCTGTCTATGTCAACTACACACATTGGACTGAAGAACCCACCTCTTTCTACAAATACTATCAGAAGAGTATGGACTGAGTTTGGTACCAAGGTGTAGAGTGTCATAGCCATTGTTCTCCCTCTCCACCTGTCCTCCAGTTTTGGACATGGCTGTCCAAAATTGTCCAAAACTTATGCCTTGGCTACCTCTGGTTATACTGCCCATGAGTTTCCATTATTATAGGATAGTAAAGTGCTTCCATATTGGGGGATGGGGAGCAATGACAGATTTTCTGAGGAACTCAATGTGTATAGAGAGTGTTTCAGCAAATCTCTGAGTCTCTGTATATATTCTTTCAGAAGTTGGTGTTTTTTTGAAGAAAAAAAAAGCTAGACAGATAGTATGACAAATATGCAGTGTTTTCATTTCAGAATGTCATGCAAGAGGCTATACAAGCTGAAGGAGGCTGTCAAATGGGACTGAGGACATAAAAACAAAACAGTTTTGTTATTTCCTGAAATTTAGAGAGGAGATAAGAATGTTTCCAAATCTTTTGTGTTCCTTCAAGCTGGAGTTTCCTAACTACTTCTTTTATTGTGTCCTAGAAACCTCCATCCCCATTAAGTCTCTCAACAAGCTTACATGAATGATGTCAACAGAGGCTGTCTGATAGTTACCCTGAGCAACGAAATGCAAGGAGATTGTTTGGATTTTTTTCCCCTTCTGACTCCATAAATAGGGCTTTTAAAACTCAAAAACATCTTTCAAGAACATTGTGCCCCTTTTCCATAACTGAGAATTGAGAACTGACCTTTTGAGTACAAAGCAATGATATGAATCGATTTGTTTGCAACATGCTTCCTTCTGCAGCTATGGAGAGTACATAGTGTACAAGCAGAAGATGGGCATAGCACATGGTTGTTGCATCAAGAGAACCTTTAGAACCATTATAAACCATTATAATGTTTTATTGCATTTTTTTGACAAACTGCAAGAATGTTGAGTTTGGGTTGCAATACAGCTGAGTTTGGGTCACATTAAATGGCACACAAAATGCAGAGCATGACCCAAGAAAGCAAGAGAGCTATAAAAATGGAGCAGAATTGTGATGAAGGGCTACAAAAATTTATGACTAGCTTTCAAATGAAACCTCTCTATTTAAAATAGCAGACAGAGACTGGATCACAATACAATCCTCAATCCTGGTTCAGCCAGGAGAAGTTTCAGCAGAAGTCCTGTGCTAGCATGGGCAGTGTCACAAAAGAGTCATACAGCACTCCTATACCACTCTGAGAGGTAGGGTCAGGGCACTGTCTTCTTTATTAGGATTGCTGTCTTAGATGATCTATTGATCGATTATTCAGATAGATTGGAAGTTTTGTTTTTGTTGGAGGATTATTCAAACGGTTTCTGTATTCTTGCCCCTCCCTCGGCTGCTTCTTTTTGGTCAGTCAGAGGTATGGAAGACATTGTCAGAAGAAAGATTGATAAGGAGGTATGGGCTGGCAAGATTCTGGGTCCCTTTTCTGAATCCACTCTTCCCAACCTAAGGGTTTCCTCTTCAAGTGTAGTCCCTAAAAAAGTACCGGGGGACTTCAAACTGATTCATCATTTGTCTTTTCCCAGGGGTGATTCCGTCAATGATGGAATACCTGCTGGAACATTTATGTTCAGTTAGGTATACATCTTTAGATGAGGCTGTGCATCGGTTACATGAGTGTGGGTAAGGGGCTTTGATGGCCAAGGCTGATATCAAGTGTACCTTTCGGTTGCTCCCCGTTTTTGCACTGTTGATTTTGCACTGTTAGATTTTTGGTTTAAGGGGAGTTATTATGTTGATAGGACTCTTCCCATGTGTTGCTTGGTGTCTTATTCGGCCTTTGAGTTGTTCAGCATATTTTTGGAATGGGCTGTGCAGCACCAGATCAGATGGGCTAGCACTGCCCATTATCTTGATGATTTTCTTTTTATGGGCATTGCTGGGTTGGGACAATGTGCCCGCCTTTTGGATACCTTTTGAGCTCTCTTTGTTTCTCTAAGGGTGCCTCTGGTGGAAGCTAAAATGGAAGGTCCTAACTTTAGGATAATCTTTTTGGGTATTGAGCTGGACTTTGTGTGGCAGTACACCAGGTTGCCTGCTGATAAGCTGGCATCCTTGCAGTCACTGTTGGAATGGGGGCTAGCAGCTAAGAAATTGACCCTTAGGGAGTTGCAGGTATTGGTTGGGCACTTGAATTTCATCTGCAGGGTAGTTGTGCTGGGCAGGGCCTTTCTGCATAGATTATGTGATGCCATGGTTAGGCTTAGTTCCGCTTTTCATCATGTTTGAGTTTCTGCGGAAATGCATGTGGACATGGAAGTGTGGTTAACATTTATTAAAGGTTTTAATGGGGTATCCTTTTGGAGGGAGGTGAAGTTGTTAGAGGCCAACTTGCAAGTTCATTCAGACGCTGCAAGTGGTATTGGTTTTGGGGTTATTTTTAGGGGTAGGTGCTAAATGTTGGCCAGATGCATGGTTGGAAAGTGAGGTATGAGGTGACCTCACTTTTCTTGAATTATACTGTAAGGTTTGGGTGTGATAACCAAGCTGTAGTTTATGTGGTGAACAAGCAATCACCTAAGTCCCCTAGGGTTATGTGTTGGTTGTACACATTTGTTTACAGTGTCTGCACATTAATATGCTTTTTCGGGGAAAAAAAAAAAGTGTTCTGGGACTGCAGAATGGCATTGCCAACACTCCCATTTCCAGGAGGAGCATTTTTGGCAGCTGGCCCCCTCAGCATGCTTGGAGCTGGACCTTATGCCACCATTCTTGAGGAATCTTGGGCCTTAAGGGCATGGAAATTGATTTGTGGATTCCTACCACCGACTATGAGGGCCAGCTATTTTGCAAAAGTTTGTGAATTTCAATGGTTCTGTTTGGGGCTGGGAACTACCCTACGCTGGCCCATCCCTGTTGACCACATTGTCATTTTGTGCTTGATTTGTATGATTGAGGAATGTCGCCACAATTGGTGTCGGTTTACTTGTCAGCCCTTGCCTTCATGGCTGTTTTGTTGGAGGTCTTTGACTCCAATAAGGATTTTAGAGTCTGGAAGACGATTGAGGGGATGAGGCAAGTTAGGCCCACCTTATCTGACAAGAGGAGACCCATTACAGTGAGTATTTTAAGCAGGTTATGTAGGGCTTTTTATGATTGCTGTGGGTCACAGTTTGAAATTCAGCTATTTGTTGCTGTGACTTTAGTGAGATTTGGGAGGCCTTTCACCCTGGTGAGAGTCTGCTCTCCTCCAGCTATGATGGGGTTCTGGGGTTTGTGAACTGGCCTGGTGTTACATTTGGGAAGAGGGTTTGTGTTATCCAGCTTTGGAGGTCCAAAACAGATCAGTGGGGTCAGGGGCTAGAGTTAGACTTGGTAGTGCCTGCAACCCCTTGTTATGCCCAGTTTTGGCATTGGAAGCTTACAGACAAAGTGTTCTTTTACATGCTGATCCTTTGTTCCAGCATCAGGATGGACCTCCTCTGACTCTTTATCAGAGTTTTGTGTTGTTTTCAATAGAGCCTTGTGGTCGTTGGGCCTTCCAGCTGGTGAGTATTGCCTCCATCTGTTTTGGACAGTGGCTGCCACTGTGGCTTCGGTCCTTGGCATGCTGGAAGAAGTTATACACCTAATTGGCCATTGGCGGTCTGAGGCTTATAAGTTATATGTGAGGAAGCACTAAGGGGTTTAATTCTGGTAGTTCGCTGTCTGTGTTTCCAGAGTTGCCCTGGTGCATCTTTGCTGCTGGTTGTTACTGTGTTAGAGTCATGGTTCCCCGTGTCTCTTCTTAGGTTTTGAGTGATGGGTTATCCTGGGTTTTTATGCTACTGTTCTTGTTTTTTACAAGCATGCCTCTTTCACTACCTGTCTGGGTGATCATGATTGGCCATTCCATCCTCTTCTGGGCTAAGAAGAGGGCCAAGAGCTGTGGGTTCAGCACCCAGATTGGATTGGGATCAGTGTGGTCTGTTGCCTGGGTGGTGCGAAGGGGTATGCTTTAGGTGCAATTTTTGTCAGCACTTTCCAGTTTTTGGGCAGGGTGCCTGTCTCTACATATTATTTTGGTTCACTTAGGGAAGAATGACCTCTGCCCGAGGATGTCTCTGTCCCTCAGCCTCAAGATCATTAGGGATTTCTCCCTTATGTTGCACTGGTTACAGGGGGTGTGTATCCTTTGGTTCAACCTCCTACCCAGATGGACTTGGAGGGGTGCCAGGAGTGTCAGGAAAGTTGGATGTGGCACACAAACATGTAAATGCTTATGGCTGCAATCCTAAAAACACTTTCTTGGGAGTAAGACCCACTGAACATAATGGGGCTTACTTTTGAGTAGACATGGTTAGGATTGTGCTCTATCTGTGTTATTTTACTTAGCCCAATTTGTGGGCTCAATAATTCAGCATCCACTGATTGAGTGGAGATGGCACCGGGTGTTTTTGTTCTGATGGGGTCGGGTCCATTTGCCCCCCCCAGACCACTGATCAATTTTTACATGACCTGAAAAAGGGAGTACTTACTTTTTTTTACAGTGGGGCAGGATTGCCAAGTGCTAGGCTGGCTCCCCATGTGGCAGGTGTCATGTGGGGTGGTAGGTAGGCATAGACCCAATTGTACAGACTGAGGTGGCAAGGGGCAGAGATGAACCAGAACCATCCTGTGATGTCCGCCCAACTCTGTGTATGGGCTAGCTAGCCTCTGTCCTTGAACTAGGCAAAGCCAGTTGGGTATCTGGCTGGTGGAGTATTCAGCTGCTTCGACCTTCAGGTTGGCAAGGAGGGGCACCCTTAACAATGAGGGTCGCCCTGAGCCAGGCTGTTTTCACCCATTAAAAGATCTAAGGTTCATGCAGACAGCCATGTCCCCGCATACGCACCCACACGTTGTTTAGTAGCAGTCCCTGTTTATATTTTTTATTAATTAGTTAATAAAGTGGCCCTTAATTCCAAACCTGTCTCTGCTATCATTATTCGCTGGTGGGGAGAGGGGTAAAAATTTACAGCCAAATCAGAAATTTGGGCTTTACCGTAGTGGAACTGGTGCTGGTTCCACAGTTGTAAATGGCCGTGTTATAGTGCATGCAGTGAGATGCCAACCATTCTGGAATCACTACTGTAAATGAAAGCTGGCTGCTTCTGCTGGCTACTCCTACCCCAGTATTTGTGCAGGTAAGCTTGTAGAGTGGTTGTATGGAGGAATGGAGTAGGGAAGGGAAAGAACAAGGGAGTGGATGGGCAGGCAGGGAGGACTGGAGTTGCAACAATGAAAGGGAATGGGTAGGTGCCAGGTTCCTAATCCCATTCTTTTTCCTTGCTGTCCTTGGACTTGCACCTGCAGCATAACTGGCACAGACTGAAGGATAAGTATTGAGCCAGCAAAGTCTTGTCCTGACATAAGGATACAAATGTTCCCTTACCTTGATGAAACCTTTGGGACTCCACTCCCCGACAGGATGCAGTGCATGGTCTGTTGGCATGGCTGAATTGTGGGGGAATTTTGGGATGGGGTTGTATTGTAACATGATCTTTCAAGACTACTGTGAACCTGAAGTCATAGATGATTTTGCCATAGACTGTGCTCTTGGTGTACAATTAATGATTGTTGTTTTTGTATGACTGCTGAAGAAAAAAGCACTAATGAGACTTGAGTGCTATCCAGTTTATTTTTACATGCCGTCTAACACAGTTCAATAACTTTGGCGTTTTATACTTTCATAATGCTTTGTGTGCAAAGTAGCCCATGATTGACCCTCCCCAATGAATTGCCTTTTTCGAGTGGAAGTTCTCCCCAGAGAACTCATTATCTGGGTATGAGGAACTGTTTCCAAATCAAAACACAACTTTGGTTTGTTTTGGATTCCCAGAACTCTCTCTTTTCCCCGCTAGCCCAAAGCCACTTCAAGAAATAACAGCTCTTGAACCTGTAGAGCTGTGTGTGATAATTTCTGGATCACAATCCCATACTTTGGAAATCTCTTATGAATACATGTCTCTTTACAGCTGAATTGTGACATGTGAAATTGGTAAAGAAACATCTGAAAATGGCTGCAGAATGAACATTTGAAATAAGAAATAGAAGGTCACATCCACACAATCAGGGCCACTGCTATCATGGCAGATGATGCACTAAGGTTGTGATCCTAAATACATTTCCTGGGAGTAAGATCCATTGGACACAATGGGGCTTACTTATGGATAGACATGGTTAGGATTGTGCCCTTAGGCTGCAATCCTAACAACACTTTCCTGGGAGTAAATACTAGTGAACACAATGGGTCTTACTTCTAAGTAGACATGGTTAGGATTGTGCTCTTAGAGCCCAATCCTATGCTTGTCTAGATCCTATGCTTGTCTTCAGAAATAAGTCCCATTATAATCAATGGAGCTTACTCCCAGGAAAGTGTGGATAGGATTGGAGTCTAAGGGCACAGTCCTATCCATTGGAAGAGTTTTAAAGGAATTAAAAAAACTTGTGACAAGACTCATGAAATTTGTTGCTAGAGGGGGTGATAGAGGTAGGTCACTCCTGATGATGTTCCATAGGGCAGGGTGAAGGAGTAACAGGCACAATACCAAAGACCTCCACCACTGGAGCTCTGGGTCATGTTTGGAGGTGGAAGGACTCTCCCACCTACCTAGAGTTCGATGTGCCCAAAATTGCACACTCTCAAAGCAATTGACACCAATGAGGGTGAGTACATACTAGTAATGCTATTGGTTAGGGAAAGTATTTTCCAGAGTCCTATGTGGTGCAGATGGAGCAAAATGTGAAGCAAATCTGAAGAGGATCCACCTTAAACAAAATGTTGGAGGAGTTTTGATTGAAGCCAAGTGACTTTCTGTATGGTGAGTGAACTTTCCCAATGGCTTTCTCTCAAATGAGCAGAAGGGATGATTTCATAGGTGGTATCTCACCGAGTGTGAAATTTTGCCTAGGATAGATTGAATAGTGAAGCTCTTCCAAAGTCAAGAACTGTAAAATCGGAAAAATTTCACAGTCTCCCTGTGGGACCCATTTTCATTTTAGAGCATATCCTACTTAGGTGTATTGAAGTGCTACTATCACTTGGGCCAGGCAGATTGAAGGCAACTCCATGCCAATGCACCTCCACTTTTAAGCACAATGTTCACAGCTGAGTAATGTTTCCTGAAGTATCAATTGGCTTTCCACAGACTAAGAGTGCCCATGCTAGAAACTATTCCGATCCCCTATTGAAAACAGCAGCTTTCCAAAGGCCTCTTAAAGCCTTTCGAGTGAGGTTCATTTATTTTACTTGTTATTACACTTCCAAGCTGCCAGCTCATTTCTCAGGGAAGAAGACAACTCTGTAGATGTCAGTGGAAGAAATTTAAAATTCGTCGTAAAGGCTACAGCTCTCACTTCAGGGTGAAGGATCGCCCCCAAAGCCAAAATGACAACCATTGAAGAAGGAAGAAGAAACTGTCAGAAAACAGACTTCATCCTCTTTGTAAAATCGATCTCCATAGAAAGCATTTTAGACAGCCTAGATAGCATGTTATCTACAGGGTATGTTTGAATCTTTCTTTGATAATTTTCATTTTAATGCCTTATTCTACACACAGCATTTGAAGTAAGTAATTATTTACTTGTATAATTTAAAATGCCCTTTGCCCTTTCATATGCCTCCCATTCCTCAACAGGTCTCCTTGACCCTACGCCATCTCTTTAGTTGGTGCATATCCAAAGAGAGCAGACACAGGGAGATGGCAAAAAAGGAAACTAAGGTCTGGTAGGTGCCATTATTGTCAGATCTACCCCCTCCTAGAGCCTCCCTCTTTTATTTCTCTCCTTCTGTGCCCTGTTTTATCCCTCCCTTCTCCCTCTCTTCCCCATACTGCCCTCTTTTCATTTCACCCTTTCTTGCTTCAACAGGTCCAGAAATGGCCCAAAATGGCTGATGACCAATGACTGCTGATGGATTGTGATGTCCATCAGCAACCATTTTACATCAGTGGAACTCAGTTTCCATGTCCTAAACTGCAATGTGTTGCAGTACTGTCAGCATATTATAGGTCAGTAGTCTGTCTGTCTGTCTGTCTGTCTGTCTGTCTACTGAAGAATCACAAACTGACAGACAGACAGACAGACAGACTGACTGACTGACTTAGAGCACAATCCTAACCATGTCTACTCAAAAGTAAGCCCCATTGTTTTCGATGGGTCTTACTCCCAGGAAAGTGTCTTTAGGGTTGCATCCAGAGTCACTGATTGACTCATCAATGACCAGCCAAAACCACCAGACCTACAAGCATGAAATTTGGAGAGGTCTCCCTTCCACCATGGAGGCACCCACTAAAAACAGGTTTTTGGAGATTCATACTAGAAGGAGGTGAAAAGGAGCACAATGTATTTTTGTTCCTATACTTTCCATTGAAGAATCCCTGGCTTATCAATGCCCTGCCCCAAACCCTGGATGAATAAGCATGAAATTTGAGGAGGGTTTCCCTTCCATGACATAATCATCCTCTAAGAATTTATGAAGTTAATCTATATATGTATAAAACTGAAAAGTCACTGACTCACTGACTCATCAACACCCAGCCAAAACCACTGGGCCTTGAAGCTTTGAGGAGGGTGTTCCTTCTGTGACATGAACAACCATCAAGAACCAATGTTGAGAAAGTTAACCCTTAAGGGGCTGAAAAAGGATGCAACATTTTTTTGTCCTATACTTAACATTGAAGACTGATCAACATCCAGCTGATGCACTGGGAGGGAGGGTGCACAGGGGGTGCTGGCGCACAAAGGGGATGGTGCTACTGGGGGATGATACACATGGGGGAATGATGTGCATGGGGGGGATGTTGCACATGGGGGTGTTGCACATTGTGTGCATGGGTGGACTGAGTGCATGGGGAATGGTGCGCATGGGGGATGATGAACATAGGGGTGTTGCATATGGGGGGATGGTGTGCATGGGAGGATAATGCACATGAGGGGTTGATGAGCATGGGGGAATGATGTGCATGGGGGTGTTGCACGTGGGGTTATTGCACATTCTGAGGTTGCCTACTTTAAAATCAGGAGGTTGCACATACCTATCATGGCTTGTAATCTTTAATGGACTGTTTCTCCAGAGACCTATCCAACCCTTATTTAAAGGCATCCAGGCCAGACACCATCACCACATTTTGTGCTAAGGAGTTCCACAGGCTAACTACACATTGGGTACAGAAAGATTTTCAGAAAGATGTTTACAGGAAGAAATTTCATCCAAGTTAGTCTGAGGAAATCAGGGAAAAATCTGTACATTTCTAACACGTACATACAGGTGCATGTATGCACACTTGTACAGACAGAGACATTCAAGAACTGAGTTATCAGTTTTAAAAGGAAAACATTCTTGTTTCCAAATCCTCCAAATTTATTTCCAAAAGATCCAAAAGATCCAAATTTATTTCCAAAAGCATCCACCACATTACATTATTTAGGGTCTTCGTTTGCTTGTCTGAATTATTTAAGGATTATTTATTTATTTATTTATTTATTTATTTAAGGATCAAGTTCAATTTCTCCATTTTGTCTTTTCCCCAAATAATGTGTAAATGTTTGTTAAATACTATTAATCATACATCACTAAGAAGAGCACTTTCCTGTCACTGCAAAGCACATAAACAGTTTATGAGCCAAAGTCTTTTGGAGAGCATTTTCCTTTCAATGGCATAGTTTTTAATTAATACAGACATGATGATTTGATGCCTTATAGGTGAAAATATCCTGCCTGCCAGTATAGATCATGTCTTCTATGGAGAAAGCTTTAATAAGTAATCAATTGAAAAGGTCTGGGTGCCAGAAAGAGTCACGCTATGCCTTAATTTGAACAATCATGCCTCTAATATCAAGCTTTTATTCAGTTCTGCATAAATGAGCCTAAATTCTGTGCTGCTAAAGTGATATATGGATCTTTGTATCATGGGAGCAGCAATAAGGGATCTTGAGGCCTGAAGAAGGACCTTGAGGGTCTGAAATTGAAGCACAGTTTAATGGGGGGTCTATGAGCAATGTGTTTTTAGATCCAGAGTCCCAAGAGTGGACCTTCAGCTCCTACAATTGGCTGACAATGAAAAGCCTAAGCATTTCTAGGCTTCATATAAATCATAGGCATCTAGACTTCTATCTTTGCGTTGTCAACAAAGCAATACCAGATACTTCTTGTTCAAGATGCTGACCTGAGAGACTATTGGCCTCTCTTTGGGTATTACCACAACTAACCACACCGAGCTCCAGACTGTACCTGACAGTGTCCATGATCTGTTCTCTGACAGAAAGTGTTTCAGGTACACAGTGGGTAACTGTCACTTCCTATATGACAATTATCCAAAATTATCCAAAACTGGATCAGTACTGCATGTATGTGATCAGGGATGTCAAACATATAGATATGGCATGCAGAAACTCTTTATCTGGTCCATGTGATTGTTGGACTCTCCCAGCACTACTGCTACTGCTGAGTTGTGCTCAGATGTCACTGAAAAGGTGGCCTGTCTGATAAGAGGGCTCTCCCATACCTTGAAAAAATGATCAAGACTGAGATATTTTTTCTTCTGTCTTTTGCAATTAATGAGCATCAATGTGATAATAAAGTACTTATTTCTAGTCATCACTTAGTAATCACCTAATTAATTATATAATTTCCCGCTTAACGACATCACTTCTGGCTCTCAGTGACCATCATGAATGCTGTATGAAATAATGCTGCAATCCTAAAGACACTTTCCCGGGAGTAAGACCCCATTGAACACAATGGGGCTTACGTCTGAGTAGACATGGTTAGGATTGTGCCCTAAGTCTGACATGCCTGACACTTGATGCACTGACAATAGTTACCTGAGCCACTTTCATTACCTGAGTTGGCCTGTATACATTACTCTGTATACAGACATATCATTACTCTGTATAAAGCAAAAATGTGGAGTAACAGTACCTGTCACAATTCAAGATGGAAAGTCTGCTGAGGGTTTGGGCTAATAAAAATATTGCCCCCTTGCTGTATCACAGAACAAGAAGAGTAGGGGACTCATTTATTTCCCCCTGTATGAGGGGTCTCTCTTCCTTTATACTGAAGGTCTCCATGCAGTTCCAAAGCAAATCTTAATCCCACTACAAAATTGAAGGTCCTCAGTTTACTTCAGAGATATTTCATCCTCCCTCCCCCCCCACAAAGCAAAAGTTTTGATCCTGATTCTTTTGGTACCAAAGTTCAATCCAGTCCATCATTTAACGTTTGCACCTCTCTTAACAGAGGATAACAGAATAGATATTGCTTGAAAAGGTAACAAGCAAACATGATGCAGACAGGATCCTTCTATGGCACTTCTTTTGGAAACAAATGTATTCTCAGGTGCTTTTGATGGTACAGTTTGAAATGAGGTCACAGTGAAATAAGGCCAGTTTATTTTTAAGCTACGTATATACTTCAGAGTCAACACACTGAAACAGATAGCATTTGAGTCATAAAAGCTCCATTTTAAAGAGAGAGAAATCAATTGTCTTCTTCAGATTATTATAAAATTTCCTCTCTTAAGAGGACTCTGCAGGTGTTATAAAAACTTGGTGTTTTGTTTTGCAAAATTCTGCCTATACAAAGTGAATGTAGTGTTTTGACCTAATAACGAAGGAATAGTCAGCAACCTGTCAAATAATTTGCAGTTCTAAGATGTTCGTTTGCTGCAATCCTAAACACACCTTCCTGGGTATAGGACCCACTGAGCACAATGAGGCTTATCTCTGAGTAGGCATGGTTAGGATTGCACCCTTAGGGTGCAATCCAGAGTAACTACGGAGATTCCTTGCTCCAGCGTAAGAACAATTCACTCTGGATTGCAATATGAATTTCCCATAGGTTTTCACTAGGTGGTGCCGTAACTATGGGTGCATGTAATGTCTCTTACGTCTCCCATAGTTACTCTGGATTGTGGGGTTAGGTTGCAATCTTAAAGACACTTTCTTGGAAGTAAGACCCATTGAACCTAATGGGGCTTACTTTTGAGTAGACATGGTTGGGATTGTGCTCTTTCCCTACAATCCAGAGTAACTACAGGAGCACGTAAGAGACATTACATGTACCCGTAGTTATTGCACCACCTAGTGAAAATCTATGGGAGATTCATATTGCAAATTGTTCTTACACCGGAGAGCAAGGACTCCCCGTAGTTACTCTGGATTGTGCCCTTCATCTCATTGAACATGTAAAGAGTCAAAAAGTAGAAAATGACATTTTAAATGAATGGAAGGAAAAAATAAGCAAAGTGATCGTAATTAACTTAAGCTCCAATCCTATGGTCACCTCTGCTGTTGGAACTAATCTGTTAGTGGAAGCTTTCTGCATAGGACTGAGGATAAGACTGGGCAGGTACTCAAGAGTACAATCCTATATATTGTGATGTAGGTGATTCTGAGGTATATATTGTGAAGTATATACAGGTATCTCTGGCTTTTTGATGATTCATTTCAACACCTTTCAATTATTCCCAGAATTCATTCATTCATTCAATTCATTCATTCAATCAATCAATCAATCAATCCATGTTCTGTTCTTTCAACCTCTCTCTGCTGTTTTAAAGGCCAAAATTTCCCTCCTCCATGTTGTAGTTTCTGGTCTAATCCAATTTGCAAAGGAGTTAACAAGAATCAATTTGCAGAAATCTTTGTGCAGCAGCAGGAATTTGCAAGATAAAAGTAGCTTTGCAATTTGCTAGCTAAAAAAAGCACTGGAAGCAACTTTTATAAACTAAAAAAGATTGGGTTCCACTTTTCAATGGTTTTCACTTTTGGATGTGCTCTGGTCCCTAACCTGTCCAATATGTGGGGTTGCCTATATTGTGTATATTGTGTATTTAAGAATTATAGATTTTGAAGAAGCTAATGCAAAGTAGTTGTCACTGTATTCAATGTGGTTATTCCCTAGTAAGTGCCATCTTAATCACCCTTTTTCTGATGCTAGCAAAAAATCCACTGTTATGTTCAGTGGAGCATTTCTAGTCCATGACCTATAAACCTTTCTGCTACTATGCTTGGATTTTATAGCCAATTTTTTTTGTCAGATTAAGACAGTCCTATCCCTTAATGCAATGCTTTTGTAAAAGAGAAATACTCTGAATTCAGCACCCTGAAGGCAACCCATGACCCAGATTGAGCCACTGGAAGTAAGAGAACAGCAGCAGAGAAATGAACAAATATCAGGATTTTTTAAAAAAATTACTCAGCTCCCAAATGTCTGGCCAGCTAGTTTTATCCTACAGTATTAGGAGTGGGACTGCTGCACCAAATTAGAATGGCCATGGTTTAAGTCTACCTAAAGCCTTGTGTGTGCATGTGGTTTGCTCTTTTACTCTACATCGGTACATTTTGCCTTTAACATTGTGAACATTTAATTCTCAAACATTTATGATACTGAGGACATACAACAATTGAAAATCATAAAAGGATGGTAAATCACCTATTTCAGCTACCAGGTTGAGAATACCCAAGTCAAGCTACATCACAAATAGGAAATGTGGCATCTGTAAACAGACTTAACCTAGTACTTTTCACACATTTGCATGGTATACTGTTTTCATGTAAATCCCCTCCCTGACTTTAGCCCGCTACAAGACGTATTTCTTTAGCTGCCCTAACCGAGCCTGGCACAACTCATTGGTCTTCCCATTCCTGTGGGGATGTAGAGAGGCAAGTGCATGTCTGTGCAGTAGTCTAAACCTCCCTCAGGAGTGGCACAGGAATGTCTTATGGCATTTTTGTGACACCTTCAACTCAGTACAGGACTTATGCAAGGGGTTAGGCCAGCCTGACTGGAGATTAGGATTGCAACCATAGTTTATTACTTGTTTGACCTACCTAAAAGCCTTGACGTGTGCCAGGGGTATCCGCATATTCCATGTCAATCAAGCAGGCTGAGGGTTCTATTCCCACATGACTCTGCCATAGAGAAAGCTAAATTGAAGAACTGTCAACATTTGATTTGCATTTCAACCATCATTTCTAACTCTTTCTGGGACAGAAAAATTTGTATTAATGAATGTTGCTATACTGTACCTCCGCAAGCAACAGATGAGAGTTGTTTCTAGTTTCTGTATAACATTTCTTGACTTCAGCCCATTACTCTTGACAGATATTCCAGTTTGCTCTTCAGAGTACCAAATAAAAAAAGGAGAAAGGCTTTCGACAAGCAAAACAACATGAATTATTTGATACTGCACCATCATTTCCTTTACAAAACTAAATAAATGTGCATCAGGATTGCTCAGTGTAATCAAGCAATGAAGCTGATAAGACAGCATTTAGCCTCTCTCTCCAGTGTGAGTCATCACCGAAACCATTGTTCCAGCATGGCAATGAAAAACAGAACTGCAGGAAATGTTGCCTTTTAAATGATTCATATGTCCTGATCATCTGGGACTAATCAAATATCTTTTAACAAGAGATTATTATTTGCTGTGTCTTGGTGCTTTTATGAAGAACGGCTACCTGCATGAATCTCTTCAGAGCTGAATCACATCATGGCTAAAACAAATGTTTGAAAATGTTCATCTATTACAAAGAAATTATTTGCCTGATTATTTCCAGATGCAATCAGTATATTAATAGTTACATCAAAACCAGTCTTTGCATGAATTGCTAGAACCCTCAATTGAAAGCAATTTGAGTGAGATGACCTATGGGAACAGCCCACCAGCATGGTTTCTGCATTCAAATATTTACTGGGTGGTGTGGGATGGTAGCTGCTAGTTGACTAGTAGGACCAAAAAGTGCATGGGAACTATCCAGGGTGCTGAATTGCAAACTTTTGCAATCCCAATCCAAAGATTGGGATTTTTGAAGGCAGCAAGATTACTCCTGGTTGGAACTAAAGTTGGAAAATATATTTTTGTACTCTAAGAACATCATACATTGCTTTTACCTAATTCCATATAAAGCTAACTATGTATAATTGCTAGAATGCATTCTCAATGTTTCATTGCCTTGGAATTTTTTAACTTTTCATTGTTTAGATTTAAAACTTAGGTGTTTTATATATCAAGTTTAGCCTAGTCTATTACAAACAATAAGATATGTCTGCATTGAAAGATTATATTATGCTCTGATAACAAGAGTCTTTGCTGCTGTCCCATATTTCCTTGTTCGACTGTTTCTAATTAGTGCCCCACTTATGATGCCAAATAATGAACTTTTGGGAGCATCAAGATTCCCCTTGGGGTGGGACTTATTTTATTCATTAAAGAGGTTAAGCTAAGAATGTGCTGTTCAGGATAACTTTCAGGGTATTGCATACGATGAGATCAGAGTAAGACAGTAGCTGAATCTGTGGAATAGTGTAAAATAATATTTATTCATTAATTCAGTTTTTCACTCACTCACTCACTCACTCACTACTTATTGAGCACAATCCTAACCATGTCTACTCAAAAGTAAGCCCATTTGTGTTCAATGGATCTTACCCCCAGGAAAGTGTCTTTAGGATTGCAGCCTTACTTACTGACCAATCCTGAGCTCACATGTCTGGATCTCTGGCAGCAGTGGGTGTCACAAATATGATCAGTGGAGAGGCAGGGCATAGAGGCAGTGGGGAGAAAACATTCTGAGGTGGGGGAGTCAGGGAGAGGGTGGGGATTAGGTTTTCTGGGAGGAGGAAGATGAGACCAGCAGAGTTGTAGTCTGCCAGATCCAGGGCTTCTATGAAGGGCTTTCTGCCCTTACATGGAGTCTCTACATCCTACACTGGCTCCAGATCTGGTGCTGATACAGGTAGGTCCATTGTGAGGCTATTCTGCTTACTTGGGGAAGGTGACGAATGTCCACTTCTGCTGAGGAGGCCCAGGCAATAGCCTGGTGGGCCACTATTTTAATTCTATTTTAAATGCTGCAGCTATTTTAATGCTGCGGTAGTCCTGGTGCCACAGTCAGCTTAGGAGAGGGTTGCCCCTGCTTATGAAATTTATAACCATACTTTTCTATACCAAATGCTCAAAGTGATTTACAATTTTGACACAAACAATAAGACTTACAATAAATAAGATTGTACATACAACACATGTAGCAGCATGGGGACCAGTTTTTGAAAGTTGGTAATAGCTGCAAACAACTTATAAAGGCATATGAGGCAACCACCAGCATGTTATCCAAGTGCATATCATCCAAATGCATTCTGGAAGACCAAATTTTTGCACCCTTGCTGAAAATCCATGAGAAGAGGAACAATTCTTAACACCCTTGGAAGAGAATTCAATACGCTACAGAGAATTCGTCCCACTACAGAGAAGGCTTGCCTTTGCACTGCCATTCCCTAACCCAGTGATTTTCAACCAGTGTGTCATGGCACACTGGTGTGCCACAGATAGTCCTCAGGTATGCCATGGGAATTTGGAGATTGACATTTATTAATAGGAAATTTGGAGGATTTGAACAGTCTGGTGTGCCTTGTCAATGGTAAAAACAATTGCTGGTGTACCTTGACAATTTCAGTGCCTTCTTAAGTGTGCTGTGAGATGAAAAGGGTTGAAAATCACTGCCTAATCTATTACAGAGGAGGCACTTGTAGGATAGCCTTCTCAGGTGACCTACAACATTGGGCTGGAATGCAAGGGGGAAGCATTATTCCTCTGATATTATTTAATATGTGTTGTCTGGTGCTTGAAAGTATTATATCACTAGGTAAGAACACAATTTATTATTCATTTGCAATAGCATCAGATCAGGAAAGGTGCCAGAAGAAAATAATAACAAACAACAGTTTTGTCACTCTCAGAATGCAGAATGCATAATTACATTTAATGAAGCTTTAGAGTACTAGTCCCCAGAGCTTAATCTTAAAACATCCTATACTTAACAGTAAATAATGTTTGCTTCCTCGGCTGATAATGTATTTAAATTTGATATGCATGCCCAATGAAACACATACTGTAAAACTAATATTCTTCATAGGGTAAAGGATGTCTTTCCTTAGTTTAGAAAAAGGATTTTCTTTTCTTAGAGCTATTGAAACCGGGACCTGCCTGAGAACAGATGGGACAACCTCTGCCTCAGGCACCATAAATGGAATAGAGAGGAGAACATCAGTGAAAGAAAAAGGCAGGAAATTTGATAAGGTTTGGAGTTACTACTACATGTTATGAGCAATAAATTTACTGGTTGAAGGTCAGTAGGATGTGGGTTTTTCCCCCCTTCTAGTGTTATCACTTTAAAATGATTTGCTTTGCAGATGGTTTTTAATTAAGTAGGATGGAAAAGATATCTAAGGAAGCAACAGAAATATCAGCATGGTGTAGGAGTGATTGCTTCTTTGAGGATTTTGTTGATGATGCTAACTCTTAATGCTGGAGAGAGAAGCACACTGGATATGAATCCTTCTACTGTAGCACCTTGAATTCAACATTACCAGTTAAATTCCAATAGAAGAGCAGAACAGTACTTATTGACTCTTTTTATTTCTTAATTGTATGTATTAATTTATTTCTTAATTGTATGTATTGTGTTCCCTGCATGCTGTATGGAGTCAGTGCCACATCTGGTAAAGGACATACATACTCATGATATCCTGAAGGGCGCTGTCATGAAAGGATGAACCCATCATGCTAGGCTGATGATTAAGAGGGAAGACTTATTACAGTATAAATATAGTCTATCCGGGCCCCCAAATACTGTATTTACACAAAACTAGTGTACCATGGAATCTAATGCGCATCATTATTTTAAAATGCTTGAGATTAAAAAATGTTTACTGGCGATCATAATGGACATGTGCAAAACAGGTGAAAAATTTAATTCTACTGCATACAACAGAGTTATATGACAACAATAATATGATAATGGATTATGTTATGATTTTTACCTAATTGCACTACTTTATACAATAATAGATTTATGTTACATTTTGTATTACAATATAGTTAACTGCTAAACTAAATACTGTCCTTTACTTATAATCAAAATACCATATTTACTCAAATCCAACGTGCGTCCTTATTTTGGAAACTAAATTTGGCTGGAAAAGGTTCACGTTAGATTTGAGTAAACATGCTACTTCTTTGGGAGCCTCCACTCTTTAACCATTGCCTTAGAGCACAATCCTAACCATGTCCACTCAAAAGTAGACCCATTGTGTTCAATGGGTCTTACTCCCAGGCAAATGTCTTTAGGATTGTAGCCTAACTCATTTACCCATGTTGTGTGCCTGCAACCCCCATTCCATGTCCAGATCAGTTCTCTCCTACCTGCTTTGCTTATCATGCTTTGATGTGCTTCTATCAGAGGCTAGGGGACTATGCATGGCTAGTTTGTATAGGTCCAAATAGGATAATTTTGGATTCACATACATGAACCCAGAGTGCAGTTCTAACCATTCCAGCTCAGGCATAGGTGTCCCATTGGGGTACATGTTGCATCCAGCAGTGAGGGGGCAGCCACAGAGGCCTTTTTAAGGTAAGGCAATGTCTGATCATTTACCACAGCGTTGCATTGCTTTTCTGGCTGCAATCCTAAAGACACTTTCCTGGGAGTAAGACCCATTGAACAAAATGGTGCTTACTTTTGAGTAGACAGGGTTAGAATTGTGCTCTATGCCACAGCTGGAAAGTTGGTTAGGATTGTATTCTCAGTTATTGACAAATATATATATTATGTCCACATAATATGAGAAATGGTGGCTTACCAGAACCTGGTAAGCTTATAGCAAATTTGACTTCCCAGATCACAGCTGGGAATCAATGTGCATATTTTTCACAGTCTGAAGGACTGGGTATGAAGTGGCCTTACCAGCTGTGGGGGGAATATATGTCAATACTTGTAGGCAATTCACTCTCAGTCATTTTGGCATAAGCCTATCATTGGCAATATTTCTAACACATCCTCCCATTTGGCAATTAGTAAGCAAAGCAGCTGCTTACTCTCAACAGTGTGTTTTTCTCTTGACAATCCATGTGTCCACTGTCTGTCCTCCTCCTTAAAACACAAATTGTATGTTATCCAATACAAATTTCCTGGCATCCTTCACTGTGTTTGAGGAAATGTACAGACCAGAGAGGAAGTGCATTCTGCTGTTGTTTTCACAGGGCACTCTCCTTGCAAAAATTTCATTTACTGAAAAAAAAACATTGCCTATTGCTTTGTGATATCTTGTTTGACATGTTTTAATGTTCTTTTCAGTGTTTTTATTAACAGATGAGAAGAAAAAATTAACAGCCTGATATTAACAGCCATTTAGAGAAGGACATCACTATTTATTCCGTTGGAAGGTAGCTTCTATATTTTTTTTTTCCGAGATTCATGCATATATTTTATAGGAGTCAGACTGAACTCCTGTTACATTAATTTCAAAAAATAAAGTGATGTGAAAACATAATTGAAAAATTATGATAAGCAATTCTCCCATGATTTGGGAAAATAAGATTTCCTCTATTGAATATTTTCATGTAGCCTTTCTTTTGCTGACATTTTTTCACCTAAATATTCCAGAACATTGTACAGGTGGTGCCTTCTTATCTGTGGGAACTCCATTCCCAGAACTCACATGGTTGCCAAAAACAATGAAACCCATATTTCAAACACTTCTGAAGGCGACTGGAGCTGTGCTCAGGTCACCTAAAGAGGATGATATGAAGGCTGGGGACACCACATGTGGTCTTCTTGTCTCTTAGAATGGCTTCAAAGGCTTTGAAACATCACCTGCACTTTTGCATCACAAACGGAATGATGTGTAAATGCCTTACAATGACTTTGGAGGACTTCGGGCAAAATCCAGAGTAACTATGGGGAGTCCTTGCTCCGGTGTAAGAACAACTTACTCTGGATTCCAATATGAATTTCCCATAGGTTTTCACTAGGTGGTGCAGTAACTATGGGTGCATGTAAAATCTCTTACGTGCTCCTGTAGTTACTCTGGATTTGGGGGTTCCTCAAACTTATAAAGCCTTCAAATGTCACTTCCAGTTTTGACGCAAAACAGAAGCGAGCTTCTAAGGCAGTGATTTTCAAACTGGGTGGCTCAGACTTTAATAGGCCATATAACTGACCTACCAGGAAGTAAAAATTACCTCTCAGTGATTTTCTGATCCACCAACCCTACCATTTAATGCAGCATGTACTCTTTTGGTTTGACCGTTGTGAATTAGCAGTTTGACTGGGCAGAGAGTGATATTTTTTCATCCGACCATGCACTGCTTCCCCTCAAAGATGGGGTTTTGGGAGACAATGGTAAAATATTCATGCATTTACAGTATAAATTCTGAAGCAAAGAAGAAGTATGCAATACGGAGTTGCTTTTTTTGAGGGCTACCAAGCCATTAGTGTCACATCTACTCTGGCCTCAGGATGTATCGCTCAGTAAATGAGAAGCCTCAACATATACTGTTTGAACTCAAATGTAAGATCCATTTGCTCAGGCACTGCTATAGGCATGAGTTATTTCTGCTTGCCTCCATTGGTGTGAATTGAGTGGTGTAATTCCCTTGAGACATCATTTTAATGCAAAATTGTTCAAACCATTTTCTCATGTACAAGTCAATTTCCACCAGTAGCACTCAAACCATTTTTTGCATTTCCCATATTTAATTCCGTGCTAAGACTGATGCTGTCTTAGCATCAGTTTGACAGTGACAACGCAATTCTAACCTCTCGTTAGGCTGGCACAAGTCCTGTGCTGGTCTGGGGGTACTGCAAAAGTGCTGTCAGCGCCATTTCTGGAATGAGGGTTTAGGCCACTGCACAGACATGGGCCAGCCTCCCACACCTCTACAGGGACAGGGAGATGGGTGAGTTGCGCTGGCATAAATTGGTTAGGATTGTGCCCTGAATCATTTTTGTTTTTTATCTAACACTGGTTCCAGTTAGGTTTACCACAATTCTCTTCCACAAAATTGGGACAGGATCCTCTGTCCCATTTGCAAGTATGTGAACACGATCCCCTAAAATTGGGATTGTCCCCGTTTTTCAGGACACATGCATGCATGACGGCACTTTCTGTTTTCTTGGATAGGAGACCACAAGAGACAAGTTTCTTGGAGACTGCAAAGGATAGGACCAGGCAGTGCTTTTTCCTGGGGTCATTCCCATATGAATAGTTATTAATTAGCTGCTGGAGTGGGGAGAGATGGGAAACAGTGCCAATACTGAGTACTGGAGAACCCCCAAAAAAGCTCTGGGACAAGGTATGTGACTCCTTTCCCACCCCCTAACAATATTCCTTCCTCATGCAATCTCTTTTTGTAATGTAAAGGGAAAGTGCAAGAAAGCAAAGAGGTGAATGAAGCAGTTCACTGCTGCCCATATGGTTTTTCTGAGTGTAGGCAGTGATAATTCACTTCCCTACTCACTCTTCTTGCACCTTCTCTGTGTGATCCCTTTAAAATTTAAAAGGACAGTGCAGAAGAAGGAGCATGGTAAGTAGGTAGGAAAGGAGAGGAGGACTGCTTGCTTCACATGTGGTAAAGTGAATGGGAAATTGTTTAATGTCTGTCTAACCAACGGGGCAGGAGGTGAACAGACTGACCATGAAGAGCACCCCAGTCTACCACTCCCCAATACCTATCACTGATATAAGGGAAGGGACGCACCAGCAGACTGATGATGAAAGGTACCCTAACCTGTTGCTTCCCACCGCCACCAGTCTCTGACACAAGCTGCATCATTTACTTTATGGCTGAGCTAGCCCAATCTGGACATGTTTTCACCCTCCCATTGCTTCCAGTGCATTTGTTTAATCCTGGCGGTGGCAATTCTTTCAGACTTCCTCTCTGAACATTGTGGACTATGGTCCATTGAAGCATTAGCTGCCCTTGAATTTTGTTATGCATTTCAGATTAATGATAATTTTCTTAAACGGTTTTTCCTTTTCTCTTGTATCTTAATTCTTACAGCTGTTTAATTCCTCAGGAGCCTCTGTATTGTTTATCCATATTTACTGATAGATGACAATTTGACTAAAAATTACAACACATGGCACTTTGAACAAAATGGTGTGTTTTGGGCATATCTCACTGTTGTGTATTCATTACCATATTCTTAATTTTTAAATACCTAAAAACGAACCACATGAGGTGACAACCCTACCTGGAAAGCTAAATCAACCGTTTGAGAAAGCAAAAGTAATTTTCTGTTGTGCTTTTGATATTTGTAACAAGTTCTTGTCAGGCTATTTATATGAAACCACAGATTGGTTAACCTGAAGAGAAACATTTCTAACTCACTGAGTTTATGTGGATTGCTTGATTAATCATTCATGGCAGAAAATAACCAGTGTTATGAACCTCATGGTACATGCTGCCCTGAGTTAAGTATTGTTCAGCTGACAGTCCTGAATGTTGATTTTGCTTTTAGACGAGTCAAGCTGGAAATGTTTCCTATGAAGCCCAATGAAAGAAAGAAGGAAGGAAGAAAATATGTTTCGCAATGAACAACTTTGCAATGAGACAACATTTGGGGGTTAATCACCCAATGGGCAAAAGCTTCACTTACTATTACCAATGTAGGATCTGCAGCAAGTGCATTTTGATTAACTTCCAAGCTTTGTGGGAGCCCTTGGTATGACCTAGTAAAGCATTTCTTCTACTTCAGCCTCTTGTGGGGTGCAATCCTAACCTAGGCTGCCATAACTCATTGGTTTTCCTGTTCCCATGTGATGGATGGAGGCAAGCATGTTCCTGTGCACTGGCCTAACCCTTCCCCAGGGGCAGTGGTGCAGAATTGTATTATGGCACTTTTGTGACACCTCCAAGTCAGCACAAAACTTATACCAGCCTAAGTGGAGGTTAGGATTGCAGCCATAGTGGGTGATCTCTGAAATCCAACATTGGTCAGATTGGGTCTGGTCCCCAGTGGTCCAAGTGTCCAGCCCTTAAAATATTACATTTAAAGAAAATGGTGCACAGCAATTGGAATGCATTACAAACCTCTCACTTGCCCTCCACCAATGGGTTTTCTCAAAGGCCTTTGCATCATTTGTCAATTGGGATAGCCAGTTATGCAGCTTTGGAGGGTGCTCCTTCCTCAGTGCTGTTGTGGGGCATTACAGAAAGAGTCATTCAGAGGCAGAAGGTTTGTTCCCTTCTCAGGCAGTTACACAACTGTGGGTGCAATCCAGAGTAACTACGGGGAGTCCGTGCTCCAGTGTAAGAAAAATAGGATTGCAATACTTCACAAGAAAGAATGAAAATCTAACAAACATCCATAGGATTAAAAGTAATGTTGTGATGCCAAACTGCTTAACCATCTGCTATGCCATTTTTTCTGTATCATTCTGTTGTGAGGTGAGAAGATTTTTTTTGCAATTTCCTTGTTTCCTCAGATTTCTAAAAAACTGATGAAATTGAGAAAACTCAGAACTCTGAAATATACAGACAGTTACATACCACGGGAAGTTAGCACTTGGCAAATAATTGTCTCAAAATGGAATGGGGTTCAAAAATTCAAATGGTGTCTCATCATACTAGTAAAAATATCTACTCATGGTAACAAAAATTGTCTTAAATGACAAACACAATTTCTTAGCTTTGTTCTCAAGTCCACCAGTTGATCAATTGCCTCATTACACAGCTAGGCCATATTTAAACAATTTCCAGAGATTCAGGCATTTGTACTTCAGATGAATGGTGGGAATTTCAAATTATAATATTGTTTCCCTTCAACATGGCTTTATTCTTGCACATTGCTGCCCCCTGTAACCACCATTCCAACCTTAAAGCCTCAGCTGATAGCTTGCATAGGAGAACATGTAGCTTGGCAAAGCATTAATGGGAAGCCCATGAATATATCAGGGTTTCTTGTAGGTTCAATTCCCTGAAGCACCAATTGAGCAAAACTGATTGTGATTTCTATGATATAATGAAGAAATAGAAAGGGAAAAAATATAAATGATTATCTGAAATGCATCCTTTACCATGCATTTAGGGGGGAAAAGATTGCAAAGGAAGAGTCATCGGGAGGGCAAAGACATAAAATAGGACACCATGCTAGCACAAGTGATGCTTCTAGCTGAAGGGGTGATTGGCAGGCACACCACCTTCCAGCACAATACATTCTGGATAAAGATGCATGATGACATGTGTTTGATGGCTGGGAAAGACCAAGCTGATCACTTACAACAGTCACATCTGGGAAGAAGTCCAGCAAAGCCAGGGGGTGGGGGAGATTTAGCTACCGCTCCACTAAAAAGTGCTTTATTTTTATTCCATTCAAAAATGCTTTCAGTATATTGCAACACCAGGGTCGATCTGTGCCAGACTTCAATATTGATTAAAATACTACCTGTACTTGCACACTCTAAGCAATTTAACATGATTCATGATTCTCTCAATTCCAATGATCCTTTATCTTTGCAAACAATGCATCTTTGTAAGCCCCATCGCGTTCAATGGGATCTGCGCCCCAGTACTGTAAGTAAAACATTGCAGCCTTCCAAGTATAATTCACACCCCATGGAAGTCAGTTGGAAAAATTCCACTGATGGAATTGGGATGGACCAAGCCCTTGACTGCACAGCTGGCCATCTCAGCCTGCCTTTAAGACTGTCATCATGCATTACTGATACAATCCATTCATTACTTTTTTTCGTCTAGCCTGCAATTATTTAGAAAAAAGTAGCAAGCTTTGCTTGTATTTACCTTTTGTATTGGGAACTGTAATATTAAGATCTTTCTTGGGTTCAGCCAGCCTTTCCCTGTTATCACCTAGTTTTACACTGAGCACCATACATATACCTTTAAAACAATGGGCTCACGCTTCCATTCATAAATCTCTTTCTGAATTAATTACATTGTAAAACAACATCAAGTGGCTGTGTGCTACCCTTTAACCTAATTCTACACTTACTCTTCTGTGAAACTGTAATGTCAGATTAAGTTAAACCACCTTACACTCCAAGTTAAGTGCTCTGCACCCTGCAATGCTGTTTAATAGATTGTTTTACACAGTACTCATTTCCATTTATTTGTACAACCACTACTTTCAAATGACTTTTTGGCCATTGTTTTTCTTTATATCTTACTTCATTAGTATTTTAACAATCTCAGAGACATTTTTTTATCAAGACTTCTAGGTGTAATAGGTAGACAAGTGGTAGAATGGAATTTATATCTAAGTCTGTATATGGATTGGAAGTGTGTGTTCTTACGATGGAACAGTTTCTCTTAAATGATAAAATTGATGAAGGTGGATAAACCAGAGTGGAAGGTTAAATCTGTTAGTGGATTTCAATTATAGTGTGTCAAACACATACATTTTGATTTATATATATTTTGAAAAAAATATATTTGATATACAGGCACACTCTACTTTTCTGATGGTTTGTTTTCTGATGGTTCCCTCTTTCATTATACACAGGACTCAATCATTCAACACATGCTCTACTCTTTCAAGCTCTTTCTCCTGCTAAAATTGTCTTGCCTGATGTTGATTTACCTGTGACATGGTGATCAAACTGTTTTTAGCATTTCCTTATGACTTTCGTCAGTAAATAACCATCATTCAAATACATACAATATTAATTGCCCACACATACCTTTAATAATTTTACTGTAATTAGTTATGTATTTTGGGTTTGTGTTAAATATGTTTCATTTAGACTTTTGCAAGTGTTATTTATGTCTTTTTGGTGGCCATTTTGCATTTGCAAGCTGAATAAGACTGTGTTCCACTTTTCAAAGGCTTTTTTACTTTTAGATGGTGCTCTGGTCCCTAACCCCTCCAATAACTGTATATATTTTTAAAGTCAATGTATGATTACATTGAATTGTACAGAACTGCTTTGCTATGGAGGTTGCAAACTTATGTCTACCTGAGAGTAAGCCCCATTGAACCTAACAGAGCTTACTTCTAGGGAAATGTACATAGGATGCATTTAATAAGCACAAGCTTTCCCATGAATAGCAGAGATATGGACTCTCCCTTGGTGTAATCCCACACATTTATGGTTTATGTGTGACCCCCACAATCATGCACACAAGACTGACCACATAGGACTTTCCATCTGATAACCACCCTGCTGGAGATGTTAGAGCAGGGCCAAAGAAATAACAATCAGATTGAAAAGATAATCTTTTTCAGCTCCACTTGTTCAGATGTGGTACAGCTGTGTTATTTACATATCATATTGCTGGCATATGCCAAAGTATCACAGGCAAATGTCTGCACACATCTGTAAAGGTGACTGTTGTCTAATTTCTTTCAATGCCTCTTAGTCCAATCCTATCGAAAGCAAGTGCCAGAGGAATGTGTATTCAGTGGGAATACTACTTATCTAAATGTCCTCTCCCTGACTGATTGGCAGAGCATCCAGATATGCCTGACACCTGCTGAAGACATCTGACATCCACCATAAAGATATCCTGTAGCTGAGAAGACTAGTTTTGCTCAGTCAGAGGCAGTCCAAACATTTGCATTTTGTTTCCAGGAACGGCCTGGAAGATGACTTTGGCAGCCCACAGGAAATAAAAAGGAAGAAGAGGATGGGCATTCTTTGTCTCTGATGTATGACAATTAGAGCCATGTGGCCTTTGAACATGGAGATTATGGTTAATAGCCATTGAAGATCTTTCCTCCATGAATATTATTTTTCATTGATATTTACGTTATGGGCAATTATCACATCTTGGAGTACTGAATCCCTCAAATAAAATTAATAATTTCCATCAATTAAATATTTTACAAATCTGTTCAGCTGAATAGTTTGTAGTAATGATAACACAGCTCAACACTAAGTCATTACAAGTTATCAATACAAAAGTTACCAGTACTAATACTGAGCAGCATACTTCTGCTCATCCCCAAAGTGATCACTCGCAAAGCTTGATTGTCACTAACATTGATTGACATTCATCTTTGCCCTTTCCCAAGGCCCCCTTGCTCTGTTTACCTACCTCTATGGATTACCTTGCTCTATGGATTCCTACCACTGTTTGCACAGCTCCTGCCCAACCTAGCAGTTCAAAAGCATGTAACTGCAAGTAGATAAAAAGGTGCCTTTTCAGAGTCGGTCATGACTAGCAGTGCAACCTGCAGGAGACATCTTTTCAGATTTTAGGTTGTTTCAGTAGTTTGGTTGTCAGCTCTGCCATCCCCATTCAAGATGTGCATACAAAGTCTCATTTTGGGTCACTGGATGTGAACACTTAGCCTGGGGAACTCACCACAAATCCTTCAGTGGAACACTGCATATGTGGAGGAACTTCATGGGAGTTCAACCACTTCACCCAGTAAAATATCTGTTGAAACACAGTCTCTCCATTGGTCATTTGAAACTCTAAATGCAAGGTGAACTTTGCATATGTAAAAGTGCATTCTCACCTTTTCTGAGAAATAAGAAGAAAAAGCAAGAAACATGTTTATATACTAGATGGCAATAGGCAAACACATCAAGGTCAGTTGATTGATTAGCATCTCAAGGAAATCTGTCATGTACTGGAGTATATAACTGCCCTTTTCTCATCAGAATCCATTTTTGGAATTCACTGTCTGTTCTTTCTTTGCTCTGATTCACCTTTTTGATCTGTCATCTTCAGCTAGATGTCTTCCCTCATAAAGACAGCTTTGGAAACTCTTGACTGCTGATTAAGGACGGCACAAAATGCATTATGAGACATTCAACTTCTTGGTACAACTCATTTTAACACCACCTGATGTGCTTCAAAATTTTGAACATCTGCAGGAGGTTTATGGTATCTCACCCACAATTAAACCAAGCAGAAGTGATCTGGAGGCAGCTGGCATACAAATTTACTACATGCAGAGATGCCAGGAGTGAGGAAATAGCTAATTATGTTGAAATCAGAATGAAACTACAGTTTCAGTATAGTTAATTGGGTCACCAAGACTTTCATTCAACAGAAGAGTTTTGATAAGAAATGTAGGGAATGTAAAATTTATGTTACATCCACTCCTAAGTAGTTTTTCCCTTGATTTAGCATTATACTCAAACCAAGAAACGGAACAGCACACCAATTTGGTAGGTAAGTCTACAGGTAATCATTTAGAATCTGCTGATAGGTTTTGCAATATGGAACATAGGTTTATTGTCTCCATTAATGCAAACACTTTCTCTGATGCATCTGTCAGCATGATCAAGAGCTCCCCAGACATGTCTTGCACCCTTGCTAGTAGTAATATAGTCAAAGGATAATCCATCAATAACACTATGATTATCACCTAGCCAAAGGGCTTGTGCTTGTCACTGGCCTATGACTATGGGATTGCACCCCAAGTGATTCACTGTAAAGCCGGAGATGTTTAGCAGACTTTCAACAAGTGCAAAGCAGTCAAAGATAGTTTCAAATTGTAGAAATTTGCACTCACCAGGGTGCTCTGTGGTAGACTCCAAGTAACATGTCTGCAATAATCCAATTATCAACATCAGCCTCTGTGCCAACTCTTTCTGTCTAGGCCTAAAAAGTGTCCTCCATTCTGGAGAACCAGCAGAACATACCCAAAAGTTGTTTGCACTGGCATCAAGTTTGGGCAGGAAAAAATCTCTAGAAACCCACCAAAATTATGTTCCATAACCAACATTTTCCACTGATGTTTACCAGATAAATTGGCTCATTAGGTTTGTTCCTGCTAAAGCCAGAAATAGTTATAATGTCAAGACCTTAATTAAAGTACAATGATGCCTCACGTAACAAATTTAATTCGTTCTGGAGGCATGTTTGTTACATGAAACATTTTTTACATGAAGCGGATTTTCCCATAGGAGATAATGGAAACTCAGACAATTGGTTCCACAACCCCAAAAATATTCATATAAAAATATTAACTGGATGTAAAAATGATGACAGAACACTGAGATTGAATTCAAAACATGCATTCAATGTGCATGATCTTATGAAGTCTACTTAGGGCACAATCCAGAGTAACTACAGGGAGTCCTTGCTCCGGTGTAAGAACAATTTGCTGTGGATTGCAGTATGAATTTCCCATAGGTTTTCATTAGATTGGGGAAGTAACTACGGGTACACATAATGTCTCTTACGTGCTCCCGTAGTTACTCTGGATTGTATGGATAGGCTGCAGTCCTAAGGACACTTTCCTGGGAGTAAGCCCTATTTAAGACAATGAGGCTTACTTCTGGGTAGACATGGTTAGGAGGCTGTAATCCAAGACACCTTCAAAGTGTCTCCCCACTTTCTCCTTCTCTCCATCCTGGCTCTCTCTCCCCTGCTCTTCTCTCCCTCTGCCCAGTGGACACCTGGCCACAGGAGGAACAGCACGAAAGTGTTGCTTTTGCTATGGGCAGGTGCACTAGGCAGCCCTGAATATGTTCTTTACACGAAGCACAGTGTGTTACATGAAGCAGAATCCTAGAGAAATTTTTGTTTGCTATGTGAAACCTACTTTATGTGAGGCGCCACTGTATATAATCAGGGTTTGGTCAGATAGTTAAGAGCTCAAACCTATCAGAGGCCAGACTGAACCTTGCAATCTCAGTACTGGTGGCTGCAGTAGTGATCAATTTATGCAGGGGTAGTAAAAAGCTTTCTCCAAGGGTTCCCATTTCCCTAGTTCTGGCACTATTTATACATATCTGGCACATTTTTACCCTTAAAGGAGTAGTTACCAAACTGTGATGATGCATGACCATCTGAAAAACCAGGGAAACCTGCTAAGAAAGCTGAGGAATCCTCATAACAAACAAACAAACAAACAATGTATAGGTTTGTAGCCCTAATGGGGAATTATGGTCAAAGATCCAGTATGTCAAAGGAGACACCAGATGAAGAAATTTGGGAACCACTTCGTCCTAAAAATGAAAGATTATTCAATGCAGCACATAGATACACCTACAAACAAACACACAAAAAAAGCAGGCCTCTGTCAGTCTTGAAAGACTGGTATCATGCTCGACACTGCATACGCTGCATGCGAAGCACAAAAGCCTGGGCTGGATTGTTATGGAGGATAGGCTGTTTTCCAAGCAGCAAATCCCCCCTCTTCCCACTGAATTAGTCCAATGGAAAGGCAGAGCTGATGCGATTGGATCCAGCTGGCGTCGCAGAGCTGGGCTAAGGACAGGAGCTCACCCTGTCTTGTGGGGCTGACCTGGGTCTCGAACCTTGGCCTGCTGGTTAACAGAAACAGCGTCTTAACCGCTTGCGCCACCCACAGCCCTAACTGTGAATGCCCTAAACAAACCCTAAACAAACAAGCTCTAAACAAACTAGAATGACAAATAAATGTTCTAATCAAATTACAGCAAAGAAGCTCTTTTCATGTTTTGTTCCTAACAAACATGGATAAATGTGTCTTCTCATCTTTCTTTGACCCTATGTTCTCAATTTTGCCTTTTTTCATGAGATACCTTCCTTCTAATTAACAACTCCCTTGATACTTTCATAGATCCTTTCCTTATTTCTCCTAATTTAAACTGTTTTTTTCCTCCTGTCATGCATCATGAAGGCTATATTTGCTTGGAAGCTCCCTTGCCAGTTTGTGACCTTGTTCAAGGGGATAATCTGGTAGCAAATAATGATGCCCTGCCCCAGCTGGAATCTGAAAAACAAAGTACCATTACTCCGGTTCTCATTTAAAAGTAGCAAAGCAACTTGGGGGGGGGGGGGGGGAGAGGAACAGATGACAACAACAAAACTGCTGTTTGCCATTTACTTTTGCCTAACAGCCACTAATGATCTGTTCCATACATATTCACAGCCTGTGGGATTTCTTTCCGCATCTCAGTTGCACCAGCTTTGTTATTTAGTACTTCATTTGTAACCCTTGCTGAAGTGATTTTGACTGAAAAATTGTGATTTAAGATTGTGTGTGTCATTCCCCCCACCCCCATTGATAGCCTTTCGAGGAGGAGGAGGAGGAAGAAGAAGAAGACGACAACTTCGGACACGTTCACCCACACATTTTTCTACTATAATGAATTCTTAGTGTTTGATTTTATGGAAGCTGACCTTGTCAGCTGAAGGGCAGGGTGTTAAGTACTTCAAATAGACTATAAAAAAAGGAAATGCAGGAAAGTACAAAAACATTTCAAAAACATTATAAAAATCATTTCAGTCCAACCAAATGGATTGGTCAGTTTCATCAAACTTATGGCATATATTGTTCTTTACTGTAATGCCACTGAAGCCTCTTTTCATGGATTGATGTCCATCATAAGACAAGAACTCTTCCAGACAGCAACATTTTATTGCTTAATCACATTCTCTGAATCTGTGACATCAAACATAAGCTGTGTAAAGACCTGGTGTACAATATATCCAAGAGGGCATGTCAGGGTATGTTGGCCATTATGTCCACTTTTTCAAGGACATGTCCTCTTTTTTAGCCTTCTGCTCTAGTGGGGGGAAAACTTTTTCCTTGTAACCAGGTCTCTTTTTCCTTGTAACAAGGCAGCATATAACCTTCTTGTAATTAATAAGTTATATGTAATAAATTATATACAATACTATTAAATTTAATAATAAGTAGTATTGTGTTTAACCACATGAAAGCAAAACAGATTAGTATTTTTTAATTTTGTCTTGTCCTACATTGTTTTGTCCTACATCATTTTGGCGGGGGGGGGGGGTGCCTTGTCTTTTTTATTGTTATGACATATTGTCACCCTGGTGCCTGGTGGCACCGTAACTACATTGGTGTAAAAGGTCCTGTAGTTACTCTGGATTGTAGCCCATGTCTTAGTAGTCATGGCTCTTTTACTATCAGATTTGGCTCTTTTTTATTCCTTCTCCCACTTTATAAAACAATTTTTGTCTGATATAATGCACCATCAAAACTAATGCTCACCCAGATTTTAAAAGGCTTGAGATGGAAAAAATGTTTACTGGATATTGTAATGTGCAGCTTCAAAGCAGGTTCAAAATTTAATTTTACCCAGCTATCACTGTTTTTGTAAGGCAGGATGAAGCAGGGAGCTGGTACTCAATGCATGTGGGTTTGCTTTCCTAGAAATGCAAAGGGAGAAAGGGGTTTGGCTGGAGTGACTCTTTTTTCATTGCCTACCTCCAGAGCTGCAGGCAAAGCAGCCTCATGAAATACCATATTTACTTGAATCTAATGTGCCATCAAATCTAATGTGCACCCTGATTTTGGAGACTAATTCAGCTGAAAAGATGCACATTAGATTTGGGTAAATACAGTAATTGGAGCCTTTTTGAATTTAAATAATTGGATCTGTGGCCATCATGTGTATCATCAGCTCATCAGGTGAGCATACAGTACATTCAGTGGTGGGATTCAAATAAATTAACAACAGGTTGTATGTCAAATAAATTAACAACAGGTTCTATGTCCCATTAGTAACCGGTTCTCAGAACCAGGCGCTCATTAGCAAATGGTTTCATAGAACCTGTGAGAATCCCCTGAAGCTCACCATTGAATGTATCTTATCATTATCAGTTTTACAATCTCATTTTCTATGACCTGTGGCAATGGCTTCATAGAGAAGCAAACAAAGTGGGGCACATGTATAGTATAAACTTTATTACAGTCCATGACCAGCATTAAAACACCAACATCCTGATTAATTTGAATGCTAAAAAAATATAAAACAATCAGTGAACATCTTTTCCAATAGCCACATTCTTATAGTTTAAAATTGTTTGGGGTTATTTAAGCTGCTCCTATTTTACAACATTTTTATATTGGACAGCCATGGCTTTCGAGCCATATAACTTTTTTCGAGCCATATAACTTTTCCACTTTATACGTAACTTCCTTATTGCTATCTTCAAACAGCCGTTCCAGGATACGATGAGCTGAAGATCCTGAGAACCTTCGAATTAAGGGCTCTAGACAGTCTTTCCTTATTTCCTCATAAAATTGGCAAAACATAAGTATATGTTCTGTTGTTTCAATCCCCTTACTACCACAAGGGCAAAGTCTCTCTAAATATGGCGTTTTATTATAACGGCCTTCTAGCACAGCAGAGGGGAGACAGTGACATCTAGCCCGAGTAAACGCCCAACATTGTTTATATACTTCTACGCTTTTAAGATAGATCTTTTTGCTTGATCCCACCCCATGCTGAGGAGCAAATCAGGGGAGAGGCCTATCGAAGTTAATTTTTTTCTATCCTCTGTATCCAGCTAGATTTATAATTATCCCCTAGTATAAATCCAACCAAACCTGTGGGATTAAAGTTCAGTTTAAGCCAACAGTTTATGATGGATTGTCAGATTCTGGTTTCAATCTTAGGCTGTCCAGTTTCACGTCTCAAGAAGACATTAGATACGCAATTGGGAACAGCAAGCAAAGCTCTGATAAATTTAGATTGGATGCTTTCAAGTTGTGTAATATTTGAAATTATACTGATCTGAGTCCCATACAACAACTGAGCCATAACTTTTGCATTAAAAATTTTCAGGGCTGCAGGTACATAGTATCCACCCCTAGAGCAAAAATATCGTAGAATTGCCGAAGTCCCCTTCTGTGCGTTGGCAGCAACATACTTCCCGTGTGCTCTACGAGAGCCACTGGTGTGAAAAATGACCCCCAGATATTTAAAGCAAGAGATATTTAAAGTTCAATTTTATGTCCATCCATTCTCCAGGTTCGTTGTTTGGGTCTTCTTGCAAATGTTACTATTTTAGTTTTTTGATAATTGATAGATAATCCTTCCTCCTTGCAGTAAGCTGACAGTTTCTTAAGGGTCCTTTTAAGGCCAACTGAAGTTCTAGCTATTACTGCAGCACCATCAGCATATAGGAGGGCATGAATATGTTATCCTGCAATTTTAGGGGGGTGGTTATTGATATCAGCGATATGAGCAATCATTGAATTGATGTATATATTAGACAGGAGGGGTGCTAGAATACATCCTTGTTTTACACCTTTGGATGTAGATATTAGATTAGAAAGAGGGTCTTTTGGACTACATCTAACCCTGAGGCCTGTATCCTCATGTAGGGAACGAAGGAGTAAGAGTAGTCATCAATCTATATTTGTTACTTCTAGCTTTTTCCACAATTTATTTCGAGGGATGGAATCAAAGGCCGCTTTTAAATCAATGAAAGCTACATATAGGGTGGAGTTCCTGGAGGATGTATACTTTTCTATTAGGTGCTGAAGCACCAAACACTGATCAATTGTGGAACGCCCCTCCCTGAAACCCGCTTGTTCTTCCGCAAGCAGATGTTCTTGGGTCACCCAGTCTTGCAATTTATTAAGCAAGTGCCTCACGTACATCTTGCTTATCATGCTGAGCAGGCTGACCGGTCTGTAGTTCGAAGGATCCTTTTTATCTCCTTTTTTGAAGATGGGAACCACTATAGCCATTTTCCAATCTTTGGGGATTTGGGCAGTTTTATCTATAAAGGAGAAAAGTGACGCTAGTACTGGGGCCCACCACTCGGGATTGTTGATAATAAGTTCTGCTGGAGGGGCACATGTATAACATACAATACATCCAAAAATGCCAGAACAAGTTACTTCAGTTAAACTGAAGTGACATCCCTTCAACTTGTTTCTGTGAGTTGTTACACAGCTAAGAATATTGATCCAAAACTACAAGAAACCAAGCAGTCAGCTCTTGGATAAAAGGGGCTTACAACATATCTTTGTTTCCTCTCAGTATATGAGACTATAGTCAAGAATGGCATGGTCCTATATAAGGTTGTCGACCCAGTGTTGTTAACTTTTATCAACACTCCTTGTTTACATGGATGAGGAATCTCGGAGTGGTTTAACCTACATGCCATTGCTGCACACTTTGTGGATTGTTTTAGAGTTGAAACAAATTTTCTCCCATAAATGCTCATTAAAAATTTCCTTTCAGACCTTTGATGCTGAATATGGTCCATGTATTCATTATCTGCATGAATATACATTAATCAAAATATATTTGATTTCAGTGTTTTATATCAGATATTGTGCAGTATTTGATAGTTGGCAAGCAGTGGTATTTAATATTTGATGACTTGGTAGCTGATTCAGAATGATTCAAACGTGTACCCTCAGAGAATACTGTGCACATTCCCCTCCCCCCAAAAAAGCCTCTATAAGTGCATCCTACAGGATCTCTGAATAGTGCAGAGAATTTTGAAAAACAGCTTGTACATTCAGTTTTCATGGAGTAGTGTTGTTTCACTATTTTCCATTGTGATCATGAGACAGAACAAAGTAAATGCTCCTTGTGTAGTGATGCACTGTGGAAGAAGATAAGAGGATGGATAAGGATTTTTGATGATGTTTTCACTCATGACTCTAGGTGCACAATCCAGAGCAACTATGGGTAAATTCCACAGTAACTACAGAACAACTTACTCTGGATTGCTCTATGAATTTTCCATAGGTTTTCACTAGGTCTCTTACATGCTCCCTTGTTACTCTGGATTTGGGCGTACGAGACCTCTTAAGAGACATTTACGTCAACGTAGTTACAGCACAACCTAGTGGAAACCTATAGGAAATTCATAGAGCAATCCGGAGTAAATTGTTCTTACGCTGACGTAAGGGCTCCCGTAATTACTCTGGATTGTGCAGTAAGGCTAGCTCCCAAAGAACCCAAGGTTCTCTAGAACTTAATTTGACAGCTACAAAACTATATTATATTTGGTATCTAACATACAACGTTCAATGTAAGATGGCATTTGATGGTTGTTATTTAATTGCATTTGCAAAGTTCAATGATATTTGATAGTTGCTGGGCTGAGATTTCTTATTTGAAGTTTGCTCTGCTATTGATCAAGTGCTGCTGCTGCTGAACAAATTTATGTCAAATTGGAATTAGATATTTCACATTCAAAATATGTTTTGGAATTCCTCGCCCCAAAGTTCAAGAGGTCACATTAGAAGATTTGCCACTTTGAAATATTTTAAAAAACTGGGTCTTGAAAAGCTGTAAAGGTATCCTGGTAATGTATGTAATGGTAAAGAAGGCTTCAAGAAAGGAAGCTCTGCCAGTCCAAACCAGTCAAATTATGCCCCTCCCCCACTATCTAAAAGTTAAAGGCGTCTCCGCAGTTTGTACTGCTAGTCGTGACTGACTGTAGGGTGACTTCCACATTTCTAAGCTGAAGAGCCAGCTCTGTCCAAAGACGCTTCCATGGTCATGTGGCTGGCATGACTATACACTGAAGCACAGTGAACAATGTTACCTTCCCACCAAGATGGTACCTATATATCTATGTGCATTGCCATGCTTTTGAACTATTAGTTTGGCAGGAGCTTTGCAAGGGACAGGAGGTTACTCCTTCTTGTCGCACCCGGATCTCAAACTCCAGCTTGCCAGTGGACATGCACAGTGTCTTAACCACAGAGCCACTTCAGCCTACCCCCATTATTTAGCTAGTTCAAAACTCAGCAAACCCCAACATTTAATTTTTCTTAGTATTCCCATACTGATGCATATTGGAGTGGATCTTGGAAACTTGGCCCCACATTGCAAAGGTGTTGCTGTTATGTGCTGCACAACTCTGAACACAAAGGGCCAAATAACCTACATGTATGCCAGGAGCTTACTCAGGCCATTGCAGAGCAGAAAAGGTGACAGCACAGGTAGTAAGTGAAGGACTGGAGGAATATTGGGGCATTTCATGAGTGAGAAAGAGTGGATCTGAGCAGCAGTCACCCATGCCAAGATCTTATGCCCTGACGTGTCACCAATGGGAAACCCATGGGAAATGCATAGGGAAATCCAGAGTAAGTGCCTCTTACGTCTTCCCGTAGTTACTCTGGATTGTAGGGGATGGCCCTCTCTGGATCTGGCATAACTTCTGGTCCAAGCCTTGCCTCTTGCTCCCTCTTCTGCTTGCTGAAGGTCCCACCTTCCCTTTGTTCCAGAATATTCTCTTAACACCACCTTCATCCATGTGCCAACTTGTCCAAGGGTTTGCATAAAAGTACCTTATGGGGACTTAGGCTGGCACAAGTCCTACTTCGGATTAAGTTGTCAGAGGCTGTATTATACCTATCTTGGGTATGCTTCCTTTAGGAAGAAAGGCAAGAAATAAGTTTAATAAATAAAATAAAATAAATTATGCTTTATTGAAGATGAGCCTTGTGCACATTATTCCTTCATATTCCTTCCAAGCTAAGGAATCATCAGTTTTGGCAATGTAGTTTTTAAAAATCATGGTCCCACTTCTTCCTTCGAACATGCAGAGAGAAAGCCTGGATTTAAATGATCAAGTCTGCTGCCACCCTGCATTGTCTGAGCCTGACACTCAAGTACTGACTGGATCAAGAGTCAGTTCCATAGAAATATGATGCACAAAAACAAGTGTCAACTGCATGGTATGTCGTGGTCATCAAATCCCCCCCTGCTGCCAGTAATTAAAAAAATAACTGTTTCCAGCCAGAGTTGTGTCACTTTGTGTGTCTTGCTCGACATGGTTTTAGCAAAGTGTCTACTTTCAGCAAGACATGGCAGTCAAATGAAATAAACGGTTATGTAGAAAGGCTGACGATTAACTTACCCATCAGCAAAAGGAGAAATGGAAGAGAGGGAGGGAGAATTTATCTTGTTATATTTGCTTAAAGCACACCTGTTTCATGCTCTTTGAGAATGTGCCTTGAATAGACAAGTGTTGTCCTTCCTCCCTGCACTCTGTGCAGTGAGAATTATAAGCAGGGAATTAACTGCTGTTGTTATGTTATTTTTAGTGTCAGTTTCTTAACTGTAGGAAACTTCTGGCTTTATGCTTTAAATGCCCTTGCCTAGATGCAAGCAAACAATATTCAAAACACAAACAAACCCGACACCTTTCTTTTGCCTGCGCCTCCATTTGGAGAATAATTAGCAACCCCCACTGGCAAAAGAAGACCTGCAGCACCCTAGCTGTGATATCTTGCCAATGCCAGCTGTGACTCGGTGTTTATGTACCCCGATCACAATATTTACACAGGATGAGCTTGCTGAGATGCCAAAGGGTTGAACTGAGACCCCAACAGCTAGGCTTGCAACTTGATTTCTGGAAGAGGATGCCACATAAGTGGTTTTTAAGTTCTCCTGAAAAGAGGCTACTCAAGATCATTCAAGTTCAGCTAATGGGGTTTGTAATTCATGTGTCATTTACTGTAATTTTGTTTAGATTTTTAGATGGATTGCTGCTAAATCCACACAGTAACATGGCTTCTCCCACTTTTGCAACTGCTCATAATTTCCTGCCATCCATCTTCTCCCCCACTTATGATTACAGGTTGGTTGCACAACAGGAGGGGGAGCAACCAAAGGACCAAAGGAAAACAATCTGGAGGAGCTGCACGTACCTGCATTCACATTAGCAGCAGGCAATTTAAAGATTTTGGGTGCAATCCTAACCAGTTTAGGCCAGTGCAACCCATCATGTCTCCCTTTCCCATGTTGGCATGGGGAGGCTGGCATATGACTGGGGAGGCCTAACCTACAGGGCTGCAGAACTTCTGCGACACCACCAGGCCAGCACAGGACTTATGCTGGCCTAACCAGCACAAGGTAGGCTGGTTAGGGGTTAGGATTGCACTTGTCAGGACTGATCTCTGGGATATGCCCTGATCATGTGGTATCTTGGATGTGACATTAACAAAACAGTTAAAGGAGGTGCAGAAGTTGGAAAAACTTGGGAGGAGAACACTTTTTCTCTTAGGGATGGATTGGAAAGGCACACAGGCAAGAATTTGGGTCTAGATATTACAGTTCAGAAATTAAATGCAGTTTTGGGTCTGCATTTAACCTTTTAAAAAATTGAGAACAAAAGAAATGTAACAGTGTGAGCAATACCAATGACATTGCTAAGGGTTATGGGCTGCAGTGTGTGATGCACATGGGGAAAGTACCACTACCATTGGTCAAGTTTTTTTGTAATCTTGGTACTTTTGAATAATATAATCATGTTATATATCATTCAATGTGTAATTTCATGCAGAATATGATGAAACAAACATCACTGAAAAATCTCTATTCTTTCAAATGTTATAGCCAAAAACAACAACAGTATTGGTGGGTCAATGATGCATCACAATGGCCACTGCTCAGGGTGTTGCCAGGCCCACTGCATGACAGGAGGTTTATCAGGGAGGTGACATCTCCTGGCCTCCTGCACCAAGTGATGCAAATCCTAGTGACACAACTGAATGACGTGCTTGCAAGCATTTTGCATACAGACTTTTACCGGTATATTGTGAATGGCTGCATCTGTATAAACTCTCTGAAAAAGGTAGATATTCTGCCAATGCAGTATGTGAAATTATCTTGACAACTAAGGGAAATAACGGCAAATTTTTCCAAAAAGTTATACATTATTAACTTGGATTAGGGGTCTCCAAACCCTGTGGCCCTGGAGCCAGATGCAGCCCTTGATGATCCTCCAATCGGTCCTTGGCAAGCCCCCTCAATCTTCCTTTGGGCACACCCTGTACTCTAGAGCTGCTCCCTGCACCTCAAGGGTATTCTGAAGGCTGGGGAGGCTGCACTTCTCTTTCTATCAAAGTGCTTATGAACCAGGGTGATCATATGATCAGATTTTTCCAGATTTGTCCCCTTTTTTAGCCTTCTGTCCAAGTGTCCTCCAAAAGGGCAATTTTGGATTCATTTTGGAACTTTGCAATAGTGTGCAGTACCCCATCATGTCATATGTCACTGGATTCATATTGCTGAGCAGAATCCAATGCAAAAAATCAGTTTTGGAATATCTCCTTCCTTTCAAATGTTATGGCCAAAAAAATAAAAAATATGCATTGAGCATTATGAGAAAGTGAAAGTGCCCAATATCGTGGCTTTACTGGTGAGTCACCAAACATGCCATTATCCACCAAAAGGGCCAGGCTGAGAGGAATCAAGACCTTGTCCTCCTTTTGAGATTTGGGTATCTGGTCACCTTGTTATGAAATGGTTTGAAGATCACTTCTCCATATGTGCTGGAAAGTGTGTATGAGTTAATTTGAAATTCATTCATTCACAAGTTCCATCACTTATATAATCATTTATGTAAATTTATTCAAATTTGAAATGGAAATTTTTCTGACACAGTATCAAAAAGTTGATGTGGCCCTTCTCCCAAAAAGTTTAGAGACCTGTGACTTGGATGAATGTTGCTGGTATAGTGACAAGCTATCCCATATCCTGGAGAAGTAAGGAAACCGACTCCAAAGAACAAGAAAAAGAATGATGTAGAAACGGAGGTGGCACAAAGGGATGCCCAGCTCAGTCAGTGGCCAAGTGTGCCAAAGTCAGCCCTCAAAAAGTGCACTGGCTAGGCCGAACTCTGAAGCCCCAGTGCCAGAAGCTGTGGTAGCACTAGTGATGGGTTTCAGGGGGTTCTCACAGGTTCTATAGAACCCTTTGCTAATGAGCGCCTGGTTCTGAGAACCGGTTACTAAAGGGACATAGAACCTGTTTAGGTTATTAGGACATAGAACCTGTTGTTAAATTATTTGAACCCCACCACTGGGTAGCACCATATAAAGCACTATATAAGGATTTGTGCCAGAGATCCCAACAACCTGACATCAACACTGTGTAGAAGTGTGGGTCACCTCTATGTATCTCACATAGAGCACATGCACATTATATGCACATGCACATTATGTTCTGTTGATCATGGAATGCTCTGCACATGTAATGCATAATTTCCAGTGTCACATTTTACAGAAGTGAAAAAGTAGAGTGGGAGAATTTCGGCAGATGGCTGGGGATAAATAATAGAAATAAAGCCAAAATGCCAGTGCTTTCTTTATCATGATATATGCTAATAATGATACTCAGGTGGTTGAGGGCCCACCATTCTGTATGCAAACAAGACCACCCACAGGCTTCTACACCCATAGGAGACTTGTGATATGTATGCAAATTTTTAAAATATAAATGTTGGATGAACACTGAGCTTGTTCAGTAAATCCCAGGGGCCAACAACAGGATGTGGGGTGGGGACAGGGAGAGGGAACTGTCTTATTTGTGTCACCTGTGAACTAGGTTCTGGGGATGCAGTGTTTTGTTGCAACTAAGGGCCCAATCCTATCCCCTGCCAGCTGCATTGATGCAGCAGTGCCAAAAAGGTGAAGACTGTGTCACATGGGGAGGGAGTGATGCAAGGGCAAACAGGAGGCAGGTAAAATTCCCAGTAAGTTCTGGGGCTACCTACACATCACCTTGGACATATGCCATCACTTTTGATGGCTGAAGAGAGGGAAGGGTAGGGAGCATAGAAATGGTTGAGTAAGATATGGCACTTGCCACTGCCTCTATTTCCTCCCCACTGTTATACCTCAGTCAGTCCACTCTATCTCTGCCCATCCACCTCCATGACCCCACCATGACTTACCTGCTCTGCTGGATGCTCCAGGGCCCACTAACGGAGCTGTGATGCTGCCACCTCATGAAGCAGTGTGTGCACAATGGCCACTGAGTGTGCCCTGCACAATTAGCAGCTATTTTATAGCAGTAAAATAAGTATCTTTCAAATTCACATCTTCTATCTTTATTTACACCAACCAGAAATCAAACCCTGGATGAGAATGGGCTGTTAGGGTGCTATGTAAATTGGTCCCAGTTTTTAGTTCTCTGAGTACATATGTGGTTGGCCTTCAGTATTTTCGGGAGCCACTGTACCCTACAGAAGTTAATACAGGGACCAGTTATTCAACCTCCTCCTCATGAATGACCAGTCAGTATAATAAAGCTTACAAGCCTCACTTTATGTGACTCATTGACCCAAGTGGTGAAGACGTGATGATTGGCGATGGCTAAGGTATAAATGTCTTTCTTCAAAGATCAAATCAAGAATCATATTTACACTGTTCCTTTGGCAATAATAAGTGAACCATATAATAAGATTTATAGTTTACAGGCCTTGAATCTCATTCCTTTGGGTGGGGGGGGGTCATAGGTTTCTGTGTGCAAACTTCCATTACAGCATGATTAAAACTTACTTGGACCAGCAGGAGAAGATAAACTTTCTAAGACCTTCGCAACGAGCAACAATTTACAGTTTAGAGATGGATAGAGATTATATGAAAATAACTTATGATCAAACAATGAAATTTTATATCTGTGAAGTCTTAATAAAGCCCTTACGCCTAAGCAATCTTACCCAATTTATAAGATTTTAGCTGAGAAATATTAACAATCTCTTTATATCGTTTTCCATCAAGTATTGATTAAATAAAAGGCACATCAAATGCTGTAGTTCAGAAAGTGTAGACAATGATAACATAACTTGAGCAATGAGGCTTGAATTAACCTTGCCTTATTTTCCACTGACTGTTTCAATTGCCTATTTCAAGCTGCTCAGGATGTATTCTATTTTCAGAGTGGGAAGCTTCTCTGATTTTAATCAGCGTGGAGTGATTAGCATTCTCAGAAATGGAACGTGGGGAACATCCAAAGCATGGATCATACAACTTCCTGTGTTATGTCAAGGGTGATGATGGCAGTTATGAGTATTATAAGGCGCTGTAGAGGGAAATAGAACGATAGCTACAGTTTCATTTCACATTAACAGCCTAATCCTATTCAGCCCATTAACCCTGACACAGCCAATACTGCATACTGTTGGCCAGCTAAGGACCCATAAGTGGCAGAGAGGTAAGTACATAACTTTTGTACTTACCTATTCTGCCACGGTTCCAAAATTAAATCCAGCCAGCTCTTTAGTTAACCTTAATCCAAGTAAGTCAATGGAATATGTTGGTTCTGGACCAACAGCATAGGGAATTGGTGCCATTGTTGTTAACAGTATTTTCCCTTGCCTACCCCTGTTGTGCTCTTAGCCTGATCCCTCCTTCATAATGGCCTCTCCAAAAACTTGCCTGCTCCATCAAGGATACCATATTCTGTGGGTATGTGTGTAGGACAAGAAGCTTTTGGTCCTTGCAGCCCTGACCGTTAGTCCTGGCAAACCAGGCAGCACAATCATTGTGGAGAGCCAGTCCAGGAGCTCTCCTTTACCTAAGGAAACAAAAATTCCTTTGCACATCTAAGACTACACAGTAGCAAGTCTACTTCAGTGATGCTCAAAGTGGGGGCTGGGACCCCCTTGGGGGATTGCAACCTTGAGTTGGTGGGGAAGGTCACAAGAGTGAGGGATCTGCCATCTTGGAATCTGGCACTGGACTTTCCTGGGAGTAAATCTCATGAGATGGAGAACACAGAGACATGGAGCTCTGGCATCATATCCTGGTGAGTTTAACAGGATTCCCGGACAGATATTTAAGATTGAAAGGGGGTCCCGGGCTTAAATGCCCAAGTACCACTGGTCTACTTCAACTTAATAAAAGCTTCAACTTTGTTGACATAGGTCTATATTGACCCACACTGCAGAATTGGGGTTGGGTATTAGTGGCACTGACCCCATCAATCTGCCCCCTTCCCAAGATCTAATCCAACACTTCATATCCTGTTTTGCCCCTTCCTCCTCTCTGTTCCAGTCTCCCACCACCTCTCCTGACTCTCCCAGATTACTTACTTTGAAGAGTGGCAGGAGAAGTGATGTCATAAGCAGGAAGGTCAGTGCTGAGAGGCATTGACTGCTTTATGGTAGTAAGCACAATTGCAACAACAGAACCAATATCAGCCAAGTATAAGTATAAAATTGGGCTGAGAGTCTGAATCCAGCAAACATGGTGGTGTTTACAAAATGTTGATATTCCCTGGTAATTCTGATTTTTAGAACCATCCTACTATGCTTTAGTATACAGCATTCAAAAACACTCTCTCTCTCTCTCTCTCTCTCTCTCTCTCATAGCTAGAATGATAAATAAAAAATCCAAATGAGAATAGAAACAAAAATGCACAATATTTCTATCTCTCACAATTCGCATCTTTCTTCTTTATGAGTGAAAGTATGACCAGCATTGAATACAATTTGTTAAGACTTCCAGGGACTGTATGAGATTGTTCTATGGCTAAAAGCCCAATCCTAAGCATGTCTATTCAGAAGTAAGTCTTGTGATGGTCAATGGTCTTACTACTAACAGGCAGCACAATCCAGAGCAACTAATCTGTCCACATAAGAGCCCTTGGGTTGCCCTATCTATCACTAGGGTGGAGCAACTGCAAGATGCTCCAGCCCAGTTACTCTGAAGGAGGCTTAGGGCAGAGCAGGGCAAGACAGGGTGCCCTAAGAGAGGTGGACCTGCTCTGCCCTAACTGGGGCAGCCTAAGCAGCTCAGGAGAGGCAAGTTGAGGGCATGTTTAGCACTGCCTAGGGCAGAGCAGTTACTCTGTATCCAAAGCCTGTTTCAAGGCAGAAATGCCCTCTTCCAGTTCCTCAGAGATATACCACCTCAGGAGCAGGGATAGTAATGAGTAGACCCATAGGGGTCCATGATAAGCACAAGTAAGAATGGCAGTGTTGACCAAGAATCTGAGTTCTGGGCCAGCCTAGCTGCAACCCCTGCCTCTCAACGTCAGGATATGGAACAAACTATGGCTGCCCACAAACCTCAGGATACAGCAGGCCACTCCAAGAAGCCCCTTGTATTCACTGTAGAATGTACTGGCATCTCATCAGGGACTCCTTATAAGGCAGGCACCCAGTGGCATCACCAGACTGGTGCGGCTGGTGTGGGCTGCATTGAGTGATGCGCTCCATATGGGGTGATGCGCCCGGAGGAGTTTGACTGTCCTTTGGCAGGTCCCAGGCATCAGTACTGCCCAGGAGCAGCAGCCAGAAGCTGCCACTTGTCCTCGGAGCTGGCCCGAACAGCCAGCTGAGGTGCACTGCACAGAAACACACTGAGCATGCCGAACAGCTTCAGAGGAGACTTTCTTAGAGCGGAGGAAGTCTGTGCCTCTGCACGGCCATTCGGCCTCACCCAAGAGGCGGAGCGGCAGCCAAATGGCTTCAGAAAGAGTACTGCACAGGCACCAATGACACCTGCACAGTCTCCTCTGAAGCTGAAAGATGTCAGAAAAGTACCACACAGGTGTCAGAAATGGTGCTTGTGCAGTACTCTTTCCTAAGCACTCTTTCTTAAGTTGGCTTCAGAAACAACTGCGCAGGCGCAAACTTTGGCGACTGCGCAGTCCAGGTGGGGGGGGTGCACGCACCCAGGGGTGACGCACAGACTTCCGCACTGGGTGATGCGCAGAGTTGTGTCACCACTGTAGGCACCACAGCTGTTCCTTGTTCAGTGTGATCTGAGGGGTGTCTCCTCAGGAGCAAGTCCTCCCCATGTGTCAATTACTTAGCATGCTCTGGAGCAGGTAGGGCAGCCCAGGCTCCCTGACTCTCTGGATGCAGTATAACTTTCTGCTCTGGATACAGAATAGTTAGGAGAGAGCAGTTAGGGCAGAGCAGGCTGAACTTGCTCTGGATTGCGTCCTAAGTGTGGTTAGGACTGCAAACTGAATGATGTTGCCAGTTTCCTATATCTGCAGTATATAACACCAGTTTTTGGCTTACTTATTGAATAATGAAGAGAGATGCCAAAACTTAGATGAGGGCTGGGAAGAAAAGCATGAATTAAAGGATTAAAGATAAGTTCATATTCATGTGGAGGCTAAAGAGCAGAAAAGTGTTGTTGATAATGAGAAATATTTGAGACATGCTGACAAACTTTTACAAGTATAAGCGCTGTGAATTTGCATGTCAGCACCTCTCCCTCTGTGAAATTTTCCCCTCATGCTTGTTATCATAACAGAAATGTTCCATGTTTCATTCTGACAAAAGGGGAATTGGTCGTTAATCTTTTGCAGAATCTATTTAAAGATTTAAATGCATTGCAGTAAAACTTATTTTAACTGCCCTGCCCCAAGTCACACAATTCCAGATTTACATCTTAATTACCAGTGTGAGATGTTCCAATAGAATTAATTCAGGCTACCCCAAAAAGGGGGGAGAGCCAAGAAGATATCAGGCAGAAATTACGATGTTAGGAAATCAATTGGAACACTTTCAATAACGTAGTTTGTGTGTGGCCATAAACATATTCTTGTTGGGACAATGTTGACTATTACTGTGCCATCGTAGGGTGGGATTTCCATGACTATTTTGATCAAAATAATTTAAGTCACAATAATACCATCATGTTTTTGTATGTGAATGTGCATAGTAACTGGTGATGCATGACGGTGTGTTTTTTTCCTAGTAACATTGAAATTAGAGACTGAGACTGCAATCCTATAAGCACTTTCCTGGGAGTTAGCACAGTTGAATATAATAGGACTTATTTCTGAGTAGACAGGCATAGGATTGCACCCAAATAGTTTAATCCTGAACAATGCGTACTGGCTCACCACCAACAGGCACTGTTATAAACATGCTATGCAGCACATCTGCAAAACATATTGCTGACCCAAGGCTTGATCTAACTCAGTGTGAGCCTATGGTATTCCACCATCAGTGGAAGGCCAGAAGTCTGTCATTCAGTGCTTAAATAGTGGACATATTGTGGAGTTGCTTCTTTTACACAGGAGTAAGGTAGCCTAAGCTAACAGAGAATTTCAGATTTTTAAAATTTTTAATTTTTAGATTTGATAGTTTGAAGGGGGAATAGCACATTGGTAACTCTCAGAGGTGTACATATGACTTGGTATGGCCAAATCCATGTTGGAGACCTAGACTTCACCAATGACATCACCAGAAGAAAATGAACTAAGATTGCAATGGGCAATGGGTGTCATGGATGAAGAAGCAAGTAAAATTGGCCTTGGGGTAGCTGTAGAGAAATTAAAAATCATGTATGTGAGCTCTACAGCCCAGATATAGAAAATTATAGATCAGCAGTCAGAGGAAGTGGAGAGATTCACTCATTTGGACAGCACAATTGCCCAAAATGGAAATACAGAAATAGACATCAAGAACTATGATCTGCATCATCTATATTACTAAAAATTAAACTCCACCTATTTACCTCCATAGTTATCCCAGTAGTTATTTATGCCAGTGAGACCTTGAAGGCATCAGCAAATATTAACAAAAGACTTGATGTCTTCCAACAGAGCTGCCTCTGTTGACTCTTTAAGATCTACTATTTCGATTAAATCACTAACAAGCAGGACTCCATCAGTCTTGAAAGACTATGGTATCATGCTCAGCACTGCATACGCTGCATGTGAAGCATGAAAGCCTGGGTTGGATTGTTATGGAGGATAGGCTGTTACCCAAGCAGCAAATCCCCCCTCTCCACGCCACTAAATTAGTCCAATGGAAAGGAAGAGCCAATACGATGGATCCAGCTGTCGTCACAGAGCTGGGGGCTAAGGACAGGAGCTCACCCTGTCTTCTGGGGCTGACCCAGGTCTTGAACCCTGGCCAGCTAGTTAACAGGCACAGCGTCTTAACCGCTTGCGCCACCCACAGCCCTAACTAACTAACCCACGTCACTAACAGCGGTGCTAAGAAGGAGTGATTTGTATAAACTCCATAACATTGTTGCACATAACAACCAAATTCCTAAAGTGACAATGAGATGGGTATGTCTAAAGACCAACAACAATGAGGACATCCCTGACTAACAGGCAAATAATCTTTTTGGAAGATCTAACAAATATTAAATGGGAAGCAGCTTAAGAAATTGCTCATAAACTGGAGACATTTTGTTGTCTGATATGCCACGTAGCATGTGAGGAACTAATTACCTAAAACTACCTACCCATAACTAATTAACTAACTTACCCAACAATCCAGAGTAACTATGGGAGCACATAAGAGACTTTATGTGCACCCGTAGTTACTGCACCACCTAGTGACAACCTATGGGAAATTCATATTGCAATCCAGAGTAAATTGTTCTTACACCGGAGCAAGGACTCCCCATAGTTACTCTGGATTGTGCCCTAACTAACTGACTGACTGACTGACTGACTGACTAAATGAGATCCAGGCATGTGCTGGAGCAGGCAGGCTGTTGTGCATACCACTGCTGGGCTCTTCAGGATCATAGGCTCAAATGGTAAGAGGTCCCACAAAAGGAAATGGTTCCCTGACACCAAGCTGGCGCAGATGACTAAGGGCAGTTTGGAGAAAGTTCAAGGCAAGGAATGAGTTGGGTAGAGGTGGGAGGGAATGGATCTTGATGCTGGGATCCTATCCCTGTTTCCTTGCCGCAACGTGCCTCCTGCCTCTCCTTTGATTTATGCAAACAAAAAACCTGCCACATATTAAAGGATATTCATTGGCCCTAAAAGCAAAAATGATGTTCTACTGACCTCTTCCAAACAATTTTTCATAGAATTGAGCCCTTTATTTCTATCACTATTTTGTCTCTTACTATATGTTATTTTCAGTGAGAATATTCAAATGAGCCTAAAGTATCATCATAAGGTATGCAACCTTTGCATGGAGCTAGGTAAATGTTCTTAATCACTACTTGTGAAGATGGGCTAAGCAGCTCCAGTTATATGGGACAAATGCATAGAATACACTTTAATCTCTCAGACTTCATGTAATTAAGAACAAGAGAAGACAAGGATTATATGGAGAATTACATCTAAAACAGATGACACCATAATAGAAACTGAGGAGATGCTGAGACAGAAATGCCATACCGCCACAGTAATTTATTAACACATGAGAGAGAATTTGTCTGAGCTATTAAGTTCTAGAAGCAGTAAATTCCAAGGACAGTGGATCCTAAATTAATTTTCCCATAATGCCTTAGGGGCTCTCAGGGCTTGTCCAAATCATCAGGATTGCTTTACAGGCAAAAATAAAATTGATTATGAAGGAGATAATTTCTCAAGTAGTTCAAGACAACTTCAGTCCCAAATGCAGACCAAGGTTAAATCTGTTTTTATCCAAAGAATAAAGAGCAATATATTCAAATCTAGATGTTTATAGAGATCTGCCTGTAACTTTAGATAAGACTGGATTTAGATAAGACCCCACAAAGGGTGTGTGTGTGTGTGTGTGCATAAATAGATGTAGATTTGGACAAAATGCCAGATGCAGGGGAGGGCACTTGGATGAAGGTGTCATATGTGCTCCCTAAGGCTCTGGTGGGAAGCTGTATGATACAGGAATATGGACTAGATGGGCTTTTGGCCTGAACCAGTGGAGGTTCTTCTATGTTCCTAAATAAGAAATATTTACCAAATATTGGAACAGTTGTAGTCAATGACTGAATTTCCATATCTTATTTTTCATAGAGATTTAAGTCATCCCTATAGAGCAGGGATCTTCAAACCCCGGCTCAATGTGGCCCCCGGCAGGACCCTTCTGTCCGGCCCTTGGGAAAGCCTTGTCATTCACTCCATTACATTATTATATTTAAATTTATGTAAATGTATTCAAATTTGAAATGTAAATTAGTTTTCTGGTCCCTGACACAGTGTCAGAGACATGATGTGGCCCTCCTGCCAAAAACTTTAGAGGCCCTTGATAGAGGCCATTATCATTTATTGGTTCATCTTTAGTTTGATGCACAGCCAATGACTGGTAAAAACTTAACAGTTAAAATCCTAATCAAGGACCTAAGAGTTGAGGTGCTGTCAAAGTGCTGGATGTTCCCAGCACTGTAGTTTTCTGCAGTTACGATATTCAAGCCTGGTAAGTTCAGGATTTAGGCACTCCTTTAGGAAACCCCCAAGGGCTCCAACCACAACTGGAACCAGGACTGATTTCTTTCTCGACTGGCATACAATTTCAATTTGCAAATACTGGTTCTTTGTTATCTTTTCCAGCTGGTTGTCGTCAATTCATGCATCACCTGGAATAGCAGTGTCAACAAACCACACCTTCTCCTTTTCAATTATGGTTATATCTGGCATGTTATGTGTCAAGTGCCTATCTGTTTGGATTCTGAAGTCCCACAATATCATGACTGTCTCATTTTCTAGGACCTTCTCCTCTTGGTGGTACCAACAATTGTCACTACATTCAAATCCAACAATTCAAAGGTCCCAAAAATTCTCACTACATTCAAATCCAAACTTTCTGCACAATTCCCAGTGGATTATTTTTGCCATGGTGTTGTAAATAGTCAGTTTGAGAGATTTTGCTGCATTCACTGACCAGGTGGTCAACTGTTTCATCCTTTTCACGGCAAAGGCAACACTTGCTATTCTCGGTCACATGTTGAAACTGAACAGTTTGTTGACAAAGCCTGTTCCTGAGCTGCCAGTATAATGTATTATTATTATGTACTATTATTATTATAAAGCATTATTATTATATACTATTTCACAGTTACCTTGTGTTTGACTAGAATTGGCTGTATTGTGATTTGGTTCCTATCCAAGGAATTAGGAATCACAAAGGTGTCGTCTAAATATGTTTGAAGTTCCCAGGAGTGCTGCTTTTTGAGCAGTTGTGATCTTCAGGAGGCCTATTAAGTTTAGATGTTCTTGGAGACTTAATGGAATTGCTCCAAGAGCACCTATTATTATTGGTATCACAGTGCCTTTCTTTTCCCAGATTCTCTGAATTTCTGAAGGTCTTTATACCGCATGATCTTCTCATGTTCTTTCTCTTGGAGCCAATGATCTCTGGGTATTGCAATGTCAATTATCCAGACCTGTTTTTCCTCAACCATGGTGATGCCTGGTGTATTATGTTCTAAGTGGTAGTTGGTTTGAACACAGAAGGATTTTGGCCTCTTCATTCTGGACTATCTTTTCTGGTTTGTGGTCCCACCAGTTCTCGGTTGTGACTACATTGTACCTTTGGCACAGATTCCAATGTATCATGGCGGCCGCTTTGTTGTGTCTTTCCAGATAGTCTGTTTGGGTGATCTTTCTTCAGCCACAGATGATGTGTTCCACTGTCTCTTCGGCTTCCTTGCACAGCCGGCACTTGCTGTCTTTCTGGCTCTTGTCTATTTTGGCCTTTATCACATTTGTTGCAGTGCTTGTTCTTGGGCTGCTAGTATCAGGCCTTCTGTTTCTTTAATGTTCCTTTCAAGAGCCATTTCCATGTTGCTTTGTTATCAGTATTAGTATTGCCTTGAATGTTGTTCGGATATTGCCCATGCTTTGCCTTATTTTGCCACCTGTCTCTTCTGTTCTTAACCATCTGCACTTTGTAATCCCAACAACAACAACAATCCAAAGCGGCAGCACTCCCTCATGCAAGGTTGTCCTTTCTGAAGTACAGGCCTGATGAACAGTCTTCCTCCCATCTATACCATCTACCTCAACAGTGAGGGTGTGTATGATTGTTCAAATAAACTACAACCCCTCAGTTAGTGGCTATTGGTTTTTCTCAATAGCACAGTGCAGCTGAAGGGGGAAAGAATAACAGAAGTAAAATGAAAGAATTATGGTTTATTTGGCAGATGACTCAAAGCTGCATAAGTATAGCTTTTCCATGCAAGAATGAGGAAATTACATGTTCACTTGAAATAACGGAAACAGTCTAACTTTGAGAATTTCCCATGTGAATACTCAGATTACAGTTTCAAAACTCACTCCCTGACAGGCACTTAGCACAAGCTGTTTTTCTGTGGAGAGTCTTGCCATAATATTTTTTTTCCTTAAATGCTTACATAAAGCAGAAAACCTGACCAGAACATAACTCGCAGCATCAGAAGAGCATAAGATTGTTGCATCAGGTGAATGTCATGCCTTTCTCTGAGTCCACTGCCTTTCCAGACAACTTTGATTTCTTCATGACATGACTGAGTATTAGTAAAAAGTTGTACTCTTTTCCTATTGTTTCTCATATACAGTGCTGCACCTATTATTTCTGCTCCTCCACCACCCAAAATGGGGTCTGAGCTGTGAAACAACTCAGGAGAGAAAGATTTTGGGTTGCTGGTGGAGAGTTTGCTGAAAGTGTTTACCCAATTTGTGGTGGCAGTGAAGAAGGCCTCTTCCATGTTAGAGATCATTTAAAAAGGGGCTTGAGAATAAAGCCATGTTACAATGCCACTGTACAAATTGATGGTAAGGTGCACAAGCTGCCCCACCCATGGCTCAGAAAGAAAGAAGCCAAAGCAAATCACCCATTCAGATATAAACTCCTTCCTGCAGTATTCGGAGCCCTGTTTGGTTCAACTAAGATAAACCCTAATTTGCTGCACCATATCTTCATTTGATATTGAGCTTTGAAAGAGGCAGAAAGATCAGGGGCCTTGAGAGTTGTATATTAGGAGGAATGGCCCATCCTCCCTCCCTCCCTCTCTCTCTCTCTCTCTTTGATGTGCAACCTGTGGTCTCACCTGACCTTACTACGATGATAGCATTGAAAACAGTTCAGGCTCCAATCCAGCTGATCATCTTCTTTTTTTCAGTCAATGGACAGGTACATGCATGCTCAGGCCATCAAGGAGGCTAGCTGAAGCCTCAGGCAACAGATTTAGGAAGGGTGCCCATCTCTGCACTGAAAATGATCATCTTACACCAAGCACATTGATTTTAGTGACAGTAGTAATCATCCATTCTTTCTTTAAAAAGAAAAAATGGGTTTGATGCATGTGTGTAATGCCTAAACCTGGCTTCCATGAGCCCAGTTCAAAATTGTGATGTGAGATCCCCTTCTCAAAAAGTCCCTTCTGTTTAAAACACTGTAGGACTGATTGATGCCCTTTAGTTTTTTAGGTCTTTTTGTTTAAATTCCTTACGTTGCTGGCTGCCCTCATTTGTATTTCTAGCCAGATAGCGAAGTATGTGGTATGTGTGTTTATTAATTTGACATGAGTGCACTTTCAAATACCCTTCAGAAGCTGGGATTTAATTTAGTTCTTCCATACACTCTGGAGACCAGAAGTGTAACTCACAATTGTTACTTAGCAGAGAGTAAGATAAACATACAGATTTCTGTTGGGCGGAGGGGGAGCATTAACAAAAGCTTGTGCTGGTTTATATAGAAGAAAAATGTTCCCACAGAAATTACCTGAGATAACACTCACAGAAAATGTGGTCATCTGCCACAATGGTCTCCAAAATGTTTTTAAAATGCCTTACACAACATCGTGATAATCAAATAACACAACATAGTGGACAAGAAAATGAGTTTTGACCACATCATCAATGCTTTTTGAGCAAACGAGCATTTCAGTACACCTGAAAAGTTCAAGATGAAGCCGCAACAAACTGTAATTTGGCTTGGCTTTGCAGCTGTGACACTTTTGACTGTCCAAGCTGAATATAACAACCCTCCATTTCATCATGTTAGCTTTTGGAGCATTTGCCCAAGACTGAAATAAAGATGACTGAACAGACATGGTGACTTGAACTGAAATTATGAGGTGTCTATCAAGGGTTTATTGAAAGAATTAATGTTTTCAACACAAAACTCATTTGATACTATCAGAAACGTTTGTGCTAGGAGCCAGATTCCCAATTCCTGCCAGATTACCAGACTTATATCCTGCTAAGTGATCAATGAATCTGGGAAGGTTCATGTGAATGGCATATCTGAATATTTTCACACAAACAATTAATAGAGTCCTCCTGATCAGAATACATTATCTATAGCATTTTTTGTCCTCGCATTATTCACAAGACAGCTCTTGGGAACAAAACAAATAGATATTTCTTCAAACATATGATTTTTTTTTCCAAAAATTCATTTCATCTCTCTCTAGCTTGGAGGCCAGTTGCAAATTTCAGATGCAGTCCCAACTCATTCAACCTCTGAGCATTGATCAATTCTTTATCCTTTCCTCATCTTTTTAACCACATTTCCAGCCTTTGCATTTTATTTGAAATTTACAGATTGTTTTTTGAAGTTTGCACAGGATCTTACTGTGGTGAAACTTCCTGATACCATCCAACTCACCCTCCCCAAAACTGAACATTTCTAACTTTTCCTCATCCTGACCTTTCTACAATATTCTAGTATCGCCAAAAAGACTTTTTAATGTCCTGTACTATCCTTTTCCCTGCCATAGTATGTAGACATGCCAAAACTGTCTATACTCAAGTCACTTGCACCAACTACTTGACTCACCCTATCTCTTCTAACAAGTCCTAAAGGACTATGGCTGCAATCCTAACAACACTTTCCTGAGAGTAAGTACCATTGAACACAATGGGACTTACTTCTGAGTAGACATGCTTAGGATTGCACTGTAACAAGCCCTCTCCCCAATCCACCTGCCTCCAACCCATTCTGTCCATCTTACCAATTTACTAACGCCAGCAGGATTCCTCTTTACACATTAAAGGATGTATGGAATGACATAAGCAGTGAAGGGGGAAATGTTTTGTAGCAAAACATAGGGAACACAAGAGGGTTAGCTAAGGGGAAAAGAGACTGAAAAAGATGGTGTGGTTGTAGTAACAGGAGAAAAACTGCAGATAATAAAGGAATATAACACAAGGTTGTAAAGAAAATAAAGGTCCTGTAAAGAAAGGAAAACTGCAAGTATTTGGGAATTTTACAAGCTGTAGGAATTCACATCCTCCCCCTAAAATAGGTCACGATTCTCCACCTTGAGTACCATTGTGTTAGATGTTTAGGTATTATATAGCCTTTCTAGATCCTCTTAATTCTGTGCACAATCCAATTCCAAGGTTTTCATCAAAAATGTACAGTACACATCCTTTTTAAAACTGGAAGTTTCAGCTTGCAAGTCAGCTAGCAATCAGAACTAGTGACAAAGCTTAGGGGAGTGCAGGGGGTGCAGTTGCACCGGGCTACAAGCTTTAGGGGGGCTACAAGCTGAGCTTGACAGTAGTGGCTAAAATTGTGAAAAACGGAGTATGTATGAATCATAATACCATCATGTCATATATCATTGGAAAGGTAATGTTATGCAGAATCAAATGAAACAAACTGCACTGGAATATCTATATTCTATCAAAAGTTATGACCAAATAATAAGAAAATGAAAACACAAAAGCCTCTGGAACAAAACTGGTTCTTCTTAACTCAAACTTTCGCATGTTACTGATGGCTCTGAGAACCAATGAGATTTAATTCTGGTACTATATGGCGCTAATATTGTGTCAGTGTGAATCAGCTCTCATTTCCATATACATATATCATAATATAGTTACCCATGCTACCTGAATATATAGCTACTTCTAAGTGATGGTCCTCTTCTGTTTAGCAGGGAAAGAAAACCATTCCTCTTTGCCCCAGCATAGTTTTCCTAACCAATAAGGGGCACAATTTTCATTTTTTTTTACTTAATTAAATTTGAATTTGTTGTTGCAGGGAGGGAGATGGCAACAAAATCTTCAACTCCAGATAGCAAATACTGTACGTGCTTGCAGGCATCCATCAGTCTTGAGAGACTATAGTATCGTGCTACTAGCAGAGCAAATGGTGGTGAACTGCTGAGGTGGAGGAGACAAGTTTTTACCCAATCTTCTTTTTAAAAATACCCGAAGATGACATCACTTCTGGTTGTGACATCATTTCTAGGGCAACATTTTGAGTTTTGCACCAGGCTACATAATCATTAGCTACACCACTAATTTTTCTCATTAAAATGAATTGTGTCTTGCTTCCTGGAAAAAACCCAAAAAACATTTATATAACTCACTTTGACAATGCACAACTAAATAATAGTCACATAGAATTGATAATATTCACACAATCAGGTTCATATCAAGGTTGCCAAATATCCCTTCAAGTATTTGGAAATCTTAAAAGCAACATATCTGTGCTAATGAAATTACTACCAAGGTGGTAATAGATCAGAATATTGAATTGTACAATCAAATGGTCAGACATGGAATATAAAATGTACAGATCTATATTTTGCAGGAACATGGATGGGGACTAATTTCCTCTAGGTCAATAGATGATCTTACATGAAATAAGGGTGTTCTTTGTAATTGCTGCTGTGTCTATAAACATTCTGGTTATGAGTTGTATTCACAGCTGAACAAATTGAAAATTTGCCAGATATGATCACAAGAAGTTTGTTTTCCTATTGCCTTTTCAAATGATTACCTAAGAGGATAGGTTTAGTCAGTGAGGGTAGTTATGTAATGGAATATTTGATCTGAACCTGGGTTATTCCCACTAAAATCGTGGCTCAGTCACGTCTGCTAGGCAACCACCCTTTTCATACTTATCTGGGAATCAGTCCCTGTTGAACTCAGTGAGACTAACATCTTTTGTAAGGATGAGTGTAGATGGGCTGGTGGTCAGAATCTAATGAGTAATTCATCTTCTCAGTCAAAACTACCTTGCAAGATTGTTGTGAATATAAGAACTATAAAATATATTTTACTTTTTTAAAAAAAATGTTATGGGACAAATGGTACTATTTTCTTTCTAGGCATCTTCATAGCAGTAATGAGGATGCTTGTGTGCCTTCCTTGTTTTTATAATAGCACAGGCAATTATTGAAATCCTCAAATCCCTATAAACTATTACGTAGATGGTTACTGCAATGCCATGGGACTTGCCAATCGTAACCTGCATGGGAACAGCCAGGCTACAGGGCCTGTGCTGTATCAAGTACACATTAGTAGGAGGCTGAAGGTCTACTTGGGGAATAGGAACATTATTCCCCTTATGCTTAGAAAAGTCCCATATTTGCTATGGGGCTCCTCAGATCTGCCCAGCTATTTAGCTGGTTCCAATATGAGAAACCTAATGTAACACTGCAAAAATAGGGAGGAAGGACTGGATGTTGGAGGAGGTTTCCACCAACCCTGCACCTATTCAGGACTGTTCCACTCCCCATTTTGCCCTCCCCCTGCCCAAAACACCTTCCAGACACCCTCCTCCTGCCCCTTTGCCAGTTTCAGGTTTTATGGATATAGACCCGGCTTCTGTGCTGTGCCTTCCTGCCAGCCTTACCAATCACATGGTATCACAATTATACTTTACCGCACATTCCCAACATCGTCTGCCAATACAGAGATCACTTTGTTGGTCCAGCATAAAAATAGAATTACACTGTGAGTTACCATGAGAAGTGCCTGAAGAATACAACTTTCCCATATATATGATAGATCGCCCATAAGTGAACAATCTCAGCTATATAGTCAATTTAGCCAAATGAATAAGTAGAAGAGGGTGAAAAAAGTGATGACATGATCTGGATATGAATTTTGCTTTGAGGTGCTGACTCAGATGCATAACTTTCAATAAATGCTCCAGTCGGAATAAAATGGAGCAGAAGTTTAATTTGGCAGGCATTCTACACAGGGAGGGCTTTGTGTGTTTCACGTTCTTTAGAAACACCCAGTGCTTGGGCTCATATAAAGGAAATTCGGAAATCCATGCTGTTCTTTTCTTTCAGATTTGGAAGTTGTTTTCAATTCTGCGACATACAAAATGAAACGATAGGCTACAAGTTAACCTGCTCTTTTCTAAAATAGAGGACATGCACACATGCATCAAATTTAGGAAGGAAGAAAATACTGGCATATTTTACAGTTCAACTGTTAATAAGGATCAAGTGCACCATTACTAGCAAGTCCAACTATAGGTGATGCTGGTAGAAACATGTGTTGTGCTGCTTCCGATAAAGTGCTTTATGGCAGTGTGAGGAGATCGCATGCCAGTCAGAAGGTCTCAGCCTTCCCACACTTATTGCGTTCCATAGCCATTAATTTTTTTCATTTTCATTGTAAACTGCTTCATGAACTTATCTATCTATCTATCTATCTATCTATCTATCTATCTATCTATCTATCTATCCATACATACATACATACATACATACATACATACATATATACATACATACATACATACATACATACATACAATAGAGTGTGTGGCATTAGCATGCAGCAACATATACCAGCTCTACGAAGCGGTGCTCTCATTATCAGTAATTCAGGCTGTAATCCTATACTCACCTTCCTGGGTGCAATTCTCATATCTTTCTCCTTCTGAGTAGATATGCATTGGATTGTGCAACAATACTTTTTGCAAAAAGGAAGTCTAATCCTGTGCTAAATTCTCTTCTCTTCTCATCACATTTCATTCATGCACAGCTTGAACCCATGGACTGATTCCACAAACTTAGAGAAGTGGAAATAAACAAACGGCTGCGAGTCTTTGAACTAGATGCCAGTTCTTGTATAGAAGAATAAATGGAGAAAATCCATCATAATTGAATGTACTAAACCTCTAAATATCACAACACTGTGAATAAAAGACACTGAAGAATGATGCAGATTAACTGTACAGCGTGGGCTGAAAAATAAATGTAGCAGTAAAATTAATACTGCTATCTGAGAAGCTTTGCAAGTGAAACCATTTAGCCACGAGGGCAGGAAAAAATATTAAAAGTGATTTTGTAGAGCTGGCGGTGACAAATATATCATTTCCTTTTGCAGGGTGCACATCTTCTTAAAATAAATCTTAACCATATCTATCTAGCTCTACAGACACTTCTGTCACTTATTTTATAGAGGAAGAGCCAACATACCTGGAATACATTTTAATGCATAGAAGGTGGCAAACAGTAGAAAGAAAGGAAAATAGGATTTAGTATGAGAAGAGGTGACAAGGCCATAAGAGAAATGTCTGGTTGTCTGGAACAGTTTTGCACAGGGCTTGTGGTGGAAAGTTTATGTAGCACCAATGGATTGCTAAGAGATCCCATTGGAAGACCATGACTGGATCAGTGGATCTAATTGATCTTATTCAGCTGAGGTGGGAAGATCTGTTATGGACAACAGATCAAAGTGGTGAGAGAGACTTCTGCCTGAGATCCTGGAGATTTCATATTAGGCCCTCCTGGGCTGGCTGAGTTGATATCCTTCTCCTGAGTGGTACAGCTACTGTGCTGCTAGGAAGAAAGAAAACTCAGCTTTTCTTTCCTATGGTACCACCAATAATGCAGGGGGCCCATCCGCCTTTACATCTCCACTCCAAAAGTGGAGGACGCTTGAAAATCAAAGGGCTGAATCTTCAAGGCAGACAGAATACAATAAATCTATATGAAGCTACAAATAGCTACGGGCACATCTTGCAGAAAGTCTCCTTCTGTAACGTTTTGTTCTTAGGGGAGGCAATGACCTTCCCTTTCTCTGCAGCTTCTGTAGATCACTCCCTGCTGAGCCTACATTTCTTGTTGCTTATGAAGTCCAGGACGCTTGACAAATCAGAGGTGTTTGTTATTCCATCTTACTTCATAACTTCTGGATAGAAAACAGCCGTTCATGTTTATCATATCACTGGTGTTGCTGATGTTGTATGTATCCAGTTCAGGGCTAGGGACCATGAAAATGTTGGACATTGGACATTAGACCCCACAATTCCTAACTGACTTGCTGGAAAGCTAGTGTTGTAAGAGAAACATAATATACCTAAATCATGATGCCCAGTTTGGCAAGATTGAAACCTTAACCTGGTACTCAAAGGAACACTACATGGAAACACCACACAAACGATAACTGTAGCGATGACTGTAGCTATTGGTTCTGACATTTGCTACAGATGCACATTTGCTACGTGGAAGTTCTTGCTTCAGGACATGCTTACCTTTCCGGAGTGAAGAATAAAATTGGCCTTTACCACCTCATGATACCACCTCATGATAATCAAATGATACAGCACAGTGGACAAATTGTAACTGTTGAACACAACCATTTTGGCCGGCACTTTTGTGGCTTAAGGTTTCTCTCCACATATAGATTCTATGTAGACTTTCTGTGAGTGAGCAGATCAGGACTCTTGAAAAGAAGAGTACATTCATATTAACTCACAGGGGCAACATACACATCTAAAGAAGTTTTGACTCTTTTCAAATCTAGCAGTGAAATCTGGTAGGATGAAATGTGATTCTTCCAAATAGAGGGGACTTTGGGAGAATGGCAACAATGGAGAATGAGGATGACGCACCATAGTGCATCGTCCCCCCCTTTGCCCAGCACTCTGTGGGAGTATGGGAGCAGCATATTAGCTGCATTGTCTATGGGGCAGGGTAGGCACTTCAGTCTGTTTTGGCTCCAGTCTGCCAGAGCATTCACGTGTCCAGGTCTTTCAAGGTATTGTATACTGCACTGGAGTTGCATTGGTGGCTCCTGGTCCAGATCTGTTATCTAGATCCATCAGCCTTCCAGGGCTATGTTGTAAGTATGAGATGTTGATTTCCAGAGAGAGAGAGAGAGAGAGAGAGAGAGAGAGAGAGAGAGAGCGCAGGTCTTTCAAGGCATTGGATACTGGTATTCATTGTCTCTTGGTGCAGGTGCAGGTGCAGGTGTGGATGGTGGCCAGGAGAGGCAAACTCAGGTGCCAGCTCCTCCCACTGCTTATATAATTCTTAGGTTAAGAACATTTTCTCTGATTCTGGTCATCAACCTGGGGGAGAATGATGGGAGTGTCAAATGACCTCGTTGTCCTTGAAACTTCAGGTCAGAGGGACATTTTCACCATTATGAGTTTGCTACCTGGGGATTATTATCCTGTGGTTGGATATGCTCCCCTGAAGGGTGTGGCAAGGGGCTCTTAATCCCTGTCATATTGGTTATATCAGATGGAAGGTGAATTCCTATCTGAGAAAAGTTGTCTGCTGCAGAGTTGGGGAGGTTACGGCATACCCAAGCTCGTGCATTTTTTCACCAGCCCTGTACCAGCTGGATATGAAAATTTTTTCATATACCTACAGCAGGGTTTGTGGAACCTTTTGGTTTTGTGTGGGGCGGTGGGGGTTAAGTGCTAGGCTAACCCCACTCCCTGCAATGTGGCAGGTTACATGCAGGCAGGGTAGATAGGGCTGTAAGGAACTGGCATACATTGGGAGGTCAGCAAGGTCAGGGGGTGAGCCAGGATCACTCAGATGATACTTGTCTGGGTTGCTGAGGCTGGCTGGCAAGCCCAAGGCTGGGCAAGCAGTGATCACCAGTGGGCATGGCTCTTTGGACTCTGCTCCTCCACTGCCTCAACCCCGTGGGTTTGGGAATGAGAAGCTATTTGGCCTGGGCAAAGGTGGCTTGGAGCCACAATGTGATGCCCATGTAGCCCAGGAGATGTAGACTGTCAGCACCGTTTCCCCCAACTTAATTGCCCACAGGTGAGGGATGGTTTAGTCTACCCTGCTGCAGATTTTATAGTTTTATCAATAATGTGACCCTTTATCCCAGGCCTTTATCTTGTGTGGGTGCAGGGGTAAAGGTTTTGGTGCCTGCAGTGGTGGCAGGTTTCTTTTTAGAAACTACATAGAATCATAGAGTTGGAAGGGACCTAGTAGGTCATCTAGTCCAACCCCCTGCCTGCAGCAGGAAATATAGCATATTCATATAGCAACAGAGCTCCTCTTGGTAGTTGGATGATCACCATTTTCCCACAGTACCTCCTAGGCATCATCCTGGCACATTGTCATAGCATCATCCTGGGACAGAGTCAGTAAGAAATAAAAAAGAATAAATTTTTTACTCCCATGAAAAATGGTGGTAATGAAATCATCCTAGTTTTATTCCTCCCACACACATCCAAATTTGAACCAAACATTATCAGAAGATAATATTTGGTTCAGCAATCACTTGTATTAAATATACCAAAGAAGATGCATTCTTTCCTGTGTTCCATCATAAGCCTTAAGAGTCAACCATTCACATTTTTCCTTTAGACTGGAGGACCTTTTCAGTGGCAGCCCAATACAACATCCTCCCTTTGGAAATTTGGCCTCAGGCCTTTAGAAAGCATAGCAGGACCTTTCTATGGAGGTTAGCTTTTGAAGGCTGGAGTTAAGCCAACAAAAGCATGTAGGATTTAATAACTGTGATGTTTTTAGCTGGTTAATTGGATTTAAGATACAATTCAAAGGCATATTTTGCTTTTGTTTTTAGATTAATTTTCCTTTTTTTTCATTTGGAAAGCAAGCAATAGATTCTGAACAGCTGGAGAACTTCTATTCATCCTGTAAGCAACTCTGTTTAAAAAGGTTAAAAGTGGCACAATTTGGAACGGAGACCTACAGTAGCTGAAATTGCAGATCTGATGCAAATCGCTCATTGTTGAGAAAATCGTGTGCATTTTTCTTTATTTTTAGAACATTTAAAAGTGTGCTCTTTTGCTTTGTGTTAAGCGTAGGAGTTTCTTTGAACCTCACTCAGATGGGAATAAGGAACATGCAGTGAACCAGCGGGACAAAGTTCATTTCAGATATTTGACAATATCTTGCAAATGATAAAATAAAAGCGATCTGCTTTTACAAGAGGTTTTTTTCTCAAGCATATTTTAAAAAGCCTTTTTTATATTTCTCAGACTATTTCTGGTTATGGGATTAGCCATTGTCCCCGCTATGTCAGTCTGCTTCAATCCAGTTTCCTGTATTTCTTTATAACATGTAAATAAGAGGTATTTTTGTATCTTCTATTTTATTAAATCACTAGCATAATTAACCCATCATTGTAGGTAGGAGTATAATTATCAAAAATATTTGTGGATGCCAATCATGACACAGTAGTGGGCACCGGGCACTAGGTGATGCCTGCATTGGGCAGCATTGGGCAACAACAGGCACAAGGCACTGGAGGGTACCAGGGGGTACCAAGAGGCAGTGGCAGGCAGCAGTGGACATCTTGGAACATCCCTGCTGGTCACTGGACATCCCACATTGCGTCCCTTTGCATTCCCTTCCAGACTGAATTCCAAAAATTGGTTCTTAGTGGATGTCTACATCATTGAAGGAATAACCTCACAAATTTCATGCTTTTAGGTCTGGTGAGTGAGTGAGTGAGTGAGTGAGTGAGTGAGTGAGTGAGTGATTTCATTCAGTCAGTTGGTCATTCAGTGAATATTCAATAGACAGAGAGAGAGAGAGAGAGAGAGAGAGAGAGAGAGAGAGAGAGAGAGAGAGAGAGAGAGAGAGATAGATAGATAGATAGATAGATAGATAGATAGATAGATAGATAGATAGATAGATAGATAGATAGATACTACAGTGGCTCAGTGGTTAGAGCACCAGGCTAAGAACACTGGAATAGGAACAGAAATAGTAGCCCCAAGTAACCAAGTATTAGATATAGATCTAGACCATCACTCCTTTTCAGTGAAAGTGAATTTAAGATAAGTAAATAAAACGGTAGCAGATTTAGGGTGCAATACTAACAGATTTAGGCCATTCTAACTCACCTGTCATATCGTCCCCTGGTGGTGAGGGGAGGTCAGCATATGCTTGTGCAGTAGCCTAAACCCCCAAAGTGGGACAGAAATACCTAATAGCGCTTTGTTAACACCTCAAAGACAGCATAGGACTTATGCCAGACCTTATGCCGGCCTAACTAGAGATTAGCATAACAGCCTTAATTTACTACACACATAAAATTGAAATTCTAGAGTTCAGTAGACACCATGAGATGTATCAGTAGGTGTCCTCTACACGTCCAGTTTATTGTTCATAAAAGAAAAGTCACCACATAGTATTTACTGTGGAACAAACTGCATAGGACTATGCAGTTATGAAACTTATTTATATATAATATTGTATATGTATGTGTATATCTATATATCTATATCTATACACACACACACACACAAATAAGAATGAATGCAGATTGACACTTGGCTTTTAAAATCTTCCATTTGAAAAAAAATTTCCCTGGTTTTGTACATCATATTATCTAAGTGAATAATCTTCTTTGATATCCACTTCTACATGAAGAACTTCTTAATGTGGGGTGATCATAGAGGAAAACCATGATCACATTTCATACAACTGAGTTTCTATACAAAGAGATAAAATGTAATTTCAAATTTGCCATTTTCCTTTATGAAAACATTTATAAAGATAATATAGTCAGGGGAGTGGATTTTATTATATTCTTTTCCGATAAATCCAAATAGGATCAGGCTCTTTTTATTGTGTGAAGCCCAATCCTAGGCAATCTTCAAAGGGGTTTCCTCACAGGTAATTGTTCACAGCCTTCAACTCAGCAGTCATGTTCCACGGATCAGTTTTTGTGCTCTAAGAAATTTGATTAAACGTTAATGTTTGTACCACAAAGCCCTTGTTGAGGCAGGGAATTGGAGCAGAACTAAATGTTACAAAAAGCTGTGTGGCTGCTATTGAAAACACCAGCTCGGAATTCCTTCACCCCTTTTGCGTCCATATTTCTAGCAAGCATAATGTGCACCATGTGATCCATTTTGACCTACCTAAATGTTATGGGGGAAGGGAAAATCATTAGAAATTGTTTTATACTGCGTTGTTTCTCTGACTGCAGATAATTATCCAAAACGAAACCCTCTCCTTGCCCTGCCTGGAGATGTCAGAGTTTAAACATGAGGCCTTAAGCCTACAAAATACCTACTTGACAACTGAGATACAGAGGGAAGGTTTTGGGTTGCAGCCATGCCTCTCTTGCAAAGTCATTTTCTATCTTTTATAATGTTATGAAGTGTTCTTGGACCCATTCTAAGTTCTCTTTTCTGTGGCACCACTGGTTGGTGAGATAAAATTGCATTGACTATTTGCTTCTGTGCAATAAGTCCGTGACATCAAATGATGCTTGATCAAATGTGACATCAAACGATGCTATACAACTGGGATATTGTCCTCATCTCTAAAAAAGCTGTCTTCCCTATGGTGAAGTGTCTCCACAGCAGCCCATGAATATTATTTCCACCATTCAAGTTCATTCACCCAATAACTTCCTGCATCATTGAGCTCAGCCTATAATAGACTGTAGTCCTCAGGACGTATGTCTGTCTCCCCCTGGCAACTGCTGATGGCTGGATAAAATGTTTGGCAGCATTGCTGACTGCAAGTGGTCCTATAACATGAATTATCTGCTGTCGAATGACACTTCAAGTGCAAGTGAAGCTGCAAATGGGAGTCAATTAAAGTTTCACATTCCTCCACAGCAATACAGTGGATTAGAGAACATCTCACACTCTGATTGCGCATGGAGCGACTCACCTTTCTCTTATGGTAATAGCACTCATTGTCACCAGTCGAAGACACATCCAACCTTTTTCATAATCAAGGCAGCTGCATTGTGCAGCGTGACTGATGGCACTGAATTTATAACAGGCAGAGAACTTTATCTCAGAGAAACAAGGTTTGGGCTGAAATGCCAATCTCACGGGCTTGCCATGTGGAAGCCGTCCTTTCACAATATCAATCTGATCTGAAATAAATTTTCCCCAAGATACTTCTCATCAGTGCATCAGACATTACTTAATTATATCATTTGAAGATAGCATTATGCTCTTGAAGTAAAGATAAAAATATACATGAATATTCAGAAAGGATCTCCAACTGGTAGTCCTATGGCCATATTAGATATACTCAGGGATGATTCCAGGTTCTCATCATTGCCAATTAAATGGTGAACAGGAATTGTAGAGGAAGTGGCAGTTGCAGTGGGAGTTGCAGTGGCAGTTGCAAAGGGAGTTTACTATTTGCCCTGTTTGCTCACCAACTTCATTTACTTTCTTAAAGCAACAAAATAATGTCCTGATATATAAAATTAATTTATATATTGATATTAATTGGATATAAAATTGATATATAAACATTGATATAAAATTAATTTATATAAAATTAAGTGCAAAAGTCACTTCATGCTAATACATCTAATGTATGCTATGGCAGTAGATTAAGGGGTTCAAAATATATCTCAGCTGTCATGCCAGGTTGGGGATGAAGTGAAAATGGAATACAAATAGAAGACAATCATATGTACATCCATAATATATACATACTGTGTATATTGTAGTCTAGCATTAAATCTGTAGTTATTCTAATGATGGACTCAAATCAAATATTTTTAAACTGAAAGCGAAGTAATTTTTGCAACATTTTCTGAAGCTGCAGCTCCAATGGGTCTACTCAGACTTAAGTGGTCAAAGAGCACAATCCTAACCATGTCTATTCAGATGTAAGCCCCATTGTGTCCAATGGGTCTTACTCCCAGGAAAGTGTCTTTAGGATTGCAGCCAGAGGTTGCTCCCTGCTGCCCAGGAAAAAGGCTAGGATCTAGCATAATTGCCAGATCCAAGCTCATCTCTTATTCCATGCCTTCCCACCCACATTCCCACCCAATGTCCATCTTTCCCCTATAATGTATCATTGCCAGCCCATAACTTCCCACCTTCTTAAGCATTAGTTGTAAACCACCTGCTTGTCAGAGTGGCTCATGTGACAGTGGACCTGTTTTTTCACTGACTGATGGTGAGATCCATCAACATGGAATCAAGATTGGTTTGGGCCATAAATCAGGCCAGCCTAAGCAAGGAGAAGTTCTTAATACTGCTTCAGGTTTTGTCCAGTGCAGGAAAATATTCCTTTTATCCATCGACTGAACACCTCCCTTTATTTAAACTTTTAAATATATAATTTTTATTAGCATTTCTGGTTTGCAGAAGAGAAGCGATACAAGAATCTATCGTCAGTAATGAATAATGTGCCAGAGTGACACGTTTTATTTAGAAAAATAATAAAATGCCTAATTTGTCGAGAGTTTGGAAGACAAGGAGTTTAAATGCAGCGATGCTGTCAGTAATGACAACTAACATATTCTCCCTCTTCCTATATGAGCATAATTATATGATCCAGTTCTGCCTGGTGGTTACTTCTCTTTCTAAGATTTTATTCTGCAGCAAGAACAAACATGGTTAAAAAGCTGAATGCTCCTTCTTTTTTAAACACATAATGCTGATTTGTGTAAAATATATCATGTTTTCTATTAAAGTATGAATACCATTGCAGTTACCTTCCCAACACTTGCATCTTAAATAGCTATCTATTATTTTTAGACAAATTAAATTATTAGCATGTCTAAGCTTGGACTCTTCAAATCATGAGTAACATTGATTGGCAGTGGGTATGGATCAAACAATAGGTATGAAGCCGTTCTGTATGCAATGCATAATCAGTTGAATTTATTGCCGCACACAGTCAATGTGTGTGGCTTTCAAACAGGATAGCAACCCATTTTTATCTGGCCTTTAGGCTGGCAGATTTTTCTCATCTGCCATATTTAAGCCAGAACCTGTGATGTTGCAGGTGCTCCATTTTTCTGAAAGTTGCTTACAAAGCTATGGGTGTTGGTAAGCACTGCATTAGGCTTACTCAGGCTACAGGATAGGGCTGCCATATGTCTCAAAAAACAGGGACAGTCTCGGTTTTTGGTGCTTGTGCTCACATACTGGCAAGTTCACATATTGGAGATTGTGTTCACATACTGGCAAGAGAATTATGGCAACCAAACTACGGATGTCCATTGGAGCAGGTAGGCTGGTGGTGTGGACAGTTCACAGGACGATCACAGGCAAATTGGGGAATGAAATGGTAGGAGTGGGAGGATCTCAGCAACGATCACAAATATCAAGATCTTGTTCCTTACCTGGACCTGCTCCCATGTATCTTCTCAGGCTTATACCAGCTATGGAAAAAAGGTAAAAAGTAATGTTTTGGTTAGCTCTTCTTATGCACACTCCATATAAGCATGCAGTATATATAAGCATGCTGGCAGTGCATTAACCTCTGGGCTTGCAAGGGATATGATTGGACTGTGACAGCGTAATCCAAAGGTTGCACTGGGCTGGCTCAAGACCTTTGCAAATGTGCTGTAAAACACATTCACACTTCCTCTTGTGTAAGTCATGCTGGTATTCAGCTCATGTTTGCACTGGCTCAGCTTGACCAACATGGACATCTGAGTGAAGTGGGGAAAGGTTGGAGAAGAGGCAGGAGGGGGGATTCCAGAGCAGGCAGAGGAGGGTTGTGGGGTGGACAGAGAATGAAAGACAGAGCTAGAACCTGATGATATGCCAGATCATGGCCCCAGTTCCTGAGCCTTTGGGTGTTCATATTTACCCAGTTCTGTGCCATCTCAGAAGGTGGCTTAGAACTAAATAAATCCATTGGGATTATTGCCACCCCACCAATTGAACTGCTGAGAGGTCGGGGGCAGTGTAGCCCTCTGCAGTTCTCCCCTTGCCTGCAAACATCTTTAAAATGACTACTTACAATATTTATGATGATCCTGCAATTCTTAAGACCAAAAGCACAACTGATGCTAGGTGACCTCAAAGAATAACTGATCCATTTGGGGAATTGGGATGAATCAAGTCTGGGGTTGCCAGGAGGTTTTAAATGAATATTAGAGACATCTGAGAGAAAATGGAATAGGGAAGAATCAATATGCAGTCATCATATTCATATTCCCCACTGTATGTCAGATGCACTATAATAAGGTACCAACAAAAGAAAGAAAAAATCAATCCAAATAAATTGCTCAAATATATGACATGCTACAAAGGAAGTCAACCTGATCTGAGTTGAAATTCCTTCTTGGTGTTATTGGAAGTGCTTTTCAAAACATGAGGAATGTGGGGGGGAGGACAACTGTGTGCAGGGATCCCGAGTTAAAGCTAATGATACATCTATGTAATTCAGCAAGGCAAGGTGAAAGTGTTCAAAAAGCTTACCATTCCTTTTCTGCAAGGATTGAGAGCATTACATTGCAGGGAGTCATGTCAGCAAAGGGCCCAACTCCATTCGGTTGCTATAAGTCAGTATTTTACAAAATACTTTTATTTTTTTTCCCACTGCTCCGATATATGCTATTTTCCAGAAAGAAACACAAAGCAAATGATTGAGAATTTGGCATCCTCAGATCATTTCAGGCACTCAGCAGAATTGTAGTCTGGCATTAACTGGCACTTTTTAATGAACATATGGGCTCTGTAGCTCTTTGCTATACTATTGTTAGGTTGTTTCAGTATATAAAAACGCTGTGTAGTACAAATGAAATTGGCTCAGAATGAATGGTTGTTACAAAAAAAGCAAAGCAGTGACTGAGTCCTCCTGGCTCCTGTTCCTACGTAGACACCAACGGAAGGCAGATTAGAACATACAATGTGGAAATTAATCAGCAATTTCTACCAGCAACTTTTTCACTTGACATGTATCATGGCCAATTCATAATTGCCTTTTTGACATTGTAGGTGTCCCATAGTAACTCCCCTGTAACGTGTTCCTGCAGAGAACTAGTATCAGAGGTCTGTTTATAACATATGAATGGGCTATAATATTGATCAGTGACAAAAATTTTATGTTTGCCACTGTTCTCAACAAATGGGGAGACACTTGACTATCTACATAAATGCTCTTATATGGTGTAGGATATGATCTAAGCATAGAAGAGCAATCTTGCTGCATAGATTATGCAAAATATATGAATTGCCTCCAAGTCTATACTGGAGCTGTGGTAAACATCTTTACAGGGTGTCCTATAAGTTTCGATACATAGGAAACATAGGATAAGTCAGCGTGGTCCTGTGGCCTTGCCGATCCACAGATCTCACCCCACTTGATTTTTATCTCTGGGGGCATTTGAAAGCCATGGTGTATCAGGAAAAGATACAAAACATAAATCATCTCAAGGAACATATCAAAATGTTTATTTTTCTTATGCATGGAAACTTATGGGACACCCTGTAGATAAGAACATAAGAAGATGTCTACTGGACAAGGCCAAAGGTCCATTTAGTCCAATTTCCTGTATTTCACCCTTGATTTCTCCCTAGTCTGCCTCAAAATGAGCTTATTAATCATCATATTATTAATATTTTAGGATTGCTGCCATTAGGGAATAGCACACAGATGGTTGAATTCCTTCAACTTGGAAGACACCAATTTATTACACTTCTTCTGGAGCTGGTATGAGCACTCCTATGATTTGACCAGCAACTCAGAATGGGCACATGAAGTTTGCAAAAAAGGATGAATAAAGTCCATTCAGGAGGTGAGGGATATTCACCACTGTTACCCATCACTGCCCACTAGCACATTCAGAATAAATAAATTCACTGAAATATTAGGCCTCAGAATTATAAGAATGTTTTTAGGGGGGAGGGGGAGCTTTTCTGATTCATTCATTTTCACACAGCAATACTATTTATAATTATTTCTATTCAGTATTTATATTACAGCCAACCATGGCCACTGGAAGAATCACTATGCAAAAGCAATAGCAATAGCCATTGAACAAACCACACTCTTGTCATTAGGAAAATTATTGACTATACAGTACATAAGGCTTATTTATTCTGATATGATTCTAGAACAATAGAAAGTCTAACTGAACCCATTTTTCTCATATGTGCTTACCTGGAAAGTGTCCAAGTATGTGCTCTCCCTAAATAGCTCACATTTAAAGGAATATAGGTTTTTGTGTTTTTTGGTGTTCTGCCACTATAAAATTTTCCTGCTGACACAGAAGATTTCTTTGCTGGGTCAGTATGTTTAATAATATGATAATCGTTGCTGCTTCACATTATCTTCTCTTTCATTAGCCCCTTACATTATCAGCATTTGTTTAAAGAAACAAGTAGCAACTCTTCAGATATGCAAGTTCTTGTATTGATGGCAAAAGTCCAGGATCACCTCCTCTGTTTTCTCTAAGAGGAGCTGTTTGGGTCCTCCCCACATCAGCAATCTATCAACCTTGTGAATCAGCTAGGATTTCCCTAAACAGCTCTTTTTTTTCCTAACAGGGTGCAATTGACCTGTTGTTTCCATTTGCTCAAGACAAAGCTATATTTGGGAGTGGAAGAAGAAATTAATGTCAGATAATACGTCATTAACCTTTTCTTAATCAAGCCACTTAGAATTCACAGAATTTCCTTGAGATATTTCCCCCCACAATAAAAAATCATGAAAGCTCTGTACATGAGCATGACATCAATGGTTGCTGTTCATGAATGGGAAGTAAATACAGATATGCTCTACCAACTTAATGTCCAAGAATGACGCTTCCCTCCCCAGTATTATATTCATAAGGTTCCGTCTACATTATAATGAAATCAGTGGCAAATTGCCTATTTGTGGATTGCCCCATAATGCATCAAATGCTTTGCTTGCCATAATATTTTTTTTTGCTCTCAATCCCATAAGCACTTTCTTATTTTTTCCCATATTTTAGAGACTTTACATCAACAGTGATTCCTGCATAGGCTTGAAAAATATAGAGGCATAAAAAAGCTCTGATTTATTAAACAATTCCCTGAAGGCCTACATCGACTATGGAACAGTTTTCAATATTAGGTTAGAGTGGAATTTTGCCCAGTGAGGAAGCGGCAGTATAAACCTATTCAAAGATGTGCTTAGCTAGGCTGGAGTCTCTTTTTCCCTTTTAGATCACAGTGAAATAGTAATCTGAGGCTATGCCAGAAGCATCCTTCTCCTTTCTGGGACTGATGATTACAACATTATTTGTCTGAATATTGCTGTGGCTTCATATTCAGGACTGTAGCGCATCCAGTGGTGCTCCAAGTTGCAATTCTTAGAAGGATTAACAAGGATTTGCCACTGCGCCCGAGTATCGAGCTGCAAAAGGGCAGCAGCAGAATTTAAATGCTGTGAGACTTGCAAAGAAAAACATTCATAAATTTGCATTGTTCAGAAGTACCCGTTTACAATGAGTAATATGTGGCAATGTGTGATGGTGAATAGCTGCTATTACGCTTTTATTGCATTGATCTCATTTCCATTCTTGCATTATATAAGTCTTCCCAAGCATATGTTGGTAACTGTTCCTCACCCTCTTCCCCCCCCCAAAAAAAACCCACATTTGTTTCCTTTCCTGCTGCATATTATTCTTCTTGTCTCTCTGTGAAAAGAGATTACATCATGAGATGCTTCCCCCCTTCACTGGGAATATTTTCATTGCTATAGAAACAGCACATAACAGGATATTGATAGGGGTGGGCCTTGGAGTAATTAATTTCTGCTTTAGCATGTTTGATTACAGCAAAATAATTTGAACCACATTTTAAAGAGTACCAGGGAAAACATTTCTTGACTGCTTTTCTGTACTGTAATGGGAGCTAGTTGCCTAAGAGATGGAAACTTATAGTTGGCAAGAAATGTTTTTCCTTTTTATCAACAATTTTTTTTCTTAAAGTGGTTCTAAAAAGCATTATTTACACTTACCATGTCCTTTTTAAAAACAATACACTGGCAACTCTGTTTTAAATACCTTGTCAAAATTATAGTCAATACCCTGGTATTCCAAGATGCCGTTTTGATGCTCACACTCAATTTATGTATTTATGTAAATAAAACATATCCTCTCAATAGACATACTTTGAAGGGACTCCAGTTTGTTCAATCAGATGAAGAAAATTCACTGGCATTAATCAAATGAAGATCCCACAAAACCTTGTTTCAGATGAGCCATGATTTTGGAAATGTGATGTGAGGTGGCCAGTTGTGTAGGATGCATACGAGCTTGATCCAGAACTGACTTCCACCACACTGTGCTGCAGCTTCCTGGTTGTGGTGGGCCTAGGGTCTGGTCTACTCTAGGACCTAGGTAAGGTTGATGGGAACTGCTGCTATAGATTCACATTGAAGATGCTTATAATATTTCCATTTATAGATGAACCCCTTACTCTGATGCATGCTGAGGATACCCAGTTATATGGCAAAGCTGCTGGTACCTTGAATCAGAGAAAGGCTTGATGTGGAGAAACAGCTGAAAATAAAGTTAAAAAGATGGGCGCCCCTAGTGGGGGAGGTTCAGGTCCAAGAGGGGGGCAACAGTGATGTGCAGTCAGGGAAGGCAAGGGAGGCAGAACCTCACCTAATGCAGCAAGAAAAAAATATCCAAACATGTTGTAAAGTGTAGGTGAGGCTATAATAATAGATTATAGAAACAGAAGCAGGGAGGCAGGCTCAGCCAATAATAAAACAACAAGGCGCCTGCATCATTAAGCTCTGGGGAGGCAGTTGGAAGAATTGTTTCTATTCAGTTTTTATTTGTTCTATTCTTGCTGAACTCTGTCTAGCCTCTAGGGGTGGAAGAAGTATTTTGTTTTTAATTTTGGGGGGGCAGGGCAGCAAGAAGAGTATGGGGGAGAGTGTGTGCTCCAGGGACTGAACTTTAATTATTTCAGGGGACAAGAGAGAGTGTTTCAGAGACTGCACTTAAGGGGGAAGAATTGTAGTGTGTGTTGCCTCCCCTGCCTTCCCCTCACTGCACTGGGATCCTACCTCCCGTCCTGAACCTAAAAGCCCACCAGGCACCAATTCGGTTCTTTGTGAGTCCTTACATCACAGAAAGAATACACTCCCCAAATTTCACATTTCTAGGTCTAGCGGTTTTGGCTAGGCATTCAGTAGGTCAGTGACTCTTCAATTATATATAGAGAGAGACTAGATGAATGTACCCTTTGTTGCAGAGTAAAATTTAAAGTATATTTGTGGGCAGCAGGGGCATGGCTAGACACTGGCAGGTACTGCTTGAAACCAGTGGGCACCAGTAGGCACTAGCAGACACCAGCAGGCACGGGGTGGCACAAGCAGGCAGTGGACACCAGCAGGAACCACCGAGGAGTGGAAAGTGGGCACCATTGGGCACCAGTGGGCAGCAGGCACCACTGAGCAGCAGGCAGCTGGCACTGACAGGCACTGGGCACTGGATATCCCTATCAGGCACCACTGGGCACTAGTCAGAAACAGGCACCACAAATAGCAGGGACCACTGAGCAGAGGAAATCCCTTATGGGCACCAGGGACTCTTGACACTCGGCAGTGGCTACTAGTGGGCACCAGATACTGGTGGCCACCAGCAGCCAGTTGATACTGGCATTGAGCACGGACAGGCACTGGGGACATGGGTACAGTAGGCATAAGGGACTACCAGGCACCAAATATTACGGCACTACCAGAACTAAATATTATGCTTCTAGGTCTGGGGGTTTGGGATGGGCATTGATGAATCAGCAATTCTTCAATGTAAAGTACAGGGGGAAAAACACATACCCCTTTTCACCCCATACCTGCTTGAATTTCTAAAAATCATGCCTACTACATGGAAAGAAGATGCTCCCCAAATTACATGTATCTAGGTCTGGGGGTTTTTTCTGGGCATTGATGAGTCAGTGAGTGGAAACACAATCCTATCCATGTTTGCTTGGAAGTAAATCCATTGTAATTAATAGGATTTGCTCCCACATAAGTGTGGGTAGGATTCTAGACCCAGTCAGTCAATCAGTCAGTGACTTCTCAATTTTATATATAGATATATATTTGGGTTGTAATTCTACACAACTCCATGTGTGGTAATGCAGTTGCACCTACATCATGCCCACTGAATTCTGTGAGGGAGTTTTTACCGCTCTCTTCTGGAGGGCAGGGGGGATTTAAAACATTTCCAAAGCGGGGGAACTTTGATGATCTCGCTAGCCTGAGTGAGATTCTGGACTCTTCCAAATGTTGATGGCATTATCAATACTACTGTCACAGTTTTTAGTAAGAGCGAGGGAGCAGGCGAACAAAGACCCTCTTTGCAAATGTACTTCTAACACTTGTTCACATCATGGTTATGACAGTACTGGTTTTAAAACACATTTCATTTCCCAATCTTCCTGGGATCAAGTTTGAGCTTAATTTAATACTGTGTTATGAATTGTAATTATTCCATCATTTTACATCTATCCATGATGAAGGGTGACAGTAACAAGTTTCACGCCAAGGAAATAGCCTAAAAGATTACAAAATGTATCTATTATTTCAGCGTTTAAATGTGTATTGTTATAAGACATCTCCTTAGGCTACAGTATTGATTCTCATTTCTCCTATAGAGTGTTGCCCATTTAAGCGCATTATCTGATACTTAAAGAATAATTTATAAAGCCTTGAAGAGCATTTACTTTGTGCAGAAGGGCTAATAACATCATTAAGATGGTAGAACGTGTCAGAATTTAATAAATGCAAGTGCACAATGCAAGTCTTAATGCCTATTAGAATGAAAGCCAAACAGATTTCTATAACAATTTGATTTTTTTTCCCCAAGTATCAAGCTCAACCAATGCTTAATTAGCATTCCCAATTGCAGTTATGGTGAATCAATTAGGTAATTAAGCTCAAAGCTATCTTCTTATATCACTCACATTTATATTAATAATAAAAAATTCTATGTGTTGATGGCAAAAGACAGAAATAACTGGCTGACTAATAAGAAATGAAAGGGAACAAAGCAAATGTGTGATAATTAAGAGTCCTCAGGTGTCAATGTCTTCATTATTTATGGATTTCTCCAGGTTGCCTCAGATTTTTCTCACTTAATACTTGTTAGGTTTTTATTTCTGGCTTCTATGCACAGCACCTTCATTGACTATTGAAAATACTGTTTGGTGGGATCTCTGTGCTTCTTGTCTCTGGTGTCTTAACTCTGACACTTCCATCATCTTGCATGTATCTGACCGACCGTTCCCTGCCATCTGTTTTTATCTATCCCTGCACACAGTGAAGGACGAGCACCAAACCACGTTGAAGTGCAACCTCACGTACAGCGCATTGCAGCAGGTACAAGAGCATAGAAAACAATGGCAAAGACATCACCCTCCAAGAATACCTAAGAGTTGAAATGAATGTGGGATTCCTTATTAATGTGCTGTTGCCAAGGGAGGACTGTATCGGGAAACAAAACAAACAAAAAATCACATGGCAAAAGAATTGCGGTGTTTTGTGATTCAGCCTGAAGCAAGAGATCTTGTCAGTGGCATTAGATTTCCGAGGCTGTAAAGTCTCAGTCCAGCAACTGACAAAACATTTATCCTCTGCCATTATAACAATTGCCAAAAGATTGGCTTTATGACAGACGGAATTAAAGGGACATTAATCCCTTAGCATGGATAGAGAGACAAGGCCTTTATGAGGCAAAGAAATGTGTCCAAAGTGATGCATGGTAGAAAAAATAAGATTGGAGCTTTGTGTGGTTTACTGAAAAACTTCAGTTTTTATGGACTGTAACTTTTTTTCATTTGTGTACTCCTTGGCAGCCCATTTCCATGAATTATATCCTTCGCATTAGCCTCTCAAGGGATTATAATACAGATCTGCCTTTTCCCTTCATTATTCAGTTCTTTTTCAGGTACCTTTAACTGTCCCTAGAAAGTATCTCTGAGGGTACATGTACCCAGATTGGGTACCACAGGACTATAAAGTCAAGTCATAAGCACTTAAGCAAAGTATAGTTTATATTAAATATCTGATCATTAAATGCCAGCATATTTCCTTCAGTGTAATTGATTTGCCAATATTAACAACTGGCCACTAAACATGGGGACTTGCTGACTTTTCCATGAATCCATTAAAGTAAACAACGGAAACCAATGAATCAAGGTTTGCATTGATTTCATACTTCAATTCTAAACCAATAGAATAACCAGTGGGAGAAAACAGACCCAATTAGGTATTTTGCCGTAGGAGATCATTAGAGAATTAAATATTGAAAATACTGCATCACAATGAAAGTGGCTTCTGATATGGACCAATCAGTCTCAAAACTTACTTGTCTTTAATGTGTTATTCCCTGACATGCATACATGCAGATGTGCAGGTGGATCATTTCCAGTAGCAAGTTAATTAGATGCCCATCTAAAAAAAGCCCAATTTGCATAAATTTGCTTTTCCGGACTCTGGATCCGGATGGGCATCTAAGGGTTACAGTTAATGATATTAGTGGATATAGGATCATCCAGGCTATATGATCATCCAGACTATATCCAGGATATATGATCATCCAAGAAGGGAAACAAGGTTTATATATCTCCCAGGGGCATCACTAGAGTTCGCATCACCTGGTGTGGGAGGCCTGTGCATCAACCCCATGCAGTGGGCAGGGCAACAATCTGAATGGTGGGTGTGGCTATATGCCATTGCCCAATTTCCATTTTTTTGTCCACACATTTTGATCGTAAAGATATTTAAAAGTGCTTTGTTCATTGATTCTGCTGTAGATTACACATCCAACAGTACACAACATGATGGGATTATTTCTACAAACCGATTTTACCTAGTTTTGACAGTAGGGGTGCCACCCCCTACAAGGGTGTCTTCTTTCTAAAACCCTAGTGACAGCCCTGATTGGGACCATTTTGGAAGCCTTATAGTCCACTGGACTGACCTTCCACACCAGCCAAGGCATGCTTGCTTACTCACTAGTGAACAGTTTCCTTAATTTTCAATGCATTTCAATGCAGTGACCAGGGACCTCCTTTTGGGTGATTTGTGGAAACTATGTTCAGTACAACGTTCAGCAGGGGTTCTGGGCAATTCTGGTGTCCTTGGATTCCTCGCAGCATGCCCTTTCCAATGGACTGTGGCACATTTGCCTATTCGTGAGTAATGCTGTGATTACTTTCACTTTCCATAGAGTCACTTTCACCTTCCATAGAGTTCAATGCATATTTTGTTTTGTTTTGTTAATTTTTGGCCATTTTGATAAGATAGTGCTAATTCAAAATGGATTTTTGCACTGGATTCTGCTCTTTGATATGCATCCAACAGTATGTGACATGATGGGTTTTTCCACAACATTGCAAAATAGCATTTTTGGGGTGCCACATCCCTCCAGTGCATGTTATCCCCCCTTAGCATATCACCTTACGTGGGCTGCACCCCCACCCCCTAGTGGTGCCCCTGATTTCTGCATTGAGAAATACAAATACTGGCAGCTCACAGTGGCACATTCCCAATCTGGATAAGTCTCCCACACACATATGGGTAATTTTTAACAAAAAAATGTGCATGGACCAAGTATACATTAAATGTAACATGGCCTTGAGACACTTACTCCAAGGCAAATAATGTCCTTTCCACCATGCTTTCCACTATACCATTCCACCATGCTTAGAATGTACAGTATATCTGCTTTTAACTGATATTCATCAGGTATGAATACATTGATGACATTTATCTAGGAACCTTGCCCCCTTTATAGGGCAACTGTGATATGAATCTTGAAACTCACTACAATTTGGTGCAGAATCATTTTCTGAAAGCCATGCAACTCCATTGCAACTATCATTGTCCCTGATCGCTTGCTAGTCCCCAAACACTTATGTTGAAAATTCGTATAGGTCTTCCGCCATGTCCATGAGTGATGAAAATTTGTTCACTGTCTAAGAATGTTGTCTATTAATAGCCAAGTGTTTCTTTCATTGAGAAATGAAAGACATGACAGACAATACTAATCAGTGTAAACAGAATGTTAATGGGTTATGTCAAGAAGAGCATGACAGAACTAGAAATTGGGTGGAACATGAACATAATATCTGTAAAGAAATGTATAAGGACTCATAGTATCTTGAGTAATTATTTTTTCCATGGCTAAGACAAATGGAAGCTGGCTTTTTCAGGATCATTATTTTCCTTTGTACAAATAGTTCTTTCTTGTGGTTATACTTTTCAAACATTTTCTAACTTGTTGATCCTGTGATACTTTTGAAGTATTTCCCAGGTTGTTAATCCTTGTAATTTTTTCCTTATTAAGCTTGGTATTTACTCTCTTTCTTTGATATGGTTTTTTTGTTTGTTTTTTCTTATGTGGAAAACTAATGGTCTGCCACTCATCACTTCATTGTATTGTTCAATAGTATATAGGTCCTCCTCCAATGGAAATGCCTTTGCTGTTTCAGTTGTGTTTCTACATGAAATGTAACTATGATCCAGCACTGTGTGTGGCAATATTGTCTAGCAGACCACCTGTGAACACAGATGTTGGGAGGCACCAACTACTTCCCCTGCTTCAGAGATAACATTGATGGTGGCCACTGAAGACTCCTCAGTGAGGTGAGGAGGAGGAGGAGATAGAAGTGGCAGTATGATGATGACAACAACAGTGGCACTGACATGGTCTTCTTCTGAAATATACTGCTGCCTCTCTCTTTTCTTGCCTGCAAGCACCGTAAAGAAAAAAAAAAACAATACTATGATAAACACATGACTTGAAAACATGGTGATTAGCTACTCCATCATGCAGTGGATCTCACATGGAGGTGCCTCTTCCCCAACCATACTCAGTCTTCTGATGTCCTACAGAGTGATCCTTCTACATAGTGATTCTCAGAAAGGATCACTAGGCCATGCTTATGAGAGAAAAGGAACCAGAGAAAGGAGGCATTTCTGGACCTCTGTTCCATCAAAGGGGTTGAATCCCATTGGGTAAAATGGGATGTAGACCCAGTCTCTGCAATATACTTGGTCCTTTCTCCCACCCCCCTCTACAGTTATGGAACCTTAAATAAAATATGAATAAGGAGGGATGATCTTTATATGTTCAGTATATTCCCCTGCTAAATGGTTAAGAGGCACTCTTTCAAGTGGGTGTTCATCTTTTATTTAGCAGGGGAAGCATAACTGGCTCTCCACCCTAGCAATTTCTTTTCTAGTGGCTTTTGCTGGTGGCTTCTTTTGCATCTTGTTAGATTGTGATCCCTTTTGGGACAGGGACTGGGACCCTTAGCAATTGGTTATTTCATTTTTCTTTGTAAATCACTTAGTGAACTTTTTATTGAAAAGAGGTATATAAATACTGTTGATTGATTGATTGATTGTATAAGTAACAACCTAAATAGCAACAGTAGTGAATAGAATAGTATAGTATGATATTGCTAATAGTACTAATGGCAAAAATCTGAATTGCAAAAGATTGAAGAGTATACTCCCTTTAGTAATCTGAAAGGGAGGTCAAATGTATCCTAAAGTAATAGAAACAACCACTTGGGGTTGTCCTGTCTAGAACAAGACACCTGTTGTAAACTCTTCATTAAATAATTTCCTTTGAGGAATAAAACAGGCAAAAAACAATGGAGGAAATGGTAGTGTGTGCGTGCATGTGTGTGTTGTGTGTACACAAAAAAGAAATGAACAGGCGCATGTTAATGTCAACGCAATTGGAATAAAAATAACTACAAAGTTTTGCTGTAATTTGCAAACAAATTACAAGAAAGCATGGACATGAAATGCCACAGGGCAAATTTCCTCCTTATGAAGGAGAAATATGAGCAGAAAGGAGTTGCAGAAGATTGGAATATAAAGTTTATGATTTTTCTCTCACATCACTGAATCAGTTGACTTCACTATTCCAGTGAAGATTGTAACTATTCCAGATGCAAACAATTTATCATATGTGCAGGAATGAAAGGAAAAAGAAATGAGGGGAAATTACTAAATAATATGTTGCTCTTGTATTTTTACTTAGTAATATTCAACATTGTGGAGCCTTGCCCAACTGCCTAATGGTCAGGAGAGAGTTTCTTTAATCATACCAACAACTGCTTGACCTCTCCATTGCCTCTTCATTGAGACCTCCTGCTCGATGTGTGATGCTCCCACCTTGATCCAGAAAGTTAGATGGCTATGTAGAGTGCTTCTGCCCTCTGGGTTTCCACACCCTAGAGCAGGGATGTCCAAACTTTCAATTTTAGGGGTCCTGGACATTTAACAGTTATATAGAAGAAGAAATTTCAGGTTCAGCTTGTGATCTGTAAGATGAGAAGCTGCACCTGCTAAAATTCTCCCCTTTACATAATTGTTAAAGATCTAGCAGGCCTGGAGTTGAAAGTTTGGACACAGGGCCTCTAGCTGGCCTCTTGAAGGCACCTCTTATGAAATGGACCTTGAAAGATCAGGTCTTGGAGATTACACCTAAGATGCAAGGGGGTCAGTGAAGGCTACTGCCAGACAAACATATTGAGAATAATACACTTTTAAATTTAAAATTCTATTATCTTGTTCATGCAATATCATTAGATTCTTTTCCCTCAGGTCTCTGGAAGTGATAATTCTCAGAACATGGACAGGCATCTCAGAACAAACAATTTATTTCCAAGCTATTATACAAACTTCAACCTTAATCCGAGCCATCTCTTTCTATTTTACATTAGATCATACAGTCATCCTTACTTGAGAGCTGAACAGCTCAGAGACACTGGCCTAACCCTCCTGGGGAAATCTAATTTTCAGTTTTAACATGTCCAAGACATCTGCTTCACTTGTCGCAAGAAACCTCTCTGACATTCACATCAGATACTCATGGTCGTGAAAATATAGTACCAGACTGCTGTAAATGTCATCAAACCTCTTTCACATTTAATAGGCACAATTTATTTCCAGATTTTTAAATTTTTTAAAAAAAGATTGTTCACAAATGACAATCAATACTTTCTTCTATTTATTTAGAAGGCCGTCCTCTTACTTGGCAAAACAAGCTAGTGGTAATTAATAATTACAGTAACAGTAAAGCAATTTATTTGCCAGAAGGTTTTTACGGGGTGGGGGAAGATTCTTAGCATGTCCTGCTCTTTTGAATGTATTTAAAGATTGATTTTTAAAAAAAAATTAAGACCTCTTAATAATCTGAAAAAAGCCTTGGAGGAAGTAAAATCACCAAAGCTCTGAAAGAGACATGTCAGCCCCACTATCTCGGCCACCTGGGTAGGGAAAAGAGTGCAGTAGGTCCTGGACTTTCTTTTCTTAAATGCAAATAAAATATAAACATAAATCTTTTTTAATTGCTCTATGAAATGAAATATCAATAGATAACCTGGTTGCCAACTCATAGCTCGGTCTTAATGGGGAAGATGCCAACAGGATCAGCAGTGCCAAAATGGCAAACTGCAATCCTAAAGACACTTTCCTGGGAGTAAGACCCATTGAACATAATGGGGCTTACTTTTGAGTAGACATGGTTAGGATTGTGCTCCAAATGTCACTCCTCAGTGACATAGCTAAGGTGGAGCAGGGGGCAGCAGTTACACTGGTCATCAAATTTTAGGGACAACAAGCTGAGCTTGACACTAGTGACAAAAATTGTGAAAAATGGGGTATGCTTGATGTATAATACCATCATGTTAAATATCATTTAATGCAGAATGCAATGAAACAAACGGCATTGGAATATTTGTATTCTAGAAAATGTTGTGGCTAATTAACCAGAAAATGAAAACACAAACTGCATATGGAACAAAAAGTGGATTTGCTTATCTAAAAACTGACATCACTATTGGTTGTAACATCACATCAAATAAGGGCCACAAAGGGGCTTTCGCACTGCTGTAAACATGCTTTTTGGCACCTACTGCCAACTCTAGAGCTCAACACTGATGCTTGGAGAGGGTAAGACTTGGCCCTCAGTTTGCAAATGCTAATCCAGCCTTTTTATTCCAAACGTGGGAGGTGGTTGATACTACCTTTGGGAGAAGTGAAAGGGACAGCAGGAGTGGTGGGCTCCAGCAGGTTTACACCTACTCCATAGAACTGGTTGTTAAGGAGAGATAGGACATATACAGTTTAAAAATAGCTATTTAAAAGTGGCTGCCAGATGGGCAGAGAACCGGTTGTTATTTTCTTTGAATCCCATCACTGGAAAGCAGTGACTGTGACAGGGCCTGTACTTACTATTGCACACGAGCAAGGACAATGAGTCCTTAGGCCAGTCACTTACTCTCAGCCTGACCACCCTCACAGGATTGTTGTGAGGACAAAAGAACAAAAAAAAAAAAACCACTTTGAGCTGGCCTCTTGAAGGCATCTCTTATGAAATGGACCTTGAGAGATCAAGGAATAAGAAAGAAAGGCTTTGGAGTAAGAAAGGTAGGGTATGTATGTATGTATGTATGTATGTATGTATGTATGTATGTATGTATAAATAAATAAATAAATAAATAAGTGATCTGTAATTTCTAGCCATATCCAGAATTCTTGCTGGCAAAGGCAAGTTTCCCTTTGATTGGCCTTTCATCCTACAGTTGAAGAGAATGCCTGCTGAGGGAGGTAATTTTGCTAATGTATTGTAGCAACAGAATCCCTGCAAGGATGTATATATTTTCTGAAGTGTTTGGGTGACCTCTGTGGACTTCCGTGTTTGAGTATAACAGAATTAGTAGAGAAACCCCATTGCTTGCTGGCTGATGAATGAACATCTGGAGCTTGTTGTGATAATTGATAAATAAATAAAAAAGTTTTTTCATGAACAACCTCTTAGAATATTTCTTCATTTAAAAGCTTCAATACATTGCAGGTAAATAGAACTACCTTAAGGTTTTAGTGTTTCTTCCTTTTCCTCACTGACATTTTGGAAAAGGTGGGTAATCCTTTATTTTGACTCATCATGCCAGAGTCAACCAGTCACAATGAACTACAGAACCCTTGAAGAAGAGGTGGAAAAGCAATCTTAAAAATGGTTGGTTAATTAGGATGAAAGAAATTAAACTACATTTAATTCATACTATGATTCATATGGGAAATGGTAGTAACACACAGCAGGAGATAACTTTCTGTATAGACTACAGAATGATAACAGGTAAGAATTCTGTCAGTGATAGATTGCATCTGGATCACGCATGAGAACGAACTATTAATGTCATGCCTTAAACTATAGTAAGCGTAATACTGCATTTACTCAAATAGAACGCTCACCTTTTCCAGCCGAATTCAGTCTCCAAAATTAGGGTTTGCATGATTTTCAATGTTAATTAGAATTGAGTAAAATACAGTATTTTGATTCTGCACATAATTTTCAATGGTGCATTATAGTCGAGTAAATACATTATATCTAAAATAAGGGAGCTAACTTTTACTCTTAGGATTTTTTAAACACTTGGTGAAAGTTCAGGGTGCTAATTTGAGTAGCTAATCTGAAAAAAAATATGACAAGTGAATAATTGGGAAAAGTTCAGAGAAAAAGAATGATTAAACATTTGAAAACAAGGCCTATGAGAAATACTCTAGGAAACAAGAATACTACAGGGAAAGTAATTCTAAGCATACCATAGGGTGTTGGAAAAGGACAGGGACCAGTTATTCTTACTTTTCTCCCACTGAGGAATATTATTAGATTATAGCAAACTATAACCAAGTACATTATATTTATGTTAAAAAGAAAAAAATCTGTATTTGAATCACACTGTTTAAGGGCAAACTCTGCCAACCAATATGAGATCATCTTAATAAAAGACTGTCAAGGGTAAATTATTATTGCCAATCAGTGAGATCAGATCAATATTGCATGTAAGAGCAGCTGAAAAGCATTTTGCAGACACGCTATAGCAGTTAAGGGCCAACAAGCTCCATGATGGGTCTGCCAATTGCCTTGTTCATTGCATAAAAGAAGGTGGGGGTGAAGGGGGTGCAACGGTTAAACTAAGCCTGCTATTTCTTCTGTTCAAATCCTGCTTCCTACCGCTGTTTGTAAGCAGAGAGAAAGTTGGGAGAACCCATCGTAGATGCATGCATGATGACAGTATCCAATACGAAGTCAGTCCATTGTTCCATCTAGCTTTGCAGTTTAACCCTACAATCCAGAGTAACTACGGGAGCACGTAAGAGACATTACGTGTACCCATAGTTACTGCATCACCTAGTGAAAACCTATGGGAAATTCATATTGCAATCCAGAGCAAATTGTTCTTACACCAGAGCAAGGACTCCCCATAGTTACTCTGGATTGCGCCCTTAGATATTGAAATACCCAATACCCATTGGTGGGCTTCAGGGGGTTCTCACAAGTTCTATAGAAACCTTTGCTAATGAGTGTCTGGTTCTAAGAACCAGTTACTAATGGAACATAGAACCTGTTGTTAATTTATTTAAATTTCACCTCTCCCAATACCCAGAACTGAAAGTATTGAAGCACTCAATACCGAAAGGTATTGGCACTCCAGGCTTTCTCACAGAGGTCTTTCTCATTTCTACTTGAAGATGTCAGGGATCAAAGCTGGGACCTTCTGCGAGCAAAGCACAAGCTCTACAAGCTCCCTTTTTAGTTGAAAAGCAGTATATAAATACTGTAGATAGATAGATAGATAGATAGATAGATAGATAGATAGATAGATAGATAGATAGATAGATAGATAGATAGATAGATAGATAGATAGATAGATAGATAGGTAGGTAGGTAGATAGATAGATAGGTAGGTAGGTAGATAGATAGATAGATAGATAGATAGATAGATAGATAGATAGATAGATAGATAGATAGATAGATAGATAGATAGATGCATGCATGCATGCATGCATACATTCATACATACATACATACATACATACATACATACATACATACATACTGTGGAGCTATGACCCCCATCTTTCATCATGTCTAGTTTGGTCCCAAACAGTAAACTGTGAGACAGAAATCCAAGTTCAGCTCAATCAGGAACTCACTAAATGCCTCAGCATTGTCCCGTCCTACAATTTGGTGTTCATTCTGGTTTACTTTACAGAGTTGAAAGAAAAGCCCTGAGATGGTACATGTCAAAAGCTTTGAATGCTCTAAATGTATTCTATAAATGTCAGATTTTGGGTTATGTTGGCAATGTGTCTAATATAGAGAAGCCAAAGTTCAGCAGAGCATTGCTGAATTCCCCTGTGGAAGAGGGGATGGATACTATCAGTCCAAGAGCCCTTTTCTCTCAATCCCTAATTCTCCCAGTACTCTCCCTAAATGTTCTGAGATTATTTCTTCAGTGAGTGAAGATTCATTGTATAAGTGTATCTTATGTAGTACATCCACCTACTCAATACACAGAGTATTGCAGGCTTATTATGAGAAAAGTTTGGTATTTGTGTTTCAGATACATGTGGAAACTTGATTTATGTGGGGTCATCTCTTTGTGAATGAAATGATGTGATGGATGATCCCTCCATTACACTGACACAAATACATTCCTGCATCTCCTTTGTTATGTAACCACACCGTAAATGTCATAACCCAGAGCATTTTTTCTGCATTGCATGCAGTGGGTGTCCTCTTTCCAGGGGCGTCACTAGGGTCCGTGTCACTCTCATACATTGGGCAGTGGCAACAATATAAATGGTGGGCATGGTTATGTGCCATTGGCCCACCTCCGCTAGGTTTTTTAGCCACACATTTTAATAGAATAAAGATATTTCAAAGTGGTTTGTTTCACTGCAATATGCTGTAAATCACACATTCAAAGGTGCATAACATGATGGTATTATTTCTACAAACCATGATTTTAGCCATTTAGGTCACAAGGGCTGCCACCCCATTCAAGGGTGTCCCCTTTCTAACGCCCGAGTAATGTCCCTGATCAGGATCCTTTTGGAAGCCTTGCTCTCCCCTGGACTGACCTTCCACTCCAGCCAAGGCATGCTTGCTTACTCACCAGTAATCACAGCTGAGCAGTTCACATCCAGTTTTAATGAATTTCAATGCAATCATCAGGGACGTCCTTCTGGGGTGATTTATTGGGGCTGCTTTGGATCAGGACAATTCTAGTGTCCTTAGATTCCTCTCAGCCTTCCCTTTCCAATGAACTATGGCGTGTTTGCCTACTCACAAGTAAAGCCGCAATATGAGTCACTTTCACTTTCCATAGAGTTCAATGCATATTTTAGTTTTTTGGCCATTATTTTTGATAATGGCCAAATATATATTTTGTTTTCAAATATAGTTTTCAAATATAGTTTTTCAAAATATTTTTTTTTCATTGGATTCAATATGAATTGTACAGGATGCGACATGATGGGGTTTGACGCACCATCACAAAGTTGCAATTTTAGGCCCCCCCAGTGCACGTCCCCTTGTTGGATGCATCATCCGGTGCGGAGCACACCACCTACATGACCCTAGTGACGCCATTGTCTCTTTCATCATTCTAGAGTTCTGTAACTGTTTTGACAGTTATCGAGAATTACTAGCAACAGAGTGAAGAAAATGCTGAATGCTGAGAAACTGTTAGTAAACATTGAAGTGATCGCAGCAACCATGTCATCAGTCAAACCATCAGGTTGATTCTGAGCCTGTACTCAGCTGTCCTCCTCATCACACACAGGTCAGACTATCAAAAGAAAAGAACAGAGAAAACAAAGTTTGCTCAAAGTAGCCATATGGATTGCCACCGAGTATAAAAGGCCACATCTGATTCAGGATTTTCCATTCTGGCACACAAATGAGGACTACAGAGTTGATGATAAATTGTATGTATAAGAACTGTAATTGTAGTAGGAAAGATCTAGAGTGACTCCCACATTCTCCCCTTGCTGGTTCTTTTGCCCAACAATTCCATTTTAGGAAGCAGAGCAGTGAAGGAACGGCCCCGGAAGCAGAACAGAATGAAGTTATAGTGAATTTATAGGTTCAAGTTGTGTCTTGTAATCCACTGGGGGTCTTTCTGTTCTAAAGAACCCCAGTAGATAAAATAAGCGGACACCAAATCAGTGAAAAAATAGCTTAGAGCACAATCCTAACCATGTCTACTCGAGAGTAAGCCCCATTGTGTTTATGGTCTTACTTTCCTGGGTCTTACTCCCAGGAAAGTGTCTTTAGGATTGCAGCCCTAAAGATCCATTTCCAAATTTCTTGTTCCTCAATTGTTACTAATGGAATAATTTCATTCATTTCATTAGATTCTATTATTCACCTAATGTAGTAGCCAAATGCAGAAAGCATTTGGGGCATGTAAACATGTAGGGGCAATAAATTTGGAAGTGGATCTTTTAAATTTATCTTTAACCCCTAGAAGCTTGCAACCAGTTCAGTTTAACAATGTGAAGGTTGGAAATTAGATTTCCTAATTATAGGAAATAAGATTTTCTTTCCATGCCATGTGGACCCCACTATCAATGGTGAGTCAAATCAAATGATACCGAATCAGTATCATTGATACCAAGGCACCACCTGTATATGCAAACTTCTGGATTAAAACTAGCCACCATTAAATTTCTATCTAGTGCTATTTCTTTTCTCTTTTTATTTTTCTGGGAGCAATTTATCCTTGAAGAATAGAAAGCCTTGCAGAACAGGCCCATGAATCAGTATCATGAACTGCAGACTGAGGGTAAATTGGGAGGGAGGTACTGACACAGAAAGCCATGATTTTCTCCTAACAGCACTTGAATTCATGGCTAACCAGATATTTAGACTAAAATGTATAGGTTATGGTTCATGCTATCCACTATGGCCAGCAAGCTCTGTTTCCATCTCATTTTGAATCCAGTGTCATTGATAGTAAGCTTTGCTCTGCAAGAAAAAGATCAATCAAAATTACCCTTGTTACAACCTTTTACACAGCAGCAGGTAAGGCATTCAAAATAGGTCTCAATATATAGGATTTGTATGCCATTTCAACCCATGCCATGCACAGGTGGCATTAAACAGGTGTGAGCTGAAATCCAAGTTAGCTGCCCTTGGATTTTTTTAAATTTAAAGTTCCAAATGTACTTCTCAGTATGTAGTCTTTCCTTTTTCACTTCATTTGATAATGCATTTTAAAAACTTTGTGTCTGCCATCTGTGCTGGGCATGGTTCAGCAGTGAGCTCTTTGAGAACACAACCTCCCGAGATAACTAGATCAGTCCTTGCCAAAAGGTCTCACTTCCTAGAAATATTTCCCCCTTTCCCAAGCCTGTCATCAGTCACCCTCTTGGTATCTCACCTCCAGCTATGATGTCCCTTTGGAGCTGTCATCAGTCCTGCTCCATCAGCAGAGTGACAGCCTTCTGCGCACCAATGCAGTCAGTTTCCACCTCCTCTTCCCCCCTCGAGTGCAATGTGTGACACCTTCATAGCACAGTTGATCCCCCTTCTCATCATTCCATAGAAAAGGTCTCCAAAGTGTTGCTAGAAATGTTTCCCCCCGCAGGGTATGAAAATATATATCATTTTAAAGTTTGCTGAAGCTGTTCCTGAGTGTCCTTACATATTAGTTTGTAAAAAAACTTCTACATGAACACTTAACAGAGTAATTTTTAAAAGCACTTTCTATAGTCCCTGAAAGTACTTCAGGGTTCTCTCTGGTTTTTTTTTTTAAATACTTCTCATAGTGAGGCTGGGGCAATCATTGCCTTTCAAAACTATGAAAATCAGTGCTGGTAAGTGTTAAGAGCACTATAGGGCTGCTGGAGGTGTGTCAAATTCCTTTGGTGCATTACCTCTCTCAGATGTGTCACTTGATGCAGGCCACACCAGCTGCACCACCCTTGTGATGCCCTTGATGACTAGAAGCCTGAATTCTACTTCTTATTTCTCAATGGCTTCTTTCTCTTAAAACTCAATGTCTCCAGAACAGGGGTGCCGAAACCCTAGCCTGGGAGTCAGATGTGGCCCACAATGAGCCTTAATGCGGCCCACAGCAAGACCTTCTCCATTCAGCCTTCAGGCAAACCTTGAAATATCCAGATGTCTCTAATACATTCCTATATGTAAATTTATGTAAGTTTGTTCAAATTTGAATTGTAAATCATGTTTTCACCCCCTTACACAGTGTCAGCAAAATGATGTGGTCCTCTTAGAATAACATTTGGACACCCCTTCTCTAGAATGTCAGATCCACAAAACTGTTTAATAAGTTTTAATGGGGAAAAATATACCATCCCACTGTTATGAGCATCCATCACACAGCTTCAAACGGTTGGCTAAGAAAACTGTAGCATAGTAAAAGATAAGTACAAATGTGATTTTTTTAAAATTCCCCTGTTGAGAAAATTCTATGCAGATCATGTATACTTAGGGACCTGTAAAAGGCAAGGTTACTTTTCCTGATAATGGATAACACTGCTGCGAGAACTGGGGCTAGAGATCCACTGCACACTTATAAAAAGACCTCTTACTAGAATTTTGTGTCCCTGTTTGTGCAACTTTCCTATAGTACTGAAAACATTCCCACTGACCAATTTTTATCAAGAACCAATTACGTCCATCTCAGCCCATAACTGAAATGCATCAGTTCCAGCAGCATCAGTTCATGCAGTTGGATATGTGTGTCAGGTTAGCATGCCAAGGGTTATTTGAGGTGAATTCCACAATGCTTAAGGCATACACATGACCGCCTTTGCCTGTGAAAATAACACTTTGTCCCATATCTTCTACAGTCTGCCATGAGATCATGAAGTCTGCAATGTCCCTAATATTCAACCATTCAAAAAACCTCTAGATTGACCCTGGCTAGGATGTGAGCATCACTTTTCAGAGGTTCGGCCTCTAGCTTGAAGCAGTGAGGATTTCCCATGCGTCATGGTATGTTGGAGAATAATTGATCTGAGGTCATAGGATGTATATCTGCCATTCCTGCTAGTCCTAAGCCAACTATTTTTTCCTCATTTGCTGGATGAAATCAATATATAGTTAGTTTTCCTACTCTATACTGTTTTGACAAATCCATTTTCAACAGAGTCTAATATTGACAAGGCAGGATTCTAGTACCGAGTGTTTGCTTTGACAATGTGCATGTTGAATGGATTGAAATGGATTTCTTGTTAAAAGGGAATGCCATTCTGTACAGACGGGGGGGGGGGGGGGGAGAAAATGTTCTCAGCCAAATGCTGCGTATCCCATCTTTTCATTTGTGGCTCTGTTTTATTAATCCACTATAACTAAAAGAAATCAATGCTTCAGAAGTCATTTGTATTTGTGTTGCTATAGACAATAATCTCCCTCCTTCAAAAGCTTTAAAAAAACTCAAAATGCCCCAAGCTAGGAGAGCCTGAATAAATTCATTCATTATTGTACAACTGCATTATGGATTACTTTCATTACTTGAACGTATGCCACAGTTAGGCATATATATCTTTTCATGTGAATTAGGGACTGTACTATCTGTTCTTTGTATCCCAAAGAGGCCAAATTGCAAAGCTGAATAGCTTGGGACCCTCAGTATTCATATGAATGAAAAACCATTGCTTTGGTGAAAGCTCCATATGTTTACTGACATTGTCATGCACAATGGATCCTTCCATACCTTTGAATGGATGGGCATCAAAAGCAATGGCTTCTGTAAATAAAAGGTATATTTCCATAGATATTTTAATTCATAGAATCATAGAATTGTAGAGTTGGAAGGGACCTAGTAGGTCATTTAGTCCAACCCCCTGCCTGTACCAGGAAATCCCCCTAGAGCATCCCCGGCAGGTGCTCATCGAGCCTCTGCTTGAAGATCCCCAATGAGGGAGAGTCCACCACCCCCCTTGGCAATCTGTTCCACTGCCGAACCACCCTTACCGTCAGGAATTTTTTCCGGATATCCAACAGGAATCTCCTTTCCTGCAGTTTGTACCCATTGGTTCTGCTTTCAGAAGCAGCTATGAACAAATGAGCCCCTTCCTCCCTATGACAGCCCTTCAGGTATCTGAAGAGGGCAATCATGTCTCACTTCAGCCTCCTCTTCTCCAGGCTGAACATCCCAAGTTCCCCCAACCTTTCCTCATAGGGCTTCCCTTCCATCCCACTGATCATTCTTGTCACTCTCCTCTGGACTTGCTCCAGTTTGGCTGCATCTTTCTTTAAGTGAGGTGCCCAGAACTGAACACAGTACTCAAGGTGAGGTCTCACCAATGCTGAATAAAGAGGAACTAGAACTTCTTGCGACTTGGAAGCTACAGTCCTCTTAATGCAGCCTAAAATGGCATTCACCTTCTTAGCAGACACATCACACTGCTGACTCATTCATGTTCAGAGTGTGATCCATAGCGACTCCAAGATCCTACTCACATGTTGTGCTGCCAAGCCAAGTATCTCCCATTTTATACCTGTGTCTTTGGTTTTTATTGCCTAAGTGCAGAACCTTGCATTTCTCCCTGTTGAAATTCATCCCCTTTGTTACAGCCCACTATTCCAGTTTGTCCAGATCCTCCTGAACAATAAATAATTCCATAAATAATAGGTGTAAGCAGTAAGCAGCGCTGGGCTTCATGGGGTTCTCAAAGGTTCTATAGAACCCTTTGCGAATGAGCGGTTCTGAGAACTGGTTACTAATGGGACATACAGCACAATCCAGAGCATCTAATCTGTCCACATAAGAGCCCTTGGGTTGCCCTATCTATCACTAGGGTGGAGCAACTGCAAGATGCTCCAGCCCAGTTACTCTGGAAGAGGCTTAGGGCAGAGCAAGGCAACATAGGGTGCCCTAAGAGAGGTGGACCTGCTCTGCCCTAACTGGGGCAGCCTAAGCAGCTCAGGAGAGGCAAGTTGAGGGCACGTTTAGCATTGCCTAGGGCAGAGCAGTTACTCTGTATCCAAAGCCTGTTTCAAGGCAGAAATGCCCTCTTCCAGTTCCTCAGAGATATACCACCTCAAGAGCAGGTATAGTAATGAGTAGACCCATAGGGGTCCATGATAAGGCCTGAGTAAGAATGGTAGTGTTGACCAAAAATCTGAGTTCTTGGCCAGCCTAGCTGCAACCCCTGCCTCTCAATGTCAGGATATGTCACAACTATGGCAGCCCACTAACCTCAGGATACAGCAGGCCACTCCAAGCATCCATCTTGCACTAGAAGAACTGCAGCTGTAACTGGTTGTCAGGAACTGCTGGGCTTCCTTATAATGTAGGCACCACAGCTGTTCCTTCTTCAGTGTGAACTGAGGGGGTCTACTCAGGAGCAAGCCCTCCCTAGCTGTCACTGACTTAGCATGCTCTGGAGCAGTTAGGGCAGCCCAGGCTTCCTGACTCTCTGGATGCAGCATAACTTTCTGCTCTGGATACAGAATAGTTAGGCAAGAGCAGTTAGGGCAGAGCAGGTTGAACTTGCTCTGGATTGTGCCCATAGAAACTGTTGTTAATTTAGGTTATTAGGACATAGAACCTGTTGTTAATTTATTTGAATCCCACCACTGGGTGTAAGCTCTTCTTCCCAGAATACCACAAGCAGCGTGGAAGCCTTGCTGAAGTTCTTTCTTCTAGGGTGCTTCAACAGAAGATCAGGTGGTGTCCCCATCCCTGTCCTTTGTCCTTGTTTTCCTCATTGCCAGCCGATTTGGGGCTTTTAAAGCTGCTCAGCCCATATTTTTACTGAACCCTTCTTTTCCGCCTCCTTTCTTCAACCATTGACCCCTCCCTTAGTTTTATCTGCCACCCTTGTCCTCCTTCCCTCATGTATATCTATTGTTGGTCACCAGGAAGCATCATGGCTGAGAGTGGATTTGAACCTTGATCCTCCAGGTCTCTGTCCAGCCACTACCGTCCTGGGTTCTCATGGACGCACATATAGAGCTGAATATACAAAACAGTCTTGAACTTCTATTTGAACTTCTATTGAGTTTTCTCCTGCTGCTTTGTGCAAGTAGGTATTGAAAAGCACAGTTATTTTGGAACTCATTCTACTTTCTTATTTTTAAGTCTTATTTAACATATTTAACAATGTTCAACCATAAATAATTTATCGCTCATTTTTTTCCTGCAAAACTGATGGCATTTAATACTGTTGCAATGCCTCTATTCTTTCTGTGATAATAAACACATTTAAATCCTCTTTTCTGTATTTAAATTCCATTGTTTACAAACATATGGCACAATTGCTGTGAACAGAAAAATCATTCATGGCATTGTTGTGGTTTATTTCATTTTCTTAAAACTATTCTCAGCAAACAAAGGATTTATTTCCATATCAGAGGCAGACGGAAAAAAAATATATGACAATCTTTGCTTTAGAATTAGTGGAAGTAAAATGAAGGCATTAAGTGCTCTCCAAGAACAATAACTATCAGAGAAATCATTACAATAATAAGCCAGATTTGTATTTAGATGCCACATCAAGTTCAACCTTCCTTTGTGCCTGCAAAACAAAAGTTCTAAGCAATCAAATTTGTTGTCTCTGTTCATTTTGCAGAATACATTTCCTTACTGACAAGATGAACCATTACTTTCTAAGAAAAGGATCTAATATCAGTCAGCAGACAGAACAGCTTGAATTAAGCAAGGTAGATGACAGCTAGCAGTTCCACATTCACTGAATAGCCAGGTCAGATCCTTCAAGGTGACCCCCGGAAAACTCTGGAAAGAATTATTAACCACTCGCAAAAGGTAATTGTGTCGCAAGAGTAAAATAACCCCCATGCACCATCCACTCTGTATCCTATCTCCCCATGTGCACCATCCTCCATGCGCATCAACCCCTAATGTGCAACATCCCCCCTCATACACATCAACCCCCATATGCATCAACCCCTCATTGTGCATCACCCCTGAATGCGCAACATCACCCATGTCCATCAACCCCAAATGTGCAACATCCCTGAATGCACAACATCCCTGAATGGACATCCCCAAATGTGCAACATCTTCATGTGCATCAAACCCCCATGCACAACATCCCCCATGCACAACATCTGCCCATCTGCATCAAGCCTCCATGTGCATCAAGCTATGAGAGAGCCCAATTATCAATGTGAGAAAGCCCGTTTATAACAGGGGGGTCAGATAAATTGCTTCCAGGTGGCACTTTTGGCCTGAGGATGCAGCATAACTTTGTGTTTGACATCCCTGGTCACTTTAGCTTACACAGTGTTATGTAAGGAAATTACCTGGCTACTTCTCTGCAACATCTGTCTGTTAGATCTGTATGTTCATGGTCACCAGGTGACAATTCAACCACTCTTGGCTTGCTGTGCAGTATGTCTTCCACCTACCTGAGTATTGTTTGTGGATCTACCCTTGCTAAGACCCAGGCAGTGAGTGTGACCCTTAAAAACAGTTTTTTTAAGGATACGAAAAGCAAGGACACGAAAACTGCAACAGAAAACTACCTTTGTAAACATCACCCAGCTCTGATTTTAACCATTCACAATCCAGTAAGAGGAAAAGACAGACCTTCTTGCTAACAGGAATCTAGCATTTGCATATGGTAAAAATAAGCAACTCTCTTCAGAGTGCTTTAGTGCTCATGTGTAAGGGACCTGGGGAAAGAGCTCAGCTGGAAATATTTTTGGCTTTGCTTCCTCTAATTCTAACAACTTAGAAAAAAGGAAAAAATCAGACTGGTCTTTATAATATTCTTGCTGATTTCCAGCCCTGTCTCTTTAGAACAATCCTGGATGTTTCCACACATGCAAACTTCAGCATAATCTATTATTCTGGTCAAGATTTAAGGACAATTTGAACATGAATCTGCTGCCTTGGCAAAATGCCGGGGATATTCTTATTATTCTCCATGAATTCATCTAATTTTGAGACCTCCCTCCCACCTGACCCTTTTAGATTGAAGAATGCCTTCTGTCTAAGAAACCAGACCTTTCTTGATTGCCTATAAAAGACCTTTATTTTGGGGTCTCGTAAAATATCACCGGCTTTTTGAACTCATTTCAAGGACTTTGCTTTTCCCCAGTATTTCAGCAGTTAATTAATTAGCAGTGGAATTAACATTTGTGGTGCATTGTGAAGGTTCTGTCTTGGACTGCAATCCTGCCCACAGTTTAGCAGCTTGAACCCCATTGATTTCAAGGGGGTTTCTGAATTGATGTCAGTTTTCCTACCTCTAATGGAATTGTATTCATGATCTTCAGTGCAAGTGATAACATTATAAGGGTTGGACCAGTTCATGTAAAGTGTTCTGCTGTCATAAAATGATTTCCAAAATCACATGCAGCACACTGCTGGAGGCCATTCTGTGAGTTCCACTGCAAGAGGTGGTGGTACTTGTCCCTCTTTGCCCCACTGGAACCAGTAAGTCAGCAGTTAGGGTCAAATGTGGGCAGAATGGGAAGAGGCAATGGAACAAGGGAGTGTCTGGGAGAGTAGAGGGCAGAACTATCGGCAAAACAGAGTATCAATATAGTGATGTGCCCTGATATCCTTGACCTGCCCTGATTTTCTTGGATCCTCTTTCTTAACTCATGTTGGATCTGAGGTAGCAAAGGAGATATGTGACCCATTTGGGGTCATGGAGGTTTATCCCTGGGTATGTGAATGAATGGAGATATGCCCTCTACCCCACAAGATGCAGTGCACACTGATGGCATGGCTGCCTTGACCAGGGAGCAGGGATTTGTCAGGAATGGTCTATAAGAAGCTTGAGAGTATGCATTACACTGAATGGGGCAATGGTTTCTGGACTTGACCACTTTAGATTGTTGACAAGATTTATATCATCAATGATCCTCAATTTGAAAAACACACAGACCAATCATTCTGTACTTTCATGGAGAACAACCATTTAGGAAGAAGAATTTCTTTTTCTGTGATGTACTAGTTTCCTCGATGAAAGGTGCTCATTATTGGGACAGCCATTATAACTTAGATTCTGTGATCTCTGTCTACTACTCCATTCTTTGTACTGCATTGTACGACTTTTCGGGCACAATTCAGAGTAACTACGGGAGCACATAAGAGACATTATGTGCACCTGTAGTTACTGCACCACCTCATGAAAACCTATGGGAAATTCATATTGCAATCCAGAGTAACTTGTTCTTACTCTAGAGCAAGGACTCCCCATAGTTGCTCTGGATTTCACCCTTAGTTAAGTATTTAGTGTTTCCAAATGGAAGAGAAGAATCTTTTTCATTTAGTTGTAGGAAATACTGTGATCTTCTGAAACTCTTCTTAAGCAGTTTTATCATGAGAACAGAAGAAAAGCTCTGCTGGATCAGACCAAAGGTTCAGCATCCTGTTTTCCACAGTGGTCCATTAGATATGTCCACAAGCTAACGGCTCCCATCGTTGTTCCCCTGCAACTAGTATTCAGAGACATACTGCAGCTGAATCTGCAGAAACAGCCATTTCAACTGGTGACCAATAAATTTCTTCCATCCTATCTCCTAAATCCATTCCAAATAGGGGCCATCTGTACTTCTCCAAAACAGTGCCAGTGAGTTCCACAAACACTCAGCGAACTCTACAAAGTATACGTGTGACCTGCTATCTATGGAGGTTCCTTTCTGAAACCCGATATGGTTAAATGAAACGGCAGATACTAGGAGCATTCTCTCATGAGAGTTCACTCTCCTCACTTTTAGAGAGTCTTCTGAGCCCAAAAGAGCCTGAACACATTGGATTTGCTTTCTCCCAAGTGCCTATCTCATTAATGTATACTGTGCAACTAAAAATAGTTTCCTGTCCTCAGGATGACATGACAAATTACTTCTTTCCTCCAGTCACAATTGCTCAAAGGATGACAGTCATAATGAGAGATTACCTGATATGAAAACAAAAATATATGAGTGTCTTGTTTCATTTGCCCTGTTTTTCTTTGTTTGAAAAAGATCTTCAAGTTTTATGAATATCCAGTCAGCAATGGAGTGGTTTTAAAGTGGAAACCTCTAAGATTGAAATGAACACTTAACCAGAAGCCAGTCTCATTGATCCCATGCCTTCATTGAAGACATGCACAGAATTGCTCTGAAAGTCTCTTACTGGAATCAAGCTATTTTGTTACTGTGCCATTAACGTATGGGCACTTTACAGATAGTGTGGGTTCTGCACCAAAAGTGTAACATTGTGATGAGTTGTCAAACCATTCTTGATGCTTGAATGAACTTTCATTGAAGTTTGTGTATGAACTTTCAAGTGGTCACTTGTCAAACTATGGGCGCAATCCAGAGTAACTATGGGGAGTCCTTGCTCCAGTGTAAGAACAATTTGCTCTGGATTGCAATACGAATTTTCCATTGGTTTTCACTAGGTGGTGCAGGAACTACGGGTGCACATAAAGTCTCTTACGTGCTCCCGTAGTTATTCTGGATTGTAGGGTCTGTCAAGCTAGGCTGGGAGGGGCGCAGCTGCATGGCCACCTGCCTTAGAAGGAATACTATTTTAAGAGTAGCAAAAAATCTGGTTTTTGCACCCTGGAGCGAGCAGGGTTGAGCATATTCTGTATCTTATATATATCACTGCCAAATGACATGATTTGCACAAATTACACAATTTAAGAAAATGTGCATAATTTTTTGCATACTTTGTCCTGGGACCTGTAGTTTTTGAAAGTGGTCATGAGGTCTGCAGATCATGGGAGACTTATGTTTTGAGCTCTGGAAATCTTATTTAGCTACCTGCTTGTTCCAGGTTCTGAGTTTTCAGCAACCTTTGCCCATATGTTTTGAAACATACATTTTTATGCATTTTAGGCAACTTGATTTTGGAATTCTCATGAAATGTATGTCATTTAGTGCTTCTTTCTGCACTTTTACAGAATCATGACAGACACACAGGACCCCATAACATGCTTCTGTGCAACTGGATATGACTGTGAACCACAGAAGTGGTGAAATTAGCTTGAACTGGACTTGGATAGAATTTCAAAGGCATGGCTCCAACAAGAGTTGAGTTTTACATCATCTCATGGCACATTGACAAGGTGCTGAAATTGTCAGGGCACACCATGCTGTTGGTGGAGAGGGCTCAATGGTCCTACGAAAAAATCCCCTAATGGCCAATCCCCTAATGGTGCTACTAACAAATGCTTCTCTCCTAAACTTCTGTGGCATACCTACAGACCATTGGTGGCACAATGGTTGAAAATGGCTGCTCTGGCCTGTCCTCACACCTAATCTCCAAACATCTTCCTCTATCAACTCCAAACACCTGCATCCTTTCCTTTTACTGATGCAATGCTGATAGGAACAGCAATGTTTATGTAAAGAGAGGAGGAGGGAAATCTATGTCTTCCTTCTTTACCAAGTGTTGCTCTGGCACAAAGGCCAGGGTCTAATGGAAGCGTGATTCTTCCAAAGGCTGCTATAAGCTCCTCTGGCTTAGTGCTCCAGCACACTGCAGTTTAGCACCCATGGGCAATGCAGTCAGACAAGACAAGGGACACATCTACTTCAGCTTTCCTCCTGCATGCTACTACTGCTACTCTGACTACCACAATTTTGATAAGTAGGTTAGGAAGAGGCAAAGTATTTTTTGGGTGGCAGGTTAAGGGAAAGCACTGTGGGGGTGACAAAGGTGGGGATATAAACTTTTTTCATAGTTTGGGAGAAAAAGAACCAAATCGTTCTGAACTATTTGGAGGTGAATAAAAAAGAATTTGCCCATCTCTGAGAAAAAAAAATCAAAGCAAGAGAGATCCTAATTGTAAACACATTTGACATACTGCTTATGGCAAAATTAAGTTGCAGTTCATTGAGTTCTTGGCAGTTTTCTGTTTCTTGAGTAGAAAGAGTTAACGTTGATTTCAATAACAATTTTTAAAATGTTTGCATGTGTAATGATCTTGCAGGAGGTAATAAAAAGTGATAATTAAGGATCTGAAGTACAAAAGGGTAATGCACTGTACTCGTCTCCAGTAGGGAAGTTCATTAGCAGTGGAATCATGTCATTTGCCTATCGGTTCGTAATTGTATTCACGGCAGGAACTAAGTGAAGGAAGTGACATCATGGAAAGCTCTGAGCCTGTAAATCACATGCATGCTCTCATCTACATGGGTGCTCCCCGAAGAAACTAATTGAAACTTTTCATGCTCATCATAGAGAACTGACCCCATCAGTTTTGCATGGTTGAGTAGAGGAGCCTTGCCTGAACAAACTCTCCGAGGGCAAAGAAATAAAGATGACCCCACTTCTGTGCATGAGCAAGGACATATTGAGAGGATAATTATCTTTCGGCTGATTGGAGACATACCTCTTGTTTGCCTGTCCTAAGCATTGGGTGCTTAGCAGCTGCAGTAATATCAATGGGCAATTGAAACGGGCCCTCATTAGATTAGTGCCGAGCTTATTGCTTGTGCCAGCCTCATTATTATTGGTGACTAAACTGGCAGATTGTCAAGATGCCTCATGGCAAGATGAGCTTTAGCAGCTCTTTGTGTTTGTAGTTATAATAAACAATGAAGTTAATGCAATCCCTTGGGCACAGTTGTGTCTCTGATGTTTTTTTGCAAGCAGCAATCAGCTAGCCGAAGTAAACAACTTTGTATTTTAAGAAGCAATATTAATTAAAGCATGAGGCATGGGCTGGGAAAGGGAGCCTGTTAATTATTTCCTGTCACCTGCCCCAATGATGCCCACCAGTTGGGAAACGTTGCATTGCGATGCCGACGAGATCTGCCTGTCATACCAGTCGACAGAGAACTGGAGCTTGCAAGTTCCAACAGCTTGAGACAGGGTGTAACTGCAAGCCACATCACATTCGCACATGGAGGCGCACAGGTCGCTGAGCTTGTCAACAGTCCATACTGTGATATCTCGTTCTTTGCTCCTCCACATGCACAAATGGTAACGTTTGGGGGCGTTTCCAAAAAGAGGCACTTTTTGTTCATACTTGTGACAACCATGAAAATCATCTCCTTTCAAACATTTTTAAACATGACAAAATGGGATAAATCATTCCCTCCCCAAAAAGAGTCAATCTAAAGTAGAGGTGCTGGCAAACTTCATTTGACTTGAGATAGTAGTGGAAATAAACCGGGGAACGATCCCTTCATCAGAGCCTTCCTGATGAGCTTCCAAAGTGCACTTCCATGCTACGGTTCATAGATGTTTGTTCCTTCCACACAGTCTTCTGACCCCCTCCAAAATGCTGGAGTAGGGGATGGACAGACACACCTTTCTCTACATTCAGGTGTGCAGGTGGCTCAAGTTCCCCCTTTCAAACATATCTGCTGTCTTTAGGTAAAGGAGAAGAGAGGCAGGGAACAGGGTGAGGGCAGTTAAAAGATTTCTCCTTCAATGTCCATAGCTTTCCCCAAGAGTTCAACTCATACATAGCTCCTTCTGATCAGCTCAAACTTCAAAAGGCACCTTACCTTCTAATGTGTCTTACCCTACAATCCAAAGTAACTACGGGAGCACGTAAGAGACATTACGTGTACCCGTAGTTACTGCACTGGCTAGTGAAAACCTATGGGAAATTCATATTGCAATCCAGAGCAAATTGTTCTTACACCGGAGCAAGGACTCCCCGTAGTTACTGTGGATTGCACCCTTACTCTCTTCACCCCTAAGGTGAAAGGGAGTTAGAGATGCTAGAGAAAATAAAAGAAGCATGGGAAGGCTTTGGAAGGCAGGACAAAAGAATTGGAGGCATTGGAGAGAACTGCTGAGTAACATATTCAAATACAGAGTTCATTTTAGGGGGCTGTCAGATTGTATCTGAACTAATACAATTAAGTGGTAGTTGGTTCTCCGGTTGTTGTTCCACCTTAGAGAATGACCACGACTCAGCTGCTGGGAGGTGCAGGTCCCCTTCCTCCAACCCCTTGCAGGTTGAATGCGCAGGGGTTTGTTGTCTTCCCTCAGAGATGGTACCACATAGCTTGGCCCCAGCTTCATGGTCCTGACAGGCAGGGAATTACACTGTTGGAGGTGAGGTCACAGATCTTAGTCCTCAGCCCACCAGAGGGTAGTTGTTCTTCCTTTTCTGGAGAAGCTACCTATGTTCCTCCTATGGTGCAGTCACAGGGAGAGCTGCTTTGGCTATGAAATTTGTCCTCCACTCATGCAGCTGCTGCTTGTCTCCAAGCCACCTCCACTGCAGCCACCTTGCTCCGGTTGAAACTGGAGTTCCTGAGAGGCTGCCCTACAGTTTCTGGGTAGTATTTGGGCCACTCCTGCTGTCCTGTGAGAATATAGGTGATCCAGACAGGAGGTCTGCTAACCCCTGCTAACTGAGCAAGAGGCACTCTTTCAAGTGGGTGCTCCTCTTTTATTTAGCAGGGGGAGAGTAACTGGCTCTACACACCCCAGCAATGTCTATTCTAGTGGCTTCTGCTGATGTTCTTTTTTGCATTTTAGATTGTGAGCCCTTTTGGGACAGGGACCCATTATCTTTTAATTAGCTATTATTATTTTTCCATTTTCTTTGTAAACCGCCTTGTGAACTTTTTAGTTGAAAAGCGGTATATAAATACTGTAGATAGATAGGTCCAATAGCACCTTGTCCTGGTCTGGATCTGCCCCCGGCAGCCTGCCACGGCCTAATGAGGTCACAGGATATATTTGCAATTTGATGCTATGTAGCCTGGAGAATGGCAATATAGAAATTTTCTAAACAAATAAAAGGATTAATATGAAACATCTGCTCAAGAATCTATAAAGAACTTGACTTTGGTTGCCTGAACTGCTGACCATGTGTGATTAGAATCTCATTTAACATTCTGAGTCAAAGAACTTCTGGAGGAAATAGCATTCAAATAACAACACAGTCTAGCGTTATGTTTCATAAATTCATATCCAAACCAAGTAATTTGTAATTTTGACAACATAACTAATTGTGCTAAACTGCAGATCCCAACTCAGTCATGAACGCTTTGTAAATGAAGTAGTCACTGTCACCCCAGTAGCAAAATTACCTGTTCTCAAAATTGGAAATAACAGCTAATTCCTTCAGTGCTGTTGTGAGATAAGAGTATAACCGAAGCTCAATAAACATACCATGTGTGAGACACAGTTTGTGGGCTTGTGTAAGAGATACAGAGTGATCTGCTTGGATGATGTATACATGGTCTGAATGGTAAGAACACATGAACATACATAAGAAAAGCTCTGCTGAACTGGGCCAAAGGTCCGTCTTGCCCAATATCCTGTTGGCCACTGGCTGACTCTGGGAAGCCCAAAAGCAGAAAAGAAAGACATTCTTTCCTCCCATCATTGTTCTCCTCTAAATGGAATTCAGTGTCATTCAGTAACAGCCAGTTGACCCTGAAGGTAGCCTTGTGTCCTGCAAAAAATTCTTTATCCTGCTTTTTCTTGTGAGCAGGCAACATGTAGTGGACATGCAGTCTTCTTGCAATTAATATGTCATAAATTATATGTAATAGTTTTAAATTTAATAATAAGTAATGTAGAGTTTAAAATAACTACATGAAAGAAATACATTTGGGGTTTTTTAGCTTTTACATTGTGCCCTACATTTTTCTTGGGTGTCTTCTTCCTCTGGTTATGGCATATGGTCAAACCAGCTCACAGGATCTTCTCTCCTTTTCCCATGGTTGACAAGGTAGCATAACCAAAAAAGAGGACAATGTCCCCCCCACCCAAGAAAAATGTAGGAGATGACCAAAAAAGCTCATATATATTGCTTTCATATGCTTAATTTAAACACCATGTAACTTACTATTAAATTTAAATATATTACAAATAATTTATGAAGTACAACTTGGCTACGTGCTACCCACTCACAAGGATAAGGAAGTCACTGAAATTTTTCCAGGACAAAAAATGATCTTCTCCCATTTTTCTCCATATTCCCCACCCCCACAAACCCAAAGTACAGTGGTGCCTTCATGTAACAAGCGCTTCACGTAAAGTATTTTCCATGTAACAAACAAAAATTTCTCTAGGATTCTGCTTCACATAACAAACTGTGCTTCACATAACAAACTCGTAGGCAGTTGGGGCAGATGCAATGGCCGGCAGCCCTTTTAAAAAGCATCAGGGCTGCCTAGCGCATCTGCCCATAGCGAAAGCAACACTTGCGTGCTGTTCCTCCAGTGGCCGGTGTCCGCTGGGCTGAGGGAGAGAACAGCAGTAGAGAAGAGGGAAGCAGCTCAGGGCTAGCCAGAAGGGAGCAGGGCAGAGAGAAGGAGAAAGTGGGGAGACACATAGAAAGTGTCTTTGATTGCAGAAGGAAGCGTCTCTGATAGCAGCCTCCTAAATATGTCTACTCAGAAGTAAGCCCCACTGTGTTAAATGGGGCTTGCTCCCAGGAAAGTGTCTTTAGAATTGCAGCCAGGCAGACTTCATAGGATCAAGCACACTGAATGCATGTTTTGAATTCAATTCCAGTGTTTTGTCATCATTTTTACATCCAGTTAATATTTTTATATGAATATTTTTGGGGTTGTGGAACCAATCGTCTGAGTTTCCATTATTTCCTATGGGAAAATCTGCTTCATGTAAATAACGTTTCACATAACAAACATGTCTCCGGAACAAATTAAATTTGTTATGTGAGGCACCAGTGTACAGCTAAGAAACCCCTGATCTTCTGTCTTCACTGTTCTCCCCCCCCCCACCTAAAGTGCACTCCCCACTTTATCAGGGATCAAAAATCCCCTTAACTCCGCTGCATGTTCCTCCCCTGCATGTTCCTCTGCTTTCCCTCCAGTTTCAAAGACCCAGGATCTTCCCACCCGCTCTCCAGCCTCAGCCTCCCCAATACAATACAGCCTCCCTGCATATTTAGGAGCCTGCCTAAACCCCCAAGCTTAGACACCCAAGGCAGCACACTCCACACAGGATAGGTAGACAGCATTCAAACCCTGGGGTTTGGAGACCCCTGGTATAAGATATCACTTCCAGGCAGTGTTGTGCCAACCCAATGGAAAAGAGCTGCTTGGACCAAGCTTGGATCACTTGCAAAGTCTGCAAAGCACACATCTGCATGAAATTGGCACCCCTGAAAAACAAAATGGTAGTAACATAATCATGTCATCACCATTTACGTACAAGTGCCATGTTTCGTGTGGGGTGCCATCGGCTCTAGACTTGTTGCTGCTGTTTGTTCTGGTGAATAAGGGACCCTGCACGGGGGTTAGAGTCCCGCAAAAATGTTGTGTATTGGACCACATAACTCTCAAGTCCAGCCCTGGATACTTCGATTGTAATAGTAGAGGGAACTGTGTTGATGTAAATAGCAATATTTTAAATCTTATGTTCCAAAAAAGCATTTCTCTGCTTTAAATGTATTTTATTTATTATCTGTGTTAGTGCTTGTTTGCCTAAACATCAGCATGATTATCTCTTTGCACTACCCAAAATTAATCTCTTTCCTGGAGTGTACAAAACATCTCAACAGTGGCTGCTAATAACATTATTCCTAATCATCTCATTGCCTCCTTCTATACCCTCCATATACTTGTCCTGCCAGTGCCTCATTTCCAGATTATTAAGTGGACAGTGAAGAAACTACAAGTGTAATTAGGATAGGATGATTTATTAAATGGGCTGACTCAGAGAAACGTGTTTTTTCCCCCCTGACAAATTCATTTATTTGCAGGTTGGCATCTTCAAAATACACTGCAATTGTTCCTGATATAAATATTAGATTTTCAAAGATTCCTCAGCCCACTCATCAAAAATGCCTGAATCAAAAATTAATGGGGAATGAAATTCATAAAACAATTTTCTTTTGGATTTTTTTGCAAGCTGTTTGAAATGTGTTCCTGCCTGAATAAAGATTTCAATATGATCTCAAGGCTCAACTTGCAGATTCACAGGTTCAGTCAACTGTCATATTGTCTTCATTGATAATATTCAGCAGATAATATTTACAGATAATATTCCATAAAGAATTTTGCATAAATACTATTAATGATCTTGCTATGCTTAGTAATTCAAGTGTCATAAATAATGTTAGTGTGAACAGAGAAGGAAGCTTCCTGCCTATCCTGTTGCTAAATACCAGACTAGTTTCATTGCATATTTTCTGTTATGTTCAACCACTGATAAAATTGGGATTTCTGGAAACCATGAGGGTTTTTCCAACCCATACATGTCTCATGCTAGGGAGTCAGATCAGGAAGGGAAAGGAATTATTTCCATTTATACCTCTGTAAGCCTCCACCAGCTGTTTGCACCTCAAGGCTAGTGCAAATCAGAGGAAACGGGGATGGGAGGTCCTCAGTGGAGGATAACAATCTGCCATGTGCCTTTGCCACCCTTCCCACTGCCTTCCTGTCGTCATTCCTCCTTCCACCACACCCAATTTCACCACCTCATTTCCCAGTCTCTGTCCCCACTGATAACTAACCTGGCACAGTAAGTTCCTGGTACAGCAGGAACCAGTAGTACCATGTTCAGAGTACCAGTAGTACCAGTACAGAGTGCCTTGTACTGCTGCACACACACTGCAGCTGTACACAAAATGTGGCCACAGATGGAGCATTGTGTGCACCATTTTGCAACAACAAATGTTAAAGCATGCTCTGCCCAGTAGCCCAATACTCAGTAGGCCATTTCTGCCCAATGTTACATAGGGACCAAAACTATATACTGAGAACCAGGATGGTGTTGTGGTTAAGGAGTTGGACTGAGTGAGACCTGGAAGATCCAGGCTCAACTCCCACTTCAGCCATGGAGCTTCCTGAGTAACCTGGGGCCACTTCATCTATCTCACAGGGTGAATGGTGAGGAAAAACGGATCAAAGCTTTATAGGCTGCCTTACGCACTTGCAATGTCATGGGTGAGGTATTAAATACATAAATAAATACATGAACAAACAAATAAATAAATAATCCTGTGAGCTAGGCACAAATGAGTTAATGTTCCTGAACCTATTCATGTTATATAGAATAATAGCTTTTCCTATTCTAAATCAGAGGTCTCTAAAATTTTCAGCCAACGGGCCACATCGGATATCTGCCACAGTGTCCCTGGCCAAATAAAATATTTAAAATGAAAAATTTAAATACACTAGAGATAGATTAATAAATAAATCAGCTAAAATTTCCAGAATTTCTTCAAGCACCAACATGCAGCACAGAAATAAAACTTAATAGTACCCCTTCGTTAAGGGGGAATCCATAGAAAGGGGGGGTCCACACACTTAATAGGACTCCCTGTTCCCTTACCACACCATCACAGCTCCAGTTGTGTTTGTTCAACTGGGTCAGAGCCTCTTAGGGGACCAGAGGTTCTTGAATGAAGAGGTGAATCATGTGGGCCAAAAATCCAAAAATCAGGATTCACTTATATAGGCCCAGCATGTGTTGAAGTAGTACTTGGAGTGAAACCCCAATTTTCTGTTCTCCCTGTTTTCCTGATGTTTCTAAACACCTCATCATCAGAGGTGGGCACAGCCTGGCCCAAGAACCGGTTCTCCCGAAGTGGGCGGGGCCAGGGTCAGGGGCGGGGCCAGGGGCGGTTTTTAATTTAAAAATAAAAATTTTAAAAAAATTACTTACTTCAGAGTACACCTGCATAGGATGGTGCTCTGAGGCTGCAATCCTCTCCACAGTTGCCTGGGAGTAAGTCCCATTGACTATACTGGGACTTACTTCTGAGTAGACCTACTTTGGCTGGGACTCTGAGGCTGCCGTTCTCTCCACACCTGCCTGGGAGTAAGTCCCATTGACTATACTGGGACTTACTTCATAGTAGACCTACTTAGGCTGGGGCTCTGAGGCTGCAGTTCTCTCCACACCTGCCTGGGAGTAAGTCCCATTGACTATACTGGGACTTACTTCTGAGTAGACCTGCTTAGGATGGGTCTCTGAGGTTGCAGTCCTCACCACACCTGCCTGGGAGTAAGTCCCAGTAAGCCAGCAGGGAGGTGAAGAAGGGGAGAGCGCAGCGACACCATGCTCTCCCTGCTTCTGCTGGCTGGCTGGGGAGGCTGAGAGCCGCATCCTGTGCAGGTCTATTCAGAAGTAAGTCCCAGTATAGTCAATGGGACTTACTCTCAGGCAGGTGTGGAGAGGACTGCAACCTCAGAGCCCCAGCCAAAGTAGGTCTACTATGAAGTAAGTCCCAGTATAGTCAATGGGACTTACTCCCAGGCAGGTGTGGAGAGAACTGCAGCCTCAGAGCCCCAGCCAAAGTAGGTCTACTCAGAAGTAAGTCCCAGTAGCGCACTGCGTCTCCTGAAGCCGAGCTTCAGGAGATGTGGCGGCTGCCAGCGAACCGGTCCCCGCGGCTCTTTCAGCCGCGGGTCTGGCCGGCTCGCTATCGTCCGCCCTGGTGGAAGACCCGGTACGGGCGAGTAGGCCCGTACCAGTATCTGCCCACCTCTGCTCATCATGCTGTGTTACCCCACCATTTCTTTCAAAGCTCTGAGCATGCTTACAACCTTTTAAAAGAGGTGTCTGGACGGACAAGGGAAAGGGCAACACAATGAAGCCACTCTGAAGCATTCAGACCCTTACTTTGAGCTTTACCACCTGCTTGTCCTGCCCAAAGACTGAGGGAGCCTCATGGTAGTGGATGAGGACTCCACTCAGGAGTACCCACTTCAGGAGCATCACAAAATATTTTTCTAGGGACCACTACTTCTCCCTTATTTAGACGCTTGCTCTAAAGGGAGATGTCAGTTTTGAAACGATACAGGTTTCTTGCTTTGATTGACCTCATTTAACACAAAGTATTGTGGGTGGTGGTGCTGGATTGCATTGGCAATGTGCTTTTTCCAAAAACTGTTTTCCAAGAAGTAATCCATTGAAGACTTTATAAACAGATCCATTGTGCTGATGGAGGCTCTTTCTCAATAATTCATCTCTGTTCTCATGAGAGCTGTTTCCATGTCTCCTTGTGCACTTGAGACCTTCTGAAAGCTGTTTCCTCTATCTGAAACATTGGCTGCAATCCTAAATACACTTTCCTAGGAGTAAGACTCATTGAACACAATGGGGCTTACTTTTGAGTAGACACAGTTAGGATTGTGCTCATTGCCAGGCTCTTTGAGACTAGAGCAATAAGAAAATGATGGGAGAGTCAAAATGAAGGTTTTAAAAATAGTTGAAGAACTCATTCAGGCTTGACTTTTACAGCTCAAATTGATGCAATTCCATTAAAAGAATCTGTGTTGTGTAAAGATGTGGACAACAAAATAGAAGGCTAATCTAAGGAAAAAAATGAATTTAACTGTAGAGCCATTTGCCTATTCTTGTTGTCTGAGTGCAATTATTTTTCTCTGACAGTAGCTGGACATTTTGCTTTAACATTCAACAGACCCTTCTTCATTCCATTTGCGTGTCTCAACAAGACCTCTTGAGAGGAGGTTTATCAGGAGGTACAAAGGTTTTGAGGGCTCCTTTTGAGGGGTACATAGTTTATTTTTGGTCCTTTTCCTTCTCCATTGAATCATAATTCAGAATTGGATCATAAAATCTAAAGCTATGTGGGGTTACCCAAAATGTGAATGCTTATCTTCGTGCTATAAATTTCCAGCTCCACTCCATTGGCTCTCAGGCCCTTTTTGGATCCCGGGACCAGGTATGATGTTTCCTCTCACCCTCTTACTGGGCTGTGGTGAGATCAGAAAATGTAAGGTCCCATGAAATTTGGTTCTGTCCTTTGTTTCCTGTGTCCCATTTTTAACTATGGGCCTAGATACAAATTACTCCCTACATTTCCCCTCATGACCCCTGTTTTTCAGCTAACACACATACAACTAGTAACTTTTTGTAAAAGTTTTAAATGCAGCCCTCTCATCTAAGCTGCTATAAGGCCCATTTTGTACATTGTACATAAACAAAGCAGATTTACCAAAGAGTGTACATTCACAAGCGAGTGAATAATCATTTAATAGACAGTCCTTTGGTTATATAAATACTAGCGAAAAGCGTACCCAGGTTGCGGGAGTAAAATTCCTCTGTATGACATCTGCCCACAGTGCATCAACCCCCACACACATCAACCCCCATGTGCAACTTCCCCTCATGCACATCGGTCCCCAATGTGCATCAGTACCCCATGCGCATCAAAGCTAAGGAAATTGTAAAATCCTGGGCTGCACCACTACAGTTTATCTGGTGCACTATGAGAAGAGGAGATAAATCTCATTTTGTCACCTCAGCTGCTGCTGCTCCTACCTGTTGACATGTGAGTAAAGTCTCGGGAGATTGTGATTTAGGAGAATGAACTGCTGACAGGGAAGGCTGACAGGGAGGGAGTATAATTTCCTCAACCTAAAATTATCCTGGAAAATGATCCAATTTTGTCCTGTTTTTTCTGACAAGTCAAATAATTTTGGAGCTAATACGAACCATGGGAAAAAGAGTGCCTCCATCACTAAAAATAAAGCACTAAATTCATGTCAGAGTCACCATTTCTGCATCCTCTTTCAGGACTATTTCAACAAATCGTACAAATTTTGTCTGCCTGAAAAGAATTAAGTGTAGATCAATGTTTCCACAGCCAGTGGTATTGATACCACTGGTAATACTTGAGGCGGTATCTGGAGATGCTTGGGATCCTCAGAGCCTTCCATTTGACAGTGGGATCAGCAGTGCAATGTGGCAAACAATGGTAGGAGACTTGATTTGACAGGCAGAGCTCTCTTATGTACATATTTTACACATGCTCAAAAAAGGCCTTCCATCCACCATAAGCCTTTTCCCAGTTGAGAAGTAATTGGCAAGGAAATCATTGAGTTACTTCAGGTGATACATCCAATAGCTGGTACTTTCAATAGGTGGATCTTTCAAAGAGATACAGCAGGAGATAAACATTGACAAATGCTAGTCTAGATGGACATACTAATGCAGTTTCATAAGCCCATAGTCCATACTTTCATATGCTCCCTGAGACATACTAGGCCTTGGTATTGGTCATACTAGACATTGGTAGGCCACTGTGACATACAGGAAGGTGGACTAGATAGGCCTTTAGTCTGATTGGAGTCTGATCCAGGAGGTCTCTTCTTACATTTTTATATTGTCGTCTGCACGAGGGCAGGACAGTTCACCACTTTAAGGATCTTGTTAAACAGGCCAGTCTCCCAATCTATCCATAGTAGTGAAGTTAAATGTCTTCCACTTTTGGAATTTTTCCTTTTCTGGATTTTTTTAAAATATCGGTGAAAGGCATCCAATTTTAAAACAAAAGTCTAAACTTTCACTTCCATCATTTTTATTGCACTGTGACACGGAACCATTTGCTAAAAGGAAAAAGGCAAGCCTCTATTATTCTGATAGCAAATTGTGCTCTATCAGAGAATAAAACAGGATGTCAGCATTTACATTATGGAAACATTAGTCTTGTAATGACTCCAGTGAGACAAAACAAGAGTTTGCGGCATCATCTCTAGAAGATGAATTCAGTCATGATTTTCTATCCACATCATACATAGAGAAATGAAAGTCACATGATATTGGAATACTATAATAGCCCTTCATGTGAACGAGGCAAAAATGTTTGATTTTTCATTTCCCATGTCAACATAATTCAGAACCAATAATTATGGATTTTTTTTGTTAACAGTGTTGCTTCTTGGAAACAGTATGTTGCCCAAGAAATTTAATTGGTGCATGAGGGGAGCATGTTGCCCATATGAGGTTGTTGTGTATGGTGGGATGTTGTGCAAAGGATGATGCGCATGGGGGATTATGTGGGTGGGGTGATGATGCACATGGGGGGGGGGACACTGCACACGGAGGGGTGTTGGGCATGGGAGGGTTTCACGCACTGGGGGAATGGCATACGGAGGGGTATTTTACTCCTGCAATGTGGGTACATTTTGCTAGTTGATTATAAAAGAGAGACACAAAATTTGCCACAACTATGGGTGTAAAATTTGCCACAACTATGCCACAGCTTAAATCATACTGGTGCTCTTAACTCATACTGGTGCACAAGATGTTTTATGTTTCCAGTTATTTCTGAATCTGGCCCTACAATCCAGAGTAACTATGGGAGCACATAAGAGACATTTAAGTTGACGTAGTTATGGCAGACACTGTGCCTGTTAACCAGCAGGCCAGGGTTCGAGACCCGGGTCAGCCCCACAAGATAGGGTGAGCTCCTGTCCTTAGCCCAGCTCTGCAACGCCAGCTGGATCCAATCATATTGGCTCTGCCTTTCAATTGGACTAATTCAGTGGTGTGGAGAGGGGGGATTTGCTGCTTGGGTAACAGCCTATCCTCCATAACAATCCAACCCAGGCTTTTGTGCTTCACATGCAGTGTATGCAGCACTGAGCACGATATCATAGTCTCTGAAGACTGACGGAGGCCTGCGTTAGTTATGGCACCACCTAGTGAAAACCTATGGGAAATTCATATTGCAATCCAGAGTAAATTGTTCTTATGTCAGAGCATGGACTCCACGGAGTTACTCTGGATTGCACCCTTATTCTGTTTCTAACAATTTATGTTAGACTACCTTGAAAAATATTAGGGAAGCAGAATACTTCTTGCCATATACTACCTGGTGTAATTGGGCAATCCAAGCCTGGCTGCTTTCCACTTGTAGATGGTGTGGATTAGTAGCATTTACTTAATAAGTACTGGTTATTGTACTTAGGCAGTACAAGGTATAGGCAGGAGGTCTGGTCTAGAGGGTAGAGCCTCCATTTGCCTGAAGATAAGAGCTGAAGGTTGCCGGATCGAGATAACCGGAAGTCAGATCAGAAGCAAGACCTTGAGAAGCGGCTGCTGTAGCTGAGATTTTCCATCTGCTTTTCAGTGGGAATGAAGGAGTTTTCTCAGCTGCCCTTCGTGAGAACTGAAGGAGAACTTGGTCAGCCAGCATTTCAGACATCGGGGCCAGTGTTGTTAACCAGACTGTGAATGGAACACTGTGAAAGATAGAGACAATCTGTGTTTGTAAAAATCCCTTCAGAGATTTAGAATTCGCCTGCCTATGTAAACCTCTTTGATGAAAGACTGAGGAGCCATCCAAAATGTCCAGAAAAGCGGTATATAAATGCCTAGTTATTATTATTATTATTATTATTATTATTATTATTATTATTATTATTATTATTATTATTATTATTATTGGTGAAGAAAGAATTATGTGAGTATATTTACTTATTTTTGGGATTTTTATCCACAAACTCTACAAACCTTTCAAGAAAATCTGCCAGAACTGGATGAGTATGCTTTAATCATACTTTTTCCCCATTTATGTTGAAAAAAACCCTTCTCTAACGGAGAAATCTTTTTTCTACGAAATATAGTTTTCAATAGAAATAACATTTTGACCAGCTCCAATAGTTATTTTCTTACATTCACATCTTGAAGCTTCAAATTATGGCTTGGATAATTCAAGGAATCATGGCTTGGTATATCATTATATACAGAGTAAATCACTATATAGTAAATGTCACTTTACTCCGGAGAATACAAAAGAAAAGAAGAGCAAATCAACATGAATCTGGAAAGGTTCCATGTGTCTGATGGAGATTATTTTTAAATACAATACCAGATGCATGTTTATTTCCTGTTCTGTCACAAGCTATCTAAACCTTAAATTATTGTGTGCACTTTTAAGTCAATAAGATTTAATCTTTTCAGATGGCCAATAATTATAGGAAGTGTTTAAGACCATTGATAAAAAGGAGGAAATAAGTGGCAAGAGCTTCATTGCAAGCAATACATTTTCACAAGCCATTTGCATTATCTAACAGTGAGAACATGAAGACAGCATCTACCTTAGAAAGAAATATGACCTTGATATTCATCATAGGAACATCTTGGCAACTAATCTCCCCATTAGTTTACACCTCTGACAAGCCTGCAAATGAAAGCAAAACTGGAAGAAATTACAACCCACAGATCACATTTTCACCTCCTAAAAGCTGTGTTTGATCCACACTTATTCTGATGGCCTCTTGGCCCTTGAACGCCTTTACCTCCCTCTGACCCTCAAATCCATTTCAACTGTGACAAATGAAGCTTTGCCAATAATATAATTCTGAACCAAATCATACCTAGGATACAAAGATCTACCCAGGGGCAACCCAAGAGTATGCGTCACCTGGTGTGGGGGTGAGTGAATCACCCCTGGGTACGCACATTACCCTTCGGGACTGTGCATGCTATTGGCATCAGAGTCAATTAGCACTGCAGTGGTGTTGAAGCGCTCCTCTAAGGGAGGAAGGACCAGCTCCTCCATCGGGGGAGTGCTCAGGCCAGATGTCAATGCACATGGGTGAAGTTTGCCCATACACAGTGGTGTTGCAGCACTCCTCTGATGGAGGAGCAACCTTCAGGGGAGTGCTCAGACCTAGGTAGTGTGGCGCAGCCTTGGTGGGGGTAACACACTGAGGGAGTTTGACACTCCCTCAGCATGTCTCCCCCATGAGGTACATCGCCTTGGTGCTCAGCGCACCAGAATAAGTACCTCAACCCTTCATCCAGAGCTTCATTCATATATTGACGTTCCTACACCTAATTATATATATGAAGCTTCATTCATATATTGACGTTCCTGCACCTAATTAGCTGGATCAGAGTCATGCTTGAATGTACAAATAATACTGAAAGAACAAAAGCTGTACATGTAAAACTAAGACTGGTATGAAAAATAGATTTTTACCTTGCCAAATTAAAGAGATATTTTACAACTTTATACAAAGCACAGTTATAAATCAGATTAAAAATCTGATATGGAGCCATCTTCAATGTGTTAAAAAACAGGTATATCTCATTATAGGGATGAGATATAGGGATCTGCTCCAGACCCTCTTGTGGATAAGAAAAATCAGTTGATTTTTTAAAAAAACCAGTGGAAAAATTGATTTAAATATCCACTTCCAGGTTTCTTACTCCTGAATATCCAAGTTTATTACTCCTGTACCTGAATATCTGCAGGGGTTTGATGTTGCAACTCTCTGCAGATACCAAAACATGTGTTAAATAAAAGCAATTAAAAAAATAAAAAGTATGTCCTTTTAAAATTGTTTAAAAACAGCTTTTCTTACTGTTGTAAAGAGGCAGACAGCGATTAGAAATGCAAACAACCCTCTACCTTTGTCCGGCTGAGCCGAAGAATGGGATGACTGCTTGCATGACTGCCTCAACAAACAGGAAGAAACTCTCAACTCTCACTCTCAGCCTCACCTACCTCACAGGGTCATTGTGAGGATAAAAGGGTCAAAGTTTTGTAAGCTACCTTGAGCATTTATTTTGGCATGGGAAAGGCAGAGTATAAATCCCTTAATAAAATAAAAAAACCAAATCAATTTTGAATAGGGAACATGGTGCATTGTTAGGGCAAATAATTATGCATGGACTGTGCATAGTATTGGCATCCTTCAGTCTCGAAAGACTATGGTATCATGCTCTGATTGGAGGTCCTGAAACAACATCTAGTGTATCATTTGTATCATTTGTATCATATATCATTTGTATCAGCTATAATGAATAAATACTTTGTACATGAAATACTCAGAAGGTTCAGAAAGTATAAATGCCACTATAAAAAGACACCCCAGCAATGTCTGTTTTAGTGGCTTCCGCTGATGGTCTTTTTGCATTTTAGAATGTGAGCCCTTTTGAGACATGGATCCATTAACTATTAATTATATATTAATTTTTTCATTTTCTTGTAAACCGCTTAGTGAACTTTTCAGTTGAAAAGCGATATATAAATACTTTAGACAGACAGACAAACAGACAGACAGACAGAAAGATAGATATTTACAACAAAATATTTATATTAGCACATACCTAAAATTTCCACTAAAGTATGCAAGCCTGCGAAAAAAGCCAAATCAATATTCTATAGGTCTGAATATTGATGCAACATGAGGCAAGCTGATGATAGAGCAGGTTGTAAGTATTGCACCCCGTCTTCCTGAACTGGGACATAAAGCACAATCCTAACCAGGTCTACTCAAAAGTAAGCCCCAGTGGTGGGCTTCAGGAGGTTCTCACATGTTCTATAGAACCCTTTGCTAATGAGCGCCTGGTTCTGAGAACCAGTTACTAATGGGACATAGAACCTGTTGTTAATTTAGGTTATTAGGACAGAGAACCTGTTGTTAATTTATTTGATCCCACCACCGGTAAGCCCCATTGTGTTCAATGGGTCTTACTCCCAGGAAAGTGTCTTTAGGATTGCAGCCTGGTACACACTATCAACACTCTCTTAGCAATTAGCATCTTCTTAGTTCCAATGAGGTATATTGTGCTGTACTAATATTGATTTTGATTCAAGTTTTAAGTTCAAATACCTGTTTGGAAACTGTCCAGGTTTACTAATGTATAGCCTCATGTTTGCCACAAAAATATTACATAAGGTAATATGTAATATGTAATAAGGGATTTGGTGCTGAGCCAGGAGCACATTCTTATGTCTCTATGAAATCATTAGGACTGCATCACAGAATTTAAACCTACATTTAGTATCAGTACCGTTTTCATCAGACATAAATGAATCGCTTTAGAAATGCTTGCTCAGTGCTTAAGTATTGTAAATTGTGCATGAAGAAGAAAAGTCTTATTAACAGCAGGGTGATAGATAATGATGAACTGTGGCTGTGCGATCATCAACATGGGGAGGAAATAATTCCTGGAAATAATGAATGTTTGTCACTATGGAGATGAATCCAACTACCTAAAGGAAAGCTGATAATACATGTGTGGGATTCAAGTGAGGAGGATCTTAAAATAACTGTGGCTGAAGTGAATTAGTGTAGCGATCAGGGCTGGCCCAAGACTTTTTGAAGGTTGACACACCACAAGCTGCCCTTCCTTACCTGTTAATGCTCTACGAGAGAGGCGCCAAAACTCTGACCTGGGAGCCAGATGCAGTCTGTGAAAACCCCTTCCATGTTGCTCTTGGGCAAGCCCTGTAAACCTCCTGAGGCAAGGGGATCTCTGCTCCTCACATCCCCAGAGGATATTCTAAGGGCCAGGGAGACTGTATGCATCCCCTCTCTCTATGTATGAAAGTGCTTATGTTGATAATCACCCCCTCTCTGTTTTAGAAAGTGTTCATTCATTCTTTCAAAAGTTCTGTCGCTAACATATTCATTAATGTAAATTTATTCAAATTCGAAATGTAAATCAATTCTCTTTTAACGCTTCTGGCCAGTGTCGGAGAGATAATGTGGCCTTCCTGCCAAAAAGTTTGAACACCCCCTACTTGTAGCATATTATTCCCTTTTTCTCCTACTTCTTCTGTTCCATTTCACGCTTTGATTTCCAATCCAGGAGAGGAAGAGGAGAAGTGATGCAAGTGAGTGGACAGAGAGGGCAAATCTGCTGGCTGGGAGGGGCGATTCTCTTATGTAGCCTCATAGACCCTGTACTTTTTTTCTCCTAGAAATAAAGGTGGGGTACTCACCTTGAAGATGTTACAAAGGTGGGGGTACTCACTATAAAGATGTTACTTGTAATGATAGGCATGTCTACTTGAGTGCTACCAGCACCCACAGATGTGCTGGTACTCAGTACCCCCTCAAAAGACCCCTTCCAGTAGCCATGGTGGTTAAATGAATAAAATTGAAGTCAGAAAGCCCCTGATTCCATCATCAGCTCAGCCATGAGTTAATTGGATATCTGAAGGCCAAATTCACAGGGTTTGTGTAAGGATAACTTTTATAAGTCTTCTGAGTCTTTAGTTTGTAATGTAAATAAAATACCAATAGTTCATACTAGGTAAATAACGTTATAACACTAAAGCAGCAGTTCTCAAACTTTGTACTGCTATGACACACTTTTTGATTCAGTTCTGGTTCACCAGGAAAGCGAACAGACTGGATTGAGGCCCTGCATAATCCAAAAGTGGCCTCTGCTAGTTCCACTAATATTTTGTTGAGTATATTGGTTGGCGGCTCACCATATCCTTGATCATGACCACAGTGGTTAATGAACCAGTGTGAGAAATGCTGCACTAAAATACAACAGATTATTGTTCAAACCTTCAAAATCTTAGATACCCACATACAGTAGGTATGTGGTTTCAGTTTGCACAACCTTCTTTCCTTTAATGATCTGGAAGAAATACATGCATTGAACCTACTATGCAATATCTTAAAACCAAGATGGAGAAGAGCATGTGGACCTAATGTGAAAGCCCAGACTGAAGCACCTTAGTTCAGGAGAATGTGTGAAAAGGCCCTACCCATCATTCCAAAATATTATCAGGAAAGTTTTCAGTTTCAACAAATGAAAAGAACATGAAGTGCCAACCAAGAAGAGGGGAATTCCTTTAGTACTGATATTTTAGGAATTCTATTTGGTCAAAGGATCTGGGGTGTATCTGACCTAACATTGCGAATAAAACTGTGACTCTCGCCCAAGAAGCTGCAAGAATAGAGACTTCTCTATTTGGAGAAGTATTCAGACACCTGGTTTTACTGTCACTACAGAATATAGTACATTAAAGTTTGAAAGGCACCTACTCTTTATGTTCCACCTGCCTACCTGGAAGTCTAAGAGGAGAGGGAAAAGATGGACAAAAGTAATAAAAATAATTTTAGCAGGAAAATAGAGTAGCCATCAATCAAGTAATGTCTGCAGTAATCTCCTAAGGTTAAACCCCATTGTGGTTCTGTTATATCTCATTTCAATAAGGGATAGCATAAAGATGGGCTAAAAAAGCCTTGGAGAAATGTGAGAAGGAGAGAGAGATTTAATCAGACTTACTGACAAAGTTAATATATATTCTCTATGAAAGAGGAGTCTCTGGGGTCATGGTTTCAGTGTTGAACAAGAACTCTAGAAAGTTTAGAGTGCTGGACTGAGTCAAAATTGATTTTTTTTCCTGTTTACTGCATTCCCCAGGTGAAAAGTTAATGAACCAGGGCTAAGGCCTAAAAAGATAGGTTACTTAGAGGGCTGTGATAAAAAAATATCATACGGGTAGATCTCACTCAATACTTTCATGCACCATCGCAGATACCTTAGCATCTACAGACAAATGGGAATGATGCAAAATGTAAAAAGTCATGCTATTCTGGTTGTAATCAATAACTAAAAATGGGCAAAATTCCCATTCTTCGGAGGAATACCTTCACCAATTTTATTTTTCCAGACCTAGGCAAAGACCTTTCATGGAAGAAGTCTGCTGGATCAGGGCAGGATCTTTCTAATGAAGAGGCCAAATATTAAACATTGTTGCAGGAGTGTTGTGGCCCCTCATTCACCAAGCAGTGATAGTAATCAGCAACTATGGCAAGTCCAGGAGTGATGGTGTGCCACACAAAATGTGGTGATGAGATCCAGCTGCTTTTGGGAGGTCCATTTTGGGACATTCAAAATCAGAAGTGGGCCATATGGAGGGTCATATGCAGCATTATCCCACTCACATGCCTTGGCATGGACAACACCATGCCTGGTTTAAGCTATGGAAAAAACTAGTGGCAGCCACAGCCCAGTGCCCATCCAAAGCACTGTTAGCTTAATTGCCCTAAATTACTAAAGACCTTAACCTATCCATGAGACAAGTCAGCATATCTTTTTGTATTCTGGCACAGTAGTCCTGCTAATGTAGAAGACATCAGAAAACATGCAACCTTGCAACTCCACTGGTGGAGAGGCCAAAAAAGAAGATTGGCACATGATGTGGGAGCAGGGGTGAATCCAAGATGGGGCCATTGGCGCAAGCTGCCCAGGAATGGGGTTCAGAGTCAATGGTGCTTAGATTTACCTGGCAGGTATATCTGAACTCTAAGGCTGAACTGGTTATTCTATAATCCATACCCGCGTTCATATTCTTGTTCAATTTAGCTAAACTTTGCTTTTAAAAAATCAGATAAATAATGGTTATGTTAAATAACCACATTCAAAATAATCTGAAAGCTAACATAGCAATAATTATAGTATTTTATGATATCATACACAAGACTTTATAGTACCGTAACTACTTTGCTCTATGTTCTCTCAACCAATCAACATTTAGCATTTTCCTAACACTATTTTCTACCACAACCGTGTTATTGGTGAGGAAGGAATTCTTTTATCATCTCAAATTGAATGTCTGCCAACAGTGTATTTTATTGACTGTTAAACAGCTTCTGTTTAGAAGAAATGCTACCCGCATCAATATTTTCAAAGGAGGGTTTATAGGTGCCAGTTCATTCCATAGCACAACCTGCAGCCAAAATGATTAGTCAAATAAAAATTCCATAAACTGCACAATTACTGCTCACTACAATAATGGATCTGACAAATGTGTCCGTGAAATCAACAGAAAGGTTCTCATTGACTTCACGAGAGTTCAGATCAAAAGACAGGACATGGAGGTGTTTCCGATATATCTTTTTGCTGAAATAGCAGAAAGTCTTTGAGACACTTTTAAAAAATAAAGATGGCCACAATATGTGACTCTGTATAAGAAGAAAGTGTTGTTTCATTGTCAAAGAAAACTATTTTTTAAACACCATTTGGAAATTTCTTTATCAACAGTGCAGTGGCTTTGGAGTTTTTCCTCCCTCTAATACCATGAAACAGCAAATTTCCACAGTTTCAGCATCAAATATATTGCAGAGCAATATCATTTGGCATGGTGTCATTTATACTGAAGAATAATTTTCTGCCTGCTGGAATGAGGCGTATTCTTGGCAATGTCTTCATTTTTCTGTAAATTCAACAACCCATAAACTTTGACAGCTTAAAGTGGAACACAATCTAAATCTGAACCTGAAATAAGTTGGTCATTGCCATTGTACCTGTAGTGGTGATGCCTTTTGGAAAAGTGAGGGCATTACAAAACAATAGATTCCCCTTCTTACAGACGCTAAAATGTGTAATTCACTTGCAAATAAAAATCAAGAACTCCCCTGCATTGCCATTTGGCTTGAAGTGTCTACAATGCACTGGTGTCTTTAATGTTTTCTATGCATGACTTGATTTCTTGCTGTTGGCATTTTCGTTTCATTTGAGAAAGAGGGCACAGTGACTAAAAAGCAAGCGATGTTCTAAATCAACAAACTGGACCAAAACCCAGTGATAAAATTTATCAGCCATAAGTCCAGTCCATTGGGAATTCACTGCAGATGGTTCTGTAAAATGAATGTGAATAGTGCAATATATTTTCCACATTCCATGGCCATGTGGTCCTTTCATCCACAGGTCTGGACCCACCCATGTAGGCTCAAATAAGAAGTGAATCCATTGTTCTTGCCATAGTACTTTAGGCTGCAGTCCTATATGGATTCATATAGAGTTAGCCTATACTGAATATAAACTGTATTGAATATATACTGGATATATAATATAGCCTATATTCCTATAAAGCATCATCCCTACTGAACACAATGAGACTTCTGAGTACACATTATACATTATAGTTTAGTGTTATACTGTTCGTTAATTCAGTACAACGAGGAAGTCTGCTTAATCTGCTATTAGTGGATTAATATTAATTAATATTAATTAATATTATTACTATTATTATTAATTTATGTAATTTATGTTGCTCTCCATTGACGTTTCTTACAAGCCCCTCTTTCTCCACCTTTTCTTCTTTCTCCATTTCCATGTATCCATCCATCTGAAGATTACACTTCATGCTTCTTGTTATGTAATAGTGTTTTGTTTGAATTGTAACCTGCTATGTCCATTGGCCATAGGTCACCAATTGGTTACAGGATCCTCATCCTGTACATTTGATTGGCCAGTATGAAGCAACCAATCTGGACTCAAGGAACCTTTTTGAAATAACCTATGGTGGGCAGAATGGGAGAAGCCAGGACCTATAAAAGCAACAGTGTGTGTCTGGTTGAGCCAGTTCAGTTCTGCATGTTCTAAGAAATATTATGAACTAATGACTGCAATCCTAAACACACTTTCATGGGAGTAAGAGCCACTGAACATAATGGAGCTTACTTCTGAGTAGACATGGATCGGATTGTGCTCAATATCACTTGTCTTCAATGCCTCACATCAAACCCACTATATACAACACATCTGATGGAGTGGACTGATGACCATGAAAGCTTATACTGAAATAAATGTTTATGTTTTGAAGCTACTCGGCCACTTTTTAAAAGCACTAGCAGTCTGACAAAATATGACAAAAGTGGTGACAAAAGCCAAGACCATCACTCTTTTACAATCCCAGCTTGTCCCAAAATATTCCTCCGTACCATACTTAATAAATATCAAAATCTCCTCTCAAAACAACTGTCTCATCTACATATTGAGGCCCTTGAGTTCCACCTGTCTAGCTGGCCCTGCATGTGGAACACATAGATAGCACTTCTGAGATTACCTTTGAGTCCTGTTATGAGTTTCCTACTTAGCAGCCTAAATTTGGGCTACAGGATCACCAGGCTACATTTTCCCCATCATTGGTACCAAAAGGTAACACATTGGTGCCAACAGCCACCACCTCATCTCAGCACTCTCTACCAGCCTATTTAGCAATGTCATTTTCACAGCCTTTGCATCAGGCAGGCAATTCACCATTCGGACCATACATCAGTATCAGACCCTCATTGACTAGATTTTCAATTACAGTATTTTTAAGAAACCCAATAAATTGATTGTTACACACAAAAAAAAATCAAGAGAGTCAAATGGCTGAAATGGCTCTATGGCTCTATGAAATGCTCTATGGCTGAAATCCTACACCTGGTTCCACTGAAGAAAGCAATAAATGAATAAGTTTTTGGAATAAATTTATTTAGTTAATTTATATCTATTGATAATTTATAGAGGCAATTTCTTCTAGGGTTATAATGGATTATATTTCTGCTATTACATTGTTCTTCTCTGCTATTTTAATGCTAAAATGTTATTTTTAATTCTCTTGTTTGGCTCATTTAAAATATGCATAATCTTATGGCCTAGTCTGTGTATGCTTTAGTGGCATTGGAGGAATTAACCTCATAGATATAGTCCAATGAATTTAATGGAGTTGGGAGTAAACAGAGATCTACAAGAACACAGGAGATTACAATGCTGAGACTTCTGTATATAGCTTTAGCCCAAGTCTTATGAATTTAATTATTTTTAATAAGAAAAATCTCATTGTAGTAAATGAGACCTTTGCTCATTTTTACCCAAAGCAATTTTGTATTATAAAATGAATTCCTTTGAGAATGTCTGATAGAAAAGAGTTTATAACTCTTTGCAATGAAGAAGGCATGTGTAGGCTAGCAAGCTCCTCCCTCATCCAAATTTTTGAACAATAAAATATGTGGCATATACAGAAAATTTTTAAACTGTACAAAGCATGTACATGTACATTATCTCTCTTTAACTTAGACCAGTTTTAGCCCCTGTTGCCATAGCAGATCTGAGATGTGAGAAGCCAGCTATTATACAGAATTTGAGAAAGCTGTTCTTTCTATAAATTCCAATTCGGTTCTTTGTGGAGTGTCACTAACACTCACAATTGGTGTGGCATCATCACATTGCAAATGCACAAATATCCCCAAGATTCTTCCTTCACATCAGTGGCAGGCACTAGAAGGGGGTGTCCAAACCCCCAGCCCAAAGGCCAGATGGAGCCCTCGGTGAGTCTCAATGCAACCCGTGGTATGACCGCTCCACCTGGCCCTTGTGCAAGCCTTGTAATCCTTTGGATCTGTCTCTAATACACTCTTATATGTAAATTTATGTAAATTTATTCCAATCTGAAATTTAATCATTTTTCTGGCCCCTGACACAATGTCAGTGAGATGATGTGGCCCTCCTGCCAAAATGTTTGGACATCCTTATAATAGAAAATGAGCCGTAGAATTCACAATGTATATACAGTGCACTTAATTTATACTGAATGAATGTACTAGATGGATAATTAATGGAGACTCACCATAAATGACTGGAGTACACTTGTGGTAAAATGTATTCCATTGCGGATTGTGTAAAACTGAGAAAAATCACACATTAGATTTCTTTTTTATGTCTTGTCTTCTATGGTTTGTTGCTAGTCCAATGAAAAGGAGCAAAAAGCTTTGAAATGTTACGTCAGGATTATGTTTTTACAGGAAAAATATACATACAATGTAATGTGGAAGTAGAGTAAACTCTGGTATCAGTAAGGACCCAAGGGCCATATCAAATCATTGACTGTATACAGTTCAGTGACCTGACGTTGCTGCAAAAGGTTAATGCTTCTTTTGGCATGATTAACAGGGCCATAGTAAGCAAGTCACAGGAGGGGATAGTCTCAATCTACTAGATGCCAATCAGAACTCAGTTGGAATTGTGATTACAGTTTGTTACCATATTTTTAGCAGTATTGTATACAAATAGGCTGGAGGAAGCATAAAAGAGAGGCAGAAAGAGATTTGGAATGTGAACCACAAGTAGCTACTGAAATATATGAGGTCACCTTTTATCTTTTTATCTATTCTTATGTTGTAAACAGTGGCATAACTCCATAAGGATAGCTTTCTCCACTGCACTTATGGAAAAACTGCTTAAATTATTTTTTATTGTCAACACCTCCAATCAACATGTGATCAACTTCTTTAATGCTTAACTAAAGTCCAGCAATTCTTGTTTTGGGGAAAGACTGGAAAGAAAATGAGGTGGTTATCAATCCTGGGTGCCAACTGGCACACTCATCCTTGGTGGTAGGAGTTGGGGTAACCTAACATAGCACTAATTGGTCAAAACCACCTCAGATCAACTGCAAGGAAGGATGAAAAAAAAACAAATCAAGGAATGTCAAGACAAGGAATGCAGAATGAGAGACACATATGTTTAATAGAATTTTAATAGGTTTTCTCCTATTGAGTCACATGGAATCCTAGATAAGGTTCCCTTTCTACATTAGTCAAGGGGCCTTTGTTAAGCAAAGGACCTTTCTTTGTTAGTTGACGGGCCTTACAGGGTCTTTGCAGACATCGTAATTGAGTTTATCCAAAAAGTTGATGAGGATACTTAGAGTTGGAGCTCTTTTCTTTTGTTTACAACATTTCCAAGGAGGCAGCTAAGACATATATTTGGTGCTAGATGCCAGCCTGGAGAGCAAAAGGTCAGACCAAGGCACTGATATCCAATCCAGTGAATTAAATACGTTCAAGAAAAATATTCAGTTAAATATGTTCAAAACATGTTCAATAAAATATGTTCCATAAATGTTCAAGAAAATATTGAACATATAATGGGGGCATGGAGTGAGATCTTGCCTGATTGTCTCTGCTTTTGACCTCCATGATTACCTGCATAGAGTCTACAGACTAGACAAGAACTGATCAGGGTGGGTATATGCCAGATTCCTGGTCCTCAGATGGTCTTTATACCACTACAAGTAACTACTGGAAGAAAAGGGATTGATACAGCTGTGGGCCATAATAGGTCTCTTCATGATAGGCAGGAGCTGTTTTCACCAGTAAGTGGAGCATGTGGGTCTTAAGATTTGATGCAGATAGAGTGGGATGAAATTGTTCTAGAAATTTGTGTTTCTCTGCTTGCTAATACATCTAATCAAAACCCTAATTTCAGCAATCATTTTTGTTTTTCTTGAAAAGAGAAATGTAATAGGCTGATTTTCCTGCCTTGCTTGGAACAGCTGTGATAATAAAAGCAATCTATCAATAGTAAAGCAGAAATAAAGAAATACTCTAGAAGAATAATTATGGACATATAAAGTATTTTACACAAAGGGGATAAACTGAAAAGATTGGGCTAGCATAGGAAAGAAATAGAAAGAACATGATAAAGATAGAGTAAATAACAAAGGCATAAAAAGAACAAGGTATCTTATTTTCATCTCATAATACAGTATTAAGGGCACAATTTGTAAAGCTGGGTGAAGAAAACACATTTTGCATATAACAAAAAATAGTTATGAGGCAATATGATGGATGTTATTAAATAAAAGCAAAAAAAAAACAAAACACCCCACAAATCCTCTATTATATGGATAGGATTTTCATAGATACGATGAAAATCTAAAAGAGCAGGAAACAACAAATTAATCATCTTATAGTGATATAGGAAATATGTGACTTATTGACAGTCTATTCTGTGACTATTAGTTTTAAGTGCCTAGTACAGCAATTTTTAGTGACTGTGCAATGACATTCTAGTGTGCCAGGGATGGTCTGCAGGTGTGCTGTGGAAATGTGGGAACATCCATTTATTAGTGTAGCAGTTGGGGAATTTGAGTCCCATATAGCAGCATAATATGCCTTATCAATGGTAAAAAAAATTTGATTTTGTGCCTTGAGAATTTTAGTGCTTTATCATTGTGCCAGGAGATGAAAAAGGTTGAAAATCACTGCCCTGGTGCTATTCAGGAGCAGAGAGTGGGCGCCAAACAGGAGACCTGTCAAAGATGTCACCTGTTCATCTGGCCACATAGTGGAGGACTGGGAATGCCTCCTCCTTTGACCATGCTAAGGTGAAATTTAACTTTAATTTTACATATACACAATTGCCAATTTTGCACAAACATTCCCTCTCAGAAAACAGGACAGATAATGTGTATTCAGCTTTGACATTGAGGATCTGCCTCACGTATGGCCGTAGGTGAATGGTGGAGGTGAATGTGCCCACTATGTGAAAGTGATCCACTTATGTGTTTGTATCGACTGGTCCTTAACCATATGGGGGAGCAGCAAGGAGGCAAGTGCCTTCCAGACATGTAGCTCACCATCCACCCAACCCCTTTGCTGAATTTATTGTCGAATTGTTAACATAAGTTTGTTCGGAGGGTAATCATCAAAAGCAAACAGCCTTATTTCAAAGAAAACATGGTTAAAATGGAAGCGTTGATGTAAAATATTTATTTAAAAGATTTCTACCCTGCCTTTCCTCTGCCAAAAATGGATGTCCATGGCAATTATAGTTAGAAATAACGATATACAATAAAATATAAATTTAAAATATGAAAAAAATCATTAAATTGCTACTTTTAGAAATGTTACATGAGGGATAAATTTAACATATGCTCCCTGCAATTATGTACATGTGGGAGTATGGTGATCCTAATGGTCAGTTGCTCAGGAGTTTGAGATCCAAGTGCCATTTGATGGAGTAAGTGCCCATCACTCGTGCCAGCTCCTGCCAACCTAGCAGTTTGAAAGCATGTAAATGCAAGTTGATAAATCTATATTGTGCTTAAAACGTGCTTAAAACATGAAAGCATCCATGCCTGCAAAGGTATAGTCATGCTGGCCACATGACCACAAATCATCAGTGCTGGCTCTCGGCTTTTGAAACTGAGATGAGCACCACCCCCTAAACTTGGTCATGCCAACAGGCTTGCTGTCACCTTCACCTTTTACTTGGTTGCCCATCTGTATTTATTTCTAGTGCTTTATGCGTTAACTGTTTTTATCTTGATTGGCTTATTGGATCAATATGTTCCAAGACTATGCTTCATTGAGAAACCATTTTACTTCCTTTTTCTATCTTTTTAGATTTAAGTTGGCAGCCATTGTCTCTCTGAATCAGTACTGACATTTATATTTTGCCTACCCACCAACAAGCAGAAGAAAGGAAGGAAAAAAGGGAATATCCTTATAAGAAAGGAGCAAGATGTTTATGATGATGGGAAAGGAAATAATTTCAAGTCTTCATATTCCACATCTCAAAACATATGTTGTGGTCTATTTCTTCTCCATAGGATGTTGTATGAAAGTGTCAGAAACATGTATTGCAGCACGGAGATTTTCATTAAAAAGCTGTCAGTCCCATATGTGCTTAAAATTAGAACCCAAAATAAAGTCTTCACTATTCAGCAGACCAGTAACACAATCTGATTGCCTTGGAGTTTGTCCTATTTCTTTTTTTATAAGCTGTAATAAAAAGCTAGCTCAAAAAGAGCACTTGCTGGTTTGGCTGCCTCCTGGATATGAGTCGTGGCCATTTCTGTATTACAAGAAGGTATACTTAGAAGAGAGAGAACAACAAGCATGACTCATCACAGAGCTTCTGAAGAAAGTCAGAGGTGTGATTGTTATGGGGAGATTTGAGTGTTTACTAGATTTAACAGGTTGCAATCCTAGTTGCACACATCCATCTTCCAAGGAAATATGACGTGTTGGATATTGTTTCAAATAAACCATCAGGAATGGTGGGGTAGCATTGTTTTTGTTAAACTGTGGGTGCAATCCTAACCAAATTTCCAGCACCAAAGTAAGAGCAATGGAACTTCAAGGTAAGGGAATAAGCATTGCCTTACCTTGAGGAGGCCTCAGACTGCACCCCCCGCCCCAAACAACAGGATGCATGTCCCTCTGCCAGTGCTGGAAAGTTGGTTAGGATTGTGTCCTCTATAATCCATTACACTAATTGTTCCCAAACATTTTTTTCCTAGTAGCTCTCTTTACTTACGGGCCGTTGGTCTACAATTCTATACAAACCCATTAAGTCTACAATCCTATACAATGTATAGTGGTGGATTTTTCGTGAAGATTTAATCAATCCCATGTATATATCTTTGGCTGCCCAGGGAGCCACCATTCACTATTTGGGAAACTGGTCATTAATGGTTCACCCTACTGGTCCATCAAATTGTCAGACCTGAAGAGGAGCCCAGATTTGAAAAACAATTCACAAAGAAAAATAGCAACATGTGACAGTTTGTCAGCATGTCGGAGATAAGGATAGTGTCTGTGAAAGATTGAGGCTGGAAAGGAAGTGTCCAAAAGAGCCAGCCTACAGTCAAAGCATCTTTTGAAGAAAGGGCTGCTAGCTGGGGATGTAATCACTGGCTTGCTTCAGTGCTGCTACCTAATTCCATTCCAATGTTTACCCTGTATTTTGAAAATAAAGCAAATATGACATGTCCATAAACTTCCAGTAATCTCTACTCCAAGGAAGCCAGAATCCTGACAATATTACACCTCTGGAATATCACAATATCATGGGACTAACCTGGATATAAACCAAGATAGGATTGTGTTAGTGAGCTGGCTGCGTCCTGTGGTGTACTTTGGGAGTTGTAAATGGATGTCAGCCTGTCTATTAGTTATATATATTCATGTATTATTCCCAGGAATACCTTTAGAGTTTCCATCTTTAGCACCCATATTTCTTTGTTTCAACCTTGTCCTGATTGAAAAAATACCACCATAAACGTAACTTTCCGCCCAATCCTAACCTGCCCCGTAGCAGTAAGCTGACTGGTCTGGACTGCATACAGAACAGAGATGGACCACATTACAGCTAAATTCAGAGGTGACCTGCAGCAGATCTAAAGAGGTGGCACCGATCTGAGCAGCCTGATGGCAACCTGGGGGGTTAGGATCTGTCCTAACTGGCTGGTACCACTTAATGCTGGTAGGATCCTTTTCCACTCCTCCTCCCAAGCCAAATCCATGCATCACTCACTGTGCCCCATTCGAGGATTCCTCCCAAAATGCTCTTCCCTGTGCTCCCCAAATCCCCATGCTAGTGTTCTGCCACCAGGGGCATATACCTTCAGTTGCTGTGGATCATGCACGGGGAAGCCGGCAGAAATTATTGCAATGGCCAACCCAACTCCTGAGTTGTTGCTTTATGGCACACTCATGACTCTAGTAGGCTGGTGGAAAGAGTTTGTGCCAGCCTAGCTCAAGGATAAGATAGTGCTCCTTTCTTGAAAAATCTATTCCCCAGTATTTTAGGACAGTTTGTGGGAATGGGCTCAATTTATTGAAAAGCGTGAATCAGTGCAGCTCCAGCACAGCTCTAGCTTCATGTGAATTATTAGGCACACAACTTTATCTTTTGTCATAATAGTGTCAGAAGTGCATATATTGTCATTTTATAAGATTCTTTCCTGTGAAATGGCTGGTCTTTTCATTGGCATTACCGGTATGGATAACAAAATTCTAATTGGATAATAAATGCAAATTAAAATCCCCTGGCAGTTTTTGCTGCTATTAACATATCTGTGTTATTTTCATAATCTTTCTTTTTTCAACAGGATCTATTATCTTCCGTGCTTTGAAATCCAAAAGCACTAAAAATAATGTGATGCCTTTATGGGAATAGAGCAGCAGTACTCAATAGAGACATTTTGGGTCACTCTCCCAGCAACTCCTATTTCCTAAGAGAGTGAAAAGAGAATACAAATATGAGCACAGCATCCTGCATTGTGTTCTTGCTCACTGCAGCTTTCTTTTTTTAGGTATCACTGCAATTCCTGGAAGAAGCTGTGTGACTTTCCCACCTCATGTCCATTTATACACATTGAACAAGACAGAATGTACAGTCATCAGTATCCGTGACTGTGAGTCAGTCAGAAAAGCACAGGATAAGGAACATCAATTAATTCATCCATTTTTTACCTAGAAAAGCAGGATGGTGTCCAGGTGAAGGGAATGGGATTTTGCTGTGCATGTTTTCAACCACTCTTCAAATGCAATGTTATGTCCATTTGTCTCAGCATAAGACCCATTTAACTCAATCAGGCTTAATTCTGCTCTGGTCACCTCTTGAGGGCTTTTTTCAGGGCTTTCATCTTCCTGCCACCTCTGTGGACTTCAGAATGGCCATTTTAAGCTAAAAATGTCACTTCCAGTTTTTCAGAGGAAATGATGTTTTTATGCCATAAAAGGCATACAGACCACTCCAACATACTAGACCTACCACGTGCACACAGGGTGACTAGATGCCCAAACCCCAAAAAGAGAACAAGGTCCCCCAGAACTCCTGACATCCAAGCAAAATTTCTGACATGTTTTTAAAAAACATAGCACACCCAATAAAATGTGCTATGTATAAAATGTGCTATGTATAAAATGTGCATAGGACAAATGAAGGACAAATTAAAATAAAGGCTAAAAATACTTGCTTTCCTGTACTTGATTTCAACACTATATTACTTGCTTTTAAATTGAAAACCTGTTTGCAAGACCTGTTTTCACCAAAAATGCACATGTAAGTGGCTTAAAACAGACATGATCCTCACCCAGGGTGACAATATGCCACAACCAGAAAAAGAGGACCAGGCCCCCCCCCCCCCCCAAATGTAGGACATCCAAGCAAACTAAAGCATGACAAAATAAACACTCATATGCTCTAAACACAAAATGCTGCCTTGTGGAGCATTTGCTGAGTTCCAGATGCACAAGATCAGGACCATTCTGGAGGCCATGCACTCTCTGGATTGAACTTCCACACTGGTAAGGTATGCTTGCTTACTCATCAGTAAAAGTGGCTGTGCAGTCTCACTTTCAAAACGGTTTACTGCAGTGGAGCTTGGAGGAAGGGTTTCCTTGTGAAGTGCCTGGTAGGGGCTTCATTTACTGGATCAGGACCAGATTTCTCTCAGCCTGCCCAAAATATCTAAGGCACATTTTCCTATTTGTGATTAAAGGCACAATATGGGTCCCTTTCAGTTCCCATAGAGATTAATGCAATAATCTGGGGCCGATTTTGGGGGTGATTTTGGCAGCTCTGTTCATTGGATCAGGACTATTATCATGTCCTTGGAATCCTCTCAGCCTTGCCTTTCTGACAGACTATGGCACATTCACCTACTCATGAGTTAAGCCATAATATAGGGAACTTTTCTTTCCCATAAAACTAATGCATATTTTTATTTTTCAGTTTTTTGGCCATAACATTTGATAGGAAAGAGATATCTCAAAACCAATTGTTGCATTGGATTCTGCTCTTCATTATGAATCCAACAACATGTGACATGATTGGGGTACAGCACACCATCGCAACTTTACTTACAAGTAGGCAAACGTGTCCATTGGAAAGGACAAGCTCAGAGGAATCCAATGACAACAGAATTGTCCTGATCCAATGAATTCAGCCCTCACAAATCACCCCAGAAGGCGGTCCCTCATGATTCCATTGAAATTCGTTGAAAATGAAAGTGAACTTCACAGCTGTGTTCAGTATGCAAGTATCACGTAAGTAAGCATGCCTTGGCTAGTGTGGAAGGTCAGTATGGCAGAGTGCAAGGATTCCAAAATGGTCCTGATTAGGGACATCACTAAGTCGTTAGAAAAGTATCAGCCTTAAAGGGAATGACACCCCTAGTGACCAAAATGTCTAAAATATTGCTTTGTAGAAATAATCCCATCATGTTATATACCGTTGGATACATAATTTGCAGCAGAATGCAGGGAAACACACCACTTTCAAATACCTTTATTGTATTAAAACATGTGGCTAATAAACCAGTGGAGGCAGGACAGTGGCAAATAACCATGCCCACCATTCAGGTTCCACCCACGGCATGAGGGTGATGTGCTAGCCTCCCACACTGGGTGACACAAACCCTAATGACACCCCTGTAACAGACACAAGAGAAATTACTTTAGGACGTCAACAAACTAGACAAGAAAACCATAGCCTTTCCCTTTTGTCCCCAGAATACAAACATACCTGTATTAACTGATTAGTTAAAATATTTTTTCACACTTGTGTACCACCCTTCCTCTATGCAGCTCTGTACAAAGTTTGTACATGGTTCTCCCCACTTTTTACCCTCAAACAATGCTCTGAGGTAGGTGAGGTTAATAGTGACTTGTCCAAGATCCCCCAGGACACTTTGTGGTTAAACAGGAATTTGAATCTGGCGTTTCTGGTCTCAGCCCAACTCCAGAACTACTACACCATGATGGCTTAGCCAAATCCAAATGCACAGTCACTATCCATGACCAGCATTTGTCAACATGGTGATATTCTCAACAAATCAATTATTCTCATTAAACACATTTTAGAAGCTCTATTAACAGCATTTTCCATTTTCCTCACTCTATGTATTTTCAAACTCATTCCAGATGACACATAAGATTTCATTTTTAATGCCAGCCATAGTGACTACCTTGTTTCAAATCATGTTGTTTATTCAGTGAATTGCTCCCTGCAGTCTCTGTCTGAAATTCAGTCCAATATCTGTTAAACCTGTTGTTGTCTTAAGTTGAGGCTCAGGTCAAATGCAAATGTGAATATAGATTTATCCAGCCTGCATAATTTGCAGCCTGTGTAGGACTGTCTCATCCGTCTTCTGTATCTGTGCTCATGTGATGAGCTCTCCTGCTAAGAGTGACCTATTCATCCTTCAAATAAACAGCCAAAAGAGGAAGCAAAACAATATGTACAGTTACAAAGAAAGAACAACATATTGTTCCCAATGTGATGCACTTGTTCCTTTTCTGTCAACAGACTTTAAGAGACTTCAACTTAAAAAAAAATAGAGGCTATGGAGTGCTTCCTGCACTTGATCAAAAACAACTCTGAACTCAAATAATATCTGAGTTTAGTGTTATAAACAGATATAGGGCACAATCCCGAAGTGCACTTGGGTTGCCCTATCTATCACTGGGCTGACCCAATTGCAAGATGGGCCACCCTAGTTTCTCTGGAAAAGGCTTGGGGCAGCCTAAGGCAACACAGGTTGCCCCAAGACAGGTGGACCTGGGCTGCCCTAGCTGGGCCACCCTAGGCAGTTCAGGAGAGGCATGTTGAGGGCATGTTTAGCATTGCCTAGGGCAGAGCAATTACTTTGTATCCAGATCCTGTTTCCAGGGCAGAAATGCCCTCTTCCAGCTCCTCAAGAGTTATATTATAGCAGGTATAATGATGAGTTGACCCATAGGAGTCCATGATAACCCAGAGTAAGAATGGCAGTGTTGACCAAAAATCTGAGTTCTTGGCCAGCCTAGCTGCAACCCCTGCCTCTCAACCTCAGGATATGGAACAACTACAGCAGCCCTGGAGATACAGCAGACCACTCCAAGCATCCACCCATCCACTAGAGGTATTGCTGTATTGCATTCTCATTCTGCTGCTGTTAGTGGTAGTCAGAAACTTATAAGGTAGTCAGGCTTCCTTATAAGGAAGGCACCATAGCTGTTCCTTGTTCAGTGTGATTTGAGGAGGGTCTCCTCAGGAGCAAGCCCTCCCCAGGTGTCACTTGATGCCTACTTAGTATGCTCTGGAGCAATTAGAGCAGCCCAGGCTTCTTGACTCTCTGGATCCAGCACAACTCTCTGCTCTGGATACAGAATAGTTGGGGCAGCCCAGCTAGGACTGTCCTCACTGTCCTTACTCTGGATTGTGCCTTCTAGGCATTTATAAAGAGAGCAAGTCAAAGACCAATACAATACCAATTTTAGAGGCTTTCAGAGAAATAATAAATGAGTTCAACATTTCTAAAAATTTATTATGCATGAATGTGTAAGAATCACCAAAAAGGCAAGAGAGAAATCAGTATTTGTTATCTTTATATCACAAGATATTATAGAACTAGGATGATGCAGTGGATAGGGAGTTGGACTTGAAAGATCCAGATTTAAATCTGCCTTGGCCATGAAACTACCCAGGTGACCTTGGACCAGGCACTTACTCTCAGCATCACTGATCTTATAGAATTGTTGTGAGGACTATAGGAGGACAGGAACAAAAGGTTTGTAAGCTTTTGAAAGCTTTGTAAGCTGCCTTGGGCATTCGTGTTGGAAGGTGGGGCCTTTTAATCTCTGGTAAATATACCACAAGGTTTCAATAACATCCCACTTAATATAAATAATATTGGGGAGGGGATGCTTTACTGGGTTATGGGAGCTGAATGAGCAGCTTTGGCTTTCTGTCACTCAGTGGCATAGCTAGGGGAAGTGTAGGGGATGCAGTTGCACCAGGCTACAAGGTTTAGGGGGGCTACAAGCTGAGCTTGACGCTAGTGGCTAAAATGGTGAAAAACGGGGTATGTATGAATGATAATACAATTATGTTATATATCATTGGAAACGTAATGATACGCAGAACCCAAAGAAACAAACTGAATTGGAATATCTATATTCTATCAAACGTTATGGCCAATTAACCAGAAAATGAAAACACAAAAGCTGATGGAACAAAAAGTAGATTTTCCTGACTCAACTTTCCCATGATACTGATTGCTCTGCGAGCCAACGAGATATAATTCTGATACCGTATGGAACTAATAAGGTGTTAAAATGAATCAGCTCTCAGTACCTATATGATATATAGTATATTTAAAACAGTTACCCTTGCTAACTGGGTATACAAGCACTTCTATGTGGTTCTCCTCTTGTATTTATCAGGGAAAGAATAACCATTCCTCTTTGCCCCATCACAGGATCCTCATCCTCATGCCCTGCTCTTCATCCTCTCTTTGTATCTCTGGCAGCCTAAGCCTATGGCTATCTATTCAGAGATAAGTCCTATTATAAATCAGTGGGGCTTACTTGCAGGAAAGTATGTTCAGGATTGCAGCCTCTGTCTCCAGACTCTGCCCCATCATCTATCAAAGCAGCCAAAAATTTAAGTTCCAAATGTTGTCATAGTATAGAAAACTGGCCATAACTTTTGATGTAGTACAGATATAGTACAAGATGAGGATTTCCTGCTACAGGCAGGAGGTTGGACTAGATGATCCACTGAGTCCCTTCCAACTCTATGATTCAACCAGTGAATGAAACACTGGTTGAAAATTGTTGATATAACAGGAATATTTCTATATCCTCTGGTGCTCACAAAACCACTCATAGCCAAAGTCACCTTTGGATGCTGAATCCGATGCGGTAGAAAAGAGAAATCCATACAATCCTGAAGACATCTTTCACAATATATTCTACCTCTTGTGTAATTTTTATAAACCACAAGTGTGGGAGTTTCAGACCAATTTCATGGTATTTTAATCCAACAAACCACCTGTTTTGGTGAAGGCAACTGATATTTTCCTGAGATTTTTTATCTGACAGGGCACTCTGCTCTGCAAGCATTAGACTAGATAAACGCACTGAACCCTTCTGTTTCCACAAATGGTTGCCAGTATTTTTAAGTAGGGGTCTCACTCCCAACTGTTTCTTGACTTCAGCACAAGACTATACGCTGCTGCAACACACACAGCAGGAAAAAAGGAAACTCCAACTGTGAAAATAGCCACACTTATAATCCAGTTTCTGGTCTCCAGACAATATGCTAATTTTTGACTCTAATTAATTCACTAGTTAGCTCTGCTGAGTACAGCACAGCCTGAGATAGTTTATTGTTGCTCCAAAACCAAGCACCTGCAGATGGCAGCCAGACTGAGTATTGCCTTCCTATTTCTGTTTTCTTCACTCCCTTATCAAGACTCATTCATTTTTAATATTACTTCTTTACAAAGCCATTCAAGGAGTTAGAGGACAAATCCCTCCTTTCAGGGAAGGAAATTGAGACAAATCTAAAGCAGTATTTTGATAACTTTGGTAAATTGTGCTGTTACAATCAGGAATGAAGAGGAAATGGTTGTGCCAAAGGCTTCACGGCCAAAGCTTCATGTGCCAAAGGTTGTGCCCAAAGCTTCATGTGCCAAAGGAAGCTCCTGTTCCTTTCTGTCTCTCCCCCTGTTCCAATAAATTCCAATAACAAAGGAGCTTCAGACCCAAAGGAACAGGAGGAGAGCGCGGGGGTGGGGCTGCTCCTGGACAAAGATGGACAGCAGGTGTCTGGAAACCAGGGGAAGGCAGAGCTGCTCAACTCCTACTTTGCGTCCGTCTATTCTCGGAAAGAGGGCTGTGCAAATGGGAGTGCGGGATCATTGGCTGATGCGGGGATGTGCTTGCATCCCCAAAGAGGTAATGAAAACATGGATGGTGCAGAACAGCAGATTAAGATTGACAGAGAACTGGTTCGAAACCACTTAACTGGCCTAAATGAATTCAAGTCATTTGGACCAGATGAGATGCGTCCTCGAGTTCTTAAGGTATTTGCAGATGTCCCTGCAGAGCCTCTGTCGATCATCTTTGAGAAGTCCTTGAGGAATGGAGAAGTGCCACTGGACTGGAAGAGGGCAAAAGTAGTCCCAATTTTTAAGAAGGGGAAAAAAAGAAGACCCGGGAAATTATACACCAGTCAGTTTGACTTCAGTCCCGGGGAAGATATTAGAACAAATCATAAAACACACAATTTGTGCACATCTAGACAAGTACTCGGTGATCAAAACAACCCAACCTGGATTTACCAAGAATAAATCTTGCCAGACAAATCTGATCTTTTTTGATCGGGTTATGAGCTTACTGGACAGTGGCAATGCTGTGGATGTCATTTATCTTGACTTCAGCAAAGCATTTGACAAGGTCCCACATTACATTTTAATGGGGAAGTTGAAAAAATATGGGCTAGACAAGGCAATTGTTAGGTGGATCTGCAACTGGCTCAATGACTGCACACAAAGGGTTTTAGTAAATGGTTCTGTGTCAACCTGGAGGTCAGTTTCAAGTGGGCTGCTCCAGGGCTCTGTCTTGGGCCCGGTTCTCTTTAACATTTTCATCAATGACTTGGAGGAAGGGATACGGGGGAGCCTGATCAAATTTGCAGATGACACCAAACTGGAAGGAGTAACAAACACAACAGAAGACAGGAGAAAACTCCAGGAGGATCTGGATAAACAAGAATCCTGGGCTGTAACAAATAGAATGAATTTCAACAGGGAGAAGTGCAAAGTTCTGCACTTAGGAAATAAAAACCAAAAATACAGGTATAAAATGGGGGATACTTGGCTTGGCAGCACAACATGTGAGCGGGATCTTGGAGTCGCCGTGGATCACAAGCTGAACATGAGTCAGCAGTGTGATGTGTCTGCAAAGAAGGCAAATGCCATTTTAGGTTGCATTAAGAGGACTGTAGCTTCCAAGTCGCGAGAAGTTCTAGTTCCTCTTTATTCAGCATTGGTCAGACCTCACCTTGAGTACTGTGTTCAGTTCTGGGCACCTCACTTTAAGAAAGATGCAGCCAAACTGGAGCAAGTCCAGAGGAGAGCAACAAGAATGATCAGTGGGATGGAAGGGAAGCCCTACGAGGAAAGGTTGGGGGAACTTGGGATGTTCAGCCTGGAGAAGAGGAGGCTGAGGGGAGACATGATTGCCCTCTTCAGATACCTGAAGGGCTGTCATATGGAGGAAGGGGCCAATTTGTTCATAGCTGCTTCTGAAAGCAGAACTAGAACCAATGGGTACAAACTGCAAGAGAGGAGATTCCAGCTGGATATCCGGAAAAAAATTCCTGACGGTGAGGGCGGTTCGGCAGTGGAACAGATTGCCAAGGGAGGTGGTGGACTCTCCCTCACTGGGGATCTTCAAGCAGAGGCTCAACAAGCACCTGTCGGGGATGCTCAAGGGGGATTTCCTGCTGCAGGCAGGGGGTTGGACTAGATGACCTACTAGGTCCCTTCCAACTCTATGATTCTATGATTTTAGGTTGTGCCAAAGGCTTTCAAAACATAAGATTTAGAAAGGATACAAAAATAAGAGAGGACATTTCACATAGGTGTTCCAGGAAGTACGTCAAAACATGAAGAAGATGTTTGCTTGGAGGAGCAAGGGACTTTCTGTTACTAGTTGAAGATGGTAGAGCTGGTTGACTGAAGGTCATGGGCAGGAACATAATGGGACATGATTGCAAAAATGTGGGAAGCGACAAGGCAACAGATCCAAATAAAGTTCATTAATGGTTGAAAAGTATGCTTCTTTATGAATATCCTAGAGTTCTATCAAACAGTAAAGTACACCTTGAACTTGAGTAATAACTGCTATTATCTATTTTCTCAAATATTTGCTAAATGAATGCAGAGCAATCCTAACCAATTAAGTCCAGTGCATCTCAAACATCATACACATTCCAACATGTGATATCAGACAATATTGGGTGAACTCTTGAGAGTGGCGCAGACATACCTTACAGCACCCCCAGGCCTATGGGGCTTTCCCATATTGACAGCAAGCAACATGTAGACTATCAATTCTAGATTTGAGCTGAACATTCAGCTGCTAAAAACTGCTGAAATTTCAGAAATGTATGTTGGTACCTCCTTCTACCCTTCCCATGACTTACTACATAGGGACATTTCTCTGCCTTGCCTTCCCCTATGTACACTTTAAAAACAAGGATTTTATTTGACAATGCGTGGGACTTGGTATCTTATTTACGTACATTAAAAATTTCAGTTTACACAAAATCCCACCTCTAAGAGTTTAGGATAAAAAGACGTCATATTAAATATATGCAACAGAATTAGTGGAAGCTGTCATGTGTTGTATAAAAAGATTCAATCATACCATTATCACAAATTGATCACAGGTTATCTTAATGAAAAATAGCTTTTCTAGTTATTACAGGAAGCAGACAGGAGGGGATCAAGGCAAAACGAGATATTGTTTGACTCTTAACACAGTTCCAGTCCAGAAAACAGTTTATCCTGCAATTTGTAAATAAGATGTCAAGTTCAACAGCAGAGGACTATTATCCCCTTCATTCGCTGTCAGGTCAGATTATAGTGTACGTGACCTCTTTTATACATGTACTAATTATGACTTATTACACTCTGTGAGCACTTTGCTGTTTGTTTTCATTTCCACACAACAAACTCTTGCAAAACATAGGTATGGCATCGCTGACCTTCATCAAGATTTATCATTTTGTTATGTCTTTTGGCTGCCATATTCACAATTTCTCACCAAACTACATAACTCTGAATGCACTATTCTTTGGGGGGGGGGGTGTTTCAGTGTGTGTGTTGATGGGCACAAACCAGAGTAACTACAGGGATTCCTTGCTCCTGTGTAAGAAGAATTTGCTTTGGACTGCAATATGGATTTCCCATAGATTTTCAGTAGTTGATGCAGTAACTACAGGTGCACATGATGCCTCTTACGTGCTCCCATAATTACTCTGGATTGTAGGTTATAAGTGATAGGAAAGGGGGGAACATCTGAATTTAAGCCATGGCATGAGGGTTGGAATGATGATCAAATCAATCCTATTAGGTGTCGAAAACAAGCAATTTGTGTGCGTAGATGGCCTTACAGCACCCCTTCTTGTAATAAATGTTCCCTTACTCAGAGGAGAAGTCTGACTGCTCCTCAACACGATTAAGCAGTAGCCATTTTGGCATTACTGCATCAGAGGCAGCAGAAGGATAGGATTGGACTGTAACTCTCTTCCACTGCTGTATTTCTTCCCCTTCTGGTTTCTATTTTCTCTGAGATGGAAATTGCCACTTGTACCAACGGCAAACAGTAGGCAAGCGTGCCCAAATACGAGTCACAAAAAAATACAGGGTATTGGGTGGAAGGAGAAGACCCAATAAGAAAGTGGGTATAAGGAGAGCCTCCTCAGGTGTAAAGGGAGCCTCCTCAGGAATAAGTACTCAGGTCAGCTGTAGTAAATTATATGGACAACAAAGGGCATTTCTGCCTCAACAGCCACCCCTGCATTGCACACTTCTGCTCTAAAGGTGAGGGAACCACTTGAATGTCTGCAATGACACTCCATGCAACATGTAGTGCTTTGCAAGCTGAGGTAAATTTTCTCTGCAAATTGAGGTGAGACTTAGTGCTTTGCACACCCCTTAGCTACACTACAAGTGCACTGTGTTGTTACTTGGGAGGAGGAAGCCTCATTGAATGATAGGCACAAATGGGATTACTTTTGAGTTGGGCTCACAGTATTTTGGATCATACCAGTGATCCTCACAGCTTCTGTGTGTGACCCTCCTCCCTCTTGCTGCTGCTGTCCTTGTTCTCACAAAGTCCATCCCATCACACAGGTAGGATGGGACAACAGGGGAGTGTTTAAACAGATCACCAACACACACAGTGCTGGTTTTTTTCCATGGCTGGCATTTTTAAAAGAATGACTCTTGACCTGGGTCTTTTGGAGTTGTGAACTTGCCCTAAAAGTCCACCTGTTAGGGTTTTTTTCAACTCAAGTCGTGGAGGCAGAGGCTTGTGACTCAACTCAAATCAAGTATGCTTAATTCACCCATCCCAGGGAACCATGGCAAGGAGAAAGTTTCAAAACACAGACTTCTGCTTACACTCACAAAAAGGTCATAGAAGGGCAATGTCGCTGAATATCTGGTGCAACAAAGTGGCAACAGAATGCAGCTCTCTTGTCATCTTGGATGCTCCCTGAGGCAAACGGTTGCCCATTGTGAGATACAGGAAGACGGACTAGATGGAACTTGGCCTGACCCAGAAAAGACTTTCTTATATTCTTATGTAAGTTTTTGACTTACTTTCTCTTCTCTTTTTCTTCAGGGGGAAAAAGGCCCAAGGGAATTACCCACAGGAAAAAAAATGCAATAACCCTAATTTTTACACTAACCCATGGAATAGGTAGTAGCTAAGCTGGTGTCTGGTGGTATGCACTGAACCCCCAGACCTCTGCCACCTGGATTTGAAACTGATGAGACAATGTGACAAGCAGTAGTAAGAGGCTCAGCTTAGCAACACCAGTTTCTTCTGGTGGCACTTTCAGTAGGTGAAGTAGTGTGGCAGGGAAGAAATATTGAGAGACGCTGTTCTACTGGAAATAATCTGAAAGAATCCCATTACATGGCCATCAGAATATGTTGAGCAGCATAGTATGCATGCAACAAGCCTGAAGTCTTTTTTTCAGTAGCTAAAGTGAAAATCCATCTTTGGTTCCTATCAGGTTTTCTTTCTAGCATCTTTCTTGATTTCACACCCTCTCCTAATTTGCCTGCTGTTGGCCCAACTGACTTCTCATTCTCTCCCTGTGCAACCTGAAGGAACAGTTGACTGCCTAAGATTACTGTCTTCCTAACAAATATGACATCTCTTCCCGTCCCCCCAGTGTCCTTTCCTTCATCATCTGAACTGTCGTTCCCATCTCACAAACTCTCATAAAAGATGTACATAAGACATTCTTATTTAATTTCCTCTCTAGACACTGGAGGGAATTATTTGAAAAATTCTGATTAGGCACGATCAGAATCAATTGAGGCAGCATAATGTACACATGACACTAATAATACTTAACAGGCAGGCAGCACTTGCTGTCAGGAAAGCACTTTAAGAAATATTAAGGCCCTGATTTCCAGAGATGCTGAGCATATCAAGGGTGCCTTTGCTTTAGACTGTGCATAGGAATTCAGGAACTAAATCCTACCTAGTAATAAAATGAGAATGTTTAGGGTGTGAATACATAACAAGGCAAGAATTAGTAATCTAATTCTCTAATGTTCACTATCTAATTTAACAAATGATAATCAAGATTCACTGGCTTTATCAGACGTTTCAGGAATAGGAAGCTTGAGAAGAGAAATAGGTCCAAGAGCTCAGTAATCCATTTTTGTGTTTGCATATGTGGAAGCTACGTTTGTGTCATCACAAAATTCATCAGGCATTTTGCTCTGGTTTGTCCATAGATTTATGTTGGATCCAATGGCAAAACCAGCTCCATATTTCCTACCCACTGTAAAATAACCAGGCCTGGTCCAAGTCATACTGGTGCCTGAAATAGCATCCAAATTTCATCCCTTTTTCCCCTTTCATATGCACCCCTTTCTGCCCCTTCCATCACTGCCTCCTTCTCTATCCCCTGTTGCTTTTTCTAAACTGATCAGGCTGGGAGGATTTGGGGGATGGAACATCTTCCAGGACCTTCTCTACCTGGCCAGTTTAGAAGAAACAATGGACAAAGGTGAAAGAAAGGAGGAAGGAGGTGGACCATTCTCCTGGAAGACAATTCAGTAACAGGTCTGCTGCAGTTGATGCCTCTTCCTCCATTTTCAGTGTCACAGTTTTTAATAGTGGGATTGGAGAAGGAGCTAAGCCATGGTTCCATGAAACAAATAGCAAAGTTTGGTAGACAGTCACAGGCAGCTAGTGGGGGCACCCTCTGGTAGTTTACTTCAACTCTCACCATGCCACCTAAAGCAGGCACTTCACATAGCTTCATGAGATGATCCACCCTGTCTGTGCCCTCCAACATTGTGGTTCTGCTGCCACTCAGATATAGTTAGAGAATCTCTTCGTGTGCTGATCCTACCAAATTTCAGACTGACAGGGCAAACCAAGTCAGATCCTGCTATCTAAACAAGTACTGACCTGATCCTCTGATACCATTTTCATTCTTTGTGCAAATGGAAAATCTGGGAAGCAATTGCTAATTTCAGAGGCTCCATAATTCCTTAAGGGGACAATCCTAGGTGTACCCTGGACTGGCAGAAGTCTCTTGTGCCAACTCATGGATTTAAACATTGTGTAAAGCACATTTGCACCTCCTTGGGGGAAAACCATATGAGTACACAGAGATGCACCAATCTGAAGAGGCTAGATCCAGCCTGCACAATAGCAGAGGCAAGTGAGTCTGTGCCAGCTGAACTCAGCAAGTTCAGAAGTTTGGGAGAAGGTAGGTGGTAGGCATTTCAGAGAGGGGAACAGTAGGTAGTGGATGGGACAGTGGACAGGTAGGAAGGGAGTAGGAGATGGGGCTGAGATCCAGCACTTGTGCTGGATGCAAGTACCATTCCTGGAACAGCTCCAGGTTACTCAATTCCGATCTGCTCTGCGCCATCTCCTGTGATGGTACAAATCTGTGTAGATCCAATGGGGCTGCTGTTGCATTACCTGGGATAAAGGAAAACATTTCCTCTTGCCTAAAGGTAGCACAACAGCAGCCTCAAACTTATCCTGGATGAAGTACAGCCATGCCAGCTAGTCTTCCTGCTTCAGATCAAGTTAGGATTATGCCGCACAACAATTTTGGTCTTTTGAAGGCTGCTTTCCAATCTCCGTAATGACAGCATGTTGTCTTTTTTCAGAAATTGGTGCACTCCTGTGGGTGCTGCTCTTTCAAGTGCTAGGTTCCTGCTAACCACTATTTAACTCAAGCAAGGGTGGTATGGTGGTTCTAGTTTGGTCTTAGACCTTGAAGATTCAGGTTCACATCCCTGCTCAGTCATGAAGCTTCCTGAGGGAGCTTGGGCATGTCATTGGCTTCAATTTTCACCTCAGAGGGTTGTTGTGAGAAAAGTAGAGGAGGAACCATGTACACCACCTTGGAGAAAGTGCAGTATAAAAATGAGAGAGCAAGAAACCATCTGGGGAACAGCAGGTGGAAGCAAGAGTTGAGGCAATTCATGGTTTGCTACCACTCCTACTACTGTCTCTAGAGACATGGCATGAAAGCTCCAACACACTGCCACTGCCACCACAGGCAAGCCACCCACCAAAGCCAGAAAACTTCAAAAATCACTCTCAGCAGCATGTGATTGTTTCTAATGTTTATTAAATCATGCCCAAGCTGTTCTATGAGAAGAATTTCATTCCTTCTTGGGAAGGCAATTTTTAACCAGTTCTAACTGCAACGTTGCACTGGGTGCGATTCTAAAACCAACAGCTTGGCTGTTATTTGAAAGTGCATGCCGTGAGAGGAAATGGAAGCAATAATTCACTGAATAAATAATGGAACCAAAATAGGAAACCATCAAGTCCCAATGATGAAGACATGGCCTCTTCAGCACTGCCTCCCTGCCATGCCCAGGGTCTTATTTGTGCCCATCAATGGGAATGTTTGCCATCAATGAAATGCTCACTCTAGCATTCTGGCACAGATTTACAATGGTCCATGCAGTTTCTCGCAAGAGTCTTGCAAGATGTACGAAATGATACAAAGGGGAAAATAAGCCTGGAGCAATTTATTTAACACGATATAGTCTTCAGTGTTTTTCAGCAGAACATCAATTGTCTGTTTCCCAGGAACAATTGATGTTTTCAGTAATGTTCTCTGATACAATCATTCTCTTAAAAATAAAATAAACCTTCAGACGTTGCATATCACAGACCAAAACCAAATTCCTCCCACAATTCCTAATTCACAACTGGCTTGCTAGAACTGTATTGCCGTCAACATGGCCTTGGGCCTTCAAATAACAAAACTAACCATCACTGCAAGTAATGACTGGTTTTGCCTTATGATTATTACTTTACTGCAGTATATTTTCTGCAATTATGTCTTGTCACAATGATGACTACACAATATTGAAATTATATCGATATACAAGTCTGCTTCGATAACAAAGACGAGATTCAGAACACAATTCTATGCATGTTTATTCAGATGTGAATGGCACTGTTTCTAATAGCTTACTCCTAGGTAAAAGTGTATAACAGTGTTTCTTAAACTGGTGAGTCATAACCTACCAGCCTAAGAACCACTGCCTATTTCCCTTAGAAAACAGTGGTGTGATCCCCTCCCAGCTGAGAAGGGAAGGAGCTGTTTTTCATCTTTTTTATTTGATATTAGGGTCCGAAGGTACAAGGAATTGCAGGGCTTCCTGCGGCTTGCAGATTTTTTTTTTTTTAAAGATTGCAACTCACTTTCTGGCTGCAATCACTAAATCTGAAGAACATTGCAATTATTTTTAAACTTTCTACAAGCCACAGAGATAGGGTGCTGTGATCTTCCTTCAACCCTACACCATCGCAGCAAGTCAGGTTGAAACAGCACCCTCCTTCCCCCAGTGGCATGATCCTAAAAATTGTGTTGCTGCTTTCCCCATTTAAAGGGAAAGGGGCAGTGGTTCTTAGGCTAGTGGGTCATGACCCACCTGTTTGAGGACCCCTGCAATCCTAGGCACAATCTACTCAGAGGCAAGCCCCACTGAGTTCAATGAGATTTACTCCTATGTAAGTGTTTATCGAATTGTCAAAGGCCTCGAACTTCACACACTCGTAGGAGCAAATCCCACTGAACTCAGTGAGGAGTTCAATAAATAATGGAACCAAAATAGGAAACCATCAGGTCCCAATGATGAAGACATGAGTTACCTCTAAGAAGATAGTGCCTAGGACTGCACTACTATAGGATTACACTGTACACACTGCTTAAAAAATAGTCCATTAATGAAGAGCTTTTGATGTATCCATATGGTTTTTCTTTTTTCTTCCAGTTTCCTCTTCTACAGAACAAATCCATCAAGCAACTTACAAGGGGAATTAATGAGAATGACTTTTTAGTAATGTATACCGTCAAGATACTGTATTAGCAAGCTGTGTTATGGATTCATTAGGATAAGCCACATTAGATTATTAGCATTCTGTTCTTCAGCACCCACGTCTCATGTACTGTTGGTTGCTATGGCAATAAATTAGGAAGGATTACCTGCCTACTTATCAATTTTTATTAGTGCAATCATCCTACCTGCTTAACAGTAGCATGTTTAAATGGAATTGATTAAAAAAAATATATTGGGCGACATCGGGAGAAGCAAGTTAAGCTAATGGATTGGAAAGGGGGTAATAAAATAATAATAAAAACATGAAGACAGTCCACTTGTGCTGATGTGGCTTATTAATATGCCAGGATCAAAAATGGTGATGTTTGGAAAGATTTTAGCATACAGAAAAAAAGAGCTGGGAATTATGAAGGATATAAAGATTTAAAAAATATTTCTCATACTGGTTTGACCAGAGTAGGCATTCTTCAAACCATCATAGCTGTTTTACAGTCTTTAGATTTTGTCTTGTGCTAAGGAAGTATGGTGACACTATATAATCCAGTGGCATGACTACCCAAATTTCTCCCCCTCTCACAGCCAGCTGCTGCTGGGGGCCCCCACTCTCCCCTCTCTTGCTTCCAACCAACCCCCTTCCAAAAGACTTCCTGCCCCCTCCTTGATCATCCCTTCCCCCATTTGTACCGCAGTGCACTTGGTTGAAATGGGTGAAAGGTGTTTGGAGGGGAACTTTCCTAGCAGCACCTGTCAGGAACTACAGCAGGTGAACAGGTGCTGCTGGGGAAAGTTCCACCCCACCTCATGGTACCCACAGCCGACAGCCTTCTCACATACTCCCCCATGCGATGCTACCGATACAGTCCTATGCAGGTCTGAGGACCCTGGTTCTTTCCTGACCCTATGTAGACCATGTGCTAATTACACTTGGTTTTCCTATCTTCTTCCCAACTGATGGTGCAGCAGTGCAATAAACAGGTGAGATTAATCCAGTTAGGGGAGGGGATAAGGAAACTTCAGAGGTAAAAGCGGATTTAAATCCCCTGATCTCTACATAAGCCTCCTGTACTGTCATGGTTCTCCTTGGACCTTCACTAGAGTTTTCATTGGAGCAGGTCCAAGAAGACCCATTACAGAGCAGAAGGCTTATGGAGATGTGAGGGAAGTTAAATCCACATTCACCAGTGAAACCTCTAAACATCCCCTTCCAACATACAGCTCACCTGTTTTTTGTATAGCTGCACCAGATGGGAAGGAAAGGATAGGGCAGGATCCGTAACCCTTAGATGACCAACCGGATTTTTTGTCCAGCAATTATAATTTATGCAAATTAAGCTATTTTTAGATGGTCATCTAAGTTAATTATACAACTTGGGGGAAGGAAGACCCACCACCTGGATATCAGTATCAATTGTTTTAAGTGTACAGACTTGCCACTGTTTGTACTGAGATTCTGTTCCAGAACCCCCATGGTTATGTGAAACTGTACGTATGAGTAAACACATTCACCTATCTTTATAAGGCATTAAGAACATCAGTTATGGTTCCACAGGTAAATCAGAAGTTGCAGTTTAATCGTTGGGCTCCATCTGCATCTCACAGAGACCATGAACAGACAGCTGTTACATCTGCTGGTCTCAAAGGACACACTGGACGAGATGGGACAGATCATGGTGATGGGTTGTGCTGGGCGGGGGCATGAACCTAATCCACAGATAAGTGAATCTTCTGATACAAGATTTATGGATACAGAGGGGTGCTTCAACATCTAGATTTGGCTTTTACCAAATAATCTGGATGGGGAACAAATATCAGAATAATTTTGTGACTGAAATGAAGACTCATGGAGACTGGCTGCCAAACTTGGTGGCTGTAGGTAAGTAGAGAGGTCCAGGGAAATACAAGTCTATTAACTTTATTTCTATATGTAGGCCAAAGGCAGACACCCTGAAGGAAATGGACTGATTAGATTGTTGGAAAACAACATGGCTTTGTTAAGAATAAAACTGTGCTAGATCAGACCAATTTCCAGGAAAGGATAAACCAAGCAAACCAGATGAATAGCACATGGACAATCTGTTTTAAATTACTTTGAAGTATTTAGAACCTGTGGATTTAACTATGACATTAGAGGATGGAAGAAGTTGCAATTTGACATTTAGTAAGGGAAGAACAAAGTAAAGAATGAAGCCATGTCAAATAACATTATCAATTAGGTATTATGATGTATTCATTCTATATGGTGGTAGCCCAATATTTAAGCAAGACCTGAAGCCAGTCTGACCCAGATCTCTTCCCACTCATGAAGCCACACCAACGAAGTGCATGCTGTATATGCCCAGAAGACAAGTGTAAAGGTCTCCTTGGGGTAAGTGAATATTTGCTTACTTATCCTGAGTAAAGCCTGCATGGTTGCAATGAGTCACCTAGGATCTATGCCTGCTGTTTAGAAGGTGTAAATCTGGAGCTTGTATTGATGGTGGTAAGGGAGACAGATGGGGTTAGAATATTGGCACACATCCCCATTCCATCCATTCATGCCTTATTCTACCACTGCCACTGTCACTGCCTATGTAGGTCCAGTGAGATATGTCCCCCTGGTGTGGCAGATAGGTAAAGGCCACCATACAAGGCCATTGTATGAAAGCAGAACTGTGTTCCACTGTCATAAAGCTCTCAGTGTGTCAGTGTAATCCATGATAAAGGACTGTAGGACTGATAAGGACTGGTTTACATTACATTCATTGGAATACGTGAACTCAGGGTCTAGAAATCATCTAATGGCACAATCCTGTCCAACTTTCCAGCACTGGGGCAGCTGTAATGCAGCTCCAAGATAAGAGAATAAATTTTCTCTTACCATGAGGGGTCACCATGACTGCTGCTCCTACAGCAGTTGGCATAGCATCAGGGCTGGAAAGTTGGATAGGACTGGGCCCTAAGCTTACCATTTTTTTTTGCCAGAAGCCTACCATACCACAAATATGTGACTCAGGGTGCAATCCTAACCAATTTAGACCAGCTTAACTCACCTGGCATATCTTCCCGTGGTGGTGTGTGGATGTTGGTGAGTGCCTGTGCACTGACCTAATACCCCTCTCCACATGAGTGGGTCAGAAGTGCCTTATGACACTTTTGTGACACCCTTAGATAGGCACAGGACTAATGCCAGCCTAAATGGAGCTTAGGATTGCAGCCTCAGAATGCAATCCTAATCAATTTAGTCCAGTACAACTCACAAGTTTTCCCATTCCTGAGGTGACATGTGGAGGTCAGAGCACATCCATACAAAAGCCTTATAGCACTTTTGTGACACCCTTAGACCAGGGACAACCCCAGATATAGGACTTGTGCCAGACCTAAATGGAGGTTAAGATTGTGCTGTCATTCCAACTTACTTCCAGGCTAGAGCTCAGCTGCACCAACAAGATGGGGGGGGGGGGAAAGGTTAGGATTGGGCCAAAATTTAGGTAATGACCAACCATCTCTTACAATTTATTTTTCCTTTGAAGGGAAAGGCTGGAAGGATGAAATTGTCCCCCATTGAGTTGTAGTACCATCACAGACATAATCCACATAAAAATGATTGGATCCGCTTTGCCTAAAGGAGTAAGCATAACTCTGCGTCTTCAGTGAGACATCAAATATACCAGTAATCTGTTGTATGAGAAGCCTCTTAGGAACTTTTGACATTCCTCAGCAAACACCTACTGGAAGTCAATTGTAGCAGGACACAGACCACCGCTCAGTAACAGATCTATTCCTGTCATCATAAAGGCATTCTGTATTCAGCAGAGTTCCTTTTCTATCAACAGACTGAGTAATGAAGTGTTGAACTTCATCCTACAAACACAAGCTTAAGTGCAATTGACCTATCTTGCCCTGATGTGTGTGTGTATGTTTGTGTGTGTGTGTGTGTGTGTGTGTGTGTGGATGAAGACAACAGCAACCTACAAAATGCCAACCTACATCTACTTAGATGTAGGCATCATATTGTGCTCCCTGAGGCAATGGTTGGGCCACTGTGAAATACAGGTACCTGGACTAGATGGACCTTTGGCCTGATCCAGTGAAGACTCTTCTTATGTTCTTATGAGGAAGGAATGTAATCCACCAATAATGACAGGCCACCAAAAAAGAAAGCATACATGTGTCACATGATATAGCTGAAAAGTATGACAAATTGACCTCACCTCGGACCTTACTGGGATAGAACAGTCATCAAACTGAGTCTGCTTTAAAATAGAAGTGTATTTTAAATTTAAAAAGGCCTACTTTGAAATCAGACTTGAGCTGATGATTCATTATCTGCCCTTAGTTGTAAGTAGAGTTTTTTTAATCCTTAGAACAGTGTTTCTCAAAGTGGGGGTCGGGACCCCTTTGGGGGTCGCCTAGAGCTTTCCTGGGGGTCGCCTAAAGACCCCTGGTGCAGGGGGCCAGGTCAGGCTTGCCAGACCTCCGGCTGTAGCTGCGCGCGCACTGGGGCTGACTGGCAGTCTCAGGGCCCAATCCTATGAATGCCTACTCTGAAATAAATCCCATTGTGTTCAATGTGTGCACAGAATACACATTTCATTTGTAACAATGAAAATACATCCTGCATATCGGATATTAACATTATGATTCATAACAGTAGCAAAATTACAGTTATAAACTAGCAATGAAAGTAATTTTATGGTTGGGGTCCCCACAACATGAGGAACTTATAAAGGGGTCACGGCATTAGGAAGGTTGAGAACCACTGCCTTAGAAGCTCCTTGTATTCAGTAAGACTAAGCACCCAACAGTGTGTGAGTTAGTGTACTGCTAGAAGCACAAGCACAAGGCCTTCCCACCCTTGGCTACTGCAGGTATCCCCCGTTCAACGCTGTAGATAAAATAGGAATACAGCTAGACGGCCAAATCTTATTACCCTCCATCACTGCAGAGATGTCAAAATGGTGAAGTCTGCATTTCATGGAGTGGACGCACCAGGAGGTTTCACTAGGGAAAGGGGATTGAAAATTCCCTTTAAGTACATCAATTTCTCCTTAGTCTAGTGCTGGTTATTTTGCTGGCATTAAGTTCAAGGAAATAAAAGGGGGTGGATAGGGTTCTGCAGGAGGGGATAGGATCCATCATGGTCTTTCAACAACAGATCCTTCTCTTCATGCGACATCCTCACCTCATTATGTTCCCTTATCAGCAGGTTTGGCACCTTTCCCACCTCTGTTCTGCCCTTCCATCACCATTCCATCCACTCCTGACATCTTACTGGAAATAAGCACCTCAATATATAGGGCAGTGATTTTCAACCAGTGTGCCATACATGGTCTGCAGGTATGCCACAGACGTTTGGAAGAAAGAATATTTATCATTAGGGCCAATGGGTATATGATTCCCCATAAGCAGCATGGTGTGCCTTGTCAATTATCCAAAACCTGATGGCACAATTTTAGCATCTTGTCAGTATGCTGTGAGTTGAAACAGATTGAAAATCACCGGTTTGAGTATTTGTGTGCAGAAAAATAATTCAGGGCAGGCACTGTACTCTGAAAAAGAGCAGTGATTTGCTGAGTGGTGATTATGGGAGTTATTCTTGGAGGAGCACAGATTTTGTACATAATACCAAGAGCTACTCATTATGGTCTATGCAGCAAAATAAAATGGGATCTGCATGCTTACCTTAAAGGTGTCCTCTGAAAGGGTTATATTTAAACTCCTGCTGACACACATATTGTCTAATGCTGACCTGATCTAAATCCTGGACATTTTTTGTCAGGATACTCCTAGAGCTACTTAAACTAAGCTTCTTTATTTATAAAGTATGACTGATATCTACCCTAATAGGATAAGTAATGGTATGCAGAGTGTATTGTATGTATTGCATTGTATGAATATATAGTGTGCAAAGATGCTGAAAATCACTGTGGTGAAATTCCCTGATTTTTTTCCTATTCTCTGCCTATTTATTCACTTTCTGCCTCAGCATTTGAAAAGGCTGCTGAATCATTCAGATACAGTGGCTGCTATCCTTGGAAGGATGATGTAGTGACTGTTCTGTTGGGTTTGGACCTAGAAGGTTCAGGTTCACACTTCCCACTCAGCCATGAAGCTTCCTGAATGACCCTGAGCCAATCACTTTCTCTGCCCCTAACCTACCACACAAGGTTGTTGTGAGATAAAAAAATGGAGAGACAATGGGCCCTGCCACCATATGGGACGAACACTAAAGAAGATGAAGATGTATACCACTCTGAGATCCTTGGAGGAAGAACAGTACAAAAATGTGAATTAATGAATGTCCCGCAGGTTGTCTCTTACATGCTCCTGTAGTTACTCTGGATTGTAGGGCTAATCTCCTAACCCCTAGGTCAACAATTTTAAACCTTTTTTTGTTTTGCACCAACAAGGTACAAGTCCAACCTTGTTATATCTGAATGTTTTTATACACAGATTTGACTTGACATGAATGGCCACTGCAATTCACAGTTTTAAAAACTGCTTTTCTACTGGAGTAGTCAGGCAGTCATGTAAGCAATCATTCCATTCTTCAGTCCCAGAATCAAGCCTCTGCAGATACTGAGGCATTACTTATTCAGTCAGGCACAATAGAGGAGCAAGAAACCTGGAAGTGGGTTTTTAAACCTATTTTTCCATTTTCTTTATACATTGATCTTTTTTATCCATAGGAGGTTTTGGAACAGAACTGTAGTGGAGAACAAGGGACTCCTGTACTTAAATTCCCAAGGCAAATCACCAGTTTTTTTGTCAATTGACAAGACACACTATCCTGTTGGTGTGGGGATCACATGCCCCAAAGACCCTGCTTACAAATGACCTTACCCCAAACTCTTGCAGCACACCTAAATACTGTTGGTTGGTTGGTTGATTGATTGATTGATTGATTGATTGCACACCATTTGCAGGACACCAGCATAGCACAGTGATTGAAAAAGTCTGGATACTATTCCCCATCTTGCTCTCCATATTTCCTTGCAAAAATGTGTTATGTTGTCAACATTCTATTTATTGAATATTCTATTTCTATTTGAATGCCTTCACTTCAATGCATACATACAGCAGACTTGCATTTATACACATGTGCTACTTTGCACTGAGGCCCTGCAAAGACAGCAGGCCTGACCAGTAATGTAGTTATTTGCTGGATTGATGACAAGAGGCCTTATATTCACAGGAATGCCACACTTTTAATTAAAGCCACACTCCTTTGCTCCAGAATTCTCACATTGTCCATTCCTTAAATTCAAATGGAGTTTTGCAGCTCAAGCACATATAAGTGCACGTGCAAATACACAAACAAAGAGAGAGAGAGAGAGAGAGAGAGAGAGAGAGAGCACACTCACAGGGTAAAAGAAAGCCAGTGGCTTTACATGAAAAGGAAGGCAAAAACATGAGGTTCAAACCCTACATTGCATGTCAGTGTGACTGGTTGAACATATGATCTAGCACCCTGTTTCACTACTATCATCACCAGTTTCACTACTGTTTCACTACTACTATCACCAGTTATGTTCATGTTTAGAAGCACCAAACATCCATTTCACTCCCCAAGGAAGATGGTCTTTCTCTCTGACAGTTCATTTGTCAGCACATGGCCTGACATTTTCTTGCAAGTTATTTATTTTTTACGGAGAAACACACCAGAAAGATAACACATAAATTACAGTACATTGAAGTAGAAATGCCCAGATCTGTACCTGTGTTCAGTACATTCTGTACATAACTTGGCCTCCGGTGTAGTCCAAAGTATAAATCAATACAAAAGTGTATTTTCCGGGCTGATTTTTTACATTTTTTTGTTTTGTATTTTCCTAGCCTTTTTTTGTTCATGTGAGTTTTTTAAAGACTCTGTGAGAAGATTAATACATAAATCCTGTTAACAATAATGAGATTTACTCATACAACTCCCTACACACCTCTTTAGAAATTTAGCCCTTAAGCTTAGAAAGCATTTGGGGGATAATTATATTTTTCCTATTCATTGCTGGTTTACAGATTAAATGTACTGTGCTGTAACTATACTAAGGAGTTTCTCTTGGTAATGTTTTCCATCTCATGGAACAAAATTATTATATTGGCTAAAACCATCTATGATAGGTGAGGCTATGCAATGTTCTCAGGAGAGGCCAACCAGTAGGGAAGATACAGTGAGATATATGATATATACTGAAATGAAGAAGAAAATTCATGGCAGTAGTGTTACATTCAGAGCATCAATTCAATCTAGTAAGTAATCTTACTATCAGTTCAATTTCTTGGACAATTAGAATTAGAGAATTAGAATATGACCATTCAGTGATCTCCTGCTGTCCATGAACAGGATTGTGCTGTCCTGGCTTTTGTACTCTTTTGCCTTGCATTGGGCTACTTGTGAAGGTTGACCATATTCTGAAGGCTGAACCAGTCAGAACTTTGGATTCAGAATTCACAAAACACTGAAGATATTAAGCACTTCCAGGCCTGGATTATATTAGCTATAAGTGAATTAATGGTTTAAAATTCATGTTTGAAACTACTGACTAAGATGAAGCTCATTAAGAAATCCCAGTTGTGTGTAACGCGGTCTTAATATTAAGAAAAGAACAATAGCCCTGATAGACATCATTAAGGGCCCTATCCTGCCCAAATTTCCTGCACTAAGAGCGCAATCCTAACCATTTCTTCTCAAATGTAAGCCCCATTGTGTTCAATGAGTCTTATTCCGAGGAAAGTGTCTTTAGGATTGCAGCCTTATGACGGACTCCTCAAAGTAAGTTCAGTTACTTTGAGGCTGCTTTGAGGCTGCATGGATGAATCCCAGATCAGTTGTTGTAGGGAGAGTTATACAGACCATGACAAGTGGAAGTGGGCATTCACCAGAAACAAATTTACCACTGAACCACCCGTGAAGTTTCTCACCTGCTGCAATTCAGGGAATACAGGCGGATTGCCACACTTATATAAATCTACATAAATTCAAGACAGGAGTGGCAAAGTTATATGGGTTGGCCAGTTGACCAATCACCATGGAGCTACTATATATATACACACACCAAAGCAAATTACTGCATGGTCATTTGCATTAACTCCATGACATTACATATAAGGATGGGTATGTTTCTACCAATCAAGAACATGACTTTGAACAGGAACATTTGCCAAAGTTTCCACTTCAATAAAGCTAACAAAAATACAAAAGACATTTCAGGATGCAGGATGGTTGTCAGTCATCCAACAGAAGTATTTATGTAAACAAGAGATGATCTAGGAGGATTTCCTGCTGCACGCAGGGGGTTGGACTAGATGACCTACTAGGTCCCTTTCAACTCTAGGATTCTATGATTCTATGATTCTAAGTAGCTATGTTTAAAAAATGCCTATATCTTTCTAAAGATGGAAACACTTTTATAAAAAAGCCTTTTTCTTCCTATTCTTCCTAATGTGGCCACTGCAGATTCAAAATTCCAGTTTGGTAAGGCAAAATCAGTGTATTGAATAAGTTCAATATGAAAAACATTTTTTAAAGGCAATGACGGACACTTGTTAATTTCTTTTATTTTTGAAGTACAAATTTCAAATTCTTATTTGAGGATTTCACAGTTGGGCAGTTTCTTAGCCAACTTTGAAACTCAGCTTGATGTTGCTAAAATGGCACTACTCGGTTCACCCCAATGCATCGTTCACGGGAGGCAGACATGCTGCCCTGATTTCCCAGAGATCTTATGACTCTTAAGAGAATTCTGCCTGAAGGCAAGTCCCCTTAGGCACGTCCTGTGGAAGGCAACAAAAGATCCCATGAGCCTGAATAAGAACGACTGTGGGAACTACCTCTTTCTGTATACAGTACATAAAGTGTTATGCAGTGTAATACATCACAGGAGTTCACCAATGTCACTGTAGGTTGCAGTTGTTATGTGAACTATGTTAGACAGCGAGGCAGAATTGTTTTCAGTGTTGTCCTTAGGGAGTCCTTCAAGAAAGAAAAAAACCCACTGATTTCGAAGGTTCATTTCAGTGCCATGTAACAGAGATTGGAAGGGTTATTCTCTTCTTCTAAGATTGGGTCTCACAACTGTTTTTTTGTTGAGGAAAAATGAAATATTTTCTGGAATAAGCATCTACAACTCCACTGGGTTAGCAAGTGTAGTCAAGTGATTGTTCACTACCCAGGAAATCAAGGATGAGTCTACAGTAGGTCTGGCCTACAGGATGGCCTACAGCAGGTCTCAGACCTTGCAGTTTCCTTCTAAGAAATACCTTTTCAAGAACTTTCTCAAGGATGATCAATTCAGCATATCTCAGGCAGGTTCAAACCATTGGCTATATAATTCATCAGTGGTCAACTATACCAAGTTTTAATCAAGGCATTGAAAACCTGTATTACCTGGAATTGGATTGGGGATATGTTGTTCAGCCAAACGTTAACAAGAGTTTAAATGGGAGCACGGACCTATCTCAAGTTGCTGTTTAGATCTGTTTTTAGTTCAGTGTACCAATTCTACTATAGCCATTCTGGGAAGCAACGGCAATGTGGGGTCTAACATTTCACCCACTCCACTGCTTTGGTGGGATTTCTCAGAGACTATAGTTTTTACTGGTTCTGAGGCCTCTCTTTCCGTGTGTGTGTGTGTGTGTGTGTGTGTGTGTGTGTGTGTGTGTGTTGAAAATTTATGGACCCAGGTTGCCAGATCCACCAATCATGGCAATGCCTTCCCTAGTGTTGAGAGGAGTCCCATGGGGCTTGATTTGATAGAGTCCAGAGTCACTGGATCCCTGAGTCAAGTGAAAAAGTTCACTCAAGTACTCGTGAGAATTCATAAAGTACTAGAGTCATCCCATTGAGACTCTATAGGATTCCAGTCGCATCATGCTGTGCCTTTAAAAAGCATGTGGTAGGAAAAAAGGGCTGATGTTGAGCTGTGTGTATGTTGAAGCTCTCTTTAAACACACCGCTGCTGTCTCTGCTGTGGTGTGGTAAACAGGACAGGAAGGGTGGAAAGGACTGCAAGAGGAAGGAACAGGCAAGAGGTAGATGGAGGGACACAAACAGCAGCTGTGAGGCTTACTTAGGCTGAACAACCACACTTTCCAGAGAGTAAGCCCCACTGAATACAATAGAACTTACTTCAGAGTAGACATGCTTAGGATTGCACACCTAAACCTTGACAGCCCTACTCAGTAGTAGTCCCATCTCAGTGATCATTCAGGGGAGATTCCTCTTCCCATCAGCTATGCGGTGAAAAGCATGCTCGCTATGAACTCCCTCTCCCCTTTCCCCACTCATTCCCTCCCTGAGCTTCTCAAGCCAATTGTAAGAAAAGAAACCCCTTAGGCTTTTTCTCATGCCCTTCCTAAAATATTGAAATAATGAAATATTAGAAATCCAATCCTTTGTCCACATTAACCCTTATTTGCATTGTGTCTGGAACTCCCTGCTGCTTGCCTGGTCTGAATGACAGCCCCACGAGGATTTTCACGCTGCTAAAACAGTAAGCAAGCACCCCTTGAGACACAGGAAGACTTGGGGACTTTAATATAAGATTCACATTCTTGACTGTTTTTCACACTTCACATGCACACAACTTGCGAGTCAGTGAAAAATGCAAATTTTCATCATTTAAGTCCAAATCATCTGAGTTGATCTGAGTCGGGTTCCCAACATTGGCCTTCAGGCAGGGGCTTAAGATATTCTTTGTTTCAAATCTCATTCCTTAATTCTTCTTATCTTGTATGCTTGTTTTTCTGCATTATTGTTCTCACTTGTACTGCTATTTTTCTACCTTGGTTATTTTATTTTATTTTCTATTTTTTATATTTTATATCAATGGGGGCTGAGGTTGTCAGCCACCCTGGTTCTTTTTCAGTGAGGGTAGAATATACATTGCTAAATAAATAAACAGGGGAAAGTGGTGTTCTAGGATCCCATGCAACGAGGGGTGTCATATTGTGATAGATGTAGAGGCATCAATTTTCTGACTTAACTGAGAGTGTGTTTCTGATTATGGGCTTCAATGTGACATTTGTCAGCTGAGATACTCAACATTTGGTTTAGTCAGTAGAAATGTGCCATGAATGTTGTCGCATTTCTGTATTCTTTGGCTAATGCAAGAAAATGGACTAAATGCAACAATATCATCTTGCCAACACCATGGCATCAAGTTTCAAATCCTGGTGAGATTCTAAAACTGTACATCTCCTGAACTGCTTCTAGATTTATTAAGGCTACAAACTAGTATAAAGCTTCATCTTTTAAAAAATCATCATCAACTTTCAAGCATTGATTCAAGAATTCAACCATAGTCAACTTCATGATGGTACCAGCACCTTTCCTATCAGATATTTAATACATCTGTTCATGCATTTTTTTTCCAATTAATTCAGCTTTAATTTTCAATGTGGCTGACCCTTAGTGCAATCGTAACCTAGGCCAGCACAAATCATTAGTCTTCCCATTCCCGTAATGATGTAGGGAGGCAAGCACATGTCTGTGCACTGGCCTAACCTCTCCCAGGAGGCCAGGGGCGCAGAAGTGTCTTATGACACTTTTGTGACACCCACCCAGGTCAGCACAGGAACAAATGCTGGGGCTTAGGCTGGCCTAACTGGAGGTTAAGATTGCAGCCTAACAGTTTTTTCCAGGAAAATGTTAACAAGCAAATCCTGCTCTTTCAACACCACTCGCTCTAATTTAACCAACATTTTCAGTTGTTTCTATGCCAAGAGACTGACCTGATTTCCTTGCAGATACTTCTGGTATCTATACCAAGAAGACTAAAGATTGTCAGGATATTAGAACAGAATGAATGAGAAGGGGGAAAAATACTTCCATCTTTTAAACCTGGAAAAACTGAGGGATGGCAAGAATCTGCAGTTTTCCAAAATCCCTTGGAACTGACATGTGGAACTATGTGCTTAGTCCTACAAGCTACTGAAACACATGCTCAGCTTCACTGATGAAGTCCAGTCCTATCTGCTACCAGCCCATGTTGTGCAGATCAACTGATGGTGAGCTGGCTGCATGCTAAAGTGGGAGAGTTATCAAATAGCCCAGGAGAGGTAACCGCCCAAACCATCATTATTGCCTGCAAGACAAAGCAGGGACACCAACACAATGTCTATGTAATCTTACTGGAAAGTTTTGACTGCCTGGCCTCCTTGGAGTGAAGGATCACTTGTTCCCTTACCCCACAAAAAGTCCATGCCAGCCCAGTGGGTCTACTCTGACTTATATTAACTGATATCACTAGTGCAAATCCGCACTGACCTATGAAAACAAATTGAGGCCTGGAAGGAGGTTTGGATTCAGCAGATCCAACCCATCTTTCCAAACCTGCTTCAACAGATCAAACCCCTGATTCAGCAGATCCAACCCTGCTGCCAACCCATCTTTCCTGTTCCCAATCCAGTCTCCTTCCTGCCCCCATCACTGCCCACCTTCCCTCCCTATACATGATCAGTGTCTGCTGGTACACAGAATTGTCTGCTTGCCACTTGTGGCAGCCACTCTGTTTAGTGTGGTGTGGTGCATTTAGCAACAACCATAAATCATGTTATGCTGTCAGAACACTTGTTTTGGTGGCAATAGGCACTAATAGGATTGGGCCATCAAAAAATATTTTGATCACATCCCCATGTACAAAATGAGAAAATGAGATCTAGTAGGGCACTGAAAGGGAGTGCCATTGGGGCGCTTAATCCAGCTTGGTGTTACAGTCACAGAGACTGGATGCAAAGAGGCAAGGATGGATTGACAAGGGTCTTGTGTGGCATGTGGAGATCTGAAATTTCAGGGCACAATGCTAGCCAACTTTGCAGCAATGGCACAGCTATGACAGTGGGGGCACATATTACAACCTGCAGTTGGAGGCACAATTACTGTTCCCTTACTCTGGAGTTTCTTTACCATTATGTCAATACTGGAAAGTGGATTAGGATTATGACTTTAGTTTAATTAGCCTGCTTAAAGTCAGAAAACAGCAGATGTTTTAGGAAAGGATATGTCCAAATATTCTTTCCAAAGACATGTCCTATCAGATATGTACAAAGTACACTCAAAATCACCAATGACAAAAGTGCATTTGAATGCTAAATGCTATAATTTGCATGTATGGAAATAGATGGTGTTACATATATTTATCTGAAAGGCCTGCAGAGACAGGTATGCAATAGCTTTCCTCTGTATTTTTCCCCCCAAAAGCTACACTGCATTTCCAATTTTTATACTTTCATTCAATGAAGTAGTCCATGGCGAAAACTTATCCAAATGAGTCATTAATACATGTTTCAAAGTCTTTTATGAGAAGAGGTGTGGAATAGGAGCCTTTGTGCAGCTTTTTCATTGCATTACTTCTGACAACAATGTACCTGTTCACATGAACGGAATTAGGCAGTTCTCAATAGGAAGCTTACAAGATCTTGGTGTCTATTATTAGTGACTGAATAGATGACAGCTAGGACTGAAATGGGGAGTGCATTTCATGAAAAGCATCACCCTCATAAAGTGCTCTTCCCTGTTTGGCAATCGCTCACCCATAAGGAGGATGGCAAAAAAAATTGCTCTCACTCTGATTGCTCTCACTCTCACTCTCACTTCATCATATCAAAGTTTAGCCAAGCCAGACTGGTTAAATAGGAATGTCCCATCATCATGTGGCCCACATTTTGCCTCATTCTTTTCAGTAAGAATTAAAAATAAGAACTAATAATACGTCTTATGAATAATTGATAATCAGATAATTAATATAATCAATACATAATAGGAATTATATCATAATATAATATTAATGGATATAATTAATATAATATAAAATGACAATTATAATTGTTATGAATAAAACATTATTATTAATAATATTTAATACAATAATATTCCTAATAATTGTTGCTGTTTAGTTGCAAAGTTGCCTAGCTCGTCATGACCCATAGAGTGAGGCATGCCAGGCCGCCTTATCCTCCTTCTGAAGCCTGTCCAAATTTATGTTCATGCTTCAGGACAGTATCTAATCACCTGATCCTCTGCTGCCTGCTTCTTCTTTTAATCCTAAACATAAGATTTCTAAATGAAGTTCAGGTTTATTTGTTCATTTGTTTAAATCTGGGGCCTCCAAACCCCAGCCTGGGGGCCATATGTGTGGCCCCCAGCAAGACCCTCTATCCGGCCCATGGGCAAGGCTTGTAATCCACACCAATACTTTTTATATGTAAATTTATGTAAATTTATGCAAATTTGAAATATAAATTAGTTTTCCGGCCCCTGACACCGTGTCAGAGAGATGATGTGGCCCTCCTGCCAAAAATTTTAGAGACCCCTGGTTTAAATGATGCCAATGCTGAAGAAAGAAAGAAGGTAGCTATGGATGATCAGAATGTCAAAATCTGTCAGCCTTTTATTCTCCCCGCCTTTTATCTCAATACTTCCATGGGCAAAAATTCAGGGCAGCTCTACAAAGAATCGGTATCCATTTTTTTCTAAGTAGATTGCAACTGGGTCCATTCTTAGTATACTCTGTAATTCTGTCATTTTATTGGGAGTGGGACCACAAAACTCTGACATTCTTATTTCATTTTTTTTTTTTTTGGTGCAAAATGTAATTGACAACAGTAAAAATTTCAACAGCTAAGCATTTTTCCTGATTTTATCCTAAAGTTAAATCAAACAAATTCCTATAATGATAAATGTCTACATTAAAACCATCATTGCTAATAGTATTCTATATCATTTATCTTTTGTATAGCGTGACCAAATTACAATGACCACATGACTATAGCCACTTATGATTAATGATGACTTAACATACTATCTGACAGTAAAGCTCTGGGGAGGAAAATTATCATATATTTTAAAATATCCAGCTATGTGTTTACTTAAAAATAATTATTTTCTAAGTAATTGTTTAAAAAATGCTTCATTGCCTTGATGCACAACTAATAGGTTAACAGCACGTCTATGCACATCAATACAGATGTACATTCCTCTGTGTTCAATGGGGCTTATTCCCAGGTATGAATATAGGATTGCAGTTAGGCAGTCCAATCCTGAGCTTCTCAGTGCCCAGAGTAGTGGCTCAGAAATGGCTTCTGCTGAATACAATGACTGATGCTACTGGCTGCTTCTTACCATTCATCATTTCAAATAACTTAACCATTCATTATTCATTATTTTTTTTTGTAAATTGCTTTGTGAACTTTCATTGAAAAGCCGAATATAAATATTATTGTTAAGAATATTTGTTGAAATGGTTTTGTGCATTCATATATGGTTAAGGTACTACTTTTCTCATAGCTAAGATATTGTGTACACTGCTAGAAATGTCAGAGAATTGGACATTTTTGCACCTTATAATCAACACTCAGATCATGTTTGCTAGTTCACAGCACTTGTCTGTAAAAATTTGCTTGCAAAAGGATCTCGACAAAGGAACAACTGCAATACAATAGCACACAAAAGAGCATTTCTGGTCCCTTTGACATCCTGAATCAGGGACTTGTGCAAAAAAGACTGGAATCTCCAATCATCCCATTTTTGGTTGTTAAAGGCACACAGATGTAAGGGGTATGAGGATAAGGTCCATTGAACTCAGTAGGGAACTCATTTCAAAAAAATATGTTCAGGTCTGGCCAGCTTTAGCTGATAATTACTTGGGTTGGGTTGCTAATGAACTCTGCTAAGCTATGACCCACATTAAACGTGATTCATTGAGAATCATTTATTTTTAACAGAACTAAAACATAGCTCTGTAAAAGGATATGTTGCTACATTCAGATCTAGATGGGTCAGTTTAGTGAGAACAATTCCTTTCTACTCTCCAAAGTTTTACGGAATTCACCTTGCAAGGTCATGATCAAGATGACTTTCATTCTCACTCCAGGATTTCTGGGCTCTACAGAGCAGCATGTATACATTTGCAAGCAAAAAGCCACTTGCTTGGCATTCCCTGTGCAAGAAATGAAACCTACAACTGATCCTCTGCCCTTCAGCTACTTAATCCCAGTCTTCGTTCTTCCATGGCCAGATGGTCGAAATGGGAGGGGGGAGTAAATTACAGTATATTCTCTCCAGTACCAGAGATCAGTTTTTTTTTTCCTTTTCAACTTAAGATGAACTTAATAGTAATTTAAAACCAACTTAATTCTCTGATGACTTTATACTAACATCAAGCTTAATAGGCCAAGCAAAAGTGCTTTTGGTGAAATCTCTATGGATCCATCATCCACACCATGATGGACACACTACTTGACATATTAAAGTTCAAACACTGCAAACACTGCCAATAATCTCTCTCTCTCTCTCTCTCTCTCTCTCTCTCTCTCTCTCTCTCTCTCTCTCTCTCTGTTCTTCCAGGAAAACTAAAATCCCTGATTAGCTGGTCAGTTGCAAAACTGATCAATGTTCCTATGTCTGCATCAACAATGGCTGTGTTGGAAAAATAATTTCAATAGGAGCAGTTTGTGAGGAGCATGTGTGAGGAAATCTTCTTTCTACATACTGATTAAAGGTTTGGCTCTCTGTCCTTCTAAGTGCTGCTTACATTTTATTCTAGAAAAGAATACAAATTGATCCTTAGATTGGGAAGCAAATATTTTGTGAGTTGGATAACCCACTTCTAACCTGTCCTGGAGCACCACTCATCCAAGGCATGGTTGGTGCTGAAAGACCATGGTAAGGGGAATTATTTGTTGTGGTGCATCAGCCACTTGCCGTTTCTCAGTGCTTTTGCTGAGGAGAGGGGCAGACCTTTCCACAGCAGCAGGGGGTGATGCACTGGACAGGGGTGATGCATTGGAGGAATTCCTCTGGCGCGTCATCTCTGGTTGACACCACCCTGTCAATGTCCCTGGATCTATGAAAAAGGTGATGTAGAGCCCAAAGCTTCCCAGGTATGGGGATAGGATCCAGAATAAGTTCAAATCCCTCCTTGACCATGAACCTTCCCAGGTGAATTTGGGCTTCACTCAACCTCTACCTCACCTTCCTCACAGGGTTGTTGTGAGGACAACATTGGGGAAGTAATTAAAACTTTGTAAGATTCCTTGGGCATTTGCGTTAGCTTGGAAAGAAGGGATATAAACATCTTAGAATGCAATCCTAATCTATAGGTAGGCCAGCCTAAGCCCCAGCATATGTCCTGAGCTGACCTGGGGGTGTCACTAAAATGTCATGAAGCACTTCTGCCCCACTCCGGGGGTGGTTTAGGCCAGTGCACAGACATGTGCTTGAGCAGGGTGACTAGGTGCCCCAACCAGAAAAAGAGGTTAAGGTCCCCCAAAATTTCTAACATCCAAGCAAAATTCCTGACATGTTAAAAAAGTAGAACACACAAAAATGTAGGACAAATGTAGGTCATGTTAAAATAAAAGCTAAAAATACTTGTTTTGCTTTCCTGTACTTAATTTCAATGCTATATTACTTATTGTTAGCACCCTCGTTGCAAGACCTGTTTCCCAAAGCAAAAGGTGTTTAAGTGATCCAGGCAGGCATGGAGAAGCTTGGCCTTTCAGCCTCCTTTCCTTTGCCACCTTACACAATATAGGTTCCACTGACTATACTTTTGAATGGACACAATTGTGCTTGGAGGCTTAAAACGTAAAGAGCGAGGAGTTATCCCCACCATCCTTGCCCTGAGAAAGCTGCCAACTTTACACCTAGCCCTGCCCCACAATCTGAGCAACTCAAGCCCTTGCTGTGAAATACATGCTTTTTGGTGTGCAAAGTATATATTGGTGGATCCATCGACAAAGGCATAGGTGCAGGGGAGTCTGGGGTTTCTCTGGTCAGTTGGCAACCCTGCTTTCAAAAAAATTAATTCCCCCCTTTTCCTTTCCAACGCCAAACTCGCTGCAAGGTTTCACAGCAACTCCACTTCCAAGGGCTCCCTTCTTCCCCTGTTCTCCTCTCCAGTCCAGCAGCGTCAGCTCCCTCCTCTTCTTTGCTGCAAGCAGCAAACAAGAGTTTCTTCCCCTTACTCTCTTTCTCTGGCAAGTGCAGGGACTGGAGTTCCCTTCTGGCTACAGCCATTTTCCCAGCCAGCCATTCAGTAGCCGGAGCTCCTCAGTCCCTGGAAAGCAGATTGCAAAGCCTGGTGCGATGCGTGCTAGGAGATGTAGTTCTTCCACTGATGGCTTGGGAAGGTGCTTCAGCATGGGGAGGAGGGAAAGTCTACAATTCTCTTACCTCCCTCCCTCCTCCTTCTTTAACCAGCAACTCAGCAGGCCTCAAAGGCCTAGAATTCTAGGAAAGAGGCCGTAAATCTGGACTTCCAGATCTAGGGACTCATATCCAGGTCTGTCCGGGAATTTCCAGTCATTTTGTTACCCTGTGTTTGTGTCCCTACATCACTACAGTAATAGGAAGACCAATGAGTTGTGCCAGTCTAAGGCCAAAATCCAGAGTAACTATGTGGAGTCCTTGCTCCGGTGTAAGAACAATTTACTCTGGATACCAATATGAATTTCCCATAGGTTTTCACTGGGTGGTGCAATAACTACGGGTGCACGTAATGTCTCTTACGTGTTCCCGTAGTTACTTTGGATTTGGGGGTAAGTATAGGATTGCCTGCTTAAAATAAATAAAATTAAAAAAATATGCTCCCTTTTTCAGTTCATCTGTTCTATACATAGATTCTATAGAGAAGTGAGCTAGTGTCTGACACCAAGAATGGAGCCATAGCTCAGAAAGAACACAGGTTCAGTGGCATAACTACAGAAGGCAAAACAATAAGTACTACAGGTGCTGCAGCGTCGTATCTCCTCCCACTCAACATTGGGTCCACTCCATACAGTGACAGCAACATATAGACAGCAAACAGTATCTCCCATGTGTTACTGTCACTACCCAGAATGACTCTGAGAGTGAGTGATATAGTAATTGTTATAGCACCTATAGTACCTGTAGTAATTGATAGGGGATGTAGTAACCTGATACAGCACCTGTAGTAATTGTTTTGCCTCCCTCCTTACACTACTCCTCAATTCTTGAATGCAGAAAGTCCAGGTTCAATCTTCACAGGATTTCATGGGAGTGCTGAAAGTAGCCAGAAAAGTTACACTAGGAAATACTGTACCAATTGGGATGGTCCAATGATCTGACCACTTCTGCATAGTCAAATTATGCCCTGATGTTGAGCCAAAATATTTAGAGCCTTCCTATACAGCTCCCTCGTATACTGTTTGGAATTGTGATAAGTCCAGGACCATGAGAGGAGCCCATGCTCCTGGTTTTATCAAGTTCATTGAAAATGAATGCTAGTGTGGGAAGATGCTGCAGTGTGAATGGTCTAGGAGTTTGTGCTACCCCACTAATTTGAAAGGAAGTGGGGCTGTAATTGAAGCAACAATGCTGTTTTAGAATAAATGCCTTAGGGCACAATCCAGAGTAACTACGGGGAGTCCTTGCTCCGGTGTAAGAACAATTTGCTGTGGATTGCAGTATGAATTTCCCATAGGTTTTCATTAGATGGTGCAGTAACTACGGGTACACATAATGTCTCTTATGTGCTCCCGTAGTTACTCTGGACTGTAGGGCCAATTAGCTTCTTCAAAGCCATGTGGTCTTTTACAACTTCTCTAAAAAGTTGTGGTGTTGTTCTGAAGAGCAGAAAACCAAACTCTTCCTTTCTTTATCACTTTTCCAAAGAATTAAAGAAGCTATTTCTCAGTGCCGATTTTTTTCCCAAAATGTAGTTATTTTCTTTGAGAAAAGGTTGTGTTGGCTAGCCAATGGAAAATCAATGAAAGTTGCTGTAAATGATCAAATGTGGCGTGTGACACTTCAGTTATCATTGAATTTTACCCAGAAGACAATCAATACTTGGTTATACAATGAAGCACACCTGGTAGGTGGTAGAAGTAGACACTGCAACACAAAGCCAGGCAATTTGCTCTTTTCAGTAGCTATTCTATTAACCTTAAACCTTAAAAATAGCCTCTAGGGCTACAAAACATTTATTGTCGTTCAGCAGCTCTGGGTCAGACCGGATAATTCTATATTATATGGTGGCACACCCATTTTTTGCTAAATACTGCAAGTTTCAAAAGCAAACCAAGGTCTGACAAGCATGCAGTCTTATTTTTATCTTGCAGATTATTATCAGCTACTTTGACCTAGTTGAACTTGCTTTTTACTCTTCCGCTCCGTCAAAACTTTCTAAGTAAACTTGATTCTCTCTTTGATGCTCAGATGTCTACATTTTTATTACGTTCATGCACCTTAGTACAGTTCACAATGAATTTGCATTCTGGGATGCACCACTGCCAATTTTCTGAAACATAAAGGGCAGTGAATGGGAGTCTGTCACTAAGAACCAAATTCAAGGAACAAGGTAGCCCTGGAATGAGAGGTTATCACATTGATAATTCTGAACTGTGCCAGAATTTACATTGTGCCAGAATGTGCATGGCATTTACAGAAGTGTGAGGGTTGCACACTATAACATGTCAGGTCTCTGCAAACTGGTGTACTGATCATGCACCAATTCTCTGTCTTCAAAATGCCTTTGATGGATCTTTCCAGATGGAGAAGAAAAACTTTTTTCCTTATTATTAATTAAAGTCCATTAACTGCAATGGCAATTCGAGCACATCTCATCCCAATTAGATAGCAAATGTATTCATTGACCTTGATTGAAGTGACATCTAATAACTCAGCATTCTTAAAAAGTTACCAAGTTTAATATCACCATCTGGGAAATGCCTAGCAGGATATTTAGGTATGTGTTTCATTGTAAGACTGTAAATAATTCTGCTGCATTCAATGACAATAAATGCTGTTAGACTCATAATTAAGATTTGGCCCTTTCACAAGTTATTTGCACATCTAAAATTTCAGATGTTCAACCAAAAACAATGTACTTCACATATAAATTAAGCTACCAAAAGTGGTGTCCAATATGTCACTGTGGAAGAACAGAGGACAATTTACAAATAGCTCCAGAAAGAGTGAAGGAGCTGGGTCAAAGCCAAAAAGACACCCAGATTTGGACGTGTCTGGAAGTGAAAGGAAAGTCCAATTCAGTGAACAGCAATGCTGCATTGCAACTTGGAATCTAAAATCTAAAATCCATGAATCAAGGTAAGTTGGGTCAAAAATGAGATGACAAGATTGAACAACATCTTAGGAATTAATGAACTAAATTGTACAGGAATGGGTGAATTTAATTCATATAATCATTTCATTTGCGAATGAAGGCAAGAATCCCATAAGAAATGAAGTACTCCTTATAGTGAATAAAAGAATGATAAAAGAAGTATTGCAGTATAACCCCAATGACAGAATTATAACATAACTAGCAAAACATACCCAGGTTGCAGGAGTAAATACCCCCCAGTGTCCCACTCCCCATGTGCCATCCCCACATTGCGCATCATCTCCCATTGCACATCATCCCCCATTGTGCATCTTCACTCCCATACACAACATCCCACATGTGCAAAGTTCCCCCATACACAACATCCCCCCATGTGCAATGTCCCCCATGCATGCGTAACTTCTCCCATGTGCATCAACCCCCATGCGCATCAACCCCCCATTGATGTGCAACATCCGCCCATGTGAAACATCCCCCATGCGCATCAACTCCCCATGTGTATCAACTCCCATGTGTATCGTACCCCAACCACATCAACCCCCATGCACATCAAAATCCCATGTGCTTCAACCCTCCATGCATATCAACCCCCATGTGCATCAAACCCCATGGATACACAATGTCCCCCAATGTTTAATTTTCCCCCAAGCAAACCCTCCCTCCCAGTGCTTCAGGCACCAGGCATCAAATTGGCTGGATGTTGATCAGTCAGTCTTCAATGTCAAGTATAGGCAGCATGTAGTGTGCTAGTAATTCATCAATTATATGTAATAAATTATATTTAATATTTTAAAATTTTAATAATAATCAACACAGTGCAATCCTAACCATGGGCAAAATCCAGAGTAACTACGGGGAGTCCTTGCTCCGGTGTAAGAACAACTTACTCTGGATGCCAATATGAATTTCCCATAGGTTTTCACTAGGTGGTGCAGTAACTACGGGTGCATGTAAAGTATCAGGCCAGGGTTCGAGACCCGGGTCGGCCCCACAAGACAGGGTGAGCTCCTGTCCTTAGCCCAGCTCTGCGACGCCAGCTGGATCCAATCGTATTGGCTCTGCCTTTCCATTGGACTAATTCAGTGGCGTGGAGAGGGGGGATTTGCTGCTTGGGTAACAGCCTATCCTCCATAACAATCCAACCCAGGCTTTCGTGCTTCGCATGTAGCGTATGCAGCGCTGAGCACGATACCATAGTCTTTCAAGACTGATGGAGGCCTGCTTTTTTATGTAAAGTCTCTTACGTGCTCCCGTAGTTACTCTGGATTTGGAGTTATGCCTCTTTAAACGTAAGCCCCTTTGTATTCAGTGGATCTTACTTCCAGTGTCTTTAGGATTGCCTATCCCAGTGCAAGAGTGTTCCTTCTGTGACGGAGGCACCCATTAAGAACCTGTTCTCAGAAATTCCAACCGGAAGGGGGTGAAAAGGCGCTCAATGCATTTTCCCCTCTATACATTACAGATAATCTCTGTCTGAGGGACGCTCTGCCTCAACCTGTGGACCTAGAAGCATGAAATTCAGGGAGGGTGTTCCTGCTGTGACATCAACACCCAACAAGAACCAATCTTGAGAAATTTAACCATTAAGGCTAAGGGGCTGAAAAGTGGTGCAACATATTTTTGTCCTATACTTGACATTGAAGACTGACTGATCAACATCCAGCCAACTTGATGCCCAGAATATCGAAGTTCAAATCTCTCTTTAACCATGAAGCTTTCTGTATAACCTTGGGTCAGATATTGATCCTCCACTTCATCTAACTCACAGGGTTTCTGTGAGGATAGCAGAGGGGAAGGAAAGAAAGCATTGTAAGTCGGGCATTGTGTTGGCATTGAAAAGGATGAGTATAAATCCCTTAAAATAATAAATGTACTGTGGTTCATTAAAGTTTATGCCACAATATATTCATTAAGCGTAATAGTTGTTTAATCATTTGACAGTAAGTGTTTAAAAATATTTAAATTGCTAAATGTAAAAACAGAAGATTACTACAGAAATCAAAATCTGTAAAAAGACAAATTCATTAAGCAGTAGGTCTAGTCTTTTATTTGGTTGAAAAAGATATCAGGATGCTTTAACATAATTGATGGGGTCTAAGCATTTGAAGTTTGCAAAGTAGATCAGAGAGTTTTCAGAATATTTTAAGAGAAAGGGAATGAAACCATTATAAAGTGAAAGCAACTCAAAGTCATTACAGAATATTTTTGCATGGAGAGATCTGACCACTATTACCATAGTTCTTACTGTACCTCTTCTTAACTACAGTCTGCCTGCTTCGGAGTTCTCTGCCATAAATGTCCCCATTTGATGGAATTTGATAGATTAGCCTATTATTTGCTTTCTATTTGTCTTTCATTTTCTTCTTATTTTCTTTATCCAACAGGATTTGATTGTTTTTCTTTTTCATGTAAATATTCTACAGGATAAATTTCCAGATGCTATCAGGCAGTTCAAATGCATGGAAATACTGAAACAAAAATTCACAGTACTGTAGATGTTTCTTAGTGGACTCAAGCACAGGCACCTTGGGCTTATAATGTTGGACTTATTATTGGCGCAATCCAGTGTAACTACAGGGAGTCCTTGCTCCGATGTAAGAACAATTTGCTGTGGATTGCAGTATGAATTTCCCATAGGTTTTCACTAGGTGGTGCAGTAACTATGGGTGCACATAATGTCTCGTAGGTGCTCCTGTAGTTACTCTGGGTTGTAGGGTATGTTATGTTGTCATTCATCCAACATGACAGCTAATAGCCAAATACTTGGTGGACTTTCAGACTAATCATATCAGCCCTCCACAGTGGTGATCTGCAGCCATAAGTGTTGCTGTGGCATTGCAGAACTGTGGTTCCACTGTGCACTTTGGGGCTGTTGGTGCCAGGAGAAGTATACGAGGAAAGAAAACAAAAAGTCAACATCCACGTGACCATCCAGCCTCTGCTTGAAATCTTCCCATGTGACACTGTCAACAACTACACAAGGTGGACTGTTCCAATGCTTGACAAGCTCATACAGTTAGTATATTCTTCCTCCTGTCTAGCCTTAGCTTCCATGTGACATCAACCTATGGATTTGAATCCTGTCTCAGGGAGCCAGAGAGAGCAAATCTTCCTCTTTAGATACTCAGTATCTGCTCTCAGTCTCCTCTTCTCCATACTTTTATCTGTTCCTCCTAGGAGTGGGTTTCCAGATGTGTATTGACATGCATTTTGGACATCAATTGAGCCAATGAGCCTGCAGGAGGTTTCAGGAGCCTGCTGTGGCCCCACACATTATATGAGGTCTCCAAGTGGTTGTGAAAGGCAGCTGAATGGGGTTCTGAACTCAAATCCCAAGTAGGCAACAAAAATGGGACACTTGCCAAGCCCTTGCAGTCTTCCACGTATGCTTTAGGAGTATGCACAGTATTAAAGTAACAAAAGCATGTCAGTAATGGCGGGTTGAATAATATGAGTGCTATTGTATATGCTTTCTTTCCACCAATACATTTTTTACCTTGGTTTACCTTGGGAACATTTTTCAGCTTTCTGTTTATATGTGTGCATCTGTCCCTTTTTTATTATTTTCAGCTACCACTTATCAAAGTTTTCAAGAGAAAGCGTTCAATCTTCCTTCAGTTATTATTCCTCTTTCTCCAAGCTGACACTTCTCTCATGCTTATTACAAATACCCTCTTGATAAATAACCTCCCACCTGAGCTCCAGCCTTTTCTGTTTGTTCTCTGCTGCAAATGTTTAAAGAGAAAGGGGAAACATTCCTTTCTATATTATTTTTTCCTTCTATCTATCAGTACAACACCCACTTCATCTTGCTTGTAATGCGACTTCAGAAAATGCATGTCAGTGGAACGAAATAAAATGTGGATGCGTTTATTAATGAAAATTTGAGACATTTAAAGCAAAAGTGCTTTTGCATCCTTGTATGTTTCCTTCATTTTATAATGAACTCTTTTGCATTTGGGGATAGGACAAATGATATGGCAAGTACATCTGCACCCTCTTCAACCTGATCCTCACCTTTTACCTGTCCCTTCCTTGTCCCAGATGCTCTCAAAGCTCCCATGACCCAGTAGTCCCACCAGAACATACTCACACCAATGGACCTTCTAGGAGCCACTGACACATGCACTCAATTTGCGGAAGAAGCCCAGGCATATGTGACGATGGCCCTGAGTGGGTTGTGATATTCAAGCTTCCTATCATCAGCTTGTAATGTTCATACAAATGATACAAATGTGATCAGCTTGTAACATTCAACTCTAATATCAACATGTACACCGTTGTTGGATACATCAGAATATAAAATGAAATTATACATGTTCAGGCAGAGTTAAGCAGATCAGGTGTCAAAAATCTGCTTCTTTATAAGTATATGCACAAATGTTACTTAATGGTAAATCTTACTCCCACCGAAAGTCTTGATTGCTGTGAATCTACGTGAACAACAGTGGCATTGTAAACAGATGAGAAAAAGGTTGGTGGGACTTCAAATTCTGTAATATTTACTCTTTGCTCTTAATGATTCTCTCATTGGCTGTTGGAAACTACTGGGCCAGGACACACACCCAACTATTCAGCTATCACTTGGCAGAATCTTGCCTAAATGGGTCAGTTTGGTGTTTTTTTTTTCCCAACTGTGATATGATTGCTGTTCCTAATCCAATCCTATGCTTGTCACATGTACATTTTTAATGTAAATGATTTGTATCCCTTTTTCCTTCCCGATAAACAGAGTTCTCAAAGTGGGGACTTGGCAAGGCAGAGTGGGGTCAGTTGAATTTCCCAACATGGTTGGTGCTGGGAACTGCTACATTTTGCAGTGGGTAATATTGTCTGATAATGCATGTGAGCATGTTTCAATGTGTGCATTATGAACTGATGTGTACATTATGAACTGAGAAGGAACCCTTAGAAAACAGGCAAGATTTTTTTCTATTCTGTATGCACTCTGAAAAAGATTGTAATTACCAAAACTGAGCTGAACTAAGGGGAGTTCACCTATAACTGAAGGGCATTCACATGTTCAAAGGATTCTGAAATGGTTAGATAAATACTATTCTGGTTGGAAAAGTCAATGTATCTTCATACAGTGCTCCTTGAGTTCTCTTGGGAGGAATTCACATAAAGAATGCACATTCTCAATAGTGTAGTAATGTTACCATTGAAGAGTTAGAACCTTCAATTATGGGCTGGAACAAAATATCATCCTTAGATTTTTCTTGCTTGGTTGCTCCTTTCTGCTTCGAGCCCTATAGAAAGAAGCATATTAATTTGATTGAAATAAACAGTTAGTGCTATTATTGCTGGAACTTGAAGCTCAATACAAAAAAGCAGTGATTTCGTCCATCATCACAGCAAATTTTCCAGGCACCATAATCAACCGAATTGCCCTTAAAAGCAGCAGTTGTGTTAATGAAGTGCCAAGCTCATCAGAAAGTTTTGATACAGTCCATTATAGGCATCCATTATAGGTGTCCCTTATTATCCACTAGGACAGGTTCTCTAAAAAATTTGGGCAAAGGACCATATTTGGGCCACATTTTGGGCAAAGGGGGATGTTGTGCATGGGGGATGTCGCACATGGAGTGTTGATGTGCATGGGGTTCTGATGCACATGGGAGTTTGATGCGCATGGGGGGTTGATGCACATAGGGGGTTGATGCGCATGGGGGTTGGTGCTCATGGGGGTTGGTGCGCATGGGGAGATGATGCTCATTTGGGATGTTGTGCATGGGGGAATGTTGCACATGGGGTGTTGATGTGCATGGGCTGTTGATGCACATGGGGGTTGATGCACATGGGGAGGTTTGATATGCATGGGGAGATAGGCACAGGGAGATGATGCACATGGGGAGATGATGTGCATTGGGGATGTTGTGCATGGGGGAATGCTGCACATGGGGGTTGATGCACATATGGGGTTTGATGTGCACAGGGAGGTAATAGGCATGGGGAGATGATGCACATGGGGATGTTGTGCATGAGGGAATGCTGTGCATGGAGTGTTGATGATCATGGGGGTTTGATGCGCATGGGGATTTTGCACATGGTGGTTTGATGTACATGGGGATTTAATGCGCACAGGGAGATAATGCGCATGGGGAGATGATGCGCATGGGAGAATGTTGTGCATGGGGATGAACATAGGGAATGTTGCACATGGGGGTTGTTGCGCATGGGGAATTTGCGCATAGGGGTTCATGAGCATGGCGGTTGATGTGCATTCGAGACATGATGCACATGGGGTGGATGAACATGGGGGATGTTGCATATGGGGTGGATACGCATGGGGGGTTGATGTGCATGGGGGATTGATGCAAGGGGGATGATGTAAGGGGAAATTTTTACTCCCACAACGCAGGTACACTTTTCGCTAGTCTGTGTATAAAAGTCTATGTATAACAAGATTGGACCTGTATATCCACGGACCACATTCACCACATTTTTTTTAGAGCTGTCCTGGAACCTGTTGGAAAGTGGTGGGATCGAAATACCTCTGGAAATGTTTCTAGGATCACAATCCTATTCCTGTTTATTAAAAAGTCATTTCTTCAAATGGAGCTTCCTTCCCAGGGAAATTAGCATAGAATTGCATCCTTCAACATGCTAAATTATATATGACCTTTCACTGCTTACCATTTCTTGCATCTATATGGGTTAAAATAAACTTTTATATGGGTTAAAATAAACTTTATACACCTCTATTAATTTTGAGTAGCAATTTCCTACAACATAATGCATTTTAGGAAGCTATAAACTGTACCAAATATAAGAATATAAGAAAATAGTCTTGCTGGATCAAGTCAAAGTCCACCTTGTTCAGCTTTCTTTATCCCACAGTTGCCCTCCAGATGCCTCTAGAAACCCACAAAACAACAAAATCTTATTGCTCTCAAAATACTGTATTTCTCCAGTGAAATTTCAGGCTGTTTTACATACTCCCTTCCTTGCACTATTTCTTTAAAAAAAAAATTTAAAGCATCAACAGCACTCATTTGCATTAGACCTGATTAGATCATTAATATTGAAACTGAAAATAGGTTTGTGGATAAAACTGTTCATTCTCGATGATTTCTTAACAGACTTGCCAAGAATTTTCACAAGGTTAATTCTAAAAAGCAGCTCAAGAATCATATGGACCAGGGCTTTGACTACCCGCCTGAACTTTGTCAAGAGGTCATTCATGTATAGCAGCTGCCATATTGCTCAGCAGCAGCAACAGTCATAAGATTCACAACTTGCCACAACAAGGCGGCAATCAGATGTTTGCAGGGTATTTGAGTTGGACTAGGAAGAATGCCTCTTTGTGGTGTGCATAAGAAGGCCTTACAATAAGTGAGTGGATAGATTGTATAGCTCTTGGACAATCGCTTCTTTTTACTGCTAAAGCATGACTGTATTCTTCTTAGAAAAGAATACAAGAAGCTTTCTGTTAAAGAAAGGCATAGATATAAAATGCCAACTCATAGTTGTCTTCTGCTTCTTCTCTTCCAATCATTTTTGATTCTTGCTAAGAAGTACCACTATTATTACAGGATTTTTACAGTTTTTATAACTGGTTTGTTTTATCCAGACACTGAGTCTTTCCCAATTACCATAGGATTTAATGCTACCAGTAATGCTGTTCAGGTGCTCTTCAGGATGCCAATTGTAAAAAGGATGCTAATCACTATTGAGATTACTTTGGTCTTCTTTTGCCACAGCCTTTCAATTTTTATTTATAAATCTTTATATTTAGTTTTTTCAGTTATTTTTCTTTTACTTTGTTTAAATAATCTATCACAGCTGATAGTTCTTTAGCTGGACTTGGCATTAATTATAACTCGGACCCATTCAGGGGCCAAGGTGGTTGTAATATATTTGTGAATAATGTGTGCAGAACAAAGCAGAGTGGTTTTATGAATTCTTATTGTTGTTGACTTTATTGATTAACTAATCCTACAATCCAGAGTAACTATGGGAGCACGTAAGAGACATTACATGTACCCGTAGTTATTGCACTACCTAGTGAAAACCTATGGGAAATTCATATTGCAATCCAGACCAAATTGTTCTTACACCGGAGCAAGGACTCCCCGTAGTTACTCTGGATTGTGCCCTAAATATTGTATAATGGCAATGCTTGTTCCCGGTGGTAGAGGAGGAGGAGGAGGAGGAGGAGGAGGAGGAGAAGAAGAAGAAGAAGAAGAAGAAGAAGAAGAAGAAGAAGAAGAAGAAGAAGAAGAAATATCAGGCAAGATCCATTCTTATATCTGTGGCCCCAAAGAGAAGCTATACCTCCTATCCCTTGACACCCATTTCAAAGTTCTTGCAGGTGGACATTTTCCTGAGAGTAATTCATGGAATTTGCTATAGGGTGACACCACTAGTGAACCAGGATTCCAAGACACCCAATGTTTAGCTCCATTATCTAGCTTCAGATTTCATCTCCTATTCCAAACTTCCACATGGAGTGGCCAGAAACTTGCCCATACATGCATTTTCTGGCTTCTTAGCTTCTTCCCCTTTCGGATGGCCGTCTGGCAGGAAATTTCAAGCCCAACTTCCCTCTCTTTTTCTTAACCTCAATAGTATTGGAGGGAAATCGATAGTTTAGATTCAAACAGACTTCACCATACAGAAGAGTAAACAGTTTGTAACTTTTACTCTTGATAGGCTAATGGTAGGGTTTTCAATTCTAACTGAGGATATTCCTAGAGGTTTCCATCTCCACTCCCCCCTCCACCATGATGTAATATTGGAAATTCCTGGTGGCCCTTTTAATTTCAGAAGTCACCTGCTAATTCTTGAAGACTCCCCAGCCAATCCTGGAGAGCTGCCAATCCTAATTCAGAGGTTAGCCATTATAATTCCATCCCCGTACCCCATGACATCCCCGTATGTCATGGGCTTCCCATTAGAAACAATAACATGATCAATTCACAATCAAAACAATTTAACAATTTTAAATTGTTAAATTGGAAAAGGTGGGAAAAGGTGAAAATGGGAAAAGGTGAACTTAAGTTTCTAAAACCTTCTCTAACCTGCTGTTCACTCCTAGTGAGATAACTTTCTAGGGTCATTTGTCAGCCTCAGTTTGAAAGGAAATTGCCCAATTTGCTAACACTATCTGAGATTTAACATTTAATAATTAAGCTGTAATAATTTCCTGCAGCAACTTAAAGGTGTGAACTTAAACATGTTTTTCTCTGCAGTATTTTTAGAAAGGAATCAAATCATTGCAGGAACACCAAGCTGGAACGAGACTAAGGGGAAGGGGATTTAACCCCTTAGACTGAGAGCACAAGCCTAACCATGTCTACTCAAAAGGATGCCCCATTGTGTTCAAAGTGTCTTTAGGTTTGCAGCCAGAGGCTCTTTTCAACTTCTGTTTGCCCCTAGAAGGATGCATTCCCCCTGGGGTAATAGCGATAGAGGGGCTAACCAAGACTAGTACTATTCAAGTGTTAAATTACCCTCTCATCACACCGCAATCCCAACCCAAATCTGTTTCCCATGTAGGTGATACGTACTTCCTCAAACACAACTACACAGGGCCAAACAACACAAAGTAACATCTAGTTTGACTCTCAGGAAATTAAATTTGATCATAAAATTTCCAATTTTACATGTCATGGGCTTCCCATTAGAAATGACAACACGATCAATTCACAATCAAAACAATTTAACAATTTTATAAAAAAAATGGCTTAGTATTTGCATAAATATTGGACTTTCATAACAATGACAATCCTGAGAGCACCATTACATGTTGAGAGGAATTCTGGAAAGGATTGTAGATCCAATGTTTGTTCCATACACACAGCATATTACCTATCATGCCTTTGTGTTCTGATAGCCCTTCTATGTAGATTCTTTCAAAATTCTATTTTAAAAGCTCCAGTTCTGTTCCCAAACTTTCAGATGATTCCAAAAGGTTCAAACTTTTAAAACTCCATAACCCCATCATCAAAACTACTCTGAATGCTAAAGCTTCCGGGATGCCTGTTGTGTGTGCCTGATTTAAGTAGTGAAACAACACAATCCTATGATGTCTAAACAAAAGTAACTCATATTGAATTTAACTGAGCTTGGAAAGTAAAGGGATCCCGAACAGGGTGACTGACTTTAACAGTCATGATTGACTCTAAGGCGAAGCTCATCCCCCATACAAGGCTGAAGAGCCAGCATTGTCTAAAGATGTCTCCATGGTCATGTAGCCAGATTGACTAAATGCCAAAGGTGCATAGAATGCTATTATTTTCCCACTAAAGTGGTACCTATTTATCTATTTGCTTTTACATGCTTTCAAACTGCTAGGTTGACATGAGCTGGGCAAGTATTGGGAGCTTACTCAAGCACAGTGTCTTTAATCACTTATCCCCAGATAAATGTGTGATTGCAATCATATCTAAATCTAGCTTCAGTGCTACAAATGTTCAGTATGCAAAAGCAACCACAAAGCAGCCATAAAGTACTTTGAAGCAGCATAAGCTAGTGGGATGAGAGCCTTTCCTCATGTGCCAGTAGATATTGGGAGGCCTGCCAGAGAAGATGTACCAAGTGCATGGTATGTAATGGATAAGGAAATGGCAGGTAGGGATTGTAAAGAGCAGGAAGGGCAGAATAGGAAAAGGGGAACTTTGGCAGTAGAGGCATCTGCTGAATCCAAACCCTGTTCCTGTGCTTGATCACATGAGTCAACATGGACTTGCACCAGCAGTATTGTTATAAAGATTCATGTCAACCCATAGAGACAGCTGGGGCTTGCCTTGCAACAAGTAAATAAATACCTCCTTATTGTGAGAAGATCTCTAGCAGCCAAAACTCTTTGCAGGATGCATTGCCATACAGGGGTTAGGTAAGGTTGGGCTGCAAGAAAATAAAAGAATCCCATAGAAGGTGGATAGAGTGTGAAACACCCTAGGCACAGGGTTAAAAAGTGAAATAGAATTACTTTAATAAAGTCTTGGGATTTTAAAGAAGAAAAAACATTAAAAATCACACAGACAATCATGTGCATGAATGCACTCATGCATGCCGATACACACACAAACACACAAATGCAAGATTTCTTTCTGCTTCAGATTGTTTAGCCAGTGGAGTCCCATGACTGAGATTTCAAAAGCCATTTTTTATCCCATTTTAAAATCCACATGTTCAATTAGAACAAATAAGCCAAGAGAAACAGGAAGTTTATCCCATGGAGGAACATTTCACTGGAAGCTTCCCAGCCAAAGGAATCACCTTGAAATGCCTGGTTTTGCTCTTCAATCGCAGTGGTAGCTTGAGAGGGAAAAGAGATGTCTATGATTACATTATCTTACAGTGTCACATCATATACAATACATCCTGATTTGCAAGGTTTACATCCTTGTTTGAGGATGAAATGTCTGGCCAGTGAATCGGGGTGAAGGTGTCAAGGGTATCTCTATACAGCCAAGAGAGGGGGACTCACACAAAATATTCATTTATAACAAATCTAGATTGGATTCCAACCAGCAGCTTTGATATGGAATGTTAGACATACTTAATAGTTGGCAGGCTTAATTTCATCCAAGCCATGGTGACTTCCTGAAAGAAATCAATATGTGCTTTACAGCATTTTAATAAATAACAGGTATAAATAGTTACTATAAATAATAACTCTGATTATCATGTGCAATCAAACCCTTCACCTGCTGAGAGGCACACACCACATTTATGCAGATCAGCTTTAGACCTTTCATCCATGAAATTATAGAATGTATAATGTGATGGGCCATGATATTTTTAGTGTACTGTAATTGCTTATTTATAAAAGAGCTATCAACAGCCCACTTTAAATAAATTCCAAAATCACCGTAGGGCATTTAGAAATGAATATTTTATATGACATTTTTAAAAGATTATGAGCATCTCTTTGAACAGTAACATTAATGGCTGTTTGGCTGTTTAAAGTCATCCTGTACAGACTTGGGATAATCACATATAAACTGTAATTACTGTATTTGTGTTTTAATAAGCAATAGCATCAGCATCTATCCAGTGCTACAGTTTGGTGATTTTTCTTTTAATTAGGAATGAGAAGAACCTGTATATTCAAATGGTATTATAATAGAAGACAGGAGAATTAAAATGATGCTGTGATGATTTGGTATAAATTCTTTTTGATCCTTTCTTTTTAATTAAAAGAAATGTCTGTTTATTTTTAAGCCAAAGAATTAGACAACTGGCAGCATGTGACTAGTGTGGCTTTGGATTTGTGCTTCTTATGCTTTACAATAACACTTATAACACTTGAGAGAAGAGTAAGTTTCAGCTGCCTATAGGGTTCCTTTGATATGATGTTAAGCAGCATAACATTAGGACCAATTGCACACATTACCTCTAGGACCGATCCCGACATGTCAGATGATTCTTTGGCTGCTCCCTAACTTTCTAGGCCACTCTAATAACAATATCAGAATATGAGTTACAGAGGATGATAGTCATCCCTAGTAATAAATTTATTATCCCTAATAATAAATTTATTAAATAAATTTAAATTTAGCTACCCCGGTAGCTAAGGGGGTGCAAGAGGAAATAGTTCCACCAGGCAAATAGCTGAACTTGACACTAGTGGCTAAAACTGTTAAAATCAGGTCAGGATATATAATACCATCATGTTATACATAATTGAAATCGTTATTTTATGCAGAATGCAATGGAACAAACTGCACAGGAATAACCAGAAAATGAAAATACCGTCTATGGAACAAAAAATAGATTTCTTTAACCCAGAAGTGATCCGTGAGACTTTTTGCTCTGAGAGCCAATGAGATGACTTATGACACAGCATGGAACTAATAAGGTGTTAATATAATTCAGTTCCCTTTTCCATATATCATAACAGAAGTTACCCTTGCACTTTTTCAAGAGGCACTCCTCTGATATTTACAGTGAGAGAATACCAATCCCAGTTTATCCCAGCACAGTGTCTAAACAAAAAGTGAAGTTTTTATTTATTTACTTAATTAAATGTGATTAATTTTTAATTAATTTTTTTCTCACGTGGGCCCAGTCTGGAATGAGAAAAAGTGCCCAGGCCCAGCCCTCCCTTCTCTTGTTTCTTCAGAAAGTGTACAAGGAGAGATGGTAGCCTATGGCAGTGGTTGTCAGGACCCCCTTGGGGGATTGAAACTTCATTTTAGGGGTGTCTCAAAAATCTTGGAATTTGGCACTGGGCCACCATTCTGGAACGGAGCACTCAGGCTACCATCCAGTCTTTCCTGGCAGTAAGTCCCACTGAATTCAATCAGATTTCTGAGTAGACATGGAGGAGCTCTGGCATCACAGTGATGTCACTTTCTGTTTGATGTCACTTTCAGCCATGATGTAACTTGCAGGTTGATGACATCACTTCCAGGGTAACCTGGACAGATTGTCATTCTCAGAAGGGAGTCCCAGTCTGAAATACTCAAGCACCACTGGCCTACAGAATCTCCAGTGGGTGCTCAAGATAAATGCCTGCGCATCTCCATACTTTTCTGCCCACTTCCTGGACTTTAGGAAGTGGAAGGACAAGAGAGAAGGTGGGATGCTGGCATGCCTAGTAGAGCAGAGGACCACTATGGGTGAATGATGGACTTTGGGAAGGGCTGTCAAGGGAAGGCAGAACCAATTTGGCATCGCTACAGCCACTGCATCATGTTGGGCTTCCTCTGCCAAGTACTGACATCAAATATTGGCAAACTGTTGACATTCAAATTCTCCACAAAGAATTTGTGGAGGATTTTGGAATTAATTTTTATTGAGACACAAGTGAGAACTTTATTGAGGGTCACTTCAGATGCTATTTTGAAACTGGACCAGAGTACACATCTGACAGGACATGAACAAATGCATCCTGTTTCCTCATAAAATCTGCATACTTGTAAGAGAGATTAGTTTAAGGGAGGGAAATATTGAAGAAATGTCAGATGGAGAAATGGGCCATACTTTTCAAAAATAGTGTCTGTATCTACCGTTTGTGGGTTTGTTTACACAGTTGTATGTAAGTATGCATATCTCTGTGGATATGGATGCTAAACATTACCCACACTTATAGTAGAGGTGCGCCGAATGCTTATGTTTATGCTGGCTTTTATTATTTCACCCAAATATGCATAAAACCTCCTTATGTTTGAAAAGTTAAAAATAAGTGCATGCTCCCGGTACAAGCAAAGTCAAACAGCTGTATCTTTATTAGAGTAGAAAAATCTGTTGTTGATGCAGCCAATTTTCTATTTTCTGGCTCCATAATGCAACCCTTTGGCCATCTAGAAAAGCACATATTTTCACTGAGGATCAGCTCACAGTCATTTTCTACAGATGTTTCTGTAACTAATACAATGGGGAAATTTACTTCACATAATTCCACATTTCCACTTCTCTTCTTGGTGCAGCATGAGTAATCTGGCCTATAACATTACCTTGTTTAAAAAAATATCCATCTGGCCCTAAAAGAAAGACTTGGGTATTTTTGTGTTCATTTTCCTTTTCCCCATTCCTCAAACTGCATTTATCTCTTGCTATATCTGATTTTCATGATAATTAGGAAGAGGGCATAAACTGTTGACTAGCCAAATGAGAATGGGCTCCATCCTATCCATTTTTTTCTGTAATGGAAGATCAAGAAGATCTGACAGAGAATGCGGTGTTGACAGAGCTTCCCATGGTTTGACAGCTGTTTGACAGCTCTAGGGAGGTCAGGATAAATGGAAAATTGATAGCTGAGGAGTGGCTCACACCTGGACCTTGTTGGGATTAGTAGGATTTTGCAGGAGTGCAGTGGATATGGCTCACACCTGAACCTCATTTGGTCTGATAGGAGCTTGCAGGAAAAAAAGCAGCCCAGAAGGAACCTGGGCTGTGATCCCTGAAGAAGGCACTCATTCCTGAGAGACGATGGGTATCTGGACAGGATACCTCATCTGAGCATTCCTGGTAAGGGAATGCTTTATCCCTAGAGAATAAGCCTCTAGTACCAGCACAATGATTTTGCTTTCAGATCTGAATCGACAGTAAAAGGAAAAGAGAAGTAAAGGATACTGGTAGCATTGCTGCCATTAATACTGCACAGTCCATCCCTCAATTTGTCAGTTCAGTTCAGTTCAGTTCCCTTTATTGGCATATAAACCCAGCTACAAACATACAACTCCAATACATACAAGCAAACTATAATAAAATTAAACCTAAGACTCAGGAAACTTCAAAAGATAGGGGCACCCCTCAATTTGTCCTGCTTCGTGGCCTGATATCTATCCCAGTCTTCCCTTCACACACTGTTCCACATCCTTCCCTCCTTCATACTTACTTATTGGCACCAAAGGCTGAAAAGCATTCACTGGCTGGCTGTTACTTTCCTTTTATAGTGGCAGGCAGCCTGATAATATGTCACATTTCCAAAAGCTGTAAGGTGTCTTACACCACTAACTTAAACCACCAGTTATATCCTGCAACATAAAGGCATCCTAGGGTTGGGCTGTGAATATTGAAATTTAACTACCTAGGAAAATATTTCCATGAAGTTTGTGACTGGCAAATCTTCCCACATCAGACACATGTCTGATGGGCTAATTAGCTTACAATTCATATTAGACTTTGGTTGAGAGCACAATCCTAACCATGAGCACAATCCTAACCATGTCTACTCAAATGGAAGCCCCATTGTTTTCAATGGGTCTTACTCCCAGGAAAGTGTCTTTAGGATTGCAGCCCATGTCTATTCAAAAGTAAGTCCCATTGTATCCAAAGGGTCTTTCTTCTAGGTAAGTGTCTTTAGGATTGCAGCCTTACTAATTTTAAACCTATCCCATTTTGAAGGGAATCCCCATCTCCTAACTTGGCATCCATCAGAATGAAAGTCAATGGTATCGTGCTCAATGATGCATGTGAAGCATGAAGGCCTGGGTAGATTGATATGGAGGATAGGCTCTCACCCAAGCAGCAAATCCCCCCTCTCCATGCCACTGAAATAATCCAGTGGAATGGCAGAGCCAATACAATTGGTTCCAGCTGCGTTGCAGAGCTGGGCTAAGGACAGGAGCTCACCCTGTCTTGTGGGGACCTGGGTCTCGAACCCTGGCCTGCTGGTTACAGGCACAGTATCTTAACCACTTGTGCCACCCACAGCACCCATCCCCTAAGCACTTCCACATTTAGGGCCCAATCCTATCCAACTTGCTATATCTGATATAGCCAGAATCCATAACCACATCAAGGGAACAATCATTCCCTTACCTTGAGGAGGCATTCATAACTACATTCCCCCCACTCACACACTGCAGGATGAAGTGCATGCCTCCCCTGAACACTAAACTATAAAAAGGCACAGCAATTCAGTTCTTGAAAATTGGATAAAACTGGTTCCTGAGTGTGATATCAGTAAGAACTCAAAAGAGCTGGGACTACTCCCAACACCTCTACTACCCTCTTTCCTAAGGCCAAGATCCTTCTCCATTGCCAATGAGCAATTTGGGGTATCCCATTTCCAATGTTTCATAATGAATTATGAAATATTGAGGTAGGAAGCATTTGGAATGTCAGACATTCACAGGCATTCCAGCAGAAACAGATGCTCCAAACATATGTACAGGAGTTTTCACTCCTGCCAAGACACCTGGAAAATGTAGTTCCCAGCATTTCCTGATTCAATAGAATGGGCCAGGAAACATTTTTGAGACATCCAAGATCTGTAGGTCAATGCAGCACTTCATTTATGAATTTCATAATTATGTAGTTCATCAACATTGCTACACAATATCCTCTGAATAAATTCATCAAATTCTTCTAGATGCCTTCAAAGATTTAAATTATTTCTCATGGATGTTCATACAGGAAATAAAGCAGAAATGGTCAACCTTTCATCTATTCCTGTAATTTTAGAGAAATTTAGCAGGTTCAGTTTTCAAACACTGTCTATATTGTCAGTGATTTGACAAGCTACCTCTACTGCAATTTTCTCCTCTACGTGAGCATTAGTGACACAAAGCATAGTGTGAAAATGTTGGCCATCTCTGACATAAAGAACATATCTCATTAAATCATTTTAAAATCTATTGTAAAACAAAGTTTTATAGACTGGTAGTAATCAATGGGCTCTCTACAGTTCACAGACAGTTATCTCATTTTTAAACAATAAATTGATAAATGATTGTACCCTGTGATAACTTAAATCAGTTCAGTAATGTGATCCTAAAAACATTTACAAAGAGGGAAGTTTTATGGAAATCAATAGGACTAAACTTCCATTAAGAATGATTTTAATGCTGAATTTGAACAGGGATGACCAAAAAGTAGATAATTCAGACCCCCTCCTGTAGTGGCAAATCTGCTTTCTTAAACATGCCAACAAATTTTCCTGGCTTTATCGTAAACATCCAAAATGAAATTCATGCAACTTCCCTCAGTCCTGATAGGGTTTTTCAGTTCTTGAATGATTTTTTTGTCCCCCTAATGGTCACCCATTCAGGTCAGTCCTATGCATGACCACTCCAGCAACACTGACATAGCACAATCCTAACCATGTCTACTCAAAAGTGAGCCCCATGGTATTCAATGGGTCTTCCTTCCAGGAAAGTGCTTTTAGGATTGCAGCAGCGATAGTATATGTTGTATGTTACAAGATGGCCATGGACCAGGAAGTCCAGGAGAAGTCAATATTACCTCTTTGCAGAGGCAGGTCCGGGGAGGACATGGATGCATCCTCCCAAACTGTCACCCAGCAGGAAACATGCACACCAGGATGAGGACCAGATGAAGCACAGAAGGGAGCTCAGGTCTATCAAGTGGTGGCAGCTCTAAAGTACTTGCAGGATACAATGGCAGATCACAAGATCCACCATTTTTTCTTGCAAATAGAACGGAGCCATTAATCTGTCTTCTTTTGTTTCACAACTGAATGCTGCTTCAGGTAGACTCAACAGATGAACAATTAATCTTACCTCTTGTTAAAATTTGAAAACTGTCACCCACAAGACAGAAGCTTTCTCTTCTCTAGACCAAATTATGTTATGAAAAATTCTCCTGGGCTGAAATCCTATATTGTACATACTTTTGTGAGAGTTAGCTCTGTCACTGATAATGAAACTTACTTCTGAGTAGAACCTCATAGGATTGCATTGCTGCAAGGATTTGTTTTCTAGAATTTATATCATCTATGTGAGAAGTACAGTCAGGATCAGATCAAGACATGCTTCCTGGGGAGATTTGTCAAATGCTGCACTTGTTTTACCGCACCTGACAAAGAAAGTGCAAACCTCTGGTTTTATCTCCCCACCCCACATTGGTGGGTTGGAAAAAGAATTGGGGAGGGGGGGGAGAGTGGAAAGAGAAATATAGAGAACAGCAGAGTGCTGGACTAAAATGCTAGATGCCGTGGCTATCCACATATAAAACACTACGGGTGCAATCCTAACCATGTCTACTCAAAAGTAAGCCCAACTGTGCTCAATAGGTCTTACTCGCAGGAAAGTGTCTTTAGGACTGCAGCCTAGTGCACATCCCACTTGGAAGAAGCTGCCAAAGTTGTAACAGTTGGATTAAGTATCAGCACTGGATGATTATGACAAATATGTCTATATATCCTGCTTTTCAATAAGAGGAGTTCATAAAATAGATTGCATTGCAAAATGATTTTTAATGGTTCCTTGTCTCTAAAGGGCTCCCAGTCCAGAAGAGAGACTGACAACAACCATTGGAAAATCAAACACTGGAAAAAGGGTGGGCAGTTCCTCTCCTCCTGCTAATAGGTTCCATGGTATCAAAGGACAATGTGTTTAGGAAAGTAAAATCCTATACACATCCAGGAAAGCTAGTATAGGACTTTAAATATTACTTTAAACACTTTAAATTACTTTAAATTCAGAAATATCAGTAAATTACTGTATATGGGCATTTTCACTTGTGAAAAATAACCTTTTATCTGCAATGCATCATTTATGAATGCCAAGGCAGGTAAGAAAGTCAAGTTGCAGATAAGAAGTGTAAGCAGTATGACACACCATCAACTAACCTGCCAGTGTCCTCTGAAGTACTCAGAAAATGTATGAAATGACAGCAAAGATCTTTATAGATTTCATCTAATTGTATGTCACTACATTTCAAGCATTGATATGCTTGTTGCTTTTGTGCATTTCAGAAGTCTGTATTCAATGCTAAATATAATTGGAAGACTTTCAATATGCGATTACTCACAAGGGGCTTGAATTTTCTGGCATGCAAGTCATCTGACCAGCAAAAAAATCTGAAATTTGCTACAGTCCAGGATTATCAAAGCTCTTGAGGATGTATATATAGAAAAAAAAACCCACTCATTCAAATAGAATGCATTCTACAGTTGTCTGCAAATATAATGTCCCATCATGACCACTGTAGGTCAGCTGAGGCTGCCCTCTTCAGCATTTCCTCTGTGGGCCAAGCCCAAAAAACAAAGGAACACAGATACTTTCAAGACTTTCCAGTTTGTTATTAAAATGAATTATGATGATGATGAATAATTATAGGAAAATATTTAATTAGCCAATGTTAAGTTTTCAAAGTTTTGGAATTTCAGCTGGCAATGATTTGTAGCTTCATGTAAGACTTGAAACTGAGTACAACTGAAGCCACACATTTAAAATTAATGTTATGGAGAATGTCACCTTCATGGATCACTGCCTTTCCTTACTAACGGCTATGAGCTATCCCATGTTGGGCCACCCAAGACAAACAGGTATCAGTGGTGAGTTCAAACTAAATATGATCCGCTGCAGAAAGAAATGGCAACTCATTCCAGAATCTTGCCAAGAAAACCCTATAGATTTCAGAAGCTCATGGAGGATAGGGCAGACTACCGTGCTGCAGTCCATAGGGTCACAAATTATCGGACACAATTTCATGACTAAACAACATGGAGAATGAGTCATTCTTGCTTTCCCATGCTTTCTGGATCTTGTATGCAGGGACAAAAAATGAAAATTTGTTTTCTAGAAAGTTGTATGCTTCCAATCCAGGTCAACAATATATACCTGTCTTTCCATGTGGAAAATGCACATCTCTTTACAAGCAAGTTCTGGAAAAAATAATATAAATGCTGAACTAATTGCCTTTCATTTTTGTCTTCGTCAATTTTGTAGAACTTCTTTATAGATTTGCTTAGGGGATAGAGATGGGCAGTATAATCCTGTCCAACTCCCCAGCCATGCACCAGTGCTGAGGGTCCAGCACAGACTGCTCTACATCCTATGGAGAAATTAGAAGGTTGGCAGCACCTCAAGATAGGGCACTTTGGTCCCCTTGTTCAGGTCCCCCTACTTCAGCTAGCATGATCCATGCGGATCCGTGTTTGCTGACCAGGCCCAGGAAGGGGATAGGGATAGGATATGGCTACCACTGATTTGCCCTCCTGATAGGCTCGATCCACCCATCACTTACCACACTTACCTGACTCCAGTTGGATTGTTTTGTATTATGAAGTGTTGTTATGAATATTAGTGTGGCTGCAATACGTAATCAGTCATAAGAACATAAGAAGCAATATGTAATCAGTCATAAGAACATAAGAAGAGCCTCCACTGGATAAGGCCAAAGGCCCATCTAGTCCAGCTTCCTGTACCACAGAGCAGCCCACCAGATGCTTCGGGGAGCACATATGACACCTGCATCCAGGTGCCCCCCCTGCATCAAGCATTTTGACGTTGTCCACATCTACACACACCACTCATGCCCTCATTGGGTTGAGCAGAGATGTACAAATACAGGGCTGAAGAGGTGGATGCAACCTTGGTGTAGATGATACCACTACTGACTAAAATAACTAAAATTATAATTTCTACGAAATAATACAATCATGTGGTATATTTGTAAATTTGTAATTCACAAAAGAATGCAATGAATAAAACAGAATGAAATATATCAATTCAATCAAAGGTTATAAAAAATCAGAAAACAAAAATGCATTTGTCTTGTGTATCTCTCTTTCTCTCTTTTTATATATATATAAATAAATAAAAATATGGTAAATCTGGTTTCCTGGTTGAAGATTTTGGCCTCCATGGCCAAGGTTTGCCTTGAGGGTACTTTGAAGGCATGGGCATTGTTGTGGGCCCATGTGTGGCATGAGCTCCATCATGCCCCACTTGTAGAGCCACTTCATCTCAGGATGACCAGATGCCAAAATGGATCATCAAAATTCCTGAACCCCAATGCTGAAATTCCTAGCCCTCCCAAGCCAAAATTCCTACCTGCTTAAAAAAAATTTAGGACACCCCAAAAAAGTAGGACACATGTAGGACATGTTAAAATAAATACTCATATTGCTTTCCTATACTTAATTTTAACACTTTTAAAATTGAAAACCTTGTAAAATGCATGATTCAGACCAAGACATTAAAGAGACAGTTTGTAGTAGCATAACACAAGCCAGTGACGCCAATGTATATGGTTCAGACCCAGACAAACATACAAACAAGTACACACTCATACATACACATATAAACACAAGCGCACACACACACACACACACACACACACACAAGATATCAAGCAGGGAGGGGGATAGAAAGGAAGACATCTCTGCATCAGGGAGGTGGGATCTGGAACCACCAAGAGAAATTAGTGCCCCTGAGGGTGCGCAGAGTGCAAAAGCAGACTGGAGGGAGCCAGAAGGAACAGGATGTAAAGGACTGTGAAGGAGGAAGCAGAGTAAAAACAGGATCCCCAGGCAGGATTTACCTTGCAGGTCTGGAAGTGAAACAGAGCCTGAATTGTTGGCTGAGGCAGGCAGAGCTGCTGCTCCTCCAATTTCTGCCCAAATTGAGGCATTGAAAGGGTTAAGAGCTGGAGGCTTATAGGGCTTGGGAAACTGCATGGCTAGCAACAGTTTAAAGGGCACCGAAAAGGGTTAAGAGCTGGAGCTTTAGGGCTGGGGAAATCTGAATTGCGTGCATGGCTCTTACTAGAGGCACTCTTGGGTTTTCCTACTTCCCCGGACAAAGTAGTAAAACCCAGAGATGTCTCAGGAAAGCCAGACATCTGGACACCCTGCTTTATCTGTGCATCTTCACCTTGTTAAGTCATGAGGAGATTGAAGCATCTAAAATGCACACACAACTACACCAACACCCATACATGTGTGCTCTCTCTCTCTCTCTCTCTCTCACACACACACACACACACACACACACACACACAGAGAGAGAGAGAGAGAGAGAGAGAGAGAGAGAGAGAGAGAGAGCATTCTTCAGATCTGATGGTTTTAAAAAATGAATTAAAATAGTCTCCTACAAAACTTTCATCCAACAGATACTGTGTACCATATAATCAGAAAAAATGTTGTAGGATCTGGTTTGTCATTTAAAAATCCAAGGTATTGTTTTCACCCTCTGTTTGTCCAGCACCTCCTCTCATCTTCTCTACCAAACTGAAGGTCTTGGATGTGAATTGCATCATTTAGAGGAATGGGAACTCCTCCAGCCCTTGATTAGTACTACTGGAATCCAAATGGGACTTTATTATTGTTATTATTCTGCCATAGATTGGCTTCAGAGTTTGCAGGATGTGCCCTTTGAAATGAAGAAACTGCCCTTCCTGGTAAGAGGGTAAGTATCCATCAATGGAGGCAGCTGATTAACACAGCTGGAGAAGGTGATTAGATGATTGGCTCTGAACCCTCTAGTCCAAATGTCAGAGAAATGGGGAAGAAGAGCAGCAATCGGCTGGGGGGTTGCTTGCCTGAGGTGTGTGATTTCCCTTGGAGGAGACTGAAGGAAGAAATCCACTGGTTGCTTTAAATGATGCTGAACTCTGGATATTACTGAATACATACCACAGAGGGGAATCTGGGAAAATAAGCCCTTGTGAAAATAATCATGCTATATATGGGTTTGTTAACTGTAAATTTCTTCAAATGCAAACATTTCTGGGTTTCTTGCTTTCCCCCACAACAGTGTGTATCCCAAAATGTCACTGATCAACCTCATTTATGCTAAGACCTCTGTTTCCTTGAGTGCTCTTTGGAATGAAGCCACAATGCAACTTCCCTTTTGTTTGTATAAACTGACACTGATAGTCCTGATGTCTGCCTCACACATACCTGTGGCAACCCAGCTTTCTGCAAATGATTGTCAGGCACTTGTGATGAGTGGTTGTCAGGCACTCTGGCTTGTGCCACAAGGTGAGTTCGCTTCCACTTGCACTAGCATTCAGTCCTCAGTCCCACCTACTCTCTACCCCATTCCATCCTGTTCCTACCTCTCCCACCCAATGTTGACTAATCAGCATTAGAGAATCTGATGGTTCTGACCCCAGGGCACTGGCATTAATAACTTACAAACAAATCTCCATATTCCTTTTGGTCAACCATCAAACCAACTTCTTCCCTTGCCTTTGATCTCCTGACCTCAACCTGTTTTAAAGCAAAACATCATTCATTCTTTGACAGAATCACGCTTTTAAAGCAAAACATCATTTGTGGAGTTTTGGTACATATTTGTGAAGTTTTGTGGGTACATCTATTCCAGATACAGAGCAACAAGATAGTATACATGTGAAACTGCTATCCACAGATGCATTAGACCCAGATTAGGCCTTAATCTGATGCAGATGAGGCTCAACCTGAAACCTCTGGAGACAACCAGAATTGTACTCTGATCATGTCCAGATCATCCCTTGAGGCCCATGGAGATCATGTGTAGCCGCTAAACGCATTAGGGAAGAGGTTCTTGAGTATTTCAGCCCAGGACTCCCTTTTCAGAATTATAAGAACTGTATATAGTACTGAACTAACTCTATATTGCAATCCATCCATATGTAAAATCTTAAGGAAGTTGTTGAATTCTCCAGAGCTCTTTAGGAGGCTGGATAGATATTATGCTAAGCAAAAAGTGGGGGAGGCACAGAGGCCTGAAGTCTGCTATTTCTAACCTCCTTAAGATGAAGGACAAATATATATCATGTTACTTATTCATTAGCAAATTTTCAAAAACTTACACTCTGACTCCTTTGCGCATTTTTCTTATCGTTGACTTGCCAATTTCCATTTTACAATTAACTCAGCCTATTCTGTTAGTTGGCCAACAGAGTATCCCAGCATCCCAAAGCTGTAGAAATAATTTAACTCTTAAATATGGTCAAATGATAGGGGAGTTCAGAAGTATTTATTGCTTTTTTTACTCTTGGCTGTACAAAAGTAAAATGTATGCTGATAAGAAAGCCAAAGGATGGTATATTTTGATGGGTTTACAAGCAGGTAAGGAAGAAATCATTCCAATCAGCTGCAGTTTTGATTAAAACAGGAATACAAAATAAGAATAGGAATTTGTTTCAGCATTTAAATTGCTTTAACCAAAGTTGCCTTGCATAAAAGAGATTTTAAGGAAATGGTTCATGGTCAATGTTACCATTTTAGCCTCAAAAAATGGTGTAGTGACTTGAGTATAAGGAATATTTTTGTAAAAATAAGCTCCCTATAGGATACAGAGCACCATTATCTACAATTTAAAGTCAGTTTATATAATACAGTCCTGTTAAAGCATGGTCCTGACTAAACCTTCCACACAAATTGCAAGGAGAAAAGAACATATGGGTTCTTAATTGGCCATTGTCATTCATGAAAGTTTCATACTTGAATAGATAGTGAAGCATTTATGAAGTCTGTTGAACATAGCTCACTATTAAATGGGTATACACAGGTGGATTCTTACTATTGATCCACATAACCTCTATTTATTTATGACCAAGATTTCATGCTCCACTTGAAGCCACTATGGTATGGGACTTTCAAAGCAGCTTAAATCTATTTCAAAAATGCAACAGCAATAAAATGCCATATGCTACCAAAAGACCAGTAGCACTAAGGCTGCAATCCTAAAGACACTTTCCTGGTAGTAAGACTCATAGAACACAATGGGGCTTACTTTTGAGTAGACATTGTTAGGATTGTGCTCTAAGACAAAAACAAGTACCAGAATCGAAATCTCCAGAGATCTAGGTGTTAAAAGCATCATAGTACTTCCAGCAATATTCTCTCTTCGTTGTGGTCCCCTCAAAAATTGCCTCCCAAACTGTTAATTGGCTTGGGAGGGGAGTTACTATTGGTGCCAGGATTATTTACTGATTTTAATTAGGATCTTTCCCACCATAATAGCGGAACAGAGTCAAAATTAGTTACATGGCAACAGGAAGGAGAAGATGGTACACCATCTTCAAGGGTATACTGTCCAAAAATAGCAAGATGGTGAAAAAAGCAAGATGGGATCCCCAAAAGGCTTGGGATATGCACCACCCATGTCCCAAGCCTTTTGGGGAGCCCAATCCTATCCTGGGCCAGTCTGCCTGATGCTGGGCTGCTGATGCAGCAATCACTGCATTCTGCGGACTTAAGGAGGAGCAAACTAGCCAAGAGAAGTAAGTAAAGAAACATTTTACTTCTATCTCCACCCACTCGGTCATCCCCTACAGTCTGCTCAGCTCTATTAGCTTGAAAGGGATATGTTGGGCACAGGTTGAGTGGATAGGATTTGGAAGCTGCCAGTAGTGCTGAGGTCTACACTATTCCACCCACCCCTATGTGCCTTTAGCCTTGTCAGACCCCTTCCTTATCCATTCCCACGTCCATCAAACCCATGCTGACAAACAGTCTGGAAAAGCTGCTGCATCACTGGATCTTGAGGTACAATGACCAACCTTGTATCTTCCAGCATATTGTGATGACAGGATAGAGCCCTTAGAAGGGCAACCATAAAGATCTAGTGATAAGCACAATTTTTAGTACACACCAAAAGGCGTCCTGCGGAATGACTACCAAGAAGAAAACAGAAAAGCTTACATTCACAAAAGGCAGAAAAGAAAAACCTGCATTATGACAATGTGGTTTCCTCAGAATATAGATGTATTCAGTGGCATTCTTGGGGGTAACAAGCACTAACTTTTGCAGGGAACTTCAATATGCCATGGAAGTTGTCCCTGCCCCTTGCCATTGGTGACATTCCCAATGGTAAGAAGGCTTTTATATACAGTCAGCCCCCTACTTACAAATGAATTCTGTCCTGGAAGCTCATTCATAAGTCGGTTTGTTCATAAGTCCAACACGCTGATGTTAATGCATGTTTGACCCAATTTGGCCCAATGTAAAAAAGAAAAAATTGAAAAAGTAGTGTAAATTAAATATCTTTTCTGTAAAAAAGTACTTTTCACTGTTAGTATTGTTTACTGTTAAAATATTTTTTTGAAAAAGGTTTGCTCTTAAAATACTGTTACTGTAATTTAAATACAGATACTGTTTGTAAGTTTGAAAGTTTGCTTCTTGAAGGTATGTTCATATGTGAATGTTTGTGAGTAGGGGACTTGCTGTACTTAAACATTTAATTTAGCTTTTTACAGTGATGCCTAACGTAACAAATTTAATTCGTTCTGAAGGCATGTTTGTTACGTGAAACGTTCTTTACGTGAAGCAGATTTTCCCATAGGAAATAATGGAAGCTCAGATGACTGGTTCCACAACCCCCAAAATATTCATATAAAAATATTAAATGGATGTAAAAATGATGACAAAACACTGGAATTGAATTCAAAACATGCATTCAGTCTGCATGATCTTATGAAGTCAACTTAGGCTGCAGTCCTAAAGACACGTTTCTGGGAGTAAGACCCATTTAACACAATGGGGCTTACTTCTGGGTGTAGAATGGTTAGGAGGCTGCAATCCAAGACACCTTCAAAGTGTCTCCCCACTTTCTCCTTCTCTTTTTCCTGAGCCTCTCCCTCCCTGCTCCCTTCTGGCTAGCGCTGAGCTGCTTCCCTCTTCTCCACTGCTGTTCTCTCCCTCTGCCCAGTGGACACCCGGCCACAGGCGGAACAGCATGGAAGTGTTGCTTCCACTATGGGCAGGTGCGCTAGGCAGCCCTGATGCTTTTTAAACAGACTACCAGCCAGCACGTCTGCCCCAACTGCCAACAAATGTGTTCTTTACGTGAAGCACTGTTTGTTATGTGAAGCAGAATCCTAGAGAAATTTTTGTTTGTTACTTTACGTGAGGCGCCACTGTTTGTTTGTACTTTACGTGAGGCGCCACTGTAGTTGCATTCTGACTGTGTATTTTGCTTGTGTTTGTATCTGCATTGTGGATCAGATTGCAAAAAGAAAAGCAGGATTTAAACTGTATAAGTAAAAAGGCCTAGTATTCAAGGATGATCGGCATATTAATAATATTTATGTACCTCTTAAACTTTTTACCACTCAGGGAATATAAACCTCAAAACAGTTTTAACATCAGCATGTCCATTGGTCTGTATGATTTACATTTCAGATGTCTGTTTTCTAAAGCCTATTGCACAAACCTCCTCATGTTCTCTGACTTAAAATCAAGATTTGATAGGAAATCTCATTGATTTTTCATACCATTGGAAATAAATTAGTGTGGAGGCCCACAATGAATTTGCTTAAGATCATTATCAACTGAATACCAAATAATTTAGAAGTGATTGCACTGTTTTGCACTTTAAAAAAAAATCATACACACACAAAGCCTCAGACCTTGTATTCTTCATCCTACAGGCATACATGGTCTCCCTGCCTCCTTAGAAGATATCTTCTATTTTAGAAAGCAGTACGTTAACACATCTAACTTTTTTCACAGTCTTTCTGTTAAAAATGCAAGATGTAATCTTTAGCACCTATGAAAAATATCGCAGACAAAGATGAGGAATGCTTTCAGGGCTTAACTCTAAGTAAGTGATCTTTCCCACCAGGAAAGTTTCCCACTAGGGAAAGGATTGATTTTTCTGTGTTTTCATTATTTGTTTTAAGGCAAGCCAAAGTCTATCTAGAACCAAAATATAAATTTTTTTAAATATGCCAGAAGATAAGGGAAAAAAATAACATAAAAAAGAATATCTTTGATTACCACTATTGAAAGTGACAATCTAAAACATTATTTTCTACCTACTTGTATAACTACCCAGGTGAAGTTGGATTTCACTTCACTTACGTTGTGTTGAATAATGTTGATAACCAGAAATGGGCAAATGACCTTATACTCCATCCAATAAATCTCTTGTGTGCACACAATTCTATTTGTGCTTAATCTGAAGCAAGTCCTATTGATTTCAGTAGAACTTTAAGTGCAATTCTAACATTGCACTAGGTCTGTCCTGGTGGCTTACAAATATAACAGCATGTTTGTGCCTCCTCATGTGTCAGCGGGGCCAGTACAGGGACACCTGATGGCCCTACATCCAGCCTATGTGCTAAAGCCATGCCATTGAGCTCAGCTGGTATGAGGATGAGGGAAAGGTGGATAATGGATGGACCTGTGAGTGGGTAGACTTGTCAATGGGTAGCACTGTTGGGACCTGATCCGGCACTTGTCACTTGGAGGCTTAGGTTGATCACTTAGGAAAGAAAAAGCCACTCAGTGGGGGAAAATCATGAGTATTAGTAGTGGTTTATTATTTTGTTATGTAAACTACCCTTCCTATTTCAAATAAAGCACTATATGAATTAAGATAAATGAAACTAATTAGAACTAATGAAACTAATGAAACTAATTAGAACAAAATCTTTTGTAACAGTGATGGATAGGGAGGAGATGCCACCACAACATATCACCTACAGGTCCATCAGCCTTCTTAGATCATGCTTTATACAGGAACAAAATAATCATAGATTATTTAATAATCATAGATTAATGAAAATAATCATAGATTAATGAGTAAATTAATATTGTAGTTGGACACCGTCAATGGATTTCCACTTCACTTTATTCAGTAGCATGTTAAAATCTACAAAATCTCAGGGGAAGCAGCACATAAGGGCATCATACTTATGTTCTTAAAACTAACAAATATCTATCTTGCATTGTGATTGTAACAGTGAAGCCTCATACACTCAATGGCTGAGCTGATATATACAGTACCATATAACATATACCTGTATTTACTTGAATCTAATGCACCATCAAATCTAATGAGCACCTGATTTTAAAAGGCTTGAGTTTTTTAAAAAGTGCGCTGGCAATTGTAATGCGCAGCTGCAAATCGGGTGCAAAAATTAATTTTACTGCATACAACAATGAATTGTATGATAATAATATGATCATGGGTTTATATTATAGTTTTTACATAATTGCACTACTTTATACAACAATGGGTTAATGTTACATTTTTTATTACAATATAGTGAACTGTTAAACTAAATACTGACCTATACTTATAATCAAAATACCATATTTACTCAAATCTACTGTGCACCCCAATTTTAAAGACTAAATTCAACTGAAAAACATGAGCATTAGATAGGAGTATATATAGTATATAAACATATATGCTCACTCACTTGGGGAACAGAACAATTTTCATTTCAACTTTGATTAAAGAAAGGAAAAGTAAATTGGGCTCATATATTCTCACAGGGGAAAAACTAAGGATATGAAGAAAAAATACGTGCCATGAGGAGGAGGGTAAAAAATATCCATTTTGAGAGTGATTGGTTCTTAAAAGACAGAACACATTTCTGTGTTTGTAAAAATCCCTTTGGGGTTTAGATTAGCCTGCCTACGTAAACCAACTTGAATAAGCAAGCAATGAAACAAGCAATCCAGTTACCAGAAAGGAGGCACCGTATTTACTTGAATGTAACACGCCATTGAATCTAATGCGCACCCTATACCTATAATCAGAATACCACATTTACTTGAATCTAATTAACCACGAAATCTAGTGTGCACCCTGATTTTGGAGACATATTTGGCTGAAAAAGGTGAGTGTTAAGTAAATGTATACTTTATGGCTTCTTCTATCTTTGCAGCACTGCATAATTCCAAGAGAACAATAAAGGTCAAAATATATGTTTATGCATGTGTGTGTGTGCGCACACTCATGTGTGTGCACATGTGCCCATAGTATACATGTGTGTGCATGTTATAAACACTGAATTTCACAAGTTGATTTCAAGTAGCCAGCTCACTGTTTGGTTTGAAGTTTCCAAGTTGCATTTCTGCTGAAATGTCACAGAGCTATGTGCATTTGCTCCTGTTCACCCAATTAACGTTTCAGATATGCCTCCTTATTGTATTTAAGTCCACAATAGAGGTCTTTAGGTGGGGGAGTTGAGGCCAAGTTTCATCTTAAATAAAACATTAAAACTTATTGACATAGTAACAGTAGGCTGAAATATCAAGGCATAATGTCTTCCATATAATTAAATTCAACCTCCTAAGGAGAGGTTGACTATATAAAAAGACTATAAAAAAGACCTGACAGTGACGATTATATTTTGGAAATGGGTAGTTTCCAAATGATAAGTTCAACAAAATGATGAGGCTTGTCAGCAAGGCCATATAATCATACATTGAAGAAGAATCAGTAGAGGTGGCATTGCAGTAATTAAGAAAAAAATAAAAGAACTCAAAAAGCATTCATGAATGAAAAGCAGGAGTGCAGACGATACATTTACAGCATGATCAATTTACACATTTACCATACTCAGAAGTAAGAGGACAATCCTAATATTGTGTTGGGCCAGTGTAAGTATCTTACACTGCCAAAAGAACAACCTGTACCAATCCTATCAGTAAATCACCTGATGGCAATCCTCTTTTCTTGTTCTATCTCGAGAGGAATGGCCTAAAGTACCCCATCCAGACTGTTAAGCATACCCAACCACCATACCATACCATACCACAGGAGCAGGTATAGTAAGGAGTAGACCCATAGAAGTCCATGATAAGGCCTGCGTAAGAATGGCAGTGTGAATGGCAGCCTAGCTGCAACCCCTGCCTCTCAACCTTAGGATATGAAACAACTAGGGCTGCCCACAAACCTCAGGATACAGCAGGCCACTCCAAGAAGCCCCTTGTTTCACTGTAGAATGTACTGGCTTCTCATCAGGGACTCCTTATAAGGCAGGCACCCAGTGGCATCACCAGACTGGTGCGGCTGGTGCGGGCCTTATTGGGTGACGTGCTCTGTATCGGGTGATGCGCCGGAGGAGCTTGACAGTCCTTTGGCAGGCCCCGGGCGTCAGTGTGCCCATTTGGGCCTGCTCCAAGGCGGAGCAGCAGCCAGAAGCTGTCACTAGTCCTCGGAGGTGCACTGCGCAGAAACACACTGAGCATGCCGAACAGCTTCAGAGGAGACTTCCTTAGAGCGGAGGAGTCCACCTCTGCACAGCCATTTGGCCTCACTCAGGAGGTGAAGTGGCAGCCAGGTGAAGTGCCTGCACAGTACTCTTTCTGCAGCCAGTTGGCTTCGGAAACAACTGTGCAAGTGCCAACTTTATTCCAGTCCAGGTAGGGGATGCACGCATCCCATGGGTGAAACAGACTTCTGCACCGGGTAATGTGCAGAGTTGTGTCACCAGTGTAGGCACCACAGCTGTTCCTTGTTCAGTGTGATCTGAGGGGTGTCTCCTCAGGAGCAAGTCCTCCCCATGTGTCAATTACTTAGCATGCTCTGGAGCAGTTAGGGCAGCCCAGGCTTCCTGACTCTCTGGATGCAGCATAACTTTCTGCTCTGGATACAGAATAGTTAGGAGAGAGCAGTTAAAGCAGAGCAGGCTGAACATGCTCTGGATTGTGCTCAAAATGTGTATTGTGGGGGCTACTACATGGGGGCTGTATCTGGTATATATAGTACCCTATAACATATACTTGTATTTACTTGAATCTAATGCACCATCAAATCTAATGCACCGTGGGTGGGTAGGGGCTACTACAAGAGTGTATCATGGGGGCTACTACATGGGGGCTGTATATGGTATATACAGTACCATATAACATATACCTGTATTTACTTTCTTGTGTTTGTGTTTATGAACAATTTTGGTTACTCCAAAGTCAGGAAAACTGTAGGATGTGACTGGTTTACCAGTTTGAATCTGATGACCAGGCAAGTTGAAGTTTGCATGATATTTCTTAAAAGGAAGGCAGTTTCTCTTAAGTCAGTCAGCTTGGTGGGAGGGTTGCTCTGTAGATCCAAAGTCTGGCCTTTTCCCTTTAGGGGAACCCTGTGGGACCTGATGCTTCTTTACCATCAGTCCAAACCTATTGCCATCAGACTAGTCTTGGTCTCATTCACCTGGAATGAACCCAACACCAGATACATATGCATATAAAAATGTGTCAGGTAAAATTAACTTTTGGTTTTCGTCTAAAGTAGGGATGTCCAAACCCAGACCAGGGGCCAAATGCAACCCTCAGTGAGCCTAAACATTGCCCCTGACAAGATCCCTCTATTTAGCCCTTGGGTAAGACTTATAATTCCTTCTTATATGTATATTTATCCAAATTTATTCAAATTTGAAATGTAAATTAGTTTTCCAGCCTCCAACACAGTGTCAGAGAGATGAAGTGGCCCTCCTGTCAAAATATTTGGACACCCCTGGTCTAAACTAAACTTGGTCTTGTTTTGCTTTTGACAGAGCTATATTTCAAGTCTGGCCTACATGCACATGCACACACGTGCGCGCACTTGCACACACACACACAGATCTATTTGAAACATACCTTCAATATTAGTGAAAGCCTTGTCACATGCAAGCCTAAAATACTAAGATTGGTGAGTAGCTGCCATTCTTAAAGGTGAGTATGAAGACATTTCATTCAAATTCCACTGCTTCCATTTCTCACGCTGCCTAAGACACTGTCACTTTTGACATCCTTCATGATGAATAGGGTGGGTGTTGATGGGCAAAGACAGGGGCTGTAGCAAAAACACCAGAAACCTTCCAGATCTGAAATTTGTGATGTTAAGATTTTTTTGCCTCAGTGAAATCAAGTGGTTAGACCTGACAAGTAAATGACAATGAACTATCAAGGAGCTGATGCTCCATTCTATTATTTTGTCCATTGCCAGTACAGAAAAAATTATTTTGTTTTAATGTAAGATAATACATAGACCAGGGTTTCTCAACAACCAGGCCAAGGACCTCTGGAGGTCCTTGGCGGCTGCCTAACCTGTCTGTGATTAGAGGGCTCCACAACCCCTTCTCTCAGCGGGGGACCAAAGGCAGTCCATAGCATCTGCCTAAGCAGTCTGTAAGAGGACTAGTAGCTGGAGCAAGGTCTCTGCCAAGCCTTGCTAAGCTGTCCATCTCTCCTCTCAGCAGGAGGGCTCTGTCAGAAGAAACTCCACCATGCGTGTGTAGAGTTTCCCAGCAAAACCCCAGATGCAGGAGGATGAGAATCGGATGGCCAGCCAGAGAGGAGCCGGCTTGGAAGAGAGGTGGGGAATGTGATACATCCCCCCATTGACCCAGGACATCAGAACAGTGTGAAGAGGGAAGGAGAAAGAGGGAATGACAAAAGAACCCCCAAAAGATGAGAGACCCTGATCCATGCTAAAGGGGGTTGAAGAGAAGAGGGAGGGAGAGGGAGAAACCCCAATGATCCTAGCCAAGATTGAGAGGGGGATGAAGAGGAGGGTGTAAGAGAGAGAGAGAGAGAGAGAAACTGATAGAAATCCCAATGATCGCCCATGGTGACCATCTTTCCTTTTTTACCAGGACACCTGTAATCCTACCCACAGTAACCTAGAAATCGCTCCATTTATTAATTTATAATTTACTTTATAATTTAGTTATACTTTATACTTATTTATAAATACTTATTTATACTTATTTATTTACTTTATAATTAATTTATAATTTACAGCTGGAGGCAGCTGTGCTCTGGGTGGAGAAGCCCACTGTCTGGGTTGCCAGAGGCAGACCTCTCTCCCCCTCCCCACCGGTCCCTGGAAAATGTTTCTTTCCCCAGAACTAGTCCCTTGGACCAAGAAGGTTGAGGACCACTGACATAGATAACCAGCAAACAAAGAAATAGATAAGCAAAATTAGCATGGTTAAAAAGTCACAGCCCAATCTTACCATATCTATCTTACAGCCCTATGCTTATACCACACTCCATAGCCTGCAGCCACAACATAGGAGTGCTTGCTAAGGGGGCAACCAGAAGGCTGATGAAAGTAAAAACCTTATCTCTTCGTAGGCTGCCTGGTCAGCAGTTGTCCACAATAGATCCACACCATCTATGTAGGTGGCATAAGTCTGAGGACAGGAGGAGGATGTATCAAGTAGCACTGTGGTAGTCAAGCATTTCAGCCCAGGACTCACTTCTGAGAATGACAATCTCTGCAGGACCCCCTCTCTCTCCCCTCCCGAAGTGATGTTATCGCTAGAAGTGTCATGAAAGTGCCTAGTGCCATATTCCAAGATAGCTGCATCTGGCTTTTCACAACCCCCCACCCCCCCGAAATGAAGTCACAACCCCCTAAAGCAGTGGTTCTCAATCTTCCTAATGCTGTGACCCCTTATAAGTTCCTCATGTTGTGGGGACCCCCAACGATAAAATTATTTTTGTTGCTACTTTATAACTGTAATTTTGCCAATGTTATGAATCGTAATGTAAATATCCAATATGCAGGATGTATTTTTATTGTTACAAATGAAACGTGTGTTCTATGCACACATTGAACACAATGGGATTTATGCAATCTTATCCACATTTACATGGGAATAAAGGCCCCTTATAATGGGATTTATTTCAGAGTAGGCATGCATAGGATTGGGCTCTGAGGCTGCAATCCTATCCACATTTACATGGGAGTAAAGACCCCCCTGACTATAATGGGATTTATTTCAAAGTAGGCATGCATAGGATTGGGCCCTGAGACTGCAATCCTATCCACATTTACATGGGAGTAAAGGCCCCTCTGACTATAATGGGATTTATTTCAGAGTAGGCATGCATAGGATTGGGCCCTGAAGCTGTCAGTCAGCCCCAGTGCGCACGCAGCTACAGCCAGAGACCTGGCCCCCTGCACCAGGGGTCTTTAGGCAACCCCAAGAAAGCTCTAGGCAACCCCCAAAGGGGTCCCGACCCCCACTTTGAGAAATGCTGCCCTAAACGGATCCCAACCCCCACTTTGAAGACCACTGAAGTAGCAAAATGGGATAACACTCCCTGTAAAATGACACTTCTGGGATCCACCCTCTTCACCCCTTCAAGCATCCCTTCAAGCACCCATATTATGGCAGTCAGGCATTTCTGACACTTATGGAAAGCTTGAGGAGGTTCCCCTTATGCTTGAAGAAGCAGATTCACATCTCCTTACACCTGCTTTCTTGGGTGTAAGGAGAGCCTCCTCAGGTGGAAGCAGGTGAAATGGGTGGGGTGCTTTTCCATTGACTTTAATGGACAGTTCTGTCTACCTCCTGTCCCTGCACTATATATCCCTGCAAGGTCTGTAGGATTGAACTGTGAGAACCCAAGGATCAAGAAAAAGTCACACTACTAGTCTGTGTGGGCTGTGATGGTGCAAATGGTTAAGACACTGTACCTGTTAAGCAGCAGTCTAGGGTTTGAAACCCAGTTCTTACAAGACGGGTTGAGCTCCCATCCTTAGCCCAGCTCCTGCCAATCTAGCAGTTCAAAAGCATGCAAATGCAAGTAGTTAAATGGGTACCACCTCTGTGTAAAGGTAAAACAGCATTCTGCACACCTTCATGCTGGCCCCATGACCGCAGAAGTGTCTTTGGAGAACGTTGGCTCTAAAGCTTAGAAACGGGGATGAGCACCACCACCCTATCATCGGTCACAACTCCCAGTATAACCTGTGCAGAACACCTTTACCATTTTGAAATTTTAGCTAACTTCCATCTCCAGTGAATATATTTTTATGTCATGCATCTGTTATATTCATACACTAGCGAAAAGCGTACCCACGTTGCGGGAGTAAAATTCCCCTGTACACCATCCCCCCAAGGCGCAAAATCCCCCCATGTGCAACATCCCCCATGCTCATCTGTCCCCCTTGTGCATCAGTCCCCCATTCGCATCAACTCCCCATGTGCATCAACCCTATGTGCAACTTCCCCCATATTTTTTGGGTTTTGGAACCAATCATCTGAGTTTCCATTATTTCCTATGGGAAAATCCACTTCAGGTAAAGAATGTTTCATGTAACAAACATGCCTCCAGAACGAATTAAATTTGTTACATGAGGCATCACTGTATACCAAAAAGTGTAATATTGTAAGAAATCCCAAGTCTCCGTTTGTTATACACAGAAATATCTTGAAGCTATATTTACAGACATACAGTGGTGCCTCACATAAGTTTAATTCATTCTGGAAGCATGCTTGTTATGTGAAACACTCTTTATGTGAAGCAGATTTTCCCATAGGAAATAATGGAAACTCAGATGATTGGTTTCAAAACCCAAAAAATATTAACTGTATGTAAAAATGATGACAAAACACTGGAATTGAATTCAAAACATGCATTCAATGTGCATGATCCTATGAAGTCTAATTAGGCTGCAATCCAAGACACTTCCCTGAGAGTAAGCCTCATTTAACACAATGGGGCTTACTTCTGGGTGTAGAATGGTTAAGAGGCTGCAATTCAAGACACTTTCCAAGTGTCTTCCCACTTTCTCCTTCTCTTCATCCTGAGACTCTCTCTCCCCTGCTCCCTTCTGGCTAGCTCTGAGCTGCTTCCCTCTTCTCCACTGCTCTTCTCTCCCTCTGCCCAGCGGACGCCCAGCCACAGGAGGAACAGTGCGGAAGTGTTGCTTTTGCTATGGGCAGGTTGAGCTAGGCAGCTCTGACGCTTTTTAAAAGGGCTGCCAGCCAGCGCGTCTGCCCCAACTGCCAAAAGTGTGTTTGTTAAGTGAAGCAACACTTGTTCTATGAGGCAGAATCTTAGATCATTTTTGCTTGTTATGTGGAGCTCTTGTTAAGCAAGGCACTTGTTAAGCGAGGTACCACTGAATACAATAAGTTAATTGTAACATAATTTTATCATAGTGATAGTTGGCTTAGAAACCCCTGTAAATATGTACAGGCATTATTCCTACTGCTTTGACTAGGGCCCATCTATCAGTAGTTGAAATTTGTTTGGGATCTTCAAAATGCATCATATTAATTTAGTAATGAATGGAAAACACAACATTTTCCATTTACTGTATTATAAGAAGCTTTTATTTTGTTTCATTTGAAGCATAAATCAAACAGCAAACAATCAAGCCATCAGAATCTAAACATAATTAAAATAAAAACAAAATGGAAAATACAACTGATAATGAACCCTATTATCAAAGAGGCAAAAGCCTTACCAAAGCAAACAACGATAAAAAATATAATGCTAATAATGCATAATAGCAGCCGGAACCCATTGCCAAAGATTCAAGTCTTTACTTGGCATTGGAAGATCCATAACAATGATGTCAGGGACACTGACTGAGGGAGGAAAAACATAAATTTGGTGCTGCAACAGAAAAGACCCCGTTCTTTGTAACTTGTTCACTTCCTATCTATCTATCTATCTATCTATCTATCTATCTATCTATCTATCTATCTATCTATCTGACTGTCGGTCGGTCGGTCGGTCGGTCGGTCGGTCGGTGTTCAGCTTGTAACCCTGTTCACTTGATTTGTCATCAGGACTCAAGCAAGACCTCAGATGTTGAGTGGAGAGCATGAATGGAAAACTTATGGAAGGATGCAGGACATTTTGTATTTTCAAGGTAAGAAACAGGTCTTTAAATGGAGCCGAGAAACAAAGAATGAAAGCACCAGAGTAATATGCTTTAGTTTACCCAGGTCAAGACAGCAGTCGGAAGACAGCATTTTCAGCAGCCAACATTTCTGGTCACAATTTAAGAAACACTCCCCTCTCTGTATATTACCAAAGCACAAATCATCATGACCAGCTTTATCTTCACCAGGAACTGGCACAGTGGCATAACCACAGAAGCTGGTAGAAGATAGGTATGTTGGGGCATTATTCTACATTGGTGCATTCCAAAACAGCACCAGATCAAACTGGGAGCTGCCTTTTATTAACTAAGACATTGACTAGAGTTCAGGGCTATGGACCAGTAGCAACTCTTCAGGGATCCAAATAAGAATTCTTCTCATCCTTATCTGGGAAGATAAGGAAGTGATAGAAGCTGGCACCTTCTGCATGCAGGGTGTAGGTTCCGCTGCTAAGCTGCAGTTCTTCCCTTGCCCTTCCACACCTCTTTGGGAGCTTTACTACTATCTCATCCAAGACAGTCTGTCTACAGCTGGATAACTGCCAATCATTAAAGATATACTGACCTAAAAGCAAAAATAAAATATTCACATGGGAAAATTCACATGGTTTTCCATTTCCATTGCAAAGAGCTACTTTCTCTCCTTTTCATGCACTTGCTTATTTTGTGTGGGTGTGACACAAACCACAGTGGGCACAGGATTTGCGTAGCTGTCCCCCCCCCCCCCCCCCACACACACACACCAGTGAAACCTGGAGGCTCTTCTCCATGCCTGTTGGGAAACAGCACCAAGTATCTTTCAGCACAGCCACTTGCAAACAGCCTCTGTCGAGCTGCTAAACAAGATTAATAATATATATTCTGCCCATGCATTATTCATTTTTGTAATATTTAACCAGAAAGTAAAGCTGGAGTTCCTTTGCCACTGCACACTCAAAGGTTTCCTGGAACAAGTGGATATTAAAGAGCTGAAAATGCCATGTTTAACGCACTCAGAGAGCAGTCTGCTGTTGCTTACTATTTTAAGGTTTGCAGCCCCAGGAGCATCCTCTCATTTCTTGTTGAGCAATGGAAAAGATCATAACTAATTACTGTATTATTTTCATGCCTTTTTACTTTTAAGGGATCTTGGACCCACAAATATATGGATGCTGTGAGCCTTGAAACTGATTCACAAATGTATATGAAATCTGCAATTCACTGGTGATTTACAGTCATCTTTTGCTCATTAAATTTCTCCATCAACTCCATTTACAGATGTTCAAGCAATAAAACTGAGACATACACATCTAATTTCATTTAGGCTCTAACTGGCACTATAGCTGCACTGATGCTACAAAGAATGGCAAGAAATAAATGTTTACATAAATTTCTGACTAACAAGGGTATGCTCCAAATGCCAAGGAAATCTAGAATAGTCATGGCAGGTGGGCAGGCAAAAGATAGTGGCCTGTGTAGTGCACAGGGTGATAGATTAAGGACTTCCTTTAGCAACAGGTGAACAGCAGTGAATCTGAAATCCTAGCATAAACCTTTAAAATTAGAATTAATGTTGGGGGCAGGGGTAAAATATTAACTCTCCATCACCTCAGTTTTAAAGCACAACACAAGATTTCAGCCCCCATTTAGGGAATGTTTCAGGTTCACTTTATGAAAACATTCTGTACATGAGAAAGGCCAATTTATTTGAACTGTGGTAGCTAAGTATGGGTGCCCAATCCAATTAGTGTAGTGTTTTTCAATCAGTGGTATGGGTACTACCAATGATACTTGAGGTTGTATCTGGTAGTACTCATAGGACTGTTGGACACCTGCCACCTGACACTGAGACCTGGAATGTGATGCAAAAAAACACCAGTAATAGGCTTGTGTTGGTGGCTTCTCCACACTCAAAAAAGCCATAGCTCCCTCTAAGCTGTGCGTGCGCGTGTGCATACACAACTCACTGAACTAACACACACAAGTTTCTACAAAGCGCACAAAGCCAGCTGCCTGACTTTGACATTTTTAAAAAGGCAACTGGCAATGACATTGCGATGACAAAGATTTTGACAATGACAACTGATAATGACAATGTAAACTCATTATCTTCTTCCATACACTGTATTGTGTTGTATATATTGTAATAAATGTACATATTGTTTTCTGACATGTAGTCAAAAGTATATAACTGCAATTGTCATTATGTGGTGCACAAAAATTTAACCTTCCTTCAAAAGCCACACAGCTAATACTTTTTGTGCACATAGTCCACCGAAAATTAGAGGGGACATTGGTCCTGTCCACTACCATCATTCTCAGAAGGGGGTCCTGGGCTCAAATGATTGAGAAACACTGGCATAGAGTAGTGAGAGAAAATCTGCACCAACACCAAACAGGGATGTGCCAAAGTCATATCTCCAAGTTGAGTCCCAAGTCTCCTTTGAGTTGGATCATAAATTTATTATAATGGGTGGCCATCGCAACTCATCCAGAGGTGTTTTAAAAATCATTTTGATTTGATTATAAGTCTTTCAGAAAAGTGATTGAAACTGCAAGTCAGGCGCAGCTCCACAGAAAAAAATACAGATGTGCTGGTGGGGTATGTGTGTGCCTTTCTCACATAACAGTGCCCTGCTGTTCCGACCCCTTCTGCCCTCAGTGATATGTTGAAGTCTGTTACTTCAACCACCCCTTTCATTTCACTGATGTAAACAAAAGCTCTGCTGTTTGAGTGCAGCAATGCAGAAAGTGATCTGTCCCTTACAAGCCCCAGTAATGCCCCCCTGTTCGCATCACGACTCTTGATTCCACCTTCAGGAGTGCTGAGCAGCATGCCACAGATGGAACAACAGAGAGACACTGAGCTCAGCAAAGCAGGAGGGGACAGGAAGCTTGAGGGACAGAAGCAGCAGGTGGGAGGAAGGCTAGGGGAGTAGCCAACAGCAGCCAGATGACTTACAACCCTACCCTTTGCTGGTCTGGTCAGAAGTCCCATATTAGATGTCCTGACCAGTGAGGCAAGTGTTAGACTAGAGCATGTACATTGACCTGGGGATATTTCCTGTTGATGTGTGAGTTGCATTCACAATGCACACCTTAAGGCTCATAGTTTTTGTGCAAGGGTAGCACATTCCTATCTCATAGATAGCTAGATCAGTAAAGTATGACTTGCTCTCTCACAGCCATGAGCCTCTTTCATGGTTTGTTGTTTGAAAAATAGTGTAGATCTTTCCCAGGAAACATCATGATATAAATAATTATCAACACCCACCAGGGAAAAACTCTTGTTGGGTATCTGTTGTTCAGAATTAAGACCGAGTGCACTAATGCTTCCCCTCTCAATAATCTAATGTTATTTTAATGGCTGCTTCCTTCTGCAGCCTATTTATGGAAGGAATATTTAATTATATGCCGGCTTTATCATTACTTATATTAATCACATCTAGTGGGTCATGTGGTACCAAATTTAATGTTTTGAAAATAAACTCAAATACAGTGATTTAAGGTTAACAAATCATCCAACATTATAGAAGGAACTGCAAAGGTAATTATGTACCCAGTTGCTCAAAGGACTGCTAAATGGAGCCAGAGACTTTTACCTCTTTTCTCAATAGACAAAATTGAATATGGTTGTGCTGGGAGAGCAATTATGGAAGATTGCTGGCTTTATGATGAGTGGCATTAGTCAGACACCTGGATCTTAGCTGCTGGTTTCATGGCTGTCGTGCCCAGAACAGCTTGGCTCCACATACTTACTATGGTATCCTCTGCTTGGGGAGTACAGCCAATGAAACACCTGCTGCAGTACCAATGGCTGAGATCAGGAAAACCATGCAGCGAGTGTTGGAAGAAACTCTGCTCTTATGTTCCAGGAATAACAAATTCCACCAAATGACAATCTGTTTTGAAAGGGAAGAACTCTAGAAATTAGGTTTCAGTATGGAATGGGATGCTGAGAGAGAGAGAGAGAGAGAGAAATTCACAGTGGGCATATTCAACCTTGATAGGTATATTTTAAAGGTTTCTATCTGCTTAGATATCAGAATTTCATTCCCATTACTGATGGATCACACCACTTCTGTGTCTTTAACAACAGTCAGACATGAAGATGTTTAGGAGACTATGTTTTCCACCAGCTCTGTCTGATTAACTGATTTAACGCTACCCTTAAAGGAATGGCAGACAGGTCTAGAAAACACCCTTAAACATAAAAAGATAAGAAGAACTGGATCAGGCCATCTAGTCCAGCTTTCTGGAATTCACAGTAGCCCACCAGATGCCTCAGGGAGCACACAAGATGTGTATCCCAGTGCCCTCCCCTACATCTTGTATACTGAGGTTGCCTGCCAAGAGAAGGTTGCACATACCCATCATGGCTTATAACCCGTGATGGACTTTTCTTCCAAAAATTTGTCCAGTCCCTTCTTAAAGGCATTGATGCTTCTTAAAAGCATTGAAGCATCAACATATCTGTGGCAATGAGTTCCAGGGACTAATTTCATGCTGGATGAATAAATATTTTCTTTTGCCTGTCCTAATGCTTCCAGCTTTCAATTTGGAGACTGGCCCTGCAATCCAGAGTAACTACAGGAGCATGTAAGAGACATTACGTGTACCCGTAGTTACTGCACCACCTAGTGAAAACCTTTGGGAAACTCATATTGCAATCCAGAGCAAATTGTTCTTATACCGGTGCAAGGACTCCCCGTAGTTACTCTGGATTGCGCCCATAGTGGATGTCTCCTAGATCCAATGTTGTGTGAGAGAAAAAAGCATCCACTCTGTTCATCCATTTCATAATTTTGTATGCCTCAGTCATGTTCTTCCTCAAGTGCCTCTTTTCTGGACAGAAGAGCTCCAAACACCATAGCCTTTCCTCATATGGGAGGTGTCCCAGATCATTAATCATTTTGGTCACTCTCCTCTGTACCTTTTCCAGTTCCACTATAAACTTTTGGGATGTGATGACCAGAACTTAATTCAGTACTCCAAATGTGGCTTTACCATCGATTTGTACAATGACTTTAGGAATACCATCTATGGCAGCATATGTGTTAATTAAAAGAAAAAAGGCACTGTAAATGTGGATACCTAGACATTCAGAATTCAAACACCATTATGAATATTTTACCATAGAGCTAGCAATTTGTGGCCGCAGGAAAATCCAGCCAGCTGATCCACTGGAGAGAAAAAAAATTCTTACTTTCCCCACCCATTCTGCCAGCCCATAAGCTGCTGTCACATGGTCACCACATAAAACAAGCTTAATGCTAGCATGAGACTTATTCAAAGAAGGGGCAGCAGAGAAATCACTGCTATTGTATGCTGGGCAACCACTTAACCTCAAATAGTCTGAAATATTTCAGGAAAGAATGACTTTACTGATACCAAGGTTATACTGTCCATTTTCAATTGCCCTGTAGCATATTTTTTATCCCTTTGCATTTTCAGGAGCTTATTTACAACACATATTTATGTATTCTAAGATAATTTCCCTAAGTATACCATAAAAAGAATCTCGGAATGTACAATTTGCAGGCTTAATGTAATTGACATTTGGGTTAAGATAATATGGAAAGTTGTTTTGCTTGTGGATATACAGCCAGAAGGAAATACTGCTGACAACTGGCCTTTGGTGCCTGAATTCTTTGAATACAGCATTGTGCTAAATTCCTAACTCATTAAATCAGCTGTTTAGTTGCACTCATAGTAACTCCAGCAGCTCAGAACAACATCCCTGACTCTGCCTGCAAAACCTTGTAAGGCAAACAAGATGCCCGAACCATGGTGCGTAACATAATACAAAGTCAAGCCAGTCACATTCTTGACTAAGTACATTTTTGGATTCCTTTTGTAGATCAAAGTGCTGTGGGGCTGGATTATTTTTAACTGGTTGTTGGCATTGCAGAATGCAAGCTGCTTTCCCCAAAAGTCCATTTGGAAGAGTTCTTTATGGAGGAAAAGTTCATGGTATGATATTTACAGCCCAATCCAGAGCAACTAATCTGTCCACATAAGAGCCCTTAGGTTGCCTTATCTAACACTAGGTTGGAGCAACTGCAAGATGCTCCAGCCCAGTTACTCTGAAGGAGGCTTAGGGCAGAGCAAGGCAAGATAGGGTGCCCTAACTGGGGCAGCCTAAGCAGCTCAGGAGAGGCAAGTTGAGGGCATGTTTAGCATTGCCTAGGGCAGAGCAGTTACTCTGTATCCAAAGCCTGTTTCCAAGGCAGAAATGCCCTCTTCCAGCCCTCAGAGTTATACCACCTCAGGAGCAGGTATAGTAATGAGTAGACCCATAGGGGTCCATGATAAGGCCCGAGTAAGAGTGGCAGTGCTGACCAAAAATCTGAGTTCTTGGCCATCCTAACTGCAACCCCTTCCTCTCAACCTCAGGATATGGAACAAACTACGGCTGCCCACAAACCTCAGGATACAGCAGGCCACTCCAAGAAGCCCCTTGTATTCACTGTAGACTGTACTGGCATCTCATCAGGGACTCCTTATAAGGCAGGCACCCAGTGGCATCACCACACTGGTGCGGCTGGTGTGGGCTGCATTGGGGATGCGCTCCATATGGGGTGATGTGCCGGAGGAGTTTGACTGTCCTTTGGCAGGCCCCGGGCGTCAGCACCCCCATTCAGGCCTGCTCCAAGGCGGAGAATCAGCCAGAAGCTGCCACTTGTCTGAGGAGCTGGCCTGAACGGCCATCTGAGATGCACTGCGCAGAAACACACTGAGCATGCCGAACAGCTTCAGAGGAGACTTCCTTAGAGCAGAGAAAGTCCGCGCCTCTGCACAGCCATTCGGCCTCACTCAGGAGGCGGAGCGGCAGCCGAATGGCTTCAGAAAGAGTACTGCACAGGCACCAACTCTGATGCCTGCACAGTCTCCCCCGAAGCCAAAAGGCTTCAGAAAAGTACTGCGCAGGTGTCAGAGATGGTGCCTGCACAATACTCTTTCTGAAGCCAGTTGGCTTCAGAAACAACTGCGCAGGTGCCAACTTTGGTGACTGTACAGTCCAGGTGGGGGGAGGGCGCGCATCCCAGGGACGACGCACAGACTTCCGCACCAGGTGATGTGCAGTCATGTCACCACTGTAGGCACCACAGCTATTCCTTGTTCAATGTGATCTGAGGGGTGTCTCCTCAGGAGCAAGTCTTCCCCTTGTGTCAATTACTTAGCATGCTCTGGAGCAGTTAGGGCAGCCCAGGCTTCCTGACTCTCTGGATTCAGCATAACTTTCTTCTCTGGATACAGAATAGTTAGGAGAGTGCAGTTAGGTCAGAGCAGGCTGAATTTGCTCTGGATTGCAGCCTTAGTGTTAGAAATATAGCATTCAGAAGATTAGAAGAATCCTGTTCAGAAACAAAACACTGGCCAGCGATAAGTTGCTGTTCCCAGAAAATTCCCATTTCCTCAGAGAATATATAGAGAAAGAATGAAAAAGGCAAGGCATTATTCCTGTCTGGTGCATTAGCTTCAGGCAGAGTGAAGGCAAGAAAGAAAAGTCCATCACAGTTTACACATGATGATTATACATGCACCTTCTGGTGCAAACAAGAAGTGGGAAACTGGATACAGGTATATTGTGAGGAAGGCAGACTAGAAGGGCCTTTGGCCTGATCCACCAAGGACCTTCTTAAGTTTTTAAGGGAAGTCATCAGGATGCAGGTTCATTTGTATTGAGGTTTGTATTGTATGAGGCATCTGGTGGGCCACTGTAAGATACAGGGATTTGTTGGGCCTTGGCCTGATCAAGCCAGGTTCATTTTATTTATAAAGCCAAATTTATTGTAACCTGTCAAGGAGATGTTCAAACCATTTTTATTTATTTATTTCACATTTTTATACTGCCCTTTGTCCGAAGAACTCAAGGTGATGTACATGGTTCCCTTACTCCTTTGGTCCTCATAACACCCTTTGAAACAGGTAATGCTGAGATAGAATGAATGGGCCTCCATCATCCAGGAAGCTTCATGGGTGAACAGGGGTTTTGAGCCAAACTAACACCACAACCACAATAACACCCTGGCCAGGACAGCAGCCACTGCATCTGGATGATTCAGCAGACTTTTCTAAATATATCTTCTGTATCAGCAATACATTCTATTGGATATTAACCATGTTGGCTAACTTCTGAATCTAAAACGCACATTAATACATGGGAAACCTGCATAAATTGTGCCCCACTAGGTTTGACACAGCTTACAGTTCCTTTCTGGCTTTCCACAAGGGACTTGGAAAACTTATTGTTTACGCTGCCCATCTGGAACTGCAAAAAGTGAAGGTTTGCCAAGTTCCTAGACCATCATACATGACTAAAGGGTTGGGAAGATCTCCGTTAGTGCATGATAACCAAAAGAATAAACCTTATACTGTTATACTCAAAAGAATAACTGCAGCAGAGAAAGTGACATGTGTTAACAAATTAAGCACAATCCCATTAAATATAAGCGTCATATGTGACCTACAGAAGGTCATTATTTTCAGAAGTATCATCAGAAAGGATCACACAAAAAATCAATACAACAACAAATCCTGAGGAGCCACTGAACCATTGTTTTTGATCTGAAGCTTCTCAGTCATCTTAGGTAATATAGTCCTTCTGTTTTGGCCGAATAATATGCTTTCCGTGGCCAAATATTTCTCCTCTTTGGAAAGGAAAGAGGCTGATCTCCACAAAAGTGATGCAATCAGAAGTATCAGCATGGAATCATTTTGTAATAGTTTGGCTTCTTCCCAAATTGAATGAAGATCAATTGAGACAATAAAGTGTTGCTGGTGGTGTATATTTCAAATACATTCAAAAGGAAAGCTGATATATGAACTTGTAGGCATGAAGCCCAGAAATTATAGAGCCAGTTACAATAAAGGAAAACCTTGCTTGGAAGATCTTTTACTTCTGTCTCCACTATTCAACTCCATCAGATCTTTTCTTCCTCCTTAATTATACATCTGAAGCTGAAAATGTGACTTTGCCAGTTGCTTATGTCCCAGTGTGAACTAATCACTTTGGCTATGGAAGAAGAATCATTAGCAGGCATAGAAACATCAGTAAAAATGAGAGCTAGTACCAAGAGAGAATTTCAAAATAATCCTTATTTAAATTATATGACATATGGAGTTAGGACAGTACATAAAATCTAGGATTCCAATGGTCTTTTGTGTGATGCATAGATTCTCATTCAAATCTTATGGATGACAGCTCTTTTTTCTATATCAGAAAATTGTGCTGTGTGGCATGGGGATTGGGACAGTGAGGTAGGAGGGCTATTTGGAGGCCAGGAAATTTTGGGCAGGGGACCAGAAGTGGATAGGACCTGGGAGGGGACAAATTGGTGTCAGTGGCACAACCCCCTCCTGGCCTGTACATGTTCCACTGGATTTCCCTGATTTACACCAGCTCAATGGCTTGCACAGTTCCAAGAAGCCACCTCGTCTCCATAGCAGCTCCATGAGGTATCTCCCAAAAATTGTTTCTGAGATCATGGAGTACTCAGAGATGAGTTAAGATGGGATGCACACTTGTCACATACTTGTGCCAACTTGTAGTAATACGAAATCATCCTTGATGTTGCAATTTTGTACATTGTTAGAGGGCAACCCCTTTGATTGTTATGATTTTTGTTCATAGTTTTGACACCTTTGGTGATTAGCTGTGAGGATTTGTATTAACTGGAGGAAAAAACCAAATACACTATTTAAATAGTATGAAATAAATTCTTACTAGGATATGACCTCAAAAGTTTTATTCACACATTCTAGGGTTAAGTGGACTATATGTTTATCGGAATTAGCTGTGACACCCATACCCACACCATGTCTCCTTAACATTCACTTGTATAAATTTTCAGAATGAATATCTTCAGGATGTTCTCTATCACATCAACATTCCCCAACAGCAACCAGAATTTGATGGTACAGGATAGGTGGTCACCTTTGATAGCAAATGCAAAGCATTTCACTGTATCAGCCATGTAACAACCAGTACTTGGCAATAATTGACAACTACCATGGAATTGTAGTCTATATCTGACAGTTTCTGGTATGCAGCAATGAATATTTGACAGGGTTTAACAGATGGCTTGTAGCAGCTGTCAATATTTGACAGTATGACACGTAGCCATCAGTGTTTGACAGCATCAGACAATAGACTTGCAGTAGCAATCAGTACTAGTATGTACAGCCAAAGCAATATAATTAAGTAAATTTTATAATCACTCATTCACACAGCCAATCAAAACAATAAAATGCATTAGGAAATTTCATTTCTAAAATTCAAAGGTTGAATTTTGGGGTCAAATTTCACTACTGAAATCCAAAGCTCGCAACTGAAAAAGCTGCTGGATGGTGAAATTAATCTGGCATTAATCTGCAGGCATTATTTTCCTGTAGTGCACAGGAGGTGATGGTAGCTGGCAAGGAGGAAGCTTCTCTTAGGCATGCCAAATATGTATTCCAAACCTGATTGTTCAAAAGTTTGGTGAAAATACTGACCTAGATTATTTCACCTGCATATATTATACAGTATTGTTTAATCCTAAACAACAAACTTAGCATTTTTAAATGCACACTCGGCTTGATGCCATGGGTTACTAGGTCTGAAGGAAACTTTTCATGGGAGTATAGAACTAGTATATGAATTTTCCATTGCTGTACAAACACAAAAGATTCTGAAAGACTAAGGTCAAAATCCAGAGGGGAGTCCTTGCTCCTGTGTAAGAACAACTTACTCTAGATTCCAATATGAATTTCCCATAGGTTTTCACTAGGTGGTGCCATAACTACAGGTGCACGTAAAGTCTCTTACATGCTCTCGTAGTTACTCTGTATTTGGGAGTTAGGATCATAGAAGGCTCTCTTTAGAGATCATCCAAGATGCTCAGCACTATCTTTCAAGAATGAGACAACCGGGTCAGAAAGTATAAATAAAAGTTCTGATTGTTTATATGCATTATTCAGGGTGATTCAAAATGAATGGGACAAAAAGAAAACATACCTTTGACTGTTTGTCCCATTCATTTTGAATCACCCTGTAGATTGAAAAGCTTCAAAAGAATGAATAACTGGCTTTTGTAGCTCAGAATGTCAGGTAGCAACCTCAATTACGTAGATGGATATTGTTACAATTTTATCAAGAGCACCATTTACAACAGTGTGGAAGAGCCACGGGGCAATAAGAGAATATTCCTACAGTTTTAGCTTTCATGCTGAATCTTAAAAGTAGCTGCTGTTCATTTAAATTCATTAGCAACTGAAATTTTCCTGAAAATACAAATTAACAAAATGATTTTAATCACAGGCAAGCCCGGAAAGATAGTTAATTTTAAGCAAGTCAATTATTAACCTACAAGTAATTAGCTTGCTTAATTTTAGAACATCTTCCTATTAAATATGATCTATGAAATCTATATAGTTATTAAAAATTATGTAAAATAATGTGGGTGTAGCACAAAGGAAATGGTAACTCATTGTATAAGATTATTTTCCAAAGAAATGTAAGTCTTTAATAGTGTGCTGAACTCTTTTCACATAAGAATGTTTCCTAATTAAAATGTGAATTTCAGAAAGTATGAATGGATTTACAAATAAACAATTAATTCAATACACTTCTTTAGACCAAATATTAAATAATATCCCTATGTACTACTAGAATTTTCTCCAACGGCATATATCCAAGACCACATGTTTTTGCTCTTGATTAATTATTCGGGAATGATTATTATCCCTTGAGGCCATACATTTGCTAACTCTAGCTCTAAATCCACCTATATTTCTTCACTGAAATAGGGAAAACTCCAACTATTTAAAAAAAATGATCTATCCTGATTAAGACCACAAAAATGGACAAATGGTAATTTGTTCGTATTGCTCACAAGTTTGTGCCCTAAAAGCAATTCCAAGAAATTGCAACTATCAATTCCAGTCCTAAGAAAGAATATACAGTTCTGGTTTGCCTAATTCTATCCTGAAAGTTGGCTAATAAGGGCGCAATCCAGAGCAACTATGGGGAGTCCTTGCTCCGGTGTAAGAATACTCTGGATTGCAATATGAATTTCCCATATATTTTCATTAGGTGGTGCAATAACTATGGGTGCACATAATGTCTCTTATGTGCTCCCATAGTTACTCTGGATTGTAGGGATACAATTTGTGTTAGTCAGGTCAGTATCGGAAGACAATTCATTAGCAGAAAGTCTTTGGAAAGCAAGGATGAAGAGATAACCGCTGACTGAACATCAGAACTGACATTTTGACTATCAATCTTGTAAATCAGGTAATCAGTGCTAACTTCCATATACATTACACTATGCTGCCTGAAATTGGTTTGTGAGCCATCTACTGGGACCTGATCCACAGTTTGAGAAACACTGCTCTATACCAACAGGCACAGAGCGAGTTTGCTACCATTTTTACACAAAACCTTGTTATTTTGTAATGTGGAGCACAGACACCAGAGACCATGTAAGCTGTATGAATATAAATAGATTTTATCAGCAAACTGAACAGAACAGATAGTATCAACATTCTAACTCCCTATTATCTTCCTAAAATATTTCCTGAGGTAACAAATCAACTCACTGCAACACCCCTCAGTTGCCCTTTTGCCATGTTTCTCTAGGGCAGTGGTTCTCAATCTTCCTAATGCCATGACCCCGTTATAAGTTCCTCATGCTGTGGGGACCCCCAACCATAAAATTATTTTCATTGCTACTTTATAACTGTAATTTTGCTACTGCCCCCTCCCGCATGATCTGGGCGGGCAGCACACACGCGCCTGGAGGGAAGACCCCTCCCATGTGATCTGGGCAGGCGGCACGTGTGCCTGCAGGGAAGCCCCCCACAGAATCTGGGCGGGTGGTGCGCATGCCTGGGGGAAGTCCTCCCAGCAGTCAGAAGTCCCTGAGGCAGCCTTTAAGGAAGCCAAGGTGCGCTCACAGCTACAGCTGGAGGCCTGGCAAGCCTGACCTGGCCCCCTGCACCAGGGGTCTTTAGGTGACCCCCAGGAAATCTCCAGGCGACCCCCAAAGGGGTCCCGACCCCCACTTTGAGAAACGCTGCTTTAGGGCTTTCCTCAACTGCCCCCCACAACTATGCCTCCCCAACTGCTCTTTCGCCACCTTTCTCCTCAATGGCTCTCCTCAACCGCCCTCTTCACCTGCCTATTTGTCACATCTCTTCTCAATGGTTCTCCCCTTCAGCCTAGCCTCCTCTGACCCAAAGGTAGTTAGGAATGGAGTGGTGCTCGCCTCTTCCCCACAGCATTCTCTGCCCGGAGATACATGGGAATAAATCCCTCAGAAAGTGCAAACACCCATGCTAAAAACAGAAAAGTAGATTGTATGAAGACAGGTAACATTACGTAATATTAACTTAATCATGTTCCATTATGTTCCATGGGACATAATTCAATTTAATTTCAAGAAAGTGTGTATAGAATTGTAGTCTTTGCTACTGTTGTGTTTGCATCCAGGAACCAGCATGTACAGTGGCGCCTCACATAACAAATTTAATTCGTTCCGGAGGCATGTTTGTTACGTGAAACGTTCTTTATGTGAAGCGGATTTTCCCATAGGAAATAATGGAAACTCAGACAATTGGTTCCAGAATGCAAAAAAAATATTCATATAAAAATATTAACTGTATGTAAAAATGATGGCAAAACACTGTAATTGAATTCAAAACATGCATTAACTATGCATGATCCTATGAAGTCTACTTAGAGTGCAATCCTAAAGACACTTTCCTGGGAATAATGCCCATTTATCACAATGGGGCTTACTTCTGAGAAGATATGGTTAGGAGGCTGCAATCAAAGACAATTTCTTTTTTAATCCAAGACACTTTCCAAGTGTCTCCCCACTTTCTCCTTCTCTTCATCTTGAACCCCCCTCTCTCCTGCTTCCTTCTGGCTAGCCCTGAGCTGCTTCCCTCTTCTCCACTGCTCTTCTCTCCCTCTGCCCAGCGGACGCCCAGCCAGAGGAGGAACAGCACAGAAGTGTTGCTTTCGCTATGGGCAGGTGCTAGGCAGCGCTAGGCAGACCTGATGCTTTTTAAAAGGGCTTCTGGCCAGCGCGTCTGCCCCAACAGCCAACGAGTATGTTTGTTCCGTGAAGCACAGTTTGTTACGTGAAGCAGAATCCTAGATAAATTTTTGTTTGTTACATGAAACATACTTTACATGAAGCGTTTGTTACATGAGGTGCCACTGTACCACCCATTTGATCAATAGTGGACCTAAATTAATGGCATTTTGAAAAATCTTTATGAGATTATTTTGTCCTGATGGAAAATTTTCATTTTGGCCTGATGGAAAAGGGGGAAGAGACAGTAACCCCTCCCAGTTTTGCAACACTTTGCATGTACCACATGCTCTTAATTTGCACAGAAAACCCCCTTAACTTCATCTGGACACATTGTACATTTATCTACACAACACGTTTGGTCCTTTGGTCCTTGAGGTAAGGTGAAGGTGTCCCCTGCAGGTTGCCCTGCTAGTCATGAATGACTCTAATTGTACTCATTCCTGTTCCAAGGCCGAAGAGCCAGCGTTGTTCATGTTTCCATGGTCATGTGGCTGGCATGACTAAACTATGGAAATGTTACCTTCCTATTGAAGTGGTACCTATTTACCTACTTGCATTTACATGTTTTCAAACTGTAAGGTTGGTTGGAGCTGGACAAGCAACGGGATCTGACCCACCAACCTTCAGTTGCGCATGGGAGGGAAGTTGCACATGGGAGGGAAGTTGCGCATGGGGGAAATTGCGCATGGAGAAAGTTGTGCATGGGGTTTGATGCATATGGGGGAAGTTGCGCATGGGGAAGTTGTGCATGGGGGGTTGATGTGCATGGGGGAAGTTGCGCATGGGATAACTTGTGCATGCTGGGTTGATGCGCATGGGTGAAGTTGGGGGGGTTGATGTGTATGGGGGAAGTTGCGCATGGGGGGTTGTTACGCCTGGGGGAAAGTTATCCATGGGGGGTTGATGCATATGGGGGGATGGCATAAGAGTGAATTTTACTCCTGCAACCTTCAGTTGATAAGCACAAAATCTTTAACCAATGAGCCAATGAGCCACAATAGCCCTTGTTTGGTCCTTAGCCAGTGATGGGCTTCAGGGGGTTCTCACAGGTTCTATAGAACCTGTGCTAATGAGCTAATGAGCGCCTGATTCTGAGAACCGATTACTAATGGGACATAGAACCTGTTGTTAACTCAGGTTATTAGGACATAGATTATTGTTGTTACTTTATTTGAATCCCACCACTGCCCTTAACCATACCATAAGCTTACACAGAGTGCATCTTAAGTTCCTTTGCGATGTCATTGACAATCCTGGAACATAACTCCTGCTTCACTGGCACCCTATGAGCAGTGCTGCTCCAAGAGACCATAGTGAGACAGCGTCAGGTTGCTTAGTGGGGATTTCTTTGCATGCAAAAGGCGTTAGACTTAATTTCCATCTTGAGATGGGAAAGAGACCCACTTGAAACCTTGAAGAGCTGCTGCTAGTTTACAAATATGAGCTAGATTACCTGAATCAGCATAAAGCAATTCTCTGTGCTTCCACCTGATTAAAGTGTTTAAATTCCACCCAATTTTATACATTTCCCTCTTGACGTGCTGTATTGTCACTGGCTTGTGTGCTCGATATCCCCTGGATACCACTAGGCAAACGCTCTCTCTTCAGCGTTCAGGTAACTTTCAATCCTGCCTGTTTTCTGTGTGTATAGAAGATCCTATTTCAGTTCCCTCTGAAAGATTGATAGACTCCAAGACATTCAAGGCTCTTCTGGCTCTAGGCTGATATTTTTAAAGTACCACTGCTGTAACATAATGGATGTCGTTCATGATGACAATGATCTTTAATACTTCACTCATCTACATGTTTAATCAGACAATAATAATAATAATAATAATAATAATAATAATAATAATAATAATAATAATAATAATAATAATATGGACCATTTTAGCAAAGCCTGCCAAGACTTTGGACTAACAATCTGCTTGAAGAAAACACAAGTCATGGGTCAGGGTGTGGATCCACCTCCCTGTATCACAATCTCTGAACATGAACTGGAGGTTGTCCATGACTTTGTGTACCTTGGCTCAACTATCTCTGACACTCTCTCCTTAAATACTGAGCTGAATAAACGTATTGGTAAAGAGGCTACCACGTTCTCCAAGCTTACAAAGAGAGTATGGCTTAATAAGAAGCTGACGGAACATACAAAGATCCAGGTCTATAGAGCTTGCGTCCTGAGCACACTCTTATACTGCAGCGAGTCCTGGACCCTTTATACATGGCAGGAGAGAAAGCTGAACACCTTCCATATGCGCTGTCTCCGACTTATTCTTGGCATCACCTGGCGTGACAAAGTTTCAAATGACGCAGTCTTGGAACGTGCTGGAATCTCTAGCATGTTCGTACTTCTGACACAGCAGCGTCTACGCTGGCTTGGGCATGTCGTGAGAATGGCTGATGGTCGGATTCCAAAAGATCTCCTATATGGAGAATTAGTGCAGGGAAAGCACCCAATAAGGAGACCACAGCTGCGATACAAGGACATCTGCAAGAGGGATCTAAAGGCCTTGGGAATGGACATCAACAGCTGGGAAACCTTAACTTCCAGTCGTTCAGCGTGGAGGCAAAAGACCCAGCATGGCCTTCTCCAACTGAAGAGACACTTTTTCGGCAGGCTGAAGCAAAGAGACAGACCCGAAAGCAGTGAAACCTGGGGCCTGGGCAGGGGACAGAATTTATTTGTCCTCCGTGTGGAAGGGATGGCCACTCTCAAATTGGCCTTTTTAGCCACACTAGATGTTGTTTCAGGACCTCCAATCAGAGCACGATACCATAGTCTTTCGAGACTGAAGGATGCCAATGAATAATAATAATAATAATAATAATAATAATAATAATAATAATAATAATAATCCAGATATCACCATCATAGAAAGCAGTAAGGTGTGGCTTGTTGACATCGCCATACCAGGTGACAGCAAAATTGAGGAGAAATAACTGGAAAAGATCTCCCGTACCAAGACCTAAGAATCGAATTACAGCGTGTCTGGTGTAAGCAGTGCAGGTGGTTCCAGTGGTAATTGGCACACTCGGTGCAGTGCCCAAAGATCTTGGCAAACACCTGAAAACTATTGGCATTGACAAAATATCACTCTGTCAACTGCAGAAAGCTGCTCTTCTGGGATCAGCACGAATTATACGCCGCTACATCACACAGTCCTAGACTCTTGGGAAGGGTCCAACTGGTGATGTGAATGAAACCAGCACAAAATTGTTCGCTGTGTATTTATGGATAATAATAATAATAATAATAATAATAATAATAATAATAATAATAATGACGACAACGATGAGAATGCTGCTGCTGCTGCTGATGATGATGATGATGATGATGCAATACCCAGAGATTGTTGGCTTCAAGATAAAAAACATGAGAAAATCTCATGGTATAAAGACTTACAAATAGAAATTCAGAGAATCTGGGAAAAGAAAGTCACTTATTCCAATAATAATAGGTGCTCTTGGAGCTATTCCATCATCTCCAGGAACATCTAAACTTAATGGACCTCCAGAAGATCACAACTAATCAAGTTACCAAAAGCAGTGCTCCTGGCAACTTCATACATATTGAAACAATACCTTTGTGATTCCTAGTTCATTGGATAGGAACTGAATCACAATAGAACCAGTTCCAGTCAGGCATCTGTGAAATAGTACATCATCATCAACAACAACATCAGCATCATCATAAAGCAGAATGTGGCACATTCTGGTCTGTTTAATGTCCACCAAGACTCTGAAACATTTAAAGAAACCTTTAAGGTGCAATGTTTGATTGAGCCACTTTTCCTCAATATTTCTTTGTGTTCCTTGTGGGTGTCCATTGCCAAATAGGTTGCCAGTTTTTTTACCACAGGATCCTACAAGACAGGGTGAGGTCCCAGCCTAAGCCCAGCTCCTGCCAACCAAGCAGTTTGAAACCATGTCAAGTAGATAAATAGGTACTACCTCAGTGTGAAGGCAAAACAGCGTTCCGTGAGTCTTTGGCAGTCATGCTGGCCCCATGACCACAGAAATATCATTGGACAACACTGGCTCTAAAGGCTTAGAAACGGGGATGAGTACCACACCCTACAGAATAGCTTCCATATTATCCTGCTTAGTCCTCCAGCTACTCAATTCTCTAACTTAGCTTTAAATATCAAACTAGAGCAAGACGGGCTGGATGCTGAAAGCTGAATATAGTGCTTTCATCGCTAGACCCAACTTTTCAATATGTGAGGAAAGTATCATTGCAGTTGCTCATTTTGATAACTCTTTCTCTTACATGAAAAATCTTTGCAGTCTCAAATCTTCCCTATTTAAAGAGAAAACTGCCTTTAATTTCCTCTTCACCAACATGGCTGCTCTTTGAGGCAGGGTCTATCTCTGACTGAAGCCAAAGGCAAAGTTTCCATTGACTACAATGGAACTGGATTGCACCCTCCTGTGCTCAAGCTTCAGATCTAATCCAGATAGATGCAAATGACGAAGAAGTCCTGACCCACAGTTCCACACTATTAATATCTTTCTTTTTTCCCAAATCAGCAACAGAAGAAGAAAGAAAATGGTTCGACAAATGCTTTCCATTGGCCACCAAATTCATTAAGAGGTCTACAACCCCTCATATCAAATATTTGTGCACTATGTGAATCTTTTCCCAGAGTACTACAAGCTGCAAATGAAATTGGATAATGAATTTGTCTTTAGGCGCCTGCCGCTGACTGATCCTTAAAGAAAAAAAAAACTAGAGAGAAAAGAAGAGAGATTGACAAATTTAACCGGCTACTCTAGGGAGCAAAAAGACTGCTGTGTAGTGTCACAGCAACTAATGCTTCAGAATCAAGTGAAACGGCATTGGAAGAAAGAGAGAGTGAAACAGAAGCCTTTCATGTCTGACTTCAGAGGTCATCCACCCCATGCTATGCGCTTTTTCTGTGAATCTCTCAGCTAAGTACTTCCAGCAACAGCAGTTCAAGAATACTGAACAAGAAAAATCAACAAAGAACAAGACACAATGAACCATCTAGAAATATCACTTAGCTGGCACACTGCAGAAGCCTGCAGCGGATATTTATCTCTGCTGTGAACAACCGCATTATTCTATCTGTTTTAAACAAAACGTAAAGTGTTTGAGATGTATTATCTTTGATCATCATCATGCCTAACAGAGAATTCTCAGTTTTTCCATTGGAAGGAAATTGATCAACACACCTATATTGTTAGAATAGTTTGTCAAAGCTTCCCATTTCCCATGAGTTTCAGACAGGACTTCAGGGAGAGTCAATCAAGAGATAGAGAAAAATGTTGCCAAGTCCCTTGGAAGGGTATGGATAAAAATGCCAAAGCAGCATATGCATATGCATACACCTATGCACACCTATGTGCATGCATGCGCCCGCGCGCGCACACACAGGTGAAGAGATGATAAATTTAAAGAGAATTAAAGGTTGTATTACAGAGGCATCATTGCCCATTGTGCACACACATTTTTTTTTAAATCCTATGTGATCACACTTCTTTTTCAGTTTTCTAAAGAAACTTGCAAAGCCTTTGACCAAGGACAGTGGGTGACAAGAGTTCCTTAAAATTGGGTCATGACCTCTTTTGTATCTCTGCAAATGGAAACATAATAGACCACACCAGAGAAATCGGAGTAAATTTTTGTTCTTCTCTTGCTTCTGTCCAAAGTTAGGAGAGCAGATACTTACAAAGAAAAAGGGGAAGACTGGAACTATCTGTCAGACCTAGCCCACTAGAAAACATTTGTCAGCCTTTTCCTGACAGACAAACTGTCAAATCCGAGCAGATCACAAAATATTAAAACACTTTCAGGTCATATAAAACACCTGATCTGTAACTTGATCTCTATTGATGTGACCATTTAAAAAAAAACCTGTACAAATCAAAGTCATTTGCTCAGCTTAGCCTGTTGCATCTACTCCTGGATAAAACAGATCTGGTCACTAACTTCACTGGCACTCAATTTATGTCTTTGTCCAAGCATTTTGGGTGATATATCAAGTATTCCATATTTCCCAAACTTTTTTCAAGTGGTGGCTCCCTTGTCTTAAGGGCCACTGACAGCAGCTCCTTATAAGACTGAAAATCCCGTACATTATGGCAGCAGGGTTTTTGTGAAGATTCTGTGGTATCCCTGGATGGGTTCCTTGGCTTCCCAGGGCTCATGCCACAGCTCATTTTCAGAACCACTGCCTTATACTTAGTTGAACTCATTGTTGCTACATACTCAGCAGTGACTCTCCAGGATCTTCAGAAAAATATTGTTCAAAACCCTAGTTAGAGATTGTTAGGGATTGAATTTAGGATCTTATGCATGAAAAGCAGGAGCCTCACTTCTGAGCTATGATCCCATTTAAAGTGATGATCTGAACTTCAAATCATTTGTGAACAAGTTTGTATCTAATGGGCTACCTCCTCTAGTATAAAACTACCTGGATGCCCTGATCATCAGAGGAGGCAATTTTTCTGGTTCTCCTTGGAACTGAATGAAGCATTGAGTGCAGGGTCTTCTCAGTAGTAGCACACACTGTATGAAATTCTGTGTCCCTGGACATTTTGATTCTCTTCGTTTGGTGAAAATAGCACTGTTTCAATAAAGAGTGCAACCAGGTTCTAAATTTCACAGTAACTAAAACAAGTGCTTTTGTAACTATTTGCTTTTTAAAGTTAATCGACACATTTTCTTTGTTTACTTGTAGGTGTATGTTACATGTATGACATTTTATATTACAAAGTGCTCAGGTCCAGTTGGTCCACTAACTCACATGCACTTTTATGTGCACATTTGCATTGTTTTCTGTCCTACTATAGAGACAGAAAGACTATAATAAACTTCATTTCTACAATATATATAATCCTTGGCTGTTAACCTAGGTACCCCAAAACGTATTTCCAATTGGACCCTGCACCTTCTAAGGCCCAGGTTGCTGGAACACAGGTATCTTCTCCATTAAAATGGAAACATTCAATATTACATTTTAATTACTCTATTAAAATGGAAAAGGACAATATTCCATCATACCCACAAGTTTCACAGTTGTTTTACAATTACCAATTACGGATGACAACTTATTCTTCAGCTGATTGTCTGAACAATCCCACTTGCTCAAATGGGAGGCTGTGATGTCCATTGGAAGGCAATATTGGGGGAGAACTGACGATCTGGTGAAGAGGTGTGGGGTAGGCAGTACTGACTCTTGCAGAAGAAGTGGTATGGTGGCCATACAGACTGTGGTACCAGCAGTTTGTTCTTATCAGGTATTCACATTCATCTGTTACTCCCACAAATTTAACAAGTTGAGACAGTTTATAGTCAGCTGTTACATATCATATCCAATTAAGGGCACAATCCAGAGTAACTACAGGGAGTCCTTGCTCCGGTGTAAGAACAATTTACTCTGGATTGCAATATGAATTTCCCATAGGTTTTCACTAGGTGGTGCAGTAACTACGGGTGCACGTAATGTATCTTACATGCTCCTATAGTTACTCTGGATTGTAGGGCACGTCAGCATGAGGTTTTGCACCCTGAAGGGGTTGCAGTTGAGTGGCAGATTGTTAGGGTACGGATGGTCTAGGCCCTGGCTTCCAGACTGATCCTGCCCCTTGGGGGTTGAAGACTGCAGCCTTCTTTTTCAGCGCCTAACACCTTAGGGCTTCCTGCTTAGGTTATCCCCCCCAAAATGTGGGGAGTTGGTAGTTGTTCCAGCCAGGGTCTTCGTGGCCTGTTATCACCTCCCTCCCCCCCTGAAGATCCATGGACAAAGGGTCTCAGGTGTTCCATTGGTGTGTCTTGCCTGCCTCCTTGGTCTGTTCCCACTGCAAGCCCCTGCAACAATGCACTCTGTCCCTCTTTGGTCTCTTTCACTTGTTTAGGTTCTTGTATAGGCACTATTCCAGTTCCCCACTACCCCATACAGTGCTGAATGTTGGAGGATGCTGGAAGAAACTTGCATGGGAAGCCCCCTTCCTGCCAGTCTCCAAGGTAAGCACTGGATACAAAGGCGCCTGGATGAAAAGGCCAAGTATTTTCTGCAGGCATTTAGATAAAGTGTACAGTGAAGACTCATATATGAAAGGAATTCAACCAAACCCAACACAACATACATTTTTCATTGTATGGAATATTATTAAATCTTCCATATAACATGGCTGAGGGGAACACACGGCCAAAGTGAAGGCCCTACGATCATCAGGGCACTTTAAAAGTGGGAGGTACAGCGGCAAGTAGCCACCTCTAGTACAAATCTGGAGACTCAGCATGGAGCAAAATTTGCTCACAGCACTATGTAAATTCTGTGCTCAAATTTCCAAGAATCTATTTCTGATTAGTTGATATGCTGTTATAATGGGCAATGAACCCATTAATACTTCCATATTGATACCAAATTTTCATGATTTTTTGGAAGGCCACCACAGAGCCTGCTGGGAGTAGCAAGTCTTCTAGGAGACTGTATATAAGATTGTCCTGGCTTGAATTATAATGCACTCTGAGCCAAAATGTAAAGTCTCTTAACCAGGCCCTTGTTTCAATTAGGAGCTTCCCTAACTCTAAATATAGGGCAGTATATGCAACACCTTGGAAACCTCTAAAAGTTTCCTTAGAAAAACAGCTTGACTTTGTCTTAAAGGATGATTCATTGTAAAATCAGGACAATGTACAAAATCAGAGAAAAAAACCTTTGGCATTAAATACTTCAGAAGATGCTGGCAGTTCTGGCCTGGATGGAGCAATTTTGCCAAATTGATCCCCACTCCTTATGGGGCCTTGAACCAGGTTTGCTCTTCACCCCCCTTCAACTATGCGACTGTCTACTACTTTCCCCTATAATAATACATGTGCCATATTTCAACAATACCTGCTCTGATCTAAGGGGGTAATTACGTTTGTTCATTTATCCATTTGCACATTCTTATTGTTTACATACAGGTATATTTATATGGCACCAGAACTGATCCAAATACCCTCAATCAAAATGTAAAATTATCAGTATGATATCGCTTCCACTATCCACTATGTGATATCGATCAGTGTGATATCCATTTTCTATCCATCATCTGTGAATTGTCTCTACACAGCTGAGTACAGGACTGGCTTTCTAGCTTGTGTCAAAATGTGCTTGCTTGCTTGCTTGCTTGCTTGCTTGCTTGCTTGCTTTATTTATTTATTTATTTATTTATTTATTTATTTATTTATTTCCTCACCTTTCCCATGCCTATATAATTTTTTTAAAAAATTGTCCTCACAATAAATCATTGTGATGTGTGTGAGGCTGTGTGACTTGCCACGGTCACACCCAGGAAAGCTTCCTGGCTGAGGGCAGATGTGAACCCGGATGTTCCAGGTCTCATTCCAACTGTCTAACCATGACCATCATTGTCCATTCAAAACCACTCTAGAGGACCAGGGCACCAGCTGATCCCTTCCCTGTCCATTGCTGCTGGGTACACTGGGCTGTGTTCATCTTGCATTGCTGTTGCTGCTGTCAAACAATCAGGCCACAAAGCTGAGGAAGTAGCCAAACATAATTTCTGTGGACTTGCTATATATTTGTCAAATTGGACTCTCCCACCATCTCCCCCACCTGAGATCTTTCTCTGTTTTGAAAAACACAGCACCAATTAATGCCACTTAGCTGTTTTAGTCTCCTTTGCTTAAGTTTCTTGGATGCCAGATTTATAGGTGGAGACCATTAAAGCTGAATGCATCAACAAGACACACCGAATGCCTTGTCTTCCACAAATATGTGACCAAAACCCCTTTCAACTCTCTCCTAATGTCTCATGGATCTAGTGTTGGTTTTTAGTGCATTCTGGCACCTAACTCCTTGACTCCCATACATCCTACGGACATGGATTCTGTCTTAGGCACTGATTCTTTCCCACCATAGTACCATCCCTGACAAAAGTGGTGCTTGTCCGTCCCTCCTGTTGTCACATCCTGTTGGTTCTTCCTGTCTGTGTGTCAGGAATGCCAGCAAACACCTGAAGCCTATTCATTCTTGAGAAAGAACATGTATCTCATTAGAAGGCACACGTGTATCTCTAAAATGACAAGACCCAGTTTTCCCATCCACGTGCCTCTCTTTTGGACACAAAAGTTTATTATTATCTCTCATCCACAGCTTCTGTGGATTATCTGTGGATTATTCTGTGGATTATTATTATCTCCCATCCACAGCCATCCACCAAACTACTGGAAAATGGAAACAAGAGACGGACACAGAAAATTGGTTCAAACTTGGGCCACACTTTATTGACTAATTCTGCTCCTCATTCTGCCTTCTGCCTCTTCATTGCCCCTGGGTTTAGATTTAGCCTTAGATTTAAATTTAGTTCTTACATTTAGTCTAAGTCAGCGGTTCTCAAATTCATAAGGAGTTTGAGCCCCACCATTAGTGTGTCCATGGAAGAAGGGAAGGCAGCGACATGAAAACCTGGATTGTGTCACTGTTGAGGAACCCAAAGGCTTACCTGGACTCAGCATAGATCCAGCAGCCTTCTAGGGATACAAGGTGAGCCTGAGTGCCAACCTCCACAGAAGCCTCCAGGCTGAAGAGGGAGTGAAAGTTGCAATTGCAATACACTTCCAGTTTGCAATACAAATCCAGAAGCAAATAAAGATCACAACTTTTACTCCCTCTGCAACATGGGAGGCCCTACAGAGGCTGGTGGCAGGCTCCCCATTCCCGAGAGGGGTACACTAAGAGCTGGATGCTAAGAGGCATCCAGGCAAGTCCATGTACTCCTCCAGAGAAATGCAACCCTGGCGATCATGACACTGCCTTCCCCCTCCCCTCTCCTTAAGGGGCAGAGGTTCTGGGGCATCATGACCAGTGATGGGATTCAAAGAAATTATGTTCTATGCCCATCTGGCAGCCACTTTTAAATGGCTATTTTTAAACTTTATATGTCCTCTCTCTCATTAACAACCGGTTCTATAGAGTAGGTATGAACCTGCTAGAGCCCACCACTGAACATGATGCCCCACTTTTAGAACCACAGGCCTAAGTCAGACTTCCCAGGACCCTGAAGGAGTGACGCTGGAAATTTTCCCTGAGGGGTTTCATTTCCAGCCCCAAGTCCCAAAGTTCTAAGAAGCTGAGGAGAGAACTCACCTGACTCTCACTTTCCCCTGCCTTCTCCTGCGCACCACAGTCTCTTCTGTGTTGCTCCACCAAACTCTCACTAACCAGCCCTGGTGACCGGGGGCTACACTAGTTAGTGGCACTGCCTCTACTATTACAAAACCCTTCCAGCGTCACAGTGCAGAGTAGGCAAAAAACCACCCTCCTGGAGGCCAATTCAGGGGGGTGGAAAAAATTCCTACTCGGCCCCAAAGGCGACCGGCTAATCCCACACTGTCACCTGGGCGGGTGGGCAGATGCCAAGATGCTGCTGATGGGGGGTGGGCTTCACTTTTATTCCCATGGCTTCCAACCCCCACCAGGGATTGGCCTGGAGCAGCCTGAAGCTGCAGTGTGATGCAGTGGGGTGCGGCGTCCTTCCTCTGGGGCAGACTCTGCTCAACACCCAGCCCCACTGACACAGCCAGGGCTACTGCTCTGCCACGCGGCCTCATTCTTGGCCTCACCCTCTTTTCCCCCATTGTTTTTCAAAGGGGATGAAGGGGAAGTCATCACACATTTGAACTGTTGGACTGTTCTAAACTGAGAGATGCCTCTTTCTTCCCCTTTAAAAAAACGTGGGACAGGAGAAGGCGGTCAAGATTAGGTTTTTTTAAGACAAGGAAGACAGCAGAGCAGCCAGCTTCATTGTCTTAAAAAAAACTTGATTAAAATGGGCAGCAGGACAGGGGACAAGGCTGGTCACATGGCCCCTGTAGGAAGGACGCCTGGGGCATTTCTCCCTAGAATCCCATGTATGCCACTGTGGCAGGTGATACAATTTACCAGAAAGTTGAGATTTCCAAACAACAAAACACAGCTCTTCTGGCAGCTTCTGGTGATGCTAGAGATGTGGAGGCCTCTCTTCTACTTGCTGCCAGTTATTCCTGAGGTCTTCTGGTGTCCTTAGATCTTCCAGACCATCATGCAGCTTCAGCAGAGCGAGATTCAGCAAGGGGCAGCTGCAGGTGCTATAGGCAGAGTGGCTTCAGGCGGGGTGGCTGCCAGCGCTGCACTTGCTGCAGGCAGGATGGCTTCAGGCAAGGTGGCTGCAGGCTCTGCAGTTTCTGCAGGCGGGATGGCTGCAGATAGGGTGTCTGCAGGTGCTGCAGGCAGAATGGCTGAAAGTAGGGTGGCTGAAGCGCTGCAGTTGCTGCTGCCAGGATGGCTTCAGGCAAAGTGGCTGCAGGCTCTGCAGTTTCTGCGGGCGGGATGGCTGCAGATAGGGTGTCTGCAGGTGCTGCAGGCAGAGTGGCTGAAAGTAGGGTGGCTGAAGCGCTGCAGTTGCTGCTGCCAGGATGGCTTCAGGCAAAGTGGCTGCAGGCTCTGCAGTTTCTGCGGGCGGGATGGCTGCAGATAGGGTGTCTGCAGGTGCTGCAGGCAGAGTGGCTGAAGGCAAAATGCCTGCAGGCACTGCAGTTGCTGCAGGCAGGATGGCTGCAGGTAAGGTGGCTACAGGCGCTGCAGGCAGAATGGCTGAAAGCAGGGTGGCTGCAAGCGCTGCAGTTGCTGCTGCCAGGATGGCTTCAGGCAAAGTGGCTGCAGGCTCTGCAGTTTCTGCAGGCGGGATGGCTGCAGATAGGGTGTCTGCAGGTGCTGCAGGCAGAGTGGCTGAAGGCAAAATGCCTGCAGGCACTGCAGTTGCTGCTGCCAGGATGGCTTCAGGCAAAGTGGCTGCAGGCTCTGCAGTTTCTGCAGGCGGGATGGCTACAGATAGGGTGTCTGCAGGTGCTGCAGGCAGAGTGGCTGAAGGCAAAATGCCTGCAGGCACTGCAGTTGCTGCTGCCAGGATGGCTTCAGGCAAAGTGGCTGCAGGTTCTGCAGTTTCTGCAGGCGGGATGGCTGCAGATAGGGTGTCTGCAGGTGCTGCAGGCAGAGTGGCTGAAGGCAAAATGCCTGCAGGCACTGCAGTTGCTGCAGGCAGGATGGCTGCAGGTAAGGTGGCTACAGGCGCTGCAGTTTCTGCAGGTGGTGAGCCTGCAGGCAGAGTTGCTGCAGGCACGGTGCCAGTAGTTCCTGTAGGGAGGGTGGCTGCAAGTGATGCAGTTGCTGCAGGAAGGGTGCCTGCAGATGCTGCAGGCAGAATGGCTGCAGGTGCTGCAGATAGGATGGCTGCAGATGCTGCAGCCACTGCAGACGCTGCCACAAGCACTGTTACAGAAACTACCCTAGGCATTGCCATTGCTGCTGCTGCCCAAGGACTCCCACTGCCACAGGCTGCTGTTGCAATGCTGCTGCTGCTGATGGTCTTCGAGTTCTTCACCTTTTCTGTTTCTTCTCAGTGTTTCCTGCAATGCTATCTCTTGTCTGCATCTCCTGTGCTCTGATCGCTGGGCACCTGAGGTGGAGTATAAAATTCCACACCATTACACAGCAGCTGCAATCCTAACTTGTACTGCAGCAGGCAGGCTCCACAAGCTGCCTGCTCTGCATCTCATGGAAGCAGGTAGTACCTGCTGGGGTACTACCCCTAATGCAAGGGGGAACCTGAGGGGACAGCACATCTTCCCTATCCCCCTTATATCTATACCTGTTTCCATTTATAAATCAGACAACATCCTCAAGCGTCTCTAGAATTATTGAGAGCCACTGCTCCAGCCAAATTCTCCTTCCTTCCTTCCTTCCTTCCTTCCTTCCTTCCTTCCTTCCTTTTTGCATCCTGGGATTGGGAGGATGAGGAAAAGGAGCAGTTGGAGGCATAGTTGGGCACTGTCCTGTTCATGTTTTCCGTCCCTCTGGCTACCTCACGGTTGGGCTCGTTTTAGGAAGTCTCCTCAACATCTTTGCAGGTTTTCCAGGGCAATCAATGGAGACATTCCTGGCCATTTGAGGCTTTTTCTATCAAAGCTGGTGGAGTAATATTCACAAATCCTCCAGAGGCCCACTGGGACAAACATGCTGTGCCAACATGAGGACATAGTGGCTCTCGTTCTTAGGAATTTGGGCTTCATCAGTTTTGTGGTACAGCCCATGGAGGCATCCAGCATTCTACTGTCCAGCTTCTGGATGGGTTTCAGTTGATGAAGGCTGAGGACATAGATAGGCATGTTCTTGGGCAGAAGGATGGATGGATGTCTAACAGATAAAAAGTTGGTGGCTGGATCAAATGTGCTTGACTTTGATCTGAAGACTGAAACCTTCATTGAAGACCAAAACTATTTGAGTCTTCAGAAGGAGACTCTGCAGGATGGCAATGCTCCTTCTTTTCTTTACTCCATTGTTTCCCATGAGGTAGAAGCAGCTGGCACCAGGTGTTGCTATTGCCAATATCCTCCCAGATGATGGCTGTATTGGGAAATGTGGGAGTATTCTGTCTCCCTGGTGGGAACCACTTCCTTCCCCCTTAAAGCAGGGGAAATTGGTCACAAAAAAAAAAAAAACTGAGCATGAGTTAACTTACAGTCTAAACCCTAGATTTACATGCGCAGCTGTGGTTGAACAAGCCAGGCAACTTCTGTCATACTTTCTGTTGCTTGGAGGGAGGGAAGAGTACTTGGCTTCAGTGATCTTTCTGGTCCCATTCACAATCCTCTGAGTCCATTGTTGCCATCTTGAAAGCACCTGCCCAGAAGGATTGTTAGGTGTGACGCTTCCTTCCAACCATCCCTGGACCTCTTGGGCTCTTTCCAGGCACGCTCAAAGATAGGCTTCCATTTGGCTAGTGGCAGAGATAACAAAAAGTGTAGGAACACCTCCTTAGTCTTCAGCCCTTCAAGCTCTCACTGCTGGAAGTGGGGAAGCATGTTAAAAATGGGAGAGAAGCTCCTGCCTCTGGCATTGGACCTCATCAGGATCCTGATGTCACCCAGAAAGGGAGAGGCCAGCTGTTTTCCATGAAGTCTTTAACCTGCCCCAGCAAAGGCAAGACTGACATGCCTATTCTCACGAATGCCCCCCTCTCAGTAACGGGAAACTGATCCCCAAAGCAGAGCAAACTGTCCAGCCTCCAGCTTGCTCAAGAATCTCTGCCCAACTGAAATCTACTGACAGTTAGGCTGAGAGTAACTGATGCAACTGATGTCACAAGGAGTGATGACACAAAGAGCAACCAATGATCCAGCTGCTCCAGCAACTGCCTGTTTCACCCACTGGCAGACCAGATGCCTCCAGGGATCCCACAAGTGGAGCCTGAGGGGCTTCCTATAGTTGTTCTGTCCAGTAACAGGCAGTGTTGGGAAAGATCAGGGGGGCTTGATTGAACTCAAGTGTTTAGTCATCAGCCCCCCACAACTTAATCTGAAAAAGTGTCATAAGAGGGATATTTTTTGAGTACTCAAGTCATCCCTCTGAAAGTTAAAAACATTTGAGTTGCCCCCCTCAAAAGGTTCACTGATGATTTTCTCTTCCCCATGGTGCATGTCAGGGGGGCAGTGTTATGTGTGTGTTTCTGTGCGTGAGAGAGACTGTTAAACAAAGCTGCAATTGAGTACACATACTGGAGAGTAAATCCCATTGGCGACAGTGGGACTTAGAGCACAATCCTAACCATGTCTACTCAAAAGTAAGCCCCATTGTGTTCAATGGGTCTTACAGGAAAGTGTCTTTAGGATTGCAGCATTTCTTCCAAGTAGACCTGCATTGCTCTTCATTTGTAACGGGGCTCATCTGCACCTCCTATTCTTTCTCCTACTCCTTTCAGATTCTGCAGCCAATGGTAAGACAGAAAACTGCCTGAGCAAATGAAAATGTTCAAATACCAAACTCTGCCAAACTAGCATTAATTCCCCCATTCTTATCACAATTGGACAAAAGAGCTTCCTCCCTCGACTCAGCTAGGAGACATAACGCTTCCTTGCCTCATGGCTGGAACTCCAAGCTCCTTGCCCAATTTGCTGGGGCTTTGCCTCCTCATAACTTACACTGGATACAGCCCAGACCATATGACCCAGATGTGCCACTGTGCTTAGTACTGAGCTGTGAGTTGCTTAATTTATCTATGCTGCAGGTGTCCTGTTTTACTAGCACTGCATCACTGTATGCTATACATTTTGCTACTTTCATTGAACTTTGTGCATGAAATATTAATGTATTTGGATCTTGTTTGTTACTATATAAACATATTTGCTATGTTGGATAACATTGCATCTAATTAATAGCAAAATCATCAAATAGCTTTCCATTGCATCAAATAGCTTTCCATATGAATGTTTCCTAATCCCAGGAGATCAGGGTGACCAGATGTCATAAAGAGGACAAGACTCCCCCAAATTTTGGATACCCAAGAAAAATGTCGCACATGACAAAATAAAAACCAAAAACATTGGTGCCTTGGTTTACAAGCATAATTCATTCCAGAAGCATGCTTGAAACCCAAAATGCTTTTAATCCAAAGCGGATTTTCCCATAGGAAATAATGGAAACTCAGATTATTTTTTCCACAATCCAAAAATATTCATAGAAAAATATTTACTGTATATAAAAATGATAACAAAACATTGTAATATTATACAAAACACCGTAATAAAGAAAATACTGTATAGTACTGAACTGGACTGTACCTTTGAAAACCTTCATGGCTGGTGTGAGGGAGACAAGAGTAATTTTGTAGGATGACTAAATCTCTAACAGAGTCACTGCTCTCCATTGGCTCAATGGAATCATGGTCTTTTTGTGCAGCTTTAACATTCCTCTTCTGCTGATTCCTCTTTAACATTCGTCCAGCTTTAACATTCCTCTTCTGGGGAGCAGCACTGGAACATTGATACAGCACGCCTTCCATGCTGCCACATGCACAGATCCCACACGCACACCTGGCTCAGGCTGCTCCCCCAAGAACCCCCCCCCCATGAGTTCCCTGGCCATGGAAGCCTGTTCCAAATTTCCTCAGAAGTGCTCATCTTCCAAAACAGTGCTCTTAAACCAAGGCAAAATTTCTGAGACAATTTTGCTTGTAATCCAAGTTACCTGTAAACCAAGGTACTACTGTATATTAATTTAAGCAACATATTACTTATTACTAAAGTTAAAACTATTACATATAATGTATATAATTACAAGGCTACATCCTGCCTACTCACAAGGAAAATGAGGATAATGTAGCTTCTTTCCAGGTTCCAGAACATAAGGCTAAAAATGAGGACATATCCTGGAAAAAGAAGACATATGGTCACCCTGCAGGAGAGTTTCCCTTTTTCCAGGGATATGGACTATTACAGCCTTTCTGTACTCTTTTAGCGAAGGTTTCACATTGTCATCTGCTCTTGATTTTATCATTTTCACTGTCCTCACTAACACGTTAATGCTAGCCATATTAACTGTCTATTCTTTTATTTGTATTAGCTACTTGCCTTTGATGTGCGTTGGATAGCACTAATGATTTGCCACAAACAAAATCATATTATGCTGTTAGCAGATTTAAATGCTAATAACTCAAGGCTGATCAAACCAATATGACAAAAAGCTCAGCTTGCACAATATAAAAATCATGGCATAGTGGTAATAAATGTATTAAACATTAAGAAGCCTAATTAATGAATATTGTATCAGAATTTAAGATGAATAATGACTTGACTATCTTGGAGAAACAGATCATTAATAAAGTATGCATGCAGTTACTGATGAAGTTGAGCACATTTTAAACATAAAAAGCCATAAGTCGCTATCTCAGGTCCAAATGAGAAGTAAAACGTTGGATCAGATGTTCTAACTTTTGAATTTATTTTGAAAAGAGCTGTGGGATAAAAGAGGGGGAAATTGCATAAGGAATTGCACTGTATCAGGGTGGGTGGCTTAATCATTTCCGCATAACTGATTTCCCAGTGTAAAGGGACCCCCTTAAGTTGCTATTTACTCGATAAAAATATATCTGCATTTATATACTGTAATTCCCTTAACCAAGCAAGAAATAGTTGGAGGGCAATTTATACTGGGAAAATGGGGCAAAATTTAAACTTCTGCTGCCCCACTGCCATTGTCCCAGTACTATTTGGGCCATCCTGGGTTTATTTTTTCCTTGAGAAATACAGATATTAGTAACATTGCGAGCACATGACTTAGCAAACATGGAGCCATATAAGCCACATAAGCCACAAAAGGTACCATATAAGCCACAAAAGAGACCCCTTTCTCCTTTAGAGAATCTTCAAACAAAGGCAGCAGCCACACTGCAAAGCATCCTTTGCTCCTCATCCTCCTCTAAGAGAATCTGGAAGTCCTATTAAGATGTCACATTACATCACAGTGTCCATCTTAACCCTGGGTTAGCCTTTAGCACCAACTTATTCCTGGGTGCTACTATTCCTACCCTACAATCCAGAGTAACTACGAGAGCACGTAAGAAACATAATGTGCACCCGTAGTTACTGCACCACCTAGTGAAAACCTATGGGAAATTCATATTGCAATCCAGAGTAAATTGTTCTTACACCGGAGCAAAGACTCCCCGTAGTTACTCTGGATTGCGCCCCTAGTGACACTAGATTAGAGACTCCCTATGCATTCCTAACCCCTAGTTAGGCTGGCATAAGTCCTGTGCTGGCCTGGTGGTGTCACAGGAGAGTTATGCCGGCTCTCTGTCACAAATCACTAACCTCTCATCTACCTTAGTTCTACACTGTCAAGTTTTTGGCATTTACTGTTCATTTGTCATTTCAGTTAATGAATTATATCCATTAACCCATACATTTTGAAGGGAAAAAACCCTGATGCTTCCAGCTTCACATGAGCTAACAAGAAGAGATGTGACCTACATTCAACAAGTGACACGTTAATTATATTCAGCTTGCATCTGGAACTGAAATTGTATGCAAGCTTTCTTGAAAGTTGATTTTGTTGAAAACAATGTGTCAGCATCAGCCAGGACTCAAACAAAGACGCTCTTCATCTGCACATTGACATGGCAAAGCTCTTGACACAGTCACAGCATGAAGAAAGTAGAGGAAGCAATGTCCTTCTAGGTTGTTGCATGGCTGGTCCACTAACAGACCATTGGTTATGAGTTCTCTTGACCTGACCTGGTGATGAATATTTCCAGGTTAACCCACCCCACAGGTGTGCACATTTGGTCCGTGGTGTATATATGCAGGGCTGGATTTAGGTGTGATGAGGCCCTAAGCTTCTGAAGGTAATGGAGCCATTTATATGTCCAGCTGTCCTTTGTCAACAATGAATTATCGCTGTTTTTTGTTGAAAATATGCTATATGGTAATATATGGACCTAATAGCCATTTGCACATAATAAAATACATATTTTATCAAAGTAATTATTGAACTGAAATGCAATTTAAATTTTTGGGGGGCAACATTGGACATAAATTTAAGCTTTATGCTGTAATAAATACAACTAGGTGTGTGATGGTCAAACCTGATGCAGTGCTGATCACTTTGATGCTACTTGTGTGCTCTATTTTTTCCTTACTTAAAGCAGCAGCATTGAGCACTAGGCAGAAGGAATAACTGATCAGAACTGTAGCACATGCAATGGGGGAATTTAACCCTTTCATTTTCACCACATTAAGCCCTGAAAGTGCAATGAACCTTATGGTTCATTGCACCTGAAAGAACCATAAGGTTCTCTTGAACCAGAAAGAGTAGAAATAAACGACAATTGGTAAAGATGGATTAAATCAAAAGACCAATCTAGATATATATATAAAAATAAAAAGTCATTCACTGACTCACTCACTGACTCATCAACGGCCAGCCAATACTGCCAGGCCTAAAAGCTCAAAATTTGGGGAGGGTGTTCCTTCTGTGACGGAGGCACCCACCAGGAACCAGTTTTTGGAAATTCCAACCAGAAGGGGGTGTAAAGGGGTGCAACGTGTTTTACTCCTTATACTTTACATTGAAGAGTCCCTGACTGATCACAGCCCTGCCCCAACCCTTGACCTACAAGCATGAAATTTGGGGAGGGTGTTCCTTTTGTGACATCAACACTCACTAAGAATCAATGTTGAGAAATTTAACCCTTAAGGGGCTGAAAAGGGATGCAACATGTTTTTATCCTATACAGTGGCGCCTCACGTAACAAATTTACTTCGTTCCAGAGGCATGTTCTTTACGTGAAACATTCTTTACGGGAAGCGGATTTTCCCATAGGAAATAATGGAAACTCAGACGATTGGTTCCACAACCCCCAAAATATTCACATAAAAATATTAACTGGATGTAAAAATGATGATAGAACACTAGGATTTAATTCAAAACATGCATTCAATATGTATGATCTTATGAAGTCTACTTAAGGCTGCAGTCAGACACTTTTCTGGGAGTAAGACCCATTTAACACAATGGGGCTTACTTCTGGGTAGACATGGTTAGGGGGCTGCAATCCAAGACACCTTCAAAGTGTCTCCCCACTTTCTCCTTCTCTTCATCCTGAGCCTCTCTCTCCCCTGCTCCCTTCTGGCTAGCCCTGAGTTGCTTCCCTCTTCTCCACTGCTCTTCTCTCCCTCTGCCCAGTGGACACCCAGCCACAGGAGGAACAGCATGGAAGTGTTGCTTTCACTATGGGCAGGTGCGCTAGGCAGCCCTGACGCTTTTTAAACAGGCTGCTGGCCAGCGTGTCTGCCCCAACTGCCAACAAATGTGTTCTTTACGTGAAGCCTGTTCCTTTACATGAAACAGAATCCTAGAGAAATTTTTGTTTGTTACGTGAAACATACTTTACGTGAGGCATTCTTTACGTGAGGCGTCACGGTACTAAACATTGAAGACTGATCAACAACCAGCTGATGCGCTGAGAGGGAAGGTGCACAGGGAGTGATGGTGTGTGTAGGGGGTGATGCACATGGGGGATGCTGCGCATGGGGGATGTTGTGCATGGGGGAATGATGCGCATGGGGAGATGATGTACATGGGGATGTTGTATAGGTTGTATAGGAGGTTGTACAGGAAGATGTTGCACATGGGAGGATGATGCACGTGGGGGCGTTGCACATAGGGGGACAGTGAGCATGGGGGACGATGAGCACGAGGACAGTACACCTGGGGGATGGTGCGCATGGGGGACAGTGCTCATGGCGGGTTGATGTATATGAGGGGTTGATGCGGATGGGGTTGATGTGCATGCGGGGATGATCCACATTGGGGTGTTGATGGACATGGGGGGTTGATGTACCTGGGGGACAATGCACATGGGGGACAATGTGAACGGGCGAGAGTGTACATGGGTGAGGGTGCATGTTGTATGGGGGTATTGTGCATGGGGGAGTTGATTTTACTCCTGCAATGAGGGTACATTTTCGCTAGTAACATATAAATAAGCTTATTACAAACTGATATGGGAATTAGTGTGTTTTTAATAAAAACAATATAAAATACAGTCTGCAATCCTTACCCCCACTTAGGCTTTGGGGTACTTACCCCCAAATTCCCAGCACAAGTCCCATGTTGGCCTGGGGTATTGCAAAAGTGCTGTAAGTGGGGGGTTAGGCCGGTCCTGTAAAAGTACTGGATGGGGGTTAGGCCAGTGCACAGACATGTGCCAGCTTCTTCACACTACCATGAGAATGGGAAGATAAGCATCTTTGTGCTGGCCAAAATTGGCTATGATTGTGCCCACAATATGATAAAGCCAGTCTAAAAATCATAATCACACAAATTCTAAGAACAACACTGCTAACAGATCACAATGCAGTATTATGGTCTGGACATCTTGCCCTTTTCACACGACCTTAGATGTGAACATAGGATCACTAACATAACCCATCATAGGGTTAAGACTGGATAAGAGAGATGTTAACTTCTATGTTGAGTCACTCCTCTAAGGAAGTAGAAGGTAGCACAAGAAGAAAGTAGCATCTTGGGTAGTACAAGAGGCAGGAAGTATTCTAACCTCCAAAAATGTGAAAAGATTACAGGCTCCCAAATGATATCTTGTCAGCTGTCTCAAAGCAGTTTTAAATAGAAGAGCTCCTGCATCACCCCATCTGATCCCAATTCTGCCACCACTGACTATCTCCCTGCTTTGGTGTCTGTTATATTCTGGCTTCTATGTTGTGCCCATCTCACACCCCTGTCCTTCATCTGAGATTTCTGAGCAATGTGAACCATCGTAAGAAGCATGGCGCTGGGAAAGAAAGACTTTTCTCTCTCATTTGCTGCAGTTGCAATGTTAAAAGTGCTGCCCTTGCACTATGACAGTCTCATTGCCTGGAGGTAAAGTCAGCCTTACCTTAGCAGTTTCTGGAATGACTGCAGAACACAATTAAGAAAAATTGTAATAAGAAGGAATAAACACAAATGAGAATCAAGCTGAAAATGCATCTCTAATTATCCTAATTTGTCCTGGTTTCTTGTCACTGGTTTTCAAAAAGAGCCCCCACTTCCTAGGATGAGCTGCAGTGAAGGAAAATAGGAACCCACTCATTATGCTAGGTAGATGTTTGTAGACTGTCTGAAGGCTGCAATGTCAGTGCCATCTCTTTAAGTATTCCTATTGTTTTTGCTTTTTGTTGTAGCTCATGCTCTGTTTTCTGAAAAACAGAGGAATAAAATGAAATCAAGCGTTCATTTTTTTTAAACTGAAGCAATTCCTGAACGTATTTTATTTTGACAGTTCACTTCCTTCACTTCAGTTGCACTTCATCCTGTTGTGGCTTTCATCTGAATTTGTCCATGCTTAAAAGGATATTAAATAGTTCTCATTCCACTTTATTGTATTTTTCCATTCCAGTGTGTCGATCTCAGGCATCACAGATTATTGCCACTTTCGTACATCACATAAACAAGCCTAACTCTTTCCAGAAAGACCCGCCTTGATTACATTGGTGCTTGATGGGGCCCTGTTCTAATATGTGCACTACAAAGTGGGGATTTCTATGGTTTGTGGAGTGCCCAGCCTCTGGCTACAACTTCAGATCTCAATAGCAGAGAACCCCCTGCCCTCCCAAAGCACTTGACTAAAGTAGACAATTCTTTGCAAGAAACTTAACAGTGTATTGAGGAAGGCATCACTTTCCATAGTATGCATTTTGACACAGACAGACAGATTTCTTTTGTCTTACTGTCACCTCTTGTCAAACAGTCCTCATTTTAGGGAGGTTTTGTTAGCATAGTTAAAATTAGATTGCGGAATGCTTGTGAGCTTCGATTTTTGTGTCAAAATGTGCATGTCGGATGCTTTAAAAACCTTCCATCAAACCACTAGGTTTGTATATCCAAAGTATATCTCTACTTTTCAGTTACACTCTGGGCCCTAAACAGAACTCTCACAGAGAGGGCTTAACCATCCAGGAGGTTGACAAAGGCTGCAACACACACACACACACACACACACACACTCCTCCCTACCTGTCCTGGGCAGCCATTGCTATGAACCTGAATGACTCCATCTTGAAAATATTACCCCATAGCAGAGACATCTGGGAGGCGTCACTGGTTTCTGGAGGGCTAGGAGGAATGGCCCGGTGTGAATAGCCTCCTTTGAAGTAAGTCTAAAATCCAAAGTGTTTGGCCAGATCTTGCAGGATGGCCAATAAATCTTAGTGCCTTCAGTTGCAAATTGAGGCTAGCTGGGTTGCATCACCTCACAGAAAAAGGAAATGGTAGAACCACCAAGAAGGTTCAGGAAGGCTACAAGACGGCCCAATCGTGTGGATGCATCAGAGACCCTTGCATTCTGATTGGATCACAAAATTCAGACTGGCTTTCAGTATCCCCAACTATTATAAAAATACCTGAGGTTGAAGCCATCTGAGGATTAAGCCTGAGAGGATTCTTTTGTGTGGAGCTGAGAGAATAATGCGCTCAAGAGACACCAAGTGGAGTCTGTGGGACTCCCTACACTGGATGGAAATTAATCCCTTGGACTATATTCTTTTGCTGGACTATACTCTTTTGACATCCATGCTAAGGTAGGAATTCATGTATTAGAGTAGGAGCTAGCTTTTATTGTTTTAGATTCTGAGTTCTAATGTGCTTATGCTTTTATCTTATTTGGTGTGGTGATTGGTTCTAAAATAAACTTGACTTCTACTGTAGAAAGCCTATAGTTGTAGCACTATTTATGGTAACCCAAGACAAGAACCCTGGAGGATAAGTAGGAGTCCAGCCGGTTGGATCCAAGGGTGGTCTAAAGCCAGGACTCACTTATACCTTAGTGCCTCTGAGCAAGTGCGGAGTGCTAAGTGGTAGACTCTGGCACTTAAAGAGGCTTTTTCGGAACCTCTGGCTTAATGAGATGAGTACAGAGGCAACCTGGGCCTGAACTGAAATCCAGTCAGACTGGCACACTACCTTTGTTTCTCCTATTGCTGCCTTCCACTTATTCCTGCTTGTTCCTTCCACTTGTTCTTGTATTGTTATGAACAGGCAGGGCAGAATGGTGGGAGTCCAGAATGATATACGTGATAAAAGATATGAATGCTCTTTGGCAATTCATTTTATGATGATACGCTCTTTCAACACCTTTCAAATATACCCAGAATTCATTCATTCAATGCATGTTCCACTCTTTCAACCTCTCTCTGCTGTTTTGTAGGCTAAAATTGCTCTCCTCCATGTTGATTTGCCTATGACATAGTGATTCAGACTGTTATTGACATATGTATGTTTGAGAGAGCACCAATAGCCACTTTAGCACTTGGTGTAGTCCCATTCTGAAGGAGTTAACACTAATCCATTTCCAGAAATCTTTGTGTGACAGCAGGAATTTGCAAGATAAAGAGGGCATATGCAATTTGCTAACTAAAAAAAGCATTGGAAGCAATATCTATATATATAAAAGAGAAAAGTCACTGAGTGACTGACTCACTGACTGACTCACTGACTCATCACTGCCCTGCCAAAACTGCCCGCCCTAGAAGCGTGAAATTTGGGGTGGGTGTTCCTTCCATGACTGAGGGGTGCACTAAGAACCGGTTTTCGGAAATTCCAACTGGAAGGGGGTGAAAAGGGGCGCAACGCATTTTCCTCCCTGTACTTTGCATTGAGAATTGCTGACTCATCAACATTCCGCCCCAACTGCTGGGCCTGAAGCATGGAATTCTGGGAGTTCCTTCTGTCACCTGAACTCCCACCAAGAACCATCTGGAGAAATTAACCCTTCAGGGGCTGAAAAGGGGGCAATGTGTTTCTGTCCTATACTTAACATGGGAGACTGAACAACATCCAGCCTATTTGGTGCTCAGTGCCTGGTGCACTGGGGGATGTTGTTCGGAGGAAGAGGTTGCGCTGGCGAGGATGCTGCGCATGAGGGGAAATTGCGCATGAGGGAAAGTTGCGCATGGGAGGATGATGCGCATGGGGGGAAGTTGTGCATGGGAGAAGTTGTGCATGGAGGAAGTTTCGCATGGGGGAAAGTTGCGCATGGGGAAAGTTGCGCATGGGTGGAAGTTGCACATGGGGGAAAGTTGCACATGGGGGAAATTGCGCATGGGGAAAGTTGCGCATGGGGGGAAGTTGCACATGGGGGAAGTTGCGCATGGGGGAAGTTGCGCATGGGGGGAAGTTGCGCATCGGTGGATGATGCACATGGGGAACGTTGTGCATGAGGGGATGATGCACATGGGTGGAAGTTGCGCATGGAGGAAAGTTGCGCATCGGTGGATGATGATCATGGGGGAAAGTTGCACATGGGGGAAGTTGTGCATGGGGAAAGTTGCGCATGGGGAAGTTGCACATCGCCGGATGATGCGCATAGGGGAAAGTTGCGCAGGGGGAAAGTTGCACATGGGGAAAGTTGCAGATGGGGGAAGTTGCGCATGGGGGGAAGTTGCACATGGGGGAAGTTGCGCATGAGGGGATGATGCGCATGGGGGAATTTGCACATTAGGGAAAGTTGCGCATGGGGCAAAGTTGCACATGGGGGAAGTTGCGCATCGGCGGATGATGTGCATGGGGGAAAGTTACACATGGGTGGAAGTTGCACATGGGGAAAAGTTGCGCATTGGCGTATGATGCGCATGGGGTAGAGTTGCACATGGGGGAAAGTTGTGTATGAGGGGACGTTGCACATGGGGGATGATGCACAAGCGGGAAAGGTGCGCATGGGGGAAAGGTGCGCATGGGGGAAAGTTGCGCATGGGGGAAAGTTGCGCATGGGTGAAGTTGCGCATGGGGGGAAGTTGCGCATGGGGGGAAGTTGAGCATGGGGAAATTTGAGCATGGGGAAATTTGAGCATGGGGGAAAGTTGAGCATAGGAGAAGGTGCTCATGGAGGGATGGTGCACATGGGGACAGTTGCACATGGGGATGGTGAGCATGGGGGTATGATGTGCATGGGGGATGATGTGCATGGGGGAGTTGCCCATGGGGGGAAGTGGCGCATAGGAAAAGTTGTGCATGGGGGGAATGATGCGGATGGGGGGATGATGCGGATGGGGGAAGTTGCGCATGGGGGGAAGTTGCGCATGGGGGGAAGTTGCGCTGTGGGGTGATGATGTATGGGGAAATTTTACTCCCATAACACAGGTACACTTTTTGCTAGTTTGTAAATAAAAAACATAGGGTTCTGATTTTCAATCATTTCCAATTTTCACCACAACTCCAGTCCCTAACCTGTCACATAAGTGGGGGTTGCCTATATTACACAATAGTATTATTTGAATATAACAAGATTTTTAAAAAATTTTGTACAGTCTTGGGTCAAACCCTCATGCATGTCATCCTATGCAGCCCCTGCACCTCTGTAGTGATGCCACAGACCACATGGGGCATTTTCTCTCACATGCGCACAGAGCACAGACATATCCTTGAATTTGTTTGCAAACAATTTCAAGGATGTGGATCTGTGCTAATATGAGACTCTTTCAGTTTGACCTATGGCAACATTTACAATATATATGCACGCATGAACACATGGATGTGTGTGACTGAATATTCTGAAAAGAAAAAGCACTCATATCTTAAGGTAGTTTGATTATTTTGATGCCAATAAAAATTATTGATGGGGCATATCACCTGGATCCCTCAACCTTTGAAATTATATTTCTTCCACGCAACAGGTCTTATTGCCAAGTAATGGTTTCAAGACTGGTATATTAAGTGTGGTGAGTTGTTAGCCTTACTCATCACTGTTATTATAATGTATTTCAAGATTTATACACTGAATCTGCTCTCAGGTCTGAAAAATCTTTTTCTCTCTCATACACACACACACAAACAGGCTCTTGCAATTTGACTGATATTGCATATTTGTGCAGTCTATTGTGCTGGGCAATCTATTTATGGCATAATGGAAAAGGAGAACTAGACTGATGGGAAGTGAGTGCTTGGCAGTTGCAGATACAATCTCACAATCATTATTCTAGTCATGAACAATCTGCCAAAATGCAGTAAAAACAAGAATGCACAGTCTTGTGTTATTCTGTTATGAACTAGGACTTTCAAAAGCAGCCTAAGGGGGCTAGAGAACCAACTCCCAGGGAATGTCAATGAGATCAGAGTGTGTAATGCACTTCCCTTTCTTTTTTTAAGAGCACAATCCTAACCATGTTTACTCAGAACTAAGCCCCATTGTGTTCAATGGGTCTTATTCCCAAGAAAGTGTCTTTAGGATTGCAGCCTCTGTCAGCAAAATGCTCCCTATAACCTTTCCCTTTCAAACTCCCATAAATGTGATTGCCTGTGAAAAGTTGAGCCATTGTGTGTCAAGTTAGTTGCACTTCTCAAGAGACTGTTCTTCAACATGTTTACCCAGAAGTAAGGCACACTGAGTTTCATAGGATGAGCAGCCCTATCCTAACAAACCCTGATGCAGTGGCGTTGAGCTTGCTTTAAGGAGGCAGTCAGTAAAATGGAAATTTACATTTAAACACCTGGAGGATTCTGTTTATAAGTGCCATTTCTGGCTTTCTCTTTAGTAATGTCTCCTCATTTCTCTGATGAAGTTATGAAAAAATTACAGAACAAAACACTGGACATGTATTTTTGCACAGCCATGGTCTTATCACCCAGTTACATTAAATTTTTGGATTATTGCTAGCCATTAAAATATACAAACAAACCCCCAAAGATGTTTTTTTTCCGTTATGCAGAAGGAACTGCTGTAGGAACAGATTATTGCTAGAGAATAGGAATGTTTGAAAAACATGCTAGCTTCAGAAAAGAGAATAATCTTTCTGCAGGATAACATTGCAAATCTTACTTTCCCCCTACTTCTTATACTCTAGGACTCTTCAAGATGCAAATTTCATAATGGTTTGTGATAAGAGCAGAAATAGTTGGAGACAATAATGGCAAGAACAGAATGGCAGAAATAATGTTCACTTTGAGAAGAGAATATCTCTTCCACTAAAGCATTCATTCAGTATTTTACATTGTCAGTGCAGCCCTGAATATTATGAAATAGCCAAAACAGCTTAACAAGGCAACAGACTTTTAAATGTCCAAATTAATAATGGATCTCTTTCCTCTTTTTGTGACTATTTATCAGCTCAGCATATGATTTTCTTTGCATTTTTGCTTTATGAGGCTGATACCTCCACTGCAAAGGTAATTCAACAGCCTGGTCCAAAAATTCATTTAAAATGCATTTAAAATTTAGTAAAGCCATCTTCTGTAAAATCCTTGGACAATTATGGATGCAGTTCTAACATCACTTTCCTGGGCAATGGGTAAGACCCATTAAACAAAAGAGACATGGTTAGGATTTCACTCTAAGCTTGTTGTCTGAGTTCAGTGGACCACTCTTTCAGGGTTCTCTTTTTCTTCGTATATCAAATTTTTCAAGACGTGGAGTGTGTTGCTGAGACAGAGTTCACAATTTTCAATTCCCATTAATTCCAAAGAGAGTGAGAGATTTAATTTGCGTAACTTGGCTTTTAAATACTTGGCATCCATCAGTCTTGAAAGACTATGGTTTCATGTTCGACGCTGGATGCAAAGCACAAAGGCCTGGGTAGATTAATATGGAGGATAGGCTGTTACCCAAGCAGCAAATTCTCCCTCTCCATGCCACTGAAATAGTCCAATGGAACGGCAGAACCGATATTATTGGTTCCAGCTGTGTTGCAGAGATGGGCTAAGGACAAGAGCTCATGCTTTCTGGTGGGGACCCGGGTCTCGAACCCTGGCCTGCTGATTAACAGGCACAGTATCTTAACCACATGTGCCACCCATGAAAGTTAGAGATTTAGTTGATGTTCCAGCCTTGTGAGCAAAGTCATAGTAAGTTATGGTTACCATTTATTAATCAATTGAGGCTGCAATCCTAACTAAACTTTCCTGGGAATAAGTACTATTGAATAAAATGGGACTTACTTCTGAGTAGACATGCTTAGGATTGCACCATGAGTGAATCACAGGTCAAGCCAATTTGATTTAATATAACAAATGTTACATTAACAATTACATTAACGAAAAGGCAACTATAACTCCACAGAGACATATTCAAGGTACATATAGCAAAATACAAAATCATATCTAGGACTAAACAGCCAAATAAATCACTCTTTCCTCCTCAGCTTTCCTGCCTTTAGTTTTCTTCAGTGTCAAACACCAAATTCCAAAACAGCTGATCTGAAACATCTTTTATAGGAATTAAACAGAGAAAGTACCACTAGAAAGAATGCTTCTCACCCTGTTATGAACATGAAGCTACAGGTAGAGCAGGAGGTAGAATTTTTCCTAGAAACCTCATTAGAGTAATGCTGCACCATTTATTCTAGGAACTCTTATCCTAGCCTTATAAATTGCACTGCCTGCAAACTGGCAAGCAAATCTGGGTGTTCTGTTTCGCCTCAAAAAAAGAGCTATTATTTTATTAATATTCAACACAATGAAAGATTGAATTACCGGTATATTTTATGTTTTAGCTCTTCTAATTGATAATCAACCCATACTCCAGCATATTTTTAGACCCTACTAACAACTCTGGCAATAGGTCATTGTAATACTCCCCACTTTTCCAAGCGGTGGAAAATTACATTGCCTTTTCTGGTGAATTTTCCCATTCAGACAACCATCCACCAGCATTTAAAAAAATCATCTATCTGACCAACCCTTCAATGTTGTGGTCTAGGGAAGGGTTCAGACAACAACCTGGGGGCAGATACAGCCCATAGCAAGTATAACTGTGGCCTGCGGCAAGACCCCTTCATATGGTCAACAGACAAAACTTACCATAATTTAAATTTTAAAATTTAAATAATTTAAATCTCTTACCTTAAATTTAAATTTTATCTTAAATTTAGTCTGATTTGGGTTGGCGCACAAGCGCGTGTCGACCCCTTTGCCCCTTCCTGATGGGAGACAGGCAGGGGAAGGTGGCAGCCTGTGATTGGCTGCTGGGAGCATGGCCGGACTGAACGCCAGGGTGCAGGCCCCAGTGCTAATTCAGTCTGGCCATTGGTGCAGCAAGGAGAAGTAGCTTCCAGGCTGAGCTCCTTCCCCCTGGGCTTGCGGGTAATTCAGTGGGGACTTCACCCACCGCTGGAGCACTTCTGCTGGAGCTAGCAGCTGGACTGGGCTGTACTGGGCTGGGCTGCACTGTGAAGGAGCAGCAGGGCTGAATTTGTTTGTTTGTTTCTGGGTTTTGTATTTCTCCCCCCTCTCCCTTTCATTGCTGGGCGACTAACTGATCTTTGGGGAAAATTCACCAGTATTGGTGCACCATGTATCCTTTGGTTTAAACTAGACATACACTGGTCTCAGAGGTGTGGGGGTTATTACATTGAGTTATATTGGGTTATATTATGATTTCAAGGATTTGTTTTTGCTGGCTTTGGGTTTACATCCATTGGGCCCAGTTTTGTCCAGTATGGCAAAAAGACACAGAAAAGGGGTGGTAAAGCCCCCCTGCCGCTGCCTAGGGTTACCAGACACCAAACTGGAAATTCCTGCACAGCAACCCCAAAATTCCTGATTTAAGGCCAAAATTCCTCTCAGTCCAGCCAAAATTCCTGAGAAAATTCCTGTAATTAAAAAATTGTCCAAAAATGTAAGACGAAATGTAGGACATGTTAAAATAAGCTTAAAATACTGGTATTACTTTCCTGTACTTAATTCCAACACTATATTACCTTTTTAAGGTAATAGACACACACACCCTGAGGGGGAGGAGCAGTGGGTGCATTCAGGGGTGGCTGGTGGAGGGTTTCTCTGGGGTGGGGAACATAGGTGAGTGGGAGGTTTCTGGGGGGAGGGGGTGAATGCAGGGCTGGTGGGGGTTCTCTTTGGGGTACTGGGCACAGGCAGGGCCAGGGGAGTTGGTGGGGGTGGCTACAGGATAGTGGGTGCTACAGGCAGCAGGGGAGGCTGGTGGGGGCTTACTTTTGAGTAGGAATGGTCAGGATTGTTTTCTAAGGCTGCCAGTATGAAGATCCCTCCCTGGGAGTAAGACCAATTAAATGCAGGGGGGCTTACTTTTGAGTAGACATGGTCAGGAGTGTTTTCTAAGGCTTCAATCCTGAAGATGTCTCCCTGGGAGTAAGACCCATTAACTGCAGGGGGCTTACTTTTGAGTAGACATGGTCAGGAGTGTTTTCTAGGGCTGCAATCCTGAAGATCCCTCTCTGGGAGTAAGACCCATTAACTGCAGGGGGCTTACTTTTGAGTAGACATGGTCAGGAGTGTTTTCTAGGGCTGCAATCCTGAAGATCCCTCTCTGGGAGTAAGACCCATTAACTGCAGGGGGGCTTACTTTTGAGTAGACATGGTCAGGAGTGTTTTCTAAGGCTGCAATCAGTAGGGAGGAGGCAGAGTGGCAGCATCCAGGACGCAGTGAGGACTGGAGATGCTGATCCAGAGGGAGGCAGTGAGGGAGAGGAGGTCCTTCTCCTGCTCGCTCTTTCTCCAGATCAGCACCAGACACAGCTGGGGCTGCAGGCACAGTGAAGAGAAGCAGCCACAGCTGCAGCACGCCAAATTTAAATGGCCGCTGGCAGCAGGAGGCTCTTTTTCCAGAGCCCGGAGGTGGAGCTTGCTGGTCCGGAGGCGGAGCTTGTTTTCAGGAGGGCTCCTGGGAATTCTGGGGATATGGCAACCCTGCCGCTGCCATCCTCCACCTCCACGAAGGGCCAATCCACATTCCTCAGATGAAGAAATGGATGCCATGCGGGCACCACAATCCAGGTAGAGGTCCTGGAAAAAGAGCAGGATGAATGGGCGATGGGCAAGGGAGATGGGGTGTTCTTCCTCTACTGCTCTGAACCTGAGCCCTTAATTCCACACTTGCCTCTGATGTCTTTATTCACTGGTGGGGGGTAATTGAAATGAAAATCATTTTTCTGGCCCTGACACAGTGTCAATGAGATGATGTGGCCCTCCTGCCAAAAAGTTTGAACACCCCTGGTCTAGATCTTCATGCCATTGCAGGAGTGTTTAGTAAAAGACCTTTGATGATTTCCAAGTCCATTGTTGGTTTTAAGACAGAGGAACAAGAATTTCTACTTCTTTGAGTCATTAATAGCTATACTAAATCAACAACTCAGCAGGGATAAGGCAATTTTCTTTCTTGACGAAACCTTTGCTTTCAGAGCTCTCTGAAAGCAAGACAAGGTCTATTAAAATAACATTAAGAGAGGAGCTGCCAGCTCAAATTAGGAAAGTTTCAAACATCTTGAAACAGAGGGGGGCATATGATTAACAGGCTGATCAGATAAGTAAGGAGGAGGAACAACTAGCATGAACAACGTTTGAGCTTAATTATATCTTCCTTCTCTCTTCCAGTTTAGCCATTTTAATTACATATGTTTCAGAATATAAACATTTGTTCTTTGTACGCACACATTCATACTCTTTATTATAATAGGCATTTCCTCAAATTGAAGGGTAAAAAAACCAATAATCCAATTCCATATAACCTTTTCATAAAAATGCTTGTTCTTAGAAATAAGCATTTTCATTTTTAAAAAACTGTTATGCCCCAATCTTAAAGGAAGTTCTACAGGGGGAAAAAGTAGCATGCCAGGCTATGAATGTCCAGAGATCCTATTGTTTTTGCTTCTTTTCCATCCTTGGGGAAAGGCAGAACAGTGCCTCAGGCTATTGGCTGGAGGGTCAGCCAGTCATACCAGTTGCTAGTCATAACCTGAACTTCATTCCTAAGCACAGTTAACACATCCTGTACACTATTTACTTTGGAGTAAGTCATGAGGAACACAATGAGATTTCTTTCATGGAAGAAGGCATTGACTAGAAGTCCTAATATTTGTTTTGTTTGTATTAGGTACATTTGAAATCCCAGTTTCCAGTTTTTCGAAAATTAAAACTGTTACAGCACATTTTAGAAGTGCTGTACCCACACACATCAGAGGCAAGCAAAGTTTGAATGAAGGTTATGCCAGTGGATCAATTCAATTCAATTCAAAACCTTCATCTCCTCATCAACCCTACTATCTACAAATACATTGGCAACTGCCACTGGGGGGGGGACATAAAACCATGATAATCTAGACCCCAATCTCCTAACTTCATGCCTTTTTTGTCCCTTTAAATAAAGCAGGACATTCAAGATATGTGGGAATAACCCTAGTATGTTCCACATTTCCTGTTTTATTTAAAGGGACCATGTGAAGAATGAGCAACATAAAGAAGTGAGTCATCAGTGTTTAGCTACCAACCTTTCCCAAAAAACTGTGGTGAAAATGGCAATCCTGCCTTCTGCACTCATGGATCCCAACATGACCTGTTCTTCTTAGTTTTTTAAAGGGGCTGCAGAAATGAAGGAGTGAGGGCATATGAGGTTCAATCACTGCTTCCGAATCTGCTTGCAAAGTAGCCCCATCTGCCTGGACTGAGGCAGCAGCAGCAGATTGAGTTAAAGGCATCCCAAGTCTGTATGCCATAATTTGAAACCAGCCTCTCAATGCAAGCTGCCTCACTGCATCATCAGTGGGCTGATCAAGATCCATATACACCGCTATTGATCTCCTAAGTTCTTCCACTACCGCTCAGCCATGACAGATTCCCCCATTCATAGGTGATGTAGGAGGAGCTTTTTAAAGCACTGTGTGTGTTGTATGGTTGCAAATGAATGTAGATTCTGTATTTAGTATTAATATTTTCTATTTTCTAGTTTAATTTAGTGGTAGCATTATACTAGCATTTAGTATTATTTTCCCTTTTCCTTTATTCCCTATAAATGAATTTCTTCAAAACATATGTACTTGTAGAAATCAATTCCAATCATTTAGAGCATTTTAGAAGTGCTGTACCCACACACATCAGATTAAGCCATTAAATATTTTAGAAGAAAAGCCATTAAATATTTTAGAAGAAAATATTTCAGGGAATTTGTGAGATTGTTGATTTTCTTCCTCTATCTCCTGCAGGCTTAAGACTTCAGAATAGGTTACCAAACATTGCTATTTTTCAGCTTCTTAAAACTCAGATGCGGCTTCCATCACCACCTGACAGGAGAGAGAGACACACACATTTTCAATCTGTTGAAAATAATTGTGTGGAAAAACTTATTCTGTGGCTTCCAGACAAAATCCAATCAGTGTAATGGTTTTTGAGAATGAGGAACTGTATTCACATTTCATTCATGTAAAGAATGAGATAATAGAGGACTTTCATGGTGGATGAGCACCCTGCAGGTAGTGCCGTTTGCCGCGGCATACATGAGGCCTTGCTGGGTCCATCGCATAAAGAAAAATCTCTCTTAATTTGTCCCTGTCCCTCAGGCATCAAATACATTTTCTTCCAAAATGAATGGACTGAAGCAAGGATTGACAGCATTTGCACTTCAATGAGATTCCTTGTGAATGACAGCTCTGTTGCTTTGGGAAAACCAGCTGTGATTCTAGCATTTCTTTAATGCGATAAAATTGATGTAACCTGCCGATACCTGGGTCCTTGTCAGGAAACCTGGGTAATTAGTTCCCAAATCAAAAAAAGAGGAAAAAAGATCTCATTTTCTTTTGACATTCACTATACCTGCTGTCTTCATTTTGAAAAAAAATCATTGAAAAGTTAATAATTCAGGTCTATTATGAAACAATTAAGTAAGATGAGCATTATTCTAAGTTTGCAGTTCCAAACTGCATCAGAACCCATTTAAAAATGTTTTACTCCATCAGCCACCCTTTCAGGCTTCTTTGGATATAATGGTGAATGTGCAGCAGTGCAGGTTGTTTAATCCTTGATGGACATAGTCTGATCTACCCTGTCAGTTTCAGGATCTGCCAAAAATTGAGTCATGATACACTTTGGGCCAGCAACCTGCAGTTTGGGAACTGCTGCTCTAACTATTACAGCTACAGAAAGTTCAAGATTGGGTGGTCTGATTCCTTCATTTCTAATAAGAGTTGAATGCTCCTTTGCCACAGCATGTCACTCTTAACCAGTAGTATAAGGAGACAAAATTAGAACTCTAGTTTCCCATTACCAGTCAAAGTCATAGGTCAAGTATATTTTGGGACATTTCCAACTTTTCTTTTTTTCTTTTTTGTCTTAAGCAGAGAGTTTTGTTTTCTCATTCCAGTCAAACATGGGTCAGTTTTCTAGGATGGCTAATATTCACATTCCTGTCTCTAGAAGCTCCTCTCCATATTTGAGACTCATTCTGCCCATGGGCTACCAGTTGCCATTACTTTTAAACATGTGTTTCCAAAAGAGAATTGGAGGAATCCACATAAGGTATCCCCACTATTGTCTATTCCAGTGGTATTTAGGCATTTCATCCTGGGACCCCCTTTCAAACTTAAAAATCTGTCCAAAGCCCCTGTCAAAATTATTGGGATGTGACATCACTGTGACGCCAGAGTTCCTCTATGTGTAATTGGAAAGCCCAGTGACAGATTCCAAGACGGGGGAAACAACCCATCCCTGATCTGTCGTCGTGACCCCCCAAGGGAGTCTCAATCCCTGTTTTAGTAACACTGGTCTATTCTGACTACCAGTGGCTTTCCAGGCTTTCTAACTGGACATGCCAGGGATTTAATCTAAAGACATTTTGCATGCAGTGAATGTGTTAGGTCCAACCTCTCTCACTTGAGTATCTGCCAATCCTATGTAAACTAGTAACCAGAAACTTTGTTTCAAAAACTTGGAGAGGAGAACTGGATGATACCTATGGCTGGCTTAGCAGAAGGTGGCCATATGTTCTACTCATGCATGACTAAGCACTTCAGATTTGTGGGGCCTGAAAGAATGGAGATATATAAATTAAATAATGATAGGCACTCTACCAGTTGCAGTAGGTTGCAGTAGGCCTTGGCTAGGAACAGATCCCAGAAAATGATGCATCTTAAGTCGTTCCTAGCATCTTAAGACGCATTCTAGGAGAATGAGTTGTCTGGTAATGCACAGTGGTTTCGAAGTCCATCCACTCCATTTTAATCCCTTTATATTTGTGCTTAGCATAGAGGCTGTAAAAGATACACCGCATACAATGAATAAAAATAATTTCAGAAGTGTCAGCAAGAGTGTTTTCAATGGCACTTTTAAAGGTCATTGAAATTTATCAGTTTTAAAATGTTTCTAACAAGTCACGGAAACTGGAGCAGAGGTGAATGTGCTCACTATTTTTGGTGCACATTCTTTGGCAGTGCTAAAAAACTCCAACTTTCCAGTGATTTCTAAAAAATTTGAAATATTAATTTATGTAGTCTTGCCTCCTACAGTGCAGAGATGTGTTTCCTGAAAGTTGAGTGATGTGTAAAATGGTGATATCAGAAACACTGTTTTCTGTGAGGTCAGAAACACAACTATTTCTAGTATCCCAACATTATCAAGCAAATAAAGAACTAAAATCCAGCCCACAGGTTTGGTGTTTTGTGTCATAGAATAGAATCATAGAATCATAGAGTTGGAAGGGACCTAGTAGGTCATCTAGTCCAACCCCCTGCCTGCAGCAGGAATTCCCCCTAGAGCATCTCCAACAGGTGCTCATCGAGCCTCTGCTTGAAGATCCCCAGTGAGGGAGAGTCCACCACCTCCCTTGGCAATCTGTTCCACTGCCGAACCGCCCTCACCATCAGGAATTTTTTCCGGATTTCCAGCCGGAATCTCCTTTCTTGCAGTTTGTACCCATTGGTTCTAGTTCTGCTTTCAGAAGCAGCTATGAACAAATTGGCCCCTTCTCCATATGACAGCCCTTCAGGTATCTGAAGAGGGCAATCATGTCTTCCCTCAGCCTCCCCTTCTCCAGGCTGAACATCCCAAGTTCCCCCAACCTTTCCTCGTAGGGCTTCCCTTCCATCCCACTGATCATTCTTGTCGCTCTCCTCTGGACTTGCTCCAGTTTGGCTGCATCTTTCTTAAAGTGAGGTGCCCAGAACTGAACACAGTACTCAAGGTGAGGTCTCACCAATGCAGAATAAAGAGGAACGATAACTTCTTGTGACTTGGAAGCTACAGTCCTCTTAATGCAACCTAAAATGGCACTTGCCTTCTTTGCAGACACATCACACTGCTGACTCATGTTCAGCTTGTGATCCACGGCAACTCAAGATCCCGCTCACATGTTGTGCTGCCAAGCCAAGTATCCCCCATTTTATACCTATGTTTTTGGTTTTTATTGCCTAAGTGCAGAACCTTGCACTTCTCCCTGTTGAAATTCATTCTCTTTGTTACAGCCCAGGATTCCAGTTTATCCAGATCCTCCTGGAGGTTTCTCCTATCTTCTGATGTGTTTGCTACTCCTCCCAGTTTGGTGTCATCTGCAAATTTGATCAGGCTCCCCCGTATCCCTTCCTCCAAGTCATTGATGAAAATGTTAAAGAGAACCGGTCCCAAGACAGAGCCTTGGGGGACCCCACTAGAAACTGACCTCCAGGTTGACACAGAACCATTTACTAAAACCCTTTGAGTGCGGCCATCGAGCCAGTTGCAGATCCACCTAACAACTGCCCTGTCTAACCCATATTTTTCCAACTTCCTAAGTAAAATGTCATGTGGGACTTTGTCAAATGCTTTGCTGAAGTCAAGATAAATGACATCCACAGCATTGCCACTATCAAGTAAGCTCATAACCCGATCAAAAAAGGAGATCAGATTTGTCTGGCAAGATTTATTCTTGGTAAATCCATGCTGGGTTGTTTTGATCACCGAGTACTTGTCTAGATGTGTCAGGGCTCAGTGTTTAAGCATTTGGTGGCCCATCACTCACTCTGCTTCTAGCAGAGAAAAGGACCTTTAAACCATAGCCTGCCTCCTCACAATAGGCTTCAGACTGAAGATAAAGTTGCCTAAACACAGGTTACATTATCCACATAACTGACTGAAGTCTCAATCTCACTTCCCGAAGAACCAATATGTAGCCTGGGGCAGAATATCTGGTGAGTACCTTTTGCGTATAGTGAGGCCTCTGCCAGCCAAGAAGAGCATTCTAGGAAAGAAGAAATTCTTGTACCTCTGTCCATTGGAAGTTCAAAATTAAAATACCTGTATTTAAAAAATTAGGAGATGATATGTTTTCAATGCCTTCGGTGACTGAACAAAATGGGCTTTAAAACAAATTATGCCAGAATCAGTCTGCTCTGCATTAATAATGTATCCTTGAATAAACAGCTCTCTGGCTTATAGCAGCTTTTGAAGACATGATGAAGACATTTTGTCTTCAGTAGCAGCATCAGAACATTGCCCTGATATCCAGCTATCTGTAATTTATTTCCTTATTATTCATTTCCTCATTAGTTTGCACTTTGTCATTTTTGTCCAGACATTTTGCAGGAGGTGGACATTTCCTTTTATTTATCCTTATGTTTTTCCTCCTGGGAAAGGCTCCAGGTGTTCTGTCTATCATGCTCATCCTGGCTCTGTCTGGAACACCACATCCAGTACTGACAGGCTGGCTAAATAGCAGCTTACAACGAGGGGAATCTTCTTAATTGCCTCGATTCTGGCTTTCGAAAGCAGCTTTCACACCTCAAGCTGAACTGGCTCACATCTGGGGCTGTCAGGTTTCTGGCTTGCAAATGATGGAATCAGCTCCACCTCCCCCCTCCCTCAGGGTTACCTGCGGGCCTGTACTTGATGCATAAAGTGAAAACACACAGCCTGATTTCCACAGAGAGTACAAACAATGCCTTTCCTTAATATGAACCCTTATGAATTATTTTGAGGTTTTGTAGATACCAAAGTCTGCGTTCTCTTGCTTAGGGATGAATAACTCTAACCACAAAGGAAAAATGTGGGCTAAATTTGTTTGAAATCCAAATGTTGAAAATCTTCGTTAAATTGCTATCATTCGGACAATATGCTTCATGGTGGATGCTAACTTATGGTTAGTTTAAAACAATTTGGGCCCCTTCTCCAAACCTCAAGGTGACATCCATAAAAATAAAAAAACTGAAAAGTGATAAGAAACAGAAAAGTCATCACTGCAAGCATGCAGGCAGACAGGCAGGCAGACAAGCCAGCATCACACCTATTGAAGAGACAGCCAAAAAAGGCTGAGGGCCAACTAAATGTTATGGAATTCCTGCATGTCCGTAATGTTCACACATAAAACAGAGGGGAGACGTCCCTTCCACAAAATGGAGTATGTAGGAGACAGAATTAGTTCTGCCGCACTCTGTGGCTTTCAACGCTTCTGGTAAAAGAGGCAGGCTAACCAAATGAGATTAGGTGAGGTCTTCCTTCCTCCCATGCTGCTAGTTCTCTAAAGTTTAGACACGCTCAATTCCATTTTCAGGGGCAACATGCCCTGACGGTGGCTCCAGTCCACCTCCATGTCATTAGAAAAGCCCCCTCAATGCCTCACACACTGTCCTGAAACACAGAAGTGCACTTTGGATGATTTGATGCATGGTTATGTGCCAAACCACCAATAACATGCAGTGTTATCATTTTAGCAATGTTCTTACCCTTGTGAAAATCAAGAAAACAAGCCTTGTACTGCTCATCCATCCATCCATTTATTCTTTAAATCACATGGAGTGGCACAGGTTGGAGACAAGAAAATGGCCGCTCCACTAGCAACGGTTGTCTGAAGCTCTGCTTCCCCTCCCTAAACACTAATGCTAGCCTCTTCTCTGGTATATCTTTTTTCTGCTTAACAAACCTCTAGCACATGTGGAATATCTTCCCCACCGCAGAATAAACATCCACTGAGTTTTGAGTAGCAGATGTCAAGCTACATCTCACACATGCTGCTTAGGCTGTCTTTAGCTGTCACTGGTAATGCCAATAAGCTACATATTTGAATAACCCTGCCTTGGATTCACTCTAATCTAAAACCAGATGATTCAAAGTGGCTTATCCTTGTCTTTATTCTTATATCTTGCCAAACTGAACAAAAATGGAAGACTGAAAAAATGCTCCTCTGTCCCCAACTCCCCAGTTCACTTTCTTTTCCTTTTTAAATTTGTTTATAAAGGGCAGGGGAACATCCAATATTTCCAGCTAATGGAATGATGGCTGAGTTATTGCAACATTGCACCTATTCTTATAGCCTTCTTCATTATAAAATGTTAGCAAAACTAAATTTTGACATGTTGATAGCTAAAACCATACCACAATATGGCACATCAATTGCCTGTTATGTCTTGAGGACCAAAAAAAAAATTCTCTACTGTATCATTAACATAAATCAAACTGTTTAAATCATTTTAATACTTCAGGTGTCTTTTTTCCCTCCTTCTTTTGCTTTTCTGTTCCTTTATTTTCTTTTCAGGCTGCCACACTGATTGATGTCAAATTTTGGGGGAAGAAAAATCAGATAGACTGTCAATTTCCAGAGGTGTTCTGTGCACAAATCAAATTGAATAGGCTTGTCATATAAACATTTCACCTAAAGTAAAATAATAACCTGTCATATGATTTTAAACAGGGTTCATTTGGAAGGCTTTCTTAAAGTTTCAGATCAGCAGTGCAAGTCTGTAAACACCACACCACAGCTGCATATTTTGTAAAAAATAAATAGTCCCTAAGACAAATAGCTTTAAAAGATTCCCTCATCTAGTACCTTGCCAGATGTGAAATATGAACACCACTGTGCACAAGGGAAAATACCAGGTCTTCTATGCGCATTAAGGCTAGGGAATTATAACATGTGGGAGAAAAGAGAAAGGAAAAGTGACAGTCCTGCACATGGTGATATCAATGAGATTTAAGCAGCCTGACTGAGAACAGGATTGCAGCCAAACTCCTGAACAGCTTGGAGTCCTGGAAAATTACTGCCAGCAAGTCGTATTCCTTTCCCAATAGATGGAGATCAATTAAAGGAAAACCTTTTTTAAAAAAAATAAGAAGTCAACAACATTCACAGTTTACATTTGACTGCTTCAGATTTTTGGCAGAGTGTTTGGTCGTGCTCGAAGTAATTACATTGCAGCCACAGCATCCTCTCTGCTAAGCACTAAAACTCTCAGGACAACTCTAGACTGTCTTAGGATGGTCATTATAGGTGTAAAGAATTTCCATATCTGTGGCTTATAAAGTCTCAAAGTTCATCCAGGGTAATCACACCCTCCCAAGTCATTTTTCTCCTTAGCTTCAAAATGCTCTGCCTGTGAGCAAGCAGTATCAAATCATTAATGAAAGATCCCTTTTTATTTGATGACTAGTGAAAGGTACCTGCATTGCAGGAGGAGAATGCCCAAGTACGCCTCCCCCCATTGCACATCACCCTCCATGCACATCAACCGCCATTCTCATCAAACCCCCCCATTCACATCAAACCCCCCATTCACATCAAACCCCCATGTGCAACAATCCCCCATGCGCAACAACACCCCATGTGCAACAAGCCCCCATGCACACCATCTCCCCCATGCACACCATCCTCCCATGCACATCCTTTTCACTCCATTAAAGGTTAAAGTTCTCAACATTGGTTCTTGGTGGGTGTTAATGTCACCCTCTCCAAATTTCACACTTCTAGGTCCAGGGGTTGGGGCAAGACATCCATCAGTCAGGGATTCTCCAATGTGAAATATAGGGAGGAAAATGTGCTGCACCCCTTTTCACCCCTTTCTGATTGGAATTTCTGAAAACCAGTTCTTAGTGGGTGCCTCCATCACAGAAGGAACACCCTCCCCAAATTTCACACTTCTAGGCCCAACAGTTTTGACTGTGCATTGATGGGTCAGTGAGCGAATCAGTCAGTCAATGAGTCAGTCAGTCGGTGACTTTTCAGTTTTATATATGTAGAAGAAGATGGTACAGTCCCCATCTGGTGGTCCTTCTTATGTGGGGGATAACTATTGTAGTTTGGTAAATTGCAAATTGAGCCAGAACATCTAGGTTCATACCTGTCGCTCTGCAGCCTTAATTGCTTCCAGCTTTCAAATGCTGATAATAATACCTACACATTGTTCACATGGGTATGCTGCATCCATAACAGCTTATTCATCCTAAAGTATACCTGCAAGAGTGTCTACTGCAGTGATTTTCAACCTTTTTCATCTCATAGCACACTTAACAAGGCACTGAAATTGTCAAGGCACATCATCAATTGTTTTTACTACTGACAAGGCACACAATATTATTCAAATCCCCCCAGTTTTCCTATTAATGAATGTCAATCTCCAAGTTCCTGTGGCACATCTGAGGACTATCTGTGGCACACCAGTGTGCCACGGCACCCTGGTTGAAAATCTCTGGTCTACTGGATCTGAGAATGGAAGAGAGCCCTGAGTTCAAAGCTCAGGTAAGTGTAACCTTGGGAAAGTTAACTATCTTTTAGTTGCAGTTTCTCTTTTTATAAAGTGGGACTTTCAATTCCCAGTCTTGCTTTCTAACTGATGGGTGATAAAGACCATAAAACAAGTTTCTTTGGAGCTACTGAACCCATTCCATACGCTGAAGACCATAACAATATGATCCACAGACTCAATAACATAGCAGTTTTGTGAATTGATGCTGAAAACAGCACTCTTGCAGACAAGCATAGCCTGTAGTCACAGCTGGCAGCTGACATCCTAGAACTTTGTATCTACCTGAGATAGTATTTAACTCTCCTCCTGACCAAACAGCTTGAAATAGCCTTTTCCCCACTTTTCATTTTTGCTGTTAGGAAGCTGGATTTTACTGATTCAGACCTTTAGCTGGCAACATCTACACTGTTATCTGTAGATTATTATTCTGTGTCCACTTTCTGCAGCAGTGAGAAATTTCAGGGACCTGCAACCTGGATTTGAATTCCTTCAAGTGGAGATCACTGGAGTTTTACTGAATTTCTTATAATATTTGATTTACAAATATAAGCAGAGGACAAATATAAACAGAGGGATTTTAACAGCCTCTATAAGCCTTAATACAGTTATGGACACAACCGGAGAAAGGCTCTGGTCATATTCAGAGCTCAGTGGACCTGGAAATCATGATTTGATTTCACGTGGAATTTGGTGTCCATGAGGTTTCAGGAACAGAATCCCCCTGGATAACAAGGGTCTACCTGGAAATACAAAAAGTTGAATTGGCAATAATTTTTCCATCATATTTGCCCATTGCTGACTATGGGAAAGCGGGTGCATGAATCAAAAAGAAAGACCAATAAGATCTCAGTGTATTTCCTAGCAAGTGGAAAACATGTTTATACTCTCCTGATTTACCACCCCATCTATAAACAGGCTAGAGGGGGGACATACTGCGTGAAAGCAGGGACAAAAATGGAAGAGGGAGCATGGATTCTTGCAACAGCTGCAAGTCTTGTTAGTATGACCCACTGCTTTGCAGCTCTATTAATAAATACAGTAGTTCCATTTGCACCTGAAATTCAGTAAGGCTTCCTCCTCCTAAGTAACAATGGAACCCAAAGGAGCCAAGGGTTTGGAAAATGTGGTTTCTATGAAAGTCACCGCTGGCTTCCCTGCCTTCTTTTTCTCTCTCCCTGAATTTTTTCAGCCAATTCCAAGCCAAAAATCCTCTTGAGTGTCTCCTCCTGCCCTTGGCTTTTGTAGAGATGCAGGTCTATGTACTGTGTTGGTGTGCAAAATGAAAAGATAAACTGCATGTAATTTTTATGTAAACAAATACTATATACAAAGATACATTTTTTCAATGCAATTTATTGTTATAATTATAGATATGCACCAGTATCAGTGGCATAGCTAGAAGGGGGCAGAGGGGGTGCTCAGCCAATACTCCAGAAGGTAGCATCACCTCCCTCCCCCCAAAGGTTTGAGTGGTAATGGGAGGGCTGAAAGGCTTATTGATTTCTTTTTTTTGTATTTGTAGGGGGTGATGTTGCAGACAGGCTATAAGACAGAATTCATTTGGTAGGGAGTGACCACATGTCCTCTTTCTCCAGGACATGTCCTCTTTTTGAGCCTTGTGACCTGGAAACAAATCTAAATCTTTTCCAGGCAAGAAGATCTGGGCTCCAGATGCTAGGGCAGTAGATCTCTGAATACTATGTGCATGGGAGTGATATCGGGGAAGATACTGACATTCACCCACTGCTTGTGAAGAAATATTCACTGCATCTATTTTTTGGCCATTATTATTATTAATTTCATGTCTATCATTATTATCTCTCAGCTTCACCTACCTCACAGGGTTGTTGTAAGGACATAAAAGGGGAGGAACTACATACACCACCCTGATTGGTAGTATAAAAGGATGGTATAAAATATTAATATTTTATTAAGTAATTGATACTGATAATAATTGAATAATTGTGTCATGTGGGGGTGTAAAAATAATTTATGGGTCCTATGTGCCAGATGAGCTAGCTATGCCACTGACCAGTATAGAGATATGCTATACATAAATATACACCAGTATAGATACTTTGAATAATTGCCCCACCTCTGAAACAACTGTCCCCCCTTTCACTTCTACAATCCTGGCTGCAGCTCTGTGCCTAACTTGACTTTGATTCAAGCTGTTTGCAGCATTGGGAAGGTTTGCTTTGGGGGGCTGTGAGCTTCAGGCCTTTTCAGAGGCCAGCACAACCTCCCAGGTAAGTTAAAAGTTTGGTGCCAGTGCAATTCCAATGGTGCCACTGGGACTCCCCCTGGCAAAACTTATTGAACAACTACTGCAGAGTATCTGTCCTGATTCAGTTACAGAGCAATCCTTTACATGCTTATTGGGAAGTAAAAGGCTCTGCAGCCATAAGCTGCTCTACAAATCAGAAATGCAGTTTACTGGAGTATCTCATGTCAACTAATATCAAGTATGTAGTTCTAAGCTAGAGAGATCATCAGTACAATCAGAAGAAGAAACTGAGGCAGAAGCAAAGGATGCTCATATCTCAGTGATATCTCAGGCCAGCCCTTGGAGCAGTGGTACTTGAAATTCCCATCCCTTCCCAGCTCCTGCCAACCTACCAGTTCGAAAGCATGGAAATGCAAGTTGATAATTAGGTACCACCTTGGTGGGAAGGGAACAGCTTTTCATGCACCTCAAAATATAGTCATGCCAGACACATGATCATGAAGACATCTTTGGGCAGTGCTGTCTCTTTGGCTTGGAAATAGGGATGAGCACCACATGCTACAGTCAGTCATGACTAATAGGGGCAGGGGACACATACAACTTATGCTGTAATATTCAGTATTACAGTACCTGCAGCAGTGATAGTACCCAATACAACATCCAGCAATTTGCAGGTGCAAACATGAAGAGCCTAGTACAAAGCTCAGCCCTGTGTACCCTGGAAGTGGTTGCAAGGCAAAGTTATTCGCATCTCTGTCATAGCACCCCTCCATTAATCAAGTGATAGTTTATTTTCATGTATGTTGGAGGGTGTTATAGCAACAACAAGGATGATAACAATAAATGTGCCCCAGGGCTTACAGGTCATCTCCATAGTCTCTCAGACCACTGGCTTGCCCAATGATTACTTTTTGTAAAGACAAGTATCAGTGTTTCCTTTACTGAAAATAAAAAGTAAAACAATGATTACTTTTTGAGGTGCTCAGCCTTATTTCCATCTGTACTAATGTAGGGTACAGTTAAAATGTATTCAGGGACACATTGAAATTATTAGTGTGTGTGGAATCATTTCCCAGTCTTTGTGGGACCTTTCATTATCCTATCTCATGGACCCCTGGATTAGTAAAAACAGTTTCTGTGAGTTGTTCAATGTCAGAATAAAGAACATATATATCAGCAGACTAGAGCTCAGGTTAATAGCTCCAGCTGCAGTAATACACACAGAGCCTATCAAGCTGAAGATGCCCTGCATTTTTTTCTATTATTATTGGGGGGTGGAGAATGACACACTGTAACAGCTTGGAAAAATGACAGAGCAAAGGGAAAAATAGTTTGCTATGTCCCAAGAGACAGTCAATTACAGTTTATATGCCACAAAACTGAGATAAGAAACTGAAAGTCACTGACGTATCAGAACCAGTAAGAAAATATGACACTATGCATCAAAATAATGCAATCCATATGAAGCCTTGATTACTCTCTGCAGCCAGCCTGTTTGATAAAGCGGTGGGTAAACAGTGAACTGCTGGCTATTAAAATGCCTTCTCGTGTTTACTTGCTGAGCTGGGTGGATTGAGCCAGGAAGAGACACAGAAGAAGGAGCTTTGTACTCTGCTTTTGATGTAAATTTGAAAGCACTTTCTGTAGAAATAATGCCTTCAGAATTCACTCAAAGTTCTCTTTTCCCAGAGAAGCCGATTTACAATCTTTTCTCCCTTGCATCATTACAGAAGTGATGTGTTCATTCATCTGAGCTTAAACCACAAGCCCTGTACTCTGACAATATTTGTCTTCACTGATACATTTTCCATGCTCTGAACAAGCAACCACTTTGAAGTCCACCTCTTCCCACAAGCCCCTGTCAGCAAACATATCTTTCACCAGCCTGCAGTAAGGCATATTTTTTTAATTATCCACCCTGAAACCACCAGCAAATCATATAACCTTCAAGGAATTGATTGATCCAGTGGATCACTGTTTCCCCACTGTGCATATCACATGTAGACAAAACAGCAAAATCCCCACAGATATCAAATTCTAAAATGCAATCGAAACAGACAGCAACACAGAAATGTCAGCGTTCACTTTTCCTGACTTTATCAGTAAATGCAATCCTGTGTATGTATGCTTATCATTCTCCTTTAAAGGCTTTGACGGATCTGTCATTCTTTGCTCCCACTGACTTTCCTATTCAGGAACTCCAATCTCATAAAGAGTCTGCATATTTACTTAAGTTCTAATTAATCTAGGTTTTTAGAAATGACCGTCATATAACTGGTTATGATATACAAGCAGCACAATAATGAAGAATCGTAAAACTGTGATCCTGCAAATGACCTCAAGATCACATATAATTCTTGCAAGATCTATTGTACTGGACACTTTGTGAATAGCCAACATCAATAATTTGTAAACTGTAAGTTCAGGACCCACCAAGGGCTCATGACCCTTTTTTTGATGGATCACAAAACAGAGGGGATTAGGCTATGTGCATCAACAATTAAATAAGCTGCTACTTGGGGGTATAGAGCACTGCTGCCCAATCACCGTAGCAGCCATTTCCCCTTGGTGTTTTAAATCAGGCAGCAATCTCCAGGGAACTGATTTTCAACCGGTGTGCCATGTTGCATTGATATGCCATGAAAGATGTGCAAGTGTGCCATGGAAGTTTGGGGGCAGGTCTCATTCCAGGAGAACCACTGGGAGACAGTGTGGTACGCTTTGATATTTTTAGGATCCAATCCTATGCATGCTTTCCTGGGAGTTATCCTCATTGAACTCAAGGAGTCTTACTTCTGAGTAAACACACATAGAATTGAGCTGTTAGTGCCTTGGCAGTGCACTATGAGATAAAAAAAGTTTGACAATGGCTCTTCTAAAACGTTTGGGAACCACTGGTTTACATCATCATAATGTTCTTTGATGAACACTGGCACACAACTTGAAAGTGTGTGCTAGAGCCTCACTGCAGCATGCCAAGTGTCCCTCCCCTTCAGAGCCTTTCCAGGTTCTGGGAGCAAACTAAAGACTAAAGATTTCATTAAAAATTTTGACTCTAAAGGGGAGGGGCCAAATGCATTCTGCTGTGAGGCTCCCTGCAAAATATAGTGCTTTGCACCCCTCTGGCTATTCCACTGGCTAATCAAGAGCAAAGAGTGTACACTATCCAACTGGGATACAAATGCTTTTAGACAGAGGCGTTTGTTTCCAGTGATATATGTTTACGTTCTAAATTTTGCAAAACACAATGGTCTTACTTTTGAGAAATTAAAATAGTACCATTTTCAAACTCCTGTACTTATAGAGTGATATTTCATAATATGCATGGCTCAAGCACAGGTTTAATGGATTAGTAAAATATTATGATCCAGGTACAAAAGCCATTTTCAGTCCCAAGAAAGGTATAAATTGAGTTTAAAAGCTCATCTAGAGAACTTGGTCTTGCAAAGTTGGACAACTGAATACTAGGAACAGTTGGTGGGAGTTTAGCCATTGACTGTAAATGATACCAGTGCTCAAATGATGGGATGACGGGCTTACTAACATCAATAAGTGTATGCTCGGCTTCTCCCCAATTTAATCATACCATGACCCCATAGTATTCTAATAGTAGTCAAAGACAACTGAATAAATAGTCAGAAGGATGGGAAGTTCTGACCCCTCTGTATAGTGAATAGGAAACTGTATACCCTTTATCACCACATACCAGAAGTAGACAGTCTAATCTGTTTTCCCCAAAAAGGGAACATGGGGAAATGAATACTGAGGAAGTATCATTTGTACACAACCAAAAATGAGGATTCTACTTTAAGAACCATTTCTCAAGGAATATGAAATCCAAATTTCTCTGGTTTTTCTCTGAAGTCTCTCTTAGCACTCAGTTGACTCAGTTTTCTGGCCCTCAATAACTTCCTGGCCCCTCAATTTTATCACAATATCACGAATGGAAAGCAGAAGTTTTCTGTGTTATTATCTGACAGCATCTAGAGAGATGGACCAGTAGAGATCAGGCATGTTCATGTACATAGAACCATATAATGGCTGAACAGCATTCACGATGCCTGCTGAAGGGACATCATTAAGCAGGAAGTGATATAATTAAACAGCTGATAGCCAGAAAGAAGCACTTTTGTTCTCACATAAAAACTCATTAGCTGCAATGACAGAAAAGAAAATGTACAAATTTTAACTGTGAACATGAAACTTAGCAGTTACAAGAAAATCCTTAACAAGAATCCAAAACGCAGAACTGAAAATGTTTGGAGGAAAAGAAGCTTAAACAAACTTACATTTCTAAAATTGTACAGGAAGATGTTTACTGCTGGTGGAATCTCGATGAAAAAATGTTAATGTGGACGCTCTTCAAGAGCAGCATAGCAGTTTCATTAGTGAATAGTCAATAGAGTGTTATGTTCATTATATGTTGAATATTGACATTTTTAAAAAGTGTGTTCCCCAGGGAGTCCAGCATTAATATTTGTCTAGAGAGAAATATTTATTTCATGAATATTGCTTTTATTTTTTACCATCTTCCCCCTTCTTTTCTAATGCTCACAAAAAACCCACCATACATAATCCTCAGTCTGTCATATTGTTAGTTCTATAAAATGAAATATGAATGATTCTCCTTTTTAAGGAGTTCAAATGTTTACAGGTGATCTTAGCCAAAAAAGCAAACAATTCACTTCCAAATGCAACAAAATAAGTTCAAAAGATCTGAATGAATAAACAAGACAAGACAAAATTTTCCATCTGCAGGTAAGCTTAAAAGAGGAACTTCTTTGAGGGGTGGGTTTTGCTGAGCTCTCTACAACCATTAAAGTATCTTTTAGGGGTCAGATACTTTTTTTCCTTTTCCGTCCCTGACCAATGCCAATTCACCACTAATGAGAGCCCAAACCAATTTAGCAAACATGCCCTCTACTCCCCACATCCATTTCCATCATAAGTGAAATTATGTCCTTTCCACTTCTGACAAAATGGTTTTCCTTTTTTATTATGCATGCAGCTATGCCACCAATATTGTGTAACAAGTCTAGCTTGCCTATTTTGGTTGTGTGAGAACCGGGAACCTATGGCTTCTGTGTATAGCTGGTAGTAATGCCAACTGTCTTGTGAGCATTATAAAGACCACCATTCATTCTTGTAATTTGATGATGTGAAGGGGTGTGCTTTCATTTTTGGACCAGTGCAAGCACTGGTAGACAAAATGTCAAGTTGACACAATTACTAACATTTGATTATACCATCCCTGCAACACTACATTTTCCATTTTTCCAAACTTGAGTTTGTAACATGAAAAAGTACTCCTACTCTTACCAAATATTCTATGTCAATTAATATGAACAATCTGGTGAGCTGAAATCATTCTGACAGTGGCCTCTAGGCAGCACCAGGCAGACATAGTTCCTCTAGTTATCATCAAATGCTTCTGCTGTTATACACGGGAATCTGCTTATAAGCTGTTAGGAATCAGGATGCAGACTCTCCCAGGTGACCAAAAGTGACTTTAACTATGACACCTAAATAGAGGTTTATAGCCACAGTTAAACACCAATATTGATAGATGAAGTATCTGAGCATGCTAAAAGCAATTAAAGGCCCAGTTCAATTGGATTGGAGCCACTGGTGGAATGCACTTTCCATTAGCAGAAACCTCCTAGTGGAAGTGATAGGATCTGGTGCACAGTACACTACATTGTCACCCTCGCCAACTCTGCCAAAACGTAGAACAAGACCACAAGCACAGTAGCTGGCAGCCATGGACATTCACGGGTGGAAGGAAACTGTCAATTGGTATCAGGTAAAGTAGAAGCAAGTAGTGGGGCAAGGTCTAAGAGGGGCTGGAGAGGAAAAGGGAAGAATGGGGTAGATGGGAAACTAAGGGGATGGAAGAGGTGGAAAAGGGGATCTTGAGGCAATGGCACATGCCAAATATTTTCCCCCTTATGTAAACCTACCCATGCCTTTTCTCTCCTACATAGACCCCAGGCAGCCTGAGAGAGGTAAGTACTAAAGTTTTCTACTTGCCTCCAGTTTGCCTTCAGGTCATTCCCTCCCACAATAACACAGAATGTAGCATGCACCTTTTGGGCAGGGTACATTGCTTTGGAGGGAGGGGGCAGGATTGTGCTAAGTTCTACCTCAGCCTACCCCTTACCAATGCTAATGATCAGATTGCAAAATGTTTGTGTTTTCAATCAGAAGCAGACAAGAATGTGATTCTCCCACCCACAATCTGAAATAAGTTTACTCTGTCATTACCCCTGCCCCCACGGCAAGAATGAAGAGCCAGAGAAAGATGCTGGATTAAAGGGCCACTTTATTAACTAAACAGTAGTTAAAACAACAGGGGACTGCTAACAAAGTCGTGCTGGTAGCTACAAAAATAGGGATGGGCGAAAGCCTGACTCAGGTCACACCTTGCACTGGGGATGCCCATCAATGCCAACCTGAAGGTCGAGACAGCTGGACGCTCAGTCAACCAGTTGTCCAGTTGACCTTGCCTAAATTCCAGGTACAGGGTTACCACTTAGGCCTATGTCCAGATAGGGCATCAATAGGCCCGCTGTGCATCGCCCTGACCCTTGCTGTCTCAGGCAGTCACCAAGTGCCTATCCTGCCTACTCCAGCATGACACCTGCCATAAAGTGAACTAGTACTCACCACTAGTACAGTTTAGGGTAGGCAAAAAAGAGTTCCGGCCAGAGCCAATCAGCAGGGACCCCAAAAATTCCTACCCGGCCCAAAGTGCGACAAGCTAAACTGCACAAAGGGAGGGAGGGTGGGGACGACGCTCTCACACCAACTGAGGGGCCAGCAGGCAAGCATGCCTGCTGCGTCCCCCAGTCGCTGCCCCCTGGCCCAAGCAGCCAATCAGCTGCTAACATCTCTCCCCGGCTGGACCATTTCACCTGGGGGGGGGCCAAAGTGGGCCAGCCCATTATGAGGCTAGCTTCAAAATGTTTAAAGTTAATCTCATGGTGCCCAGTATCTTTTCATGGAGACATTTAAGACCACCTTACTACTACTACTACTACTACTACTACTACTACTACTACTACTACTACTACTATTGTTAGAGGCCTTCAGCTTGGTGCTGAGCCTTGGTAATTTGAGGGATAGAAAATCAGTAGGAAGATCATTTGTCTGGAGAGTCTGGAGAACTCTACTAGAGTCTTCTCCGTTATTATTGTAATCATGTTGAGCCATTGAGTTCCTAGTCTTTCTCTTCCTGTTCCATCTGTTCTTCCAACCATGATATCCTTCTCTAGCGTTGTTCTCAATAAATAATGTGTCCAAAATAAGTGAGTTATTGCTTGGTGATACTCAAATAGGTGATATGTCTTAATAAATTTGTTCCAAAATGGATTTGTTCATCCTTTTGGCTGCCCATTGTACTGATAAAATCCTTCACATTTTAATGCATTAATTTGTCTTTTGTCCTGCTTTGTGATTGTCCAACATTCACATCCATATGTGACTACTGAAAAGACCAAGATGTGAGATGTTCTTTGACTTGAAAACCTTGTCCAATGACTTGGACAAATCTTAGAATCCATTGGGGAAATTGGGGCAGGAACTAGTCTGAGAAGATTTTGATATTGAGACAGCCTAGCACTAAGAGTGGGCAACTTCCAATCCAGATTTGTTTAATCTAGTGCCTGATCCAGTACAGTGTCCCCGAGACTTCAATCTTCCCAGGAAGAATTCAACAGCACTCACATCAGATTTTCACTTACCATGGCAAATGCCAATAATGGAAATGCAAGTGAGGACTCGCTGACAATCCTAACTGTGACTGCAAGAATGCCCCACAAACATTACATCATATTGCAATCAAATGCCCCCTTAGAAAGTTCTCTACCTCCCCGCAGGAATTACACCAACTTGAGGGCATTGCAGTCCAATGTTTAAATGACAGTCCAATCCTAAGTATGTCTACTCCGAAGTAAGTCCCATTGTGTTCAATAGTAGTTACTCCCAGGAAAGTGTGGTTAGGATTGCAGCTTTAGATAGACCCAGACATATGTTCACATACAGTACTTTATATATGTGAATTCCATTTTAAGCTGCTGTATTTTACCATAATAAATAAATAACCAACAAATGCTTAGAGGTTCCTGAGATTACTCTCTATCGATGCAAAAAAAAAACTCTTAAATAAAAGCAGCTTTTAAAAAAACGGTCTCCCTTTTCCTTACTAAGGCACAACACTTAGAAAAGCAAGTGACCCCCTCCCTTATTTCTCAGAGTCTCAGAAGAATGGAATGCAGAAGTCATTAAAAACTTTCACATTCCACTGTTCAGCCAGCCAGGGCGAAGGAAGAGGGTTGTTTGCATTTCTAATTGTTTGAGACTACCTGACTGCCTGTTCCCTGAAGAAGAGGAAAAACTGCATCTCTTTACCATCAAGGTTTAAAAATTAATTATTTAAGGGATTGATATTCCATTTTTGCCATGCTATAGCAAATGCTTAAAGTCAGCTTACAAAGTTTTATTCTTCCCCTCCTGCTCTCCTCACAACAACCCTATGAAGTAGCTGAGACTGAGAGTGAATGACTGGCCCAAGGTCACCTAGGAAGCTTCACGGCAAAGCAGGGATTTTAACTGGATCTTCCAGGTCTCAGTCCAACTCCCTAACCACTACATCATCCTGGCTCTCTATAAAAATTGATTTTCTTACTGTTGTAATGAAATGTTTAAATCTGTATTGTAAATGGACACACTTTCCCCCTTCTCCAGGGATCAGCAAGTTCCTTTTCATATGCTGCAGTCAAATCCAGGAGGGATCAATCAGAGTACTACAAGGTTGCATCTGTAACCCCTTCTCTAACTTCTACTCTTGACTTCTAAATTTAGGATATTCTGCATATAGACCAATGACCTGTTTTCCATGAACTCTCTCCCTAGGCATTAGGAATTCTGAAAAAAAACACACATAAAGAATTTGGCTGCAATCTTAACCACACTTTCCTGGGAGTCAGTACTATTGAACACACACAATGGGTCTTACTTCTGAGTAGACATGATTAGGATTGCACTGTGCTGGCAAGAAAAGATAAAATTCAATAGGTCAGAAACTTTTGTTTTCATGAAAATAATGTGTGGGATGACTTCCTATTAAACAGCTTAAGATGGTCAAACAAGGTTTGACACTCAACCTATATGAAAGATGCAATCATATACACAGTTTCCTCAGAACGGGGTGACCATATAGAATGGAGGACAGAATGCCTCTACATTTAAGCATTGCATAGAAGAGGGTATTGCTGCTTTAAAAACAATATGCAAATTAATGAGCCATATGGGGTTCCCTCTCTATGCAATGCTTAAAGGTCTAGAGGTACTCTGTCCTCCATTCTATATGTCACCCTGCCTCAGAATAAGTCCCATTGAATATAATGGGACTGGATTCCAGGTAGGCATGCACAGGATTCCACTGCAAGTCAGCACTGCTAAGATATCAGTTTGAAGACGATTAACGTTTCACTGAACTCACTGTATGCACTTAAGTTGTATGCACTTAATTTGACACTTCCCATCCTTGGCAATGAAAAAATAGCAGGTGGTACTAACATCCAAGCAGCCATTTCAAACTCTTTACTCTGGCATGTGCCTGGAGTTGCCTTGTTAACTTCAATGGGATTCCTATGAAACAGCTTCAGGATAAGTGGCTTGAGATCTGTAGCCAAGCAATTCTTTTTGTACCTTGGCAGACACGCCATTGTTTAGCTAAGACAGCAAAATGGAGATAATTTTTGCATACATTTGTAAAATATGCCTCTATACAACTACGCTAGCACCAAGGATCAAGAAATCTGAAGCAAGTGGGGATGTCTTGTGAGATGCTCCGTGACAGTGCGCTGTATTGCAGGACTTGCCCAGAGAATATGCAGCATCTCACAGTTTAACATGGCCCCCATATGGCTCATTAATTTGCATATAAAGCAAATCAGCAACAGTTACTCCTAATTATTTGCCAAATGAATTGTGCAGGAAAAGAATTTCCATGTTGTCAGCACTTTTGAACATACACAGAGAGCTCAGGGCTAAGAATAGAAGCTTTCCAAAGATACAGAACGGTATGCATGGCAAGCTAAAGTAAGCTGACGTCTGAATAATCATTTGACAACCTTAGAACTCTTTCCTCACAACTGAGCTAAATTTGATACTTCTGAAACATGCAGGATAAGTCTGTTTCTAAGCCCAGTTTGCATTTCATTAGCAACTAAGCTACAGTCCTATACGCACTTTCTTGAAAGAAAGCCCCAGTGAAGAACTTGTATTCAGAGTTGACCTGCATAGGATTGCACTGTTATGCTGCAGTCCTATCATCATTTACCTGGGAGTAATCCCCATTGGCTGTAATGAGGCTTACTTCTCAGTATATGTGCATAAGCTTGGACTCTGGTTTCGTAGATTACCTACAATAGCAGATCTCAAACTGGGAGTCCAAAAACCACAGCTAAGTGCTTGCAGGGATGGGAACTGGGATGAGCCCCTTTGGCATTGCAATTAATGTGGCACTGTAGTAGGCACCCGGGAGCATTTTAACATACAAGGAGACTGTACATCCTCCACAGGTTCACAGCAGGTTCACAGCAGTGCTGTCAGGGCACCCATTTCTGGGGCACTTCCCTTAAGACAAACAAGACTCTTTTATGTTTCAATACTGGATCATGACCCAAAAGTTTGAGCACCATTGCCCTAGCAGGGGTTTCCAAACTTTTTAGCAAGAGGGCCACAATGTTTTTCTGAAACTGTGTCAAGGGCTAGAAGAGAAAAAAGAACGATAATTAAAGAAATTAACAATTAAAAGGAAGGAAAAGCTGACTTTACAGTAAATTCATAACATGATTAGAGAAAGCAGATAAGCAATTATATTGTTTTTAGAAAGAAAATATAGCAAATTTATATATATGAGGAAGTCAATTAAAATTTAAAGGTTTATTCATATGGAGGTCTATTCACATTGACAAAAAATATAAGATAATCATGAAAATTATTAACACCTGTCAATGATGAAGTAAGTGGATGGAATATAGTACCAAAGACATTAGGAAAGACATTTTGGTTTTATAAACAAGACTTAGGGCGCAATCCAGAGTAACTACGTAGAGTCCTTGCTTTGGTGTAAGAACAATTTGCTCTGGATTGCAATATGAATTTCCCATAGGTTTTCACTAGATGCTGCAGTAACTACGGGTGCACATAATGTCTCTTACCTGCTCCCGTAGTTACTCTGGATTGTAGGGATAGACTTTAGAAGACTGATAGTATCCATTAATAGGTTTGGATCGGAAGAGTTAAAACATGTAGATAATATATAGTTTGATTAATTTATGTGACTTAAGTTTTGAACAAATAGAAGTTAATAAAGAGTGTACAATAGTGGTCCTAATGTGTATATCCTTATGTACCCTCTCCCTATATGTGATACATTTGTCCTTCACCTGTATCTGAAATTAATAAAAACCTTATGGAAAAAAATTTTATGGATATTAACTACAAACTGAAACCTAAAGTGAAGCTCTGATCAATTTGTCAGTTTCTCCCTCTTTTTTACTGCCCAGTCGGTGAGTCTACTGATAAGTGAGGCCCTCTGAGTTCAATGGAGAAGATTCCTAGAAAAGCATGCATAGGTTTGTAGCTTTATTCTTTCCTTTTTAGATCATTTTCAATAGTTTCTCATATCTATTGTCAGTATGTTTTCAGTGTTATATGTTTTTGATTTTTTAAAAAATATTATATGATATCTTCTATGGAAACAATACTGGAAAAGAGGATATAAATGTTTAAATAAATAGCTCTTCCCTCCCAGGTCAGGTGCAAGAACAAGATAGGAACTCCAGTTTCTGCAAGCAACTGTCTTGGAAGCTGACCTGACAGCAAAGACCAGGAACGTACAGGAGAATAGCAGCAGACCCCAGGCTTCTTCTAGTAACTCAACTATTCTTTGTCCTCAAGGTCACTAGAAAAGCCCAGTGGAAACTTTCATATGGTGGGGAAAAAATAACCCAAGCACAACTTATCTGAGGACTTGCTTGCCTTTCTATTCCCTTTGAGCCCAGGACCGTTCGGAGCACGGAGAAGATCATACAGTCCTCACCACTCTCTTGAGCTTCCACTGAAAAATGAATTCTCTCTATGACATGGCTTTTTTCAAGTGAAGGCCTTTTAGCAGGGAGACATTTCTCAAACTGTTTCTCTGGATATCAGGAAATGCTATCTTCTCTGGAGGGGGAAAGAACCATTAACACCTCCTCTAGCAACTGCCATTACAACTCTTAAAACCAGCATGAGTTCAGAACAAAATTAAATGATCTTGTTTCCTTCCTATTAAAAATGTAACTGATAATGACAACCATTTCACTTTATTTTCTCAAGCCTGTGATCAAAATCCACATTTATGACAATCGCTGATTGCAAGACTGCTTTTGTTTGCAGGCTGTCTATCAGAGACATTATCCCTCCAAGAAGCAGGCAGTAGAAGCATTTCACCTCTCAGTGGCAGTTTCTCATTGATTTTAGGGAGATAAAAACATGGCTCTGTTTATTTAGGAGTTCATGCTGTAATGTTTGAAGGCCTGATATCACATTTCCTGGGTCATAGTCTTTCCAAAGCAGTCATAGTATGGCCAGCATCAGGGGCAACAACCATAGGTGAAGGACTCATAAAGAAAATCTTAGGAATTAACATTATACAAAGCACCATAGTTAGTTTTGGACACATGCAATTGCTTAGCCGGACTAGATCCAGAGAGAAAAGTCGCAGGTTATGTCAAATGAACACTGTACTTGACATGAAGCTAGAGTTTGAAAACCACTTGCATAGACTAATACAAGGTGTCCAAACCGTCAACTTTAGGCCTCCTGGACCTTTAACAATTGTGGAGAAGAGGGAATTTCAGCAGCTACAGCTTGTGATCTGTGAGATGAAAAGTTACACCTGCTGAAATTCCCTCCACTACACATTTGTTAAAGGTCTTTGAGCACTAACTTGAAAGTTTGGACACCCCATAGTATGGTACTTATTGAAGTGAAAGGAAAGAATCTGTTTTCTTCATTGCAGCAGCTGAGGTTTTATATTTAATGTCCAAAAAAACCCTAATCTATGTTCGCCTTCTCAGAAGTAAGCTGCGCTAAGATCAGTGGGACTTACTCTCAGATAAGTGCATCAAGGATTGCAGCCTTTAAGTCTCAGTCACTCAGAATACAGGAAGTAGGATACAGTGTCTTAGTATTTTAGGGTGTGTGTATGTATGTGTGTATATTAGTAAAAGGGGCACAATCTCTATCTGCAATCCCAGCAGCTCCACTGTACTACTTGGAGAATCATTTGTTCAGTTGTACTAGAAGCTGTATGAAATAATATAATTAAAGGAATAAGTGTTCATGTTGTGTATAGGCCTGTTGGATACAGATAATAGAACTTGCCATATGTGCTTGCATGATCATTATAAGAAATAGGTGAGTCCTACTAACACAAAAGGGATTCTAAAACTTCAGCTTGCACTATTATTACAATTTCAAGGTTTTTATTACAGCAGCACCTGTGTAGATTCATAAGAGCACTGGGTCTGTCAACCTTTCCAAAAACAACCCTCTATTTACAAGACTGCTACAATTAAGCTGTAAAAATTGTTTTAGGCTGAAATTTGGCAAGCGGGGATCACAGCTGGGAAACTGTGTTTCAACAATAATTTATTGGCCTGATTTAGGCCAATGGCTTACAAACTAAAATAAAACAAAATTTTTAATTTTTAAACACACTAAAAATGCTGTCATATAGCTCTTTTTGTATGTGTAGTCAATCTCTAAATAAGTTATTATGCCTCATCTGTGGAAATGGGGGAGGGTTGGTTAAAATAATTAACCTTAAAAGCACCAATGCTTCTGGCCTAGAAGGGTGGAACAGGTAATTTAAGATGCAATCCTAAGCTCCAGTTAGGCCGGCCTAATCCTAGCATAAGTCCTCTGCTGACCAGCACAAAAGTGCTATAAGGTGCTTCTGCACCACTCCGGAGGGAGGAGTGGGGGCAGGGCTAGGGGCGGACCCCAACCCCGGCACACTGCGCATGCACCAACCCCCCGGCACATGCGCAGTGCGTCTCCTCCAATTGGAGGAGACACAGTACGCACGCGCCAACCCCAGGGATGGTGTGTGCACAGTGCGTCTCCTCCAACTGGAGGAGACACACTACACACGCGCCGACCCCGACACTCATCTCCTCCTGCTGGAGGAGGCGCACATCGCGCATGCCAACTGAGGCACGCGCCCTGTGCGTTCCAGCAGGAGGAGATGCGGGGGGGGGGGAGATGGTGGCCAGCGCAAACCGGTGTGCCCTCTTTTTCCTTTCAACAAAGGAAAAGGGGAGATCCGGTTTGGACGAGTAGGCCCGAACCGGCATCTGCCCACCCCTGCTTCCCAATCTCTGTTCTGTAGCTGACTTACCTTTTGCACCAGCCTCACAAGGTTTGGATCATCCTACAGAAGCCAATGTAACCCTTTCAACGGCCTCCATTCTCACTCAATGGTTCCCTTTTCACCTCTGGAACAGTACAAGGGAGATAAGTTAGCCTATATTGGAAGCTGGATTGTGACCTAAGACACAAATGTATACTGTCAAATTTAAGGTTATGGTGAAGACTTGTTTTTTAAAATGCTAGACAAAGAGATTATCTTTTAAAGGGCTAGACCAACAAAGAAAGGTTGAACAGAAATCTCAAAACATCAAAATTCAAGAAATATTGTGTATGTGTGAGCTCCCCACATTGTTCCAGCTCCTGCCAATCTAGCAGTTCAAAAGTATGCATATAGATAAATAGGTACCACTTCTATGGGAAAGGCTATATCCTGGGGATAGGCTCCTGCAACAGACCATCCAGATTTCCCCAATGTCACGTCAATCATAATTTGGATGACTCCAGTCCAGAATAAGCGGATCCCACCAAGACAAAGGACAAGTGCTGAAGGAATTGCTTATTATGTGATTATCTCATGTGATTTGTTTTTAATAAACAAAAATGGTAAAGAGGCATGATATAATCCATTGCAAATATGAAAATCCAAAGTTTCAAAGTCATTCCAGGAGTCTAATATAGCGGGGGCTGAACTGAACAAAGATATATCCAGCACTACACTGTCAAAACTAAAATCAGCTTGCAAGCGAATAAAGTTATCCTATCCTCTTTTAGTATTGCAAAAGTTGGTGATTTAACTCCCAGAGCAACACAAAAGTGGAGCAGAAAGCATTTCAAGATAAGAGGACAGAACCTAATGGATATTTTCAGTAAGCCTAAAAGCTATGTTACCACTACAGTACACAGATAATGGTTTCTACCTCTACAATTCCTTGCAATGATTGTTTTGCCAATATACAGTATAAGAGAAACAAAGGCTAATAATTGCTTGTCAGCATTGACGAAGCATGACAGGCATCAGAAACGGAAAGGGGGAATGCCATTTCATAGCTCCATTCAATGGTAACAGGCTGAAAATACAGTGCATATTGTATACCAATGAAGCTCCGGATTGAGCAGGAAAGGACATTTGAAGGTCAAGTTAAACAAGCTGTTTACATCATTCTACTTAAAATACATTCACAGATTTGAATTGTTGCAATACTTTACAGTTGCATAGAAAGAGATGTTATAAACCGCACAATAGATAGAGCTATTTGCTATGTGACAGGTTAGGTCCAATTAGGTATAAAAATACACCAGAGCTGGGTGTCTAATTCTGGAGAAGAATGCATAGCACAGAAGCTTGCACGGCATAAAGGAAGAGTAGGTTAATTATTGCAAATGGAATGTAGCATGTACGGAGTCACATTACACTATGTCGGCTTGAATACAACCATATATCGAGATCTAGCTAAGCAAAAGCATCACCTTTTGGAAAATGAAGCATAATTTAACATCAAGATTCTTCAGCTTCAAAATGCTTGGAATATTTTTGTCATTTTTTCCCCACCCCTTCCTTTCACAACCAGGACAGGATTAAACATTATGCTAAATAGTCGGCATTGTTGGGGACCCTGCTATGTCCTCATTGCCTGGAATTTCCTGGTACAAAACATTTCCACCTCTTACTCTCTGCCCAGGATTTCTTTAAAATGCCTGTAGCTTAGAACATGGTGACTGCTACCACATCACAAAGCAAGGAAGCAGTGGCCATTTTTTACAGGTGCATAAAAATTTAAGACACAGAATACTCTGTATTTCAAAGTATTTTAATATATCAAAAGGAAGGGTGTGTGTGTGTGTGTGTGTGTGTGTGTAGATAGATAGATAGATAGATAGATAGATAGATAGATAGATAGATAGATAGATAGATAGATAGATAGATAGATAGATAGATCAGTGGTGGTGAACCTATGGCATGTGTGCCAAAGCAGACACAGAGCACTTTCTGCTGGCGCAAGAGCCAAGACACCCCAGCATTGCTCCAGCAGCACTGGACACCAGCGTGGTCTGCTCAAAAGAGGAGCAGGGTGCGCCTCTTCGAAACAGAGAGTGTTTCTGTCCAGTGTGTGTGTCTGGAGTTTCAGTCATGTGCACTGGGGACCAGTGCAGTCAATACCGACTGACAGTGCCGGAGCTCAGTGCACATGCCCAGAACTCCAGGCATGCATAATGGGCCAGGAATGCCCTGAGTTCCGGACATGCATGCTCGGCACCGGCACTTGGGCTGTGAAAGATTTGCCATCATTGCTTTAGCTGGACTGAGATCTATTATTCAACATAAAATGTGCACTATTTACAATTTAAGTCAGCATGCATTTGCCTCCTCCCATTGTAAACTCACAACAATTCTGTGAAGTTATAATATAATAACTAGGCATTTATATACCGCTTTTCTGGACCTTTTGGATTGCTCCTCAGTCTTTATTCAAAGCAATTTACATGGGCAGGCGAATCTAAACCCCTGAAGGGATTTTTACAAACATAAATTGGTTCTATCTTTCAGGAAACACTACATTCAAGATGTTCCATTCACAGTCTGGTTAACAACACTGGCCCCGATGTCTGAAATGCTGGCTGACAAAGTTCTCCTTCAGCTCTCACATGAAGGACAGCTGAGAAAGCTCCTTCACTCCCACTGAAAAGCAGATGGAAAATCTCAGCTACAGCAGCCACTTTTCAAAATCTTGCTTCGGATCTGACTTCCGGTTATCTCGATCCAGCAACCTTCAGTTCTTATCATCAGGCAAACAGAGGCTCTACCCTCTAGACCAGATCTCCTGCCTTCATTGGTTAGGCAAAGTTGGTTAGGCAAAGAAAGGTAGTGGGAAACAGTAACTTTCCTGGCTAAGTGGGAATTTTTCCACTATGCGAAAAAATATAAAACTATTCCTAGGGCACAATCCAGAGTAACTACGGGGAGTCCTTGCTCCAGTGTAAGAACAGTTTGCTCTGGATTGCAATATGAATTTCCCATAGGTTTTCACTAGGTAGTACAATTACTACGGGTACACGTAATGTCTCGTACGTGCTCCCATAGTTACTCTGGATTGTAGGGCTAATCCATAAATTACATATGATATTTCCAGAAACCCAGAAACATATACAAACATCCCCTATTGATTGGGTTAGGGACTGGAGTAACATCTAAAAGTGAAAACCATTGAAAAGTTGAACCCAGTCTTTTTCAGCTTGCAAAAGCTAAATGGTCACAAAAAAAGACATAAATAACACTTGCAAAAACCTAATACATATTTATTGTGTTATTTAGCCAAAATACCTAATAAATTACAGTAAAATGAACAAAGGCATGAGTGGGCAGTGAAGATCTTATGTATTTGAATGATGGTTATTTACAGAAAAAAATCATTAGTAAATGCCAAAATCAGTTTGATCACCATGTCACATGCAAATCAACATTAAGGAAGACAATTTTAGCCTTTTGACCAGCAGAGAGAGGTTGAAAGAGTGGAGCATGTGTTGAATAAATGAGTTCTGGGTAAAATTGAAGTGTGTTGAAAGAGCTGAACCATCAGAAAACAAACCATCAGAAAGTAAAACTATGCCTGATAATGAAATGAAAGAGACAGGATGGTGGTTAGGGATTTGGACTGAGACTTGGAAGATCCAGGTTCAAATCCACTCTTAGGGCAAAATCCAGAGTAACTACGGGGAGTCCTTGCTCTGGTGTAAGAACAACTTACTCTGGATTCCAATATGAATTTCCCATAGGTTTTCACAAGGCGGTGCAGTAACTACGGGTGCAAATAAAGTCGCTTACGTGTGCCCGTAGTTACTCTGGATTTGGGGGTATGTCATGAAGCTTCTTAGATAGGGTTGCTGTATGTCCTGAAAAACCAGGACAGTCCTGATTTTGGGTTCATATACTGGCATATGGGTCAGAGGTAACTGTCCCAATATTGTGGAAGAGAATTATGGAAATCCTATTCTTGGATTTCAGCCATTAAATCACTCTCAGCTTCACCTACTTCACAGGGTTCTTGTGATAACAAAAGATAAAAAACTTTATAAGCTTCCTTGGGCATTTGCTATAGCATGGGAAAGGTTTGGTATAAGACTGCAATCCTAAAAACACTATTCTGGGAGTAGGCTTCATTGAATACAATAGGACTTACTTCTGAGCAGACATTCTTAGAATTGCGCTGTTAATCCCTTAAATAAACAAGTAAATAAATACTATTCAGTGCTTCCATATCTTCATGTATTCAAGCCGTCCGTGTCTTTTCATCTATTTCTAAAAATTTGCAAAGGTACAACAGCACCATAAAACGTTGCAGAAGTATAACAATTCAAAAGTCTAAATGTTAAGATTTTTTAATCTATCCATATTATTTAGTGGGGACTAAAAGAAATGGGCACATTTTATATATATATATATATATATATATACACACACACACACACACACACACACACACATATATATATATATATATATATATATATATATATATATATATATATATATATATATATATATATATATAGGGATGCTGTAGAAGAGATAATAAAAAAGGAACGCTTAACAGAGCCACAATGCTCTGGAAACCTAGAATCACTGTGAACCTATTGGCTGATGGGGGTAATGAACATGTTTTGGTTGTGGAATCAAATTGGGAGGGCCTGGTGGACCCTCAAGAGGTCCATTAGTTAGACCTAAATTCTGACACATGAAAACGAACCCCACAGAGAGAAGGAAGATGGCAAAATACCACCCTTATAGACGCTGGCTGAAAGAATGGTTTTGCTTAGTAATAAATCCTGGAATGCAAAGCAAACAGGGCCTCTTCAAACCCACAAGAAGCTTGATATCTAAATTCCAGTGCAAGGCAAGCTGCAGCTAATCAGCTTTGCTCCCCTGATAGGTGTGCTGCTGCTGCTACAAACCATGGAATTGTTCCAGAGAGGTTCACAAATTCAGAGACTGAACTCTCGTGGGAATGGTAATCCTATACAGAGCCTTCCACCTCCAGGTCACCAGCTTGAATGCATCTCAAGGAGACACGAAATGATTTGCTTTGTACTGGGCTCTGTTTACTTGAACTTTCTTAATTTGTCATTGCATTTTATTGAAGCATTGCAAAAATAATCTTTGTACGGTGTTCATTAAAATGAGTTGTGAGATGGCCCCTTGGGCATGCGCGTCTGTCACAAAATCAACCACTTCATATTAATTCTGGCAAGAATCATTTCAGAAGCATCCAGGTTCCTTGAAACAATTCTGGGTCCAGGTGAAACGCTGTACAAACATTTGGGATAGGAGGGCCTTCTTTTAGTACCAAGTTTAGCAGAAATAACAAGGTGTGGTTGATAGTGTGGAAGGGATCGCATGCCCAGGAAAGTTTGATTTGTGCAGAAATAGAATGATTTATTAAAAACATTTATTTAGTGGTGTCACCAGCCTTAAGCCAAATTATATACATGCCTTTATATGAGCCTCAACATTTTGATTATTTTTACACTTCAGCAGTATTATCTGCTAAAGCAGAGGGTGCCCAAACTTTTTGGCTCAGGGCTGTCTCCTATATCTGACATATTTATTTATTTATTTAATTTATTTATCTCCCGCTTTTCCTCACCTGCAAGAGGGAGCTCAAGGCGGCTAACATCAGAAAGATAAAACACCACATAGTGTTTCTGCTCAACATAGTGTTGAGGGCAGAAAAATGAATTATAACTACATGGAAAATTTATGTGCTAATAAATATAATAACTGGGTGGGCGTGGAAGGAAGAGGGGAGCAGAGGGCAAAATTGATTTGCACAGAAAGAATTAGGAATGGATCTTAATAAAAGCATCAAGCTATCTACTATGCCAGTGGTCTTCAAAGTGGGGTCATGACCCCCAGGAGGGTCGCGAAGGCTTATGGGCTGCCATCTTGGTCTCCCTCCCGCAAAACCACTAATCCCCCAAGGTTGCCAGATGTGCAACCTCAGGGGAGCACTGCAGCCTTAAAGGGGGGATGGCATAAAACGGAGCACCACAGAGCAACTGAGGCTCTGGTGTTTGTTTTGGATGCCCTTCTCCTCTCCTCCCCTCTCCAAGCAGGAAGGCAGTCCTTGCCAGAACACCCAGCCAGCCTCCCTGCTGTTCCAGCAGCTCCTTTCAGAAGTGTGCCCCTGGAGCTTTGCAGAGCACTACGGCAGGAGAGGGGCAGCCTTAAGGTGTGTGTGTGTGTGAGAGAGAGAGAGAGAGTGAGTGAGTGAGTGAGAGTGTATGTGTGTGTGAATGTGAATGTTTGCATGGTGTGTATTTTTGTGTATGTGTTTATGTGTGTGAGTGAATGTTCTCTCTCTCTCTCTCTCTCTCTCTCTCTCTCTCTCTGTGTGTGTGTATGTATGTCTGAGTGTGTGCATGGTGTGTGTATGTGTGTTTATGTGTGTGAGTGAGGCTGCTAGACACTTTCCTAAAAGTGGCGCATGTGGTTAAGACACTGCCTGTTAACCAGCAGGCCAGGGTTCAAGACCCGGTCCCCACAAGATGAGGATCTCCTGCTACACTAGATCAGCGTTTCTCAAAGTGGGGGTTGGGACCCCTTTGGGGGTCGCCTAGAGCTTTCCTGGGGGTCGCCTAAAGACTCCTGGTGCAGGGGGGCCAGGTCAGGCTTGCCAGACCTCTGGCTGTAGCTGTGTGTGCACTGGGGCTGACTGACAGCCTCAGGGCCCAAACCTATGCATGCCAACTCTGAAATAAATCCCAATATAGTCAGGGGGGCCTTTCCTCCCATGTAAATGTGGATAGTATTGCAGCCTCAGGGCCCAATCCTATGCATGCCTACTCTGAAATAAATCCCATTGTGTTCAATGTGTGCATTGAACACACATTTCATTTGTAACAATGAAAATACATCCTGCATATCGGATATTTACATTATGATTCATAACGGTAGCAAAATTACAGTTATAAAGTAGCAATGAAAATAATTTTATGGTTGGGGTCCCTACAACATGAGGAATTTATAAAGGGGTCATGGCGTTAGGAAGATTGAGAACCACTGGACTAGATGATCCACTGGGTCCCTTCCAACTCTATGATTCTAGGATCTAAATAAATCACAGTGATGGATAATGTAAAGGTTGGGCAGTCCTGTGGTGCAAGGGCTGCTGTAGCACAAAAATGGTATCCTGTGGTATCCTGTGTAACACCCACTGAACACAATGGGGCTTACTTTGAGAAGACGCAAATAGGATTGAACCCTGAATGTTGGGAGTGAGTGCTATATGTGTGTGTGAGTGAGTGCATGGTGTATATGTGTGTGTTTGTGTATTTGTATGTCTGTGAATGAGTATATGTTTTGTATGTGCATTTATATATGTGAGTGCTGTGAGTGAGTGCATGGTGTGTGTGTGTGTGTGTGTATGTCAGAGTGAGTGCACGATGTGTGTGTGTTTATGTATGTTTGTATGTATGTATGTGTTTATGTGTGTTGTTGGTGAGCGTTGGTGCCACTGCACTGCATTTCTGGGTTTTAAGGAATCTTGGCTTCCCAGCAGCAGTGGGTCAGGGAACTGGAGAAGCAGATGGAAACAGCACCATTGCCCCCCACCCCATATTTCTTTAGCAGCAGTGGAGGAAGCAAAGCAGTGCTGCTTCCTGAATCTGCTCTTGGCTTGCTTTACTTGAGTAGGAGAGGTCTCAGAGGGTGTTCCAGAACTCCTCTGTTGGCAGCCAGATTGGGGGGGGGGGCAGCAAAATAAGAAATCAAATGCAGACGTTCCTCAGTTCACTGAATCGCTGCCTCCCCAGTTCACCACCTTGTACAAGATCTTCAGTCTGATTACAGCCAAATCCTATAAAACTTTTGCATGGTGATATAGCTGCACCAGTAGGATCTGTGCTTACCCCACTGGGGAGTTATGGAATTCTCCAAGTAACAGAGGATGTTCCTTGCCCAGCGGTAAGACCTCATTGCCTGAATGGGTCTACTCAGATCTGTGATAACGATACAGGAAAAGAGATGAAGGCTTGGAGGAAGTATACAATATTAGCCACTGATACCACACCTTTCCCTCCCCCTCCTGGTTTCCTTCCTTCCCCCTATGCTAACTTGCTGGCACACAGACCTGGGTTGCTCTGAATTTCATGTCACAGTTTGCAACCACCATAGCAGGACTTATTCTGCCAGAACACTAGTCTCTAATCCTAATCTCTATTAGGGTTGGGCTGACCAGTGGGCTGGCCCTGCTAAATTGTCCACTGCTAATGAATGCTAATGGTTCTGTTGGGGAAAACCTGCAGGTCCCTGTATGTTTTTCTCAGCAAGACAAAACCAATCTTAGGGGAACATTAGATTTAAAAAGTGTGTAGAGAAAAGGATAATTAATATGGACTCCATAGGTGTGATATTGAGTATTGAACCATGCACTTTGGCTGCAATCCTAACCACATTTTCCTGTAAGTACTATTAAAACAATGGGACTTACATTTGAGTAGACAAGCTTAGGATTGCATTGTTTGTCTAACATTATAACTTGTGAGCGTGGCATAGATCTTCAAATAAGAAACAAACCTGTTTCAGCTATGTGTGTTTTCATCAAGGTTCACTGGATAAGACAACTTTCCTCACTCATTCCCACATAAATTACTAAATACTTCATAGAGAAAACTATAACTTAAGGGCAAGTCAAGCTATGGTTAACTGGTTTTAAAAAGCATTTAAAAACTGAAGAGGAAAAGAAGCTTAATCTAGTCATTGATTGATTTGAAGGGGGAGGGTCCCCAGTGCAAAACTGACATTGATATATCTTTTAATCTAACTGCACAACAACAAATCTTAAGGCAATCAATTTTAATGGTATTAATAGCCCACCACAAATTATTCAGCTTCTGCCTTAATTTAGGAGGTTGGCTTCATATTTCTCCTGCAAATTTATCAAATAATTATTCCTGCTTCCAGGGAAGGCTTTCGTAGGTTCGCTTGTTACTTGTTTAAGGAGGTTAATGATCATCTCCTTGATATCTGTCTGAAATTGCCGCAGCGAGATGCAGTTCTCTTCCCCGTCTTGTGTTAATTGTTTCCATTTTGGCATATCTTTGCTCCTGGCAACCAGCATCCATCCAACCAGCCTCGTCAAATCTTAATCCAACTGGAACTCTGATCAGTCTGGATCATCTCATTCTCTCTCCAGAGTCAGGAAAGGGCAGAGGTTAAAGCTCTCCGTTCTGGGGTCTACCATTTGTTTGTTCACAATTTGCATTCTTAAGCGAGTCAAACTTTTTTTCAGCCTTTTGAGAGCTCTATGGGGCATAATTCCTAACAGAGACCATTCATATCAATGGGATTCTTTTCCTCCACTGACTTTAATGACAATTGGATCACAGTCCTGATCATTTTCCAGTATATTCAATTGAGTGTGAAAGGGAACAGGAAATGGGGTTTCAATAAATTGCTCACAGGCACAAAGCAATAACTTTTGGAGCAAGCTCACAGAGCTTTGAGTCTTGCAAACACAGGAGCATTTTCCAAATCCTTGTGGTGCTGGCTTCAATCAGCAAAAAGTCAAATAATGAAATAGCACAGAAGTGAGGCAAATATCTAGAAAGCAAATACTAAAATATTCTTTTACATGAAAAGTTAGATGTCTCCAAGTAAGGCTGCAAACCTAAAGAAACTTTCCTGGGAGTAAGACCTACTGAACACAATGCTGCTTACTTTTGAATAGACATGGTTAGGATTGTGCCCTAAGTGTCTGTGTGCATGTCAGCACCAGTTTCCATCATCATACCTATAATTGTTTTCTTTTCCATGTGGTTGATAGGTTATAATCCAATCAAAGTTATACACTTTTACATCCCATTATTTTACATTGAAATACACTGAAATTAGTTTACAATGAAATTATTTGATGTACATTACATGACCCATCACATGTCATTTTTTAAAGGACTGCTGAAATTTCCACGTTTTAATGCCAAAATGTAGTAACTAGCCCTACAATCCAGAGTAACTACTGGAGCACGTAAGAGACATTACGTGTACCCGCAGTTACGGCACCACCTAGTGAAAACCTATGGGAAATTCATATTGCAATCCAGAGTAAATTGTTCTTACACTGGAGCAAGGACTCCCTGTAGTTACTCTGGATTGCGCCCTATGTGAGAAGCCAAGGACAGTGATTTCTGTGGTACTATTTCTGATAGGTCACCCAAACAACTAGTTGAGAAACTCTGGCCTAGTAAGAATTTGAAACTACTATCTATTGACCGATCATGCAGTAAATACTAAGAATTGTCTCTTGGTTTTTACCAAGAGGCAATTATTTGCAGTTCACAGTAAGCAATACTAGGATTTACAGAAGCAGGTGGGGTTCTTAGTTTTTAACTAGTGAAAACTAGTTCTGATGGAATTTCTAGTTTCTACCATAACAAATACATTTTTTGCCAAGTTGAGTCAAATTTCCCAAGACCCAGTTGATCTTGCTGGATTTTAAAATTTTGGATCAAACTGTTATTCAGTATGAACAGTGACACCCCAATCCTACCCACCCACCCCACAGCATGCAACCTACCCCAATGAATTGTTTGCTGCATCCTATAGTGTGGGAGGAAAATAAAAAAGCTTTTCTTACATTCTGGTAAGCCACCTAATTGTACGTGGGCCTCCATAAAACAATGGCAACTATTTTGTTGTCATACATCCAAAGAAAGAAAAGGGTGGCATGGCTTGGAAACTTGATAAGATATGGTGTACACGTTTGCTGCCAAACTCTTCATACCACTGCACCCATTTCACAAGGATACATTCTGAGACAGGCACAGGAATAACACACGTGGGTATGTCCCTGGCACCCAAGACAGTGATAATATGATGAGACATCACTTCCAGGTTCTCCCTGGAGGACAGAACACTTGCTGCAGGAGCTTCACATCTTTCTTCCTTCTTCGGGGAAGTTAAGAATATAAGAAAGAGCTCCATTGGACCAATTCTCCTTCGAAGGAGAAGGAATGGGGATGCAAAGCCATCACACCCTTATTCAAAAGTAGGGTGGAGATTAGGGGGTTTTACAGGTCCCTCAATAGCTGATGAGCTACTGAAGATGCCTCTCTGGGTATGTAAGTGTTGCAAACCCTTGAAAAATATTCAAGACTTTTTCTGAGACTTTTCAAAGAAAGCCACCCTATCCTCCACCCCAAAAGAAAATCAAATTACTTTCAGTATAAGGCAAGCTAAACTGAGTAGCTCAACAATCATGAATTATGCTATGCTTGTTCCACAACTGTTGTGAACATGTGCAGTAAAACAACACACTAACATACTACACACTACACACACGCTAACATACCAACACGTACTACATGCCAACATACTAACAACACACCAACATACAGTAGTTTGTTATAGTTATTAGTTATCACTAGCCAGAAAACTAAACTGTCTCCATACTACTGCCTAATAGCAATAATGTTTAAACCTCCTTTTATTACTGTGCTAATAAGCTCAGTAACTATTCACCAGGCATTTTAGTGAGGTTTCTTCATTGAGGAATCATCACCAACATTACAAATGATTGCAGCCATTTGTTTGCAGCAGTAGTTTCCTCAGACACTGGGGGGAAAACAGATTTTTGTTTTGTTTTGCTTTGTAGTATAGGGAGGAAATTAGCCACATCCCTGAACTGCGCTAAACCTTGTCAATAAACAACATTACAAGACACAAAATCATTACATTTGCTAGCCTCATTGCACATGCAATGAGGAAGGCCTGTGCTCTAATCTAGTATAGATACAGGAAAAAGTGTACATTTCTTGAGAGGGGGGATTTTAGAGCCTGATAGTTTTCAAGAAGCACTGCCTTATTCTTACGAAAGGAAAATCTGATGTGATTTTACAATTTGCTAAAATCTTTATTATATTTCAAGGACAAAGAAAGGTTAACTGGTGCCCTAGATGGCTCACAGTTGTGCTGGCGTCTTACTGCCTGCTTAAGTGTCTTAAATGGCCTATGCATCATGAGTGAATTGTCCAATTTAATCAAATTTCACCTGAATATATGTTAGGAAGACTTGCAACAGATGTGTAATATGTTGAAAAATGGAAATATTTGAAGGACTAATCAGATCTCTTGAAATGGAAAAGTAGTGACCGCTAAAACCAAATGAAATTAGATTTCAGAAGAAAAGTTATTGGATAAAGACAAGAGGACAAAAAATGATTAGTGCACAGAAATTCCTTTGTCCAAGACAGAATTTCTTCCCGTCTCTAACTTTTGTAGATTTGTTGTTTATAAGAAAAAGTCAGGTTTTGAGTGGTTAAGCTAGATGTAAATTGAAACAAATCTTTTGACCTATGTGTTTTTTTCATTTCGTTTTGTAAATAGCAGCATAATCCAGTATTGTTTGTACCATAATCCATTATGAAGCTGTAGTGGGAGAAAAGGGTTGCATTCATGTCATGGTCCTAATCTGGATTGGGTTCTCGGCAGCTGGTATCAGTAACATAGGTGGGATGGCCTGCTCACATGGAAAAAGAGGTACCGTGAAGTTTTGTTTGTTTTTCCAGGACACAAGGCTGAAATCCAGGAGTTGTCCTGGACGAAGAGGACATATGGTCATGCTGTTCCAGGATTTCTTAAAAAAAACCAAACAACTTAATAAATGTAGACTAATGTATGCTTCTTACATTTATTACCCACTAGAGAAAATGTACCTGTGTTGTAGGAATAAAATTCCCCCATACACCATCCCCCCCCTACTGCACAACAACCCCATATGCATCAATCCCCCATGCGCATCAATTCCCCATGCGCATCAACCCCGCATGCCCATCAAACTTTCACGTGCACCACTTCCCTCCCACACACACCAACCTCTCATGCACTCCCACCCAGTGCATCAGCTGGATGTTGAGCAGTCAGTCTTCAATGTTAAGTATAGGCCGAAAATGCATTGCACCCCTTTTCAGACCCTTAGGTTAAATTTCTCAGCATCATTTCTTGGTGTGTGTTCATGTCACAGAAAGAACATCCTTACACCAGACAGCCACAAATAAAGAGCCGGACAACAGTGCTGGATTAAGGGCCACTTTATTAACTATTTAACATTAAAAGTCAAGGTAAAAAACAGGGACTGCTCTAAACTAGCCATGCGGTCTAAGGGGATGCGGCTCTCCGCATAGCTACCCATGCAGTTGTCTAAGGGCGTTTCCAGCCTGGCTCGGGGGATTCCTTGAACAGTGTTCAAGGATGCCCGTCTTTGCCAACCCAAAGGTCAAGGTAGCTGGACGCGCAGATACCGGCTGTCCGACCATACCTGCGACTAGGTTTCCCATCCAGGTAAGGGGGCTCGTCCGACCGTCCCCCGGAGCCGGTAGAGCATCACAGGGAGGCTTTCGCACCCCCAAACCCTGCTACCTAAGGCTGCACACCATTGGCCTATCCTACCTATTCCACACAACTCCTGCCACCCGGTGAGCCAGCCTGGCGCTTGGCTCCACCGCCCCACTACAAGAACTGGAGCAGTCCCTGGTCTGCTGTTGCACCCTGTATAGGATGCAACTGATCGGGCATAGCCCATCTGTGTTAGGCCTTCGGGCCGCGTTCAGAGTAGGGGCTCGGGTTGGCGCCCCCGGCCCACTGACTGACCAGTAGGGCTTGGTCGAGTATTGTGTTGACGTTTTAGCTTGGAGTGCTGTTGTTGCATACTAATGGGCCTATGTTCTTCTTTTACTCGTAGGAGGAACCCAGACTCGGATCCTGCTCATCGGCCACTCCATCCTCTTCTGGGCCAAGAAGAGGGCCGAATGCAGCGGATTTGGCACCCAGCTCGGGCTAAGAGGGGGCAATTCTAGGCCAAGCAGTTTTGGCTGGGCATTGGTGAGTCAGTGAGTGAGTCAGTAAGTGACTTTTCAGTTATAGATATATATATATAGATTCTATCTACATGGTTTAAACAGGCTATCTATTTACTTATGGCTGCAATCCTGAACACACTTTCCTAGGAATAAGACTCACCAGGTACTTCTGAGTAGATAAGGTAAGGATTGCAGCAGATGCTAATTAAGAGTTATGTAAGCATTTGTTGTTCATTCAAATTGTTGGAAGACCATTTGGCTTGCATATAGATTCCATCTGTTTTGATTCTTGATCTTTTTATTCAGTGGATCTCAGATTCCACAAAACACCTCTGCTTATATCTACAAAAACTACAATCTACAACGTTTTTCAAAAATCCAGTTAGGATCAGGATAATTTTCAACTGCTCATAGAAGCAAGAGCAAAAATATCTGGCATTTTATCAGTGTTCAGTTAAAAAAATTAATTATCTTGTGATGCTTTTTTAAAAAAGAAAACTGGATTTTAGGATATTAATGAAGCCTTAATTACCTTGTTTAAAAAACATCACTCAATTTACTGTCCCAGTTTTCCTAGAACTTTCCATGCCAACACCAAAAGTAAAAACATGCTCACACACACAAAAAGTTCATTTGTCTTTGTCAACAGGTGAGAAAACCACACTAATCACTTTCTGACACAAGAGAAAAATTGTCACATTGCCATACTAACAAACAAAGCAAGTATTATTCCTTAATTACCACTAAGTGGGTTGAAGAAATAAAAGCCAAACAAAACCAGGGAATTATTTCAGCTGTCTACCATGCTGCTTCCCAAACATTTTAGAGATCCTCAAGGCTCTTACCTGATTTATTAATGCCAAAGAGTGCGACTATGATAGTGATTGGGTGGCAGTGCCTTCCTCTTCCAAGTTGCAGCTTGTTTAATCTTTGATGCACATCATCTAATCAACCCTGTCAGTTTTACAAACCACCAAAACTGGGTGATGATCCACTGATGGGTCCCGGAGCCATCATTTGGGAACCACTAATCTATAGTGTTGCATACAACAAGAGAGCATAAAGTGTGCCCAAGAACAGAAGTTTCTTCTTCACCAAGCAACTTGTTGCTTGAATTTAGGATAAACAGCAGAATGGATGGGCGTGAGGAAGAGAATCTTGTGTTTCTATCACTTGAAATCCAGAATTCTGCAGATAATTCCAAAATAGATAACCAAGTAGTTTCATGTTGCAGCGGCATGGATATATGGTGTTGGGGCAGCAGTTGAGGTAGAACTGACATCATCCATGTTGTCATCCCTGTTGTTGTCCATAGTAAAGTATCACATTTGCTCTGCCTGCTTACGCAGGTGTAAACAGGTGGGTCAACTGTGGTACTTTTCCATGGACTACAATGGAGTAGTTCTTCCTCAATTGCCGCCTCAGCACCGCACATCCATGCCACTATAACAGACCTATTTTTACATTGCAGCTCAAGTACATTTAATAGACTATTTTTCTTCTCATGATTGCTGGCCCCTACCCCAAAGTACATACTTAAACCATTTCCACTTCCATGAAGCCTGTACACATTGCTGTTAAGAATTGCAGGCAAGCAGCTTACTTCACCATGTTAACAAAGTTAGCGCAAAATCCTAACCTACTTTCCAGCATTGAGGTAAGGGCAACGCAACTGTGAGGTAAGGCAAGGTGAGCAGATGCCAAACCCAAAATTCCTGAACCCCAAGGCCAAAATTCCTACCCCTCCCCAAAAAGTCAAAATTCCTACCCACTTAAAAATTGCCAAAAATGTATTTTTTTTTGTTTTTATATTTTTTTGTTTTTCAGCTTTTTTGGCCATAACTTTTCATAGGAAGGAGATAGCGCAAAACCAATTTTTGCACTGGATTCTGCTCTTCAATACAAATCCAACAACATAGGACATGGTGGGGTATCATCATGAAGTTCCAAAAATGAAGCCAAAATGTAGGACAATGAAGCCAAAATGTTGGGCACCCAGACAGGAGGCTAAAAATCTGGAAAAATCTGGGTTTTTCCAGTCATATGGTCACCCTGGAGGTAAGGGAACAGACATTGTCATACCTTGAGGAAGCTTCTGTGACTGCCCCTCAACTGCAGGATGCAACATGTGGCCCAAGTTGGTTAGGATTGCACAATTAAAGGACCATCGTATGACAGGCACAAATCCCAGAACTTTGTGTATGTGAAATGTGTGTTTGTGGGGAGAGATATGCTTTTTAAGACGAGACAGATTCAGCCAAATAATTAAGGACAGGCAGCCGAGGCTAGAAGATCCTAAACCACTCCGCCTCCCCCCCAAAACTCCCACACTTAAGGTTACAACATTCAGTCCCATCAACTTAATATGAATACTTGTAATTAATATTATATGTAATAATTTATATGTAATAACTTTTCTTGATTCCTTTGGTTTCCTTTGGATATATCCCACCCCCTTCTAATTTAGTTTAAAGCCCTCCTGATCAGGTTCTCCATGTTCCATCTGAAGACACTCTTTCCCCAACTCGTAAGATGATGGATGGGGTATAAAAAATAAATGATAAGGAGGGGTATAAATCAAATATGAATTTAGGTAAGTTGAGTAAGATGTGCTTCATTAGCATCTCCTACCCCCTTTACTTCAGCTGGTTAGACCTGCCCCTAGAATTAACTTGCTAAATAACTGTAGCTGAATTGTCAATTTTATACATCAGTTTTTAATCTACTGTGCTATGCCTCATGATTTTGTTTAGCCTTTTTATTATGTTTGCTTTATTGTGTAAGCCACCATGGGATTATTCTACAGAAGGGCATCACAAAACATTTTTAAACCATCTATAAAATAAGTATATAAAAACAGCTTTCCATCATGGCAGTTCTGTGTTTGGCATTATATTTTAAAGTAAGGTTAAAACAACCCTGGATTTTAACCAGGTGTTTTTTGCAAATACTCCTTAACAGTGTCTTAAGCGAGCAAAGAATGGATCAATGGAATAACACACCACTGACCTGTGAATTTGCTAGCAGCTCAGATTTGATATGAGGGAAATCAATTGAACTGCTGAAATCAATACAGCCTTACTGAAGAGCTTGTTGACTCATCAAAATTTAAGTAAAGTTTCCATGGTTTTGGTCAAAGCCCTAATTCGTTAACAAATGACATTTGTTACATATACACAATCAATACCCAACGGATGAAACGTTCATAAAATCAAGCAGGGACCTATAATTAATCTTACCCAAAGGAGAAATTTGATTTTTATCAAAAAGGGGTGAAAGTAGGGCTAAACTAGACTATGGATGGGAATGCCAGTAGTTTCTTCTGTATTGTCATGATTTTAGAGGGAAGGAGTGGGACAGAATTCCCTTGCTAGTAAAAGAGACAATCCCAACTACGGTAATTTTCCAGCCCTGGCATAAGGGCAATACCACTTCAAGGTAAAGGAACAAGCATACATTAAGGAAGCCTCCAGGACTATCCTCTTCAACATCAGGGTGCAACTACGCAGGCCAGTGCTGGAAAGTTGTTTAGGATTCCTTACACACATGTAACTCACCGCTTCACTGAGCATGGCAATGGGAAAAAATGGCTCTGGTAACAACACATCTGTTCAGATCAGGTAGTGCTTGCATGCTTGGCACTGTATTCCCAGAGTCCACATCAGACCATGTGGCATCTTTGCTTATCTTTGAATCAACACTGATTCCAGTGAAATAAATGGGAAACCCCACTTTGGTTTGGAGGGCTGGAGTGCATTTTACAATTCCCAATGCAGTCTGCACAGTCTCCCCCGAAGCCAAAAGGCTTCAGAAAAGTACTGCACAGGCGTCAGAGATGGTGCCTGCGCAGTACTCTTTATGAAGCCAGTTGGCTTCAGAAACAACTGCGAAGGCGCCTACTTTGACAACTGCGCAGTCCAGGTGGGGGGTTGCGCACATCCCAGGGGTGATGCACAGACTACCACACCGGGTGATGCGCAAAGTCGTGTCACCACTGTAGGCATCACAGCTGTTCCTTGTTCAGTGTGATCTGAGGAGTGTCTCCTCAGGAGCAAGTCCTCCCCAGGTGTCAATTACTTAGCATGCTCTGGAGCAGTTAGGGCAGCCCAGGCTTCCTGACTCTCTGGATGCAGCATAATTTTCTGCTCTGGATACAGAATGGGGCCAGCCCATTAATGGGCTGGCCCTTTTGCCTCCCCCGGCCGGGATGGTCTGGCCGGAGGAGATGCTCGCAGCCTATTGGCTGCTATGGCCAGGGGGCGGCGCTGGAGGGACGCTGTATGCGTGCTGCCGGCAGCGTCCCTCCAGTCTTCGCCGGAGAGTCGTCGGAGAAGCAGCTCTCCGGTGGAACCATGTTCTAGCCAGGTTCCCCGTGTGGCAGGTGTCGTGCTGGAGTAGGCAGGATAGGCCTTCGGTGACTGCCTGAGACAGCAGGGTCAGTGCTACGCATCCCTTGCCTATTGATACCAGACCGGACATAGGTCAGGATGGCTAGCCCTGTACCTGGGAAGTTAGGCTTGGTTCGGCCGGGCATTAATTCGGGTGTACCGAGTGTTCAGCTGCTTTGATTGACCAAGCGACCAGCTGTCTCGACCTTCGGGTTGGTGTTGATGGGTACCCTTGCGAGGGTGATACCTGAGCCAGGCTTTCGCCATCCCTTATTTTTTAGCTACCAGCACGACAAGGTAGCAGCCCCTTTTGTTGGGTTTTAAATATGTTATATTTTAATAAAGTGGCCATCAAATCCAGCATCTGTCTCCGGCTCTTTATTCTCGGCGTGGGGGGTAATAGTTAGGAGAGAGCAGTTAAAGCAGAGCAGGCTGAACTTGCTCTGGATTGCGCCCTTTGTCTTTAAACCTATTTTTCCATTTTTTAAAAAAATCTCTGGTTATGTTTTATCCACAGGAGGTTCACCCACAGGAGGGACACCAGTATTCTTTTCTGAAAGTCAGGAGCCCTGATGAGCATACCAAATATGGCCAGTTGCAGAGAACAACAAAGTTCCCACACATCTAGAACTGCACGTACTCAGTCATCACAACTCACCAAAACAAAGATGATAAAAAGCATCTGATTAATTTTGAGGGAAGCCTGTTGTAATGAAGACGAGCAACATTATTCAAGTGGTTTCCCCAATCCAATGAGAAAAATAAGTGATATTGCTGAGTGGAAAAGCAAATAGTGGTTGCCAGCCAAATTCTTCTCCCTATTATATCCATTATTCATTTTTTCTTTTAATGCCATGAAGTGAAGCAAGGCAGATCTGGCAAAAGAATAAAAGTGTAAGAAAAAGAAACAGAATCGTTAACAATTTAAATAGTAGGCTAACAATTTTTCTGAAGAGAGGGAAAATTGAAGTTGAAAATTGGAAAAGAGGAAAAGAGAAAAAAGGTGGAAAATTGAATTTATTGAAAATGGGGAAAGGAACCTGCAGTTTCCTTAGGCCGGAATCATTCCTTAGTTAAGATCCACACCTTTATAGGGTATTGATCAGAGCCCTCAGTGGGGCTCTTTGGGTCAGGCTGGTGTATGTTTGTTTTCCTTTGGGAAATCTCTATGCATGTCTTCTTATAACAAGTCCCCATCAAACTGTGTCAATGTGGTTGTTAGTGATTTTCCATTCTTGAGTTTACTTATGTAACATGCAGCAAAGGTTGACACTGGGAAATATAATTTGAATTGCTTATATAACAATGAAGTGGGGAGAAAACAATTATAGGTAAACTGCAGAATCATTGCTCAAAGCAGTAATCAAAGCACATAACAAGGTCCAAAATGTCTTGCATTGAGAATCAGGCAGGGAAATTTTTTTTTTCCTTTTTCAAGTTCGCAGTATCTCTGAGCTGACTTTCTGTTGCAACGGGCTGAAAAACAAATTGTTGTTTAACATTCTCAAGAAAGGCCCTTGCGGAGAGGCCCCTTATAATTAATCATCTTTTTTTCTTTACATAATGATTTTCAGAAAGCCAAAGCTGAAAACTATGTGCACAAACAATGTACATTTCCTTACTATTAGGAAGGAAGATTGCCAAGTCTTTTATGTCATCAGCATCTGGGACAGCTCCAATTTTCGGTGACTCCTTCAACCAATAACAGCTAACTAATTAGTAAACCTTGAACTTTTAAAATATAAATTTTGCACCTTTCATGAAAATAAATTGATTTGACACAGCAATGGCTGCATTTGATGAATCCTTGTCCCAGCAGAAAGGTGTTAATTTTCTGAAACTGATTCCTTGATTTTATAGTTTTGCTTTCTATTTTCCAGGCAATGACAACAGCAATCTTTCTATAGATTTGCTTTCTTTGTAAATAAGGAGGAGGAGGTTCTTATGGAAAATGCTGGGCATGGTCATCCCAATTCATTTCACCACAAGATTTCCATCCATTTCTACAGAAGTGCTGGGATGTAAAAGCACTCTGCTCCGACCATATACAGTTGCACACAGACTCTAATCTCCAAGTCATCTCTCCATTGCCTTGTCCTGTCAGGCTTGCTCTGAGAACAAAGTAGGTATGGATGTAATAGGATTAAGTAGGGAAGAGAAGACCGAAGTAGGATCATCATATGTCCCGAAAACAGGGACAGCCCCAATTTTGGGAATTGTGTTCACATACGTCCATGTGTGACAGAGGATCCTGTGTCAGGTGAGGGAATCCAATGAAGAAAGAAAGTCTGAGGAATTCATAAAGAAGTATGGGGAAGATGTGGTTTGTACTGAACTATGTTGGATGTCACACCAGAGGAGATAGCCATAGCTCGGTGTTGGCTGTTAGGTGCTCAAGTCCCTTCTAGAAGAATTCACAGATGCCATTTTCAGCTGCTGATCACTTTCTCACTCTCTACAGAACCATATACACAACATGTGAAGAAAGAGGAACCCTCCCTTTTCCCATGATTAAACTCTAAGGAGCTTGATTTCTCCCTCGTGCTTACTTTTCTCCTCTGATGAAACAGTTTTTTCCTCTGTGAATCTCAGTGGTGACAAACAAGAGGTAACTACAGAACCCATGGAGCGCAGAGTGTGTGTGATTAGCCAATATCCTCCCATTTGTCCCACATGTATTCAGATACTGAATGTATGGTACTATGGAATGTATTAAGATACTGAATTTATGTATTCAGATATTGAATGCAGGTACAATGTATTCAGATACTGAATGCCTAAATAAGGTTCTAGACAAGCTCATTTCCAACAAGAATTTGTTTGCTCCTTATACATAGCGTTGAATATTTAGTAAGGAAAAAGACTTAACCTTATGATCTTGCTCATAAGGTCCACTTCAAATTATGCTCTACCTAGAAACAGAAAAATAGCTGTCTGTTCTTGGGTAGACCAGTGTTTCTCAATGTTTGTCCCCCAATGTTACATTTCACATGGTCCACCTATTGGAAATCCCACAAGAATGACATTATCACCAGTTATTTCTGTGTTGGGAAGCCAGATACAACACAACAAACACCAGTTCAGAGGTTCAGAGTGGACAACAGGGCTTTCTCAATCATGGAAAAACATGCTTTGGAGCCCTGCACACTGAACCAAATCTCCTACCACTGTCTATTCCTGGTTTTGCTGCTTAGTGACAGCAGTCCAGGGGTCCTGCAAGTATCACCAGACACCACCTCATGTACCACCAGTGGTGACCAGGTGGTACTAGTGGTAGACTATTTTGAAAGCCTATGCAGAAATAAGGAAAAATATGTTTGTTTTTTTCACTTACCTCCTGTTTGCCTTTTTTCCTCCCAAAACCATGCATGCTACATGTACCTTTTTGGTGTGACTACATACTGTGGGGCTCTGTATTTTTTTTTCCTCTGAGCAGCTTGTGTAAGAGTTTAAACATCAAACAGTTTATATTTCTTCCCCGTAAAAATTAAATCAGTCACAACTGGATATAGGGGAAGTGTGGGAAAATTTTTTCATCACCAGCAGTATTACAATATCAGTGTAATCAATCTAGTAAGCTGGGCATTGTGTTTATTTAACAGCCACTCCATACATTTTATGTTGTATCTTAGCAGCCCAAGTATCCCCAAGGATATTCTTAAGTATAAAAACGCATGATCACAAATGTGACAACTGGAGAACCACTGATAATCACCAGCACTTTTTCCACCTGGGATGCTCAGGAGAATTGTTGACTATATCAAAAGTTGTCATCAAAATGTCACCAACATAAATTTGAAGCCAATCTGGGGGGGTCCTTCTCAGCCCACACATCTGAGAAATTTTAAAGCAAGCCAAAAGAATGTCAATAAGGTGATACAAATTCCTCAAAAGGGTTGGGGGGAGAGTGGAGGGGTGTTGGTAGTGCACATCCCTAAAAGTTCCTGTGATCATACTAACCCTACAATCCAGAGTAACTATGGGTGCATGTAAGGGACATTACGTGCACCTGTAGTTACAGCACCACCTAGTGAAAACCTATGGGAAATTCATATTGCAATCCAGAGTAAATTGTTCTTACTCCAGAGCAAGGACTCCTCGTAGTTACTCTGGATTGCACCCATTATGGTTGTTTATTCGAGCTCAAGGCATTTGCCATTTATGTGTGATTACATCATGAGCCCTGTTGAGTTTAGCTTGCTTAAAAAATTAGCTTTGTAGAATCTGTGGGAAACTATTAGCGATGATAGCTAGTTTAAACTGTATACATCAGGAACTATGTCAGGAACTGTATACATCAGGAATGTGCAAATCCACTGTTGCGAGACTTGAGATTATGCAAGGTATGAAAACCAACACAATTTTCTCAGCATTTCAGTTGCCAACCTGAGCATTGGTAGATTTTGGAATGAATCCTGGACCCAAATTATAACAAATAATACCGGACCCAAAATCATGCAGATGTGGAGGGCTCATGGCATTCTTCAGATATTTTAGGAATTGTTTCCATTAATTCAGGGGTGTCCAAACATTTTGGCAGGGGGAGCACACTATCTCCCTGACACTGTGTCAGGGGGCCAGAAAACTAAATTACATTTCAAATTTGAATAAATTTACATATAAGAATGTATAAGTGTGGATTAAAAGGCTTGTCCAAGGGCCGGAAAGAGAAGTCTTGCTGGGGGTTTGCCGAGGGTCACATCTAGCCCTGTGCTGGGATTTGGACACCCCTGCATTAATCAATAGAATCTACTTTAAGTAGTTTAAAATTCAAATATTATTAATTTTTTCATATTATTTAACTAATAATATGCATATTTTGAAAGGAATTATATGCAAAACACTTATAGTTCATTTACCTGCCCACCAACATCCTCATTTTCAACTAGGATGTTTCAACAGGAATTGGTTGAAAGGATGAGGGTTCTTCTGCCCTCCATCTCCATAACAGTTATAACCAATTAACATATATACAGTCCAACTAAGAGCACAATCCTAATCTACACAAAAGTAAGCCCCATTGTGTTATTCCCAGGAAAGTGTCTTTGGGATTGCAGCCTAAGCCAAGAATTTAATTGCAAAACACAAATTCATTTTACAATTTTACAAACTGTCAAGATAGATTGCAAATCATCTCCTGATTGCCTCACCTTTGCTGACTGTTTGTTTTTCTTGTTGCAATTTTTTTTGTTTTGCTTGTGTTAGGAAAAGTGAGTGTAAATAGAAAGAATTTTAAAACTGTCAATCAAGATTGGCCTGGATTCCAGCAATATGGAGCACCTGCAAATTCCACCGACTTTGGTGGATGTTTACGTTTTTGCAAGTCAGGCCACTTGGGCATAATTTTAGCAGGTTATTTTCTCCCGCTTGGCAGAAGAAGCAGTTTCAGGCTCCCTTATTATTCAAACCTCAGGAATTGTTTGCGTCCTTTGATAATGAGACACTGTCCCCAATTCATAACTGCATGATATATTCTTACTTCAGAAATGTGACAGAAAATGAGAGATGCTGTCAGTCTGTGCAATCTACTGTAACCTTTGTGACCTGCTGCAAAGAGAGAAAAACAAAGGAATGAAATGGGTTGTTTCATGATTTGTTAGCAAGGGTGAAAGGAGCTTGTGCCTCCGTCTCTGGATTTTAAAATGCCCAAAGTATTCACAGGTGATTGAATGTATCTTGCAAGATCCTCAGGTTGCAATTGAGAAAGCAATTTATTCCAGAGCCAGTGGAACTGCTCCAGAATAGGTGATTTGGCTGCATGCCAATCCATGATCTCCTCAGAGTAAGCTCCACTAAATACAATGAGACTGACTTCTGAAATAGACATGTGTAGGATTGCACCGCTGACGTTCTTTGCCCAATCTGACGTCAATTAGATGCCTATTAATGGTAGCTCAGATAATGGAACTAGACAATGTTAGCAGCGTTTGCCACAGGGAAAGCTCTCTCTCTCTCTCTCTCTCTCTCTCTCTCTCTCTCTCTCTCAACTGCCAGAACTTGCACTTGAGATTCTGCCGAACACTTTGGTCAAATGCTATTCAGTTCTTCTCTTCCCAGTTATATTTCCACTCAGTCCTTTGCCCCACACCTACTTTTCATCCAACTTACTTCAATGTGCGTATGTAAGAATTGCAGCCTTGTGTACTGGTGTCCATCAAACTCTGAATATAGGGCACATCAGTAATGTGCAGACATAACCCTAAGAAGTCATTAATGCTTTGACATAACTATCTTACCACTTCTTTATTTCCACCTATTATTCATAATTATTCCTGTTTTCTACAGTACCATCAATGTACATGGGACATGTAGAAAGAACCAAAGAACTCCAAAGTTCTTACAATCAAAATGCTCCAAAGAACTTACAATCAAATTTCCATAAGTTCAGAAGAGAGATCTAGGCAGAGAAAAGAGTAACAAGCAGTATCAGCCAAATCCTGAAGTCATGGCAGAAACAAGTGAGATGTCTATGAAAAATATTGCAAGTTAACCCCCAGGGAGCTCCGAGCAAGGGCATATATATTTATGTACTCTATGCAACACATTTTCACTCCACTCATCTAAATCAAGGCTATCAGGCTTAATGACTGACAGTTCTGTGTGAATTTTTTTTTACAAGAGGAGCCAGACTGTCCTGAAATAAGTTTATGATGTTGGAGGAGGTTAGCAGGAGGACAACTTATACGACGGGTCCAAGCTGTGATCTGAAAATAACTCTACAAGTCAATCTGCTATGTCTTCTAACTCCCAGCTTTGTAAACACATCCCCTATTTACACTGTTGATGTAGCCTTGTTAAGTTTTCTGCTGGGACAGCTGCAAATAGGAACGGCACCTTCTCTGCACACTCTGGGATATTTATTTATCTCACTCATCTTTGGGATTCAGTGTCATGGTTTTGTTATTTACCAACAGCAGTGCTGTCTGAGATGGTAAATAAGATTTTGTCCCCCTCCTGTGTAAACAGCACACAGCCTGTAGATCTTCACAGATACTCTTCAGATCAACAGCTGCAGGGATGCTAATGGATCTGTTTTGCAGAGTTGCAGGGTCGTAAATCTAGGGCTCCTTGGCCCAGCCCTTTCTCTCCCACTCCATGAAGTAAAGGTCAAAATGTGCCCTGTAGGCTTAGCAAACAGCTTGTAAACCTCATTGCAAAGTGGAAGATAGATAGATGGCGAAATACACATATGCAAAACCCAAAGAGAATGACTGTGGAAAATGCAGATGACATTAAATAGGAATTAATAGTCAAATTGGACACTTTGGGTATCCAAACATCCAGGAAGGAGGCAGAGAGACAGAATTCATTTTGAAACATAAGGAAGCCAACAGCATTGAAGAAAGGCTTATTCTATTTTCAACAGGAGCTATTTTAAATGAGATTAAAAATAGAAGCTCTTACTTTACCACAGCTTTGACAAATCCATGCTTTCGCAGCAGTTCAGCTGTGCTATGCATTCCTACACGACATTAAATGATTATACTTGAGTAGTGCAGCAAGTATATCAGATTTCAGAGACAAGGTATAATTCTGAAGCAACGTTGTCTGCGTTAGAAGTACGATGGCCATTAAAGCCTACCAGAATATAGTCTATCGCACTGTAACTACGAAAGTTACCTGGCTAGTACAAGATGACCTAACCCTTAGGCTTAGCTCAAATATCCCGAGGAAAAGGCTTAAAGGCCTTCTTCGTAGGAAACAGCTCCAGTTTTGGAATTATGAAAAGGCAACACATTACTGTCTAGCTGGCCCAAAGATTCTCAATATTGACAACCATCACACACTTTGACACTTGATTTCTGGCCCAATAAAGACGCCTGGGAAGACATCTCAAACAACTAGCAAGTGCTAGAACAACTAGCACTAACATATGAACACTAGCACTAAAACTGACTCCTGTAGGAGTCAGATTTATATATCAAGACTTATTATCACTTAAGTCAAGATGGACCTTCTTAACCACCTCACTTCCTAATGTTGCTTTTGTTGATGCTACACTCTGTAGGGTGAGAAGTGAGGTGGTCAGAAAAATGCACAAATCCAAGAGGATTGCAGGAATGACAATGGGAAATTGGTTTGTGGTTTCCAGATTTAACACATGATGTGAAAGCAGACACACATATAGAAAGGTGAAGCCTGTTTCTTCCTTCTGCATGCCCTTAGTAACATATAAAGGTATGGCTTGCACATCACTGCAGGAAAACAAAGGAAACATCTTTATTAAGTTCCTACACCCTCCTTTACAAATTTCTCTGGAGACAAAAAGGGTAGTTTCTGTTTTGACATTTTGAATTGAAGTGAAAAGTTACACATACCCTACAATCCAGAGTAACTACGGGAGCACATAACAGACATTAAATGCACCCATAGTTCAGCACCACCTAGTGAAAACCTATGGGAAATTCATATTGCAATCCAGAGCAATTTTGCAATACTGGAGCAAGGACTCCCCGAAGTTACTCTGGATTCCACCCTTAATTTCAATTCTTGCCTGACCAATGGCCATTTTACAATACTTTTTTTTAAAAAAATGTATACAATGTTCTTGATCATTGCAGTACTCCTTTGATTTTAATCTAAGGCAATTCACATATGCAGGGTGACCATATGTAAAAACCAAAAAAAGGACAAAGGCACCCCAAAAATTTACGACATGCTAGAAATATGTACGACACAACAAAATAAAAACTAAAAACACTTATATATTGCTTTCATGTGGTTAATTTAAAAACTAAGGCTGCGATCCTAAAAGCAGTTTCCTGAGAGTAAGACCCATTGAACACAATGGGGCTTACTTCTAAGTAGACATGGTTAGGATTGTGCTCTAAAGCTATTACATATTTCATAAATTTTATTAAAGAAGATTACATGCTGCCTGCTCACAAGAAAAAGGAGAACAGTGGAGATTTTTTCCAGGACATGAGGCTAAAAAAGAGGACATCGTGGAAAAAAAGAACATATGGTCACCCTGTCTTTTTACAATAACTTTTTACAATAAACTTTCAAGAACAAAACAATGTTTCAGATGGATCTTTCACAGTCTGGTAGTTTTGGCCACAGGTGCCTCCCATGCTGACTGACAACAGTTCCTTTTCTCATCCCAAAAGACAACAGAGATGGCTTCTTCTTCCTCACTGAGGAGCAGCTGAAATTCTTCACTTCATCAGTCACTTCTTGAGGTCTCACTGCTAACAGAAGCATCAGAAGATCTCAAACTGGCAACCTTCAGATCTCATCTTCAGGCGTAACACACCTGTATCCGCTACACCAGATCCCCTGCTGGGATTTCACCTGAAAGAGATGGGAACTAAATATATTTGGGTGCATGATGCAGACCACTTATGTACCAGATTATTGATGTGTACAACAAGAAATAGACGCTATGAGACTCAGGACCATATATGCACATCACTACATGTAATAAGTCATATGAGGTAGGTTTCTGTGACTAACTCCCAGTTAGGACGACATAAGTCCCAGCAAATGTCCTGTGATGGATTGGGCAAGGGGGCGCACAAGTGGCATAAGGCACTTCTGCACTACTCCTCAGAGATTAGGCATAGACATATCCTTGTTTCTCCAAACCATCAAAGGAATGAGAAACAGGTGAGCTGTGCCAGCCTAAAATGCTTAGGATTGCACTCTGTTTCTATAGATGTCCATGGAATATGTCCTAATTTTCACTGTCCATCCCTTTTGCAAATTAGCTGAAAGGAGAACATACATTAGGAAGATGACATGAATATTTGTATGCATGCATATTCAGGTCATGCATTCATCATATTTCATAAAGTGCACCATAATCAACAACAGACGTCCCATCTTCTCCGTCTTAAATGAACATAATCAAGGCCACTAGTATACTCCCTTGTGGAAAAGCTGATACAAATGCCTGAGAACCAATCCTTATACACTATACATTTCTGGACACAATAATAAACTCTGATCAGCTCAGAATCTTTAAAAAATGCATTTGCAGAGATAAAAAGTATGAATCATGAAGTCCTAGCAGGGATATTTGGTAACATGACTCCAAACATGACATATAGGTTTTTTTCCCCCTGCTTCTCTTCCAGACCTTTAAAATGGCCTGGTCTCCCTTTGAAATGGAGGTATCTGTGTAGTAATGACTGAAGGTACTAAATATCTTCTGTTATCACACTGGCTGTTTGGAAATATCTCTGGGAGAAAAATGCATCCTGTGTAACTAGAGTCTTGTCTCTCCTGCTTTGTCAGCTCAGCATTTGTTCCTATTTAAGGGAGTGAGAGAGGAAACCTGGCTGGCTGAATGCCCTGGAGAGCTGCTGCTACTTAGCACAGAGGTGTTAAAAGTAGCTTTGTGGAAGGAAGATGAATTGGACTGACTCATGGTCTGAACACAGCAGGAGGGAGAAAGAAAGAAAGTCACCAAATTGCATTTTTCCCATACAAATAGGGTCTCTTTAAACCAAAGATGCAGAAAGGGCAAAGGGTAAGCACTACAGGCTGCGTGGGTTTCTGTTAGCTTAGCTGATTGTTTCTTAGAATTTCATTCTCCTTCGAGTGCACAGATACCTTTTCTTTCCTATGACACAGCAGAAAACAGGTTATACAACAGACGTCCCATCTTCTCCGTCTTAAATGTGGTGAACCTGAAAGCTGAGTTTTTAAATGCTCCCAATACAATGTTTGACTAGAGAGAACAATTAAGGACTGACTGAGAAATACATTAAGGGAAGGCGGAAAACAGGGGACAGTGAAGCCATTATAATAAAGTCTTTACTCCATCATCTTTGATCAATGTTGAAAAGAGGGAATATGCCTACATTCCATTGCAGGCAAGTTTCATTTTAGCTGCTCAAGACTCTATAGATTGAAAGGTGCCATAAGCTAAAGCAGATTCAGATTTGGAGGCAGCTACACCAGTATATGCTGATCTGGGGTATCAAAAAAGTGCAGTAAGGCACTTCTGTCCTATTCATAGTGGTGTTAGGCCAGTGCACAAGTATACACCGACCTTCTTACACTACCCCAGGAAGATATGCCAGGTGAGTTAAACTGGCCTAAATTGGTTAGGAATGCACCCTAAGAGAGGGAATAGGCTGTATTAGATAGAACTTCCATTTCCCTCCCTGGTGGCAATAACCTCCCCAGACCTTACTTATCCATAGATCATAGGAATTTCTGATTTTTTTTACTCCAGCCTAGCCCCTGAATTATCTATATGATTGACTTTTACACAAGTATACCTAATTTATCAGCCTAATTTATCAGAGACCCCTACTCTCCTCCATGTGATTATCACATCAATACAAAGTGATAAACACTTCTGAATTGCTTTGTAAGGGGAAGCTGCTACCTCTAAACTGAAATGAAGCTGTTTTAAGACGCTTGAAAGGGAAATTGATTCATATTGATTCATTGCTTGCCTTGTTCATATGAAAAAAAATTGCTTGCAAATGGGTATGCACAAAGGTTCCTGGAACCAAACAACATGCATGGCAAACTTCAACCTGCATACACTGTACATATCCTGGGTAGAACTGTGGCAGCCTCAATGGGGCTACTCACAGCTGTACCACCTAAGAGTTGCCTGAGTTGCTGCTCCTGAATCTTGTGCCAGATCCTAGCCCCAGTCCCTGCTCTCCTGACAACTACCCACCCACCCCATCCTCCCCCACCCTGAAATGCCTCCCCCCACCTTCGGTCAATACCAACCAGGCTTGGCAGGCGCAACAGCTGGTTGTGTTGGCATTGGAAGCCAGTCATGTTCAATTTTACATTTCCCCTCACTCTGCGCCTTAGGTCTGCAGTAACTGGGTTTATTTGTTTACCACTGATAAATCTTAAAGGTCTTGCATTGACAATTCTGGTGTCCTTCAGATAATCCAATTATGAGGTGAAAAAGCAATCTAACCTAAAGATCTAGATGGATGCAGTTAAGCTATTAACCAAGTGAGAAGTGTCAGCCATCAGCTGTCATCCAATAATCATAGCATTGATTATTCAAGTGGAAAGGAAGCAGTATGCAGTAACAAACTATGAATTTAATGTAGTGTGCAATGTGGCTTCTGCTAGCTACTGGTGACAGTTGATGCTTAGTGGTGACAGCTGGGTTGTGCGCACACACAAAAAATGCAAGAGGAATTTTTTTTAAATTTTAGATGCCCAATACACAGATACAATCACTAGTTTCTGAAAGAGCTATGCCTATGGAAATGGAAACTTATATGTAGCACCAATTTGTGTGCATCGTTCTCTTTTCAGCTAGTGAGAGATATAAAGAAACCTGTTCATGCCTATATGGAGTGGCATGTGGTGGATACGGAATCAACTTTTCAAAGAAGGTACTAATAGCATCTAATCTTGGCTCAAAGAACAAATAATTTTGAAATTTTCCATACAAAACGATAGATTAAAAAAAATTCTCAGGAACTCTCTACTTGTACATGTAGATAACTCTCACTCTCACTTTGTGTGTGTGAATATTTTAATGCAACAAGACTTTAGAAAAATATTGATTGTGCTCAATTATCAACCATTACATTTTGGCTGCTTACCATTTTCTGAATCCCATTTTCTGCTCAGGATTATGCCATTACTTATATACCATAATCTGTATATAAAAAAGCATTAGTTGCCATTACATTCTGGCAATATTCAAGTATGGAACCTGGAACTCTCCTTCAGTAGCACTTCTTAATGTGTTAATTTTTCCTTTGATTACAGCTTATCTCCTCCTTAAATCTAGCCGACAGTGGGCAAAATCCTGAGTAACTACAGGGAGTCCTTGCTCCAGTGTAAGAATAACTGGATTCCGATATGAATTTCCCATAGGTTTTCACTAGTTAGTGCAGCAACTACGGGTGGACGTAAAGTCTCTTACGTGCTCCCGTAGTTACTCTGGATTTGAGTTTATCTCGATCTTCAGATGAATAGAAATTTTAACAAATATTAGGAAATAATTATTTGCTAATATTTTTGAAACTTTTATTTTGACCATATGATGAGTTCTTATTGGATACATGAAATATGTTTTCTTCCCCCAAAATGAAGTTCACAACATATATTCCAAACAGAATTAAATATTTGAGTATGCAACAGAATATTTTTCAATCAGATTTAACTGAACCACTTAGAAGTCCTTCCAAAATGTGGGTGAGAAAACCACAGCTTCCCTTCCAAATTGGAAAATGAGACAGAAACTCAGTATTCTCACATGTTAAGTATATGTGTATCCATTTACACTTCTTTTAACGACAAAAATAAGAATAGATTGATCCAATAATCCAAATGATGCATAGTTATATCATTCCACAATCACTTGGTCTGAAACTATGTCATTATAGTTTAATACCCAGTGACAACTGCATCTTTGGTATAGTGGTAGCATAGTGGTAACAACTAACAATTAATAAAATGAATATGCATCACTTTTACACTGATTTTTTAAAAATAGCGACAATATGATCCAATACCAAATATATGTTGTCCTCTAAGGAAACCAGATATGCTAGAAGTTGCAGTCTAGTTTATTTGGTACTGGTACTTGCTAACATGTACTGGGATTGCTTTCTATGTTATCTTTAACAGTCCTAACCAGGCTTACCTGGGAGTAAGCATCATTAACTCTAATGGAACTTACTTCTGAGTAAAAATGCTTAGGATTGGCTTCGTGGTCAATGTTTTCTCCATACTATAATGAAAGATCGTAAATGTTCACAGCTCATCCGCCGTGTTATTTTAGAGAGCTCTTTTTCCCATTTGAGGGTGGCTATCGGCACTTGATGAGGATAGTGCTGAAATATTTTGACTGCTGTCAAAGATAAAATTCCTACAATTTATATACAGCATGGTTTATGTGAAATGTATTGGCATACAATAACAGAGAAAAGATAACTATGAAGAATAGGCTGAATAATTGAAAGCATGATGTAAGAAGTAGCTCCTCTCTTCCTTACCCGCAACTCCTGATCACCACAATTCTCTTGCCTCTCAAATCCATTTCTGGTAAACAACAGACAACTTCTTGTCTGATATCCCAGTAAGCTTTACAACAGACTCCCCCCCCCCCCCAGGTTCCTCAGGGTCTCAATTCCATGCCTGAGCCTCTACATCAACCTTCCTCAAACCTGTGCTTCCTAGACTGTTGACTTTTATTTCAACATTTTAACCATTTTATCTGTTCTCTTCCTAGTTTCCAATCTTCAGGCAGCCAAATGACCATGCATTGCCGTTCCTCCTCCCCTACCTTCATCACATACCTTTTCATTGCTCCTTTTTAAACTCTCAGTATACTCTGCCCTTTCTTTTTCTTAGGTCTCTTGTCTTCTCTTTAGATGTCTTTCAAGTTTCTCCTTCCCAGGTGTCCTTTCTTCCTCTGGAAAGTTGCTCCTTCCACAACTGCTCAGGAGTCTCCAGGAGTCAGCATTTATTTTCAGATGACTTCCAAAAGCAGATTTTAACAGGACCTCCAGAAATTTCCCAACATTACATCATGTAGATTCTATCAGAGTTGGCAACCAGTCTTCACACTGAATGTACAGCTTCCATACCTTCTGGGTCCTCTTCTGATTCAATTTTGCAGCCACCAACTTCTACCTTATCCTTTTTTCCCCCTCACCTCTGAGCCTGGAAAGCCTCTCTTTAACTATGGCCTCTCTGTTGTTTGGGACAGCCCGAAGCGCACCATGACTCTCCCCTTCTTCAGGGTCTTCCAGGCTTGCCTAAAGAGGTACCATCCCAAAGCAATCTCTCCAGGCCTTTTTAGGAGAAGGGTGGTCCCGATGGCTCCACAGTTCCCATTCCCATTCCTTCATGACAAGGGTACCCCTTGATTACTGGTTTTAGAGGCCATGGAGGGTCTGAGGACTTTATGAAGTCTTCATCTATAGAGCAGGCCTCCGTCAGTCTTGGAAGACTATGGTATCGTGCTTGGCGCTGCATATGCTGCATGCGAAGCACGAAAGCCTGGTTGGATTGTTATGGAGGAGAGGCTGTTACCCAAGCAGCAAATCCCCCCTCTCCACGCCACTGAATTAGTCCAATGAAAAGGCAGAGCCAATATGATTGGATCCAGCTGGCGTCACAGAGCTGGGCTAAGGACAGGAGCTCACCCTGTCTTGTGGGGCCGACCCAGGTCTCGAACCCTGGCCTGCTGGTTAACAGGCACAGCGTCATAACCGCTTGCGCCACCCACAGCCCTAAAAATATGGAACGCTTCATGAATTTGCGTGTCATAATTCAAACTAAAAATATGAAATTTATGTTAAAAAAACAAAAAGAAAAGAAAAAGCTGGATATCTTTTTCTCACTCTGGTCAACTGGGACCTTTTGTTTCTGGTCCTAGCCTTCCACTACATGCTTACTAGCCTCAAATTGCACAGGAAGATAAAACAGTAATAAACACCAGTGACAAGATTGGTGCATCACATTTGTACATATACATACATCTGTCAGCTCAGATCTAACCCCTGGTTAGGCTGGTACAAATTCAAAGCTGGCCTGGGGTTGTCACAAAAGTGCTGCGCCTCTCCTGGGAGGTTAGGCCAGTGGACAGGCATGGGGAGATAGGTGAGTTGTGCTGGCCTAAATTGGTTAAGATTGTGCCCTGTGACTTTAAAGCATTACTAATGCCACTTATGCATGTGTTTGGAACCAAAAGAAGGCCAGAAATAATATTAATCAATGGCTAAAACCACATTTTTAGCTTTAGGACACACAGGCTTCCTTAAAGAGTTATTTAATGGCTTGTTTGTGGAACACCAATACTTGTATTGGTCTTAATGGAATTACAAAAAGAGGCAGGTGGTTTATTGAGGGAATGATCACAATGTTATAGTGATGGGAAAACAATAAAATCAAGTCAAACAATATATTTCCAATTAAACAGAGACTCTATAGAAATCCTTGTCTTATTACTGACTACAGATGAGAGAGAACATGAGAAAGAAAAAATATACCATGATCAAAGGGAGTAAGAGAGAAAATGTGCTGTGGAGACAGAAAAAGAAGTGCACTATACTCAGAAATATTGCTTTTCTATGGAGGAGATACATATAGATCCAAGACGGAAATAGACAGGTGTCTTTATGTGATTTCAGGGGGTGGGAGGGAGAATGATAATGTCTGTCAGATACTCTTAAATGCTAGCATCAGTGGTGGACTCCAGCAGGGTCGCACCTGCTCTATAGAACTGGTTTGTTAACGAGAGATAGGACATGTAAATTTTAAAAATAGCCATTTAAAAGTGGCTGCCTGATGGGCACAGAACCGGTTGTTAATTTATTTGAATAAATAAAGAGGCCCCTTCCTCTATGGATACTGATGAAACCTAAATTCCCCTCTATGCAAGTAAAACGTATCTTTTTGAACATGGGCTGTGTATATCATAATTGGCTCAGGTGTCACCCAACTCTCCAAAATATATAAGACCAGCAAAATTTACCCACTATTATGGGATCCCCCTCCTGTACCCTCTCCCATGCACCACCAGGTACCAGATCGGTTCTTAGTTGGTCTGAACATCACAGAATGAATATGCTCCTCAAATTTCATGCTTCTAGGTCCAGGGGTTGGTGATGGATGTTGATCAGTTTTCCAATAGGACAAAAACACTTTGCACCCCATTTCACCCACTTACGGGTTAAAAATCGGTTTTTAGTGGGTGCTCAAGTCATGGAAGGAATGCCCTCCCTGAATTTTATGCATCTAGTTCCAGAAATTTTGACTGGGCATTGATGAGTGAATGAGTGAGTGAGTGAGTGAGTGAGTGAGTCAGTCAGTCAGTCAGTCAGTCAGTCAGTGACCTTTCAATTATATATATATAGATGTCCAAGACTTCTCCCGCCTCTCAGTGGTAGCTGTTGGCCAGTTTCTTGGACAAAGAGAGAAAGTGGGATTTAGATGATGGAGGTGACAGATGTCTAGAACCATTTTGGAGGTAAGAGCAGGGAGTGAAATTGTCTCTATTCACCTCAGCATAGTGTCTGTTGTTTCTTTTTATATGGTGAGGCCTTTTAAGACAAGGAACTATGGTACTGTATATATAGCTTTACCAACTTTTTGGTTAAAAACTGGATTATATAAATATCCTTAATAATAAAAAAAATCAATAAAAGAAATTTAACTGTGTGGAAACTACCAGAACAAAGATGAGGATGTTGCAGTTCTGGGTTTGGCATTAATAGGGACATCATGGTGGGGGGAAGCACAATCTTTTTTCCTTTTGTTTGTCCTATTTTAATCCTGTCACAATGTCTTTGCCATGTCTTTTGGGTCCAGATAGACCTTCAGCATAAGCTGTGGTCATCTTTGGAAAATTATCTTCTATAAGTTGCTTTTTGTGAAGAAAAAGGGAGGAAGAAAGAGACAAAGAAAAGTGACTTTTTAAAATCCTGTAGCTCTTCATGCTTTTCTGTCATTTAACCTTTGGTCAAAAGACACACGTATAATATGAACAGGAAAGTTTCTGTAACAGGATGGGAAACATTCTCATTTTTTTCAGAGTAATCTACTCCCTGAGCAAGAGATGACAGAAAGCTAAACAATGTGTCGGTTACTTTTAGACTTTCTTATGATCAAACAGATATTGTTCATAATAGAAGAAAGTGTGAAGCATTTGCTCTCCCTTTCCCCTCCTTTTTTAAAAAGTATATTGTAAGGACTCTCTTCATTTCATCCAAAGAGAGGAGAAGCTGTGAGAAGCAGCCTGAAGAATATTTTCAGTAAAAGGCACATGGCTCTCTCTGCCAGTTTGCTTCTGAGCAAGTGCTATAGTTCAGTGGCAGATCACATACTTTGCATGCAGAAGGTCCCAAGTTCAACCTCCAACATTTTAAAAAGATCTCAGGTGGAAGGGTTGGCTCTTGGCCTGAGACTTTGAAAGCAGAAGCAACAGGGGAGCATTACCATCCAAAACTCCAGCAAGAAGATCTACAGGTGCAGGAAAAATACATTCTCTGAAACATTTAAATGAATGACTGTCCCAACACATTTTGAAAAAAAGAGCTTTTTGTCAGGGCACAGGAAACATTAATTACCATAATATTGCTTTGCTTGTTTTCATCTAAAAATCTAGCTTCAAAGGGTTTCCTATATGAATGGCTTGCATGTGCATAGGATGTGGAGAGGAGACATTAAAAGAGCTGTAATGATTCCTGATTTTACTCATTGAGAGGCTGAAGGATTGTACTGGAGGATTCCAATACAGGTTGGTGCTCCTTAGCTACAGAATCAGGATCCATAGATGTTACCTTGTGTCCTTTCCCACAGCTGAGGGTCTCAGTAAACCTCTCCCAGACATGACCAGGCCTGCCTTCCAGTTGTATCCAGGAGGTGATCTGAGGCACAGGGTGGTTTGGTTGTTTGTCAAACTGTAAGTGCCTCTCAAATGATTTTGGGAGGCTTTTAGAGGCATGTAGAAAACTCAGTGTATCTCATAACATCTCTGAATGTGACTTAGGGCGCAATCCAGAATGACTACAGAGACTCCTTGCTCTGGTGTAAGAACAATTTACTCTTGATTGCAATATGAATTCCCCATAGGTTTTCACTAGGTGGTGCCATAGGTTTTCAGAAGGTGGTGGCTCACTAGGTGGTGCCCATTATGGGTGCATGTAATGTCTCATGTGCTTCCATAGTTACTCTAGATTGTAGGAATAAAGGCACCTTGGGTAACTTATGGAGGTCCTACAAGGGACCTTCCCTCAAATCTCAATAGCCACAGGTTTGTTAATTATGGGAGGAGAGGATGCCCTGCCGTACTAAGGGCCATCCTTGGTATAAGTCAGTGGCAGAACATGTGCTGCATGTAGAAGTCCCTGATGTATCTTGTTAAAAATAATTTGAAAAAGAAATTTCATTCAGAAGTCCCACACAGTGCTGACTTGTCAGGAACTGGAGATGACATGATGTTGGACAGAAGTTGACTTGGACAGAGTCCTGGTTCCCCATCCACCCCATGTTCATTTGATGGAGTCTGGGAGAAGCACTTTCAAATTCTGACTCTTTGGAGAAAGCCCAAGAACTTGAGAGGGCAACCAGCCTTCTGCTGACCTCATTTTTCTGTGGCTCAGAGCCTGTGTGCACAGTGTTCGCTGGCAACATTAAGGATTTTACATTTGTAAAGACAGCAAGATAAATACATAAAATTGGAGGAATGATCAGGGGAGTAGATTCCTGGAACTTTAAAAAATGAAATCTTAGTGTAATAAAGATTTAAAGGAATAAATAAAGGAGCGTTTCCAAAACTGAGACAGAGGAAGCTGAAGGACAACCTGGGGAATTGACAAGGGCATATGTAAAAATGAAAAGTAAGCTTGTATTCTGCACAGCAAAAGAAGAATATTGATCATGATTTTGAAACCCATGGAGAATAATAGTAGGGTAATACTGAGGTCTGTCCACTTGAAAAAATATGGGCGTTTCATATATAAAAAGGAACGAAAACCATATGTTTTTTATATATTACATGTGGTATGTGTGTGGACTGTAATTAAAGAGAACAACTCTGTCAATATATGATCTCATATAAACTTAATCTATAAAACATATGCTACTTATATATGAACTCTGTATATATTTCTTAAGGCTTAGTGGGTAAATGGAAAAAAAATGGGAATTCAGAAGAATGTGGAGTTAGGAAAAGGGAATCTGAGGCTGCGGGAAAGGAGTTAAAAAAGAACCCAGATGCTATGGTAATAGGTGTTGTGAAAATATGTGACAAACTGGAGGTTGAAGAGAAGATGAAGGGCCTGTGAATGAAATAACTAAAGGAGGAATGAGATGGAGGACAGAGTATCCATTCACAGTTTTTCAGATAATGGATAATATATGACATCCCAAACCAAGCTAGAGGGTGGGGGGTGGCACAATAAGTACAGCAGGCTCCACAATTTCTAATTGATTTGGCAAGTGCCTGTGCATTGCTGTTGCTGCCCCAAATAGATGATATCCAGGAGGAGCCACTCGCACAGAGAACTGAGGCACCTCCTGTACTTACTGTTCTACCCTCTATGATTATGCTACTGACCCAAACTATGATCTGCATGCTTCTTCACTAGCTTCTTCACTACATTAAACTCCTTCACTAACCCATCAAACCAGTGCCCACAACTCTTACCTTTTCATCTCATCTCTCCTTTCACTGTACCAGGCACCATCTGCTGGATGAAGTGACTGCTAGGTTGGGTTAGTTTGATCAGTGATTGATTGATTGATTGATTGAGAGATAGCAATTGGTAGGAGAGTTTCTGAGAAATATTTTTATCTATTGTTAAATCAGTAAATATTGGTAAATATTTCTACAGATTTCTTTCTTCTTGTCATGACTTCGGCTATTTCTTGGGAGCGGGGAGGGGGTTCCACAGGGAGGTCTCTCTGGGGTCCGTGGCTCAGACATACCTTCAGTTGGAGTAATGAGACTCTGCAACTTTAGTGAATTGACTTCCAGAATAGGATCCACCCAAGCCAGAGAAGGATGAGGCAAATGAGAAAGGGAAGGAAGGAGGACTGAGGAGAGCCTTCTGGAACCTCAATGACCCAGCCCTAGACATTGTTAAGAATGCCTTCTGGGGACTGGCAATGTTAGACAAAAGGTACAGACCTTAAAGAAGAACAGTTGAACAGAGAGCATCTGTCTGAATGTTCCTTACTTATACCTCTGACATGAAGTAACTTCAGCCAAATTTAGGACGCAATCCTAAACACAGTTTCCTGGGAGTAAGACCCACTGAATACAGTGGGGCTTACTTCTAAGTAGACATGGTTAGGATGGTTCTCTCAGTTTCCAAAATCAGGGTGTGTGTTAGATTTGATGGTACATTAGATTTGAGTGAATACAGTGTGTGCGCATGTTTGTGTCTGTATGTATGTACACACACACGCACACACACACACGCATACACACACGCACACACACACACGGTAAATAAACCCTATATTTTGAGAAGTAGACCCAGGTGGTGGGTCAGGGCCATAGCTAGGGGGTATAGGTGTTGGCCCCCTCTGAGCCAGTACCCCGCCCCTCTTAGAATTTTTTCACAGACCTGTCCTGGTTTTTCCAGCCTCTTATCCTGGCTTTTCCAGTCTATTATTCTTTAAATGGATGCCCTCAATTTCGGTTTTTGTTCCGTGAGTGTTCACCCCTCCCTACAGGCAGTCTGGTCCAATCAGGTCTGGTCAAGGATTGCCAAGGGACCATCAGCAATCCCCTTTTGCATTACAAGGGGGAGACCTAAGCTTGCTGGCTGCTCTTACTTTCCAAGGAGGGGCAAGGAAGATCATGCCCAGCCCACAGCAGGGATCTAGAGCCTGCTTCTCATCTCTGGTCTTCTGGCATCAGTTGGTATGTGTTAGACAATATTCTGTTCTGGATCCTGCAAATAAAATATTACAAAGCTATTGATGTTGCGGGTGGAGTGGGGTGGGAGAAATGTTTCTCTTTGGAGGGGTTTCTTCTTTCAGATATATTTTAAAACTTAATGTTTGCTTGGAGGGGCGGGGAATCCTTATCTGTCGAGGGACCACATTGGCTCATCTGGGGCCTTTTCTTGGCTTTTAGAGTTAACTGAATGAAGGACTTCTATGCTAGGAGATGGTGGTGGTAGATAGAACTACGTGGAATTTAAGGAACCACGTGGAATATTGGGCTTTTTCTTGGCTTTTGTACTTTTGTAGGGATGCAGGCCTACGGATTGTGTTGGTGTGCAAAATGAAAAGATAATTTGCATGTTATTTATATGTCAACTTGCAAAAAGCGTACCCATGTTGTGGGAGTAACATTTCCCCATACGACATCCCCCCACAGCGCATCAACACCCCATGTGCAACTTCCCCCCATGCGCAATTTCCCCCATGTGCATTATTACCCATGTGCAACTTCCCCCATGCACATGATCCCCCATGCGCATCATCCCCCATACGCATCATCCCCTATGCGCATCATCCCTCCATGCACAACTTTTCCTATGTGCAATTTCCCCCATGGGCAACTCCCCCCATGTGCACCATCCCCCCCATGTGCACCATCCCCCCATGCACAACTTCCCCATGCACAACTTCCCCCATGCGCAACTTCCCCCATGCGCAACATCCCCCATGCGCAACATTCCCCATGCGCACCTTCCCCCCATGCGCAACATCCCTCATGCGCAACATCCCCCCATGCACATCATCCCCCATGTGCACCTTCCCCATGCGCATATCCCCATGCACAACTTCCCCCCATGTGCAACGTTCCCCCATGTGCATCATCCCCCCATGCGCATCAGTCCCCCATGTGCAACTTCCCCCCATGCACAGCATCCTTGCCAGTGCAACCTCTTCCTCTGAACAACACTCCCACTGCACCAGGCACCAAGCACCAAATGGCTGAATGTTATTCAGTCTCCCATGTTAAGTATAGGACAGAAACACGTTGCCCCCTTTTCAGCCCCTGAAGGGTTAATTTCTCCAGATGGTTCTTGGTGGGAGTTCAGGTGACAGAAGGAACTCCCAGAATTCCATGCTTCAGGCCCAGCAGTTGGGGAGGAATGTTGCTGAGTCAGCAATTCTCAATGCAAAGTATAGGGAGGAAAACACGTTGCACACCTTTTCACCCCCTTCCGGTTGGAATTTCCGAAAACCGGTTCTTAGTGCACCCCTCCATCATGGAAAGAACACCCACCCCAAATTTCACACTTCTAGGCCCAGTGATTTTGGCAGGGCAGTGATGAATCAGTCAGTCAGTCAGTGAGTGAGTCAGTCAGTGAGTGACTTTTCTCTTTTATATATATAGATAAATACATACTATATACAGAGATACACTTTTCTATGCAATTTTTATATTGTATATATACTTGGAATGATTGCCCTCCCCCCTCAAACAATTGTCGCCCCCTCCCCACTTCTACAATCCTGGCTACAACCCTGCTGTGGGCAGATGAGATATTGAATATAGTCTTCATGTCTTCCCTATAATCTATTTGCTATAATCCTTATAATCTTTCCAGAAGCATCCAACTGTTGGAAACAGGACTAGATCAACCTTTGCTTTGATCCAGCAGAGCCCAACTTATTTTTGCATGAAACATGCAAAAGTATTCAGGTAAATGAGGCTAAATTATAATTCACCTGCTGTAGAAATAACCCTGTTTCTATAGACTTGTTATTTTCAAAGACTCTAATCTGCCCATAGCAATATTGAATAAACAGGTGTCAAATTCTCACTGTTGTGAGGCGGGAAAATACGTGGCCTTTCCAAATTAAAATAATTTGCAGTTGAATTTGTAATTGCACATCATTAGCAGTCAGATTCTTCTGAGGTTACACAAAATATCCATAGAGCTCTGCATCATGATATGAATATAAGTTTTAGGAAATAAGTAATTAAAACATCCCTTCAATGATCTTTTCCTGAACAGCTGGTCTATCTTTGGCTAAACAGTTTTGTCAAATGATGAAAATAACAGGCTGCAATCCTAAAGACACTTTCCTGGGAGTATGACCCATTGATTACAATTGGGTTTACTTTTGAGTACACATGGTTCAGACTGTGCTCACAATTTTTTTAATCTCCTTCGAAACAAGAGTGTTAATTTAAAACAATATCTTTGTAATCTGTTTTATGTGCCTGAACTTATTGGCACATCCCTAGTCCACCTGGCAAGTTGCCATATCAAAGCAAATTGAAATTTCAGGGAGAATTCAGCAAGTATATAGCAAAGTATATCATGATCAAGAATGAGCCAAAATGAAATTATTGCTGTTTTTATTCCAAAGCATTATTGGTTTAATTTATGTAAGGTCAATTTCTGAGCTTAGTGTCCTTTCAAATGCATATCTTCCTTTCATCTCCAGGTAAGACATCTTGAAACTGACTGTGCATTTGCATAGAGATCTCACATGCCGTATTGAGTCGCTAAAGGACTAATTTAATAACCTTTTATTGCACTTTTAATATTCCCATTTGCATGTTTAATGTCAAGAATGTAATTTATGTTAAGGACAATAACCTTATTGATTATCCAATCCTTTATGTTATATTCTAACTGCTTCTACTGAACTTGTCAGGGTTCTTCATGCATGGGATACAGAGGTAAATCTTTAGTTGTCATTTTAGGTATGGAGGGTAGAATTCTTATGTCCATATAAAATAGTCTTTTTAAAAAAAACTCTGAAGGGCACTTTTAAAGTTATGTGTGCCGTGGGTCATTTTTACTTGATCTATTAACACTGGCACACTGTGATGGAATAGTCTGTACAACAGCCAATTTCATGATAATGAAATTTTTTAGTTTATTTGTTTGAAAATTAGTACATTTCTCAAAAGGTACTAACTTTCCTACTCTTAACAGATGTCTCTCATCCTGGCCATTTTCTAATCTTCATCATCGAAACCAGATCTTTCACCCTTAATTTAACTAATTTTTCTTCATTCAACAGGCACCTTACTCATTTCTTCAAAGTGGGAGGATTATTCTTACTTTAAACTGGGAAGAGAGTTGAGATGAATTAAAACCTTAAAAAAAGAAGTATAGGCTAATATGCTTGCAGGTGAGAGAACTAATGAGTAGCTTGTCTTCCCAATGAAATGACTTGTTAATTTAATACATTAAGATCCTACAAAGAAAAAACTGGAGTACTGCATGTTTAAATATCATTGACATGATGTTCAGTGCTGAGCTTTTCAGTTACTAATCTTCAGTGTTTTATGAATACAAGCCAGGCATAATGAACAACAGCTACTGAGCTCTTTGTGACTGTAATAACAGCTAGAACTGTGGTTAGCTTTGCAAATAGTTCAGCGATTCTGGCTGACTGTTCAAATAAACAAATTAGAGTTCTACGTTCTATACTATATCGACAACAGCAAGACAATATACTATTGAAATGGCTTCTCATAAATTTCATGATCAACCAAGAACTTGTTAATTTGCTCAGGCTTTATTGTTTGGGATATTTTCCAATTTCAACATTTTAAAGAGATGCACAATTATGTACATGCAACGAGGGCAAGCTAAATTGTATTTGGCTTTTTTCCTATAATTCCTGAAATCAAACAATTTTTTATATGTAGGATATGATTAGCTGACTGTGAAAGAGGGAGCTACTGAAGTACTATTGAAATTATCTGCTCTGTTCAAGACATATTCAAGAATGTGTAGTTTGAAAAATCAAGTTCAGCAGAGTTTTTTCTGCTACCTGAACCTAAAAATAACCATTTTTTATTTATATCTCTAACCAGTTTTCCCCTTCTCTCCAGAACCACATTTCAGACTATGATCATATCCTGATTTCTGGCTCAAGCCAGTACACACCTTGCCTAACCACAGTATAATCAATACACCATAAGGGTAATCCAGTGGAAGAAATGTGGGGCACTAGATCTATTTTCCTATTTGCAATTCTGGTCATATTTTGTGACAATTATAGGATCAATTTCTCTGTTTGAAAGGTGCAGACCTATGCCTCTATCCAACTGCAAATTGTGTGTGTGTGATTATTGAAATTAAAGCACAAATGATGTGTACATATGAGATTTGCAGGACTCTTCCCCGATTAATTATCCCCATGCACAAATAGCCATTAAAATAAATGTCTTCCCTCTACATGGAGCGTAAGAGGCTTCAGCTCAGACACACCCAAGCACAGCAAGCAGTACCAGGGCGAGCCCAATATCTCTGATTGCCTAACTCACTGTGACCATATAGAATGGAGGACAGAGTGCCTCTATCTTTAAGCATTGCATAGAAGAGGGAAGTGAGGAAGATTTAGCTCATTACAGAAGGATTTAAAAAGCAGCACCTGCCTAAATTCCTTCTTCTATGCAATGGTTAAGGGTAGAGGCACTCTGTCCTCCATTCTATATGGTCACCCTACCACTTTAATCTGCAAATGTGTCAATGTCTGCTCCTCTCAGTCTCCAATACTCCAGTTCAGGGATATCAAGTTCAGAGTTTCATACAGTTGGCCAAAAAGTGGATGGAGTTAGCAGTCTTGAGGCTCCAGGAGGCCAAAGTGCAAACCCCAATCCATAAAGGCTCTAGAGCAATATCAGTGCATTTATTGGAGTTATGTCCCAGTTAGTCACTGACCTGGGAAAGCTTGGTGTTAGGCCTGGCTAGGTGGACATCCCTTGAAAGACCTGAATGGATGGGGACTTGTTTCTGCTGCTCAGCCTGGCTAGCTATCTAATCTTCTACCTCTCTGCTGCTCCTTATATCCCTTGCCCTCTTGCTCCCTGGCTCAACTCTTTTGGATTCAGGTGCTTGCTTGCAGGAAAGGAACCCATCCCACCTCACTGCCCTTTTCTCGTGCTTGTAAGATCTGGGATAGTAGCAGGGTTGGGCAGTTTCCACAGGTGAATAATCTTCCCCCTTACCCTTCTCTGGCTTTCAGAGCCCCCAGATGTACCATCTCATTGCTGCAGCCGTTTAGACAGTTGATGGTGCACTCAGTAGCCATGCAGTTTGTCCCTGCATGGGATGGATATATATCCTCTATCCAGTACATGCCCTTTTTTTAGCTTGCGTCCTGGAAAAAAATTCACTGTCTTCCTTTCTCTTGTGAGCAAGCAGCATGTAGCCTTCTTGTAATTAATTGAAAGCAACATTATATTGATATGAGGAGATTTGGCAACTATTTCTATGTCTTAAGTAAATTCATACTTGTTATTTTGTATGTATGTGTTCTTTGCGTTATTATCTTCAAGAAAATATATTAAAATTAATAAAATGCATGTAATAAATTACATAAAATAGTTTTTAATTTAATAATAAGTAACTTAGGGCACAATCCAGAGTAACTACGGAGCACGTAAGAGAAATTACGTGCACCCGTAGTTACTGCACCACCTAGTGAAAACCTATGGGAAATTCATATTGCAATCCAGAGTAACTTGTTCTTACTCCGGAGCAAGGACTCCCCGTAGTTACTCTGGATTTCACCCTTAGGCTACAATCCTAAAGACACTTTCCTGGGAGTAAGGCCCATTGAACACAATGGGGCTTACGTTTGTGTAGACATGATTAGGATTGTGCTCTAAGTGTTTAAATTAACTACAAGAAAACACTATAAATGAGTGTTTTTAGCTTTTACTTTGTCATGTCCTACATTTTTGGGGGGTGTTCAACATTTTGAGGATCCTTGTCCTCTTTTTTGATTATGATTTATGGTTTTGATTATGATTTATCCATGCACAACCACAATGGACTCACTTCATAGCCTGAGCAGTTTTACAACCTGCAGTCATGATCAAAGACAGGGAGACTGATCTTTTCCTTCCTAGGAGAATCCACCTTGGGCACCCACCCAATGATGGTTGCTGGAGCACCAGCCAGGCAGAATCCACAATTTTTAAAAAATACTCCCCCAAATATCTCTGATGTAGCATCATTTTGAGCCAATGATACATCAGTAACATCATGGGGAATGGAAGCTTCAGCAACCCTAGTACTTTTTACACTGCTTCCCCAGTATACTACCATGACAATACCCACACCACTACTGCCTACTACCACCACCCAGTAGGCTACCAGGAGCCACTCATGTAAAGAAACCTATCAGTGTAGCAGGTACAATTTGCCTAGGGTCTCCTCAAACCTGTGGACAGTACTGACTTCAGGGAGACATCCTTAAAAAGAGTGGATTATATGGGGAAACATTGGTGGTGTTACCAACCCATACAGTCATGTTCAGGGTGACGAGATGTCATAACTGAAAAAGAGGTCTAGGGTTCCTCAAAAAATGTAAGACACAGAAGAAAATATAGGACATGACAAAATAAAAGCTAAAACTCTCAAATGTATTGTTTTTATGTGATTAATATTACTTGTTATTAAATTAAAAACTATTACATGTAATTTATTACACATTAATTACAAGAAAGTTGAATGCTGCCTGTTCACAAGGAAAAGGAGGACAATTAATTTTTTTTCAGGACACAAGGCTAACAAAGAGGACATGTCCTGGAAAAAACACAACATATGGTCACCCTGGGGCCCACGTTCATTTTGCACTTTCTAGATTTGCAGTACAATCCTAAGCATGTCTATTCTGAAGTAAGTCCAATAGTACTTACTCCCAGGAAAGTGTGGTTAGAATTGCAGCCTTAAACTGTTTAATTGAAGATTAGTTATATAAACTACCAATGATTGCTATGAAACCATTCCAGAAATATGAATGTTTTAGATATGTATCCATTTTCCTTATAGACTAAGGGTGCAGTCCAGAGTAAATACAGGGAGTCCTTGCTCCGGTGTAAGTAAGTAACTAATTTATTTATTTGCGTAACCATAGGTCATTGCAAAGTGAGGAGTCAAACAGTATCATAAAACTAAGCTCTGGTGTAAGAACAATTTGCTCTGGATTGCAATATGAATTTCCCATAGGTTTTCACTAGGTGGTGCAGTAATTACGGGTACACATAACGTTTCTTAGGTGCTCCCGTAGTTACTCTGGATTGTAGGGTTAGTGCTTATAAACTACAACTTATGTAGGTCACAACATGTTTGTCAGTCAGAAGTTCATGAAAATATATGAAAAAATGAGTTACATATTAGCTCTTTATTAGAGAGTGGGGGCTAGATTTTATTTAATTTATCAGTTATGGGTAAAACACTATAGTTTTTATAAGGTTAAAAAATAGAGGCAAAACAATTGGATTCACTCCTGATGATGGATTTTACATGACAAGCAAAGCAGACTATATGATACAATGCAAGCTCTCACATGGGAAAAGACTGACACTTCAAATAGACAGGACTAGTTTTTAGGGAAGAGGTAGTTGCAGTAAAACTATCATGCTTTCCTTTTTCCTGGCCAATATCTAGACAGCATGTTACTGGAAAACATGCTTCTGATTACCCTGAGAAATTTTACCAGCGTGCTCCAGTGCTATGTAAAATTGATATTATGGAGATCATTAGTGGAAAGACTAACCCTTTGCAATGCACACCAATTTTCATTCAAATAAATGATTTATCAATTTTTGTCTCCCACCTCACAAGAAACATATCTCTTTGCCAAAAGGCAAATGGAACACGGCATTAGAAATTAATTCCGCAGCATCTCATCCACACATCTCGGTAGCAACTCTCTGTCCTCGCGAATATGTAATTGCAAATAGACTTGGTATCCACCTTGGTGTACATCATACTCCTGGTTGTGAGAAATTTGCCTCAATATTACTTTAGCTACATATATCCTGTACAGTATTGAAAAGTCCAATGAGCAGTTGCCACTGCAAGATATGCTCAGAAAACAAAACTGCAGGGTTCAGCATGTTTAGTCACTTGTGCGCACTGATTGGCTGAACATTGCTAAGTGCCTATAATCAGTGCCCTCTTTTTTAATGTGAGTCCCATAATTGATGGGCCTCGTGGGTTGGAACAGGCAATTAACACATGCACACACAATGCAATCTAATACATGCCGTTCGTACCAACTCTTTTCTACCAGCAAACTTAATTCCATTTTCATTCAATTGTAGATTTCAACTTCAGCATTAAATTGTTTTCTTCTGTTATTTGTTAACAGAATTTGTATGGAGACCTCCCACACATCTCTGAATATAATGCACTCCATATTGTACCATGATTCTCTATTCAACTTAGAAGGGTTTTATTAAGTTATGTTCTGTTTCAGACAGTGCTATAGGAAAGGTGAACTGTATAGCACAATTTTTGTAATGAGTTTTTTAAACATTCTCAGTTTATTTTTGTAATATCTCTGACATGTGCCCTTTGGGGAAGGGGGGGGAAGAATGGGACCACAATAGGCTGACATAGAGCCCAATCTCATGCATATCTACTCTAAGTTCTATTATAGTCAATGGACCTTACTCCCAGGCAAGTGTGGATAGGATTCTGCCCACATTCAGTGGTAATATTTCTGGCTCTCACCACACTCAGCATTTGTTAGCGGAGAAAAGTGCTAGATTCAGGGATATTCCCCTGCCACAAACACATACACTTTCTAGAACTCCAGCCAGGGTTCAAGAATGCTGGAAGAAATTCTCCCCCAGTTCATCCACTGCATCCCAGCTGGAGAGAAAGAGGCACTGCGCCAGAGCATGTTTACACATAATAATGGATAGATGCAGTCATAGACGGACAGCATTTTTCTCAGCCGGATTTAGTTATATAAGGAGATTAATTAATTAATTAATTAATTAATTAATTAATTAATTAATTAATTAATTAATTAATTCCTTCCTTCCTTCCTTCCTTCCTTCCTTCCTTCCTTCCTTCCTTCCTTTCCCAAGTCAAAGCAAATGCTAAAGGCAGCTTACAAAGCTTTCATTCCTCCGCTGCGGCTGTCCTCCCAACAACCCTGTGAGGTCAGTGAGAGTGAGAGCAGGATGGAATGGAGGACAGAGTGCCTTTACCTTTAACCATTGCATAAAAGAGGGAATTTAGGCAGGTGTTGCTCTTTAAACCCCTCCATGATGAGCTAAACATGCCTCAATCCACCCTTCTATGCAATAGTTAAAGGTAGAGGCACTCTGTCCTCCATTCCATCTAGTCATCCTGGTTGAGAGTGGTCGGGTGATCAGATTCGTGCTGATCCTAAGCATGTCAGAAGTAAATCCTATTGTATTCAATGGGGCCTACTCCCAGAAAAGTGTGTTTAGGATTGCAACTAAACCTTTTGAGGCTGCAGCAGCCCTACAAAGGGGAACAGCAGCAATCCCAATAATTGCACTGGTTTAAGCACAGGGAAGCCAGCCTACCTAATCCACTTCAAATTAGGATTGGTTTGTAAACGTCAGTACCCCACCTTCCCAACAAAAGGTTGAGAATGGCTGGGTGGAAGGTGGGAATTAGATAACTGTTCTGAGATGCTAATGAATTCATTTTCCTGATTTGGGTTTCATTCATTCAATCCATCCATCCATCCATGCATCAGTTCTTTATGTAACAACATAAAAAATGCTGTACATGTTTATATCACAAATTATCACATTCTGAATATCCTGCCATTCAAAGCAAAAGCATTCAAAACTTTGTTTTATCTGGACATTAACACCCAGACAATTACATGTGAAAAAGTTGCAAACTTTGACCTAAAATTTAAATAGTGCAACTTCTTAAGAATCAGCTCCAGCCCTATTGATTGAATGGGAACAATCATTGAATGATAACTGACACATGGCAGAACTGCATGATTAACCTCTTTAACTTAAAAGGTAAAGGGGTCCCCTGCAGGTTGCCCTGCCAGTTGTGACCGACTCTAGGATGTGGTGTTTTTAGAGACTGAGAGCCAGCGTTGTTTGACGGTGCCTCTGTGGATGTACTAATACATGAGAGGTGAATAATGTAGTAAAACAGCTGCATTGATATGTCTTCATTACAGCTTTTTTCTAGTTCTTATTAGTCTCATGTTTAAGTGTATTCATAAACATTGAAGTCAGTACTGGTGTTCATCATATGGAGGCCTGTTAATAGAACAAAAGAGAACACATACCTAGGCATCATACACACACACACACACACACACAAACACACACACACACACGACAAGACCACGATACACACATATTGTGTTGATCAGTGTTCTATATGGTCAACATCTCTTTCTTGTAAAAAAGACATGGAGGGAGAGGTTAGCAAGCCACGGCAAGCAAGCACAGCTGCACTAATCAAACGTTTTCTAATGTGTGATCTCGACAAACTGAGTCAGACCATATGTTTAATGCAATAATATCCAAAGAGCTGTGGGGGAAAATATGCAATTCAGATTTGGATGAGGAAGCCAAAGAAAGCATGATGAGTGCTCTCAGAGCTAATTGTTTCAGACTGACAAAAAGGGCTGGCTGTTTGAACTGAGCAAGCCCTCCTTTTGGGAAAGGAAGGGAAACAGTGAAAGCTAACACTGCTAGATGTCTGTCTGTGCAGGACCTGGTTGAAAGGAAAGGGCTTGTACTAGTGCAGAGGTGTCCAATCCCTGAACAGTGGCCAGATGTGGCCCGCAGCAAGATCCCTCCATCCAGGTTTCCAGGTAGTTCCAGTGTACAGCCCACTTCATTGGCAGTTTCGTGTCCCAGAATGTCTTCAGCTTCCAGGTATCACTGGCACAGGACCCATCAAAAAATGGGGTTGCAGCCCACTGGTGGGTTAATACCCCAGTATGGATTAGTGGTAAATTCAGGAAAGGCTAAAGACCCAATAAACCTTCCAACTGATGTAGCCATCCATATTTTGGCACAGTGCTAAGATTAGTGGAGAGAGAACAGGAATAGGATCCTTGCCATGGTGCCCATGTAGCATGGAGGACAGAGTGCTTCCATGCAATAAAGGTAGAGGCATTCTGTTCATTCTGTATGGTCACCCTGATCCTGGCACGAGCCATTGTCTCCCATCTGCCCCCTCCTCTCTCAGACATTCTTATAATCATCTCCCTCCCTGCCCCGTAGCTCTTCCCATCCATCCCCACCACCAGTTTACCTTCACTCCTGCACTAGCTGGTAATAGCTGTTGGCTGTCAGCTCTGCTGAATCAGCAGCAGTTCAAAAATGTTCACTGACCATGTTTGCAGTGCACTGCTCTGTGTCCATTTATGACAGTGGAACCTCTTTTCCACCACCACAAATATGTATCAGTTTGCCAAAATATATGTCAATCGGACTGAAAATAATTTTACATAGTCCCTCATTACCTTGTAGAGTTTGCTGCAATTTCCAAGAAGGATTTGGCCAAGGAGGAGAAATGTATCGAATGTGGTTTACTAGCTACACTCACTCTATAGAGCCTCCATGCCCAGAACCAGCCTATCTGTATTTATCCATTGGGAGAGCCTTGTTGCTTTCCATGCATTTTTTGTGAGTGTCCCAGAAGCATCTGGAACTCACAGTAGAAAAGAGAATGTTGGCCTGGATGAACCCTCAGTAATGTGGTGCGGCGTGGCTTTTCTTATGTGCTTAATATGTGCACTGCCCCAGCTCTGGCATGGCTCCCACAGTCCCTGACATTTGAAGCCATCAACTCCCCACAAACAACATTCGGAGCCACATGTGGAAACCAGCTGGAGGCGGCTGGCTCCTACTTTACTGCAGTGCTTTGCTTTTAATGCCTCATTAAGTGCCCATCAGCATATAAACATTTATTTCCCACATAAACCTCTATCTTCAGAGGTTTATTATACAATCAAATAGATGTGCTTTAGGCAGCATCCTGGTATTTAGGGTTCAAACCCAAGACCACATTTTTTGTTGTAATGTTCAGGAAGAAAATCCATGTGTTGCCTCAATCTGTAGGCTCGAAGGAAAAGGCTCCTCATATTCGGTTTGCGTTGCTCTTTCAGAAAAACCGCTTTTATGCAGAAAATGAAATTTAGCAAGCAATTCATTCATAATATGGGGCATTTGCTTTGGGTGTTTCATTATTAAATATCATTATGCAGCCAAAGATATCACAACTTAATATCCAGTTTCTACACATGTGCAGTAAATAATATTGGCACAGTTGCTAGCTGAATTTTGCTAGGGAGTCTGTCGCACTTTTCCTGCATGTATAATTGCATAATAAATCAGAGCCATCTCCAGTCTAATGTTTAAATAATACACAACGCATACACACACACAGATTTAAGGCAACTAACTGGAAATCTTCCAAGTTGATTCAGTCTGCCTGATGATGTATACATATTTTCAAGCCAGTACTTCCCAGAGAGACTATAAATTGAGAAGAAACTGACATAAGCTTGAAATTTAAATTCTTGTCCCGTTGTATGGTTTTTCACAGAACCAGAATTTTTGGGAATGCCCCAGGTGAGTCATCAAATCCTTCTTCTCTGTGGCTGTATAGGAATAAGAAAATTCTGCTGGATCAGACCATAGATCCATCTAGTACAGTGTTCAGTTACTCCAGTGATCAGTCTGCTGTTTCTGGTAAACTTCCAAGAGGCATGTGAAACCAGCATCCCATTATTTGTCCCTATGTGCCTTTAAATAAAAGTTGATAGGGACTAAGGCTGCAATCCTAAAGACACTTTCCTGGGAGTAAGATTCATTGAAAACAATGGGGCTTACTTTTGAGTCGACATGTTTAGGATTGTGTTCATAGGCTGCAATCTTAAAGACACTTTCCTGGGAGTTAGACCTACTGAACACAATGGGGCTTACTTTTGAGTAGACATGATTAGGATTGTGTTCAAAGGCATTTAATGTTAAAGTTATATGTGGCATGTGCCATCTTAAACAAATTAAGGGCACTATCATATGCACACTTAATTAGAAATATGTCCTATTGTATTTGATGGAACTTACTCTCAGGAAAGTGCGGATAGGCTTGCAGCCTGATAAAATAATTTTAATGTGTTTTAAGCTGGTAGCCATCTTTTCATCTTTAGACAACAAACTCAATTGGGTCATTTTCCTTCTGAAAGGATTTTTTTTTCCTATAAGACCCAAGCGGTCTCACAACAAGCACATTAAAAAAATCCATAAAAACAATTCCCCAACTTGAAAAAATCCAATATATCAAAACTGATTTATAAGCACAGTAATCCAGAAGCAGAGCAATGCACATCACTTTGTCCAAAATAAACAGCATCTCAAATAAACAGCAGCTCTGACAGCTTTCCAAAATAGGCTTGTCTTCAGAATACGCCTGAAAACTTACAATGTGGGAGCCTGTCTGACGTCTAGAGGGAGCACATTCCAGTGTCACTTCTAGTGGATGCCTATTAAGCCTGAAGCCAGCTAGGCACCAAAAACAGGGCCCCAGCTAGCGTTCCTAATTTTTCTCTTCGGATCCTCACCACATTCTCTGAGATGTCAGACAGCTGTGTTTCTAGACAAAGACCACTTCTGGTTGCCCAAATTCATCCTTGTCCCTTGGCCAGTTCTCTCTGTGTGAGTCCTGCTGGCTGCAAGAAATGCAAGGTGGTTTGAGATAAGAACTCACCTGAGATGAGATGAGAATTGAAATATCAGAGACTGCTGTCAAAAAGGCATTGGCATCTCCCTAAAGCAAGAAAAAGTACTATTATTACCTTCTCTAGTCAGGTGGGAAGGGGTGACCAGGGTTGTCCTCATCTCTGCCCCCACTTCTGTGAAGCTCTTGATGGTCAGTGCTCAGATTAATCCTTAGCCATGTTTGGGGCTGTCTGAGTTTTTCTTTTCACTCCTGGAAGGCCCTCAGTCTCTGCCCTGGATACCCCTTCCTCACTGCTAGCAGCCCAGACCATACAACTAAGGTCTGCCTTGTCCAGACTATACAGCCAAGGTGACCATAGTGACCATAAAGCCGAGGTGACCATATAGCCAAGACCATAGTCACACCTATGTGTAACAACCACTTTTCTACTTACATTCTTGCAGTATTCAATGGGGCTTTCTCCCAGGAAAATGTCTTTAGGATTCCAGCCTTAGAGCACAGTCTTAACCATGTCCACTCAAAAGTAATCTCCATTGTATTTGATGGGTCTTACTACCAGGAAAGTGTCTTTATGATTGCAGCCCTAGTGTTTAAACGAACAACAATCTTATTGCACTCCTCACTTCATTGACTATTGGCTCATTATCAAGGAATGGATTATCCAGAAGGTTGATGTTAGTGGTTCTGGTGGTTGTTCCTGGGGCAGGTCATGGTTACATAACTGTTGAAAGAATTATTTCCACCTCAGCAGCCATTCACCAGGGGAACTCACAAAGATGCCATCCGTTTTCCTGATATTGTCACTGGTCAGTTTTGTCTTACCACTCAAATGGTCAGATATTACAGCTGCAGGATGCCACATATGCCACACTGACACAGGCAGGCCAGTGCTGGAGAGTTGGTCAGCACTGCACTGTAAAACTCTTAAGCAATGGCTTCTAGTTATCCTAGCACAGGTTCAATTTGGTTAGAATAAAATTTAGTCCTCTTATTGAAAGTCCATGGGATAGTTCATGGGAAACTGAGGAAAGTAACGTTTTCTACTCTGGATATCACCCATGAGTTCATTTGACTGGAAATGGTCACTTGGCTATGTTAATACATATCCAAGGATATACTTCTCAGAATGTCCTGGATTTCCCAGGTCTGAACATCGAATGGATTTTTCATTCTTTCAGGAAGTGGTAGGGATAACAGAATATGATTTTTTTTTTTAACTGTATCTCTCCTTTTTAATAAAATTGATCTCATCCAAGGTATCATTCCTTGAAAGCCAGCTGTCAGATTTATTGCTGGCTTGAAGCTGAGTCTAAGATTAATATCTCCAAACCCCATTTCCACAAAGTGACTCCAAATGTAGGCAGGACACTTGAAGATCTGAGAAGAGTACAGGCAGATCCTCATCTGTCTCATTTCATTGCCTTGGCTCTATTACAGGCTATACATCCATATAAAAATATGTCTACTATATTACATTTATTGGTCTGCAGTTTTCTCCCATGGCAAGTCAGTGACACAAAGTAATTGAATGTGGGTGGTCCAAACTCAGGGGAGAGAAGCAACAACATCAAGTCTTGCTTTAGCACAAGTTCATGAAATTCACCTATGCAGTGAGAAACATGAGACAAAGCACAGGCATCACTTCTGTATCAGAACTACAAGAAGTTTTGGGCATGTGCTGACCTTTCATGCAAAGATTCATTTTCCCATCCAGAAATATTTATTCAAGTAAATCTTGTTTGCTTCTATGTTTGTGAAAACTGAGACCTGAAATGGCTATCAGTATTGACTTCAAGCAAACAATTGAGAAAATAGCAGTATTTGCCCATATCTGCCAATTATACCACTATCTTGCCAAATCCTTTCTCTATTATAAGGCAATCAACTATTTTGCTGGTAGTTGAAGGAGCCAGTTTCTTTTCAATGGGAAATTTGGGTGGCTTATCTACATCATGAGATTTTTTGTTAGGCAAACATCTCAAGTAATTCTGTGAGATAACATTTAAAAGAAAAAGCAAATGTTACTCTCCCTCTCAACCTCACATAATAAACTTATTAAAATGGACTTAAGTACTACAACAGAAGCTTATGTTTAATAACCAATTTGTCAGGAGATTTATTGCTTAGAAGAGGTTGCTTGAAGACCACTCAGACTGTCATAATCCTTTTGATTTCAAAAGGGGCAAGCAAGTCAAAAGAGCTGGTGAATTGCTTCTCATCATGAGGTCTTTAACTCTCATGTAATTCAGCCAGCATCATTTGAAGTCCTTGTTAATTCTTTTTAGGATTTTGGACACAATGATCTTACCTGCTAAGAAAGATTCTATGTATCTTTTCAGCAAATAAATATTTTTCTTAAATTTAAATAACTATTATCACTAATTTTTGGAGCTTCGACTGTTGTATATGGATCCTGTAAAATCAAGAAGAAATAGGTACACATTATTGTTTGTGTGGCTTTCTAAATACTTTCAGTTTGCTCAACACACGCCAAAATTGCTTATTCTATGCAATGGTTAAAAGTATAGGCACTCTGCCTGTCCAACTATAACCTGGTTACACTAACTATAACAGTCAGGTGAATCTTTGTGGGAACACATGCACTACCTCAAGATTATTAAAAAGGGCTATTCCCTGTGACATTTAATCAGAACAAATGCTAATTAAGCAGATCCCACTTTCTCCAATCCTCTCTCCCAAAAGGCAAGTTCCAATTTACTCACTTTAAGTTGTAACTCCAGATCAGGGGTCTCCAAACATTTTGGAGAGCCACATAATCTATCTGACATTTTGGCAGGAGAGCCACATTATCTGACAAGGTGTTGGGGGCCGGAAAACTAATTTACATTTCAAATTTGAATAAATTTACATAAGTTTACATATAAGAATGTATTGGAGCGGATTACAAGGCTTGCCCAAGGATGGAGGGGTCTTGCCAGGGGCTACAGTGAGGCTCACCAAGGGATGCATCTGGCCCCCGGGTCAGGGTTTGGAGACCCCTGCTCTAGATAAAGGAAAAAAGCAGGCCTCCGTCAGTCTTGAAAGACTATGGTATCGTGCTTGGTACACTTGCGCCAGTGGTTAAGACACTGTGCCTGTTAACCAGCAAGCCAGGGTTTGAGACCCGGGTCGGCCCCACAAGACAGGGTGAGCTCCTGTCCTTAGCCCAGCTCTGCAACGTCAGCTGGATCCAATCATATTGGCTCTGCCTTTCCACTGGACTAATTCAGTGGTGTGGAGAGGGGGGATTTGCTGCTTGGGTAACAGCCTATCCTCCATAACAATCCAACCCAGGCCTTCATGCTTCGCATGCAGTGTATGCAGCGCCAAGCATGATCCCATAGTCTTTCAAGACTGACGGAGGCCTGCTAGATAAAGAGCAGGTCTGGCAAAAACATACATGCAATAGGAGGAGTTCTAAAAAAAATCCATAATTTCTCGTAGTTATTGATGTTCCCAAATGGTATGGTGTTATCTCACTCTTCTTGTGAACCTGTTTGTTATGTTACACTCTTTCAAGAATTTCACCTTGAGAGATATTCCTCACATAGTCAAATGTTTCTGCAGACAAATGTTGAATGTACGGATACCTTGAGCCATAAGCAGTATGATGGGCAGCTCAACAGCACGCTTTCATTTCCTTACCTGAGGGAATCATCTTGAACAGGGTTTTTCAATTCCCGTATGGTTCCAAATATATCCTGTTCCTGACTTGCAAGCAAGTTTCTGTATAAACTTAAGCACAGCTAAATAGGCTTGAGTGAAATGTTCACGAGTTTCAATTTTCCTGTCAGACTGTGCATCTTCAATGACAGAGAACCTTTTTGTCGCACTCCAGAGCAAGTGATGTGAAATGTTTCTTTCCTTTTCATCAAGATGTAGAAGACTGTTTTTGTGACAGTCACAAAACAATCACTACAATTGTTGTGAACTGAAACAAAACAGATTGGCAAACTGCTTTTGCCGTTTTTGGCTACAATCTAGAGTAACTACAGTACCTTCTACACTGACGTAGTTATGGTGCCACCTATGGGAAACCTATGGGAAATGCATAAAGCAATCCAGAGTAAGTGCTTTTTACATCTTCCCGCAGTTACTCTGGATTGTAGGGTTTATGATACTATTCCCCCTTTTTTGAAAACTATTTACCTTTTCACGTTACCTACGGGAAAATTCAGCAGCCTGGGGATTTACATTGGTAAAGCATATGTGAATTTTTAAATATTGGTTCCTGTCAGCGAATAGCAATTGCAAAGCATTTAAAAGTTCCCACCTTTTTTCATAATTGGAAAGAACCATTTTTGAATGTCATTGTTCTAAGTTTCACAATCAAACTACTGACTAAATATTTCTCTTTGGCTGACATATTTGAGGGGACAAGGAAGGCATTTTAAGTTATTTTACATCATCTATACTAGCCAGCTTTAAGTCAGCAATATTTTGTTTAAAAATATGTCACCAGATGTTCAGCAATATTGGTAGAATTTCAATGAAAAGTCTGCTTTTGTAGAAATGCCATACTGAGTCTGGAAGGCAACAAGACAAAGTAGATTTGCCAAATATTACTAGGACCAGACTTTGACTGTAACATCTGCTCTGTAGACATTCATGGTACAAAGAAAAGCACAAATGCGGGTTGTTAAGATTCTCCCCTTACACCTGTTAAAAGAAAAAGGGAACTTACCTACAGAAAATAATGAAAAGGAATCCTTATTCTGACCCCAGTTATGCCCAGCCTTATGTAGTCATTGGATGCCATTGCTCCTAATTAGGTTCAAATGGGTTTGGAATCCATCTCAGAGCCTTTGTATTTAAGAGGAGTCATTGGCAAAGCATTATGCTGAAAAAGGGCTATAGAAAAACTGAAGTGTGTCAAATTAAATGTCTGAAAAGAATATACCTTTATCTGGGCTTCTATTCACAGTTGTAAGCCATACGGTTCTAACATGCTACGTGAGAAAATGGTCCCCTTTCTACCTTTGATATACTATAGCCTGGCAGTTGTGGTGGTGCTAGGAGATGCTGGCTAATGAGAGTCCTGGCTGCCCTTTACCTGAAGGAATGTGCAAGGGGGCATCTTCATACTCACCCCTAAGAAGCAGGGGCTAAAAGAAATCCCGCATCTTTCTTTAGTGGCCGGTTTGCTAGGAGTGTTTAAAAGGAGCTGGCTTTTGATCTTGCTATATTCAGACCTGATTTGGATTTTGGAATATTTTGGTGACATGGCTGGTACTGCTTTGTGCTGGCTTCTGCACCCCATAATAACTGCTCAGTTTCCAAAGTTATCAATTAACAGTTTGTTTAAAAAGACCCAGTTTGCATCCAGTGATTTCTCCTCCAGTTTGAATCAACTTTGGAAAAGCTGCTCTGATCTTTCTGACTGCTTGAGCAAAGAGAAGCATTAAACAATAGATTAAACCTGTTAGATCTACAAAAGGACAACTGCAAGAGGCGGTGAAGTGTTTCCACTTTACTAACGGTGCTTTTTTGACTATTTCCTTGAAAGGCAGATTTCAATCTTTCCAAATACATTTCATTATGCACACACATGGATGCAAAAATTCATGTATGCAAACACATATGCGTGTATGCAAGTTAATTTGATGTACCACTTATTGTAGTGACCGAAACTGCATTATTAAATGTATTATTAGATGGCTACCGGCCATCCAAATACATGTTTGGATGGGGCCATTGTGACTATGCTGCAGTCCACTTAAAGAGACTGTATGTCCATGGGATTCCCTTCATTTGGCTGTTCCCTGGGTGATGATCCTGTCGTTTAGGACAGCAGAAGACACACACTGTTTTAGGACAACCCTAGTCAAGCAGGTGCCCAAAGCCTGCCTCCCACTGCTGTGCACACAATCCTGTCATTAGACAGTCCCTTATTCTTTCCTCCACCTCTTCTCCCATCCCCATTTTGAAAAGCCCTGGAAGCAGGCCAGCAAAAAGGTTAATATTATATTGTGTTTTAATATAAATAATTTATTTATTATATTGATATATTGATTTATTTTGCCTTGTAAACAATGTTTTGCTGAAAAGAAAAAAATATGTCCTCATCATTATCTCAATACCCCAGTCAATAACATTTACCTGACTGCAAAAATCTAATAATAACAATAAATGTTCTAAAATCTGTGCAAAATCTCATAATAATGTTAATCACAGTCCATGATGAGTCATTCTGCAGTAAAGACAGCTGTTTCATTTTACACCATTACTAACTCAGTTCCATCCTTTTAAAACATAAAACAAGATAGTGTTTTCACATTGGCTCTAATGAAACTTTGACACATAACGTTGTCAATAAAACTCAGATTCAATTTTCTCTCCAACCCTGATGTTGCGTAATTAATTTCTCCTACAATTGTAAATAAAAACAAAAGAAGCAATATATTATCTATAGATTTATTATTTATTTGTAAAGTTGTTTGACAAAATCCATGTATAACACAGGAATAGTAATAAAAAACCTAGGGATTATCACATGCATAAGAGAAAGGAAATCCTATACAGTATTTTTAATAATGGTGCAGAAGGACAATTGTTAGCGACAATAGAGAAGTCCTTAACACCAGCCAAGCTTACCCAATGCAGAGGTTTGAAAGGACCGTGGTGAGGGTGGAGATGAGGGCTGTATTGGGGGAGCAGGAGTCAGAACTGGGACCAAGCACTTGTGCCAGCTCCCTACTATATTCCTTGGGTGACATGGAAAAGTGTTTGGCTGCTGACATCTGCTCGGTTCTGTGCCACATCTGGAAGTGGTGCAGAACCAAGTAGACCCATTTGGGCTCCTGCCACATTACCCGAGGTAAGGGGTAAAGTTTCCCCTTGCCCTATGGTAGCACAGCAACAGTATCAACTTTGCTCTAGATGCTGCACTGGTATGTCAGTCTGCCTGCTCCAGCACTTAGGATTGCTCTCCCTCACTTTAAGCCAGATGTTAATTAATGGGAGTTTTGCGAAGTCTTTAGCAATCTTTCAAGTGATAATCTTTCTCTTCTACAGATAGAGCTTCTATGAAACTGCATAATTAGGGGAGCAGCCCCATAATAACAGGGTCATTGTACAAAAATAATATATGTACAAATATTTGCAGTATTTTTGTAATAAGCTCTTTTCAAGATGTCCTTCCTGAACCTATAAGTTATGCATTGTAAAACATTCTGAGTCTCACAACTGAAATGACTGACTCATGTGGGACTGATGGGCCACAAAGACAGTCCTCCAAATTTAGAGGCATTTCTAAAAATAGAATGGTAGGTCCTACTGGTTAATGTACGCACTTGTTTTCAAAGGAATCTTGCTGGCCTGAGCTGGGCTGGCCCCAGAGTTGCATATTTTCTCTCTTGCTCCTCTCAAGCTATGCTGATGTTACGCCATCCAGATAACTATCGGGTTAGCTTTATAGGGAAAAATTCCAGTAGCCTAGCACTCTCTCTGCATAACAAGGCTAATTTTAACCATATAAGTTAAACATTTCCTGAGAAGATAAACAGAACAGAATAACAAATCCGGATTGGGAGATTAAAATAACAATGCAGTACAAGTACGTGAAAACTGGATTGTTGTTTTTTTAAACTGAACCTTCATGTTTTATGATTTAGAGAAAGAAACTCAGGACGCAATCCTAATCATGTTTCCAGCACCAAGGTAAGAGCAATACAACTTGAAGTAAGGAACCACCAGTGCCTTCCAATTAGAAGACCTCCATGACTGACCTCCAACTTTAAGATGTAGCACGTACTGGTACTTGCATGCCACAGCTATGCCAGTGCTGGAAAATTGGTTAGGATTGCACTATCAGGGCTTCCAGCGGGGATAGGATAATTGGAGTCCACAGAAGATGCCTATCATTTTGGTGGTTTTTTTCCTTACAATTTGTCTCAGAAGTTTACACAGGTTCATGACAGATGACAATGTAAGAAGTGTAGGAGTTCATGTCTTAGTTGGCTTATCAAACATACAAACCCTTACGGGCCAATGTGTAAATAGAGTCTGCTTTACTTACGCTGGGTTTAATGCTATTAAGCAAACTTTCAGGGCTGATAAGGGTAGTGGGGCCCAGTTTGCATCATGCAGATCTCAAGAGTGTGAGAATGCCTTGGCTGCTGCTATACTTCTATACATAGTGTTGTTTTATGTGTCTGGAGAATTACAGTACCATAATGATGGGCACAGTTCTGGACATGTTGTTCAGACAGGACTGCAAAAGTCTTATGTTACAACTGTGATCAGCACAACCTACAGAGGTTCAGCACCTTAGTCCTTTTCATATATATTCTACTACAATGCAAAAGGGGGCAATGAATCAGCAGGGCAACGTATTTCAAGGACAACTGGGAAAATGGGGTTCACAAATCTCACCTACTATGAGACCCAGGAACTCCTTAAATCATTCAGGGCTCAAAGATCTTAACTGCAGGTGTGTTTCCACAAATCCAACTTTTCACATTTCTGGGAGAGGAGAAAGAAACACAAGCTACTCATGTTTCTTCTCTGTAAGGCAGGAACTGGCCCTGATTATATAACCTGAAATCAAAATGATTAAATTATTTACTCAGAGGCTGGCAGGTTCTAATCAAAACATCTCCATTTAGAAAAAGGAACACTTGCAGGTCATTACAGTTTAAAAAAAGATGCTAGGCTTGTGTGCTGTGTAATATTGATGCGTATTTAATTTTTTCATAAATAAAAATTTGGATTCAGCAAGTTTCTTAGGTAATTCAGCATCCCTTTATTTACTTAAATGTCTACTCTAGAGAACCAATAGAAGAATCTCTCAAATAACCCTATTTGTTATGTAGTACAATATTATGAGAGATGTTTCCTCCTTATATTAGGTAAATAATCTTATTAAGAATTGATAGATTGTGCCCTGCTGGGCACTGTTATGAACCAGTGTTTCATTTCCTATTATCAACACTGTCCAGAATGCAACAGCTGTGCCATGACAAGGTAAAAAGACGGGACAATAAAATAATAAAGCTAGGCCTGGAGAAAGTATCAAAATACATCATATCTATATATTTAATATGGTGAAAGCTTTGGAAACTTATCTTTTTGGATAATGATGATAGTATATTGTACCTCCAAATTTCCTTGTCTTTGGTGGGATCATCACAAAATGGGACACAAGAAATGGAATGCTTAACCTTGCTGACCCAGCAGACTATTGAAAACAGGTGGAGGGGGTTATTCCATCCAGCAATATTACACCTTTTTAAGCAAGGGAAACATTTACTCATACCCATGGGCAGCTGCTCTTGCCCTAATCACATCGCATACAATAATCATAGAAAACCACTTTAAGTAAAACTAGTAAATCACATTCCTCGGGAGGCCTCATGGTTGGATAACTTAGCTCAATGTTATTGCTTGCATTTAATGTTCAAAATCTGTTTCTGTCCTAAACATTTTCTTTTTTGGCAAGGCAAACGGTTTTTGCAAGAAATGTATTTTGCATTTGTCTACCCTGCCCTCAAAATGGGAAAGTGGATCTGGTTAGAGAACAAACTTGAAATGGAATATTATACATGTGTATATGGAGTAACCAATAGAAGGAAAATGTAAATGCCATGTGCAATAACAGCAAAACCAGGTCTTCCCTAATGTTATCTAAGCCCAGGTGAAAGCTGTGCTTATAGGTAACAGCCAAACTAGGTGTTCATGCAAATGCATTGCTAAGAGGAAGGCAAAAGCCTCTGAAGCAGGGTGACCATATGTCATAATCCCAAAAGCGGACAAGGACTACCAAAATGTAGTGTACCCGAATGGGGAGGGACTCGAACATGGGGCACTACACAGGTTCTTCGGAAAGGCAGCCAACATGGCAGAAAACTACAAAGGACCATGATACAAAGGTAGCTTTATTACATGTGTACACACGGGTTCCACCACCACTAGGCAAGGTGAACAGAGAACAAAGGCTGTGCCAACATTTTTATAGGACATTTTTAAGAGAGGAGGGTACAAATGACAAGGAAGAGGGGTACAAATGACTGAGGGCAAAGCATGGATCCTGGTTTGCTAGATTTTTGCACAAGAGTGGGATTCAGGGGATGACGACAAGCAGTGGATGGGCAGGCTGGAAGGCAAACTTGCAACATGTCCTCAATCCTTTTGCGACTGTGCATTGTCAGGGCTGCTTGCGGTTATTTCATAATTGCATGAAACATGTATTTTTGCTACATTCTGCCTTTATTGTTTCGGCCTGGATATTTTGTGCCTGGCCTTTTTCTGGCTTGGAGTGGCTGGCCTTGCTATGGGGGTCAGAATAGACTAAGACTACTATCCTAAAGACACTTCCCTTGGAGTAAGGTCCATTGAAGACAATGGGGCTTACTTTTTAGTAAACATGGTTGGGATTGTGCTCCAATGGGAATTGGGCCTGGGTCATTTGGACCTAACAAGATATTAAAACAGGCTGTTTGTAATAGTTTTAGGACAGAACACATATTATCCATAGTTAAGCATTTACTAATTACAATTACTGGTTACAAATATATTAAGGAAACAGTTTGGACAAGGCATTTTTTCATACCAGGAACTGTTTTGGTATACCAAGAAAAACTGTGATTTTCAATCAGTGTGCCATGGCACACAGGTGTGCCACAGATAGTGCTCGGGTGTGCCATGGAAATTTGGAGATTGACATTCATTAATAGGAAAAGTGGGGGATTTGAACAGTCTGGTGTGTCTTATCAATGGAAAAAAACAACTGATGGTGTGCCTTGACAATTTCAGTTCACTGAACTGAACTTTGGCCTTACAGCTTTGGTCAATACAAGTGTATGGTGGGGGGGATGGTGGGGGCTGGAGAGTATGAAATTAGACACAAGACCTGAATGTGCGGGTACAGTAGGATACGCAAGAAAAATGTAAGACATGACAAAATAAAAGCTAAAAACACTCATATATACAGTAATGCTTTCATGTGGTTAATTTAAACACTATACAATTATCGCTTCTTTCTAATCGTATGTTTTCTGACAATTTTCTGACAATTGAAAAACTTTTCAATTATACCAAGAAGCATTCATTCAACACTTTCCTCTCTTTCGACCTCTGCAGTTCTAAAGACCAAAATTGTCCTTCCCCACATTGCTTTCTTTGTGACATGGTGATTCTGATTGTTTTGGCATGAGAGAAAGAAAACATGGTCACATTAGCTATTGGTTTCTTCCATTTCTAAAGGAGAAGAGAGTCCATTTGCAGAAATCTTTGTGTGACAATAGGAATTTGCAAGATAAAAAGTGCATTTGCAATTTGCTAGCGAAAAGGTCATGGGTAACAACATTTGTAAACTTAAAAAAGACTGGGTTCCAGTTTTTCAGCCATTTCCAGTTTTCACCACATTTTCGATCCCTAACCTATCAGATAAGTGGGAGACACTCTTTTATTTCCTACCAAAAATTACTCCAGTAATGGCTGCTTCAGTGGAAAGCCACTGTGAGGATTATAAGCAAGAAAACAGCACACGGCAATATTATTGTGCACCATGGTTTCAACCAGAGTCAGGGCCTTTTTTGTGAAAGAGCTACTTCTGAGAAGAAAAGGTCAACTCTTACCAACACTTTGATTTGAGCAGTTCATTTGAACCTACAAGGTTTAATGATATTGGGTCAGAGTAGTTTTTGTTGTAAATATGAGGCTGCAACTAGATATTCCAGTGGCAGGTTTGTCACTGCTATCAGCGGAATCTATTTGCATACATATAGACATTTGCTCTTATTTACAGAACTAAGTGTGTGAGAAACTGAAGGGTCTGCAGTCTTTGCAGTTGACTTTCTGCTTTCAGAATAGAATTCTGCTTCCTTTATTCCTGGACCACTTTTCAAATTCCTAGTTTTGTATCACAGCACAGAAACAGCCATACAAGAAGCTGTCATCTGCCCACGGCCTTAGTCAGAAGATCAAAACTATTGGCCTTAATTCATGTCCAAATTACTCACAGCTATATGGCTTGTCACCATTGCCTCTTGTGTTTAATACCATACTTTTTTCTCCCCCAAAAAACAATACAGTGCTGCCTCACATAAAGAGCTTACCGGTAATTCATTCTGGAGGCATGCTTTTTAAGTGAAACACTCCTTAAGTGAAGCAGATTTTTCCATAGGAAATAATGGAAACTCAGACGATTGGTGCCACAACCCCAAAAATATTCATCTAAAAATATTAACTGAATGTAAAAATGATGACAAAATACTGTAATTGAATTCAAAACTTGCATTCAATGTGCATGATCCTATGAAGTCTACTTAGGCTGCAATCCTAAGACACTTTCCTGGGAATAAGCCCCATTCAACACAATGGGGCTTAATTCTGGGTAGACATGGTTAAGAGGCTGCAATCAAAGACACTTTCCTGGAAGGCATACCTGGGCTGCTGCTGGAGGTTCAAGGTGGTGAAGGGGGGCACTTGGCAGCTGTTAGGGGCAGCTGCTTGTTAGGGGCTGTTAGGGGCAGTTGGGGGCAGTTAGAGGCAGCAGCACTGGCCAGCAGCCATTTTAAAGAGCCTCCATGCAGAGCATCAGGGCTGCATAGCACACATGCCCATAGCACGCTTGCTTGTTAAGTGAAGCGGAACTTGTTATGTGAAGCAAGATTTCTTGGAAATTTTCGCTTGTTATGTGAAATGCTTGTTAAGTGAGGCACTTGTTAAGCGAGGTATCACTGTATGAGGCAAAATTGTCCAAGTTATTTTCCTGCACAAGACCGGCTGAAGTGAGCAAGTGCAAAACAAGAACACCACAGTGCTTCTTATGCTGTTTCCATTCATTTCAATGGGACTTGTGTTATTGAATTTCACTGACGTTTGTGCCATTCAGCATTAATGCACTGTAAGATTTCCTGTTACTGAGGTCTGTCTCAACAGCCAGCTGTAATTGGAACACTTTATTTTGAAGCAGCAATTCACTGGCAAAGCCCAGGAGCCATTTGAAAGCCTTTCAGAACAACATTCTGTAAGCCAATTAAAAACTTTACTTTAACAAGAATTTTAGAAAAACAGACATTAAGTGCCAGCTTTGAAATTGACAAGATCAACAAAGTGATCTAAAGTGCATTCTGCTCTCTAATTAAAATCAGTCTAGGACCACTATAATCGGTACTTCTTGAATTGTTTTGCCCTTTAATAAATGGTTGTTGTGTCCTACCATCTTCATTTTAGGAAGAGAACCTTTGAAGTTACTTTAAAAGTAGTTACTTGCAAAGTCAAAATGGCCACAGGAACACTGAGTATCTCAAACTGAGAATATTAAGGAAGCCATTCCACCATTCTCTTTAAAGTTAAGGAGTTTAGAAATACAGAATTCTTATTCATACAGAATCAATCATACAGAATCATTAGACATTATTAGAATTCTTAGACATTTTAGAATTAGACATTAGAATTCTTATTCATACAGAATCATTAGACATTCTGGCTCAGTATGACTAGCTGGGATGGTTCCCCAGAGTTTCAGATAAGGGTCTTCTACTCCTATCTGGAAATGCTCACAAATAAACGTAGGACCTTTTGTATGCAAAGTTACACCTCACATAAAATCTGCCCCAGAAGGTGCAATCCAGAGTAACTATAGGGCATCCTTGCTCTGATGTAAGAACAATTTACCCTGGATTGCAATATGAATTTCCCATAGGTTATCACTAGGTGGTGCCATAACTACGTCGACGTAAATGTTTCTTACGTGCTCCTATAATTACTCTGGATAGTAGGATTTATCCTTTCCCTCAATGAACGTTACTGCTTCATTAGACATTACTGCTTCAGAATTTATTTTATTTCATTGGGCTGTGTGTATCGAAACCATAAATGTCTATCACTATAGGGTGACAGGCACAATTCGTGGTGGACAGCTCTCCTTCTTTAGCTGTGTGGACAACTGGCAGGACACACAATGTAAACAGGAATGAGACACAGGTTGTCCTTCATGCAAAATTCAGCTTCCATGTTCATAGCTTCCATGTTCATAGAACAAGTGTTTGAACGTAGGCAAACTTCTTCAATTTACATCATTATAAACTATGTCAAGTGGTGCAGATGTTGCATTATTTTGGACCTGATTATTCTCTTTTGTCCATCCTTCATGTAAAAGTAAAACATTCTCTCCTTCTTCTAAAGAGAAAAGAGCTATTGATGTATTAAAGATCTTAGAGGAGTGCAAAGAAAATCAATTGTTTCTTCACAAAACAAATGCCTTCCAGGTTTCTTCTTGTTCCTAATAAAAGAAGAAAATATCTTCGAACTTTGGATCCCAGTTGTTATCACAGTGCTGTTTGAGAACTATCTGTCAGGGTCAGGATCTGTTTTCTTCCTTGTCCATAGTACTGCATTCTGTACCTGGATAGGATGTCAAGCATTTGACAATACAAGTAATAGAAGATGGACAGGCCAATAAAGATTCTGTCAAGAACCTGATGGGACATTACTAGAAAGAATAACTATGCTTCTTTCCCCAGTATGTGCTGCCTCTTTCAAGGCAGGATATAACGATGCAAGACTAAAATGTGGTGATGGTGTCTGGCCTTGTTAACTTGAAAAGGGGATATGACAGATTTCTAGAAAAAAAAGTCCATCACAGATATCCATCTGTGGTGGCTACATGCAACCTTCTGGGTTTAGAAACTACAGTACTTCAAAGGCCAGGTGCAAGGGAGTGCCTCTGAAGAACAGGTCTCTTGTTTTCTTTGCTCCCTGAAGCGTCTGGTAGGTTACTGTGAGATTCAGGAATCTGGGGTAGATGGGACTTTTGTTTGATCCAGTGGGCTCTTCTTATGTTCATCTTAAATACTCCTTTTTAACAATTTTAATATTTCCAGAAGTTCTAGATGCCTTGTCGCACCTTCCCAAAATATAGGCATGTCCTAAGTACTAAAGTGCAGAAGGCCAATGTTAAATTCATCTATAGAAATGCCCTAATTTACCATTGCACTTCACTTTTTGAGCTATGAAACTGAAAACTGTTCATATGTAGGCTAGTATTTTTCATTTCCTTTCAGTTTCCATAGAGGAGGACCTTATCACAGCCTTGCATCTTAGATGGGGTGAAAGAACCAGAGGCTCTGTATCTGTTTCTCATTTGGACGCAATACTAGAACTGAACATAAATAAGGAGTCATAGAGTTAATAAGGATATAATAAAGAAATATGAACAAAGACATGAATAAAGTCATATAAATAAAATTGTTTTCTATTTTTCTAATATAAACATAATAATGCTCTTTTGCAACCAGCATGATATGAAAATTAATCATATCAGCACTTCTAAGCATAAAGCAATTTGTTATGATGGCATAGCAGAAAAGAGGAAATTTAGCAGCAATTTGTACAATCTCATTAGGAATCAGGGGAGAATATCTTCCTTTTTTATTTTTAACAAGGCACAGTGTTTCTCATTCCCTTTCTTAAATGATTTTGACCTTTGCTAACTATATGGGCAAAGTGGAAGAAATGTGCCTCCACCTTCAGGAAGTAGAAAGCCCAGGCCTGATGGGCTATCAGCTGATGTCCTCAGACCTCTATCGGCAGCAGGTGTAGTCTGGTGGTTGAGTGCTGGGCTGCTGAAGGAAGATAAGCAGGGAAAGACTTAGGCAACTCCTGGATCGGAGACCTAAAGCTGATAAGCTGTCATGAATCATCAGAGCCAGAAGTTGTCAGTGTTTAAAGCAGGGATTTTCAACCCCTGTGCTGCGGCACACTGGTGTGTGCCAAGACACTCAGGCTGCAATCCTATATGGACTTCCTTGGGAATAAGCCCATATAACTCAATGGAGCTTACTAGGATTTTGGCTGTCAAGAAGTGTTTTTTCCCTGGTGGTTATAACTATGGTGGTTGACTATAAGCAGACAATAGGGACAAAGAAGATAGACAGATATGTAATTAATAGTAAAGTAATTGACTCTGTCCCTGACCTCCATCCATAATTCACACAGGATGGAATTCCTAAACAGCAACAATGAGGCAATTCAAACAGAAAAGATTGTTACCAAGGTTTTTTTTTTCAGGTTTCCTAGATTATTTCATATACTCGGTTTCCCTTTGAATTCACCTTGGATTTCAAGCAACGATGTTATTTAAAGATTGTACACAAATGTTTAATAAACAAAAAGCGAAACCTTCTCCGTGCACCTTGTCACAGCAATCAAGCCCTCAAGCTGTTTATTTCCTTTTTTCATCTTCCGCTGTGATGTCTTAAGCACTTCACCACTCTTCTTCATCTCCACCTCAGACCCCGACAAGAGATGCATCGCTCTTGAGATTCCTGTCCTCCAGCTATACTCGAGCACAAAGGAATCTAAATTACAGATTCCAATAATGTGCTAAAAGGCAGCATTGTTACTACATAAACATTTGGCCTCATACACTTTCTGTTGCTGTATCTAGTATGGACATTGTATTCAGAGTGAGATTTCATCATCCTTTACAAAGGGTCCACACATCTCAGCTTAATCCAACAAATTCTTCTTATAGTTAAGGTTTCATCCTGCCCTTGAAATACGCAAATATGGGCAGAATCCAAACCAGCTTTCCATCTGTCCCAATGGGGCATTTTCACCTTCTGTTGGGGGACAGTCACATATTTCTCATCAAGGATAAGGCAATGTTTGTTCCCTTACCTTAGAGTTGCATTGGTCTTACTCCAGAATTAAAAAAATTGGCTAGGTTGCAATGCTGTCCTCAATTTCCTAGGAGAAAGCTTCATTGACTTACTTCTGAGTGGATAAGCAATAGGTTTGAGCTCTAAATGTGCCAAGACTGCCTTCTGGGGTCAAGTGTCTCACTGGGACAAAATGGCAAGTATAAATGGCAGTGTGAGTAAAGGTCAGTGGCAGTGATGGGGAGAACCCGAGCTTGATGTGGAGGAGGTGTGGATGGTGCAGGGAAAGTAGTGGTTTGTGGGGGAGATACAGGAGGGGGATACAGAGGGAGCAACAACATAGGCAATGAGATGAGGATGGCAAAATATAGAGATGGTAGATCTGAGTGGGCAACAGGCAGGTGATGTAAAGAGACAAGGAACTAAAGTTTGTATGGTGAGGTTTATATATGACAGGGAGCATCATTTGGCCTCAGTCCCTGCTGGAAGGGAAGCTTGAGCCAGGCCTGTTTGCCTTTCTTTTTGAATGGTGCCAGTCTTTTAGCAATATACCTTAGAGAGCAGGATTAATCCCATATAACTGTTCAGTGTTGAATTCACACCTGATAGGATTCAATGAGCACACATGCAAATTGATCTCCCAGCTGCAAGGGTAAATAACATGGTCTGTTGAGGGAGGCTGATCTTTCTTTCATTTTCCATCTTTTAGCATTGCGATGATTTAACCGTTGTCTAAATCCACAATCTTTGGCTAGAAATAAAATTAACTTTCTGCTTGTATGCAGACTTCTTAAACTGTCATCTGTGGGGACAGAGACATTGGTAGCAAATGAAAATGATATTTGAATTTTTTTAATCTCAAAAAGGCTTAATGCTGCTGGGCTTCCCAGAGTACAGGTACCTTAAGTTTTACATTTGTCTGATTTAGGCACTTACACTTGTTAATTCATACTGAAATCTAATTTATGCTTGGAGATGCAGGATAGGATTCAGGCTGCGCTTTTGTCCCTTTGCTTCTAGCTAGACACTGATGCTTTCAAACCTGTATGTGCTGACAAGATGTCTCTGTGGATATGCATTTACATGATCTTTATTGAATGAATTGTCACTATACATACTGTGAATTACCAGTGCGTACAGCTCTTCCCATGTTCTACCTTTGGTTGTCTCCTAATGCAGCTTGTCCTTCTCTCTTTTCACTATGTATAGATGGTTACCTCTCCCACAAATGACTACCCAATCCAGCTCACTGGGTAAGTCAATCAATATGGTGATCAACTCATTCCCACAAATACCAGCGTCTCAGAAAAGAACATTGGCCTTTTGTCCCCAAAGACCAATGGAACGTATGCCCCAGGACAGATTTTTCTTTGATTAATGTCCATTATTTTCCAAAACATAGCCATGTATTCCTATGCAGAGTATTTTCAGAAAGAAATCATCTTGACTTTTCAAAATAAAAATGAACCACAACAAAATAAATTTTTTAAGCTGCCAAATAAGTATGCAGTTCAGTCTCTGATTTTTAAAGGTAATACAGTATTTCCATTTTTTTCCTTCTTATTGTTTGCTGAGATGCAAGAAATCTAAAAATGAGACAGTGTCTTCTGTACAACTGCCTCTTATTTGAGGCCTACTGTTGTTTCTGTCTCATTAGTTGTCTCAAGTTATAGTTGCATGACTGTAGTTTATAGAAATAGGTGCCTGTACCCTGACCACAGGATTTTTTCTTCCATTCAATTTTACAGTCTCGATTCTGAAAATAACTGCTACATTATATGTTTTCCAGTGGAATCATTGGTCCATTTGTCCTTTTCCAGGCCAATGTAGAGCTTCCTCCACACTGTACCCATGGAGTGCTAGGGCAGCATGGCTAGGTCAGCTCACCACCATTCACTGACCTAACTGTCTGAGGAGTGTCCTGGAAGTGTCTTACAGCAGTTTTACAACAATCCTAAGGGCAATTTAGGATACATGTTGTAAAGAAGCAGATGTTGATGAAATCATAAAGGTCTATAACTTTTTTCTCTCAAAGATACTGACCTTGTAAGAGTGACCTATATCACCAACCACACAACAGCAGGGTAATAAGCAAGGGATGTCATCAAAATATACCTTGCACCATGAATGCAGACATGTACACGAGTTATTTTTCACCTTTTATACTGCCCCCTTACAAGGAGCTAAGAGTGATATACATGTTTCTTTCCCTCCTCATGTCCTCACAACAACCCTGTGAGGTAGGTGAGACTGATAGTGACTTGGCTGAGCAAGGATTTTAATCTGGATATTCCATGTCTACATCCAGCCTCAGAGTTCCTGCACAATCCTGACTCTAGTACTAACGTTCAGTGTACTTTAAGCATTCCAATAAAAAGAGGCATTTTGTTCAGTGGGTTCAAAGGAGTCCGAATGATCCATGAATCTCCATCTGCAGTGGATAATAACCTCAACAATATGAAATGGAAAGTAAATTCTTGTCAAGAGCAATACGCCATCTATTATTGTGGTAAGAGGAAAGAATATCCTGGGAGCCATTCCCCAGCCTCATCTGACATCTCTTTCAGGCAGAAAAACACTGAGATGTGCCTCCCTCCCCAGATGTAACCCAGTAGCTCCAAAAAGTGTATTGACCTTCTTTTGTTCTGAATGACTCTTTCAATAACCTCGTTGAGAGAAAGAGAGTTATAATGGCACACAACCAAGAAGTGAAGGCTGAAATAAAAATGTTAAAGCTTAGGTAAGGTGCAGATGAAAACAATTCAAAGGGAATTGCTGAAAGTCTGCATGAAAAGTCCACCCGAGAAACTCACCAGACTGTTTAATAGAATCTTTTGGGACCAGAAATCTTTGGAACAACAACCAATCTATTTTAAAAGGAAAGGAGTTCAAGGAGGTCAGAGGTGGCAAGGCATTATTAATTATTTTTTATTATTTTTAAGACACCTGCATGGACTAAGCACCGCTCATAAGGAAAACAAAGCATGCCTATAGATATATTATCTGATAATATTATACTTTTCTATGACAGGTATATATTTGTACAGCATCATCTGTGGTTTTTGCCTCCTCTTGCCTCTGGGAATTGTATGGTGTATTGACTGTTCCCGCATCCTATAAAGTAGTGAATCATTAGAGTTCACCATTATTTTGACATCATGTACCAGTACTTTCTTTTCATAGTATTAACCTTTTTTTTGTACTCCATGCAAAGATGAAGTTCAAATAAACTCTGGATTAAATCCTAAAATAGGACACAGCAGGAGAGAAAAAAAAAATCACAGCCAATGTTTTAATTGATTCCATGCAATTTAAAGACAAGTACATGATTACATACAACAGGTTATCAGGATTACTCAGGACCTCAAATACACACACACAAAATGAAAGAATCTGTACATGAAAGTAACATCAAATAATGTTTTGTCATGATCCCTAGCATTATATGGCTGAAATCTTAAATATTTATTAAGAACCTGTTACCTGTAGTATTATGGTCCATGAGATCACACAGATACAACTGAACAACAAAAACCATCTGTAATATTTTTTTAATAATTATTTTGTATTATTTCCTCAAATGGATGTAAAACATGAGCTATGGATTTCTGGACTATTTTTTTAAGTCTTTTCTAAAATGTATGTCAGGTGCTCACTCTTGACTTCTGCTATAAAGATGTCAGTTATTGAGTGTTTTATAGAGAAATTTTAAAAATAGAGCTCAGGGGCAAGACTTCTCTGTATTGGCAAGAAAACTATAGAGTGCCCCTCAGGGGAATTGAGAACTACTCCCTCTCTCATGCACAAATATAACTGATGATCACTAAGAGTACAAGCCTAACCATGTCTACTCAGAAGTCAGCCCCATTGCGTTCAATGTGTCTTACTCCCAGGAAAGTTTCTTTAGGATTATAGCCATAGTCTGCTGCAAATTTCAAAATGTTGCTCTGAAAATGATGTCACAAACAAAAGTGATGTCATGTCCAGGCTTTTAAAAAAAGAAAATTGGGGGAAAACCTGCATCCTCCTCCCCAGCAGCTTGCCACCCATTTGCTCTGCTACCTAGTGACATAGCTACCTGGGGTTAAAGAAAATTTTGTACCTTACTCCCCCAAAAATCCTATCTAAGAAAGTAAATCAGTGTGCACCTCATTGTTTAGAGAAACTGTGCTGGGGCAAAGAGAGATTGTTACTCTCTCCCTGTTAAATATAAGAGGACCACCACTTGGAAGTGCATTTTTGCCCAGATAGCATGGGTTACAACATTATGATATCTGGAAATAGGAGCTAACTCATATTACATCTCTTTGGCTTGCAGAGCAATCAGTTTTGAGTTCAGTTTTGAGTTAAGAAAATTCTCTTTTACTTCAATAAGCAGTTGATATTTTCATTTTCTGCATAATCAGTCATAACTTTTGATAGAATACAGATATTCCAGTGCAGTTCATTTCTTTGCATTCTTCATTAAATTACCTTTCTAATGATATATAACAATATATATGATATTATTGATTCAAATTTATTTTTTCAGAATTTTGATCACTAGTGTCAAGCTCTGCTTGTTGTCCCCCTATTGCTTGCTACCTGGTGCAACTGGTAACCCCTGCACCTCCTTAGCTATGCCACTGCTCTCATGGCTTTTCAGTGAAAGCTCAAAAGATACCTATTTCACCTTGACCCAGACCTTCACTGGATGATAACAACAATAGTAATAATAACAATACAGACACCTTCCGTATGAGGAAAGACCACAGCGTTTTGAGGTCTTCAGTCTAAAAAATAGGCACCTGATGGGAGACATGATTGAGACATACAAAATTATGCAAGGATAGATAGAGTGGACAGAGAGATGCTCTTTACCCTTTCACATAATACTTTCACATAATACATAATCACAGAACTAGGGGACATCCACTAAAATTGAATGTTGGGAGGGTTAGGGCAGACAAAAGAAAATATTTTTTTACCCAGCGTGTAGTTGGTCTGTGGAACTCCCTGCCACATGATGTCATGATAGAATCTAGCCTCAATGCCTTTAAGAAGGTTTTGGACAAATTCCTAGAGGAAAGGACCATCACAGGTTACAAGCCTAAGGTGTATGTGTGTAGACATGGATAACACCAGATGCAGGGAGGGCACCTGGATGCAGGTGTCATATGTGCTCCCTGAGGCATCTAGAGAGCTGCTGTGTGATAAAGGAAGCTGGACTAGGTGGGCCTTCGGCCTGATCCAGTGGAGGCTTTTCTTATATTCTTAACTAGCGAAAGGCGTACCTGCGTTGCGGGAGTAAAATTCCCCCGTATGCCATTCCCCCATAATCATCAACCCCCCATGGATAACTTTCCCCCAGGTGTAACAACCCACCATGTGCAACTTCCCCCATACACATCAACCCCCCCAAGCACAACTTCACCCATGCGCATCAACCCAGCATGCACAACTTTCCCCATGCGCAACTTCCCCCCATGCGCAACTTTCCTCCCGTGCACAACTTCCCCCCATGCGCAACTTTCCCCATGTGCAACTTCCCCCATGCGCAACTTCCCATATGCGCAACTTTCCTCACATGCGCAACTTCCCCATGCGCAACTTCCCCATGCGCAACTTCCTCCATGTGCATCATCCCCCCATGCGCAACTTCCCCCCAGGCGCAACTTTCCTCCATGTGCATCATCCCCCATGCGCAACTTCCCCCCGTGCGCAACTTCCCCCCGTGCGCAACTTCCCATATGCGCAACTTTCCTCCCATGCGCAACTTCCCCCATGTGCAACTTCCCCCATGCGCAACTTCCTCCATGTGCATCATCCCCCATGCGCAACTTTCCTCCGTGTGCATCATCCCCCCATGCGCATCATCCCCCATGCGCAACTTCCCCCAGGCGCAACTTCCCCCATGTGCAACTTTCCTCTCATGTGCAATTTTCCCCATGCGCAACTTCCCATATGCGCAACTTTCCTCCCATGCGCAACTTCCCCCATGTGCAACTTCCTCCCATGCGCAATTTTCCTCCCATGTGCAACTTCCCCCCTGTGCAACTTTCCTACATGCGCAACTTCCCCCATGCACAATTTCCCATCATGCACAATTTCCCCTCATGCGCAGCATCCTCGCCCAAATTTCACACTTCTAGGCCCACCGGTTTTGGCAGGGCGGTGATGAGTGAGTGAGAGAGTCAGTCAGTCAGTGAGTGAGTCAGTCAGTCAGTGACTTTTCTCTTTTATATATATAGATAACAATAACAATGCCTCTAATAAACTACTGTGACTTGACTTCCTCGCTGGACTTACTTTAATAGTGTTTTACTCTGCTGTGGCCACATTCCAGCATTTTTACTTTGCCTTCATTACTTTCTCCTTGGAAAGGGCAGAACTGGTCATCCTGTGTTCTTTGGCAGGAATATCGTTGTTATAATAATTCCCCCTGCAGCTCCCTTGATAACGGCTCCTGATAACAAAGCCATTCCCATTAATTCCAATTAGGAGTTCAACAGGTGGTCTTGGCATTCCATGTTCAATATGGGAATAATAATACTAGCCCATCTGTACAGTCATGGTGAAGAATATTGAAGTCCAAACAAAACTTCTGTCTAAATCAGAACCCCAACTGATGTCTTGGTTTTACCACCTCTGCACTACACACACATATAAAACCCAAAGAATGCAATTCGGAAGACACTTTCCTGGGAGTAAGTTTAATTGAACACAAGGGGATTTACTTTTGAGCAGACATGGTTAGGATTGTGTTTGGTATGGTTACAGTGCAGTTCATATACTGCTATGAAGCCCAGAAGTGCAAGACTTCTAGTTTTATTTAGGGCACAATCCAGAATAACTGGAGTCCTCATGGGGAGTCCTTGCTCCAGTGTAAGAACAATTTACTCTGGATTCCAATATTAATTTCCCATAGGTTTCACTAGGGGTGCAGTAACCATGGGTGCATGTAATGTCTCTTACACGCTCCTGTAGTTGCTCTGGATTGTGGGGTTAAAGGAAAGCACAGAATCCCATGCCACCCTTGTAAATGGAAATGGAAATCCTGTGCTTCCAAGTTTCACTGCAGCAGACCAGGAGCACTGTTAAGAGGGGAAAGATCTGCAGCTTGTTCTGCAGTTTAGTACAGCTTATTTTAGACAGAGGTGGCAGCGGCGGACATGAATTTCCTGACACCTTTGCTTGGCAGCTTATGCAACCTGCATCAGGTAACTACATGGATAAGTGAGACACTGCCCTACATGTATTTTGACAAGGTGTGTGTAAAACTTTAAGAAGGGATTGGACAAATTTAAGAAGGGATTGGACAAATTCCTAGAGGAAAGGACCATCACAGGTTATAAGCCTTCCTAATTCACAAAAACAATGGCTGGAGATATAATCCTGATCAGAATCACAGCAATTACGGAAGTTAACAAACGCCTTTCATGGCTAAAAATAGTCCATGATGCCATTCTTTGTCTCTAAGGCATATTTGCTTGCTGCCAAAGCAGTTTACTGAAGGCGCTTCCTGTTTTAAGCACACATCTTAAAAACATAGGTAGCTAAAAGAATGGTTTGGCCTGAAGATAATGTATGTTCACTGCTTTCAGATTTTCAAATTTACTCTTTCAAATTTACAACCTAAATATCCCAAATGGAAAGCCTTTAGAAAGCACAATAAAAATGCAATGCCTTAAGATTAAACTCTGTTTAGGACCAGGATCAAAAACTAATAGCAAAACATACCAAACAAAGGAAACCTGGAAAGCTTAGGCAAGTGTTTTACCTGATACAGGTTGTATGAATAAGAAACTAACAATAAAAAATAGGTTTTCTGTAGGCAGTCAGGTAGCCAGTTAGCCATATAAAAGGGTAAAATTTTTCCAAAGTTTCTACTACATGAACAAGATACATGTACCTCAAACAAGAGAGATAAAATTAAATTAAAGGCATTCATGCCTACATTTCATCACTGATCAATATGAATTTAAGTAAACAAGAGGCACCATGCACATGCGTCTGTAAGATCAGAAAGTCTGGCACATTAGTCTGTTGTTTCTATTCTCGATGTGGCATCCAAATATAACTACCATGATATATTTAAGGTATGAAAACCTTAAGTGTATTTTATTATCAAGTGGAGATATGGGTGATTTTGACAGAGAGCAATTCTGTTAGGTGGCCTCTGGGGCTGGTAGCTCATGAGAGTTCAGTCAATATGTTAACCGTAGGAACACTCAGATGTATCCTGAGAGTGACCATGACACAAGCAATGCGTCAAGAGGAGAAAGGGAATAGCGACCTTACAATCTGCCTTTAGTGCCACAGTACTTAACTCAGATAGTAATAGGTACAAGATTGAATCCTGGCCTCTAAACTTCACAATCGGCAGTTTCCAGAAACCTTTCCCAGCAAACAAATAAGGTGAGCTTCTCTCATGATGTAAGAGCTTCAGTTCCTACATACAGTATATCATAGAAAGATGCAGGGCTAATACAAATGTTGGCTGGTAGGAAAAGACAAGTGGTGGAGGGGAGAGCATAATTACCCCAGGGCTGGGAAATCAAAGGACTTGCAATATATCTCCCATCATATATATGATATTCATCACCAAAAATATGGAAGCAGTACATGAATTCAGAGATTTATTCCTCACTCTAGAATCAGTTTTTATGATAGGAGAGCACAGTACAAATACATCTTTTTTTTCTGTGTACTTCAGCTCCTTACAGATATCACTCATGCGGGAAGACACATGTGGAAAGGAGCAGCATTGCAGTACTATGGTACTATGGTAGGTATCTTTGTTTATTGGCTTGTGTGCCTTATAGCAAAATTCTAACTTGCGCTGGAACAGGCAGGTTGGCATTCCTGTGCTGGATCCAGCACCAGTTGTGGGCTGCTGCTGCTGTGCTACCACAGGGCAAAGGGAAACTTACCCCTTACCCAGTAGTGGGATTCAAATAAATTAACAACATGTTCTATGTCCTAATAACCTAAATTAACAAGTTCTGTGTCCCATTAGTAACCGGTTCTCAGAACCAGGCCCTCATTAGCAAAGGGTTCTACGGAACCTGTGAGAACCCCCTGAAGCCCACCACTGCGTCACCCCATGTAATGCATTAGCAGCCCCAGATCTGTACCACCAAGATCTGTACCAGCCCCAAGCTCTGTACCACCAGTTCTGTACCACCAAATGACTGCTGCAGGCTGGATTGGATCTTGGATCCAGCACAAGTCCTGGATCCCAGTCTCCCCCCTCCATCTCCATGGCTGCCCATTCACAGTTTCACCCACCACCAGCAATACCACATTCTGGGCCACCTTATGCAAACTACATGCAAATATATAGATTGGCTAAAACTGATATAATTTGATACTCTCACTTTTCAGCAAGGTCCCTTGTGGATTCTCCATACAAACAGCAATTCTCAGGTTAATCCCAGCAAGTGCTTGTTCAGCCAAAAATCATTAGTATTCATAGGAAAGTATTGTAAGTTATAAATATTTTAGGAATTGGAAATAGTTTTGAATTGCAAAATAGAAAGCTAGTGTGGTGTAGCAGAGTGCTAATCAAGGAGAGATGGTTTAAAACTGTTGCTCACCTGTGGGGTGGCCTTGTCACAATTATCTTTCAAGGTAGCAACCTTCACTAGTTAGTTATAGTGCTAAATGGGAGAACTGCTGAAACCCTTGGAGGAAGGGCAGAATATAGTTATAATAAAGAAATACGATTATTTTATTTGCTCCATTTTAAAATGTGTTGCTTTTAATATAGTCCTGTAAAATCCTATATATAAGAGTGTGTTCATGGTTTTCATTGTACAAGGGCTGATTAAATGTTTCAGTAGGGACATATTCTGAATCAAGACTGAATTTTGTTTTCTGGACGATTCCAAGGATTTTTGGAGCAATTACATGCTATGATTTAACTTTATGATTTCATGACTGCCTATGCTATCCAATTGCCATACTACACTTTTAAATTCTGCCAATCGGCACGGCTGGAGGTTTTGTGGTTTAATAATTCTAAGCAAACGCAAGCAGACCAGAAAAATAAATAGGTATTTTGTAAGGACAAATTACTCAGATCAGGGCAGGTGGTATCCAGTGTTGTAAGTATCACTGGAGCATGAGCTGCTCAATTGGCATTGTATTTACACACAGCAAACATATTTGTGTTGCTGAGCAAAGCCAAGTTTCCCCAGGGATATGAATCTGCGGGCAGACAAAAACAGAGGACTTACTGCGGAATAGCATTGAGTGCTGGAGTTAAAATTCATTACTTGCACTCATTGGCCACAACAAGTGAGGCCCTTTCACTTAATTTCCCTAGTTTGCCATTCTGTGTTTTTGTTCATGTGAGCTTGTCTGTTCATAGCATAGAATCATCCTGGTACATTAAGATGTTGAAACGAAAGGTGATAATAGAGTCAATCAAGTTCAGATATCAGCATGACCCCAGCAAGCTGATGAGCACACATGAATGAGTATAGGCTCATCAGAACTGGGCTGAAGGCACTACAGCCTCTCCCAGTGCTTGGTCAAGCCCTGCATGTGACTGTGATGACCTGCCAGAATCTGGTTCCAATAGGAAGCAGTGGCGTAGCTAAGTCATTTGGCACCTGAGGCCCACAAATATTTTGACACCCCATATGTCAACACTATTTAATTAATTGTTATCAGTATTAATTAATACAACTAATAGCATATTAATTACCATATTTCCCGGCTTAAAACACGCATCGGACTATAACACGCACATAGATTTACAGTCCGGTGCGATTATAGTCCGGTCCAGCCGGGTCTAGCACTGTCAGAGCACCGCCTCCTCCAGTGCGTCCAAGCCTCTGATAGGCTTGGGCACACTGGAGGAAGCGGCACTCTGGCCACGCGAGGCTGGGAGACGTTGTGCAACCAGAGCTGCCCCTTCCTGAGCATCCAACCCTCTCAGAGGGTAGGATGCTTTGGAGGGAGCAGCATTGGTCGCGCAAGACTCCCAGTTTTCACGCAAACAGCACTGCCCCTTCTAGAGAGTCCAACACTCTCAAAGGGCTGGACGCTCTGGAAGGAGCAGTGCTGGTCACGTGAGACTCCCAAGCCTCACGCAACCAGCACTGCTCCTTACAGAGCGTCCAACCTACTCAGAGGCTTGGGCGCTCTGACGGAGACTCTGCCCTAGCCGCATGAGGCTTGGGAGGTCTCGTGCAACCTCTCCCAGCCTCATGAGGCCAGGGCAGAGCCTCTGTCAGAGCACCCAAGGCTCTGAGAGGCTTGGATGCTCTCGGGGAGGCAGCATTCTGGCCGCCCGAGGCTGAGAGAGGTTGTGCAAGACCTCTCCCAGCCTCAGGCAGTCAGTCGCTGCCTCCTCCAGGGCGCCCAAGCCTCTCAGAGATGGCATTCTGGCTGCACCAGATGCGGGGAGTGGTGAGAAAGCCATATATATAGCTTATAAGATGCAGGGGGATTTTTACCCACTTCTGGGAGTAAAAAAAACTGCATTTATAAGCCGGGAAATATGGTAATATTTTCACATTTTAAAAATCACCTTACCAATTAAGCCTCTGTTTTATTCTTTTTTGGGGAGGGCTGTGTGTAGCTACTTGGAAAATTTCTTAAGCTTCACTTTTACTGGATTGGGAGCATTCTGGTGGCCTTGCATTCCTCTGTGCCTCACCTCAAAGAGCCAAGGCACATTTGTTTATTCACAACTAAATGCAGCAGTTTAGCTCAGTTCCATTTTCCATAGGGTTCAATGCAATTAACAGGTCCTTCTTCTGGGTTGTTTTTTGGGGGCTGGGTTCATTGAATCAGGACTATTATGGGGCACTGGATTCCTCTCGTCTGCCCTTTCCAATCAACTAAAGCATGTTTTCCTATTCATGAATAAAGGCCATATTCATGATATGGCTCAGTTTCACTTTCCATAGGGCTCCATACATTTTTTTTTAGCTTTTTTATAGCTTTTGATAAGAAGGAGGTATTTCAAACCTTTATTTTTTGCATTAGATTATGTTGGAATGTATGCATCCAATGGTATATGACTTGTAGTGGTTATTCCAAGCAATATTAGCAATTTTTGTAATTTTGGTCACCCCCAGTGTGTCACCATCCTGAAGGTGGTAACCAGGGCCAAGGGCCCCCCAGCTCCTCTTCAGGAACACAACTGATAGGGAGCCACAATAATGGCCAGTATGTTATTCATTTCATATATAATGCATACTCCAAAAAGCTATAATTCCCATTCAGTTCAGATCGGTTTGGCCCATATTTTGAATATTTTCCTGAAACCCTGGAAAATAATTCCATGTCTTCTAAACCTGTCTGCATCTGTTTCTAGCAAGGAGCTAAAGAAGAGAAGTGGAGAAAAATGGCTATTCAGTGGCATTGCTAGAGGGTGCAGACTGCACTAGGTGTCTCAAACAAGACAGTGTTACCACTATTGGCAAACATTTTTAAAATCTTGGCATTTTCAAATTATATCATTTGTAAGCCACCCTGGGCATTTTCCTTGGCATGGGGAAGGTGGAGTATAGTAAGTAAGTAAGTAAGTAAGTAAGTAAGTAAGTAAGTAAGTAAGTAAGTAAGTAAGTTAGTTAGTTAGTTAGTTAGTTAGTTAGTTAGTTAGTTAGTTAGTAAAGAAAGAAAGAAAGAAAGAAAGAAAGACCTACCCAATTTCTGTGATCAAAATCCAGACAGCTATCACATCCTGCCTGCTTCAGTTCTGCTCACACAACTTTTCGCTAAACAGAGAACCTCAGATGTGAATGAGTGCAGTTTTCAGCTATACTGTACGCAGAAACAAAATTGTCTTCTGATCATATCACTTCTTTCATTTTGGCACCTTATGTTCATAGTCATATAATTTATGAACAAACTTATACAAACAACAATATGGAATCGCAAGTTGGGAAATAAATAAAAGGCCTTCCTTGACAAGGCCAATGATAGTAAGGAATGAAATCCCACTACAGTCAATTTAATGCTGCTTAGAAAAGAGGGAAGGAACCTGCCTCTTTAGTCAGCATAAACCTGAGCACACTGTCCCCTTCTACATAATTTTTCTGGCTCCCAAGGTAAGCTTTTTCTCATTGGGGAACACGATAGTATGAAGCCTCTGTAAGCATTCTTGTCAAACCTTTGGGTTTTAAAATTCAGGTAGAGGGAACATAGGATCCCCAATTAATTTTCAAGCCAAAATGCCTCCTGGTTAGGGAATTGTTTAGACTAGGAAGGCAGAAGGAGTGGAATTGTCCTCTGGCCTAGAATAAAATCTGAGTTACAGAAGAACAATACTGGACCTATATTTGAAATGAGAATTATAAGCCCCCATAGGTTGTATTTCCAAACCATAAAAATATGAGTTTCAGTGACAGAAAAATACAGTTGGCCCACATTTTATGCTGCTGGGTCCTCCTGTCAAAATAGTTGGCTGAGATAAATATTCTATTTAGCGGAAATAAAAGCTAAAAGAATAATTTATAGAATGATAAAAATATTTTCTTTATCCAATGGAAGATCCAATCCTCCTGTATGTCCATCCTGCCATGGATTTGTCTGGTCAATACCCATTGCACAAAATCAATTCTGGAAGAAATCAGGGCCAATTTCCAAAAGTACATTTTAATACAGCTCATTCATTTATGTTTTGGCACTCCCAGAAACAAAAAAGAGAAGCAAGTCTAACAAAAGAGCAGCAAGGAGATGTCCCAGTAGGAAGACCGTCCTCTTGGAACTCATTCACTTGGAACAAATGTGAGAGCCCAGAAGTACTGCAAGAAGTTGGCGCTGGCATCCGTTCATATTGGAACGGCTGCACATTCTTTCTTTAGAAGCACTTTCAGCTCATTAATAGAGGGGCGTTGTTTTCCTTTTCTTTTGCCGAAGTTAAACAAATCCTGAAGAAAATATGTTGCAAATGTTGAGATAGTCACAACAATGATCCATGTACACATGGGGGGGGGGAAACAAAGCGAAGGCGGCCCTTTGCAGTGATGTTTGTGTAAACTCGGTGAAATCAACAAAGGGTCCACTGACCTTCGTTCTGCCTGTTCAAATCACTGCTGAGAGTCACAGCTGTCACTAGACCTGTTGTCTGTGAGAGTCACAGACCTGTTGAGGAATTAATGTGCAGTGCAATGCAGTCGCAGAAATAAACGTTATGGGTGAAACAGAGATTTCTGCAATAGAGCAACATTGAAGCCTTTTCTTGCCAATCAGGCAGCACAATGGAAGGCATTTTCATAGAAAACACAAAGGCAGCAAAGCAAGGCATTGGAAAAAAGGATGAACTTTGTCTCGTTCCACTGAAATTTATATAAAAGAAAAATACAATTAGGTCCAGGCTGCAAAGGCATTCTTTCCATTTTTAAATACCCTCTTAAGTATGTAAGAAAGGTCCTGTTGGATCAGGCCAAAAGCCAACCAGTCTTTTTGTTTGTTTGTTTATAGTATTATTATCCTATCTTTCTCCTGCACTAAAGAGGACTCAAGGTGGCTAACAACATGTAATGGAGGATTTATAACATTTACAGAGAAAGAGCTGATCTGGAGCACTTTTTGGAGATTCTGGGTTGTCCTCAGTAGACCCTCAGGAGTTTCCACAAAGTCTCCTCTGGCTACTCAAGAAAACTCTGGGCCCCACACCACAACATGTTATGCTGGCCAATCTGGCCAATGCTGGGGCCTGAACTGGGGGGAAGGCAAGGAGGAAACAGGAGGAAAGTATCTTTTGAGGGGGGATGGTGGATGGAGGGCATTCTTGGGAGTGGTGTTTGGGGAGTGGGAGGTGGGGCTGTGACCTGACAGTCTTTCTGGATCTAAGCGCCATTCCTCTAGTGGCAGATCCAAGTAGATCCAATGAAGCTGCTGCTGTATTACTTGGGCTTCCTCATGCCATGTAGTAGCTAATCCGAAATGTGCACTGGGTACAGCTTGGGATAACTGGCCTGCCTGTTCCACTGCAAGTTAGGATGGCACTGAAAAGTTAGCTTACCCAGTGGTGGGCTTCAGAGGGTTCTCACAGGTTCTATAGAACCCTTTGCTAATGAGCGCCTGGTTCTGAGAATCGATTACTGTTGTTCTAGGGACATAGAACCTGTTGTTAATTTATTTGAATCCCACCACTGATTATAACCTAGGACTACCATGCCCACTGAACAGATGGAACAGGAGTGTTGGAAGGTGATGTCTCCATAGCAAATGTTTCCGTAAGCAGTCACAGCAGGCATTCTTCACCATCTCCTGGCTAAATCACTGACAAACAAAAGAAGGCAGCTTTCTATACAGCTTTCTATACAGCAGTCCAGCTTTCTGGACTGAACAAAATGACATTAACAGCTGATCTGAAGAACTGAAGGAGCTAAGGCAATGCAGACAGGAGACTGTGACCCTGTAGGTAGGAAATCTCATTGGAGACTGGCAGAAGGACCAAAAAGGAATGATACCAAGTGGATGAAGTTCAAAGGAGGACTCTGGAAAATGGAATGAACAGGTTAAATATGAAGAATAAAAAGACCAGCATGGAGCAATAAGAGGAAATCAAATGTGGATTGATAAGCATTTTGAGGCAGGGAATGTGGAAGGAGGGTAGGGAGAGGAGCAGGGTGTGATGGGGCATAGCAGGGGAAGATATCTGGACAGGAGGGGCTGAGACCATTGGAGTTCAGCTTCAATTAACCTTGGCATCCCTGTGCTCCAGGCAGCTTAGTATCTGGCTGCCCATTCACTGTCTAGTTCTGACATTTCAGATCTTCAGAACACATTTGGCCTTTTCTTGGAATATGGGTTTGCCTATTCTGAACCACTACCATACTGTTCCCACCCCAAAGCTAACAGCTGGCTTCTTTGAATCACAGCAGATCCCTTCCATTCCATTTACCCAAGAGAAGAAATTATCATCTAATAAAATTGGACTATTTTTGCATTCTTTAAAACTACTGTGAAGTTGGCCCTATTATCTAATCGAGGAACTGTCGGTTTTGAAGCATTTGAGAGACTCAACCAATACAGTCTTCCTCTTGCAGATTCTGCAAGACAGCTTAATTCAAGAAATAATTCATACCCTCCTTATTCTTCACTAAATGCTGCTTGGCTACAATATTCTAGGAGGATCTTTGTAAATCCAACCACAATTAGCTACCAGCCATTCAGAAGGAGATCTTTTCTCCACTGTGTTTATTTAATCCTTCTGTTCAGCCAAGCAGCAGCTTGAATCCTGTACAGATGCTTGGAGACAGTTGCTAAAGTTTTTAATTTTACATTTTGAATTGGTCATGCAATACACCCTGCAAATCATGCATAAAATATCCTTGGCAAAAAAAATGTGACATCCCTGATGGAAAGCAATTATTAATGAACTTGGCTCTCAATTAGAGTATTTCACTTGCAAAAAAGACATGGTACAGTTGAGCATTTCAGTTTAACTAGTCCCATCCTCTGTAGTCTTTAGAGAAATCTTCAGTTTCCTTCTAAACTATTTACCAAACCTGCATGCAATAAAGGAAAAACCATTTACATTTAATGGAGCCATTAGGGAAGGGAGGATAGGTTTGTCACATTAAAATAACCTTGTAGTGCTGAGTTGACAAGTATTTTTTTGGCTGACTTATAGAGAGCACTCTTCTTAATCTTCCTTCTCAATATTTTTTCTTCCAAATAAGATCATAAATTGAATTCAGGCTGCAATCCTAATCCTCATTTAGGCCAGCATATGCCCTATCACAAATCCAGTGCTGGGGGAGTCACTCCTGTGGGAGGGTTAAGCCAGTACACTGATATGTACTTGCCTTCCGACATCACTATGGGAATACAGCTGAGTTGTGTCAGCCTAGGTTAGGATTGCACCTTTAGTCTTGAAAAAATGAATGTTCTCCCCCACCCCAAGCCTAAATTCTGAATTTATTTAGTAGAGCAAATCACGTCAGGCAGCAGACTTTATTTTGATTTTACAGAGTTGGGTGTCATGCACACCCACCTACCCACAGTCCTGCCCACTATCTGGCTTCCTCCACCCTATTTTTTATATGAACATACATGATCAGCAGTTCTCAACAGCAGAAAGTTCTCAACAAACACAAGGTGAAAATATGAGCATACAGTGCTTGCCCTCAATCATAGCATGGACCTTAGTTAGTAGGTTATTGTGAAACCTTCCACAAACAACTTAAAACCACATTCCACAAACAACTTAAAACCAGATACACTTAGGGTGCAATCCTAACCTAGAGCGGCACAACTCATTGGTCTTCCCATTCATGTGGTGATGTAGGGAGGCAAGAGCATATCTGTGCACTGCCCTAAACATCCCTGGGAGTGTGCAGAAGTGCCTTACAGTACTTTTGTGACATCCCCAGGCCAGCACAGGACTTATGCTGGGTTTTATGCAAGCCTAAGAGGAGGGTAGGATTGCAGCTTTAGATGGAGGTCTCATCTCCCTCCATAACAAAAATTTGCAGTTTTGAGTCCTTAAAAAAAACCTGTTCTGCAATAAACACTAGTGGGGAAGGCATTAGGATACCTCACAACAACAGAAGAACAGCTGTGCATTTACTGCACAATAAAATTATCATCTGGAAAATCTCCTGCACTGCACTGTCCTGAAATGGGCAGAACAAACTTTTCATGGAGGTTGGATGGAGCAATTTACACTTAAAATGTAATAGGGAGGATATATTTAGTTAATTTTTTTCCACCTTGAATGTCATATTTTTAGAACACATGGATGTTTATTACTATGTTTATTTTTGGTCTGAAGATCAAATTGTATAAAGTCCTATAATAACAAATAACAGGAAGATTATTCCCTGTCTCCAAATTTCCTACAATCCAATTATAAAACAAGAGACAACAAGTGAAAACAGATGGATGCAAAGAAATAAATATGCATTGAAGTATGCATTGAAATATGCACATGAAGCCATGGTTTCTACATAGCAGTAACTTTAATTCCATGCTTTTCTCTTCTTCAGAAGTGTGCTACTGTCATGAAAATTTATGTGTGTTTTCCATTAAAGAAATAGAAGAAAAATGCTGTAATGCATCATTACTTGTCCAAAGTTCCTAGGACCTTGCCACATACCACAATATTTTTTGTATGCCTATGGGCTATTCTACAATATGGGATTTCAAAAACAATGTCTTTGCACGTTCACTTGTTTTTGTTGCTAAAAGCATCATTTGTGCTGGTATCCATTCTTTGAACATGTTCATGTCATTATAAAAGTTATCCATTTTTGCTCATTCATTCATTTCCCAATTATTCTAATGGGGGAATCAATTACATTTCTCCTGCCTCTAATTCTGCTATTTTATGACCAATTTGAAGGCACTTTAAGATCTCTTAAAGACTGCAAACCCAGTAAATTTCAGACTGAAATTTCAATCCAAACCTGGAAATATGCAAGCAAAAGGAGACAAATGGGATATGGAGATGGTGGAGAGATAAAGATGAAGTGGAAATAAAAGTAGGGAGACAAAGGAACCAGACTGGAATGGGACTGAATGATGGGGAGGATGAGAGGCAGGAGAGGTAACAGCACAAATAGCCCACAGCTTGGAATTAAAAGGGACAGAAGAAGGAAAAGGCAACAGGGTTGGAACAAGGTAAAGGAGAACAGCCAAAGATGAGAGAACCTTCAGGGGAGAAGGAAAAATTACATACAGGAAGAGAGAATGAGCTAGGAATTGGGAAAAGATGGGAGGCAGGAAAGAAGAGTTTGGGATCCGAATGATATTAAGAGGCTGGAACCAGGAATTGGTCCCTGTGTGGGCTGGTGCCCAAGCAAAGATCTCAAGAAGGGAGAAACAAATGAGCAGGGTGACCATATGACTGGATTTTTCCAGAGTTGTCCTCTTTTTCTGGGTGTCCTCCAAAAGGGCTTCATTGTTCTCCATTTGGGCTTCATTTTGTTCTTTTGCAATGGTGTGCACTACCCCATCGTGTCATATGTCATTGGATTCATATTGAAGAGCAGAATCCATTGCAATAATCAGTTTTGAAATATATCCTTCCTAGCAAACTTTATTGCCAAAAAAACTAAAAATCAAAAATATGCATTGAGCTCTATGGGAAAATGAAAGTGCCCAATATCGTGGCTTTACTCATGAGTAGGAAAACAAGCCATTTTCCACCAGAAAGGCCAGGCTAAGAGGAATCCAAGACTTTGGCCTCCTTTGGAAGTTTGGGCAGCCAATGAGGGAAGAACAGTAATACATCAGGATCTAAGGTCCATCAAGATCATCAATGAGCTGAACAAGACTGGGGAGATGACGTCTCATGAGTTGGAGACAATTTTCCAGAAGTTGGCCAGACAATGCCTGTGTTAACTGCCCACAGGCAAAATATGACAGCGATCTCCAGGCGCATTGTTAGGTGTATGGTTGTTGCCATCCACACCAGGTGATGCACTGGGAGAGGGTAATGCACTTAAGCACCCCTTTAATCTACAGCTGAGTTATGTGGAGAAGGGCTCCTGACCAAGCACTGCTCGTTCTTCCTGCTCTTTAAATGGTTGACTGGACTAGACATTAACATCTTATTTGCCATAAGTCTATGTATTGTATGCCATATGCTAAAGAAATAAATGTCCTTGGGTACCTTGTACGAGGTGGAGTGTTACCTCATGGGACAAGGCTACAAGAGGCTACTTTTTCAGTTAGAAAAAACTGAAATCATGTTAAGGTTAGGGTTTCAGCCAAATTTTAAAAGCATGAATTTGCAATAAGTTTCAAGTGTCTTCAGAAGGACCAACATCTGACAATTTTGAAGGGAAACTACATCTGTTTTTATAAGGCAACCTACATGCATAAAGGGGGCTTCCACACATCCCATAATTTAAAAAGTGCAGTTGAAAGCAGACTGGCAAATGAGACAAAAATGCAAAGGCATTTTAAAAAAAGAGTGGGAGAAAATTTCTGCTAGAAAGATGGAATTGAAAAATCCGTTTGGAAGGAGACCGGCCTGGGCCCACACCTGCCTCCTTTCATCTGCATGTGACTTGGCTCAGCATGACCTTGTTTCATGTCCCTTAAGCAGGAAGCCTGGCAGTGCTTAAAAGTCAGGTTTGTTATGTAAATAACTGTTCAGTGAGTGACTCAGGCAGAAAAGCTGTAAGGCCGCATGGGAGCAGCTGGACTCTTGCTTTCAAAAATGGGGGAAGATCCAGCCCATTATCCTGGTCTCGAGGAAAGTGGGAAGCTCTCTTTTCACCTATGCTTTCCAGGCGTCCTTCAATGCCAAGAATCAGACTATGGCTTGCATTTTAACAAGAGATGGGAATGTATGCTGGAGTTGCCTTTCCTACTAAAAAAAAGAAGATGGAAAGTGTAGAGCTGAGACAAGATTTACACAAGTTTAGACATTTTAGACGGTGAGTGATATTTTTAAAAGGACCTGTGAATCTTAAATCCTTCTAAATGTTAAGACACTAAACTCTTATCCAAGTATTCAATGCTGATGCAGCCTTAATGCAGCCCCAAGTGCCAAATGTTCCCTTACCTTGAGGTGGCCTCCATGACTGGCCCTCCCATGACTAGATGCAGCACATGCCCCACTGCCATGGCCACATCAGTGCTGCAAAGTTGAATAGGATTGTGCCTTTGCCCAGGTATCCTCCGTCAAAGTACATGTGACATAAATCTTGGAAAAAAAACAATGCCATGACGTATTTGAAATTATAGTGCTGGGCAGCCACTGGCAGCTGCAGTTGACAGCCCACCAATGCGGCCAATCCAGTGGAGCATTGAGGACAGTCCATCCTTGCTGACAGTTCTGTATAACTCAAAAATTACATGAGCTATCAATGTGCTTCCTTTTTTAAAAAAAATCTTACCCCCAGGGCAAATGTAGCTTATTTTCCCTTTCTATAGATTCTGTTTTTATGTATCACTGTCCTGTCTCTAGATTATATTTATACACTTCATGATATCAGAAAGATGCTTAAATGTGGCAAAGGATCAGGAATAACTTAGCAAAACTTTAGGTGTTGCCCAATTAATGACCAGAGCCTATTATTCTAGCCATAGATATTTGGACAGAAAGAAGTTCTTTTTCAATTACTAGAACTAGTTTCCAAGATAAGTGTTTTCAGGGCTTGGTCGCCTTAAGAATTTGTAATCTAATATAAGGTGTATTTGTGATGCTTGACCTGGTGCCAGTGATATCACTGCAGCTATGCTAGGGAGAAAGGATCACCCTAACACTATTATAGGTTCAGTTCAGCTATGATAGTATATATACGCACAATAAAAATCTTATGTATTTAAAGACATCCCAGTGGAAACCACTCTACCTTTTAGGGACCCTAAAGAACAGTTTAATTAATCTTTTTCAGAATGCTTTTTAAAAAATGAATACTGAAAACCTGCCAATTATAGCAAATTAAGGAATTTGGCAAGAACATCCTTTGGAAGCAGATGGTAAATAATATTCAAATTCTTATTTGAAATAGGAGTAGAGATTAGCTGGTACAGCACCAAGAAGCAATCCAAATGAATGAAGGCTTTTAATGTGTGTAGAAGGACAGTAGGTTTTTTAAATAAATAATGACACAATAAATATTGATAATTCATAATTAATCTGCCCTATCCCATGAATGGAAGCACAATTTAAGATCTTACTTGCTGCTGCTTTTGATAACAATACAATTTTATTTTGCTTTGTGTATGTGTGTGTGTGTGTGTGTGTGTGTGTGTGTGTGTGTGTGTGTGTGTGCGTGTGCGTGACTACAAACAATTTCCACCTCAGGACTGTAATTTCTCAGTTAGAAATTTTCAGTGTCAAAATTTCAGTTAGAATGGCATTTTGCTTTACAATAGATAAATGCCTTCTCCTCACAAGAAAAGCCCAATCCTAACCTCAAGTGGCCTGCATCCATCCAGGATGGAGCTGGAGCTGGCTGCTATGCAACTCAGAGTATCCTATCCTATCTCATGTGGCAGATGCTCTACTAGAGCTACTCAGAACTGCATCACCAAAATTGATGGCACACATTCAAGCAGTACAGTGTAAGGCCAGGCTGCTTGGGAAGGGGGGTTGGGATGGATCCATCCAGCCTAAGTGCTGGATCCTGGTTCTGGTACCAGATACTGTCCACTTTCTGGGCTGGTCCAATCACCAATCAGCCACTTGATACATTCATGTTCCACACTCCCTGACCCCTAAAATGGACGAGCCCTAACATGAACTAAATATGGTTGTATTGGTGTAGAGAGGTAGAATATGGCCATCATGAGTCAGCCTGCATTCTTACACCAGGCCAAACAACTCAGAAGTCATAGCAGCTTGGGGACCGGAGCCCACACATCATCCAGTGCGGGGGCACAGCGTGTCACCCCCGCGACGCATGCACCCCCGGGATGCGCACACCGCCTCTTATGACACTGCGCATGTGTCAAAGCTGGCGCGCGTGCAGTGTTGCTTCTGAAGCCGACTGCCGCTCTGAGGTCGACCTCCCTAGTGAGGTCGACTGCCGCTCTGAGGTCGACCTCCCTAGTGAGGTCGAATGGCTGCACAGAGAGACAAACTGCACATGTCTGACACTTTGGACATGTGCAGTGCGACTGTGCAACCATTTGGCCTTGCTCCAAAGGCCAGCTCTGCCTTCAGAGCAAGGCTCAATGGGTGGCTCTGCCTTCAGCTGGCTCTGCCTTCAGAGCAAGGCCCATTGGGTATGCAGAGACACACTGCGCATGTCCGAAGTCTCAGACATGCGCAGTGCGTCTTTACACACAGCGGCCTCAACCAGCCATTCTGGCTGGCTCCAAGGCAGAGTGGCAGCTTCTGACTGCCGCTCCACCTCAGAGTCAGCCAGAATGACCGAGTGACTCCTGGGGCCAGCCAGAGGAGTGTCAAACTCCCGGTGGCTTGGCTGCATAGCAGACATGCCTTTCAGCTCATTTGCACAAGGGACTTGCACCAGTCTAGTGATTGCTCTGGAAAGATAGCACCCAAAAGTGATTTTTAAAGAATATACATTCTATTGGGAATGCCTCCTGTCCAATCTGCACAGAGATAAATTATATAACAAATATAAAATAGGACCTTTAAAGCCCTAAACAGCTCGGGTCCAGGGTATCTGAGGGACCGCCTTCTTCTGTACAATCCGACCTGTCACCTAAGGTCATCTGAGGGGGCCCTACTGACTGTGCCGCCACTAAGAGATGTGAGAGGTGTGGCGGCCAGAGATAGGGCCTTCTCGGTGGTGGCACCCCGGCTTTGGAACTCCCTCCCCTTTGAACTGAGAAAAGCTCCCTCAATACAGAGCTTCAGGCGGAGCCTTAAAACCTTCTATTTTAAAAAAGCATTTTAAATGGGGCAGAGGTGGGGGGACAGTTGTTTTTATTGTTTTTTACTGTTTTTAACAAATATTTTTAATCTGCTTGTTTTTTATTTAATTTAATTGTATTTTAATTATATTTTAATGGTGTTTTAATCCTTATTTATATGCTTTAATGATGTTTTATTCCCTAATGTCAGCCGCCTTGGGCTCCCCCTTGCGGGGGAGGAAAGGTGGGATATAAATTGATTAAATAAATAAATAAATAAATAACAACAAATCTTTGCTCTGGTTCTTTAGAAAAGGAGTCAGCAACCTACGGCCTTCTTGCAGGATCCGGCCCATCACCCAATGTGATCTGGCCCACATAGAGTTCACTGAGAGAGACTGTATAATTAAATAATTTACTATCTCAATTAAACATATAATTAATGTTTATCAAAGTAATGATTTGATTATCAAAATAATTATATTTTGATATATCAAAGTCATGATAATCAAAGAAAGGCCATCTTCAAAATTTGCTTTTTAGTTCCCTATTATAGTAACACACCAGAACCAAAGTAGGGTTCAAAAGTTAAGAGCTGAGCCCTTAACTCTCAGCTCCACTGATTAACATTTGATCTTCCCAGTTAAAGTTGCCCTCCGGTGAATAATTGACTAAAGCTTGCAGCTGTAATAATCGGACAACAAGCTTTTTGCCATATACCCTGCTTCAACCTCAGCCCATTCAAATCCACATTGATCTCATGAGATCAGTTTGGTTGTAAGAATCAATTATTAGCTCTCCCAAGCTCTAACATGCAGTCCAATTTGATTTAAAACTCAAGATATGGGGAGATGAAGCAAAAAAGTATAAAGATCCTCTTAGGACTGTGAAGTCACTGATAAGATGACAAAGTCAAGTGTGCATTAGTCATTTAATTCATGCTCTTCTTAGGAGGCTAAATTTAGGAAATGAGTCAATCACCATACACAATTACAGATATTTTCAGACTGGTAAGTGATGTAGCACAGTGTACCGTTGCAAAAACACACCCCCAATTAGTTCCTGAAAGAGCTTTTGCAACAGTGTACTGTCTCCTAGGAACCCTGAATCTAATTATACGTAGTCCATTTCCCCCCTGCATGTGCAGGTACACGTGCACGCACACACATACATGCACACTGTATTCCTGCCTTGTTCATGGTTTTATTTCACTAATACATTTAACACAAACATGAAGCTACCGGAGTACTGCCTGCTTCCTTCCCTATGTGCAAGTAAAAATGTCAGATTTTCTGATATACATGCAGACACTGATGTGGTTTCATTTGGACATAAAAGTGAGAGGAAAGAAGTATAGATATCCCTAATGAAATAGCCTCCTCTAAAATCTATACCAATTTTACATTGAAAGGAAGAACAGCTGCTAAGAAAGAGGGCAAGAAGCAAATTGGAATACTAAATTATACAAGCTGAAAACGGATAGCTCTATCTTCAGCTCCCACATCTTTCTCCAATGATCGTTGTGTACTTGGCAGATGAGGCTGGGTGCAATGGATGAAAGAGGTGTGTCTTGTGCTTGCTGCCAAAGCAGAACAGATCCCTATAGTACTGGAAAGGGAAGGGCAGCAGGTCCCATTCCTGATCCCATAACTCGGCCTATGTCCCTTGAATCCTTGTTCAAAAACCAGTCCTCTTTAAAAAAAATAGAGGTGCAGAATCTCAATACATATATCCAGTGGTGGGCTCCAGCAGGTTCACACCTACTCTATAGAACTGGTTGTTAACTAGAGATAGGACATATCAAGTTTTAAAATAGCCATTTAAAAGTGACTGCCAGATGGGCACAGAACTGGTTGTTAATTTCTTTGAGTCCCATCACTGCATATATCCAAGGCAAAACATGTTAAACATTTGAACTCCATGCTTATGCTGTAATCGCTGGAAGGAGAGCCCACACCTTCCACACAGGAAGTTTCAATAAAGCTCCAAAGATCCAACCTTGGCATATAAATTGCTCTGTTTTCCAGAACACCACATTTGAGGGCCCCTCTTTGCCTTCAAGGTACATTGCAGGATGGATACCTCCAAGAAACCAAAGCATTTTATCACCACTCATTCTTTTTCTCCACTCCCAAGTTGTAAGGAGCTGTTGTTCTCCAGTCCTTTCTGAAGCTATCTTGGAAGACACTCAATTCAGCACATCATCTATCCAGTTCTTGATGGCATACATAAATCAGCAGTTTTTATATTGAACAGAATTGAAAATAGATTTCTTCTTTTTCGTCCACATCTAGGAAAATGCGGAGAGAAATGTAACCCTAGGTTCTTAGCAGGATGCTATACTACATCAGGGACATAATGGAGGAGACAGAAATTGCCCAAGTTGTATTATATTATTTATTATTTATGTATGCCAGGTTAGAGATCCTTATGGACCGAAAGGGGGCACATAAACCAAATGTACAAATCAACTATAAGTGTACTGAAGTTTAGAGTAGATTTAAAAAATTTATTGCCCATTTGAACTGATGCGGGATAGGATTGGGCCCTAAAACCTATGATGTCTTGTAGTTGGAGTCTTGTGGCTGGAAAGGTGCTTTAGAAAACAATTATGAAAACTCTTGCAATGAATAAAATGTTACCCAGATACAGATGGTAAAAATGAACATACAGAAACTGAGTATTGGGGAATAAATCCACAGGAAGACTGCAGAGTCCTTTGGAAAATACGTAAAGCACAGCTACAAGTCATTCAGAGCAGCTGAAGAATGTGGAATTGGTCTGCACTGTATTTATAAGTTTGGAAATATGTCAACATGAATCTGCACTGTCGTTGATCACTTTGTGAACCAGATCATTCCTGTTTTTAGATTCCTGATTTAATGGCCTTCCGTAAGGAGTGAGGCTTAACAACTGTATATAATTTGTCCATTGAAAATGTAAATAATATCAAGAATGAATGATGATTGCAATGCATATTGAGTCTGTGTGACACTCAGGGAAATATACAAAACAAAATACATTCACAGAACCATCCACTTGAACTTATTAAGCAATAACAAAAGGCCTGTCATATCTGACAGGTAGGCAATATGAGAAGAATAAAAATCCCTGTTTCAACCTTTCCAGTTACCACCTTCATTCTACCAAGTGGAAAGTCTGTTTGACCCTATCTATCTATCTATCTATCTATCTATCTATCTATCTATCTATCTATCTATCTATCTATCTATCTATCTATCTATCTATCTACAGTATTTATATACCACTTTTCAACTGAAAAGTTCACAAAACGGTTTACAAGAAAATGAAAAAATTAATAGCTAATTAATAGCTAATGGGTCCCTGTCCCAAAAGGGCTCACAATCTAAAGTGCAAAAAGACACCAGCAGAAGCCACTAGAACAGACATTGCTGGGGTGTATAGGGCCCGTTAATCTCCCCCTGCTAAATAAAAGAGGAACACCCACTTGAAAGAGTGTCTCTCTTCATATTACAACTCTCAATGGTTCCAGTAGTGGAGCATCACAGAATTTGTTATACAGGGTGTGACTTCCATTCTTCTTCAAAAAATTCAGCACCCCCAAGATCTGGGAAGTACAGTTCAGAAACTGGATGTACAGTCTCTGACCATATCAAGAGCTTCAGTGGGAGTTCCTGTGTGGTCCTAATGTCATACAGGATCAGCATCCAGGTCATCTGTACCATTCACACAATGCTAGGTCAACTGCTGGGAGAAAATAATAATTTTTCCTATATTTCCTGTTCAGATTAAGGAGAAAAGTAGCAGCCATGTCATAAATCCATTCAATAAACAAGGAAGATGAGTCTACCTTTCAAGAGGGCTTTTGTCCAACTATTTCTGCCCAGAAGTTATACTGCACTCCACCTGGAACTGTTCTCACTCTCTCTTTCCAGCAACCCAGGGAAACGCTAGTAAGATAAGGCTGGGTCTTGTGACCTAGGTAGGTGGCAGCGAAGGTTTTCCACTGGTTTATTGTGAGAACTATTAATATCTTTACTCCTGCTTGACTATGACTGATATAAGAACAAATTAAGTAACAGTTCAAGCAGTAAGCCAATAGAAAACAAACAAAAAAATTGAAACACGTATATTCAGTGCCAATCCAGAAGGCAGTAATTATGAACAAAGTTTAAGCCTTACTCCTGCTACTAAGAAATCTGGGGTACTCTTTATTGTATGAACTCTAGTATGATGAAAAATTTCCCCCTGATCAGCAGAAGTTGCAATCATGCATATAACAAAGCTGCATAAATCCTATTTGACTCTAACATATACCTTAACTGTATGCAAGATTGAAGTCCAGAAGAACTAACACTACGCAATCACAAATCATGCATCTGTTCTCAAGGCATATATAATGTCACTGCTAACTGATGTAGAAATAATCAGAGGTGCCCCCAATACTTAAAAAAAGGATCTTTGCACAAAATGTTCCAGTGCACCCTGTGACAACTCCTATGAGCCAGAGATCCGTGTTCTCTGGGTGATTAGATAACCCATTCATTTGTTCCCTCCTCCCATGTTTAAAAGAAGGCCTTTATTATAATCTCAAATTGCCAAGAATTTAGCATAGTAGAAACGTTTGTTCCTTGTTCCAGGGGAATACACTGAGCATATTGATGGAAAAGCAGAGCAGATAACATGTGTAACTTGAAGTGCTTTTATGAAGTTCTGTGTGTCTTCTTCATTTACAAAGACCTCACATCTAGGAAGCAGTTCAGTGACCACTTGGATTCACGCAGTCCCACTGAATTAAAAATAAAGAACTTACAGAATGGTCAGAATGATCAGTGTATTCAGTAAAATGGTCTATTGGGATTCTGTGTTTCTTACCGAACAAGATGCATTTTGTCCCCACGCGGCCAATTTTGAATTGATCTACACGAAAAAATTCATTTAACAACTACTAGCCATCTGAAATGTACTGTATATACTCGAGTATAAGCCTAATTTTTCAGCACATTTTTAAATGCTGAAAATTCCCCCCGGCTTATATTCGGGTCAGCTTATACTTGTCATAAGATGGGCAAAGAAGTGGATTTCTGCACAAGCAGCTCAGCTTAGGTCAGCCTTTTTAAAAAGCAGGAAAGGATGCTTTGCTTCCTTCTTTAAGAAAAAAACACCAAGTCAGCAGATTGAACCCTCTCCTCCCTGCACGTAGGAGCTGATGGCTCACCACATTGGCTGTTTTCTCCTCATTAAAACAGCAGTAGCTGCTGCATTTCTCACCCTAGCCTTATACTCAAGTCAATATGTTTTCCCAGTTTTTTGTGGTAAAATTAGGTGCCTCGGCTTATACTCGGGTTGGCTTATACTTGGGCATATACGATATACTGTTCTAAACAAATCAGTTCCAAATCAACAAGGCCTTAAGACTCCAGGACTGTACTGAATGAGATTTTCCTGACACCCCACCCTGCTTTGTAACAGCCATCCCTCACTTTGGACAGGTTAGGGACCAAAAAAGCGGAGCCCAGCTTGCAAATGCCATATGGCCACCAAAAAAGACATAAATATCAATTGCATAAGCCTAAATAACACATATTTATTAACACATAGCCAAAATATGTAACACATTACAACAAAATGAACAAAGGCATGTGTGGGCAATAAATAAATTTTTGAGAGAGGGAAGGATCTAATCCATGCTCAGAGTGGCACTGTTTGTGTGCAGGGATGGCAAGGATGGCCTGTGAGCAAAACACACCAGTTGGATACATCCTTCAACAGAGTTCAGGAAAGAAAAAGAGTGAATGTGTGAGAAGGAAGGAAGGAAATAGAAGGAAGGGTCACACCACCCACAAGAAGCACAGAGAAGATAGTTTGATGATCTCAAGTATAGTATCTGGACAGTACATTTCCCTCCATACTCCTCAAGGCATCATTCCAAATTCCAACAACCCAAATTCCAAAATTCAGACCGTCAGATTATTGTATATAGAACTGCATTTAGTGCTTTTCAGTTTTGAAGTTTTCAGCCTTTGTATGGATTCTAAAATAGGGCAAAAAAACCCAACAACACCCAGACACTCCCTCCCTTCATAACTACATGCACCCCATATACATGAAAGTCACAGGTTGAGAGAGATTTGAGACCAAGAGAAAAGGATTGAGAACCTTCCACGTGCAAGCTGTATTGTGCAGATCTAGTTCCATGTAAATCATGAGAATAACTGACAGGATAAAAAGGGCAGATATCACTTGGTATATGTGTGTCTACTCTCCAGACATTTTGGTTGTTGCCCCCAAAAAAGAAAAACAAAAGGAATGCTTTGTAATACCATTTGTCCTCACAGAGCCTCTTCCCTCAAGTTGGGTTCCTATCTATTTATCATGTTTGGTTCGTACTGCAAAGGGAAATACACTATATGGTATCTTTTTGTCTTCTGCACTGCAGATAAATAAAAACAACAATTGGGAAAATGAAGAAGCAGAAACAGTCTCCTTCTGCTTACCTTCCTACTGGTTGCAACAGTGGTGCCAATTACCAATCTTGCAATTCATTTAACAGTATCTCTTTTATTTTTTCTAACATGTGCTCTTGAGAAAGCACGGCAGATGCTCAGCAATCCGGGAACACACACAGCTTTCTGTATCTCTCAGATTCCAAACAGGCAGCTGACCCAACTCTGAGATCTATACTGATCTCTTTAGAATGGTCTCCAGAACTCTGTCCATGCTGGTTCCAAGGTTCTTTATGCAGAGAATTTAAGAAAATGAGACAATGGAGATATATCTGCCAAACTGCTAGTGTTACGCCAACGTCCCAAGAACTGTCCATATTGTCAGACCTTATCCAACTGTCAGACCTTGTCCATATTAAAAGCCATTTCTTCCCAGTGCATATATGCGATGTGGGCAGATGTGTACTCCTTTGGGCTGGACAAAAATGGGTGAATGATGAACTCCAAGAAAGCATGTCAAAGTTTTAGCTCACCCACCTTCAAAAGGACCGTTAAGTACCTGGAGGGCTTAAATGTAGGGCAGGTTTGCACCACACAGAGAGGAAGGGAGACCAGCACAAAGAGTTGCACGAGCCACTGCATGCTGCTGTGTGCTTCAGTACATTGGCTGGAGTTATACTGGCTGAATTTGGTCAAGACAGGAGTTTGGGGAGAGTGGGGAGTGAGCATTCCTGGGGGTGGACAGGTGAAAAGTGAGAGGTGGGGCCAGGACACAGCACTTCTGCCAGATCCTAGTACCATTCTTGGACAAACCATGACAGTTCCAACCACTTAGATCTGCCCCGCTGTTTGAGGTAGAACAGACCCATCAGAGCTGCTGCTGCATTACCTGGAGTAATTCCCACTACCCTAGGCTGGCTCAGCAGCAATCCCAAATGTATGCTGGATGCAGTTTAGGCATACCAGCCTGCATATTCCAGCTCAAGTTAGGGTTGTTCTAGAAGTAAATATGTGAGCGTGGATCACAAGCTGAAGATGAGTCAGCAGTGTGATGTGTCTACAAAGAAGGCAAATGTCATTTTAGGCCATTTAGAGGACTGTAGCTTCCAAGTCACCAGAAGTTCTAGTTCCTCTTTATTCTGCATTGGTTAGACCTAGGGTGACCAGATGCCAAATCTAAAATTCCTGAACCCCCAGGCCAAAATTCCGACCCCCCCAGGCCAAAATTCCTACACCCCAAAGCCAAAATTCATACCTGCTTTAAAAAATTGCCAAAAAATGTAATTTTTTTGTTTTTATATTTTTTTTTGTTTTTTGGCCATAACGTTTGATAGGAAGGAGATATCTCAAAACTGATTTTTGCATTGGATTCTGCTCTTCAATAAGAATCCAAATGACATATGACATGATGGGGTAATATGCACCATTGTGAAGTTAAAAAAGAAGCCAAAATGTAGGACAATGAAGCCAAAATGTAGGACACCCGGACAGGAGGCTAAAAATCCAGACAAATCCTGGTTTTTCCGGTCATATGGTCACCCTGGTACTAGACCTCACCTTGAGTACTGTGTTCAGTTCTGGGCACGTTTAAGAAAGGTGCAGCCAAACTGGAGCAAATTAAGAGAAGGGCGACAAGAATGATCAGTGGGATGGAGGGAAGCCCTACACGGAAAGGTTGGGGGAACTTGGGATGTTCAGCCTGGAGAATAGAAAGCTGAGAGGAGACATGATTGCCCTCTTCAGATAATTAAGAGAATTGTAAGATTTATTATTTCAGTGGGACTAAATAGAAATAAGTGTTCACTGGCTTGTCTTTCAGTTTCCATCAGTCTTATTTACCCATCATCTAATAGGAATTTTGAAAAACAGTGCCCTATTTTCCCAAAGGAAATCCCACAGTAAGCAATACATATGGAGTTATTTAGTTTCTCAAACCAATGTCAACACCACACATCATAGAAATAACAATATCTGAGAGAAAAAGAAAAAAGACTACTACAAATCATGCTACCATGCCATCCTCTGTCACCCCATGAAAGATGTTGTTTGAGATTCCTAATAAATCACTTTTAATTCATAAAATGGTGTGTCAACCTCCTTCAGGGCACATTGTTCCTTTGATAATGAAGAGGCTGAAGGACAGCAGCTGAACTCTCCATTTCTTCCGTGAATTACTCATTTCACTTTCTCCAAGGACTTATTTACAAATAAATAAAGTGTCCTTCCTTTGCAACAAGAATTGTAATATATCATTGCTAAAGACGTTACTCTCACAGCGCAATCCTAACTTTGCTGGACCAGGAAAGCAGGCTCAGCCTGCGCTTTTCCTTTTCTCTGGGGTAAGGCAGAACAGTCCAATGGGTCTGCTTAGATATAGGCCACTTCTGGAGCAAGCAACAACAGCCAAAGCCCACTCCTGGTTGTCTGTGGTTGCCTTTGATTGCTTTGCCCATAACTGTTGGCCACTCACCTCCCACTCACCACTTGCTTAACCCTGTGAATGCGCTCCCTCCAACCCAGAATGCCCTCACAACTCACCCTATGATCAGTTCCTATGCTGGAACAGGGAAGCCTAACATCCATGTGCTGACATAAGCAGTGATGGTCTTCAGGGGTTCTCACAGGTTATACAGAACCCTTTGCTAATGAGCGCTTGGTTCAGAGAACCGGTTAGTAATGGGACGTAGAACCAGTTGTTCTATGGACATAAACTTGTGGTTAATTTAGGCTATTAGGACATAAAAGCTGTTGTTAATTTATTTGATTTCCACCACTGGGCATTACCCCTTACTCTATGGCACAGAAGTGCCTTATAATACTTTTGTGACGCTTTGGGGCCAGCACAGGAGCACTCAAGGATTGCACTCTCAGATCCTAATTCCAAACGGAGCCTAATAGTGGGGGGAAAATGGACTGTTAATGAGTTTATTAAGGAGCCTAAGAATGCAAGATCTTCATTATTACTAATAGTATATTTGGATTATTATTCTTTTGTGTGCTTTGCTGTTGCTTGATGCCCTCTTTTTTGTACTTTGTGGCTACATACAAAGAAGAATATCTGAACAGCATCTTTCAATGGTTTATAGCAGTAGCCAATATAATGCAGTGGTGTTGGACACGGACCTGGGCATCTAGGTCCAAAATCACTCTCAAACAAGAATACACAGCATAGTGATTCATATGTCAAGGGGCTGTTTCAATGTCCCCTCTTGCTGATTAGTACCTTTGGAGGAAGGCTGATGACCTTGTGTTTGGTAGCGAGCTAGCAGCAGAATTTCCCCAGTGCTGTTGGAGCACTGTTGGTGTTGCTGTGTTAGCATTTGTTTATGTGCTATTGTGGCCTTCGCTGCTGGTGGGAGTGCATAGGACTGCAGATATACATTTCCAGGGTTAACCCCTGATATAGCAGCTATTCTGCTTAGCAGGATCCAAAGACCACCTTCTTAAAGTATCAAGACAAACTTAATAGGTACCATATTTTTGTTTTGAAGATTATGGATATTAAGTGTTGAAATCTGTTTGGAAAGTAAATAACATCTTTATTCAAACTGTGCCATAGAGACATATTATAGTAGATATTACACCCCCATATTCACGTTTGTGTGCATATACATATATATTTCAGAGAATTACGTGACTAGAAAATGCAATGATGAAATTGTTGTTTGCGCAGAATGTTTATACTGTTCTGTGACTACTCCAAGTCTTTGCTGGAGGTTTATATAATACTTCATTCTTGGCTTTAATAAAAAGCTATTTGTCAATGCTATGTGACTGGCCATATTATTCTATTTTCTCCAAACCAAAAAGATATGCTAAATTAACATTATATTACACTATGTGGTTATAGAATTTTATAATTCCCATATGTTTATTTATCCCAGATTTTCCCCAGGGAAGCTTTTATTGAATAATTCAATTAATCATCACACCAACAAATTACAACCCACTCCTAACTATCCCCCTATAAATGCAACTATGCCAACATTCGTTGCATCTGAGGAGAGGGGATGCAATCCTGAAGGCCTCCTTGAGGTAAAGGAATTTTTTCCCTTACCTGGGGGGAGAAAGGGATGGTTTCCAGTGGCGTTAGCATGCATCAGGATCCTATCCTCGTTTCCTCCTCAGTTTCCTCTCTGTTACTCTCCTTGGACTCATGCAAAAAAAAATAACTGGTATAGATTCAAACAGTAACAGAGAGAAAACTGAGGAAGAAAGATACATGCTAATATCACTGGAATCTGTCACTCCCTCCACCATTCTACCACTGAACCCCTTCCCACCAGTGGTGGGCCCGGCCTGGCCCAACAACTAGCTTGCTGGAAGTGGGTGGGCCAGGCCAAGGTCAGGGGGTGGGGCCAGGGTCAGGGAGCGGGGAGGGTCAGGGGCGGTGCCGGGGAGGGACGGGGCCAGGGCGGGGAGGGTCAGGGCTGGGGAGGGCACGCCACACACCCCAGCGCGCTGCGGGGTACGGGTGGGTGGGGCGAGGGGCAGGGCAAGGGGCGGGGCCATGCCCCTCAAGCAACCATGCCACAGACTGTTATTTCTGTTTAGCAAACATCACTGGATTCTCCTACAAAACTCGTGCAAGTGTGCAAGTATCCAGACGTTCCCTCAGTTTCAAAGCCAATTCCACATGATCCCGTCACTTGTCCAATACCAACAGCGCCTTTGAATACAGAATCAATGAAGGAACAGAAGAAGATTGTTCTCAAGTGTGAAGTATCCATATCACACCATATCATAGGAACTCCGAATGCCAGATGGTTCTTCTTCTTCACCTTCCTTAGTCAACTCCGTAAGTTGCATGCACATCTCAAACAGATGTACTGCGGTGCCCATGACTTACCACTATGCACCTTCAAATCAAAGTATAGTGCATATGCTCTCTTCAGAAATGGTGTAAAAGTCTTCCAATGGGATTTGTCTGTCAGATAGCCGCACACATAGCAAAACAAATCTGGTGAATTTATGCAACCTCTCGACGCCATCTTTTTTCCCTGAAAATAAAACATAAACAAATGTATGTTAAAAAATAAACAAATGTATGTCAATAATAGTATTGCGGTCTCAAAAATATTTCGATGTATTATGTTAAGTGTAACTGTATTCAAAATCGTCGAAAACACAAATTGAGTTGCATTACAAATAACGAAAACCGACAAAAACATATTTGACAAAAGGTGTTCCATATAAATATGTATTTTCTATATCTTCGAAACCTGACATGATACAGCAAAACGGTTTTCAGATTTGAAATAAGCATGTAAAACTGCATTATAAAATGTAACCATGATGTCATATCTACACCTTGGTGATGTGTAACCGCAGGCCAACATACTGTACTCCACAGCCGTTTTCTCCATTTTGTGAACACTGCTTAGCATTATCTGTCATGAAACTATGCCCCATTCACTCAAGAGACAGTGTAGGATGGGAATCAGGAGACATAACTCTCTAGGACTGAGGACAAATTCAGCAGCTAGACAGACAAAACAAAAGGTTGGTGCTCTGATAAGGGCTATACTAAGAGTGCAATCCTAAACATGCCTACTCAGAAGTAAGTCCCAATAGTACTTACTCCCAGGAAAGTGTGGTTAGGATTGCAGCCTAGCCCAAATAGGAGCTTTTGGGCATAATTATACTCAATTTTCCAGCTCTGGGGTAAGGGCAATACAACTCTAAGGTAAGGGAACAAACATTGCATTATCTTGGGGGGACGAACAATTCCTTGACTGCCCTCCAAACTGTAAGATATAGCACTCGCCCCACTATGCCAGTGCTGGAGCAATGGTTAGGATTGCACCCAAAATCAAGGCCAACTGGATACTCTCACTCCAATGTTTTGATGGACATCCTAATGAAAAACCCATTTCTTTGAGAGCACAATGAAAAAAGCTACTACACACCTTCAAAAGTTCCTTCTTCTAGCCCTGTTTTGGAAGCCATTTTGGGAATCCTGTTTGTTTATTGTTTAGTTAATTGAAGAGGAGGATATTAAATGTCATAAAGAAATAAGAGTAGTTCCTTATTTAAGTAATCACTTGTACAGGTCCTTTAAAAAGACATTTTGGGAGAAGATCTAAAAATAAATTTTGAGAAGCTGGCAGAAGAACAGGTTATTAAAAAGCACTCGTTACCATCAGTTAGTGGGGTGGGAAACACAGCTTGATAAATAAACTTATAGCACAATCTTACTCAGATTTCCATGCCAGTGATATGCCAACACTGGCTTCCTAAGCCCATCATGTAACACAACACCAGTGCAGGTCTCCCAGTACTGCCAACAGTAACTGTGGAAATCCAGATGACCACACTGGTTCCTGGAGGAGTGGCAAAACACTGAGAATGCCGTCCCAACCACTCAATCATCATGCCAGCCCCGGAGTATTGTAAACATGTTGCAAAGCATTTCCTGCAATGGCTCAAAGTCAAGGAGGCCCTGAAACAGGTGAATTATCCTGTGGCAGGATAATGGTACATGGGCCTGGGGAGGACCAAACTGGAGCATTTCATGGTGGGGGAAGGGCAGGTGACGGATGGGCCAGGCCGAGAAGAAGGTGAGCCAGGATACGACACTTAGGCCAGATTCTATTCCCTACCATGGAGGTTTAACCCAGAACGGGGCTGCTCAGATTTGTACCACCTCTTTAGACAGCACAGATCCAAGTAGCACCATTGGGACCTCTGCCACATTACACAGAGCAAGGGAAATAGATTCCTCTTTCCCCAGGTTGCTCCACAGTCAGCCCCAACCCTGATACAGCTCAGGCTAGCAGGCCTACATGTTCCAGCACAGGTATGTTTTGCAGTTGTCCAAATGTCCATGTAAAGCAACCCTGTCCATGATATGCTGTCCATGATATCAATTCTCGGGGAGAGGGTCCTGGACAGATTGTCATTCTCAGAAGAGAATGAAATATTTATTTATTATATTTGTAATCTGCCTTTCTCCCCAAAGGGCACCTGAGCTGGCTAACTATCAATTAAAAAATGACAATAAAATACAACTAAAACAATAAAATAAAATACAATAAAAACAATATAAAAAACAACCAAATATGTTATTTTGAGTATTACTGCTGTAGACTGTACTGCATTGTAGTTTGTATCCTATGCTCCACAGTGGGAAAGTGGGTTAGGTGCAGTGATGGGCTTCAAATAAATTAACTTCTCTGCCCATCTGGCAGCCACTTTTAAATGGCTATTTTTAAATTTTATATGTCCTATCTCTCTTTAACAACCGGTTCTACAGAGTAGGTGCGAACCTGTTGGAGCCCACCACTGGTTAGGTGGTGGTGGTGTTGGGAGGTGTAACTGCCCAATGTTTTTCCCCTACCTTATTTTTCCCAATTGGAAAAATACTCCTACCTACACCAACTCTGTCACTGGCACATAATTTTCAAGGCATTGGGAGCATGTCTTTAATAGAGATGTTTGGGATATGGCATATGCTGACTCTGCTTCCTCTTGCCCACATCTCTTCCATTTCTTTCCCACATTATGCCCCATTTGCTTCCCTGTTTTGATCTCTCCACTGGCAAAGTTGTGCCAGTGTCCAAGTTAAGATGTGTTGGCATATTCCTGCATTATATGTGTGTTCATGTGAATCCTATGGTGGCTGAAATTCTGCTTTGACTTTGCCGTCATTATGCTGTCATATTGAAATGTATCTTGAGGATAGGATTGAGTTGTTAATGCAAAATGTTAAGGCAGAAATATAAATCTTCCCGGAGTTGTATAAAATGCCATAAAGTCAGATAAATCTACTTTTTAAAAATATACTTGATAAAGATTAGAGTGCCCCAAAAGGAGAGACATAAAATATAAGAAATGATTTTCTTATCTTCTTTTCTTCATTCCCGCTTTCAAAAACACTGATTAAAATGGAAATATATTTTCCTTTTTGTTTTGAATTTGATGAAAAGAATTAAAAATCCTTTTGTAATGCAAATCTTTGAGCCAAATGGAAAGTCTGTTGAATACCTAAGAAGTATAATATTTGATATAAAACCAATGTCATATAATATATTCAATGAATATTAGATTTTATTGTTACTAGGGCTGATAAAATATGAAATAGCAAAAATCTATTTTTAATAAATCTCATCTCAATGATCCAAACTTAAAGATCAATAATGCTGAAATGATATGCCTATTGAAAATGTGGTGATGAAATCAATTATATACCACTCATATTTCTAGCCTGAAAGCTTCACACTTATTTCTGATTGCCTTTAATTTAGCTTTGTATTGCAGAAACTCTGTCAGCTGAAAAGTCATCATTATTTTTATAGTTATACGGAGTATTTCGATAAGTTTCAAAGAAAACTCTCCCAAAAAGTTGTGATATATCCTAAAAAAGATCAAATGCCATGCTTACCATGGAGGAATCTGAAGCATACTATGGTGGTTCAAGCGATCCGGAGTTCTGTGATAGGTAAGGGGAAATGTTGCACAATGCTGGTCTGTGAGACTTCTAAGGCAGATATACAACTGGCACTAGTTCAAGGACAGCCAGGGAGCCATCAGTCCTCGCAACCTGACATGGGGTCAACTTTACTCTGCATTAGCTAAATAGCCAGCACAGAGTTGAGTAGCCCCATTGAGAGGCTTCTTACCTTGGTTGGAGGAAGGGACAAATGATCCCTTTCTCTGAGGAGGTGTCAGAAGCCACTGCTGGTTACTTGACATAGGATGCTGCGGCAGCAATTTTGGTACCGTTGCAGCCTGGTCATCAGGCAGATCAGGAATGGACATTTACCCTACAATCCAGAGTAACAACAGGAGCATGTAAGAGACATTTATGTCATCGTAGTTACGGCACCACCTAGTGAAAACCGATGGGAAATTTATATTGAAATCCAGAGTAAATTGTTCTTACACTGGAGCAAGGACTCTCTGTAGTTACTCTGGATTGCGCCCTTAGATAGATACATCTAAAAATGATTTCTGTTGCCCAACTATGACACAATATTAATAATATTAAACCCTTCTCATGTCATAGACCCAAAATTTGTATCCATTATGTCCAGCCCATAGATGGATTTTTGTTACCCACCTAGGTAAGCCCCAGGTAGCGAAATGGGGCTTCTATAGTGTCTTGGGGGTATTGCAAAAGTGCTGTAATGCACTTCTGCACCATTCCTGGGAGGGGGGGAGGGTAAATTCAGTGCCCAGACATGCACCAGACTCCCCATGCCACTGAGGGACTGGGGAAACAGGTGAGTTGTGGTGGCCTAAATTGAGTAGGTTTGCACTCTGAGAGCACAGTCCTAACCACGTCTACTCAAAAGTAAGCTCCATTGTGTTCAGTAGGCCTTGCTTCCAGGAAAGTGTCTTTAGCAGTGCAGCCCTCATCTCACTGAAACAGTAGGACTTCTGAATAAATATGAATAGGCTTGCATTTTATGAAAAGAGGATTTATGAAGAGTTTTCAACCAAAAAATGTTGTAAAGGAAGATTTCCTGTCGCCTCTCACCTGTGCACCTCCCACCATTTCCCTGATGATATAAAGAACACTCTTGTATATTTCCACCCAAGGTCATGCAGGTGGCGTTCATTTCCTCAGCTACCAAGGCTCTCTTACCCTGATTTGTGAAGCAGGTGTGTTAACCATTTCTTTGTTTAGAGCTTAACAAGGTTTAATCCTGCAAGAAATCTGGTTGCACATTTCAATAAACGCAGCTGAAGTTTATGCAAGAACACTGATTTGGAGAGCTCAATAAACAGTGGTGCCTCACGTAACAAATTTAATCCGTTCCGGAGGCATGTTTGTTACGTGAAACATTCTTTATGTGAAGCGGATTTTCCCATAGGAAATAATGGAATCTCAGATGATTGGTTCCACAACCCAAAAATATTCATGTAAAAATATTAATTGTATGTAAAAATGATGACAAAACACTGGAATTGAATTCAAAACATCCATTCAATGTGCATGATCCTATGAAGTCTACTTAGGCTGCAATCCTAAAGGCACAATCCTAAAGACACTTAGAAGGCTGCAATCCTTAAGACTCTTTCCTGGGAGTAAGACCTATTGAAGACAATGGGGCTTACTTCTGAGTAGGCATGGTTAGGAATCAGCAATCTTAGGAATCAGCAATTTTAGACACTTTCCTAGGAGTAAGACCTATTGAACACAATGGGGCTTACTTCTGAGTAGGCATGGTTAGGAATCAGCAATCCTAGACACTTTCCTGGGAGTAAGCCCCATTGGGGGGACTGGCGGTCTTCTGGGGGGTGGGAGGGAGTTTGGAGACGGGGGGGGGGAGATTCAGGCAGCTGGGAGTAGTGGCTGCCACTTTAAAAGCCTGGCTCCCTGCAGAGCCAGCTGGAAGGAGGAACTTCCCCTCACCCTCTCTCCAGTTTTGAAGTTTTTAAACTTCAAAAGCACCACAGGGAGCCTGGGGTTGGAATGCAGGCTTTTAAAGTGGCAGCCACTAATAGTCTCCCCCGCCCCCCACTGTCCCCAAGCACTATATCTCCCCCGCCCCCCACTGTCCCCAAACACCCTCCCACACCCCCAGAAGACCCCCCAGTCCCTCCAAGCACCTTCCCACCCACCACCAGAGGAACTGACCTGCATTACCTGACCTGTTCATTTAGGTAACAAGTGCAGGCTGGCAGCTCATTTAACTTTAAAGAGCTGCCAGCTGGCCTTCATTACCCAAATCACCTTCGCTACCCAAGTCCAGGGCAACAGTATGTTCTTTACCTGAAACATACTTTACCCAGGGCATTTGTTACCCAAGGTACCACTGTAATGCTATTCAGGTCATTTCCACAGATTTGCGGACAAGAGGACATGTACTTTCCCAAGGCATGAGAAGGCTAGGGTGGGCTTTCTCTTCTGATCTCTAGCTCTGTTACTGCTTCTTCCTCCATGTAGAACTTGCTGGAAACAGAAGCATTCTCCAGTCACAGCATTTTATCTATCACTGGACAGTAAGACTGGACATTGGAGGGTTAAATCCCTCTGAGCAAAAAGATAGGGTCAGCCATTATCTGGTAGGCATTATATGGCATACTACCACATTTGGTACTATTGGTGTGCACGAGGGTGATGCACATGAACAATTAAATGCATGCTGGCAAGAATAAGGTCTATAGTAGACTTTGGGTTGTGGGAGACAGTATTGTAGATGGGTACAGGTAGTGACGTGTGTTGGGCTGGCAAATCCTCAAGTAGAAATCAAGCTATCATCTAACTGGAATTTTAGACCACTCTGGGTCTTCCCATATTTTTCCGTTGGGCTTGGGGTTATGTTGGGTACTGTGGGTGGCGCAAGCGGTTAAGACGCTGTGCCTGTTAACCAGCAGGCCAGGGTTCGAAACCTGGGTCGGCCCCACAAGACAGGGTGAGCTCCTGTCCTTAGCCCAGCTCTGCAATGCCAGCTGGATCCAATCGTATTGGCTCTGCCTTTCCATTGGACTAATTCAGTGGCGTGGAGAGGGGGGATCTGCTGCTTGGGTAACAGCCTATCCTCCATAACAATCCAACCCAGGCTTTCGTGCTTCGCATGCAGCATATGCAGCGCCGAGCATGATACCATAGTCTGCACAGACTGACGGAGGCCTGCTTGGGGTTATGTTCATGTTTCAAATTCTAAAACAGAGGTGTCTGCCTATTGCAAGAAATTACTGAATAATGTATTATCATTTAAAAGCCAAAATAGATGCCAACTTTCTAGGTAAGCTTTGTAGCCTGTCAAAGCTTTGGAAAGATTGGAAAGGAATATGGAGAGATACAGGAATACCTTAATTATATGTATGTCTTCATTGGGCAAGGAAAAAAACATTACTGATAATTTCTTCACAACTCTTTCAGGAAAATGCAGGTGTAGTCTCATAGATTCCCAACTAGTCCTGCATAAATGTCTAGGGCCCTACATACATTCTACATTTAAAGGCTAGGTAGAATCTTCTCTTTTACTCAGAAAACATTTTGTAGCATGGGCAGGATGACTATATCAGTGTTGGGATTCAAAGAAATTAACAACCGGTTCTATGCCCATCTGGCAGCCACTTTTAAATGGCTATTTTTAAACTTTTTATGTCCTATCTCTTGTTAACAACCAGTTCTATAGAGTAGGTGCAAACCTGCTGGAGTCCACCACTGGACTATATGTCCTGTTTTTCCAGGACATGTCCTCTTTTTTGTGTGTCCTGAAAAAAATCTTCATTGTCTTCCTTTTACTTGTGAGCAGGTTGAATATAGCCATCTTATAATTAATAAATTCTATGCAATAGTGTCAAATTTAATAAGTAATATAGCATTTAAATAAATCACAAGAAAGCAATAGATATGAGTATTTTTAGCCTTTATTTTGTCATGCCCTACATTTTTCTTGGGTGCCCTACATTTTGAGGAGGCCTTGTCATCTTTTTCAGTTATGATCCATGATCACCCTATGCCTGGGATGAGTAAAAAGCTTTAATAAGGGCGCAATCCAGAGTAACTATGGGGAGTCTTTGCTCCGGTGTAAGAACAATTTGCTCTGGATTGCAATATGAATTTCCCATAGGTTTTCATTAGGTGGTGCAGTAACTGCGGGTGCACGTAAAGTCTCTTATGTGCTCCCGTAGTTACTCTGGATTGTAGGGTAAATAACTCAAAAATAAAGATGCAGGTATTTTAAATACTGTAATTTTGTATTAGCTATCTATTCTAAATCTTCAGGAAAACACAGATTCATAACAGTTATCTGTGCTTTTATAAAATCTGGACTGGATTATTGTTTTGTGGTGTGCAGGCACATACTTCAAATGGTTCAGAAAATACTTGGCATCCATCAGTCTTGAAAGACTATGTTATCATGCTCGACGCTGGCACCGCATGCGAAGCATGAAGGCCTGGGTAGATTGATATGGAGGATAGACTGTTACCCAAGCAGCAAATCCCCTCTCTCCACACCACTGAAATTGTCCAATGGAACAGCAGAGCAGATACGATTGGTTCCAGCTGCATCGCAGAGCTGAGCTAAGAACAGGACTCACCAGAAAATAGCATCCATATACTAATGTCAACCTTAAGAGATCCACAGTGGCCTCTGCAGCATTTCCAGGATCAGTTCAAGAAGTTTGTATTAACCTTTAAAGTCCTTAATGGCTTCAGGGTACTTGAAGGTCTATCTTCTGCTACATTAACGTACAAAGTTTATTATATATATTAGAGGCTCTTTTCTTAGTGCCCCACCAGCTGATTTGGGGACCTTATTATTGGTGGAGTCTGCTCTTTTCCCACAACACCAGTTCTTTCAAGAGACGGTTAAAGCCTATGTGTTCGTCAAGTTCATCATAATGATTTTCTGCTGCTGTTTTGAATTTTAAATTGCAGCAATATTCATCTATCCTCTGCTACTGCTTTTACATTTTTCTAGAGGAACTTATTTATTACTATACTGCTCTGGTTGTTGGTTTATTTGTTTTGTACACCAATTCAAATATTTTTAACAGAAAAGTAGCTTTTAAATATTTTAATGAAATTATTTTCTGGAAGGGCAACTTTGAGGACTTGGGTTGTTCAGCTCATAGAATGACAGGAAAGTTTTAAAAAAATATTGTGACTAGATTCTACACTTTTTGTTAGGAGGGCCAGATCATCTTTCTGATACTGTCAGTGGCCAGAAGAAAAAACAGAATTGATTTACTTTCCAGTTGTGAATAGATTTACATAAATGATTATATTAGTGATGGAACTTGTGAATGAATGAATTCAAATCAGTTCATAAACACTTTCCGACATACAGTGAGAGTATGATCTTCAAACCAGTTCAGAAGCAGTTTCTTACACAAAGAAAGATGTGTGCAGCCTCCCCAGCTCTCAAATTACCCTCCTGAAGCAGAGCTCCTCACCCGTCTGGAGGGTTACAGGGCTTACTCGAGGGCCAAATGGAGGGGACTTGCAGAGGGCCAGATGGAGACTCACTGTGGGTCGCATCTGGCTCCAGGATCAGGGTATGGAGACTCCTGTTCTAGATTGACAGCAAGTCCTCAATACGTTTGTGATTGCTTCTCAGGAGTAGTTATAGGAAAGTTATAGGACCTAACTGTTTCTATTGTTTGAGCTTTTTAAATTTAGTTGTATTTTAATTGTTTTTAATTATGTTTTAATTTATATTTATAATTCGATTTTAATGGTGTTTTATCCTGTTGTTAGCCACCTTGGGCTCCCTATTGTAGGAGAGGAAAGGCAGGATATTAAATAAATAAATAAATAAATAAATAAATAAATAAATAAATAAATAAATAAATAAATAAATAACAGGCAGTCAGGGCTACAACAGCAACAGAACTGCTACCATTACATTGGTTGGCTGATGTACAGTGGCTGATGGGCAGCCACTGATGGCTCCTTGGGAGAGGGAGATATTCATCCCATTTATCCTGTAAGTAAGGTGTGTCTGCAACAGGGCTATTTGATGCTGCAGCATTTATTTAGTGGGTGCAAAGTAAAGCAGCACTGATGTGAGGCTCTGGATCTGGCCGGGTTCTGCCACTCCAGGCTTCCAATCTAGTCTTCTGGAGGCAACTCCCTATATGTCAGGTGGGCTCAGGAATTGCTCACCCCATATGTTTTATGATTGAGTGTGCATTTGTAACCTGGCTTCCCTATTCTAAACACATGAACACACTCTCTATTGGCTATTACATCCATGGGAAGCTAAGCAGTCCGCAGGCCACTTCCTTTTTTGAGGTGTACAATTTAAAACGTAATGTGTGAATGTTTAACATTGGTAAACACAGGTGTCATAGAGGACTGAGATGGGCCGCCTGGCTCCCTGTCGTGCTTGTATTCAATAGCAAACCCAGGCGGTTGCTTTGTAATGTGTGAAACAGCCTTGTGTGTTATAGATGAGAGGCATGAACCCAACCAAGCCGGTTTACAACTTCACTTTGTTAGCTACCTTTTAAGTGCCTGTGAAAAGGAGTTTGGTGCCTGAGATTGATGTCTTTCTTCATTCGCCACTGGCTGCCTCTGGGAACAAGGGCAAAGAAAGCACAGGAAAAACAAGAAAACAAACAATCCCTCTCTCACCCTTCTTAAAAAAAAGAGCCATTGTGATCTAAATCCTGCTGCTGAGGAGCGAGAGAGAGAGAGAGAGAGAGAGAGAGAGAGAGATACACCAGCATGTCCCACACGCTGTATGACGCACAGACTTCCTTCTAAACATAGAGCATATTATCAGTGCGGCTGTACATATAAACAAGTGACTGACTGTTGAACACCATGTTTGTCTAATGGCCCATAATAGCAAGAAAGAGCACAATAGGAGAGAACGAGTGGCAAAAAAGTCTGTTTCAGACGCGTACAGTTCCTATTTGCTTCTTCCAAAAAGGGAAAGGGTGGGAGGGAGGCATTACACAAGACAGATCACACAGCTGTCCAGCAGGCACTGAACCATAGCACAAGGGCCTTGTTTAGATAACTAGTGAATCCTTTACTTTATTCTGAGTCGGAAAAACACCAGAGCTGAAGCAGACTGTGCTGGGAGCACTTATATAAAAGGGACTCCGGGAAAGATGGTATAGAGCAGAATCCTAACCATGTCTACTCAAAAGTAAGCCTCATTGTGTTCAGTGGGTCTTACTTCCCGGAAAGTGTCTTTAGGATTGCAGCCTTAGGGCACAATCCAGAGTAACTTGCTCGGGGAGTCCTTGCTCTGACGTAAGAACAATTTACACTGGATTGCAATATAAATTTCCCATAGGTTTTCACTAGGTGCTGCCGTAACTATGTAAATGTAAATGTCTCTTATGTGCTCCTGTAGTTACTCTGGATTGTAGGATAAGTATAAAATACCCAACTCTGCATCTTCCACACCTGTCTGAAGAAAGTAAAACTCCATGGACTAGATGGGGTACTACACATACAGCTTACCAAGTTACAGTTTCATAGCACAGCTTGTAGGAAATCATTATTACTTTAGATCAGGAGTGTCTGAGCTCAGAAAATATTGGGTTTTCAGGCAGTGTACCTAAAAAGCATTTGTAAATCCACTTGATCTTCCCTAGGGAGGCAACAGATAGTGCAAAATGTAAAACAGTCCTGAGAAGTGTTTGGATCCTGAGAAGTGTTTGGATTTTATATTTAGCATGGCAAGTCTTTTCATTTATTTTTGGCAAGGGTTAATTGTGGTGCTGACACTGGAATGTAATTTTATTATGACCATGTGCTTCCGTTATGGAAATTAAGGCATTCTTTCTCAACATGGGCATATGTCTGTTAAATCAAAACGTTATTGAAACAAAATGACATTATTGTATGTGATCCGGCCTAACCTTGTATGCTTGCCACAGCAGTTTTGGCCAACAGGGACAAGAGAGTCCTAATACAAAAATCAGGACTCTAATTTTTCTCCCTTTGCAGCTAAAAAGATCACTTCTGATGTGTATGTATTAGCTTTTTCAAATACATGCATATATTACAGAGGCGCTTTTATTGGCTTGAGACAAAAGTGGAAAATGTTTTCATGACCAGTCCACTAAAAGTTAATAAACACGCACACAAGTTTGCCTTTTTTGACTTTTCCATCATAGGGAACAAATCCAACATATAGATCCAGTTCCCATGGCTCAAGATAGATTGCCATTGTTCCTTGAATGGGTGCTGGATGCCGTCACCCAAGACTTCGTGATACGTTGAGCCAAATACAAACAAAAACAAAAGGGGTAAGGCTTCCTGTTGCTCTTTCTGAATGTCCATTAAGATCATAAGATCTCCAATAACTCCCCGTAGCAACAATTCAGTACTCTTCCTGCTGGGTTTATATCCCCACTCTCTAGGGAAAGTACTGCCAGCCTGCAATTACCTTTGAAACATTAGTAGGCATTTCCTGAAGGCAATGGAGAACCTGTTGGCTGCGCTTCTGGTGGTCTGAACCACGCTTTTGATGCCTGTCATACTAGTTTTGCATGCCACTGATTAGCCTTTCTTATGGGTGTTAACAGGATAGCATAACAGTCAATACACTTGGGACGTATCTACATATGATAAAAAGCTCTCTGTCCATCAAAATGACCCCATTCCTTGCCACAGGCTTTAGAAAAGTGCATGCAACCTTTGTTATTTGAATGCCAGATCAAGAGAGCTTTATTTCAGTAGCTCTGAGACGCACAGCATTATAGGGCTGTCTAACAAATGTCTAAATCACAAGACACTCTGAAAGATTTTCCTTTTCTTCCAGATGTAGTTGACTTTTCTCCATTAATCCAATTGAAATGTGAACTTGATGTCTGGTCATGTGAGGAGAATGCCATCCTAGATAAAGAGTTTGATATTTCAGATGCATATCAGGTGAAAAATGTTGCAAACAGCTGCTGATTTTATGACTGTGTTTTGTCAGTTACCCTTTTTTTCTTTATGCTCTTCAACCATGTTTAGTAAGTCATTTCCAAGGCCAAAATCTAGAAGGGGTCACAGCTTCCTCTATTCCCAAGGATTTACTCAGTTGAGGACTATGTTATACTGTAAATATTATGTCCTTAAGGCCAAATCTGAAGACTTGCTGTGTTAGCAAATAAATTCCCAGAACAGAATTATCAAGGGCTAAACCATTACAAAACCTGATAGTTGCAAAACTTTGGAAACTGTAGAAAACACAAGAAAAACATGACATTGCGTTTACTACTCAATATGATTGTTTTTAGTGCTATGAATTATATTAATTCATCCTGAATGTTATTTTAGTAATGGAAAGGCAGACTATATATATGAATTGTAAACTAATAATATTGTAATAATAGTATAATAAAAATAAAACCAGAATAATATACTAGTGCATGTATACAGGTCATAGAGATATCATGGTTTTAAAAATGGAGACAAAATTGCAAGTTACCCACTGGACAAAAAGTAATCCAATTCAAGTTAATCTAGATCCTCAAAAAGGATTACAAGGGCTCACCTGTCTTTCTCTGCCTGGAAGCTTTCCCATACTTTTAGACTGAAAGACATCAGGATGATGGTCACTTGACTTAAACCAAGGATTGTGAACTATTCAATGAAGGTGAAAATGATAAATAGATGGACTGAAATCTTACTATGGCTTTTTTATCGTCCACATACACCCCAAATAAGATGCTGGACTGGAATTTAGAATTAAATGGGCCACTTTATAGAAAATAAATAACATTGCCCTGGAAGTGTCAAGGCAGTGAACACTTGGTTAAAAGGATAGATCTTGTCAAGCCTTGCAGTTGCAGCTGGGGGCCAGCCAGCCAACCTCTTGGACCTGATCAGGCATCATGGGAACAGTACTGGTAAGCCCTCTACCCTTGTTGCCTTAGATGGACACCAAGATGTCCCTACGTATCTTTACCTGTAGCCTTTAAGTGACCATGAAAAGCCATTTAACAAGAACACTGTTCCACCCCAACATCAGTCTGGGGTAGACAAAATAATTGTCATCTAAATGTCAAACAGGATAATAGCAAAAAATTCCTATCCAGCTACTCTCAGAGTATCCAAAGGGCACTTTGCCCCAAATTGTGCAAGGTTGGATGAGAATCTTGCCCCACCAAGCTCAGCCCTGCCCTCCAATAGCAGAGGACCTAACACCCCAACCTGGCTGCACAAAGCAGGTGGAGTAATAGGACGCCAGCACTGAGAATACTAACATCTTTTCTACTAAAAGGTAACTAGTTCTTATTAACTACATTTTAGAAAGCTGTAACGTCTTAGAAAGTTTTTTGTAAGACAACTGATTCAAGAGATTGCTACGTCTTAGTGGGAAAATATTAATTATTTCACAACAAACAGAAATGACAGATTTTGGAGAGCTGGCTTTTTGTCTCTCGCTGGGAACTTATGGAACTCATGGTTCTGTTTAAGTGTTTCTAAACGCTTCAATGGAGACAAGAATTCTAACAGTCTTGCCAGATTTTATTTTTCCTCACATTGCTTTTTTTTTTAAAAAAAAATAGCGTGCTCTGAACAACAGCAAATATATCATTGAAATTGAAGTTATCCTTAAAATCATGGCTGTGATGCCCTAACAGTTTACGTTCAAAACAATCCCACTGATGTCAACTGGAATTATCCTAGAAAATGAAACCTGTCAGACATCATGATTACCTAACAGACGGAGGATTCAGATTCTGATATTTTTCTCTGTTGCTCAGTAATTATTGTACTCACTGTGCAATGGAATCTATATATGTGAGGGTTTCCTAGTGGGGAGCAGCAGGGGAGAAGAATGCATGGATTCTTATGCCACTGACATTTCAAGTGCAAAAATAAATATTATTGCTGAGGATCAACATCAAGTTCATGGCTAACCTCTCAGACAAACCAGGATTTGCATGTGTGTATATTGTATCATACATATGGTGATTGCAATAGGAAATTCAGTGTATTCACCTATATACTTAAAAGAATTTTCCCAATGAAGGAAAACTATCAGACACTATTAGTGTTGTAGGATAACATTTTGATTGCCAAGGAGACCCAAGTATCATCACTATCATGCCTCCCAGCCTGCCTAAGGCCTGAAAACAGTATCCTCCAAGCAAGGATCCTACTACAGGTATATCTCATTATCCACTATGTTCCATTCCAGAAACACCTATGGATTAAAAAAATCCATGTACTGTATAAAGAAAACAATAGAAAAATATATTTACAGACCCATTTTCAGGTTCCTTGCTCTTAGTGCACTTGGGCTAGCTAATATCACTGAGCTGGTCCAATTTCAAGATGGGCCAGCCCAGTTACATCAGAAAGGCTTGGGCCATCACAAGTCAACAAAGGCTGGCCCAAGACAGATGGACCTGGGCCACCCTAGCTGTGCCAGCCTAGGCAATTCAGGAGAGGCATATTGAGGCATGTTTGGCATGGCCTAGAACAGTTCAGTTAGGCTGTAACCAGAGCCAGTTTCCAGGGCAGAAATGCCCACTTCCAGCTCCTCAGTTGGACCACCTCAGGAGCAGAAATAAATCTGAGTAGACCCATAGGGGTCCATGATAAGCCAGAGTAAAAATGGAAATTTTGGCAAAAATTTTGACTCCTTAACCAGCCTAACTACAACACCTGCCTCTCAGCCTCAGGATATGGCACAACTACACTTGCCTAGTGAGCATGCTGCCCTTGTACTGCTACCTCTTCAACAGCAGTTGGGCCAGCCAGAGGTCTTCTAGTCCTGTGGATTTGGCCTGTCGCCTCAGAATTGCACCCTTAATGGAATAAGGTTATGTCTTAATATCTGCAGGGCTTTGATTCTGGGACTCCCTGCTGGAAATAACAAAAGCAGTTTTTAAAAAGTAAAACACTTTACAATTGTTTAAAAACAGGTTTTTTTACTTTTGTAAAGAGGCAGTCAGCAATTAGAAATGGAAATGATCCCTTTCCTTTACCTGGATCAGCTGAAGGAATGATTGCCTGCGTGACTGCCTCTCTACAACACGAGAAAAACACTTTTTCAAACTATGGTTTGCTGTGGCCATTCATGTTGAGTTAAATCCATGTATAAAAAATATCTGTGTATAACAAGGTTGGACCTGTACTGCCACAAAGCAGGCAGCACCTGTTGCAGTAAGAATCCCAACACTGCTTGAGTTAGTTCACTGTTGAGAGTATTGGCAAGAGTCTTCCCACCTGTGCCATTGCCAAGCTCCCATCTCACTAGGGTCCCATCTCTCCAGAGCAGGTAAGACACTGGAAGAGGTGTGAAGGATGGCAGAAAGGTGGGGAGGGGAATAACAAGTGTGGGAAGGCTGTGAGAATGGGAAGATGGTCCACACAAGAACTTATTCCCTTGGGCAAAAGCCTCCCTACCCCATTTCTTTCCTCAGATATTCACTGGTATACATTCTGGTAGAGGTCCAAGGATAGCCATTGTGGGTCAGGGGCTTGCAGAGGGGAAAGGGTAATTCAAACTCTCTTTAACCATTGAATCCTCCTGGACATCGTAACCATATGTCCTCCTTTTCTACAACATGTCATCTTTTTTAGCCTTGTGTCATGGGAAAAATCTTCATTATCCTTTTTTTCCTTGTGAAAAGGCAGCATGTAGCCTTCTTGTAATTAATAAATTATATGTAGAAGTTTTATATTTAATAAACTTCAATATATAAAAAAACTGAATTGTCACTGACTGCCTCTGCTTCATCAATGCCCAGTCAAAACAGTGAGACCTAGAAGCATGTAATTTGGGGAGGGTGCTCCTTTTGTGATGGAGGCACCCATTAAGAACCAGTTTTTGGAAATTCCAACTGAAAGGGGGTGAAAAGGGTCACAACACGTTTTTGTACCTATACTTTACATTGAAGAATCCCTGACTGATGGACTCTCTGCTCCAACCCCTGGACTTAGAAGCATGAAATTTGGGGAGGGTATTCCTTACATGACATGAGCACCCACTAAGATCCGATTTCAAGAAATTTAACACGGGGTGAAAAGGAATGCAATGTATTTTTGTCCTATATGCTTACCTACCCATAGTTGAGGGAGGGTGTTGCATGTGGAGTGTGGCATGGGGGGGTGTTGCCTGGGGGAGATGTGCTTCATGGGGATGTGTGCTGCATGGGGAGTGGGGGTGTTGCTAATGGTCCCTATTTCTTTTTTCCACACTTCAAGGTGTTCTTTATTTTATTTTATTTTATTGTTTTTTATTTTATTCTTTATTTTATTTTTAAATGTAAATAAATTCACAAGACTTCTGCATGAGGAAAGGATGGATAATGTGGGTTTTTGGAACCCACTGCACTTTGCTTCTTTGAACTTAGATTGTTCACATTTTTTCCTGTTCCAAACCTGCCTTTCAGATGTTGTATGTTCCTATCCCAACTGTTCCATTGATTACAGACAAATGTAAAGGCTTCTAAATGAAGCAGGGTTAACTAGTTCACTCTACATAAGATTTTTCAACCTTAAACGATTCATTTTACTCGTATACATAACATTATGGGATATTTAGCTTACTCCAAGCCTTTGTTACAAAATTGGAGCCTATCTACTTGTTCCATGCAAACCTAGCAATTAGTCTGAATTAGAGTTGAAAGCTGTCTTTGCACAAAAAGAGTACAGTTATACTTCTTCAAATATAAAAGCTGGGATTCATGTACTGTACATTTCAGTCTTCCTTCCATTTTGCACGCAAGAACTGTATTAAGCACGTCTTTGACCATAAAGATGTATACATTATATTTTGTGGTAGGAAGACAGCTCATGAAAACTTTAAACATTCATCTGATTCAAAACTTTGGAAGATAACAACAGCTGAACCACATGAACATTGAAAGTGAGGTAAACATTTGCCACATCTGCTGCTATCAATGCATTGACTTTCAGAGACAAGGCAAGGCAGAAAGCAGAGTTGCACTGTATCAGTTTGTGCGTGTTTGTGCGTCTTCATGTTCTCCCTCCCACTCACTCAAATTATATGTCTAGAAGAACACTAGGACGTTAAAATAGTCCACCTATTTTCATTGGTCTTCTTCAGCAGCCACTCCTAGAAGCATCTGCCCATGCCTTTTAAAATGCAGGAAATTGCTGCAGGCCTCTATGTGGGGAGGGGGATGAGAGAAGGCCTTATATGAATGAGCCCCAGGGCACCTCATTTTAAAAAGATCTAGCTCGTGTTTGATAGATGAGTTGCTCCTTTCCCCGGATAGCGGTAGCATGATTTGTTTCATAGGGTTACCACCATCTGTTCCCTTTTGTACACTGCAGAATCAAACAGCTAATATGGGGGTTTGAACCTTCACCCAACATATGATTTATATCTTTCAGCTCTTCCTACAGTACTCTTAATTCCAAACCACTTGACTACAGAGACCATAGCTGCATCTTTATGCTTGAAATGGATGTGGAAATACTATAGTTTGGCATTCCTTGCCTCTCATAGGTTCAGCATTACTTACCTTGATCAATGCCTTCCATAAGCAGTTATTTAGAGAAGTTGTATGTATGTATGTAGTGATTGGTAGGGAGCTGCACAGTGGAGATGGACTTGTGGGAATGACTGTCACAGTTGGTGAGTTTATTATCTTTATACCACTATTGAGCTGCTGAAGATCAGATATGGACAAGCTTGTTTTAGTAAAAGTTACAGCAATGGAACAGCAGTAATCTTGCTAAAGCCAAAGGCTTGGTGTAGTTTTTTATGGACTTCTTCAGACAGAAGCATTACCTGAAATTTTCAAGACCAGTAAATTGCTTTTATCTTTCTAGGATGACCCAACTTTCAATTCTCCAAATGAATGCTGGATCAAGGAAACACAAAAAAAAGATCATCCACCTGTTCCATATTATCTTGTTTGTTATAACAAAAACAATTGGCTTTCTTGACTAACTGACCATTCAACTTTAGATTTATGATCTGGTAGCTCATTGTTTGTTATCTTCATGAATTGCTACTTCTGTTTTAGAAGACAGTTTCTAAAGGTCATAAATGTGGAGCCAGCTGTTTTTCTGTAAGCACATATTCATATTCAGTTTGGGAAATTGAAGTGACCATTTCATTTCAGCTTTAGTTACAAGGCCTTCCTCAAGAGACCGTTGTCTTGCAAATGGAGGTTTTTGAGTTGAATATTAAAAAATATTTTAAAATAATTCTTCCTTCCATTGTTTCCTGTGCCATTCTTCTATCTATCTCCATGTTTTCCCTCCCTGAATTATGTCTGGTTCTTTTCCATCATTTTCTTCTTCTTTCCTTTATGGTACATCCATCCTCCTCAAAGCTACCAATCTATAAATCATGGTTATAAACCCTGGCAGTGTACATCGATTTGATTGGAAGCCAAAAATCTGGCTGGATAAATTCAGACAGACTGTTATTTTCCCTGATCAGCTTTAAGCAAGAGCGTGCCCAGTGCTACAGCAATTGCCAAACAATTTCAGATACATTATCAATTCAACCCAAGGACTCTACATTGTTCTGTTGAATCAGAACCAAGCTTTTAATGATTCTCATTATTTTCCATATGCATATTTGAAAAGAACGTGTACATTTCTTATATTTTTTATAGAGCAATGATAGGATTAATGTCATCTTTTGTGTGTTCTATGAATTGCTGTGGAGGCATTTTTTAGCATATAGAGAGGTACACAATTGTACATATAATATTAAACAACAAATTCAGTGGCCTTTGTGTCCTTCCATTTCTTTTTCTGCCGGATGCTTTGATGAAAGACATTCTATGAAACCATCAAACTGTATTCTATATTCATTCCTCTTGCTGATGTTAGGAGTCACTGAGTGATGAAAGAAAATGTGTGAACTTGCCCTATTTCACCATTATGAGCAGCTACGCAAGACTAACACCCCTCTTCCTGTAATGCACTAGTGTTTGATAGCTTCACAATCCTTGTCATGACTCCATTCCTTGAAATTACAAGAAAATACCTTTACTAACATTTTAGATAAATGCAGGTACAAACCAATAGCTGTTGTCATGCAATCATTTTGAAATACAGTATATAGTAGGGAAGGGCATAAGATGTACAGAAATGTCTAAGATCATGATTCAGATATCTAGAAATGCTCCTTTTCGCAGCTAATTAAGATATTGTAGTGTTATTGAATTCTGTTTTTGCAGGGAGGCATGGAAGGGTGCATTATTCGGAGGAATTGCATCAGTTTGATCCTGACAGTTTGTGGGCAGCCTGTGTAAATAAAACAGGCAGCCCTTAAAATCAATATTATTTTCAGCTCATGGAATCAAGCTGCTTTGGAAACAAACAGCAGGCACTTTACACCTTGGAGACATCAGTGTCATCAGCCAAAGGAACAAAAGGGAATTCAAGATTTTTAAATTAGCCAAAGAAGTGATTACATGCTGAAAAAGGTTTACCCAGCATGGCAAAAAGGTTGTGCAGATACACTCAGATGTATCTGTTACTGATAGCTTTGCTCCAAGGGAAGTAGTAAGGTTGCCCATTTGTGTTCAGCCCTGTTCTTTGCTGTTAATTGGTTTCTTTTATCATTCAGATTTGGGAGTTCTGTGGGCTCCCAGTAAAAGACTTTGTTGGTAGAATTAACCAAATAAATCCTTTTTCATCAATGTGTCTTTTATGAATGTGTGAAATTCCACACCTCCATCTTTGTTCCCAGCAGAGTGTTGGTCAGAGCTTGATGGGAAAGAACAGCTACCAATCAATCAATTATTGTGAAAACACTTGACTATAAAATGATCAGGCCAGAGAGCTCCATATTAACTTGTTTTGCTATTTATTTCATCTTAACGCTGACTTTCCCCCAAATCCAGAGTAACTACGGGAGCACATAAGAGACTTTATGTGCACCTGTAGTTACTGCACCACCTAGAGAAAACCTGTGGGAAATTCATATTGGAATCCAGAGCAAATTGTTCATACACCGGAGCAAGGACTCCCCATAGTTACTCTGGATTGCGCCCTTAGTCTGCATTTCTGACCATAATTGTTTTTGAATATTTTTTATTAAACAAGATACTTTGTTTTTTCACTGCTGATAGTTATTTAACCTCACACATTCTTCTCTCCCTCCCTTCCAGTCACCAACAAACCCTTATTCTGCCAAAATGTTGCTCTTTTCTGGTCCAGGAGAGGTTGATGAGGCTATTGTCTCTTTTCAAATATTAAACTTACAGTATATACTGACTTTTCCAAAAGGAACCATTTTTCTGATTGAAATTACTATGTGTAAGTTAGAGCCCAGACCTGTGTATGTCTACTCAGATGTAAATCTCATTACAATCACTGGGGCTTATTTCCAGATAAGTGTGAATAGGATTTTAACTTTTGGTATACCACATTTATCTACATAAAAGTTTTGACCACTGTATTAGTGTCAGGGTGACTATATAGAATAGAGGACAGAGTTCCTGTACCTTTAACCATTGCAAAGAAGAAGGAATTTAGGCAGGTTTTCTTAACATACAAGGAGTAGAAAAGCAACACCTGGCACCTCCTCTATGCAATGTGTAAAGGTACAGGCATTCTGTTTTCCATTCTATATGGACACCCTGATTAGTGTCCACATCTTCTGGCCAACATTCTGTGTCAATCAAGCAGGCTGAGGGATCTATTCCCATTTGTCTCTGGGGCAGAGAAGGCTGAAGGTTCTATGCTCATGTTTCTCTGGGGCAGAGAAGGCTGAAGGTTCTGTGTTCATGTTTCTCTGGGGCAGAGAAGGCTGAGGGTTCTATTCCCATTTGTCTCTGGGGCAGAGAAGGCTGAAGGTTCTATGCTCATGTACCTCTGGGGCAAAGAAGGCTGAGGATAGCAATTGAGAAGAGCTATTAAACAGAGAGGTGTCAAAGGGCCTGTTGAGGGGAGTTGACCTGAGCTGATTTATTACCTCAGGAAAGTTTTAAAGAAGATATGGAAGAGGCAGGTAGAGTGTTCAATAAAAGGCCAGGCTAAGAAGAGGTTGGGGCAGTGGTGGGATTCAAATAAATTAGCAACAGGTTTATGTCCTAATAAAGGTTCTGTGTCCCATTAGTAACCGTTCTCAGAACCAGGCACTCATTAGCAAAGGGTTGTATAGAACCTGTGAGAACCCCCTGAAGCCCACCACTGGTTAGGGGGGCAATTAAGAAGAGCCACTGTGGAGAGAAGTGGAAAGGGGGCTATCTTGTACCACCACAAGTGGGCTTTTAATAATTTTAGAATATAATGACAAACAACAATAACTGGAATGTTGGAGAAAACAAATACATATTGTTACAAAATGCTAACTTTCTTTCATACTAAGTAATGAAATTGATCTCCTGCGCATGTCAAATTGATCTCCTGCGCATGTCAAACTCCTGGATGCATGTGAAGATTTCGTATTTGGGGGCAATAACCTAATTTTTTTTGAGAGGCAATTTACCAATATGCTAACAGTTTAATGTAAGAGCATTTATTTAGGTCAACATCTTCTTCGTATCTTTTAGCACGTTAATGTACATGTGTTAATATCTGTGATTTTCCTTCAGGCTAACTAAAGAGGATGCCATTTTGTTTTCCACATCACTGGTTTTAACATGCGGTAGCAGATTACCATGAAAACATAAGCAAGTGAGCCCGGTGTGAAGACAACATTGTAGGCCTCATTTCCTAAAAGGATGTTTCTGCTGAAGTCAAATCACCAATTAAAATATTCTTTTCTGTCCTCTGAGGCTTCAGAGGTGCGTAATAGAGTTGTGAAGGCTGCTTGATGAACGGATGTATCTAGTAACCTTTATTAATTCTCTATAATGTTACGGCTTTGCAGGCGCACGCAAAGCAATCCATTTCTGGAATTTCACTGACGTTATTCTGAATATTCAAATACAAAAGATTTTCTTGAAATAACAAACAAGGCTGTTTGGTTGTTCCTTCAGTTCGATGAACATGACAAGGAAAGGTTCTGTGTGTCCTGAAACATCTTACGCTGAAACTTTTACAAAATCCAGAATAAGTTGTTTGTCATCACTTTCTGTCACAGAATATGAGTCACTCGTATTCAGTCAGTAAGCAAAGAATTAATTATAGCTATGTTTAAAATAAGCTTTGATACTAGTCAGTGGGATGACTCTTCTAACACAGCTCTCAGGCATCATTCATTCTTTCATAAATGCAGAACTATGACACATTTCCCTCTATCTATTTTAAAATATGGCAAGACAAAATTAGACACTTACACTTTGTGTTTATCAAATCAGAGCTACCAAATGCTTTACATATCACAGAAGACAACTCTTTTAAGATGTGCAATATATTAATTTTTTTTTAAACTATCATCAGTGTGTGTTGTTGTTATCGAGCATAAAACCATGGACAGTCCTGCAAAAGATCTTGGCTATAATCTTGTGCTCAAGCTGCTTAAATCCTACTGAAGTAAACATGATTTACGCAGGTCAGCAGTGTTTAGCAGTACATGCTTTAACTAGTTTTTCAGTAATTCAAGGAATCCAGGTAAGAGGTTGTTGAAGGAAATGAACTTAAAGTGTTTACAGAACATAGGAAAGTAATTGGCCAAGCACTGAAGTTAAAGCCTCTCCTTCCACAGCCTACTGCAGTCCTCTCTGAAAGTAACAGATTACGTAGGAAAGCTAAAGATTAGCCTGAGCCTTGACCTTCAGTTATTCATTGTCAAGGTAATGTGTTTACTCTGTTCTGGTTGGAGATCACCACCCCTTAAAGGATGCAGTCCATGTTCTGGGGTACTTATTGATCCAGCTTTGTCACTGAAGGTCCATCTTTGGCCCCAAATGCCATTTACCAATTGAGGACATTGTGCAACTTGCAAAAGTTCCCAGAGATGGTCTGTCCACAGTTATCCACATTCTGATAATATCCAGGTTAGATTACCATAATGTATGCATGGCTGACTCCTATGTTCAGAAGCAGAGATTTCAAAATACAGCCATTTGGATGCTGACTCAAACCAGGTGTTGAGATCCTATCTTGCTACTGTTTAAACAGCCCTGCTGATTCTGAATGCATTTCTGAGATCAAATTGCTGGTGCAAACTGTTTATGACTTGGCACCTGGACACTGCCATAGCAGTGTGCCCATAAATGGAAGTCTTTGTAGGAAGCTCTTTTTCGGGTTCCCTCACCTTTAGGTGACAGGAGAAGGAATTAGGAGAGGACCTTTTCAGTTACTTTAAGTCAATTCATAGAATGCCATCCCCATATAAGTTTTTTTTTGCTCATATATGAAGTAACTCAAGTATCATTCTTCAAGGACTTAAAAATTTTTAAGAGCTATGGAGTTTTTATATGGGCTTTTGTTCTGCTTTTGTAATTGTTTAGTTAGATCTTATTTTGATTATGCTCTTTTTTTGATCCACAAGCCTCCAAGGTTGGGCCATACAAGTCAATGCCCTCCCTCGCAGAGTAACAGAAATTGACAACCTTAACCCCAGAAGGATTGCTATGACAAGCACAATAGTTTCTGGGACAGGAAAGGCCTGATGGATTTTTTCCCTATTCTTTCCATCAGCTGGTATCTCTGTTAAACCTGAAATACATAAAATGAGTAGATCAGATCACATTCTGGAGTTCCCCGGTGCCTAAGTACCAAATTTCTTTGAAATACCAATTGCCATGTAAGTAAAGGCTATGCAAAAAGCTATCATTGCTTCCAGCAATGGTTCTCAACGTAGGGGTCCCTTTGTGGGTTCATGACTTCATTTAATGGGGGTCATAAAAAGCTGGGCACCAGCTTGGAATCTGGCACTGGATGCTGCTATCTTGGAATGGGGCACTCATGTGACTTTCCTGGGAGTAAGTCTCATTGAACATAATGGAATGTACTTCTGAGTGTACACGGAGGAGCTCTGGCATCATAGTAATATCACTTCCTGTTTGATATCGCTTCAGGTATTCAGATATCGCTATTTGATATCCTGTTTGATATCGCTGTTTGATATCATTCCTCGGGGGTCCTGGATAGACTGTCTTTCTCAGAAGAGAGTCCCTGGCTGAAATGCTCAATAACCACTGCTTTAGAGCCAATTGCTTTCGATCTTGCCTCTGGTCAGTTTGGTCTACCTAAATAATGCTAATGCATAGAATTGTGCTCTGAACAAAATGTGTTTTAAAAAACTAAATTCCTTTAGGTACATATCTATAATTATCACTGAAGCAGGGTAAGTAAATGTTCTAGAAATAATTCAAACATGAAACACAAAGCTTTTTAGTCCTATATACATTACCAAAGGAGATTTGGAAACATATTCCTAACTGGAATATTTCTGGTAGTCTGACTCCACTACTTCTACATGAAATGTGTTCAGTTCATAAATAAATAGATATTTAAGCAAGATGCCAGCTCTGCAAACAATCTGGGATCTGACGGTCAAACAGGTTCATTATGTCTTGTATGTTTTAAGTGAAAAGGAGTCTTTATACTCATCCAAGACTGTGTGTTTGTGCAATCCTTTTCCATAAAATTAGTCATACATCTCTAATTAGCAATGCTTCAAAAGGGTGAATAGATGGACTCATGTCCTTGTCTAAACTAGAGATTTGAGGGAGGAAGCCTATCCATTCCTTAACATATTCTTGTAACTCCTCCCATTCATTCAATATTTTGGACACAACTTGGACCTGGTAGACCATTGATACAATCCTAAAGACACTTTCCTGGGAGTAAAACCCACTGAACACAATAGGGCTTACTTTTGAGTGGACATGGTTAGGATTGTGCTCCATATTCAGTATCTATGTCATATAAAGCTGCACATGGATTAATCCAAAATAGTGGCACAATCACTGATGGATGGTTGCTTTGATTAGAAGGAAACACTTCTAGATTGCAATCCTATAATATCTTCTTGGGAATAAATCCTATTGACCTTAACAGTACTATTCTATTTCTAAAGTAATAGACGTGTATAGAATTCTACTGTAAAATATGTAGAATTTACCTGTAGGATTATAATAAACCATAAGGGAATGCCAAGAAACCTGTTGAATGAACAAACATTTTTTCACATGCCTGACAGTAGTGATATACACGCAATGCTCAGCACACACTCCATTGGACATAAGTGAGTTGGACATAGGGCAATAAGTAAATGTCACTTGGACATTAGTCATTGATATTATGATTTACTCCTAAGGTTGTGTCCACATTGATGTACCTCCATTGTCATTCTTAAGATTTGATGGAGATGGATGGTATATCTTAATGAACTTGTCACAATGTGTAGGATATTTCTTGCACCCTGTTTGAGTGTGTAGTTAGTAGCTGTACTATACCAGTCAAAGGCATGAGCTACAACTTCAGATCTCGTGCAGCAATAAATTCACTGACTGGCCTTGGGCAAGCTACCATGATGCAGCATCTGCAATGTGGGGATGATACTGAACTACCTTACGAAACCATTGTAAAGATCACAAATACATGTGAAGTACTGCAAGAATTTTAAGAAAAGTGGTGCATTCCAAAAGCAAAATCCAATAATAGTTAAGCACCTTGAAGGTCCCGATCCTTAGCAGTCACAATGCTAGAGCTGAGCTCCAGCATCAGCACTGGTTTCACAAACATGCTGTAAGGCATATCTGCAGCACCAGTAGAGGAGAAGCAGCTGGTGCTGGGCCATCACCAAATAGCCCTGAGCCTCAGCCCACATGAAAGGTCACCCAGTGCTCCAGCAGCACAAACTGGTGGAAAATTAGATGGTGTAGGAAGAACCTGAGGGGGCTCTCCTTACAAACTACTTTTTCACTTCCTCAGATGTAAATGGAAGGGGAAACTGTGGTGCTTTTCCATGCAACGTGATGAGTAGTTCTGCCTTACCTGCCACCCTTGCAATGGAGATTCGTGGCATACAATCAGTAGGGTTCCCCCCAAGATACTTAAAACTTGACAAGTATGGAGGAAGAAAAGATGAGGGATGAGACCCAAAACATTTGTTTTGCTTTGTTGATACAAGTGACATCACAGTAGGGCTGATGATACCTACCAAATACCCATAAGGTGTTCACCAATTTTTATAAGTGAAAACAAGGAGAAAGTTAAGGTTTATTGCATTAGAATTCTGCATTAAGTGATAGCTGAGCACATGTTTAACAGCATATGATGGAAAGAAGTGATATGAAAATGAATCCAGTGGAGACATATCCTAAGATACCATTGGAGTATGTTAAGCACACCATTTAGTCTATCTCCATTTTCTTTTCTGGCTGTTTTTACCAACCTGCACTGCAGCTTGCTATAGTTTTTTGTTGTTTTATTTTTGACCCAGGCAAAGTTAGAAAAGCAAAAGAGGGCAATAAATTCCTTTCTGCTGCTAGGTTATGTTTTTATAGAGGGGCAATTTAAATTGGATGATAAGCAAAATAATTTTCCGTAGGATGGCTGAGGAAGGAAATCATTGTTGCTTTGTGCACAGTGAACCATGAACACCAACCTGACATAGGTTGATTTGACTGCGCTAAACCAAAACCAATGGGAGGGGAAAGCAATGCTTTCTCATTGCAAGGAAACAAAAAGGAAATAGCAGGTACGTTAACCTTTAGAAAATACATCTCATCTCATTCAAAATCCAAAAAGTGATTTCTCAAAAAAAAAAATTTATCCCACATCATGCAAATGACTTGCTAACAGATCTCACTAACTGGGGGAAAGGGTGCTACTTTTGAAGTGGGTGCTACTCTTTTATTCAGCAGGTAGAGAGTAACTGGCGTTCCTCATACCAGCTTTTTGTCTACTAACTGCTCTTGTTCTTTTGCTTCGTTTGCAATTGTGAGCCTTTCTGAGACAGGAAGCCATTAGTTATTTGATTTTCTCTATGAACACTTTGGGAACTTTTCACTGAAAAGTGGAATATAACGACATATCCTAAATACTAATCCTGATACAAATACAAATGTCTACCATTTACAGCAAAGCTTAAGAACATTGGCTATGATTGAAGACAGAACAAAAGCACTGACTTCAATCCTATGCCCATTATTGAGGAATCACCCAAATTGTGAGGAATCCTTGTAAATTTTGTATAATAATGGGGTAGTAGAACTACAATACAATACTCTTTCTTCCATGTTCATAGTATATTCCATTTTAGAGACAACAATTTCAAGGATATTAGTCTGATAGTTCTAACTGGTCTGATAGTTCAACAAATACTTTAACTTTGCTGAATAGCTTTCATGAGAATATTAAAACATACATGATTATGCTGCACCTTTCACTGACCCAAATGTTCCAAATTTGTTTAAATTTAATTCCATACATTAAATGTTTGAAAAGTTAAACATTTCAGTATATCCTCCTAAATTCTGATATTTCTATGGAAGTAAATATTAGGACTGTTGTTTCTAAGATATTAACCATTTTAGTATTACTGATTTGCCCCCCCCCCCCAAAATTCACGCAAAACAAAAAAAAAATCAAGTTAGGGCGCAATGCAGAGTAGCTACAGGGAGTCCTTGCTCCAGTATAAGAACAATTTACTCTGGATTGCAATATGAATTTCCCATAGGTTTTCACTAGGTGGTGCAGTAACCACAGGTGCACGTAATGTTGCTCCCAAGCCCTACAATCCAGAGCAACTATGGGAGCATGTAAGAGACATTACGTGCACCCGTAGTTACTGCACCACCTAGTGAAAACCTATGGGAAATTCATATTGCAATCCAGAGTAAATTGTTCTTGCACCGGAGCAAGGACTCCACGTAGTTACTCTGGACTGAGCCCATAGTTACTCTGGATTGTAGGATTAGACTCTATTCAAGTTATCAAAAACAGCTGCTTAGATCAATTCAAGTTGACCCAACCCAAGTCTAGTATCTATCCCTGGTTATCATCTTATCTGTGACTGAAGTGTGTGTATTTGTGAGACAATATAAAGCTAATTTTACATCTCTTTAGCCAGAATTGAGAACAGATCTTTCCATGTGGCTTTGTTAAAAGTTGAATGTATAATATGGGATTCTAAGAATAAGAATGCAATGACTACAAAAATATGACGCTCGGGTTTTCAAAAGACGGAGCAGCAATGGAAATATAAAAGCATCAGATATAGAGCCATAGTAGTGCCAAATAATCCCCACCCATAAAATCCAGTCAGCCATCAAACCAAATGTAGTGCTTCTTGGACTCAAAACCAAAATAGAAGGTACTGCACATTAAGGAAAAAAAATATAGATCTATGGTCACCTTGAAAATTCTGTTTTCTTACCAGTCTATCACAATGCTAAGAAGTGAAGCAGCTCTGAATGTAAGCCTTACAAAGCGCATTTTCATTGAAAGAAATTCTCTAAAAGGAATTGTCTGAAATACTGTTTTCAAAAATTATATGGAGAGAAGACAATAATGTGGGTTTCTTCTGTGATGTATCTATTAATTCCACAAGGGCATATGGTAAAAAAAGATTATGCCAGTTCCCATTGGGGAAAACAATGACACTCTGATAGCAACAGAGAACAAGTTAGAAGGACATTGTCACACTTCAGTGTCTACATACCTAACTCAATGTCTATTTTACCTAATTACATACTTTTAGAAGAGAATTAGGTATATAAGACAAAACCTACAGGTTTTAAATGCTATTGTGACTCCTTAAACAAGCCCATAACACAGAATATGGCTTGTTTGAGAAAAAACTCAAATACAGTATACAGAGGTGCCTTGTAAGACAAACTTAATTTGTTCTGGAAGCATGCTTATCTTACAAAGCATTCTTCTTACAAAGCAGATTTTCCCATAGGAAATAATGGAAACTCAGATGATTGGTTCCACAACTCAAAAAAATATTCATATAAAACACTGTAATCAAATTCAAAACACTGTAATATAACACAGAACACAATTACTGTAATAAAACACTGTAATATACTGTAGAATAAAACAGAAAAGAAAAACCTTTATGGCCAAACGTTATGGCCAAGGATGACTCATTTTTCACTAAAAATGTCACTGGTGTCTTTCTGAGCAACTTTAACAAGGAACCTCTCTCTCTCTCTCTCTCTCTCTCTCTCTCTCTCTCTCTCTCTCTCACTCTGTGTGTGTGTGTGTGTGTGGGTGTGTTTCCAAGTTTGCAGCAGGAGCAGCACCTAAGTCATCTGCCAGATGCAAGTGGGCAAGATCCTATGCTGTCTACTCAAAACCAAGTCCCATTGTATCCACTGGGACTTACTCACAGGAAAGTGTGGTGGAGTGGAGTCCTGGCAGGGAAGGTGATGGGGGGAAGAGGGGTAGTTGTAGTGGGGTCCAGGCAGGGAGATGGTTTCCTTGGGTTTCTATTGAGAGGGTCCTGGAGGGGGTTTCCCTCCTATTTGATGGTGGTTTGCTGGCTGCAGGAGGCTCACACATGCTTGCTTGGAATGCCCAGACAAGGCTGCTGCCTGTGCATCCCTCTGCTGGCCGGTCACCAGTACTGCAGGCAGGAGGAGAAGTCCCATCTCAGCCATCAGAGCCCAGCCAAAGGGCATTCGTCTTAGAAAGCACATTCGTCTTACAAAGCAGAACCCAATAGCAATTTTAATTCATTTTACAAAGCATTTGTCCTACAGGGCATTCATCGTACAAGGTACCACTGTATATCTCTATGAGGAAAAACCCCTCAAATTTATTTACAGCAGAGATAGATGAGTCCAGCCTGACTTGACTTAAGCCATAAGTCTCTGTTCCAGTGCCAGATTTACGTATGAGCTAAACAAGCTATAGCTTAGGGTCCCACTCTCTTGGGGGTGCCCCAAAAAATTTAAAGGAAAAAAAAACTGGATGTACATTTCCAAAATATAAGATAAAATGACTTTAGATACCTATTAGGTCCATAAATTACCATATAGCATATATTCAACACAAAAAACAGCGACAATTTGTTGTTGGTAAGGGACAGCTCGACATAAAAAGGGTCCCATTACCTTCAATAGCTTAGGGCTTCATCAAACCTAAATCTGGCCCTGCTCTGTTTCCTCATGAATCGACTCGAAAACCAGTCCTAATAGGCAGGCTTTCCAAGTCATCCAGGTTGTATTCACAACTCTAAAAGACTTGACTCAAGAAACTTTCTCTTTACAAAGCCAACTACAGCTCTGTAGACAAAAACAGAGCTGCTCCCAGGCTTTGTGTGTGTGTGTGTGTGTGTGTGTGTGTGTGTGTGTGTGTGTGTGTGTCAGAGTTTTCTTAAACACTCCCGATGTTCCCGTCCCATCTGTAAACAAGGAAGGAGGGGGTGAGAAAGACTTGTAAGTCTTGTAATTAAAATCTATACTTATAATCTGGCTATAATCTGATTGGAGCAGTGACCAGGATCTGTTGCATGTATTCCAAAGTGAGTGTTCAACATATGCCACCATATTTCCTAAAACAACATGATAGGCAGACCAAATATACATGGTGGCATTGAGATGACCAGAACAATATTCTGCTATTATAAAATGGCTGCTAATAGAGGACACGGCACTTCGTCAATAGCCATTTTGTTTCTGCTGCTGTAAGAGGTGGCACTGCTTCTGCTGTGACACCAGAACCCAACAGAATACACCATATCCACCAGAGTGGGCAGTTAGCAGCCCAGGCTTCCTGACTCTCTGGAAGCAGCATAACTTTCTGCTCTGGATTCAGAATAGTTGGCACTCCTCACTGCCCTCACTCTGGATTGTGCCCTAAGGCAGAAGTTATGGCTTTGCGGGAATGTTGTGGGAAGAGCATGGGTGGGAATTGGCAGAGTCTTCTTTGCTGATATCCCTGACCATTATTTCATCCTCAATACAACCCACTGAGTCTGCTTGGACTTGTGCCCGCAAAATAGCTGGAGCACATCAATAGTTATCATTGGAAGCCACACAAGCATGCAGTAGGATAAGTAAAATATATTTTACTCTCTGCCTCCACATCATCTCCAACTTCTCCCAAGGTCCAGCACAGCCAGTGCTGGTGCTGATGTGTCTTGTGAGCAACACTTAGGGCGCAATCCAGAGTAACTACAGGGAGTCCTTGCTCCGGTGTAAGAACAATTTACTCTGGATTGCAATATGAATTTCCCATAGGTTTTCACTTGGTGGTGCCGTAACTAAGTCGACGTAAATGTCTCTTACGTGCTCCCGTAGTTACTCTGGATTGTAGGGTTAGTTAGGATTGGAGGCATCGCTCTTTGCTCAGAGAACCCATAGGCTAGACTTATATTTTTTTTTCTCCTTCTTAGGTCAGCACTGCATAATACAGAACAAAGTAATGCAAGGGTGGTGAAAATTCATTACACTGGTCAGTGTGACTTTTGTTCTGCAGTTTAAGGGCTTTAATAGTTATCTTATTCCTGCCTATGGGTATAATTCAAGGACAGGATTGCACTAAATTAATTGTGTGCGCCCCAAGATAGTCCTGTGTCTTTTTAATCCAATGCAAAAGCTATTTCTATGCATCCAAATGTCTTATTATCCAGATATTTCAGATGTCTTCCAGGTCATTTGAGTAATTAATGTTATGCTAGATATGCTCTCAACCCACTGGTTGTTTTTCAAAGTCAAATATATTTATTTTAATCTGGCTCCATAGGTCACTTCCTCTTGTCACACAACTCCTTGCAGTTTTCTAAATATTGCTATTCCTGTTTTGTCCTTCCAAGCATTTAAAATAACACAGATCAGTGTCGAATGTTGTTAAATGTTCTTAAATTTAATTAGCCTCCTAGTATTGAAAAAGATGAACGAGTTTTGTTATTCTTTGTCCAAAGTCTTAATTTTGGAACTGAAAAAAAAACTGTTGGTTAAAAAAAGTTGCATTATTATATTTTTATTTAATCATCCATGTACTGCATATACAAAACCTTCCAAAGCAAGATTGCAATAAATCATTTTTGTTATTTGTTGAGGGCTTTCTAATTAGCATACAAGTGTGTTTCCTTTATGATTAAGAAGCTGTACATTTTGTCCAGAATTATGTTATTTTCAGCCCAAGGGCTGCAACTGAGAATGCAAATATTCATAGTACACCCTAGCAGTCATCCCTGTAAGCAACCATCTGTTTCAGCTACAAAGCATGATCTGTCAGCTTTATTTTATTTACTGGGAGCAGTGGCACAAGCCTTTTCAGCTCCACCTCCTGAGAAGTGCAGAACTGTGCCAGACACAAGCCTGAATTAAGGCAGTTTATACCTGTTCAGTGTCAAAACTGTTGGCCACTGAAGCAGTAGCATAGATGGAAGGAATGCCACCCTGGGGAACATCTTCCGCACCCATCTCTGCCTCTACAAATGCATCCTGAGCTGTGATCCCATTATGTCCAGAAGGCGTTTTCGGGGGCAGAATTTATAAATTTGGAGTTTTGGCTGAAAACCAGAAGTAACAATTTTAGGTCCTGGGCTCCCCAGCCCACAGATCACCCTCCTGACATGTCCAAAGGACAGAACCCTGATGGTTGCAAGTGGGGCAGCATTGCCAACTACCAAAAAGGTGATGCCTAGGATCCTGTAACCCCTGCCCACCTCTCCTCTATGTTACTGCTCTGAAGACAAAAATTACACTTTGTCTTAGCAAACACAGCCTCAAACACTCACCTGTTAATTGAAAGTTATAACACCCCCAGAGCCCTTTTGGAGTTCTTGCCACTCTTGAACTGCCTGGGCTCACTAGTAAGCCAAATTAGATGGGTGCCGAATTACCTTGGGTTGGGCAAACTGGGCCATGATAGAGCTCTTGGACCTTCATTTATAAATGACCCATCTGTTGATATTTTCTTTCTTACACAATTGTTAAAGGTCCAGGAGCTCTAAAGTAGCCCAGGTTGCCCCCCTTCTAACTTTACCACTTGTGCTAGATCCACCTTGATATAACCCTAATCCTCATGAGGATTCCTAGATATGGTGGTGAATAATAACTAACTGGGCTACTAACTTACCACTTTGGGTGCAATCCAGAGTAACTACGGGGAGTCCTTGCTCCGGTGTAAGAACAATTTGCTCTGGATTGCAATATGAATTTCCCATAGGTTTTCACTAAGTGGTGCAGTAACTACGGGTGCAAGTAATGTCTCTTACGTGCTCCCGTAGTTACTCTGGATTGTAGGGTTTGCCAGCTTCCAAACGCTGCTCATCCACCAGTCCCAGAGAGGTAGTATCAGTGGTGGGCTCTAGCAGGTTCGCACTTACTCTATAGAACCGGTTCTTAACAAGAGATAGGACATATAAAGTTTAAAAATAGCCATTTAAAAGTGGCTGCCAGATGGGCAGAGAACCGGTTCTTAAATTTTTTGAAGCCCATCACTGGGTAGTATACATATCTTTGTAATGCATTGTTCAATAAGACCAAAGCAAGAATGTAGGAGAAATTGAGATGGGCCCAGAATGTACCAAATGAGTTAATAAAAAGTCAGGCTTATTACAAAACAGAAAGAACAATGAATTATAATAATTAAACCAACAAAGGAAATGATAGTTCTCATTCCAGAGATTTGATCTAACCCACAAATGAAAACCTAATGCCCATAGTCCTAATGTCCAAATTCCAGAAGCAATTTCCCCAGTCCCCATGCACCTCTGTGATGGGGCTGCATCAGTGCCAATGGAGAGGGATAGGACAGGGCAATTCATTCATAATACATTCATAATATATTCATTAGCCATCAAAGGACAAATGTAATGTTTCACAACTCTTAATATTTGAAGTCCATTTTTGCATCTACATGTTAGTATCTCATTATAAGCAGTAGTCTTCTACAGACTTCTTTGCCTCCCCCTAATGAAAATGGAGACCAATGATTTTATTCTTCTGGGTGGCAGCAAACAATCTAAAACTGTTCTTTTCCAATGCACTTAAAATACAGAACTGTGCTAGTTGGGAGAGATCATTCAGGGCAAGCCATATGGGACTTCTCCTGCATCCCTAATTAGCTGAGCTAGCCTCAGTAAAAGGGTAAGGTCATCAGAAGCCATTTTCTTTCGGTTTCTCAGACCTAGAGGAGTCACATTCTCAGATCTACTTTTAAAACAGAGTTAAAAACATAAGATTGCCTGATCATTGGTTATGTTAGCTGTCCTAGGGCTGGGCAGCAATAAAATTGGGCTAGAAGTCTGTCTTTTAATCATACTTTTACCAATTAACTACATAGTTCTGTTTTTTATTAATTTTTCAAATATATGGACTCCAATGAAGCAAACAAGAAATAGCTAATGGTAACATAAAAATAAGTGTTGCCTCAACTGGAAATTGAATTATCATTCTTATAAATTTTGGTACAAAATAATTAAGAAAAAATGTTGTATTAAGGATTTTTGCATAATTGAACACACAAGTTTAAAAAGAAACTCTGAAGTGAGCATTTTTGAATTGATTTTATTCAAAAAATATCAAAGGGTATATTTTCAGTTGAATTCTGAACAGTCAGATCCCAAGTAAGAAACTTAACTAAAATGTTTAATACTTTTGTGCCATGTGCAACCAGAGATTTGGACTGCAACCCTATCCACACTTAACCTGGGAGTGATCCTATCCTTACCTGCCTAATCCAAACCTTTGTCAGTACATAGCAGGCAGCTGTACCACACCAGAAGGCCAGTAGGACTTACCTGCCAGTAGGCTCTGTGGTCTCCTCAAATCCATGCTATCTCTTTTGCTGGTGAATGGCTAAGGAGGGAGTGTATCAGACTGGAAAGATAGGGGTGCCTTGGTGCATCCTGGCACATGCTAGTGCCATTCCAGGAAGGGAAAGAACTGCTCTCTTTCACAACCCCATTATTTCCATCCCGCCACTGCAGCTGCCACTGCAATAACACTGCAATAACAACAAGAATTCCCCCCCCCCCAAAGGCACGCATTAATCCTCAAGAGAGAGGGCCCCAGCACAAACATACCAACAACCCTGTCAGATCTGGAACTTGGCCACCTCTTCTAGCCCTGAAGCCCATAAGAACTAGATATAGGCCTGCAGCTCATTTTCACCCTGTTGAAATAAGTGTGTTATCATTGCTTGTGTTTTCCATTTACTCCCTTCACTTATACCAGTCCCCAACTCAACACAAAGAGTTACAACAAGGCAAGGGGGTAGGCAAAATATTCTTGTACTATTCTGGCATTTTTATATTAGTCAACAAAACTGATAAATTACATAAAACTATGAAGTTATTTACAACTAAAAGGTCTAAGAATGTACCAGGGAGCAGGGAAAGATGATGGTATAAGAATGCTTCTGAACTTGTTTGTGCTTTATAAGAGGCTCTGTTTCATGTTTGATTTAGCAAATTTATCTTGGGGTATCTTTCCCTTGCCATTTTCATGTGGCAAATGTGCCCTCGTATTCAGTATTTATCATGACCTTGAGACCCACTGCAAGCCATAGACACACTGCAAAAACTTGGCATCCATCAGTCTTGAAAGACTATGGTATCATGCTCGACACTGCATGCGAAGCATGAAGGCCTGGGTAGATTAATATGGAGGACAGGCTGTTACCCAAGCAGCAAATCCTCCCTCTCCTCGCCACTGAAATAGTCCAATTGAATGGCAGAGCCGATACGATTGGTTCCAGCTGCGTCGCAGAGCTGGGCTAAGGACAGGAGCTCACCCTCTCTTGTGGGGACCCAGGTCTCGAAGACTGGCCTGCTGCATTAACAGGCACAGTGTCTTAACCTCTTGCACCAGCCACAGCAGTAGACACACTGCAAGACCCCCTGCATCACAAATATCAAAGCCTATCACTATTTAACAGTGGATGGGCAGGAAAATAGCCTACAGAGAGATTATCTGAATCCACTGTCATTCTTGAGCAATCAGATATGCAGCCTTAGCAGTAGCAAACTTCTGTGATGTGTCTAATAAGGAGACTTGAGACTGAAGCTGACTAAATTGGTACATAATATAGTATAAAATCTCTCTGCAGAAGGCATGAAACACGAGAATCTCACTAACTTTAGTCTCAAATTGTATTGTGAATTTGTTAAGTACCTTCACAAATTGTATTGTGAATTTGTTAAGTACCTTTAGTTTATTGTACAGAGTGAACCAAAAATAGGTGGACAGTAAGTGAAAGTGCTAGGGTTATATCATTTACTGTCCATATACTTTTAGTTCTCCCTGTATAGTAATCAAAATGATGAAAGTATTATGGAAAAGGCTTCCATTAAAATTATTTTATATTTATGCATTTCAGTTCTCGATTACATTTTGAAACTTTATTTTTTCATATCACTTCATATTTTTTTAACAATTTCTTAATGATTTCTTCCTCAGTATTTCAACTGTTTTTTCATTCTTTTATTTTTCTCTTTCATGGAAGCCATGATTTTTGGAAGCTTGTTTAGACCAAGTTAATGGCCTTTTAGGTTTCCTCCATCTAAACAGAAATTCACTTTTTGAATAATAAGAATTATATGTCATGCGCGGGCGGCGGGGGGGAACTGCCACTTCACCACAAGTGGAGCAATGGACTCCAGCAGTCCTGGCTTAGCTATTCCAGGCTTAGCTATACTGAGGAAATATCAGAATGAAAGCACATGTATTTATCATGATCACCATTCTGTTTCACATCAGACATGCAACACTCATTTTCAGAGGGACCAGAAAATATGTAAAACACATTTATGTGACCTCCAAGCACCAATATAAACTGAAATACATGCATTTTTAACGCAATTCTGTGTTAAGATCAAAATTCAGCTTGATCCTTCCCTGCTTTTAGAGTAGGAGGAAAGAGACTTCAAGGGTGCAATCCTAACCTATGACGGCACGATTCACTGGTCTTCCCGTGGTGATGTAGGGAGGCAAGTGCACATCTGTGCACTGGCCTAACCCTCCCCCAGGAGTGGCATAGAAGTACCTTACTACAGGCATGTCAATCTGGCGGCCCGAGGCCACATGCGGCCCTTTAGAGGCACACGTGCGGCCCTTGAGTGATTTCCCCACCCCCATAAGCAGCTCAGTAGTGGCGGCAGCACACTTGATTTTGAGCCAAACAGCCCAGGAGGAAGGAAGACTCATGCAAAGCAGCAGCAACTTCCCAAGGCAGGAGAAAGAGCCCAGGAGAAAGGAGGGCACTTCTGAGTAGACATGCAAAACATTGGATTGCAGCCCACCAGAAACACCATTAATGCTATTGCAGCCCTTGGGAGACACCATTAAGGCTAATGTGGCCCTCTGTATGAAATGAGTTTGACATCCCTGCCTTACGACACTTTTGTGACCCCCCCCCCAGTTAGGTTGTCCATTTGACCAGTAATCCCCTGAAACCTCCGGTAAAAGGAGGGTCTACTGGGGTGTAGGAAAAACCCCTCTTTCACTGGGATCCAGGCCTGGCAGTCATTTGATTGCATGTTTCTGCGTGCCACTCTGGGAGTCCCCCAAAGTGGGAAAGCACTGAGGCAAGACCAGGAGGAAGGTCCTCCCCTGCCCCATGGCCAGCAGCAGCATGCCTCAGCTGCAGCTTCTCCAGGCCATCTGTGGTCCCTACAGTTCCCTCTGCGTCGCACTGCAGCCTCACTGGTCAGCCCTCTCTCTCCTGCAGCTACTCTGCTGGCTCTCTGGCCAGCCCAAGTCTTCCACCCCTCCTCTCCTCCCTCTCCAGATGGCTGCGCTGCCTCTGGGGCCTCACTGGCTGGCCTTGATCTTCTGCAGCCGCCATGCCGCTTCTGGTCCCCTCCAGCCACACCACACTGCCTAAAGGTAAGTGTATGCTTGAGTGATGGGGGTGTGTCTGTGAGTGACTGCATGCATGGTGTGTGTGTGAGTGATTGCATGCATGGAGTGTGAGTGTGTGAGTGATTGCATGCATGGGGTGTGTGCATGTGAGTGATTGCATGCATGGAGTGTGAGTGTGTGAGTGATTGCATGCATGATGTGTGTAAGAGCATGGGGGTCTGTGTGATTGCATGCATGGGGGGTGTATGAGTGATTGCATGCATAAGAGTATTTTTGCTTTATTTTAACATGTTCTGCATATGACCTACATTTTTGGGGTGTCCTACATTTTTTAACAGAGGAGGAAGCTTGGCTTGGATGTCAGGAATTTTGGGGAAGTGGGGGTATTTTGGGTTCGGCATCTGGTCACCCTGCCCCCAGTCCAGCAGGGGACATGTGCTGGGGCTTAGGCCAGCCTAACTGGGTTTAGAATTGCAGCCATAGTACATACATAAAAAGCAGAGTAATTGGATCTAAAATTGGGCATTGCAAACATTATGCTTTATGAAATAATCGGTAAAATCTATTCTTTTCATTTCTGTAACCGTTGTGATAGTGTGAATAAACTATTCACAGTGAAGTAATAGCTGCTATATTTTGTTTTTTAAATAAAATTGGAGGAAAGAATAATGGATTAAGACATAGTCATGCTCTAGTTTATATACCACTGACGTTAACTTTCTATCATTAAAGTAAATGGTCCCATTATTAAGTTCTATTGATTTCAGTGCTACAGAAATAAGCAAGTGCTCCTATCTTAAGTAACTTGCCCCAAAATTGGTTAACTTTAGTTGGATAAAACCAACTTTGACCCCTATGAAAACAATCAACAGAGGATATTTTTGAAGCATCTGTTGGAAAGACTCTGTGAAAGGATGTTTATCTATAAGTATAAAATAAACAATATATTAGAAGTTCATGGACAGGCATAAACCATTAAGGAGGAACACTACACAAAACATTGACATCAGTGCAAGTCAAGATTTATTGATCTGACAGATAAATATTGACCAAGGAAAAGCCAAAGTCCACATTTAACTTCAGCAAATATAAATCTTACTGGGGTCTGTAAAAAGCAGGTAGTTACAAACTGGCTGACAGGTATGTTGCTTTATTTTTCAAGGACGTACAGGCTTCAAAGGAAAAAAGTATTTTCACAAATTAGTTTCTTTTTAAAAAAACAGTGTGCTTTTGCCAGACAAGGATATAATGTACAAATCTAGAGCAGGATACAAAAAAATGAGTCCCATTTTAAGCCCCATTTATTTTTATGGGGAACAGTAAGTCAATGTTTCAATCTCTGTCATTGCAATGGTCATGATCCATCTTCATCCTCAGCCACATCTTTTCCAACTAACAGCATGGATCTTGAATAGTCAACCTTAATTAGGAAAGGATATGTGGACAAAGTAGTAAATACTTTGCGAGCCTCTAGAAAAGACTTGGAAGTTATATGCTTCAACTTGGAAAAGGTTGATGTTGGAAAAGTTTGGTGTTCTGAGAGAGGAATTTTCCCCTCAAAGTTTAAAACCAAGCAGTTTTTATCTTTCTTGCAGGATGGTCTGGATTTGGGCCCGCGTACCAACACATTTAAGCATTAGTTGACGGTCATGAGCAGTAATCTGGTCATGTGTGGTAATAACTTGGTGACTAGATATCCTGATTTTAAGTGGTTTCTTACAGGTATTGAACCTGTGAATCCTCCTGTAGTTCACCATTTCCATTCTTGGGACTGGCATTTAGTGCTGTCAGCCATGATGCAAGAGCCATTTGAACCCAGGCCTCCCAGAAAGCCGGAACTGGCCAGACACGCCTGGCTTTTTCCTATTGGACTGGACTGTCTGGTTCAATAGGGCCATGCCCAGCCAGTTCTGGGGGGTGGGAGGTCGGTGGGGGCATTTGGGGATACTGTTGGGCAACTGCAGCATGGTGCAGCTAACTGCCGGCTGCAGCAGCCATTGTAATTTGAATGCGCGCACTGTCCAGGCTGCATAGCACGCATGTGCGCCTGAAGGAATACTTCCTATTCTGGCCGTGCATGCCTCCATCACCAGGTCCGACAAGGTCATCATTCCTCCTCCTGATGTCCTTACTGGACCTGGTGATGGAGCCGTGAATGGCCAGAACAGGAATAGGAAGCATTCCTTCCTGAGCACATGAATGTTATGAGCTGCCGTAGCTGGTAAAAATTAGCCACGCTGTGTTGTGGTGGCCCATAAGCGTCCCCAATTGCCCCAGCTGGCATCCACTATCTTGTTTAAGGGTCTGGTCTTGGGAAAGAAGGCTTCAAAGAGTTGTCTCTCTAGATGGTTGAAGCTTGCAATTGTAAGGGGGTATCAGGCATTGGGGATGTCCCCTCCAGAAGGTATTTTGGCTCACTCCATTTGTGGAGCAAACGCTTCTGCAGCATTCAAGGGTCATGTGGGCTTACAGGATATTTGTAGGGCAGCCATCTGGGCTGCACCCTCTACCTTTATACACCATTAAAAAATTGATGAGGCAGCTTGTTGAGCCTTAGAGGCTGTTGAACCTTAGAGGTTGTCCTCCGCCCTGCCCTAAGTCCATACTGTTTTGTCACATCCTGTGCTGTGATGAGTGCTCTCCCTTCCTTCTTCCAGAAAAAAGCAGGACTTCTTACCTTTGAAGCTCCTTCTTCGGGAAAAGGAAGGGAGAGCACTCAGCCCACCACTTGGATTAGACAATCTACTGTCAAAAGGGGGTTGTTTGTAGGTTGAGGCATTCTTTTCTTCTGTCTCTGCCTTGTTTTTCATACTGTACTTACTCCCTAACCTGCCTGATTTAACACCTGTCAGAGAGTTTGCTCCGAGTTCTGTGGCAGGTAGTGGGGTATTTGAGGGAATTCTGGAACACCAGCTTGCTTTGGGGTGGACTAGAAGCTCTGAGGAAGCTTGTTCTTTGTCCTGCTTGCCTTTGCAGAGGAAGGGCAACCCTTCCTCTTCCCAGAAGAAGGAGCTTCACAGGTAAGAAGTCCTGCTTTTCTCTTCAACGAGCAGTTACATTTTCCTACTCTAATAGATAACTAATAGTGTCACCTCAATCATCTATCCATTGACTGGCTGGCATTTTATCTGCATTTCTTCTGAAATCACAAGTCTCAGCTGTCACTGAAATCTCTGTCTTTAGGTGGATGAATCACCTCTTTTTTATTTCCAATATTTTTGCATATATGACCTGGGCCTGAAGGGAGTTATCCTGTTATATAATGGGACAACAATAATGTTGTCTATAATCATAATGTCCCAGCGATACCCATAAGGTCCCAAGGCATTAGTCTTATTTTCAAGCCTCAGCAGGCATTTTCTACAAAGAATTACACTTCCCCCAATCAGTCTCCTCCACAGTTCCCCATATGCTGCCGCTTTTTATCGTATAGAAACTTCAGCATCATATGGTAACATATGGTCTGCAATCAGGTGGAAGTTTCTGAGCACTTGCAGATTCCAAAATCTTCAGCAGGGGCATTTTTGGCCATTGCTACTTCATATAACTAAGCCATGATCCAGAGAACTTTTGCAACTGTAAGGGTGGAACAGATGGGCAGTGAAATTGCCATCTCCAGCTCAAACCCTCAAGATGCTCGACAACACTGAGCACCTGCTCCTGAATCACTGAGGAGAATTTGCAATGCTTATTAATTCAAATTAAAAAATGCAAAATATTATATAAAAAAATTGCAGCCGATTACTATCAACGTGTTCATTAATGGCTGAAGTGCAATTCTGACAAACACATTTTCTCTACAGCACTCACAATAGATTTCTGTTATCATGTTACAAAGGCATTTGTGAGATTCTTTTTAACAAAACGCTGCATATTTACATTTATGTTTCTTGAAATAAATATAAACATGTTTATAATAACTTAGTAAATACAGTTTGCAGTCTGCAAGAACTGATAGGTTCTTGGCGCCATTAGGAATCCCACATCCTTTTACCCAATCTGGAACCATTAAGGCATTTGACAAGGGAAAGTGCATGCAAGTATGAACTGCACCATTTTCAGACCATTCTTCAAAGCTACTTGAGCAAATCTATCTCCTTTCCCAATCTAAAGCAGGCCATGAATGAGCCTTATCTTCCATCTCCTCTGCGTACACTGAGCTTCCTCTGTGCTGGCTGGTGTACAGTTTTATGATGCATACTTCATGTCCCAACCTCCGAGGGAAAAGAGAACTTATGCCCATTGTGAGACTTGTCTGGAAATCAGGTGGATCTACATATCTGCCAAATTTCATTTGCAGAAATATCAGAACTATTTGATGCTCCATGAGATGCCCAAGAAAGCATGTGCAAATATGTATGCTAGTTAATGATTTTGTCAGCGTTGATAACATATAGACAATTTCTCCTCAAGAAGTTCATAATGTCCCCTTTTGACTAGTTTTTACGAATGAACTCAATAAATATTTGTTTGTCCAAGATTGGGTGGGGGGAATTAAGTGATTTTTATCTTTTGGGTGCTTTATTGCCTACGTCAGTGGTTTTCAAACAGTGTGCCACAGATAGTCTTCAGGTGTGCCATGGGAATTTGGGGATTGACATTCATTAATAGGAAAATTGAGGGATTTGAACAGTCTGGTGTGCCTTGTCAATGGTAAAAACAATTAATGGTGTGCCTTGATAATTTCAGTGCCGTGTTAAGTGTGTCATGTGATGAAAAAGGTTGAAAATCACTGGCCTAGATTGTTTAATTAATTTGTTTTCATGTGTTTTAACTGGACCCCTGCACAGGCCAAACTTGGCCACCATGGGTCCCATGGGTCCTAAGGTGATGCAGGTAGGTGGCACACATCCTTCATGCTTTAAAGTCAGCATGGAGGTGCTTTACAGCACTTTTACAAAGATGATGAGTAGTGAAATTGAAAGCACAATGTTTGGATTGGATACTGAAAAGATGAATGGTTCTTAGGAAGCAAAGGGTGGAAATTCTGTTAGTGTAGACCCAAGATACCCATGTGCCATCTGTGGTGGCATGCATAGGTCATTTGGCACCCAGAGTCTACAAATTTTTTGTCATCCCCATATGTCAAAATTATTTAATTATTATCAGTATAATGGTAATTAATACAATTAATTATATATTAATATTTTCATATTTAAAAATCACCTTACCAATTGAACCTATTTTATTTTGGGGTGAGGGGGAGAGGTTGCCTTGTGGAGTACTTGTTGAGCGCCACCTCCAGTGGATTGGGACCATTCTGGTGGCCTTGCATTTCTCTATGCCTGACCTGAACATAAGCCAAGGCACCTTTGCTTACTCATGAGTAAATGTAGCTTTGTAATTCAGTTCCACTTTACATAGGGCTCAACACAAATATCAGTGACTTCCCTCTCGATTGCTTTGTGGGGCTACGTTCAGTGGATCACAACCATTCTGGATAGTGGAATTCCTCTCAGTCTGACCTTTCCAATGGACTATGAGCACAATCCTAACCATGTCTACTCAAAAATAAGCCCCATTGTGCTCAATGGGTCTAACTCCCAGGAAAGTGTCTTTAGGATTGCAGCCCAAATCATGTTTTCCTATTCATGAGTAAAGGCCATATTCATGATATGGCTCAATTTCACTTTCCCTGCATTTTTGGTTTTTTGGCCATAATTTTTGATACAAAGGAGATATTTCAAAGCTTTTTTTTCTTTTTCTTTTTGCATTGGATTCACCTGGAAAATACAGATCCAATGCAGTGGTGGGCTCCAGCAGGTTCGCACCTACTCTATAGAACCGGTTGTTAACGAGAGAGAGGACACATAAAGTTTTAAAATAACTATTTAAAAGTGGCTGCCAGATGGGCAGAGAACTGGTTGTTAATTTCTTTGAATCCCATCACTGTTCCAATGGTATATGACTTGATGGGATTACTGCAAAGGATTCTAGCTAATTCTTCCATGCTAGCATTATAAAAAGAGGCTTCCTGTACATATTTTGTTTGAAGTACAAGATTTTGGTACTTTATGAAAGATAACAAAAATTCTCAAGCACAGAAGATAACTTACATAATACTGGAAGGCTCAATCTCATTTTGTGCTTCAGGTAAAATCTAGATAGCCTGTTTGCCTTCACTTTGGAGTAGGTGTTTATCTGGTGATTTATATTTTTCCCCTAATGAAGAGCATACAATCAACGCCTATTAAAACGTTCAAGTTTAAACTAAGTTATCCCTTGTACCTGGGAATGTTTGATGGTTCATTTACTCGGCAGTTCCTCCACTCCACCTCCTATTTCTCAACCGTTGATGTTTCCCCCCAGAAATGTGTTCCCTTTTACAAAGGAATTTTTGTTTGTTCTTTTGGCTTGCAGTTCCTCCACCTCCACCACCCCTCTGCCTCCCATTACTCCATCTTTGATGCTTTCCTCCAGAAATGTGTTCTTTCATACAAAGGATTGAGATGAGCAGGAAAACAGTTCAGTTTAAAGCAAAATCTTGACTCCTCGGTGTAAACAATAGGTTAAGCTCTATTGCAGCCACAACATGGTATCAGTCCTTGGAGACAGAATGCATTCTAACAGTCGTCTTGAAAAACAGCATCCAAAGTCCATTATTACAGCATCCTAGGGAGCCAATCATTTTAGGCAGCTGCTGTTAAAAGCAACTGGGATGATGAAAACAAATTAAATCGCTTCAGAGCAGAAGAGAAGCAAGAAGTACATTACAAATCACAAAAACAGATTATTCCGACAGCATTATTAGCAGGGTTTTGTGTGCTGTGTTCTGTTAGAAATCAGAATTCTGCGCAGAGGTAATCCACAGTCTATGAGGAGGAAAACAGAATTCGGTATGCATTATTATGCGCATTAGCATGTGTTGCTAATTATTTTGCTCAATATAGTCTGTTTTTCTAGTTCGGGGCAGGGAAAAAGAAGTGAAGCAATGAAGCTTATTATTCTCTTGGAATACTGGAGATCTTATTCAGTCACCTGGGGTCTGGGGGATGTCTGTGGTCCACAAAATGTGGCTGGCCTTGGTGACCAAGTGATACAAGCCTTCTGTTCAGAAGCAGTAGCATACTTCCAGTAAATGTAGCTGAGGGGTCATCAGCCTTGGTTACCATAAGGGGAGAGATGGCCAGCCTCTTCCCACTGTATGTGCTAAGCTCCTTTTCACCCAGCCTTCTCCTGTGTCCATATTCTCTGGAGGCCACCATTGGTGCTGCCTCTTCAGAGAGGGTGAATGAGCTGGGAAGCTGGGAAGACCTGGACAGCCACAGTCACATGTGTCCCAGTCCTAGGCTTAGGAGAGGGCATTCTCCCCCTATCATGCCAAAAAATTAGGAGCCCAGGGTGTCAAATGGCCTAGTGACACCACTGCTCAGATGCTAGTTGATCTATTCCTTAGCAAATCAAGAATGGCGTGGCTTATTTCTCAGTCATTGAAGTCTACTAATCAACACCAATATTGTGAAATCCCAACCTTCACTAAGCTAGCCTACCAGTTAAGTTGCTCCTTTTTTCCACCACCCCCCCAAACAGCTAATTAGTAGTAGTAATATTGGGATGACCTGTGGGGATAACTTTTTCCCCAGAAAAAAAGCACTGCTGAAGTCTATAACAAAATATGTGAAGCAGCATTTTTCAGCATTTGCCCCACCATGATCCACCCATTGAAAGTTAAAAAGCAGGCCTCCGTCAGTCTTGGAAGACTATGGTATCGTGCTCGGCGCTGCATACGCTGCATGCAAAGCATGAAAGCCTGGGTTGGATTGTTATGGAGGATAGGCTGTTACCCAAGCAGCAAATCCCCCCTCTCCACACCACTGAATTAGTCCAATGGAAAGGCAGAGCCAATATGATTGGATCCAGCTGGCGTCGCAGAGCTGGGCTAAGAAGAGGAGCTCACCCTGTCTTGTGTGGCCAACCCGGGTCTCGAACACTGGCCTGCTGGTTAACAGGCACAGTGTCTTAGCCGCTTGCACCACCATCAGAAGTAATGGGTACTGTAATGTTATCATCTGGTACTTCTGGATTAGGAGACCAGACTTGATGCAACAAACACGAGTCAGAGGCACAGGAAGAACAAGAAGGATTTTTAAAGCATGCTCTGCCTGCAGGGTCAAGCCTCCTATTGCTGCCAACCCTCCTGTGCTGCTGTCCCATTGCATTGCTGGTCTCGCTGACAGGAGGTGGAAATCAGGAGGTCCCTTGGGTTCCACTGGATATCACCTTAAAGGCCATCAGTGATACAAGTAGAATCAGTGGTTGAGATTTACTGATATAGAGCATACTTACAATTTGAAATCAGGTAGGGTCACAAAATGACATAATTGTCTTTCCCCCAAATCCAGAGTAACTACAGGAGCACGTAAGAGACTTTACATGAACCCATAGTTACTGCACCACCTAGTGAAAACCTATGGGAAATTCATATTGGAATCCAGAGTAAGTTGTTCTTACACCGGAGCAAATACTGCCCTTAGTTACTCTGGATTTTGCCCTTAGGCAAGCTAAGTAACTGCAATATTGTAAAAGATAGGTAATTACAGTAAGGTAATTGCCTTGTAAAACAAACTTAATTCGTTCCAGAAGCATGATGATAACATCAAAAATCTGAAACAAATATACAGTGGTGCCTTCTAAGACAAATATAGTTCATTCCAGAAGCATGTTTGTCTTACAAAGCATTCTTCTTAAAAAGTGGATTTTCCTATAGGAAATAATGGGAACTCAGATGATTGGTTCCACAACCCAAAAATATTCATATAAAAATATTAATTGTATGTAAAAATGATGACAAAACACTAATCAAATTCAAAACACTGTAAAGTAATATAGAAAACACTTACGGCACTCTAATAAAACACTGTAATATACTGTACAGTAAAACAGAACAGAAAAACCTTTTTGGCAAAGGATGACTAATTTTCACTAAGAGTCTTTTTGAGCATCTTTAAACAAAGAACCTCTCTCTCTCTCTCTCTCTCTCTCTCTCTCTCTCTCTCTCTCTGTGTGTGTGTGTGTGTGTGGGGGGGGGGGGTATTATTTTTTAAAGTTTTCAAATTCTTTCCACCTCCATGTCACCAAATGAATAAAGGGATTCTAGAACAGCAAAAGAAAAGCCATCCAGTTTTTGTCTGCATTTCTTCAAAAACAAAAAGAAATAAAGAAGACTATGAAATGTAGCAAAAGCAATCCATTGGGTTGGGTTGCAGTGACTTCTTGCCTCCAACCTGCTTTTCTTTTCAAGTCTTTAATCTGTATTGTCTGGAGGTTTGTTCCCTTAATCTCCTGTCAATATGTGATGAACAATCTGCCTATTGATGATTTCAGCAGCTTCGAGGCCCTCATGTTGAGGCTGGTCAAATTTCTGCTGGTTGCTCTTTTATTGGAAAAATGTGCCAGACATCTTTTTCCCTTTTAGCCCTTTAACACACTAGCCCTTTAAGACACAGCCCTTCTGTGTCTTTCCCTCCTCCCATCTATATCTCTCCACTTAATTTAGTCATCCTGGAATCCCAAAAATGCTCTCCATGTTATGATATGCCCTTGATAAATTTTCAGTCAGTGAGCACAGAATGATCTCTTCCTGATTGCTGTATCTTATTTTCACACCAAGGAAAACATACACAGTTTGAATGTGAGAATGTTTCTGTACAGAGGCATACCATTCATTTAGCATAAGGTGTCTTGTGCCCTGGGCATGTATGTACTGGTGGGAATGAACGCACCCACCAGCCAAGTACTTTCCCCACACCAGCACCCTCCTATGCAGAAGAGTGTATGCACAGTTCCAGTTGAGCCACACATGTGCCCTTCTGTGCCACCTGAAGAATGCTCCCCAGCTGGCTCAGAAGGGTGCATGCATGGTTACAGCTGAGCTGCACATGTGCCCTTCTGAACCAGCCAGGGAACGTGGCTGGTTCAGAAGGGCACGCATGTGACATGGCTGCTGAGCTATGCACGAGTTCTTTGCAGGCAGCCAGAGAAACCCTGTGGCTGGCCATAAAGGGTGCATGCGCGGCTGCAGGTGAGCTGCACATGTGCTCTTTGCAGCCGGCCAGAGGGTTTTTCCAGCCAGTGGTGAAGAGCCCATGTGCATGATGATGTCATGATCATGTGTGCCATGGACATGTTGCGGCGTCAGTATGCCCAGGTTCCATAACAATAGTCACCACCTCACTTACGTAATGCCTCTCCTCTTGCACAGCAGTTAACAATGCATTCATGTATTGTTCAGACAGAGAGCTCAGCTCAGAATCAGGCCCAAAAATAGTATGTTCTCAGCACAAAACCCAATGAGACCAATCCCAATTGTGCAAGAGCACGCCTGTGTTTTGATGCAACTCCCATTCATGTCAAATAGCCTTGCTCAGAACAATCTTTGAGTGGACTGGGCCCAGATATTGCTGCAATGGTATAATTAATTTGGGACAAGTGAAAAACACATTTGAAACAAAGCACACTATTAAAAATGTAGACGGAATACGATCGTTCTAATCCAGATTCCTCAATGAATTCTCTAAACTTGTTCAGCCATCTCCAATAGGTCTTCATTCAATCTCATAGAATTTCTTCAGCTTCTCTGAGCAACATTTCTATCTACACAACTAAAATTAAGAGGGTTTCTTCAATTGACTCAAATTGTGCATGCTCTTATTGTGCATGGCTATATATAAAATTATACAGGTTAAACACTGGCTATATATAAAATTATACAGGTTAAACACTGGCTATATATAAAATTATACAGGTTGGAGTGCTTGGGAAAGGAAGGTGTCTGTATTTCAGATTTATGTGGATTTTGGAATAATTGCAAAAATGGCAAGACTCACTTTTTCAAGTGGTGCTCTTCTTATGTTCATCAGTGGAAGAGTCACCCCAACTCAAAGTGTTTTCTAGAAGGTGGCATCACTGGGGATGTTGGGGTGTGGCCTGCACCAGGTGACATTCCTGGGAAGGGGTAACATGCACCAAGGTGGTTGACACCTCTAATGACTAAATCATGGCCATTAGCAATCTACATCATACTACATAGCAGTGGTTCTCAAATTTAGATTTATTCGCTCTCTTTGCAATGGTGGAGCTGTGATCATCAGGAATAGTAATACTATTGCTTGCAGAGAAATAGTAGGGTAATTTTCTGCCTCCCCAGAGTTCATGCCAGGGGCTCCTGCAACAGGCTGGCCAGTTATCCCCAATGTCTCATCAACCATGGTTTGGATGACACCTATCCAGAACAAGTGGACCCCACCAACACACAGGACAAACACTGAAGACATTGCAGTAGTCATGCCAAGCTGTGCCAGGGACTGGAGGTCTGGAGGCCCTGTGGAGCTTTGCACAACCCCACAGCTGGAAGTCAGATGCCTGCTTGAATCACACTAGAAACTTTCACTTATTTCTACGGGGAGCATAAACCTGTGCCAGCAGATTTGCTAGTGTTGGTATGAGTGGATAATCTATGCTGCTGAGGCATTATTATTACTATTATTATTGCTTATTCCTGAATAAGAGAGGAAATGCTCCTTTTTCTAGAGGAGACGTAAGCAATTACCCACCATAGGATAAATTTTGGTGTCTCTGCATCCATGGGTTTTGAGGTCTGGCTTTTGGTGATAATGCCGACTTTCTAGGTAAGATTTTCCATTTCCAAGGTGATAAATAATAGAGTAATCCCTCTGGGAGTATCCCTGAATCTCATGTACTGTACTCTCTTCTCAACAAAAACATTATAGGACTTTCAAATCTTGATATGGCAGACATTTTGTGCAGATTGCCTCAGTCCTAATTTGTTTCCTCTTAATAAAGTCAGCCATTCATGTATTTTAAATGTATCCAGAATGAATAATGGAATTTACGGTTAAATTTTGTGTGAGTTTCTGAAAGTTACTTCACTTCAAGGTAAAGGTAAAACTTCTGTTAAAAGATAATGAAAAATATTTCCTCCACATTTCTGTCTTTATGCTTGATCCAGCACATCGTTCCCCAGAGATATGAATCCTCTTGGGATCCACATGGTAGGAATGTGTTCGCATTTTCTTTGGCAAGGGCAAATTATGTTGTTTTGCAGCAGAGGTTTAGCAGCGCATAAACTGACAATTTTCTCTTGCACAATGGTTTCTGTTTTGAAGTTCTGTAGAATCTTGAACTTGAGCTATTATCTACAGTCATATTTTCAAAAGAAGATCTGATACCCAAAGAAACACTTGAATTAACTATACACTCGCTTCACTTCCACTCATATTCTTTTTTTGTCAAGCACCTCCAGAAGTTTCCTCCAAAGAAGAGATTTGCTAAAATACTGTAAATAAAAAATCCTGTATATAATTAACAGAGGAATTGCTAATGAAATGGAGATGCACCCAAGGTTGTGTGCTTCATCGGTCTCTGTTACACTTCAGAATCTCATTCACACATTCTTAAGAAGATGATTAATCAAATGCAAGGTGTTAAATAAGATGTTTTTAATTAATTTCATTCCTAAAGTTTCTCTCTAAGCCAAAGATAGACAAAAGTTTTATTTTTTCCTTCTCAGCAACAGTCAGAAGTCACCCCTCTCACACCCATACACCAGATGCCATTGTTGATCCCGCAGAGGCAAACAGTCCCTTCATGGTCCTTTCAAATCTCTATTAAGCCCAATGCAACCAAGAAGGGGTTGATGTGAAGGTACAAAGTTACACAAGCTGGAACATTGTTGTCAACTTTGTGACACACTTACTGTAATAAAGCTAACTTTATTGTACCAGCATTCACCTGTTACCTTTTAAGTTTCTCCTCTGTTTGACATTTTCTTACACTCGGGCTGCAATCCTAACCTCCGATTAAGCCAGCATAAGTCCTGTGCTGACCTGGGAGTGTCACAAGAGCCATAAGGCACTCCAATCCCACTCCTGGGAGGATAAGGCCAGTGCACAGGGATCTGCCAACCTCCTCCCACAACCATGAGAAGATATGCTATGTGAGTTAGGCCAGCCTCAGTTGGTTAGGATTGAGAGCCTTAAGAGCCTAATCCTACCCAAGTTCCCAGCACTGATGCAGTTGCAATGCAATCCCTAGGCAAGGGAATAACTTTCCCTTACATTGCAGAGGCCTCCATGACTGTTCCCCAAAGGCAGATGCAGCACATGCTGCACTGGTGCTGGAAAAATGGATAGGCCAGAAATTACTCAGAGTTCTCTTTTCATCAGTTGCTCTGCTTCACACATGTACCCAAACTCCTGTTATTAGAATCATAGAATCATAGAGTTGGAAGGGACCTAGTAGGTCATCTAGTCCAACCCCCTGCCTGCAGCAGAAATCTCCCTAGAGCATCCCTGAGAGGTGCTCGTCGAGCCTCTGCTTGAAGATCCCCAGTGAGGAAGAGTCCACCACCTCCCTTGGCAGTCTGTTCCACTGCCAAACCGCCCTCACCGTCAGGAATTTTTTCCGGATATCCAACCGGAATCTCCTCTCTTGCAGTTTGTACCCATTGGTTCTACCTTGTTGGGAAGTTCTGTAAATACAATTCTGCCTGCAGGACAGTAGGGGCACAATCCAGAGTAACTATGGGAAGTCCTTGCTCCGGTGTAAGAACAATTTGCTCTGGATTGCAATATGAATTTCCCATAGGTTTTCACTAGGTGGTGCAGTAACTACGGGTGTACATAATGTCCCTTACGTGCTCCCATAATTACTCTGGATTGTAGGGCTAGAGGCAGTGTGCTGTCCCTGGGGCAGATACTCAAAAGCTACCTGTCTTAGGGCAAAATCCAGAGTAACTACGGGGAGTCCTTGCTCCAGTGTAAGAACAACTTACTCTGGATTCCAATATGAATTTCCCATAGGTTTTCACTAGATGGTGCAGTAACTACAGGTACCCATAAAGTCTCTTATGTGCTCCCATAGTTACTCTAGATTTTTAGATTAGAGCACAATCCTAACCATGTCTACTCAAACGTAAGCCCCACTGTGTTCACTGGGTCTTACTCCCAGGAAAGTGTCTTTAGGATTGCAGCCTTAGGCTGCAACCCAATTCTCATAAACCTGGAAGTAAAATCCAATGGGCGTACTTATAAGTCAACATGAATTGTATAGGATTGTGCTATTAGACCTTTACTTTGTCTTCTTTGACCTGTGAGGACTTGTCCCTATCTGTTTTCTTTTGTCTTTTCTCCTGAACTTTCACGGTGTAAGACTTCATGAGTACTGGGGCTATTGGTCTCTCAAAGCAAGAAGTTCTATGATTCCTTGTTTCAAAACTGTAGATGGATGTGTACTATCTACAGAGATGTACAAGTTTGTGAAATGTAAATAACATTGTTCTTTTGAACCCTTCCTATGGTCTCCTGACAAATTATTGACAACAACCTAGTGGGTGTTGGTGGGGGCATTTGGAAAATAAGCCTTCAGCTTATTTTAGACCTTGTTTCCAGTTTACCCTAGAAAAAATGTTTATATAAATAACAATTGAATGTTTTTCAATTAAAATGATATACAATGGGATATGAACATGCCATCTGTGGTGACACATTCAAACATGCAAGGCATCATTTGATGTTCCAGTCATCAAGGGTTTAACATAAGGAGAGCCTTGCTGGATTGGGCCAAAGGCCAGTCTACTTCAACACTGTGTTTTCCACAGTGTCTACAGGAGTCTGCAAATGCCTGCAGTTCACAAGAAGGAGATGAAGAATAACAGTCTTGTCCTACTCTTCCCCTACAACTGGTATTCAGAACTTGGAACTAGTATATAGCCATTATGAATAATAGCCACAGATCTGATTTGTCATTCGTGAATTATTCTATCTCCTTTTAAAGATGTATGAAATCTAGCAACCATTGTGAAATCAGCTGTGGAACAGCATGTTTGAAGGTTGATTTTCTTTTCTCCATTCTCTTTCCCAACAATTAGTTTCCTGCACTGTGAACAGGCACCCCTTGCTAACCTTTGGAGAATCTCCAATAAGCTTTGAACACCACTAACTGGAATGGGTTGTGCTGTTTCCTCAGGGAAATAGGCAATGCTACAGAAGCCTTCAGGATCCATTGCCATTATTTCTTCCAGATTTCCCAATGTGCAAATCTATGACTATGGTGCACAGATGTGGCCCATTCATTAGGCAAGGTGTTGTAGGTTGTATCAACTACAAATTGCAGGGAAACAAGATGGCAACAAATTTGGGATGCCCTTAGTCTGCCATCACCACCAGCAAACTCCAATTCATCAAGTACACAACCTGTAGTGATACACTTTACACCTTTTAAAATCACATGGAAAGTGCATCACACATCTCACTTTGCTCCAGACATACCCCCAAATCCAGAGTAACTATGGGAGCACGTAAGAGACTTTACGTGCACCCGTAGTTACTGCACTACCTAGTGAAAACCTATGGGAAATTCATATTGGAATCCAGAGTAAGTTGTTCTTACACCAGAGCAAGGACTCTCCATAGTTTTACTTATAAAAAGGGGGTTTTTCGTTGCCTTTTTGTGGAGAGCTGAAAAGGAGCTCAGTGTCCCAGATGAGTGGAGGAGGAGCTTCTTAGCTGGGGGTGTTAATTGCTGCTAGCTGTTTATTGGCTCGTTGCCTGGTGGGAGGAGCTTTGTAGGGCAGCATCAAGGCAGAGGCACGATCCTGTGGATCGGAGCCTGTGAGTAAGGAGGACTTGTGAAGTTTTCAGGAGATGGAAGGGCAGGGCGCAGTTGTCGTGACATGCACCACGTGTGCCATGTTTGTCTTCTTGCCCAAGGACCCCAGGGATTATCGATGCTGCAAGTGCAAACTGGTTGCACTGATGGAGGAGAAGGTGGCAGCATTGGAGGGTGAAGTTTCCACCCTTCGTCAAATTAAGGCATCTGAGGAGTTCCTTGATACAACACACACGGAACTTCTCCAGAGGGATGACAACAGCGGGAACCCCAGCAACAATGTCTCTTCATGGAGACACGTGACAGTCAGGAGAAAAAGGGGCAGGAGCAGTCGAGAACCACTGGAGCTATATAACCGTTTCCAGAGTCTCTCAGATTCCACCTAACTGGCAGAAGTTCCTCTTGCTAGCACACCTACACCGGATCCTGGCATTGCCCATACTGGCATGCCTACAGATCCTCCTCATAGACAGCAGCCAAAACCAGTTAGTGTGGGGGAATCTCGACACAGAAGGGGAACAGGGAGGAGGGTGGTGGTGATTGGAGATTCTCTCCTGAGGGGCATGGAAGCTGTATGCCGACCAGACCTGTTTTCCTGTGAGGTGTGCTGCCTCCCTGGTGCCAGGATCCGGGATGTCACGGAGAGGCTACCGAGGATGATCACGCCTGCTGATCGCCACCCGTTCTTACTCATCCAGGTAGGAACAAACGATACTGCTCGGGAAACTTTCCAAAAGATAGTTGGGGATTATGAAGCTCTGGGGAGGAAGATTAAGGGTCTGGGGGATACCCAAGTGGTATTCTCATCCATCCTCCCAGTAATTGGCAAAGGTCCTCAGAGAGATGGCAAGATTTTCCAGGTCAATAACTGGCTTCGAAAATGGTGTCATCAAGAAGGATTTGGATTCTGGGATCACAGGATGAACTTCCTTGAGGAAGGACTCCTAGCAAAGGATGGACTACATCTTACGGGTTGGGGGAAGAGTGTCTTCAGATGGGAGATGGCCAACCTTATCAGGAGGGCTTTAAACTAAATAAGAAGGGGGTGGGTTACGTCCAAAGGGAACCTAAGAATAAGGAAAATGCTCTGGATGGAAATTGCCAGGGCATGGCTTTAAGTCAAAAAACTTTAGAGGGGCCTGGCCTTACAAAAAAGGAGGGAAATGCATTGAGTTGCAACCTTCAGGGCTTACGTTGCATTTACACAAATGCACAGAGCCTGGGAATTAAACAAGATGAGCTGGAACTTTTAGCAAGTGAAGGGAAATTTGATTTGATAGGAATAATTGAAACTTGGTGGGATGATTCCCATGACTGGAATGCAGAATTGGAAGGCTATCAGCTGTTCCGGAGGAACAGAAGTGGCAAAAGGGGAGGCGGAGTAGCATTATATGTTAAGAGCATATATACCTGCTCTGAAATCCAGGAAACTGGTCCGGTTATCCCTGTGGAGTGTGTTTGGGTAAAGGTTAGGGGGAAAAACAAGAAACAAAACATTGTGGTGGGCGTCTACTATAGACTGCCAGGCCAAGGAGAAGGAGTAGATGATGTCTTCCTGGAGCAACTGGCAGGCGTTGCAAGGAAATATGAGGTAGTAGTAATGGGGGACTTTAACTACCCAGACATTTGCTGGGAGACAAACTCAGCCAAACATGGAAGCTCCAGTAGATTCCTGATGGGCCTGGAAGATAACTTCATGGTCCAGAAAGTGGAGGAAACGACAAGGGGAGGGGCCATCCTTGACCTGATCTTAACAAATCGTGAAGAACTGGTTGATCAGGTCAACATAGTGGGAACTTTAGGGGAAAGCGATCATGAGCTGCTGGAATTTAGAATAATGTGGGAAATAAAAAGAGTGCAGAGTGAAACTTATACATTGGATTTCAGGAAAGCTGATTTCAACAGGCTTAGAGGAGTCATAGGTGGGATCCCATGGGTTGATGATCTAATGGGGAAAGGGGCCCAAGATGGGTGGGAGCTCCTTAAGAGGCAGCTTCTACAAGCACAGTCAGTAACAATTTCCATGAAAAAGAAAGGGGGAAAAAACCTGAAAAAACCAGGTTGGCTGCACAAGCAACTTGGGGATCAGCTGAAGTTAAAGAAAGAGAAGTATAGGGAGTGGAAGACTGGAAAGATCACCAGGGAGGAGTACAGGCAGATAGCCCGGTCTTGTAGGGAGGGGGTCAGGAATGCTAAAGCTCAGTATGAACTGAGGCTGCTCAGGGGAGTCAAGGATAACAAAAAGAGCTTCTTTAGATATGCCCAAAGGAACAGGAGGAGAGACGAGGGGATGGGGCTGCTCCTGGACAAAGATGGACAACAGGTGTCTGGAAACCAGGGGAAGGCAGAGCTGCTCAACTCCTACTTTGCGTCCGTCTATTCTCGGAAGGAGGGCTGTGCAAATGGGGGTGCGGGATCATTGGCTGATGCGGGGATGTGTTTACATCCCCAAAGAGGTAATGAAAACATGGATGGTGCAGAACAGCAGATTAAGATTGACAGAGAACTGGTTCGAAACCACTTAACTGGCCTAAATGAATTCAAGTCATTTGGACCAGATGAGCTGCATTCTCGAGTTCTTAAGGAACTCGCAGATGTCCTTGCAGAGCCTCTGTCGATCATCTTTGAGAAATCCTTGAGGAGTGGAGAAGTGCCACTGGACTGGAAGAGGGTGAATGTAGTCCCAATCTTTAAGAAGGGGAAAAAAGAAGACCCGCAAAATTATAGACCAGTCAGTTTGACTTCAATCCCGGGCAAGATATTAGAGCAAATCATAAAACACACAATTTGTGCACATCTAGACAAGTACTCGGTGATCAAAACAACCCAGCATGGATTTACCAAGAATAAATCTTGCCAGACAAATCTGATCTCCTTTTTTGATCGGGTTACGAGCTTACTGGACAGTGGCAATGCTGTGGATGTCATTTATCTTGACTTCAGCAAAGCATTTGACAAGGTCCCACATGACATCTTAATTGGGAAGTTGGAAAAATATGGGCTAGAGGGGGAAATCATTAGGTGGATCCGCAACTGGCTCGATGGCCGCACTCAGAGGGTTTTAGTAAATGGTTGTGTCAACTTGGAGGTCGGTTTCAAGTGGGGTACCCCAAGACTCTGTCTTGGGCCCGGTTCTCTTTAACATTTTCATTAATGACTTAGAGGAAGGGATACAGGGAAGCCTGATCAAATTTGCGGATGACACCAAGCTGGGAGGAGTAGCAAACACAACAGAAGACAGGAGAAACCTCCAGGAGGATCTGGATAAACTGGAATCCTGGGCTGTAACAAATAGAATGAATTTCAACAGGGAGAAGTGCAAAGTTTGCACTTGGGCAATAAAAACCAAAAATACAGGTATAAAATGGGGGATACTTGGCTTGGCAGCACAACATGTGAGCGGGATCTTGGAGTTGCCGTGGATCACAAGCTGAACATGAGTCAGCAGTGTGATGTGTCTGCAAAGAAGGCAAATGCCATTTTAGGTTGCATTAAGAGGTCTGTAGCTTCCAAGTCGTGAGAAGTTCTAGTTCCTCTTTATTCAGCATTGGTCAGACCTCATCTTGAGTACTGTGTTCAGTTCTGGGCACCTCACTTTAAGAAAGATGAAGCCAAGCTGGAACAAGTCCAGAGGAGAGCAACAACAATGATCAATGGGATGGAAGAGAAACCCTACAAGGAAAGGTTGGGGGAACTTGGGATGTTCAGCCTGGAGAAGAGGAGGCTGAGAGGAGACATGATTGCCCTCTTCAGATACTTGAAGGGCTGTCATAGGGAGGAAGGGGCTCATTTGTTCATAGCTGCTTCTGAAAGCAGAACTAGAACCAATGGGTACAAACTGCAAGAAAGGAGATTCCGGCTGGAAATCCGGAAAAAATTCCTGACGGTGAGGGCGGTTCGGCAGTGGAACAGATTGCCAAGGGAGGTGGTGAACTCTCCCTCACTGGGGATCTTCAAGCAGAGGCTCGACAAGCACCTGTCGGGGATGCTCTAGGGGGATTTCCTGCTGCAGGCAGGGGGTTGGACTAGATGACCTACTAGGTCCCTTCCAACTCTATGATTCTATGATTCTAGTTACTTTGGATTTTGCCCATAGTTTCTTCAAACTTAGAAGCAGATAATTTCTAGGTTAATTTTCAGGAACCACAAAACAGTGTCTTTGTTTGTGTTGTCCATTTAAATCTAGTTTCATTGTGCACAAGCAGTGGATTTCAGACAGTATCAGGCAGGTTCCAGGTTGTGCCATCACTGACAGTCCAGTTGTGGCATGCTTATTCACATAGATCTGTGGTGTGACCTCTTTCTTTTTGCCACCATGGGCAGGCACTGTGACAATTTTGCTGTTGCATTTGTGCTTTTGACGAGGTGTTTTTTTTTCCTTTTTGAAACATCACTGCTCAGAAAGGTGTACTGGAGTGGGCTTCAGAACATTGAAAAATTTGTGCTGCAAACCTGGTTGCAGCTCTGAGATCGATGTAAATATGCCAGCTGAATTTAAATCATTGTGCTCCTGCCTTGCACATGAATAAAGAGCACTTGTCTCAAAATAGCAGCCTGGAACCATCCATTGCACAGGTGGAATAGCTGTCAGCCTCGAAGGGACAACACACAGCCAAATGCAAAGCGCTCTGCATATTGAACCTGTGCACCTTTGTGCAAATCAATTGCTTCCACTTAAAGGGAAAAATAACATTCGTAACAGTTCAGCCACCTTTGAGGTCAGCAGCTTAGTAGGTATTTTATTATTTTATGATGATTTTATCAAAGGTTTTATGGCTGTTAGCCACTTCGTGGACCAGAAAGTAGGTTAAAAATGCATGATGTAAATTTAATTTAATTTAAGGGTGTGAAACAGCACAAGTGATTTAATGATATGAAAAAGAAGGAGCACAGATATACAGGCTGATTAGTAGGGGTATTTGAAAATTGATTTGTTTTTTGAACATTTGTTGAATAAAAATGTAAAATGTGTTTTTGGATTTTTTTTGTTTGTTTTTTGCTTAGGTGCAACTTACATTTTTATTTAAATCCTTGAAAATTGATTACTGGAAAAGCAATCTGATTTCACCAGATGTAGTCCACAGCCAATCAGGAGTTGGTAATGTGGTTCCAAATCTGGAAAACAGAAGAATATATGCACTTTTATACAGAGTATAAAAATTTTATGCGTACCAGTTCTATGCATAATAGCAGAGAGGTTGTGAGCTACCTGATGGCATCTACAGAACTGTGACTAAGTCTGCTGGCCCCAGGTTATTCTTCCTAGTGTGGCATGACAGCAGAGTGGAAGTCCATCTGTGACATTCCTACTACAGCCAAAATCACATGTTGCTGCTGTGGTGCTGCCTACACTTGTTTCCAACCTGAACTGGAAGTTGTATCTTCCACAACTTTCTTGGCCCATTCTTGCTGGCGTGGCATGATGGCAGGATGAGGAAGGCCTTCCAATTCAGGTCAAAACTGGAAGTTACCCCCATGGCCTGCTTCCACCCTTGCCCACCTGTGAAGTCATCCCTCACAGACCTACATCCCAAAGCAATGCAATGGGAGGCACATATAACAGGCCAAGGAATGACCAGTCCAAATGGTATGGGGTGAAATTAATATTAACAACATTAAAAATATTCCTTTTATTAGCAGAAATTTCATTTTATTTTGCAAATACCAAAAAAAAACCTCCTCTACCTATTAAGTGTACAATTCAGGACAGGTAATTTTTATTAATCAAGATACTTTATTCTCTGTTGCACCTGAAAATAAATGCTTATCCCAAAAGGAGAAACAGTTTCTTTCTATTAAAAGTCCCTCTTCCCCAGTTCCCTTGTCCCCTTTTTCTTGTCCTCCCTTTGTTGTTTCCACTGGGTTAAATCTGAGATCATGAACTTCTCACGGTTTACTGAGACTTGTCTTGTTTTACTGTTGTCACTTTGCAAGCCTGAATGACAGCAGCATCAATAAACACTTTTTAGAGTGCTTAATTGGAAAAAAATACGATTGACAAAAACATCAGTTTTTTAAAAATATATATTGAATATATCTCCATATTAACACCCATATTAACCCACCTCCGGACACCTCCAGGCATTCTAAAACAAGGAAAAACATGCTGAGGTCTTTCGTAAGCAGATAATACCTCACTGTGTACAAGATCAAGTCCCCAGGTGAAATGCTTACTTTCATGGAAGAGAATGGGATACTCTCACACATACAGGGCAAGAAGAGAACAAACCAAGAAGAAAAAAGTACATGCTGTTTTGGATTGTCCCCAAGGGATTTACTCACAAAAAATCAGACTGGAACCTTTTATGTTCTTGTACTGACAGTCTGATTCACTCTTTTTTAAAATTTCTAGTGAAACTCTTCCCTCAAGCCAGCATGACCTTGCTAGACACAAATATGTATATTTATAATTTATTAAATTAGTGTCATTTTTCTTCTTACCCAATCTGCAATCAGCAGTCCCTTGCTAAGGGAAAACACGCTTTTCAAGTGGGCTCATTTTACTGTTTGCAGGAAGAAACTAACTGTCCCTCTTCAATCCAAGGCCACTAGGGTCACTTCTGGTGCATGTTGCTGGTGTTCCTTCTGCATCTTTTTACATGGCTATTTATTTATTTGATCTTCAGCGCAATCATCTCCAGGGCAAGACTTAGTGTTGCAGGGATGCTGACACCACTAGGGATTAGATCAACCACGAAAGGTGAATAAAGACAATGGACACTTACTTCCTTCACTTCTCCCTGGTCCCCAATGAACCTACTCAGATTTATGTTTTGCTGGTGTTGTGTTAAACCACTGCAAGGGATGTGTTTGGCTCTAGATTATCACACATGCTGCTGCTGGGATGTGCCCTGTTCCACACCCAATCTGCCTCCATCCTAGTCCAGTCCTCACTCCAGTACATCCCTGCTATCAACCTACCTATAAGAATATAAGAAGACCTTCCACTGGATCAGGCCAAAGGTCTCCAGCAGCTTGTATCATCTCCTCCAGCTTCCTGTATCACACAGTGGCCCACCAAATGCTTCAGGGAGCACATAACACACCTGCACCAAGGTGCCCTCCCTTACATCTGGCATTTTACATCTATCTATGCACTACGATACATTTACATCTATCTATGCACACTTAAATGCCATAAAGTGGCACTTAGTCTACATCTCTTAATTGACATCTCTTAACCTACATCTGGCAACTGGTCTGGTTGGCTGCTGCCAATGCAAGCCTTACCAGCTAATGCACCATCAGTAGCAGGCTGCAGACCATCAGTGTGGCTACAATGATTCTCTCTTGCATAATAACAATGGAGGATCATGAGATCCACCAGAGTGTTGCATGGATAGAATTGGGCTGTTTCTCTGTAAACTGCTTGGGGAATTGGAGAACTGGGGAACTGCTTGTAGAAAAGTGGTATATAAATATTCATCATCACCACCATCATCATGCACCACCATCATCATGCACCACTATCATGCATGCATTGATGCAAAATATTGCATCAATATTTTGATGCAAAAAATATTAACCTTTAAATATGCCTTCATTTATGTTGTTTTTCTTTGTTGAGTGTATGCATAGTTGCATGTGTGTTTAATATCTAAAAGCAAATAAACCATGATGTAGCCAAGTGTTGTCTGTTTGTGTGTGTGTATGCATGTATTTCAATCAAAAAAGCAATGCAGCAAATATGTGTGTTCAACAAAATTAATTGCAAATTAATACATTTCATTTCTCAGTATAATATCTTACTTTTGAGGAAAAAAGAAGTCTGTTAGGTGCAAGGCCATTTCTTTCCCCTGTGACTTCTTTCCCTTCTATGGCTGGCTATTCTTGAATAAAGCCTAACGTTATGGGACTGTGCTATGTTAAGCGGCAGTAACCCAGTTTTGAAAACCATGCCATGAACTAATTTTTCAAACTTTGCACCCAGATAGTTTTAATTTTAATGAGCAGCATGTATTGGAATATGTCGAATATTCTGCAATATAGTGACAAGAGCCTTTGCACCTATTCAAGATGTGTCTATCTTTCTAGAAATATTTTATATAAAAAAGTTATAAAAATGTGATGCAGAAATCCATTTGTGTTTCTACATGCTGGCATATGGTACGCAGGTCACAATGACACTGCATGGCAGAGAGAATCCAACACAGTAATTACCATATTGCACTCTCTCTGACAAAGCACAGAGCTGGGTCAAATTAGCTTGCTCTAAGGGCTAGCAAACTGTTCCCCAGAATGATGGTGTCAGGCAATGGCTCAGGCCATTCTGACCCACGGAGGTAGTAAAGAAATGTAAATCTTTTGGAAAACAAGAGATGTGTTCATATAGATCATGGATCTCCAAATGTTTTGGCTAAAGGCCCGCAACAGATATCCGGCACAGTGCTGAGGACCAGAAAAACATTTTAAACATACAATTTAAATAAATACACTAGAGATGGAATTTAAATTAATGAATAAATGGGTTCAAATTTGCAGGAATTTTGCAGACATGAACACAGCACAGAAATAAAGCACATACTTAAATGGACTGCCATTCCCACCCCACCATACAGTCATTTATGGTCAACTGGGTCAGAGGCTACTAGGAGACCAGAGGCTGGCCACAGGCCAGATAGTGGCTCACCGTGGAGTGTTTCTGACCCCCAGGCTGGAGTTTGGAGACACCGATCTAGAAGATTCTCATGTTTCTTGTGCTGCAAAAGCTGTAGAGAACTTGGGGTAAGAAAGTAAATATGTAGAAGCTGGACTTATGCTACAATTACACAATTGTACAATTATATCCTCTCCTGCCTCTTCTTGTGCCCACTCTTTGCCATTTCAAAAGGTAAAGATGACTAGAGAAAGAGGGGAAATAGGGAGAGAACTAGAATCTGATAGCCTAAATTGGCTCTCCTCCTCACTTTCTGTGTCTCCCACTCTCTCAGCCTTTTAAAACCGCAGCAAGGAGATTTGGAGGATGACAGCTGTCCAGGGTCCTTCATATGAATTCTTCTATTGCCTGGTAATAGACACCCCAGGCTGCCCCCCCCCCCCAATGCCACCAGGAACACATTAAAGCCAGTCCTGTATTAGTGTCATGATTAGCACAGCCATTGCTCATTCATCCTAAGCACTTCTTGCTGGCACAGCAGTTTACAAGGCCAGCCTATTAATCCAACTCACTCTCTTAATTACTCCCTTTATCTTCAAAAGATCTTTTAAAAATCAGATTCTTTAGCTGCCATACAGTTTAAGCTTCACTTCCAAATAAAATCAAAGTTATGATCACTTGATCCAAGCTGATTCTCAGCAACAATGCATTTCCCCGTTTTATCTTATGGGATAGTTTCACGCATTTACTTGTTTTGATAACAACAATTCAGTGAACATTTCCATGCTCTGTGAAATCAATAACTTGCATCTTCAGCAAGGAAACAAGTTCCGTGCAAGTTCAGAAGCAACTTCTACTGATCTCAGTGGGTCTTACTATCTTCTAAGACAGTGATGCTACCAGTTCTCCCTTAATGACTAACAGCCCAATCCTACCTAACACCTCATATGCTGATATAGTCACATCAATGGAGCATGTACTTTATCCTGCAGGAGAGTTACAAGCCACAAACACTTCCTCAAAATAAAGGAACACTGGTTCCTTCCCTGGTGTATACTCTTGCTGCCCTTCTTTGACAGCAATAGTACACTATAGTGGGGACCAATAGTGGGGACCATGGACTGGCACCACAGGGAAAATATTTCCCACAGCCCAGGCAGGATGCAACCCAGCACCAAGCTGTGCCTGCACAGTTCACCCTGTGGCCAGGGCAAACTGTGCAGGTGCAACCTGGTACCCAGCTGTGCCTACACAGTTCATCCTGCGGCCAAGGCAAACTGCACAGGCGCAGCCTGACAGCAAGGCCACACTTGCACTGTTCACCCTGGCTGTGAGGTGAGCCATGCAGACACAACCTGGCTTGCCTCACAGCCAGGGCAAACTGTGCAGATTCAGCCCAGCTGCTAGGCTGTGCCTGCACAGTTCACCGTTTTGACAGGGTGAACTGCACAGGCACAGCCTGGCAGCTGGCCTGCACCTGCCCAGTTGGGCCAGGCCAGGGCTGAAAGACCCCAGGGCTTCTGCCGCTGGTCTGGGACCCAGTGCCAGCATGACCCAGTGGGCAAGGCACCACAGACCAGCACTGGGCCACAGATTGGGGTTTAAGGACCCCTGCACAATACTATTCCAGGGTGGGCAAACTCCATCCGAGGGGCAATTTGCAGCCTTTAGGTAACACCAAGCCAAGCTTTGTAGCTGACATAATTCTAAGTGGTTCCAGGAAGGAGAATGAAAGAGGATAGGATTTTGGTGGTGCTCCTGCTGTAAATAAACTTGATAAACCCTTCCCAAACTTGATCCACCTTCAGCCCTACCCCTTTTCTTCCTGCTTTTTGCAATAGCCATAGAAATGTAGATTTGCAGTCACAATCTTTGGTCATCTCATGGTTATTTGAAAGTTAAACATACAATGACACAAACCCCAAATGGGCTTTACTACATCGTTCTGCTGTAAATGGCCATACGGCAGCCTGGAAACACTGCCTCAAATGGTGGCCTTTTCAGAGGTAATGTGTCAAAGACAGTGCAATGTGGCTGGTAGTGGAAGGAGCAAGACGGAGAAGGTGGAAGTGTCTGGGTTTGGGACGGGCAGGACAATCCTATGTCTGTCTGACAGTGCAATACTATCCCTGTCTACTCAGAAGTAAGTTCTATTGTATTTAATGGAACTCACTCCCAGGAGTGTGTTTAGGACTGCAGCCTGAATGAGGAGGAAGAAGGAAGGTGGATCCTAGCGGAGGTGTGAGCCAGAATCCTCTTTCCCTTCCTCTACTCTCACTCTTATTTTCCTCAGATTTGTGCCAGCAAAATCCAATTAGACCCATTGTGGCCTTGAGGCCTCACTGCAAGATAAGGGAACAAGGAGGCCTCCAGAACCGTTCCCCCCCCCCCCCAACATGGTACAACATGCTTTCTTAGTTACAAAGAAATATTTACACTTCCATTCTCCCCCACCCCATTTTTCTGCATTGCTTCATCCCTTGTGTAGCAGTATGGGGTCCACAGCCACATCCTCTTCCTCCTGAAGGTGAGAAAGCAGGCTTTGGTGCCATTGCTGTGTCTTGTGCAAGTCCTACCTCTCTCTCTTTTGTCACAGAGCCAGGTTTTTTGTCACAACTTTCTCCACCTCCTCTGAAGCTCAAGCTTTTCATTTTACAGATTATTAAAACCAGATATCTCAAAAGACAGACACTTGTACAAATGTTCATCTAATTATAGTCTTGATGCCAGAATTCTCCTTTTTAAAGATCAGCACAGAATTAATGTATTTCCAGTCAAGGTGGTGTTCTTTCAGTCGGTATCTACCAAATAAGCAGAACTTCCACACTTTCCAACATAATGCTTCACTACATGCTTTTAACATTTAGATATTGCCTTTGATGTGCTAATTCTCAGGAGGCTGTTGAATTTCCCAGTGTGCTCATAGGGAGTTTTCTGCAGCTTCGTATTTTAAAGTCACGTCTGATAATGTTTCTGTAGAACTGCGGCAACAGTCGTAATTCCTCATGGGGCATTTGCATAGTAGGCATCTGGACTGAACAGGCTTTCACTTGGAAACTGGAATTATACACACGTGGCTTTATAACTCCAGAGTATCAAGAAAGCTAGTGTGATCCAACAGATACAGGTTTGGATGTAGAAAATCTCATTTGAAAGCCTCTTCTGCATAGTTGGCATTGCCACAGTTGTTGCCTCCTTACTGGCACACAGATATATGGCTGTTCTCTGTGTGGATCAGTTTCCTGCCATGTGTACAAGCTATGCATCAATGAGGCTAGAAATATTGCCACTAATCGCCATGACTGTAAGCATATTATGACTGACACATGAACTCCAGCAGCATCTACAATAGCAAAGGACTATTTGCTAAAAAAGAAGATGCATGAGATGCTGTCACTCTGGATTAGTGTTTTCCTGGAACTGGGAAAATCCAGATTTATCCCAAATCATCTATGAAGCAGTGATGGGCCCAGGCCGGTTCAGGCCGGATCGCCCGAACTGCTTCCTGATTTTGGCCGCCCGCTACCGTACCAGTAGCTAAGGGTAGCCAAAAACCCAGGCGGACCAGTTTGCCGCCTGGGGAGCCCATCACTGCGCCTGTGTCAACCTTGACGCAGCCGCAGTCACGTCCTCTTCAGGCCTGGCCCCGCCCACTTCCGGGAACCGGTTGTTGGGCCAGGCTGGGCCACCACTTCTATGAAGCTCTCTAAATGGCCATGGTAATAATTTTCTCTTCTTTGAGCCTATCTCAAAATATTGTTGCAATGATAAATGCAAGGTTGGGAAGAATCCTTCATACCACCCTGAGTTCCTTAGAGAAAGGGCCTGGGATATAAGTAATGTCTGCAGTGAAGCTGGGAAACTTGCATTTTCTCCGCAACAAAATTTGAGTACTGAGAAGTTGCTATTTCCCTGCAATAGATGCACTAGCACAGGAAAAGGCATTTGGATTCCCAGAAACAACTGAATAACAACCTAGCATTTACAACATAATAAAACAATTGACTTAAAAGGCCTTAAATTCCTGCCAGCGCCTGCTAATGGATCTTTCCTGAAAATCTCCATGAGGATTTTTCAATTCCAAGATCACATTTTCCATGGGAATCATGCCAAAAGCATTCCCATGGAACACAATACCTTGGGGTGGGGGTGGCAGCTTGTGTGTGTTAGTGTGTCCATTCATATGCACACAATATATAACACGGATGTTTAATAGTTTTGGAACGGCAGAAGGAAATTGGCTATCTTTCCCTAACCTAGCAGGTTTTTGCATTTCATTATGCAGACATAAGAGATGCTTTAAAAGAGATTTAAGGATTTTCCAATAGTCTACAGTAAATACTTTATTCATTTCCAAAGGAGAGCTATGATAACTGGCCGTCTTTTTCCCCTTCAGTAATCATTGTCTAAAAAAAGAAAGCCTCCAGAAGCACTTCAATTCTGTCCCTTCTCCTAGCTGCCTGCCCAGTCTCAGTGTGATGCTTTTCAACCCATCCCCCCACCACGCTACCAGCCTTCTTCAACATTATTATCCGGTGCAGTGCAGCAGGCAGACAGGACTGGATGATATGATAGCATTCAGGCAGCGATCCACCAAAGCAGCTCCTTCCTGGCGCAATGTGAAAATGATGTTCAACGTTGTGCACATTTGTGTGTGCATTAAAAATAAAACCCAGAACAATAACATGGCTATATTGCTTTCCTACATGCACAGAAATACACAAAATGCTTTTACAGTGACAGTCTCACTTGTATTTATTGCATTGGCTCAGGGGAATAGATCAGTGGTTCTCAAAGAGGGGGGTCACATCCAGGGGTGGGCTGACCCTCTCCCAACAACCGGTTCGCCGGAAGTGGGAGGGGCCAGGCCGGGTCAGAGGGCGGGGCGGGGCGAGGGGCGGCTCCCTACCCTGGCGCACTGCGTGTGCGCCAAAGTTGGCGCATGCGCAGTTGCGTCCTCTTCAGGACGCACTGCGCTTGCATCAAGCCTGACGCAACTGTTCAGGATGCAACTGCAAGGGCAGTCGCGTCCTGTTCAGGATGCGACTTCGCCTGTACCGACCTTGGTGGAAGCAGAGTCGCATCCTCAACAGGACGCGACTGCGCTTGCGTCAATATTGACGCAGGTGCAGTGGTGAGCCCCTCAGGGGCGAGGCGCAGTGGTGAGCCTCGGTGGGCCAAAATTAACAAGCGGTTCTATAGAACTGGTGCAAACTGGCCTGGGCCCACCATTGGTCACAACTTCTTTTCAGGGGGCTCACAAAAAGTGGTGCGCTGCCATCTTGGAATCTGGCACTCAGGCTACAATCCATACTTTCTTGGAAGTAAGTTTCATTGAACACAATGGGACATACTTCCAAATAGACATGGAGGAGCTCTGTCATCACAGTGATGTCACTTCATTTTTTTATGTAACTTCTGTACATGATATCACTTTTAGGCTGATGACATCACTTCCAAGGAATCAGAGGCAGATTGTCATCTTAGAAGGGGGTTCCGGACTGAAATGCTCGAGAAAACCACTGAAATACACAATGGATTCTGTTGGTGGTTTTGCTGCTTTAGCTACAATTTCAATAAGTGAGGACCAGCTTGCTGATAATGGCAGAAGACGCTTTTTACTACTTCTGTTACAACTTTCATTGTAAGATTCTATCAGCAATCAGAATTCAGGGTAAACAAGGAAAAAAGAAGCCAACTATTTCTCCGATTGCTACATTCTACAATATATATTGCACCAAAAAAGCAAAGCAAGCAGGCCTCCATCAGTCTTGAAAGACTATGGTATCGTGCTTGGCACTGCATATGCTGCATGCGAAGCACAAAAGCCTGGATTGGATTGTTATGGAGGATAGGCTGTTACCCAAGCAACAAATCCCCCCTCTCCATGCCACTGGATTGCTGCAATCCTAAAGACACTTTCCTGGGAGTAAGTCCTATTGGAAACAATGGGGCTTACTTTTGAGTAGACATGATTAGGATTGTGTTCTTAGTCCAATGGAAAGGCAGAGCCAATATGATTGGATCCAGCTGGTGTCGCAGAGCTGGCCTAAGGACAGGAGCTCACCCCGTCTTGTGGGGCCAACCCGGGAATCGAACCCTGGCCTGCTGGTTAACAGGCACAGTGTCTTTACCGCTTGCGCCACCCACAGCCTTATTCTTACTTATTTACTGCACCAAATGCACTTTATAACACACCAACCTACTCTAGGAAGCACAGTGTGATCTGTTAACATTCTCATTATGAGAATACAGGTCTTGCCCTAGATTTAATGGTAGATAATCAAAATGCATCTCACCATCCTACTAATTAACATGTGTCTCAATCCGCTGGAAAGTTCTCAACTGCAAGCACAGAAAAATGTCAACTACCAGTAATTCACAAAAAAACCCTTCTGAATTACCAGTATACAATACTTTTTTTTCCTTTCTGACAATCTTGATGATGACCAATATCTGTTACCTAAGGCAGGCTTTCTCACCAACAATGGGCAAACACAGAAACAAGATCATTACCATGGGCTGGTTCTTGCAGGGATGGTGAGCCTGTGTCTAAAATTGTATCACATCAGATTGTAGGTAGGGACTGAAACAAGTGACAGTTCCTGCATACAGAAAAATTCCCTCTTGTACAGAGAATGGATTGCTAGCGGAAAGGATTCTAGCCTAGCCTTTTTTACTAATGCAAGAGCTCTCTGTGGGAAGGGGAGGCCTGCTCATTCATGTGATATCGCAGCCTGAAGTGATATGGCCTCAGACACAAGTTTGCTACCAACGTTAGAATTAGACCCGAGTACCCAACATAGGTGTGGTTAATATTAAAAGCTGAGTAAAGTTGAACATCAAAGATGAATAATTTTTCCCAAAAGAAAACAGCGCCAACAGAAACCAATATAATTTTTTAAAGGCATTAAGAGAACATGTATATACGTGTATCTATATATGGTATCTGTGTGTGTGTGTGTGTGTGACAGAGAGAGTACAAATGCTAGTGTATCTATACATACATACACATATAATTCCCATTTTTTGAAGTTAATGAAAGCAACAACTACTAAGGCTTTTTACACTATAACAGACATGTATGGTTGCCACATTAATAATAACTGTGCACAACCTTTTTGTTGGCTTAAGCATACCAAATCTGTCAAAAAAGGCTGGAGAGGTCTCTTCTTTGACACACTCAACTGTCTGAAAGGTTTATATTTCTTTGTTCTTTGGCATGACATGCATTGTCACTTTCGGCACCACAATTATCTGTGCCTTATTGTAAGCCTTGGGCAAAAGGATCATTTTCTGTGCCACCCTGGTGACTGCCCTGATATCAGATATAAGCTCCTTAAATGCTTACCATCCGGATACTAAGAAATATGAAGAGCACATGAACATGGCACTGTTTTCATCTCCAAAATGTGCTCCCTCCTTCTCTCCCTCCCTTCTCCGCCCCAGTACAGAGAAATGTTTCTGCACAGCATGCCAACAGGATAATAAGGAAAGGAAAAGTAGCACAACCATTATGTGTCTGCTTTTGCACTCTTTCTGCTTGGTTTTTTCCCCCTTGCTGCCCCTCTCCAGAGATCCACTGCCTTAATTTTTCCCCATGATTGCACTAGATTTATTGCTCCAGTAAATTCTGCAAAAGAGAAGGAGAAAAGCATAGGTACTCCAAGCCCCTGGGGAATGCCAGGGTGAGATCACCTGACTGCTCAGCACTCGCATTGCAACAAAAACATTCCGGAGGCTTCCATTGTTTTGCCAGGACAAATCTTGAGCAGGAGATGAGCACAGGGGGATAATGTGCAAGTATTTGAAGGAGAAAAGGGAAGAGGCACTGAGAGGATGAAAGAGATGAGCAAGAGGGAATCCTGCCTGGTCCCTTGGGAATACAACAGATTTTGGAAGCCGTGAAAAAAGGAGCTTGAAGTTGGTATGCAAAAGAGCTCAGCAGAGGGTGATTCATTTGCAGAAGATGTAACCTTCTCAATGACTGCCAATTCTTACATTGTTTTGTTTATGGTTAGAATCACTATTAATCATCTGACCGAGCAATCCCATTCTCAAATGGTTCCAAATTGATGAAGAAAGGATAACTCCTAAAAGAGCAGTTTCCAAACTCTGGATCCAGGACCCACCTGACTCAGTTATATTTCAATCGATACATATTTCCTTGCAGAATAAAATGAAACTATGTTGGAATATCTCTATTCTGTCAAATGTTATAAGCAAAAAACAAGCAGGGATGGGATAATTATTATTTTATTATTTATTTGATTTATATCCCGCCTTTCTTCCTTAAAAAGGAAATCCAAGGCAGCCAACCCAATGGAACATCACCATACCCACTGCCCAAGGTTTGCCCTGCCACTGCATGAGAGGAGGTCTGTCATAGGGATGAAGTACTGGCCCGCTGAAGTGGATGATGAAAACCCTAGTGATGCCACTGTGCTCTACATGTTTACTTGTTTGAAAAATGTATACTTCAGCTTTATTATGCCAAACCAAATGACCAAGGTGGCTTACAAAAGTTTACAATAAAAGTGCAACGTATCACAGCAAGTAAAAGCATCAAAACAGAATCTTAAAACATTAAGGACACAATCCTAATCAATTTAGGACAGCACAGCTCACCTCTCTCCCATCTCCTGTAGTGGTGTTGAGAGCCTGGTGTATGTCTGTGCACTAGCCTAACCCCCTCATGAGTGGCACAAAAGTGCCTTATGGAAGTTTTACAATACCTCCATGCCAGCATGGGACTTGTTTCAGAACCTGAGCTGGCCTAAACAGGGGTTAGGATTGTGGTAACTTATGTCTGGCTATACTAGTGCATCACCATTTTCTGCACCATCCTCTTGCAACAGGAAGGAGATAAAAATAATGTGAATGTCCAAGGATGACACTTATTAAAAAAACAGCAACATCTCTATGTAAGAGCAGGAAGATCCAGCTGGTGAAATGTGATTATTATCTCAGGTTGGAGTACATCTGTCAAGTAACACTCCAGCACATCTCCATGAGATTTCAAGAAGAGAAAGTGCAGAAACAGAGAAGCACTTCCTGTTCACAAAGAGAAGAGGCCTGGATGAGAAGTCAGGGTGCAGACTGAACATCACGTTTGTGCAGACAAAAAGAAACATCTCTTTTCCCATGTTCAAGTATGCATTTTGTGAATTTTTTTTTTTGCTAAAATGCAGAGCATTATAAGACAATCATTTGCAATATTTTCTCTGAAACAGTGGAATGGCATAGAAACTTCAGACCCCAAAGGGGTTGCAAAGCCTCAGTTGTGGAGAACAGTACCTTACATGAATGAAAAAGATTGAAAATCACTAGACTAGAGCTTCCCCAGGTAAAGATAGAGCTATCTCATATACCCCTGCAGGTCCCAGGAGGTGGTATCCCAGTCCTGCTCAAGACCTCAGCTACCTGTGCATAAACAGCTTTCATTGGTTCCAGTCTTCAAGGTTAGTTTTTCTGCTCTCTCTAATAAGAATATTTGGTTACAGTTAACAGTGCTGAGAAGATGGAATAGGGGTGGGGAGGGTATGATGATTGGGGTGGGCAATTCTAGGAGGGTTTGGGATCAAGGGTGAGTCTCCAATCTCATATTTCTCATTACTTATTTACTAGCTTAATGTACCCACCATTGCGGAAGTAAAATTTAAAGAATATTTGGGGGTATCAGCAGGCATGGCTGAACACAGACATTGGCACTGGCTCCAGGCAGCAGGCACGAGTGCGCACTAGGTGCTGCTGGGCACCAACAGGCACTGGGTGGGCAGCAGGCACCACTGGGCAACAAGGGACAACAATGGGTATGTGCATCCCTACTGGGCACCAGGTACCTCTGGGCACTAGTGAGCAGAGGGCACCACCAGGCACAAGCTGGCAACAGGTATTAAAAAAGTTTGCACTGGACTAGAGTGCCACCAGTTAAAAGGGGAAGGCATTTGGTGTAGACCTTCTAGACCCAGGAGTTGGCATCCAAGATGTTTGGTTTCAAAGCTTCCACTAATTCCAGCCTTCATGATAACTTTTTCTGTTCTCTCTGAGAGGTATATTTGGTCACAGTGAACCAGTGTTGAGAGTGTATTATGGGGACAGGGAATGGGTGACAATGGGGAATGGAATAGCAGATGGACTGCTAGGAAGGATGGATCAACAGTGGGGTCCCAAATCTCAGACTTGATATATTTATTTGATATTGGTGTTGTGACACAGAAAATGTTGAAGACCACTGATACACCATGCTACTTTGATGCCTTTGTCTCAGTAAACTTTTGACATGAGCACAGCTTCACATGCTGAGAAAAAATTGCAATGGCACCACTAGCATCAGAGGAGGCTAAACCAGAGGAGGACTCTACACCAACAACAAAAACCATTTTTGCGTTTTCAGAGTTTGTAACCAGGCTGTACTTACAATACAGGCAAAGCATCCTGGTGTCAATTTCCATAAAAGGCTTGTTTTGAACTCTTATCACTGTCGTGTACTTCATGTATCCCTCCAATCATAACATATGAACTGTTTGTCTTTGTACCTGGTTTTGGGTCGAAAACGAGGATCTAAGGAAGTAAATTGTCAATCCCGGGATGCAGGCAGGAAGTACATTACAGACCCTAACTATCTCATCACACCTGCACAACGTCAAGCTAAACAAAACATCTCAAAGCCGCAGCCTTTGTGGCTCAGCTGTCAAAGATCTCTTTTCTTTTTTTAATAGCAGGGAGGGAGAAAGTGAGGGAAGTGGCAGCAAGCCCAGCACCTGCCTGCTGCTTAGCATTTTCATGAACATCAAGGTACGGGAATCAACCTTTTTTGTCAATGTTAGCCCACTGTCTGAAACAATGATCTGAAAAAACCTCATTCCCACCTCTCCTTCCCTCCCCTTCCCTTTGTTACTGGATTAGAGGATTAAAATAAAGGACACAATTTTATTGGTTTCATGAGAGATGGAGGGGAAGGGGCTAGAAACAAATCTTTTCTGGTTTCTCAAAGGAGAAATTGCGGGTGCTGCTCATGGGGACCACCATCCAGCATTTTTTTCCCTGCTCGCTCAGCAAGTGTCTCTTGCATTGGGCTATAACATGAGGACCCTTTAACATTCAACATTTTTTTCTGTACTATGTGAAGCAGGCACATTCAGCGCCTACAGTGGTTCCAGATTCTGTCAAGGTGGGAGGAAGACAGGAGAAATGGCAGGGGAGGGAGGGGATACACAAGCAGCCTACTCTCCCACAGTCAACAAGTCTTAAAATTTGAGCTAAAGCAAGGCAGAAGGGAAAGAAATAACACCTCCTCCCGAGAAATTAACTGTGGGTGGACTTCATTATTTCCCTTAGATATTTTATTAGCTCAGAATCTTCAACTTTTGGTTTTTGGAAGCAATCATGAAATTATCTCCAAAAACAAGAAGCCACTTTCAGTCTCTTCTGCAGTCCATTCTGAAGCCCACAAAAGTGGGTTGTCAGCCAAGCATGACTCAAACGAAACCTCTCAAGCCTCCAGGTAAGTAAATGTTTTGAGACTCTGTTGGCATCTCTATGGACCCTCTGTATCCATGGATGGTTAAATCTGCAGATGTGGGAACCATAGACGTGAAGGTGCACCTTAACAAATTAAGAAATTCAACAAGGTGAACCCATCCATTAAGCATATTTGGTTCACATATAACAATCACATTTGTCTTTAAAATAATAAAATAAATTGAGGGATGCTTTCTGCATACATCAAGCTTGGGAGGGACACAAGTCAAGTTATACTTTGGTGGGATGGACAAGTCTTTTTAATCTTAGATGTTTATCTCATAAACTAAGTCTTTTTAATCTTAGATGTTTATCTTATCAGATGTTGATCTGTTTTATCAGTACAATTAATTGATTGTGGTATTGTTGCCTTTTGCAAAGAGACACTATCGGGGAACAGATTACTTCCAAAATATCACTCTTTACCATACTAAATGATCCCCTTCTTGCCCCTTCAAGCAAGGGACAAAATCATTACTTCCCAATTATCTTAAGTCACACCATATAACCTCTCCCTCTAACTGATGTTAAAATATGCACATGGTTCTGATGCCCAGACTGTTGTGAAATATAGGTGGAAGAACTCCAGAAATGCCAACAGAAAACCATCGCCAATGAAGTGCTTTTATTAAAGTGTAATCACGGGGATAACTAATCACATCAATACCACATAGCTAATTAAACCCATAATAGTTACAATTCCCATGGATGGGAGGTCAGACAAAGCATCCAGCCCCTTGACTCTGCTCTGCTCACAAAAGCCGTAGAAATTAAATAAAGTACATTGCCTTTCATTCAGGTTCAAAAGAGAAAAGTTTAACAACTGCACAGCAGTTAAACAAAGAAACCCCATGAAGGCGGTTTGCGGCTGGTAGAATCGTCTGCAGATTTTCAAAGGGTGCCTCATCATTCACCTAAGCTGCCACTAACGTAAAAGAAATGATCTGGAGAAAATATTGCTCCAGACCATTGAGGTGGGATGGGGCCAAAACAAAGACCTGTTGTAAGAACATGGAGAACAAAAGCCATCCACCAGCTGATGTACTTTACAAAAGAACTGTTGATAATGCCGCTTAAAAGACTATGAGAAATTAAGGAGAGCGGGATACAGTCTGCCTGCATGGGGGTGACGGATTGACTGTCAACAAGGCCTTCAGACCGAGACAAGAAGTCGATCTGAAACAGAGCAGAAGTAAACACTCTTCCCCCCTCCCACAGATGCACGTTCTAAAGAGGCTGAAGTAACACCTGAATTACAATTCTCTTTCTGTACTTCCATTACCCTGTTTCCCCAAAAACATTTCTGAGTCTCAAAAACACAGTTATTTCTGAGGCTGGTGGTGACTAAGCTGAGGATGCAGAAAAAAAGGTTAGCCTTAACCTCCCATGAATGGGACAAAGGCCAGGTTACTGATATGGAATGGGACATTTAATACAAACCCAATTCAGTAAAAATCCTAAGACGACTCCTTACTAGTAAAACTAGCATATGTATCTAGTCCTGGGAGAGAGAAAGGCAACTGCCACTCCCATCCTGGGTACTAACATCCTGGCCAACCAGAATCCCTTGGAAGAGTTCAAGGCAGCCAGGTTGCTCCTTTCATACCAACTCAGACAGCCATTTGAGGTTGGTTCTTGGTTCCCCTCTGATTCTTGCTTACGTTAGGGTGCACTCCAAATCCCTAATCCTAATTCAAGTCCTATAAAGTGCCTGCCACATGGTTGGTGGGGTTTAGCCTGTTACTCAGTGGTGTAGCTAATGACCATGCAGCCCAATACAAAGCTCAAAATGTTGCCCCAGAAATGACGTAACTAACGGAAGTGATGTCATTCCCAGGCATTTCTAAAAAGAAAATTGGGGGGAAACCTGCCTTCTCCTCCTCAGCAGTTCACCACACATTTGCTCTGCCTGTCGCATGGCTAAAGCACCTATTTGCTATCTGGAGTTGAAGATGATTTTGTTGCCCCACCCCCACCCAGCAACAACACAATCACATTTAGTTAAGTAAAAGAAAAATGAAAATTGTGTACATTATTGGTTAGGGAAATTGTGCTGGGGCAAAGAGTAATGGTTATTCTTTCCCTGCTAAATATAAGAGGAGCATCCCTCAGAAGTGCCTGTATATCCAGAGCATAGGTAACTGTATTATCATATATGAATAAGGAAATGAGGGCTAATTAATATTAACACCTTTTTAGTTCCATACAGTATCAGAATTACATCACATTGGCTCTCAGAGCCATCAGTATCTGATGAAATCCACATTTGTTCCATAGGCTTTTGTGTTTTCATTGTCTGGTTAATTGGCCAAAATGTTTGATAAAGATATTCCAAGGCAGTTTGTTTTTTGCATTCTGCATAAAATTACCTTTCCAACAATATATAACATGATGGTATTATCATTCACACATACCCCGTTTTTCACAATTTTAGTCCCTAATGTCAACTTTAGCTTGTAGCCCCACTAAAGCTTGTAGCCCGGTGCAACTACACCCGCTGCAGCCCCCAAGCTACACCACTGCTGGTACTTAGGTTCACTCTACCCCACTGGTTCCAAACAAGGCCTCTACAGATCCCCTCTGAATATCTCATGATGCTCTTCAGAGTGGTGAACCTATCACTCCTCAAGAAACAAGCCTATAATAAACAATTGCAGGGCGGGCAATAACCAGACCACCTTTTGCCATCACTGCCACATGAATTGGTAACAGCTGAGCTCAGTACATTCCATGCCAGGCAGTTGATGCTGTATGTGCTGTAGAAGAAGGGAAGTTTTTATCTAACATGCTCATCCAAACATGGCAATTTTTGCATTGAAAATCAAATCTCATTGGGATGTAGCCAAAATCATAGAGTCATAGAATAAAAGGGTTGGAAGAGTCCTAATAGGTTATCTAGTTCAACCCATCAAAAGTTGTCTGAGAGCATATCCATCAGATGCTTGTCAAGCCTCTGTTTGAAAATCCCAGTTAGTGTTGTTTTCAATATCGGGAAGGCCACTCATTCCATTGCCAACCTACGTATGCACAACAGGTGGTTTGAAAGGGGTGTCTTCATGGATACAGGTTTACTTACTAAGATTCTCCATGCAATCAGGTGCACCTTATGATCAAGAGATCACCATGCAAAACAATCCCCCCTTTTCAATACAGAGTATGGAAGAGCCATGCGTAGTTTCAATATTTTTTTATCTAACCTGAGCAAGGAAGAGAAGAAGCAGGAGAAGAGAGGAGAGGTGGGAATGTTGCTTCTTTTGTTCTTTGACATAAATGCTGCAAGCAACTCATTGTAAACTCAAGTTCTGTTTTCACAGCAGCTCTGAGTGATTTCTGCGGCAGTGGAACAGTTTATTCTATTAAGCACACAGCATTCTAGAAAGTAGTGTACATGGGGAAAATGCCAATTTTGTTCTGTCCTATAAAGTCATTTTGGCAAGCAGTCCTGAAAAGTTCAGAACAGGAAAGCAAATATAATTATGAACACATCCACCAACCCTGAACAATTGCCAGTACATGAATATATCATCGATGAAAACTCAGAATTAAGGGAAATATAAAATAATTAAATGTATGTGCAACAAAACAAGGCATGGACAGAATATTAACACAGAGAGCTTTACATACCATGCCCATTTTCTCTTTTATAAACAGTTATGACTGCCTTAATTCTTCTAAGACCCAGCCTTCTGCAGCTATTCTACTACAACTGTTTAACATTCTAAAGCTTAAGTTACAATTTCATTAGTGTACTATTGTTTCTTATTCATACCACAATCATGCCATGAAATGGACTGGAACATACTTTAAATGATTTCACTGCCAAGGAAACAACCAGCCTGATTAATTCCACATTGGGGCAGCCATTTAGGTAAACCTCTGGGGCCTGTTTAGACCAATGGTACTGCTTTCCTCTTTCCCCCACTTGTTATAGGGAGCAGGGAACCAAACTGGAGGGCGCAACCCCCCCCCCAGTTTGAGTATGATCAGTGGTTTAGATTACATGGCCTTCTGACTGACCAGAAAAATATCTCTATGAGGGTCAGTTCACACAGTGAAACTGGTATGGCAACAAGGAGTTGTTCATCATAGTGGGGCTGGTTTTTGTTTTTATATGGGGTTGTGGGGTGACCAGAGACAGAATTTTCCAGCTAATAACTTAAAATGGTGTTCCTCCAACCACTCGGTTAGCCAGTTGTCTAGCCAAATACAGGAAACAATTCCTCAAGTAGCACCTTCACAAAAGAGGGCATAATGTTACCATTTGGTAAGATGATCATCTACTGCCAAGTCATCAGATTAATTTTACCACGTGTTAATACCTGATCAGAAATCTGAAAATGATAAACTCTAGTAAAATATCTTTTTTTAAGGACTCAAAGATGGTTGGCTCTACTCTATAGTAAGTTTCCATATAGTTAATGGTTACTTGTATGTAAGCATCCCACTTGAACCCTTCTGCAGTCATGACTCTCAAAGCAACTGGGGTGGTCTACCTGGCTTTCTATACCACACATCTAAAACCAAAAATAAGCCGGCCTGTTGAGCAACAAACTCAACATCCATTAGAATTGCTCTTTCTCTGAAGTGATGAGCCTGATGGTTGTCATGTGACCAGATGGATTTTCAGCGCATGATGAAGTGTGTGGAAAAAGACACTTGTGTCATCATGTGCCAAAAACTGCACAAGTTGCACAGTGAAACAATCAGAAAGCACTTCATTAGAGGCCAGTAATACATATTGAACTCATTATGAGTGTGGTCAGAGTCACATTTTGTTCAATTGAATTGTCCCCCTTGCACAAATGCATCTTGTATGCCCATCTAAATTACTGAATGCAGATATGTACATTTATTCCATCAAATGTCTTTATATAGGGCACATCTCTCAGCCCTACAGAAGTTACCCATCCGCCAGCTGTCATTGGCTTTGTGTTGCTCACAGCATGATTGTTGACCCATTCAATGGGCCCTTTTATAAGGCTACTTTTACAGAAAAGTGGCACAAGCTTCCAGGGAGTATCTCAGCATAAAGACAAATTACTTAAGAGAATACCGTATTTGCTGAAAAACAGTCCTCTCTAATTGTTGAACATAGCTAATTTGGGGTAAGGTGGTTTACTTTGTAGGAATTTCTAGTGGCTCTTGCATCTTTTTTAATAGGAATAGCACTAGGGGACACATGCTGACTGCCAGCCCAATCTTATGCTGCCTGTGTGCCACCAGAAATTGTGTTCCTGTAACAGAAGGCACTTTACTCCAGTCACAAAAGTGACCAGCTTTTAGGGCTACTGCCATAAATTGAAAGAAATGGTCCACCAGCAGAGCTGTCATGTCCCTTGGAGCTGGAAAGTTAATACAGAGAGTAGGAGAGGAGGCAGGGAGAGGAAAATGAGAGGAACAGGTAGGAGATGGGGTGGAACAAGGGCTGGAAGGAAGAGCACAGGATGACCATATGTCCTCTTTTCTTAGGCATGTCCTCTTTTTTAGCCTTGTGCCAGCGGGGACAACATCTTCCTTTTCCTCCTTTTCCTTGTGAGCAGGCAGCATGTGGACTTAGTGTTAATAAATTTCATGTTTAACCACAAGAAAGTAATAAATATGAGTGTTTTTAGCTTTTATTTTGTCATGTCCTACATTTGGGTGGGCTCTGTCCTCTTTTCTTGTTATGACACATGTGCTGCAATCAGAAAGACACTTTCCTGGGAGTAACTGCCACTGAACACAATGGGACTTATTTCTGAGTAAACATGGTTAGCATTGTGCTCTATAGTCACCATAGGAGAGCATCAGTAGCTGTGGAGAGCACCAGCAGTCCTGCTTCTGTGGTGGGAAAGACTATGGCTGCAATCTTAAACCCCACCCCCTCCAATTAGGCAGGTACAAGATCCTTGTTAGCTTATGGGTGTCATGACTTTTTTTTTTTTTTTGCTTATCAAGACATCACTTGAATAACAAATTAAAATATATTAGAATGTATAAAATACTCTCAATCCAAGTTGCTCTCAATCCAAGGTTTTACTGTACTTTGGTTGCAATCACCCATCATTTGTACCCATCCTCCTCCTCCTGCACTGACCCATGAAGTATTTACCACCCAAGTGAACACTCAGTGGGGTCAACCAGGGATGGGTCAACCAGAGTGTTACAGTCCTACTCATAAAAAATACCATCAGCTTAGTGCTTTCAGCATTCCTTGCAACAACCAAATGTACAAATGAAAGGAACACCCAGGTGCAGATGCCTGTACAGGCTCTGGAACACAAGCTGTGTCACTGGATTGTCCCCTAAGGAAACAAAGGTAATGAGATTCTTTGCTGTGGCTTGAACTGATTTGTAGCAGTCCTTGACTGGTAATTTACTGATATCTGCATAACATTTTAATTTGAAGTGTTTTTATTATTTTCATAACTGCCAGTCAACCAAATCCAGTGAGATCAATCTGCTTATGGAAATGGATCTCCAGAAGGACTCTGTTCAGGAATCTGATCTGTTCAGCAGGGATCTGTTCTGTACTAGGGAATTCAACAAATGGATGCACAAAGACAAACAATCTCTGCATTCAACAACCTGGCACCAGGATCCCTGTTAAAATAGCTATGGAGTTCACAGTCTTAGTGACTCTTATATCAGCTGGGTGCCGTAAAGAGGATGAAAAATACATTATATGGCCGAAAGTGACTGCCTGCATGTGAATGCAACAGTTCAAGGAAGATATTTTGCTCAACTGAACAGACAGGAGAAATCTACACAGTCAAAATTTGAACAAACATGAAGTTGAAAATGTACTTGGTTGTCAGTTTCCATTCCATGCACAAATAAAATTCCAGCAATAAGTTCCTTATGGCAGAGGCTGCTCGCTTGGATATGCAGGCACAGCAACAGAGATATATAAATATTCACAGCCTAACCCTAAGATCCTTCCCAAGGGGGTCACAACCCCCAATTTTGAGAACCACTGCTCAACTGGACAGGATGGAGGAGGCTGTGGAACACACAGAGACATGTCACATGCTGGGTCTGGCCCCTAGGCCAGGTTGTGTTCACCCTTGCTTTAGGATGATGGTTGATCTGGAGCAAGGACTAGTCTTTATGGAAAACATCCTTGTAATAAACCTGCCAAGGTGCATAACATTTAATATGTGAACAGTATACGCCAGTATCATTGCTTTGGACTACTAATGCCTTTCTAGTCACATTATACCAGGCAATTCTTGTGAGAAGCAAGTGCTGATACTTTCTGTCAGAGTCATCCTGTCAGAGTCATCCAATTTGTTACATAATGTGCAGACAAAATTGAGAGAGCAAATTGCTTGTATATTTAAAGGGTTTTTCTCCCCCCCCCTTTCCATTGATAGGAGAAGAGGAGATAGCTACAAGTCCACAAAGGCAAAAGTTGACTTTTAATCCTATACCATCTGAGTGAAATCCACTCTGGCTTCCTCCTCATTGCCATATGTGTGTGCTGCAAATTCCCACACTGTATATTTGCTTCAGTCATGTACCTGGTTACCAGTGACAAAAACAGCAGCATCTAGGACAATATGATACCTACAATGCGCACAGATGCACATTTGCCCATGCCTGAATTGATGCTGCTGAAAGTTCAGAAGCAAGTTTTGAATATACAATTGAGCACACAAATCACTAGCGATCATGTGCACATCGGAGGTGGTGCAAGCCAGGTAGACAGCACAAAAACACAAACACATTTCCTTTGTGCCCATTTCCTATACAGTGACTGCCAAAAAAGGGAATAGCATTCTGAAAAAGTAAACATTGTTTATTTTTAGTGTGGTTTTCCCCCCTACCAATCACACTTCCTTAACCTCACCCTTGTCTCCTTGAGATCTAGACTAAAACAAAAACACATGATAATTACCAGATTCAATTTGGTATGAAGAAGTCAAAAAGCCACCACAGACTCTCAAAAGCAAATATTGTTTACAATTAACCCTTGCATCATGGGTTTTACAGTGTCCTAGGAAAATAATATATAACATCTTCTGATATGTATTATTATCTTATCTCTGGAAATTGGAAGTGCTATTTAAGAAGTAAGTACTATTTAGGACCATGCTGAAAGCATCAAAAAGCTTTCAGAGCAGTTCCATGTCCAACACAAGTTTGGAAGAATGCTGCTGCTCTACCCTAGGAAGAGGAGGCTTCTCCTTTACCTCAAAGTAAGGCTGCAGCAGGCTCTATGGTCTCCTTGGATTTAGGCCACCTCTGATGGCGACCTAAGTCAGAGGAGACAGGAGCGGCCATAAGTCACTCAAGTCTGTCCTGGGACGACACCAGGATCCAACTGCTCTCCTTCCTCCAACCTTTTGCCCACCTGATTCAGAGCCAATGCAATGACCCTCCTCAATTGGCAAAGTCTGGCTATCATCGGTTAAGGAACCCTGGGTCAAGATCCAGATCCTGGTGCTAAAAGTTTGAAAACTAATGAACTAGGCAAGGATTGTGAACAGTGTTTTGTCACTGCCCCTGCTTCAGTCTGCAAACATCCAGTCTGGACAGTTGGGGAGACCTTGGAATGAGTGTGGTCTATGGCCTGAAGAGCCCTGATGCTAGCTGGAGGTGGTAGAAATTACATTCCCCTTCCATGATTAGAAGTATCTTTCCAGTCACACAAACTTCTTTTAGATCCAACACTAAGTTCTTACAAAGAGAATGTTACCTTTTTATAAATTGACAATGCTATATTATTAATTCTTCTCACCACAAACTATTATTAGAAAGTCCCCACTATACACCTTATCTCTCACAGTGCCCATAGGGCCAAACTGCTTTGTGAAGAGGAAAATGTAAAAAAAATTAAATCATTGTATAATATACTTTAATTTGTGTGAGCTGCCCCGGGGTCTCTCTGGAGAACAAAAAAATGGGATAAAAATCTCTTAAAGGAGTATATCCTATTTATTACCATATTAATATAATTATACAGAACTCACCCATACCTGCACGCCTCTTAAGACAGCTGGTATTTTAGGATATGTGGAAAGGATTTTCCACCTGTCTGTAATTTTTAGCACCCTTTTAACCAGATGATAGCTTTTGTCAAAGGCCACACATCATTAGCTTGTTGTTGGAGATAATCCAAAAGTGACTCTTTAAACACCAAAGCATAATTTCCATATCACAATCAGTTTAATTATAAGTTTAAAAAGAAAGCTTTGCAAATAGCAAAGCCGGGAATCTAACCCTAGGAGTTAACAAGAACTGACTGTTTGGCAAAATGTGAAGAAGATTGAAATTAACAGACAGCAACATCACATTCTTCAACTTGTACAATAAATCTTTTGAAAAAGCCCTTATGCCACATGGAAAACTCTAGTTAAATTTTTAAACATCTATGACAGGTAATACAGGTATCAGCTATTATTTAACTTGCAGTTTTATCTTAGTACAAATGCGGTCAGCCCTTCAATTTAAAAGATATGCATCCTTTAAACAGCAGTTAAAGCAGCTTAAAAACAGCCTGCTTACTATGGTAAAATGACAAGCAATCAATCTTTCTTTCTGGTGCCATGAAAGACTTCAGAAAGGCTTCAGATTTGGTTTCATTTCACCTGGGAAGCAAACCCTTCTCTTCCCTCTCATGAATACAAAGTTATAATCATTTTCCAATTTCTTTGAATTCAAAATGCTTTGAAGCAGGAGTCTCCAAACTGTTAGCTTCAGGGCTCTTTTAAAGGAGGGAATTTCAGCAGGTGCAGCTTTTCATCTCAGATCACAAGCTGAAAATCCCTCTTCTACACACTTCTTCATGAAATTCAATGTCACCATTATTTTATCATAAATGAAGAAAAAAATTCAGTGTACTGCAACTGACAGTTTTCATTTTCTATCACTTCGTCAAACTGTAAAACAATTGCTTATACAAGGTGGCTGTAAGAGCCCTGGTTTCTGCCACCTTTTCCCCTATGAAAGCATGGAACATGCCTCTTCATGGAAAGTACTGAGACCCTACAATCCAGAGTAACTACGAGAAGACATAAGAAGTACTTACTCTGGATTGCTCTATCCATTTCCTATAGGTTTCCCATAGGTGGCACCATAATCACGTCGGTGTAAAAGGTCCCATGGTAATTCTGGATTGTAGCCTTAGATGACTCACAAGCAACTCTATGGACAGATAATCCTCTCAAAGACATGAAAATGCTGCTATAGATGCCACTTTGGAAGGTTCTCATGGTGATTCAAGATGGAGTCGAGATCTCCTCCAGGCAAAGGAGCATTTTCCCCTCACCTGGAGATAAATCTCGACGGCCTACATGTTTGACCTACATGGGTTCACTTTGACCTACAACTGTGATTTAGATTTTGCAAGTTTGAATGGACCCAGGAATGTGGACAGAGGCTAGGAAGATAGAATATGACTGTCACTAATGCCATGGATTTTGCTTTTTGTCAAGTAAGGGAAGCAGTCTGCAATGGGGCTAATTGATTGCCAATGCATAGTAATGCAGCTCATTGACTGCCAATGCAGAGTAAGGTAGTCCTGTATTGAGCTGAGAGGCCTAACACATGACTTTGGACCTGGAGGAGCCAAGTGAATTGGACCCTGAGATTATACTGTACTTCTTTGGCAATTGACATAGAAAATGTCAGAAACATTTTTTGTACTGTACTCTGTTCTCTAGTTTTATGTGGGAAAAATACTTTTGAATATTATGATTAGATAGCCTTGTTCAAGTAAGGGCCTACTAATCAGACTTGAATATAGATGCCTCCAGTTTCAGCCAGCAGCTTTAAAAATTCTTCAAAAATGTAATATATGATCTGATTTGCATTTCTAATGCCAAGTAAGATTCCAAATTAATTTCCAAAAAAACCTACATTCTTCCGCTCTCCCACTGTGTCATTAAATCCTCTATTTTATCTCTTGGAACTAAGAGTAAAATTTCTTTCTAAAAAGAATCCGACATAAGCACTAGGGAAGGAGTTATAGTTCCTTGACCTGAATATGAATATATACACAAATCCTCTTTCATCTTTATTATTGAGCAGCCTAATAAGGTTTTATCCCAATTTTCCTTAATCAATGTGCTTTCTTTTCTTTCTGTCAATTTAGTTTGCTTCACCTTTCAGTGACTGCAGTTATCTTTTGTATTCCTGAAAATTTCCAGTCACAGCAAGGCCATTGCAAGCCTTCTTGAACTGTTAATTAAACCACTTTTTTTCTTTTTCACATACCATTACCCAAGGTGTATGATCAGCTTAAACAGTATGTAACCATAGCAAACAATAGAAAAAATATAGCATGCAGGGGAGAATTTCACAACATACAGACAGCCTTCATTATCCATTAGGGTTAAGTTCCTGGAAACCTTAACAGATAGCAAATTCACAGATAATGAACAATTGATCCTATAGAATAAATGCAGTTAAGTGCAAGGGGTGCTTATCTGCCATCAGAAGAATCCAGTAGAGATGCTCAGGAACAGGGTGATCATATGTCCTAACCACAAAAGAGGACAAAACCTTCAAATATGTAGGACACCCAAGAAAAATGTAGGATCTTATTAAATAAAAGCTAAAAAACCTCATGCTAATTGTTTTCATGTGGTTAATTTAAATACAGAGCAGGGTGACCAGATGCCTGAACCTCAAAAAGAGGACAAGGTCTTGGATTCCTCTCAGCCTGGCCTTTCTGGTGGACAATGGCATGTTTGCCTACTCACAAGTAAAGCCACGATATTTGGCACTTTCAGTTTCCCGTGGAGCTCAATGCATATTTTTGATTTTTAAGTTTTTTGCCATAACATTTGGTAGGAAGGAGATATTACAAAACCAATTTTTGTATTTTATTTTTTTTCATTGGATTCTGCTCTTCAGTATGAATGCAATGACATATGTCATGCTGGGGTACAGCACACCATTGCAAAGTTCCAAAATGAAGCCAAAAGGGAGAAAAATAAAGCCTTCTCGGAGGCTAAAAAGAGGACACATCCAGAAAAATCTGTTCATTTGGTCACTCTGAACAGAGATTGCAATCCTAAACACTTTCCTGGGAGTAAGTCCCATTACTTACTTACTTCTGAGTAGACAGGCATAGGGCTGTATCTTATATTACTTATTATTTAGAGCTATTACATATAATTTACTATATGTATGTAATTTACTATACTATATGTAAGCTATGTGCTGCTTGCTCACAAGCAAAACAAAATTGAATTTTTTTTCCAGGACATAAGGATAAAAAAGAGGGTATGTCTTGTAAAATCAACATGTCTTGCTCAAGAAGCCAGCAGAGTGCAGCAAGAAGGGCCAAAAAAATCTCTGAATGCTTCCAGAGGCTGCAGGGATCTTATGATTGGCATTTGCAGACCAGCACCGAGACCTTTAGAATGACCAGCGGATGCCATTTTTTTCCTGCTACTCTTTTTGTTATCTTACCCTGTTTTATTGTTGTTTCTTTGGTTGTTTCATTACTCAATTATTGCTGGTTTGGACCTATCATTTTAAAGTATGTTATTAGCTACCTTGTGAGTTTTTCGCATGAAAAGTAAGATATAAATGTTAAACTATATCACTAAATAAATAAGCACATATAAGTACAAACGTTAATTCGTATCTTGTTATGAAGGCATCTGGTTAATATTAAGTTGAGGCATGAGAGTTTTGAAAGTTTTGCAGCTGAGTTAAGTCAGCAAAATCTTCAGGACAGTGTAGGAAAACAAATGGACAGTCAGATGTTCCTGGTGCATATCCATTACAGTCTGTTAAACCTGCTGTCTGTCTGATTGAACGTGACAGCCATGGCTGTTCCCTAACTGCCACCAGCATTGTCATTGCCACATTTATCTGTCAGTTATACGCGAAGGCAAGGGAAAAGATGCTGAAATGGAGAGAGGACATTTCCTCTTGTCTCAAATCATGGATGTGTGAATAAGGAACATTCATCTGCCAGGAGAAATTTGGAAAGCTCTTGAAGTTTTTTTCTGCTGCTTTTGAATTAATAGCAGATTGCAAATTTTAGATCACAAGCACAAGCACTCAGAGGTCATTCTTAGCATCCTCCTCACTTGTTCCTGCACCAGAAGCTCTTTGCATCAGCACCCTTCTTGCATGCTCCTCCTTGCACCCTCTCACCCATTGGCATCCTACTTGGAAGACAGTATGCAGGGCACCTGCACATGTCTGAAGATGCATATGCCTGGACATCATAGGTTACAAGCCATGATGGGTATGTGCATTCTCCTGGTTTTAGAAACAGACCACCTCTGGATGCCATTTGCAAGCAATGGCACCGGATGTAGGTACAGTGGCGCCTCACATAACAAGCTTAATTTGTTCCGGAATCATGCTTGTTATGTGAAGCGCTCTTTATGTGAAGCAGATTTTCCCCTAGGAAACAATGGAAATGCTGAATAATGGAAACTTTGGGTTCCACAATCCGAAAAATATTCATATAAAAATATTAACTGTATGTAAAAATGATGATAAAGCACTGTAATTGAAGTCTACTTAGGCTGCAATCCTAAAGACACTTTCCTGGGAGTAAGTGGTTAAGACACTGTGCCTCTTAACCTGCAGGCCAGGGTTCGAGACCCAGGTCAGCCCCACAAGACAGGGTGAGCTCCTGTCCTTAGCCCAGCTCTGTGACACCAGCTGGATCCAATCATACTGGCTCTGCCTTTCCATTGGATTAATTCAGTGTTGTGGAGACGGGGGATTTGCTGCTTGGGTAACAGCCTATCCTCCATAACAATCTAACCCAGGCTTTCATGCTTCGCATGCAGCGTATGCAGCGCCGAGCACAATACCATAGTCTTTTAAGACTGACGGAGGCCTGCAAGACCCATTTAAAACAATGGAGCTTACTTCTGGGTAGACATGGTTAGGAGGCTGCAATCAAAGACACTTTCCTGGGAGTAAGAACCATTTAACACAATGGGACTTACTCATGGTTAGGAGGCTGCAATCAAAGACACTTTCCTGGGAGGCTTACCTGGGCACTGCTGGAGGTTCAAGGTGGTTGGTGGGGGTTATTTGAAAGTTAAATATACAATGGTACAAACCCCAAATGGGCTTTACTACATCTTTCTGCTGTAAATGGCCATATTTTTCAGCCATTGTGGAAGCACTGCCTCAAATGGTGACAGAGATAATGTGTAAAAGGGAATGCAATGCAGCTGGCAGTCAGGGTAGCCATATGACTGGAAATTTCTGGTTTTGTTCTCTTCTTTAACCTCCTGCCTGGGAATTCTCCAAAAGGGATTCATTGTTCTCCATTTTGGCTTCATTTTGGCACTTTGCCATGTTGTATAGTACCCCAGCATGTCATATGTCATTGGCTTTGTATTAAGAGCAGAATCCAATGCAAAAAATTAGTTTTGAAATATATCCTTCCTATCAAAAGTTATAGCCAAAAAACTAAAAATCAAAAATATGCATTGAGCTCTATGGGAAAGTGAAAGTGCCCAATATCATGGCTTTACTCACCATTGTCTGCTGAAAAGGCCAGGCTGAGAGGAATCCAAGACTTTGTCCTCCTTTTGAGGTTCAGGCATCTGGTCTCCCTGCCACAAGGAGATCAACATCCCCCCCCCAAAAAAAAAATACATGGTACATAAATATAAAATACAAAAAAACCCAGTAAAAACAATAAAATCATTGTTAGAGAAGCAGAGTCACAGATAAGCTATTGGCAGCAGCTTAATTCTCACCAGCCCCTCACCCGCAATTATCTTTCTTCCAATGCCAGGAGGAACAAGTGTGTCTTTAACACTCCCTTAACAATCAGAAGGGAGAAGGCTCATGGATCTTCTGCAAGATGAAGTTCCAGAGCCAGGGGGTAGATTCTTAACTGATGAATAGATTCCGAAAGCAGAAGGCAGACAGGGATAATAAGGGGCAATACGGGGATAATAATGCTAATCAAGACTGTTCTAAGGATTATTGACATTGCAAACTGCTCTGAGCACTCTAAAGCACAATATATTTTCCCTACCAGGAGCTGATTGAAATTCTTCATTATCTTTAAGAATAAGCAATAATAGAACTCCAGAGGAGGATTATAACTGAAATCAAAATGAACATTTAACATGGCACAAAATAAATATATCATCCCTTTGGGTGGTAGTGCAACATTATTAGGAAGTGAACAAGTTTGTAATAATTAAATTATGTCCTCCTTGATACAGACTTGTGCCGCTGCAGAATTATTAAATGTCCAGTCATCAGTTCAAGTCATATAGGCAAAAATGAAAGGAATAAGACAGAAGGAAAGAAAAGTGATAAACATGGTGGAAAGGAGGAGATGGGGAAGAGTAACACGCCTGCCTCACCCCAGCAATGTCTGTTATAATGGTTTCTGTTGGTGTTCTTTTGCGTATTAGATTGTGAGCCCTTTGGGGATAGGGTTCCATTAAGCATTAATTTTTTTCATTTCTTGTAAACAGCTTTGTGAACTTTTAAGTTAAAAAGCGGTATATAAATACTTATTTACCCTACAATCCATAGTAACTACGGAAGCAAGTAAGAGAAATTTACACTGACGTAGTTTTGGCACCACCTAGTGAAAACCAATGGGAAATTCATATTGCAATCCAGAATAAATTGTCCTTACGTCAGAGCAAGGACTCCCCGTAGTTACTCTGCATTTCGCAGGCAGGCAGGCAGGCAGACAGACAGACAGACAGATATTAAACCTTTTGCATGCCCACTGGAGAAGTAGTGAGAATACTATTATTCATTTAGTTCATATTTAGATCATATTTAGATCATATTTAGATCATATTAGTTGCAACTTTGGAGTTAATACTGAAATCAAAACCCGCCAAAAGACTTGCCATATGCCATTAAATTTGCGTGATTTTTCTGCAAACTTCACTCTCTTTAAATGCCGTTTCTAGGAATTTCACTGCTCAAAGAAAGGATATAGCACAGATCAGATATTACCTTTCATTAAGCAAATATTAGTGTTTCAATAGCCCACTTTCTAAATGCATCAAAAGAAATCTTCTTTCTTGTAGGTATAGATGTACAATCATGGACAGATGTGATAATGCAGTTGGAGAAGAGTTTCCAGATACATTTTTAAAGAAAGGATAGCAGTGAAATTGCACTACTTCATTAATATAACTTCACAAAGAATGCTAGGAGGAAGGAGATGGTATCGACCTTTCAAATGAGTCCAACGTGCTTAATATCCATTTGTAAACTTAAATTGTTAAGAGGAGGGGAGGAGGAAATCAACTATCCTCAATAGTTTTTTATATTCCTATTTTATCATCTTCTAGGAAAGAAGAGGTAAAATACTCATAGATCTGCCACAGCCAATAATCTCCTCCTTCCTGCCCTTAACATATCTTTTCTTTCCATGGACTCAATTTCATTTTTCCCACTCCATGCCCTGTTTTTCAGTGTTTCATATGGGGTCAAATTGACAACACTGTTAAGAGCCAAATTCGGTCCTCCCTTGGCCACTAGTGTAACCATGCCAAAAGAGGTACAGTGGTACCTTGTAAGACAAATAACTTGTAAGACAAATGCTTTGTAAGACAAACTAAAATTTCTAAGGAATTCTGCCTTGTAAAATAAACAGTGCCTTGTAAAACAAACAGTTTTACAACAAAAATTCATTGTAAAACAAACAAATTGATGGATCTGCATCATAAGCAACAGCAAGAGGTTATGGAGGCGATCTCATCTTCAGAGGAGGAGGAGAATAAGGAGGAGGAATCCCTCACATCAAATGAGATTAAGGACATTTGGAAACATTTGGAAACTGCATTTGGAAACTTGGTAGAAAAGCACCACCCAAATAAGGCTGTAGCAGTGCAAGCGATGAATCTGTTGGATGACAGACATGCAACATCACATTTTGGTGAAATCCTCAAAAGGAGACAAAAACGTGTCATTAGAAGGTTCCTTGTTAAAGTTGCTCAAAAAGATTCTTTTAGTGAAAATTAGTCATGTGATTCTTTTAGTGAAAATTAGTCATGCTTGGCCAGAAAGATTTTTCTTTTCTGTTTTACTGTATAATATATTAGTGTTTTTATTAATATTATTACAGTGTTTTGAATTTGATTACAGTGTTTTGTCATTTTTATCAACTGTATTTCTACATACAGAATATTTTTATATGAATATTTTTGGGTTGTGGAACCAATTGTCTGAGTTTCTATTATTTCCTATGGGAAAATCCGCTTTGTATAAAGGACGCTTTGTAAGACAAACATGTTCCCAGAATGAATTATGTTCATCTTACAAGACACCACTTTACATGGTATCCAGTGGGGGAATGGATCAGGAGGGGATCTGGATTTAAGCGTAAATAAGCCTTCCACTCTGCAGTGGGTTTGCTTAGACCTGCGTTTTTCTTTTCTCTGCTAACATCTCCTGCTTTGTGTCATACCCCTCCTTTCTCTCTCCTTTTCCTCCATTTTGCATTCTAATGCATCCTTCCTTCTTCCAAGGAGTTCCTCTTTTACTTCCACTGCCTAGCAACCACTACCATTTAGGGCTAAGCTGTGTGTGTGTGTGTGTATATATATATATATATATACACACACACACTGAATTCCAAATTTTCTAATTTTCCCCTACTGCTTATTGTACATTTACTTCCCCAACTATATTGTGTTGCATCCATATCTTTGTCTCTCTCATTCTTATGTGGTATGTGTCACAAATCACTGGTATGTGTCACAAATCATTGTTATCTATAAAAAGTGGCCCCAAAGCCTCTTCTTTAGCTTTGTGCCCTGGAAAAGAATTTCAGTGTCCCCCTTTTCCCTAGAATCAGATAGCACAGAGTCTTTTATAATTAATAAATTACATGATATAAATTATATGTAAGTTTTAAATTTAATAAATAATATAGTGTTTAAATTAACCACGTGAAAACAATACAAATGAGTGTTTTTGCTTTTATTTTGTCATGTCCTACATTTTTGTTGAGTGTCCTAAGTTTTGGGGAACCTTGTTCTCTTTTGTGGTTATGACACCTGGCCACCCTATATCTATGTTTCTGCATGGGTATTCAATGAAGTCTCCATGTATGCATGATACATGACAGCACACCCAGTAACAATGGCTTCTATGATAATCCAGCCAAAACCTGTCATAGACAAGGGTCTTTTGGATCTTTTGGACAGATGTGACATTGCCAAATACCTGGGAAATAGTCCTACTGGGTTGTCACAAGTGGAACATTACTATATAGGTTTGTTTACAATTCCAGCACACAGGACCAAACAAACACTGCAATTTATACTCTATTAGTCAACCAGTTACTGTATATTTGGGAGAAGCTTTATCTTCAAGAAGTCAGTGACTGAAATGAAAGAGAAAACACAGCCAGTCATCTTGAAAGAACTAATTTCCTTTACCAAAAAGCATCTCCCCAGTGTATATATCTTCCTGACACCATCCTTTTTGAACGATAGCACCCTTCCTTGCTCATTATTTCATACATCTTACTGTCAGTGTGCCAGGCATTTTGTTTCCCTTTTAACAACTGTCTTGGAGTAGGGTATCTGCCTCCTGTCCAGCTCTCTGAGAACAAAATTGTGATAACATACAGCCCAATCCTACCTAAATCCCTCATGGTGATACAGCAGCACCAGCATGACATTGGCTGCACCCTATAGGGGATTTTCAGTTGTTGGAGGTCTCATCAGGGTAAGGAGACATATGTGTTGCTATGGGACAACTTGGTCCTGTGCCAGCTCAATTACTGGTACAAGTTCAAATTGCTCCATAAAGATGGATCAAGCCCAGCCAGGGAAGGTCTTGGGTTTCCGTGTGCATCACTGCCACAATCTGTGCATCCCAGACCTAATCCACCCACCTCGCCACCCTATGACTGCCCCATTCTACCTATGCATGCCCTATTCAACCCTTTATGTCCTCCCTACAACCATACTGCATAGGCTTACCTGTTCTAGCTAGTGTCCATAGGCCCACTGGCACATAGGAGGTTGCTGTGGGTCCGTGCAAGCTGGCCTGCTGGCTTGTCGATGGATTTGGTGTGGCAATGCAGCCCCCAGCATCTTCACTGCTGGGCAGGTCCCATGTTCCTACAACCTCCCCAGTGAGGAAGACACAGAGGATCTCTGTAGCTGGCTGGGCAACTTTTCCCAACCAGCTGCAGAGATGGAGATGTGTGGGCACAAAACTGAGAAAGGCATGAGCACCCCGCTCCATCTCCCTCAGTATGTCTCAAGCTTCCGGTTTTCCTAATTATGAGGAAATTTCAAGGGGAAGGCCGAAAGAACAGGAAGGTGTATAAATGTGGTGTTATGACTGAAGAAGAGGTGGAGAATACTCTTGAAATTTTTAAATAAAACCTCTGCACCTCTTGCAGGTGTCTTGTACCTGTAGGCAGTCCTTAATGAAAATGTGGACAAAGATGGGCAATACATTCACCCATAGCTGTAGATTACACAAGGATCATGTGTGCCATAAAGGTAATGACTTGATAAACTAATGACCACCTTGGTTTTAATTTAGCAGAAATACAAGCATAAGAGCATAAGAAGAACCCTGTTGGATCAGGCCCAGGGCCCATCTGGTCCAGCTTCCTCCATCTCACAATGTCCCACCAGATGTTTCCAGGAGCACATCCATATACAGTTGTCACTCTCTGGCTTTAATAGGTTACTTCTAAAACGGGGCAATTTCATATAGTCATCCTAGATTGTTATGGACTTTTCCTCCTCAAACGCCTCCTCTGCTTCCATTCCACTTCTGTTGGTCTTTTCCAGAAGTCTGGGAAGAGATTGTTCATGAGAAAGTTAAACACCTCCTCCTGGGTCTTCATTCTGGTTTTATTTTTTATTTTTTCATAACCTACACTGGTCCTTGGATGGTCCTTGCTGGCCAGGTTTATAAGTGATCAGAACAAGAACCTGCTAGAGTCCATTGCACTGAAGTGGAAGAGGCCCTGCGCCCATGGCACTACGTGTGATGATTAGGAGAACTTGAACAGCTGGATCAGGGCAACGGTTTTGGAAGTGCTTATTCCCGCATGGTTCTCATTCAAAGCCTGACATGATTGTTTCAGATCCTCCCAAGGCTGCCTGCATTATGAAGCAGCAAGACATGATTTGGAGCCTTGAGAAGCAGCGCAATTTTCAGCTCACTTCATCCTGGGCTTAAGTGGTGATGGACGGTGAGCTGGAGCTCAGTAAAAGAGAGGAGGGCTTGTTTGCTTAGGCTGACTCTCCAGGGGGCAGCTCACTGCTGTTCTAATGTAAATGTTTATGAGGGGTGTAATAAAATATTAAACGGCATGAATAATTGATATTTACTTTATAGCAATTCACACACTTGCTTGTTTGAATAAAATCCATTATTTACAATAGTCTACTTAACTAGGAGTTATTTCCCTCTTTGTTCATACCATTTGCTAATTACTTGTTCCTATGACATGCTTCCCTTTGCTGGACTGAGACGGTTGTTTTATGTCAATGTTTAACAGCTTAGTATCAATATTTCAGACGCAGAATGCAGCCCAAAGACAGAGGAGGGCTACAAAAATCCATTCCTCTGCCTGAGCGTTTGTTTTTCATCCATACATCTTTCGCACTCCAAGATCAATTTGAAAGTGACATGAATTTGGTTCCGTGTCTTTTGTCTCTGAAATAGATGAATAAGAGAAAATGGCCTCTAATGCTTTACTGAACATCGTCAGAAATTCAGGTTGTTTTCACTCGTGCAGCTGACACTTCCTTTTATTTTTTTATATACATAGGACAAATGGACTATCTTCAAAATTTAAAAAAATACTGAAAAGAACCAGAAACATACTATGAAAGAACCAGAAACATACTTTTCATACTAGAAAAGAACCACAAACACATAATTTTAGCAGCAAGCAACCCTTTTGCTATGTCAAGCCCCATTTGCATAGCCCATCCACAGCTGGATTCTTATTTAAACATTACATAAACAGCACAGATAAGGCAAGTGGCAGCTTACTAATAATCACTGTCTTGATCTAATAGTTCCTTTGCTGGAACAAAGTATATACAGAAGTAGGAATCAAGTGACCAGAAGCAAACTCCAAACAAGAAGAGCCTACTGTTTGAGCAGCTCCAACTGTTTGAGCTCCAACTCCAAGATGAGAATCCAGAGAGCTTGTTAATGAGGCACAATGAGGGAGCAACAAGAGCCTGCCTCCATTAGCTTAGCCGACATATTTATGCCCGATACCCCTTCTTCACCCATAGCACAACTTCCACTGATCTTCCTTTCTCCTCCAGTTCCACGCACTCTAAAAAGGGAGATGCCAGGCACAGAAGGAACTGGGATGCTTTGATTATGCATGCAAATTATGAGGCAGTTGTATGTCCAGCTGATGTTGTATGAAGTTGTATGTCCAGCTGATGGCTTTCAAGGACAATTCCAAGCAATAGCAATATAAGCCACATGCCATTATTAGGAATAGTGATACATGAAATTACATGATAATTTATATCATGTAATGTTTTAGTCACTGTTGTGTGAGAACCAAAAATAAAAATTCAACACTTGCTATGTTTCTGTGTGTACAGATTAAGTGCAGATGGGAAACTGGCAAACAAATATAAACAGAATATTTCAAATATATGAATCTTTTAAAAAATGCTAAATGTCCTACAGCAGTGCACAATATGATCCATTGCAGATGGTAGTCTCTTCCTCCAATTATGACTGTCCATTTTCATGATGTTTTTACTGCTTGGAGAGTCTCTTGCTTCAGTAGCCAACCTCATCTCCGGAGGAGCTAAATATTCCACACAAGAAGGCAGTGTTAGCTGCCGGAAGGGTACTGGAGTAGTGGTTTTCCATTGTCTCCATGGTGGTTTTCTATTGTCTCCATGTGTGACATGGATGTGTGTGTCTAACATAGGTCTTCCCATCTGCTCTCGTTCACATATAGTTCCAAGTGAAGCCATTTCTGGGGCTAGGACTCCACATGTGCAGAGGAACAACAGTGCCATCTGATCCGGCTATGCTACTGCAACAAAGGGCATACTTTTGGCTGCATTTTTCTTTTTCTTTGGCTCCAAAGCTGTTCAGTCTGGTACCACTTCAGAGAAGGACATCATACTTCAGGCTACCCAGCAGATCAAAGAAAGGTAATTTCTTTCCTCCTTTCTCCCTCTAATCCTTGTAGTAATGCCTCTTCCCTTTTAAAACTCTCTATTCCCTAGTGCTACTTTTAAACCTCAAGATATTTCTTTCTTTGTCCACATTTGGTCATCTCTGGAGAAGGAAACTCAGCCCAGCTGGCAATCTGACTCATTCTCTTTTTCGCTCCTTAACCTGTGCCAGTCTCAATTATGTTATTCACAAGTTTTGTTTATTTTCTTTTTTCAGCCCAAAGCACTTATGCTGCATCTTGTAGGCAAGTGGTCATCGTGGAGGGGCAGAAAAGGAATGTTTTGTTTTGTTTCCCCATCTCTGCATAGCCCCCAATAGGTCTACTTCAACCAGCACCTGCAGTTTAGACATCAAAGTTTCAAACTCTGCATTTCAAAGTCAAAGTAGCCTAATTCATACAAGTAGAACAAAGGGATCATTATAGGGTCCAAATAGGGAGTTCAAGTGGTTTCAGGAAGGGGGAAAAGCAGGCCTCCATCAGTCTTGGAAGACTATGGTATCGTGCTCGGCGCTGCATACGCTGCATTGTGAAGCACGAAAGCCTGGGTTAGATTGTTATGGAGTTCTCACATATCAGCGTTCTGTTTTCAACAGCTAGATAATACCTCTGAAAAATTGTAGGTAGTAGGTAAAATAAGTAATGAAGTAGGTAATTAAGGGCGCAATCCAGAGTAACTACGGGGAGTCCTTGCTCCGGTGTAAGAACAATTTGCTCTGGATTGCAATATGAATTTCCCATAGGTTTTCACTAGGTGATGCAGTAACTACGGGTACACGTAATGTCTCTTACGTGCTCCCGTAGTTACTCTGGATTGTAGGGTATGATTATGGTGTTCCCTTTTGTTTGTTCTTGCTCTCTGGTTAGTTAAGGATTTTTGACTTCTAAACTTCAGGTTTTTTCTAGCTGTTATGACTAGCAGTCGCTGCCAGATGTCTCCTCCATGAATCTGTCTAGCTCATTAAAAAAAGCCTTCAAAACTGGTGGCTTTTAATACATTGTGTGTTAACTGTCCTTTCAGTCAAAACACAAATATCCATATATTATGATTTAGGTTTCCTGACAGAATGGTAAGTCTGCTCTCCCAGGATCCTTCTGAATTCATTTGGTTGCATTCATAATAATGGAAGCAACATCAGAACACATTGTTCAGGAAGTAAACTCCTCTCTGGTCAAGACAAGCAATTATCTCATGGCATGGTGCATATCTCACAGTGCTTGAAGCAACTCTGTGACTTGTCAGCCTCATTATATTGCTCTTTGATTGATTCTGTGTATTTCCTTAAAAGTTTGACTTCTTTAATAGTTATTTTTCACATACTAGCGAAAGCGTATCCACGTTGTGGGAGTGAAATTCCCTGTAGGCCATCCCCCCCCCCTCTGCATCACCTGCCCATGTACATCAACCCCCCATACACATCCACCCCCATGTGCAACATCCCCATGTTCATCCACCCCATATGCATCATCCCCCCTATGCACATCAACCCCCATGCATATCAACCTTCCATGTGCATCAACCCCCATGCATATCAACCCTCCATGTGCATCAACCCCCATGCATATCAACCCTCCATGTGCATCAACCCCCATCCGCAACAACCCCCCCTTGCAACAACACCTATGCGCATCAGTCCCCCATGCTCATCAGTTCCCCATGCACATAAACTCCCCATGCACACTCCTGGGAACTTAACACATATTGAGACAATACCTTTGTGATTCCTAGTTCCTTGGATAGGAACCAAATAACAATGGAGCCAAATCCAGACAAATACCTGGTGACTGTGAAATAGTACATAATAATAGTGATGTGATATTTTTAATACTTATTAACCTTCCAAGCTTGCAAATGAAAAGCAGCATAGCATCTTTGCAGATGATCTCCTGGACAAGGTCTCATAGACTGCAATAAAAACCTCACATTGGCTCTGGGAACAAGAACTATATTGACAAAGCAAACGACTGGGTAAGAAGGAAAAGATGCTACGAGGCAGGGAACCCCAAGGCAGGGTGACAGAATCAGCAGAGGATTGGAACTTGCATAAAGAGCTATAGTGACAGTTGCCTGAAAAAATACATGCAGAGAAGCAGGTAATGGAGAACATGAAGGACCAATAAGGGAGAAAAGTCTAACGATTAGATACTGTATATCATTGACATGACCTTGATGTGGTAACAATATTGGTGGGAAGTGACAAATACCATATAACCGACAGGCTGGCTAAAGAAAGCAGGTAGATTGGAAGGTAGAAAGGAAACAAGGGATTTGAGGAAACAATTTATGAAGGCAAGGAGTTTTTAAAAAGAGGGGCCAAGAAATATTAGAGCTAGTATTTTCAGCTTGAGACAGAACAAGTAGGCTAGCTATAGCTTTGACCAGGCATATCATCAGGCTATTCAAAAGGTTCTTCAGCAGCTCATCCCTTCACTGTCCCAAAGTGGACATCACTATAATCTCTGTGTGCCACAGTGGGAGACTTGTGAGGAACGGCAGGATCAGACTAATCAAGTTCAAACTGGACCACTGTGTACTGAAAGCATGATCCATCAGCTGCTTTGATAAACTCTCATGCCGTTTTTTTGTTTTCCTTTTCTTCTGAAAGTGCCATATGATGATTTCACAAAGAGTGCCAAATTAAATATCACACATTAATGCCATCTAAGATGCTAAAGATTATTTGAAAAGATGAATGATAGACATGTACAAAGAGCCAAGTAATTTTCCTCTATATTAAGATACTCTGTCATGCTGCTGCTGCAGCTTTCCAAGGGTTATGAGGCTTTGTTTCATCAGAATTATCTCCTGATTTATCTTTAACTAAATTAGATTTCTGTGTTTTCTGTCTATTTTCTTGTTGCTGGCTTACTTAAGTAGCAGACCATTCTCCACAGAAGGCTCGGAAGGAGAAAACTCATACTGTCTGGCTCCAGTAACCATAATCTCTATTACCACTCATGCATCTATCAAAATTAGTTCGTTTTAAAGTCCATAAAATCCATTTGCACAACAGGAGAATCAAATAAACTCCCTATTTTTATTTTAAATAAAAATCTCTATTATTCAGGACTTTTCTCGGTCATATGATTTCCAAGAATACCCACTGCTTCTATAATACATCCTGTTACACAAGCCTCAAATGTTCTTTTGAAAAAAGAAACTCACCAAGGAAATATTGAAAAGGGGGAGAAAAATGGAAAACATTGCAAAGACAGAAACATATTCTCCTGGGAATACAAATCCTTATGATAAAAGTATGATTGCCATGTGTATTGTCATATATTTTCTTTAAGAAGAGTTCTAAAGAATTGGATGAGGGTTTGTCAGTGGTCAGCAAGATGACTGAAAAGTCCATATGAAGGCAACACTCCTCTATTGTTACTATGGGACAGTTCATACTACTTTGGGATATGGAGGTTACTTGCATGGAGTTTCCCTATTGATTAGTTCATAATAACCTCAGGACCTGCAAGGCCTGCCATGTGTATCCTTGATTTTGTTCATCTCAATAATCATCCAAAAGGGTCCCCTGAAGGAAAAAAATGGTCCGGAGTGACAATGAACCAAGGGCAGATTGATGATTTGAGGTTTTTTAGTTAAAAGGCATGACACTAACCAGTGAAAACAGAGGAAAGTGGGGCTCACAACTTTGTATGGCATCCTTGTTCCACTATCACTAGACACAACTTGTTCTCCCTTCTTGTGAACCCCACATCCTAATTCGGGCCCAAAAGCCTTCTGTATCGTGGATGCCAAATCCAACATTTCCAGTCTGTTTCAACTACTGGCATACTTGGGGTTCAGGAGGTTAAGTGCCCCAGGGCATCTCCAGGGGTAATTCCAGAAAACACCTGTTTTTCGTTTATTCTCAGCTTTTGAGAATCTTATGCCTCCAGAGGTAACCAGAAAGGATGCAGGTAGGCTTTCCAGTCCTCAGAAGGCATCCTGAAGTGCCCAGTGGCTGGCGGGGCAGCATGACATGCAGCATCTTATGGGCAGACAGGACAAGAATCACAATCAGTTTTAACTTTGTAGACTTTGTACTGTTAATTCACTGCACCTGCATGCAAGAGAATGAGGTAACATGTCCCTAGTACAGTATATGCAACAAAGGTCCAAAATGGAATTTGAATATGGAATATACTGTGAATATGTTTTGAATATACAAAATACACAGAGATGTAACTAACCCTACAATCCAGAGTAACTACGGGAGTACGTAAGAGACATTACGTGCACCCGTAGTTACTGCACCACCTATTGAAAACCTATGTGAAATTCATATTGCAATCCAGAGTAAATTGTTCTTACACCGGAGCAAGAACTCCCCGTAGTTACTCTGGATTGCGCCCTTAGAGTCAAACAAGTAAAACATGGGGTTAGCAAACAAACAACCAAGTGGCACAAAATCTGGAGCCTGCAAACTCCAACAGCATCTGAGTGGCAGCTCAGAAAGACATGGCAAGTGATGCAAGTTCAATGGGAGCAAGTTCAGGTTAGAAAAGGGGAAATTCAAAGACAAAGAGTTCAGAGAGAGTGAACAATCCTGGGAGATGACAAGTTTAAGCAGATTACCACCACAATGAGTTTAGGGGAGGATCAAGCAGAACGAACAGTTTTGGCGCAATCCAGAGTAACTATGGGGAGTCCTTGCTCCAGTGTAAGAACAATTTCCTCTGGATTGCAATGTGAATTTCCCATTGGTTTTCACTAGGTGGTGCCAAGATACGTACAGGTTCACGTATCTCTCTTACGTGCTCCTGTAGTTACTCTGGATTGTAGGGCTAGTCTTAATATTAACATAGGAGTCTCTCACAAGAGCTTGCAATGAGGCCTTTTTAAAAAAAAAAAAAAAAAAAAGAACTGGGAATGCCTGTCTGGACTGCCTGTCTCAGCATGAAAATCACTGGATGCGCTGACACTGTGACTGTCACCCACATACTTTGTAATCTATGCAAAGGGTTCTTACACACACACAAAAACACACACACACACACCCCATTCCTCTGTTAAGGCCACTCTGCCCATGATGGCAGCCAAGATCCTGTCAGACAGCAGGAGAGCTGAACCATCTCTGTGGTAATATTTTTCACCCAGTTTAGCTTCAGTGCCCGAAAAGAGCCCATCTGGGAGGAAAACAGTTGTGAAGTTATATGGGTGAAATAGTGGTTGGGGGATATTCCATTGTCCCATTCTCTTTTCTCACTTGAGAGGGTGGCCCCATCACTATTTTACATGTGATCAAGGCAAAAAAAATTCCATGTTTGAAGGTTAGTGCTTCCTCTATCTAATGTCACTTGGCCCCGAATTAGCCGCTGAAGTTAATCAGGAGAACCATGTCCCAGCCTCAATTGCTTTTTCATGAGCAAATGTTACCAAAAGCCTTTATCTTTATCAGGTAGGAAAATGTCAGTGTGAGCTGGACTAATATAACCAGCCCTTAGCTCGTGGTCAATCCAAAACACTGCCTCGTTGAAAAAATCAGTAACCATTCAGAGCTCTAACAGCTAAATACCAAAATGGAGACCAAGTCCTGGTATTGAGCCTTGGTGAGCTCCATCTCCAATTAATCCCTGTGTACTCTGTCATGATTTTTGACATAACGTTCGTCATCTAGTGTCATGTTTGTCATTTCAACCCAAGGAAAATATTTCAAGTGCGTCAGGAAAGAAGCCAGAAAGAAAACTATTTCAGTGATTGACTGACATGGCTTCGCCAAGGTTCGAGCACCCCTTCTTGTTCACATGCAAAGTGAGATATAATCTCTGGTGAGATGAGAGCTCTGGGGACTGATAAGATATGAGGAAATGTTTAATGGTCTTGTTTGCGCTGTCCGGTCCGATAGCAAAAAAGAGTACTTGAATGATAAAATCTTAAATCTGTGAAAGTAATTGCTTCTGACATCTCCAACTATGCAGCAGTCTGCCCAAAACACTGCTGTTCGGATACAAATTCTATGGCTAATGAAGTGAGAAGAACACAGTGTAGATACAAATTAAAGCATCCTTACAATGCACAGCCCAGTGTTGCCTCTTGTTGTCTTTTTTAACTCCCTTGTTTTGTGTTGAGAGGAGATAAATAATCTGTTGGTAATAATCACCCTATTGTGTTTTTAGTGAATGCAGTAGCGTTGTGATTAACAGCAAGGAATGGCCACAGGGTAACTCATGTCTACAGTAATGAAACTCCACACTTCCCTAGAATTTCCTTGTGAGGGTTGTTTTTTTATAGATTTACATTGCTGAGGAAATGAACTATGAAAAATGAGCTGCCTCAAAACCAACAAATCATTACCATTTCCTCAGTGTCTCAGGTGTGCGCGCATGTGTGAAAGGAGCATTTTCTATCTCTATGTACAATTTCTCCCACTACTTTAACCAAGTGGTTTCCAATCCCTTTTCACATCAGTGCACCCTGACAGGGCACTGAATTTGTTAAGGCACATTGTCAGTGTTCTGACAAACGACAAGGCACACCACACCGTCAGTGAGGGACTCCATTCCCCAGATAGCCTACTAATGAATGCAGACCATTCGTGGCACATCAGTGTGCCACAGCAGAGCGGATGAAAATGGCTTCTCTAACTTCTCTGTTGTCATCTCCTGATGCAGGGAAGCCTGAGAATATTTGCCACATGAATAAAACAGGACTATTTTGAAAGCAATTCTTAGGCCCCTTGAGACTAACTTTACATATTTCTTTCATTTTGCATTTGAATGGATCGAAATGCATACAAACTCCGTAAACAGATTTCAGGAAACTCCATGAACTCTTGAGGTGGGTGTGATGAATGCTTCCAAACTATCAGGGATCATATGAAAGTTTCTGGGTTGACTCATGAACTGAAAGTTTCATGAGTTAGAGAAGTGAGAGAAAATGTTATAGACCAAATGTAAGGAAAATAGATGGTTATTTAATGATGTATATCAGGATTCTACCTGCATGCTATCATATCGATAGGCATATTATAAACCTCACCTGATACTCTGTGATAAATAGTCAAGAACAGAGGAATCTGACTTAAAATGGCCCATCTAAGTGCCTCCTGAAGGGTTGAGCTGCTGTCATGCCCAATCATCTGAAGGTCATCTGTTCAAGTTCACCAGAAGACTTAGGACTGGTGAGACCTTGACAAGCTGAGGAGATTTCTTTTCAGAAAATATCTCAAAAATCAAAAGAAGTCAGCCTTCAAGCTCTCATCTCTGTGGGAGGAGGACAGCAGCCAGAATGTGTCCAGACCATGGAAGATCCACTTGGAAAATAGTCAGTTCCTGATATATAGAACTCTCTGTTTATTACAAAAGCCTCATTGGAGACTTAGAGAAACCTGTTCATGAATACCTGTTGCTGCTGTTGTTATAAATTTGCTGTTTCAGAGAGGCCTACCTTGGAGATGCCAGGGACTGAAATTAGGACCTTCTGCATGCACTTTCAGTGAGCTGCAGTCCCTCATTACCTGGAACATTTTTCCTGGCACAGCAAAAACATTCATAGCCCAGACCTATTGAAATAGCCACAAATATGAGGTGCCAGTGAAGCAGCTGAGGATATGCTTGGGCAGCCCTTATGAGTCTATTCTGTTGGCACAGATCTGAGATAATCCATGTCAAGCTCTGAGGCCTGGAAGGGTAGGGAGGATTTGGAAGCAGTTTGTCTGTTGTTCTTACTTTCAACTGAGCCTAAGCCATTCCCTTCCCATCCTCCTTCATCCACTTTACCTCACCTATCTGCCTTCTTCACCCACCCAGGAAAACCTTCCCACTCACTGCTCGGTGGGTATCTACTTCTAGTGGGTCTCCAACCAGTATGGCAACTCACCTTCCAATCAGTGTGGCCTCCTTGCCAGCCCCTTTTCCCTCCCAGATGTCACAACATGCTTTACAGCTTGTTTGCAACAGACATTGCTAGAGAAGTGTTGGGGCAACTGATGCTATTATTTGGATTTGGCTGTCCACTGATTGCCAAGATATATGGGGAAAACCTTTATTTAAAAAATGAAACATTTTGATTAGGTCAAATCCAAAATTATTATTGAGTATTTATTCATATAACACCTTTCAAAGATTAGTTATCAGATTTTATTTTTTACATAGCTAAACAAATAAATGTTTCCCTGTCCCCAAGTAATTACTACAATCAAGAGTTCATTGTCAGGAAGAGTCCTCGGGTCTTGACTGAGGATGAGTCTAGAGTCACTGTACCACCACCACGTGTAACTCAAGTCAAAAAAGTCATTACGGAGGGATTTTACAGGTCTTCATGCCGCCTTTTCACAACTTTAGCGGACTTGAGTACACCAGTATAGGATTTGTGTCAACCTGCCCCCTTTCAATGGTCCACTGTGGGATAAAACAAGGGCTGCTGCTTAGCTTAGCTTTATTCTTTCACTTTTTGCTTTCCATGAGAAGAAGGGATACCATATTATTTCTGAACAGAGCACATACTGTAAATATCTTGCAACCACTATTCACTATGGAATTGCACACCTTTCCAAAACATCCTTCAGGAAGATTAAGACTGAGCATTTACCCAGTGTAAGTATTATTTATGGCACAAAGCTAACCAATTTTCTAGCTCTGGGGTAAGGCCAATGCAACTCCAAGGTGAGGGAACAAACATTGCCTTAACTTGAAGAGGCCTCCACAACTGCTCTCCAACTGCAGGATGCAGCATAAACCTCACAGGTACAGCTAAGCCAGTGCTGGAAAGTTGATAAGGGTTGCACTAAAAAAAAAAAAAAAAAACCCAGCTCAACATGGCCTATCATGAATTTGTCTCTAAATGAGAGTGGAACCCTAGCAGGTAGTCAAACTATGTCTTTGGTACTGATGCCATAAAGATACAGCTTTGATCTGTTTTTAAAATTTATTCCTTAGTATGCAAGTCCAGGGTGTCTCTGCTAAAACTGTCATTGCATTTGAACATCTTGAATCATTATGCACATTAACCTTGAAAGTTATCATGAAAGAGTGTTCGCTGACACACAGATAACCACAAGGTAGGCGAGGGGAAAAAAAACTGTATTATAACAAGGGTTCATGGACATGTGTCATCAAAAAATGCACTTGGCTGTAGAAGAGTTTGCTAATAAAGATGCAGAGAAAGTTTCCCAAGGTCTTAAGGACAAAATTTCAATCAGATCTTTCAGTACCATTATGGGCTACACAATCAATTCCATGAAGAAACATTAGGCCCCATTGAACATGCATACAAGTCATATGAACTTTGCTTCTCCATGACTTAAAAGTACCTACAGGGGTATTTCTAAATATTTACAGGAAAGAAAAAAAACAAGACAGTATCTGAAGAACGCTAAGCTCACAATTTTGGACAGCCTTATGTTTAGCCACACACTGAAAGTTGTGTGAAACATACAACTGAAACACACAACCTTTTTTTTCTGGTTGTGACTCCAGTGTCACTCATACTGAGTGACAATATGCATAGGCATATTGAGTGACAAACTGTTATTATGCCTATATTGATTAAGAACTTTACTCTTTCTTCATAATGGTGTGTCTTACTTCACTGCCTATATTTATTTGTTCATTTAAAATCTTCTAAACTACACACATTTGTAATAATAGATTTTCAAAGTTTGACTCACAATGGTCCCAAATTGGTGGTTTGTGAGTGATCCACCAGCCAGGGAAGCACTTAGGTTTAGCCTCTTAAGGGGGGAGGGCAGCAACACAATCCCAGGATTATGCTGATGCTGAGAAAAGAGAGGGGGCATACGTCTTACATGAAGCCAGTGATGAGTCTGCAGGGTTTGTCAGACACCTTTGCAGAGCTCCCCAAATCATAGATTCTTTTAAAAAGTTATGTGAATCCACTTGTGGTTTCTGATCACAAAACCTAATTCCAATTGCCTCTTTAAAAGTTATTTTCATGGCCTGGGGAGCCCTGTAAAGGTCTCCATGGGGCTACCCACTTTCCCAGACCCAATAACTGTCTTCAGGTAAACCAGGTACCCCTTCCTTTTCCCAGCAGCAGCAAAATCCTGGGGATCACACTGCTGCAATCCCCCCACCCATGAACTTAAGTGGTTTGTTCCTCCAAAGGGGGTCTTTAGGAACCACCAATATAGAACAATGTACATTTTACCCATTTCATTGTTTATTATCTGTGTGCTAAAATCAAAACTGAAATGAAAATCATAACTGAAATGAAGATCACAACTGAAATGAGTAAAACAGTAAAGGATTGAATATTTTGGTTCAGACACATTCAAATTCTAATCCAAAAATTTCAGCATGAATTCTGACACATTAAAAGGACACATTGAAACATCCAAAATGCGAGGTCTTTATTAGTGAATGCTTGGCCATCCAGTAATAGGTAGATTTTTAATTTACAGTCACATTGTTCCTAAGTGCAGCATTCAATTTCCTCCTATAGAAATGAATGGCAACTATTCACCTGCATAGGGAAAAGCAAAGGGCTTGCAAGTGGAATGAAGGTTTGCAAATCTAGAATCCTGTCCCTGGCTTAGTTGACCCAGTCCACCATTAAGAATCTAGACTGTTTATGTCTCGGTTCTGCTTCCTGGTCATTCCAAAGTGTAACGCAATGTTGAGAATTTGCTTCAAGGGAAAATGTTCTTTCAAAATTTGCACCACCTGCAGATTGCACCACCATTCAAAATCTGCATCATTCAAAATTTGGACCACCTTGTAGTCCAAAAGGCTTCCAACTTGTCTTAACAGAGAAATAAAAACTTAAGCAATAAACTCAGGAAAAGGCAAGCACCCACTTACAGCCATAAAACACAATGAACTAAAATGAACATAGCAGAAGCAGCCTATCTTAAGCAGCAAAGCCTGTTGTCAAATCAAGAAACGTGGACAGTATAGAACGGACAGGATCTTTGCTTTGATCTCTGATCCGTATCTTTCTATGTATGACTTTCAATTTGGTCTACAACACTATAGGGGAAGGGGAACAGCATGGATTCCTAAACATAACAAGACATGATTTTAAAGCCCTTATGCTCTGCCACAAACCTGGTTAGGAGTGGTGGATCTGGAATATGCAACTTACTATAGAAAAAACCAACAAAATAATCAAGACTGCCACCATATCTACACTAGCTGTTACCAATCCTGTCATTGGGAGAGGCAGTGATGGGCCCAGCCTCCCTTAAGATCCAGTTCGCTGGAAGTCAGGGGGCAGGGGCGGAGTCAGGGGCGGGGCGGGCCCTAACCAGGCTGCAGTGAGCATGCGCCAGACTTGGCGCATGCGCAGTGCATCCCCTGAAGCGTCCTTGGCGCCAGGACGCCAGGACGCTTAGTGCGCCTGGTCCAGCTGGACGCAGGCACGCTGAGCATCCTGGCACCAAGCCTCAGGACGCTCAGTTCGTGTGCGTCCAGCTGGACGCAGGCGCACTAAGCGTCCTGGGGCTCGGCGCTAGGACGCTTTGTGTTCATGCGTCCAGCTGGATGCAGGTGCACTAAGCTTCCTGGTGGCGAGCCCCAGGAGACCCGGCGCCGGCGGACGCTGGCGAACCGGTCCCCGCGGCTCTTGCAGCCACGGCTGTGACCGGATCGCCAACGTCCGCCCAGGGGGAAGATCCGGTTTGGGCAAGTAGGCCCATACCGGCATCTGCCCACCTCTGGGGAGAGGGATGTTTATAGCTTTAGATTTAATGTGAATTCCTTTTCTTATTATTGAAGTACTGCACAAAAAAAATTGTTTTAAAACTATACTGTGAGTTGACACAGATTTGAAGCAGATTATTACTCTTCCTTATCATGGACCCCTCTTGGTCTACTCAGATTTATACCTGCTCCTGAGGTGGTATAATTCTGAGCATAAAAGAGAGGATCCAAAACAATAACTTTTCCTTCTAGAATTTCAAATACATTCATTCCTAATTCATACCATTGCTTCTGAAATAGCAGCTCAAGAAAAAAATTGAACTAGACAATATATGTGGGAAGAGCAAGTTATCTGGAAATTTTCTTAACTTAAAAAAAAACTAGGAAGTTGGATTGCTCATAATGAGTATTTGCCAAGAGATATTTGCATATGTTTCAGAGTAACTTTAAATTCAAGGGGCTCACAGCATGCAACGTGTTTAATCTACAGTTGCAAACAGGTTTTTTTTCACTAGACAACCAAAACCAGCAAAAGCAATATGCACCCATGGCACACCGTGATGTCATGTGGCATCATGATGTACACGTGCCATGGAGAGCGTTTGAACACTGCAACAATTGCCCCCAATGGCCTATTTCAGCACCCAAAGGCTTGGGGGTTTCCACCTTCCCTACTGGCCTCCCAGAGGGGAAGATGGAGTTCTTCTGGCTCCCTGCTGTTCCATAAGGACACACTGCAAAATACTGCAATACAAACTGCAATGAAAACAGCATACAATGAAAAATACATACAAAATACTGTGTGAGTATTCTCCCTTACAAGCTTATATGCAGAAACAAGTGGCAGGAAGTCAAATGAGCAACCCCTGTAATTTGTGCGCGCAGTTTGCATGAGGCAAGTGGCATGCAAGTCAAGCATCTCCACTGTTACGCCGAGATCCATACTGAAGAAGAGCAAAACCAACCAATGTCTATTTATCTGGTATTCGCACATACCCCAAAAGTGTGTTTTCTCTGCCATTGGTGGGAGCTGGGGTAAAACTCATGTATTGATGCTCCATTGCAGACCATATGAGCATATGCAGAGCTTTATAACATAGGATGCTACAGGCCCCACAATAGCTTAGGCTGCAATCCAGAGTTAGGGCAGTGAAGAGTGCCCAACTATTCTGAATCCAGAGCATAGTTATGCTGCATCCAGAGAGTCAGGAAGCCTGGGCTGCCCTAACTGCTCCAGAGCATGTTCAATAGGCACCAAGTCAGTGTCACCTGGGGAGGGCTTGCTCCTGAGGAGACCCCCCTCAGATCACACTGAACAAGGAACAGCTGTGGTGCCTGCTTCATAAGGAGACCCTGACAACAAGTAATAGCTGCAGCATGAGGTTACAGTACAGTTTACAGTGGATGGAAGGGGCTTGTTGGAGTGGCCTGCTGTATCCACAGGTTAGTGGGCTGCAGTAATTGTGCCATCTCCTGATACTGAGTGGCAGGGGTTGCAGCTAGGCTGGGCAAGAACTTTCTGTCAACACTGCCATTCTTACTCTGCCTTGTCATGGACCCCTCTCTGTCCACTCAGATTTATACCTGCTCCTGAGGTGGTAAAACACTGAGGGGTTAGAATAGAATCATAGAATCATAGAATCCTAGAGTTGAAAGGGAGTTAGTAGATCATCTAGTCCAACCCCCTGCCTGCAGTAGTAAATCCTCCTAGATCATCCCCGACAGGTGCTCGTCAAGCCTCTGCTTGAAGACCCCAAGTGAGGGAAGATCCACCACCTCCCTTGGCAATCTGTTCCACTGCTGAACCGCCTTCACCATCAGGAATTTTTACGGATATCCAACCACAATTCCCTTTCTTGCAGTTTGTACCCATTGGTTCTAGTTCTGTTTTCAGAAGCAGCTATGAACAAATTAGCTCCTTCCTCCATATGACAGCCATTCAGGTATCTGAAGAGGGCAATCATGTCTCCCCTCAGCCTCCTCTTCTCCAGGCTGAACATCCCAAGTTCCCCCAACCTTTCCTCGTAGGGTTTCCCTTCCATCCCACTGATCATTCTTGTCGCTCTCCTCTGGACTTGCTCCAGTTTGGCTCCATCTTCAAGTGGGGTGCCCAGAACTGAACACAGTACTCAAGGTGAGGTCTGACCAATGCTGAATAAAGAGGAACTAGAACTTCTCGTGACTTGGAAGCTACAGTCCTCTTAATGCAGCCTAAAATGGCATTTGCCTTCTTTGCAGACACATCACACTGCTGATTCATGTTCAGCTTGTGATCCACGGCGATTCCAAGGTCCCGCTCACATGTTGTGCTGCCAAGCCAAGTATCCCCTATTTTATACCTGTGTTTTTGGTTTTTATTGCCTGAGTGCAGAACCTTGCATTTCTCCATGTTGAAGTTCATTCTATTTGTTACAGCCCAGGATTCTAGTTTATCCAGATCCTCCTGGGGGTTTCTCCTGTCTTTTGTTGTGTTTGTTACTCCTCCCAGCTTGGTGTCATCTGCAAATTTGATCAGGCTCCCCCGTGTCCCTTCCTCCAAGTCATTGATGAAAACGTTAAAGAGGACTGGGCCCAAGACAGAGCCCTGGGGCACCCCACTTGAAACCAATCTCCAGGCTGAGTTGGAAGAGGGACTTTCTGCTCTGGAAACAGATTCTGGATATAGCATAACTCCTCTGTTCTAGGCAATGCTGTACATGCTGTCAACATGCCTAGGCTGGCACAGCCCAAGTTCATCTGTCTTGGGGAAGCCTATATTGACTTATGCTGCCCCAAGCCTTTTCTGGCATAACTGGGCTGCCCCCTCTTGGAATTGGGCCACCCCAGTGATAAATAGGGCAGCCCAGTAGACTTCTGGATTGCAGCCTTAGTCTACTCTGATCTTAAACATCCAAACATCTCTTAACGGGAAACAAAAAACATCCTGCAAAAAATAGATAATAGCTATTTCCCTCTCTAGTGGGTCTACCCCATTTCATTTTTTTGGATGTTGGAAGGAGCAAGGGAGGAAATAAGTTCAGAGTCTGAATTTAAACAAAACATACAGAAAATCTGGCTAGACAGATAGAGCAATGGCAAGGAAATAATTGGTGCATCTACAAACAACTTTTGGCACTTCTGTGGGAGAAGGCATGCATGAATATCTAAATAAGATGAAGCAAATCTTCTGACCCCAACTAACAGCAAACTGTACCTGTCTCCCTTTTTAGTTCTTGTTCCCCTGGTGTATAATGTCCTCTCTTGTGGATGGGACCCAACAAGCAACACTTATGTTAACTCCTATTATATGATTATGGAGAACTAACAGTTGGGTCTTGCTCACTGGGGGAGTGATGCCCATTCAACCTGCTTTCTCTGGCAGTTTGTCAGAAAACCAAATCTGGTGAGCTTTGGCGTTCATTTTTTTTCCTTAACAAATGTCATTCTCAAGGTTGTAGACACTGAAACAAAGAAAATAAATTAATACATTTCTTCTCCCTGCTAAAATGCCAACAACCTTGAACTTAATTAATTAAAATAGTGAAGAATCCCTCATTGTTAAAGATCCATCTTGGCAACAACAAAAAAAATAACCTTCTTGAAATAATAACAGCTATTTAGACTGTACAACATGGAATCTTCTTTATGAAATACCCTATTATGAAGAAGAGCCGGTCCAGTTCCAAAGACATTATACACAAGATCGACTAGCAGCAATATTTAACAGAGTCCTATTGTCTGCTGCTCTCTAAATTGCAATTTGCCTTCATAAACTGAAAAGAGATTTTTATTCCTTTGGGGATTTTTTTCTCTCTCTTTTTTGTGGAGGAAGGGAAGAGAAATCAGATCTGAGTTGTCAAATGAAATGAGCTTTTTAACCAGCCAGGATATTATAATACAAAATGAAGATATTTAAATTCAGTGAGTTTTTAATTTTATTTTTTTCTTCCTTTTAAAAAATAAAATAAAATCCCTCCGTGGAACAATATACCAACAGTCAATCTCCTTAGCAGGCTATATCAGAAGGTAATTGGTTGAGATGTAAGTTATGCATCCCAAGCCAAATGTGAATGTGCTAAGCAGACAAAGAGGTCAATTATCTCTTAGCAAAGCCTGCCACAAAGAAGGAGGTTAGTGCAGTTAGAACATATATTTAAAATGATTAGTGACTGTTTCATTTCAGTGCCACAACATTTTACTCAACCACATACCGTATTTACTGAATTTGCATTAGGTTTTTCCTGAGAAGATGAATTTTCTGTTTTGCTCAACATTGTTCTTTATTTGGTATATTACATACCACATTACTCTTAAGCAAGAAAGGTCTCAAGGAAGAATGACAGTAAGTTGACTAGATACAACAAAAGTTCCCTTCCTTTCATGCAGGCTCAGCCAAAGTCCTCCTGACACTGAGAGGCTCTACAGGCAGCACAATCCAGAGCAACTAATCTGTCCACATAAGAGCCCTTGGGTTGCCCTATCTATTACTAGGCTGGAGCAACTGCAAGATGCTCCACCCCAGTTACTCTGGAAAAGGCTTAGGGCAGAGCAAGGCAACATAGTGTGCCCTAAGAGAGATGGACCTGCTCTGCCCAGCTCAGGAGAGGCAAGTTGAGGGCATCTTTAGCATTGCTAGGGCAGAGCAGTTACTCTGTATCCAAAGCCTGTTTCAAGGCAGAAATGCCCTCTTCCAGCTCCTCAGAGATATACAACCTCAGGAGCAGGTATAGTAATGAGTAGACCCATAGGGGTCCATGATAAGGCCCGAGTAAGAATGGAGTGTTGACCAAAAATCTGAGTTCTTGGCCAGCCTAGCTGCAACCCCTGCCTCTCAACCTCAGGATATGGAACAAACTACGGCTGCCCACAAACCTCAGGATACAGCAGGCCACTCCAAGAAGCCCCTTGTATTCACTGTAGAATGTTCTGGCATCTCATCAGGGACTCCTTATAAGGTAGGCACCCAGTGGCATCACCAGACTGGTGCGGCTGGTGTGGGTTGCATTGGGTGATGCGCTCCGTATGGGGTGATGCGCCAGAGGAGTTTGACTGTCCTTTGCCAGGCCCCAGGTGTCAGCACGCCCATTCAGGCCTGCTCCAAGGCGGAGCAGCAGCCAAAAGCTGCCACTTGTCCTCGGAGCTGGCCCGAACAGCCAGCTGAGGTGCACTGCGCAGAAACATACTGAGCATATCGAACAGCTTCAGAGGAGACTTCCTTAGAGTGGAGGAAGTCTGAGCCTCTGCACGGCCATTCGGCCTCCTTCAGGAGGCGAAGCAGCAGACAAATAGCTTCAGAAAGAGTACTGCACAGGCACCAACTCTGACACCTGCACAGTCTCCTCTGAAGCCGAAAGACTTCAGAAAAGTACCGCACAGGCGTCAAAGATGGTGCCTGCGCAGTACTCTTTCTGAAGCCAGTTGGCTTCAGAAACAACAGTGCAGGTGCCAACTTTGGCGACTGCGCAGTCCAGGTAGGGGGTGAGTGCATCCCAGGGGTGACGCACAGACTTCCAAATCAGGTGATGCGCAGAGTTGTGTCACCACTATAGGCACCACAGCTGTTCCTTGTTCAGTGTGATCTGAGGGGTGTCTCCTCAGGAACAAGTCCTCCTCATGTGTCAATTACTTAGCATGCTCTGGAGCAGTTAGGGCAGCCCAGGCTTCCTGACTCTCTGGATGCAGCATAACTTTCTGCTCTGGATACAGAATAGTTAGGAGAGAGCAGTTAGGGCACAGCAGGCTGAACTTGCTCTGGATTGTGCCCTAAATGTCACTCCCATTACCTGGGATTTGCCTTCATAAACTGAAAAGAGTTTTCGTTCCTGGCACCACCTGGATTGGAAAAGGAAAAGGGGAAGGAGAAGAACTGGGAAAGATGAAGAAACACATCACTACTAAAGTAATACTGAAGCAGTACCAATTGAGAGTAAATCCTATGGAATTCAGGACAGTGGTGTAGTCAGCAGTGGGCAGTCTAACCTGGGTGCCACCATCAGGGGGAAACATCAGGGGGTAACCAAAATTGTGGTTGTTGGGAATAATATCACCATGTTATTATGATAGGTAATAGGTAGGTAAGAGGCACTTATTCAAGTGGGTGCTCCTCTTATTTGGCAGGAGGAGGGGAACTGGCCCTTCTTCCTGTATACCACTTTGTGAACTTTCCATTGAAAAGCGGTATACAGTAAAACTTTTGGATTGAGAATAACTTGGACTGAGAGCACTTTGCAGGAAAGCAAACATTTCTATTAACGTTTGACTTGATATACAAGTGGGAGGAAGAGGCAAGACTGCACAGAAAGCAGATGTGTGTAGCTAAGCTCCTTTTTTCTTTCTGTTTGTTTTTCTTTGGAATATTAAAACTTTTGCTCCTTACCCTTATCAACTGTAAAGCTATTTGCCAAAAGAAAACAAAAGGACAACAAACTTCCAGCAAGAATTCTCAAGGCTGCATGGAAAAGAGACCAAAAGATATACAGCCTACTAATTAGCCCTTCAGCGTCTTCAGTTTCATACAACATGGTAAGGCCGTTATTCAAGCTGGAATATATTTTATGTGAGCCTCCATTATTTGTATACAGTGGCGCCTCACATAAAGAACGCCTCACATAAGGTATGTTTCACGTAACAAACAAAAATTTCTCTAGGATTCAAGCACACAGTAACAAACTGTGCTTCACGTAAAGAACACATTTGTTGGCAGACGCGCTGGCCGGCAGCCTGTTTAAAAAGCCTCAGGGCTGCCTAGCGCACATAGTGAAAGCAACACTTCTGCGCTGTTCCTCCTGTGGCCAGGTGTCCACTGGGCAGAGGGAGAGAAGAGGGGTGGAGAAGAGGAAAGCAGCTCAGGACTAGCCACAAGGGAGCAGGGGAGAGAGAGGCTCAGGATGGAGAGAAGGAGAAAGTAGGGAGAGACTTTGAAGGTGTCTTGGATTGCAGCCTCCTATCCATGTCTACCCAGAAGTAAGCCCCATTGTGTTACATGGGTCTTACTCCCAGGAAAGTGTCTTTAGGACTGCAGCCTAAGTAGACTTCATAAGATCATGCACATTGAATGCATGTTTGAATTCAATCCCAGTGTTCTGTCATCATTTTTACATCGTTAATATTTTTATATGAATATTTTTGGGGTTGTGGAACCAATCATCTGAGTTTCCATTACTTCCTATGGGAAAATCCGTTTCACGTAAAGAACGTTTCACGTAACAAACATGCCTCCAGAACAAATTAAATTTGTTATGTGAGGCATCACTGTATCAGAGAGAGATATACAAGTGATGTTTTGATAAACAAGCAAAAAAAATGTTACTGGGCAGGATACAGCTGGTTTCAGCACTCCACCAGCACCTGCTCAGCTGCTACTGAGAGATCTGCCCATGCACGTCTACTCGGAAGTAAGCCTATTATAGTCAGTGGGGTGTCACTGCTTTATAAGGGTGGGGCTAATAGAAAGAGAGACCTGAGAGACAGAGGCCCATATCCTAACGTCAAATTAAGCCCTTTGCTCCAGAGCAGTTAAGGTGACTTTCCTTAAGATAACACTAGAGATTGGCGTAACTGCGTGGACCCGTAACTGCTCTGGATTTTGCCCAGAGTGCAGCTTTTAAGCTAGTCAATAATAAAATGTACATTTCCTTAAGCTGTTTCTGCCCAGCATTGCATATGGGCAATAAAAAAGCAGGCCTCCGTCAGGCTTCAGAGACTATGGTATCATGCTTGGTGCTGCATACGTTGCATGCGAAGCATGAAAGCCTGGGTTGGATTGTTATGGAGGATAGGCTGTTACCCAAGCAGCAAATCCCCCCTCTCCACACCACTGAATTAGTCCAATGGAAAGGCAGAGCCAATACGATTGGATCCAGCTGCGTTGCAGAGCTGGGCTAAGGACAGGAGGCCACCCTGTCTTGTGGGGCCTACCCAGGTCTCGAAGCGTGGCCTGCTGGTTAACAGGCACAGTGTCTTAGCCACTTGCGCCACAATAGGGATCAAATTAATACCCCTGTGGACCAGGCAGAAATGGATTAACACAAAGTGGTCCAATATGACTGAATGTTCTGAAAGCCAATGAGGTGTTATTATGATACAGCATGAAAACAATAAGGTGTTAGTGAGTCAGTACTCGATTCCATGTATCAGACCTAATACTAGGACTCACATTCAGTTGTGTTAATGTCATTATGTTGGCTTGTTGGTTGGCAAGTTATTGGTTGGTTATTGATGAGTTGGGTCACTTGTACTGTTATATATTAAAATAAAGTAATGTGGGCTACACCAGCCCTAGTGATATATTAAAGTTATGCATATACGATACTTACAAAGAGAGTACTTACAAAGAGAGAGAAAGCTTACAAAGAGAGTATGGCTTAATAAGAAGCTGACAGAACATACAAAGATCCAGGTCTATAGAGCTTGCGTCCTGAGCACACTCTTATACTGCAGCGAGTCTTGGACCCTTAATGCGTGGCAGGAGAGAAAGCTGAACACCTTCCATATGCGCTGTCTCCGACGTATTCTTGACATCACCTGGCGTGACAAAGTCTCAAATGACGCAGTCTTGGAACATGCTGGAATCTCTAGCATGTTCACACTTCTGAAACAGCAGCATCTACGCTGGCTTGGGCACGTCGTGAGAATGGCTGATGGTCGGATTCCAAAAGATCTCCTATATGGAGAATTAGTGCAGGGAAAGCGCCCTAGAGGGAGACCACAGCTGCGATACAAGGACATCTGCAAGAGGGATCTAAAGGCCTTAGGAATGGACATCAACAGCTGGGAAACCTTGACCTCTGACCGTTCAGCGTGGAGGCAAAAGACCCAGCATGGCCTTCTCCAACTGGAAGAGACACTTGTTCGGCAGGCTGAAGCAAAGAGACAGACCTGAAAGCAGCAAACCTGGGGCCTGGGCAGGGGACGGAATTTATTTGCCCTCAGTGTGGAAGGGATTGCCACTCTCACATTGGCCTCTTTAGTCACACTAGATGTTGTTTCAGGACCTCCAATCAGAGCACGATACCATAGTCTTTCGAGACTGAAGGATGCCAATACAATACAAAATATATACAATACTATAATTTATGCTGTTGGGGCTGATACTGGAAGAGATCCATTCTGGGGATGATGGAATAAGCTCTTGCATTGGGAGATGCAAAACCTAGTGATGCCACTGCAACATGATGTAGGCATTGAGAAGATCCTTATTTGGTTCTGAGTACAGACATAATGGAATACAGGCATGCATGAGTACAGACATGCATGGTTGCTGCTCCCATACCCACTGAAAGCATCAATGAGGGCAGCTGGTGGCTTCCAGGAGTGAATGTTCAGTTGGAGCTGAATACAGACAAAATGAAAGGACATCTACCCTACAATCCAGAGTAACTATGGGAGCACATAAAAGACGTTACCTGCACCTGTAGTTACTGCACCACCTAGTGAAATCATATGGGATATTCATATTGCAATCCAGAGCAAATTGTTCTTACACTAGAGCAAGGACTCCCTTACTTACTCTGGATTGCATCTCCAGCTGCTTTTTCTCCTGGATGGCCAATAGTAGCAGTCAGCAGAAGCAGAAGTGGTCCACCATGTCAGCTGGATTAAGCCACAATGAAAGGAACCTGAGCATTATCTTTTCCTCCTCTCTGGTTTTAGTAAGAGTGCAAACACTATGACAGCTGGGCAGCTGGGGCAAATACTCCAAGTGTTAGTGGCTTCTTGTGATGCCAGAAATGTTTGTAAATGTTCTTCATATGGATCAGCCCTGTGATTTCAGCAGCAGTTCCTCACATTGCTAGCGTGATGTGATCACAGCATGTCATCTGGCCAAGCCATGTGGCAAGAAACTTACAAATTTTACAACTGTACTATTCTGTTCCAAGAAAAACAGTCCAGTATTATCCCTAAAGGCTAACAGTTCTTTTTTCCTGGTTTTAGGTTTGGATATCATTTTAAGATGGGATGCTTTTAAGGATTACAATGTTATCATTTTTTTTTAAATAAAGCAAACAGTGGTTTTCAAATTTTTTAAAAAATCTGATTTTGGGTGCAATCATACTCTGAAGCATTTATGAGACTTAGGCTACAATCCAGAGTAACTACAGGAGCACGTAAGAGACTTTACGTGCACCCATAGTGCAGTCACCACGTAGTGAAAACCTATGGGAAACTCATATTGCAATCCAGAGTAACTTGTTCTTACTCCAGAGCAAGGACTCCCCGTAGTTACTCTGGATTGCACCCTTAGGGCAAAATCCATAGCAGTTATGGGTGCACGCAGTTACGTCACCCTCTAGTGTTATCTTATGGAAAGTCATCTTAACTGCTCCAGAACAAGGGGCTTAATTTCACTTTAGATTAATTTCACTTAATTTCAGCCTTAGATTTTTAAAATATGATTTTTGTTTACTCTGAAAGGTATATCTAAGTTGAATAAGGAAGGATCATTATTTCCCCAGCCCAGAGATTTTCAACCTTTTTAATTTCATAGCACACTGACAAGGCGCTAAAGTTATCAAGGCATTCCATCAGTTTTCCATTGATGTTGCTGGTATGTGGCTCAAATCCCCATTTGTCATTCTAACAATGAGAATCAAATCCCCCAATTGCCCTTCTAATAATGACTCTTCCCAAGCCACTTTGTGCCATGGCACACTAGTTGAAAACCTAAACCTGCCCTAACCTAAAAATGTTTTCATCTTTCCATTTCCTGCAAAATAACAATAGTATAGTGCCAATGTGATTGTTCCACACAGTTCACACAAAAAAATATAATCTGATTTCCAGGTTGTATAGATAAGTATATTTAAATTTATTTGATGTCATGAACAATGTCATCTTTGACACACATGTTTCTACTTCAAAAAATCCTATGAAAAATTTAAAATAATACAAAGGTACATAAGATAGAGACCAGTGACTTTCAAACAGTGATCTGGGAATCTCTTGGATTCCTCAATCACCTATCATAGAATTTTCAGAGACGTGATCAGGCAGAGCTGTCTCTAGGTTTTAGTGACTGTCAGCAAACTGCCTTCTATGAGGTTCCCTGTTATATGGCTCCAAGATAATCACTTCATGTCACTATCACACTATGACGGTTGTGGCACAGACATGGTCTTCAGGATCAGTAGCGTGTCACCAATCACAGTTCAATTATCCTGACCAATTGTACTAAAAGCACACCCTTATTGTCATGTTTTATGTAACTCCCAATGCAGCAATGTGCCCATGCCAACATGATATATGCTGTATCCAAGCTGACCAGTTGCCCAAGCCTCAAAAGGAGGACAAGGTCTTGGATTCCTTTCAGCCTGGCCTTTCCAGCAGACAATTACACATTTGCCTACTCACGAGTAAAACCTCAATATTGGACTCTTTCACATAGCGCTCAATGCATATTTTTTAGTTTTAGTTTTTTTGCCATGACTTTTGATAGGAGGGAGATATTTCAAAACCGATTTTTGCATTGGATTCTGCTCTTCAATACAAATCCAACAACTTATGACATGATGGGGTACTGCACACCACTGTAAAGTTCCAAAAATGAAGCCCTTTTGGAGGACACCCAGACAGGTGGTTAAAAAAGAGGACAAATTTATAGTCATATGGTCACCCTGGCTGTATCCAACAGGGGATTTTCAGGCTCAGGTCCCAGAGGTCTCCTTCAGGTAAGAGAACATTTGGATAAGAGAACTCCTGCATCACTTCCAGGTCTACGTGGACATACAGCAAGTATATAGGTGGTGCATGTCGGAGTAGAAGCAGGAAGGCAGACTGGGGTTGAGAAGGGGGATAGGATATCAGTAATACCCTGTTCCTGTCCCCAAGATGACTTATTAGCACTGGAAGACATGGATGGACTGCAGACCTAGCCTCTCACAACCTGTAAAAGTGGCCTGGCACATGGAAAAGCGTGTTGCACTTTGCAATGGCAAAAAGGACCACAAAGTACTCAGAAATTAAAGTTGACATATGTGTACACAACATAGTGGACATATTTCCTGAACAGCATTTTGTTTACTGTAGCTGATGTTCCTCTGCAATATATAGTTAGAGGTGCACTGTTGAGAATGTTCTGGAGCATACTACCGGTGTGTAAATGGCAGCAAAGAAAGGAGTGTATTTGTAAAATATGCCAAACAATGATTTGAAACATGCAGGCAACATCTGTGGTTGATAAAGGGGGGCCCACAGCTGATAAACGAAAGTGGAAAGGATTCCTTAAGGGTAGGAAATTCAAATGCCATCAGAGCATATCAGAATCATTCATCTGTCAATTGTTGCCTTTAAACAATATGAATAACATCTAGGAAATTAGAACTGTACTTACACTTCTTAAAGAAAAAAGTTTTGGCATGAAATCTTTGTATTTCAAAGAAGGTCATGCTCTACTCTATCTGGTAAATGCAGAACAAGTCAAGGCCAGATCACAAATTAACTATACGACAGGAATCAGAACATTATGTTTTAAAAATATAAAATATAGCCCCTCGATACTCCATCGTATAATTGACTTTTACTGCTCACAGTTGGGCAATAAAATTAAGAGCTATATTTAAATCAGTTCCTAACACACACCAATATGCTATAAAGTGAAGTGAGTATAAAATAGATTCTAAAGTGAGGAGGAGAAAAAAATATTGACTAACCGTTCCTTTGGCTACCCATGTACCTAAATTAAAAATAACAATTTGTTAGTATACTGGAAAAGAAAAAAATAACAAGCATGTGCACATTTAGGTGGAGACATCACTATAGAATGGGAAAATTCACAGGATTTTTCAGACATGTCTTCTGTTTGAGTGAAAGAGAAACACTGAAATCATTTTCCAGTTTATTTCATAAGAACACCCAAAGTATTTTGCTGGATCAAGCCAAAGGAGCATGTTGTCTAGCTCCCAAAGTGGCTGACCAGTTGCCTTGAAGAGGCAAATATGCAGAAGATGAAAACATCCCCCCTTCAATCTACCTCTGAACTTATGCCAGCCTAAGGACCTGTGCCATGACTTGTGCTGGGGTTAGAATTGCAGCCCAGAGTGCAGTTCAGAGGCTTGTGAATTGTACTGACTTCAAAATGTTGTAAAAGTGCTATAAAGCACTTCTGTACCAAGTCAGGGAGGATAGGTCAACACATGACTGTGTGCTGGCCTCCCTTCACCAACCCATGGGATGAGGCATAAGTTGTGCTGGCCTTTCTGGGATGTTCTGGGGTAGGGGGATGGTGGATCCAGTTATGCTACAGACCTCGCATAACTGGATGCAGCACAGACCATCTGCTCAAACTTAAGCTACCTCCAGATGTGCTTGCCATGCTTGTTGATCTGAAGGTCTGCAGGTTGGCAGTTCAAGACCCAAGTACTGCAAGATGGAGTGAGCTCCTGTCAGTTGCCCAGCTCCGGCTAACATAACAGTTTGAAAGCATGGCAATGCAAGTAGATAATGGATACTACCTCATGGGAAGGTAACAGCGTTCCATGCACTTTGGCATTTAATCATGCCAGCCACATGACCATGGAGACATCATTGGACAATGTGGGCTCTTCAGCCATAGAATTTGATATGAGTGCTGCACCCTATAACCGTGTCAGGTACCTATAGGTAGCAGGGCAGTCTACAGCCAGTCACGGCTGGCAGAACAGCCTGCCAGGGACCCTTTACCAGCTCTGATCCAGCTCTTGTACACCCATTCAGCAGAGCAAATCCTACTTAGCTTTTTTGGCAGGGTGACAGCTCAACATCCAGACAACACCTCCTGTTATCATGAGGCACCTTTAGCCTGTTTTAATTGGGAAAAACAGAGCATTTTGTATAAATAAATATTTTTCTCTATAAATATTACATGTTTCTCAAGTCACACACCAGAACATTCTCTATCCAAACCTAGAAAGGATTGTTCTAAAGGGTATTTTTCCTCAGTGTTTTTCTCTTGTCTTTAGTTCTACGAAGGTGTGAAATTATGATGATGATTTTCTGTCAGTTGACCGCATAGTATAAAGGGAAACAAGTTGCTATTTGAAGCAAGCCTTTAATATTCCTTGCAGTAGATCAACCTGCGAAGTCATTCCTGTTTAATTAGTTAGGCCAAAGTATTTGCAAAACAATTACGAATGTAATTTAACTCCAGTGTTTGGTAAACATCCAGGGATTTGTTAGCGGCGAACTTACGACCTGCACGTTGAGTTTACTCTACAAACTATCGTTAAACCAGTCAGATAAAAATGGCAATTAAAATGAGTATCACAGCAAGTCATAGATAGGTGATGGAATGATAGATATAGGTCCATGATGGTGCCCTCTGTACTCCCAGGGTATATTGGGTGGCAACCTGAGTAATACAGCCTATGGATTCCAGTTCCCTTGAAGAATGGAAGGGGCCTCCTGTCCATCCAAGGACACATTTAATGATCAGAGTATACCCTTCATTCTCAGAGGGAGTGGACATTCACAGAGTGAGCTTCTATTAATGGAAGTGCCCCTCTGGTTGCAGCTAATTATTTGCTATTTCACTTGTAGAAGAAAATGAGTTCTTCCTTCTGAGGTGCTTGATATGTCCATCAGAGCACCCTTATCTATGATGTTCAGTGACATTAGCAACAGTGGAAAGGAAGAAAAATAGTCTTGAAAAATGAAGGTGTGGAAAAAATGCTGCACTAGATATGAATTCTCTGAAGAGAAACAAGAATTCTCAGAGGATTTGCCCTGGTGACTGGATCTCTTGGGATCAGTGTGCTCAATGTTAATGCATAACATGGCCCTATGGGCTTTAAAAATGGCCTGGGGACCCACAAAACAGAGCAGAACTACAATGGGAGAGCCTAGAGACCTGTCGGACTTTGCTGTGGTTTCACTGTCCATCTCATGCATGGTACAGAGGAAGAAAAATTTCATGGAAAACTGGTGGAAGCTTTCCCCCCTACTTAACAATTGCACATGGGGACAAGGAAGCAACTGGGAACAAAATCAGGGTAGAACCAAAGTCCTAAACACCTCCAACCTACCCAGTCAAGGTTCTTCTCTGTCTTGAGTGCCTTCATTAAATGTTGAGGATAACATATAACCTGACCTATAAATGGGCAATATGTATTGTTCTACAAGTGGTACCTTGGTATCCACTGATTTGACTCACCACTAATACCAGGGTTCACCTTTAAATGTTTTGTAAAAAAGGGATAAAAGCACCAAAAACCTATTTTCTACATTCATGCTGTTAAACCACACTTGTTGCAAGCTTCTAGGGGTTAAACATAGGATTAAAGATCCACTTCTGAGATTCTTTCTCCAGACTATATAGACTCTATACCACATTCAGCCACTAGATGCAAATATTCACCCCATCTAGTGGCAAAATGCAGGATAGCCTCTATACCAGTCTGCCGTGGCACACTGGTGTGCTGTGGATAGTCCTCAGGCGTGCTGCAGGAGTTTGGGGAAAGTCATTTATTAATAGGAAAATTAGGGGATTTGAACAGACTATGTGCCATGTCAATGATAAAAACAACTGTTGGTGTGCATTGACAATTTCAGCGCCTTGTTAGTGTGCCATAAGATGAAAAAGGTTGAAAATCACTGCTCTGTACCAGTGACTTCTGGATTACTATGGAAGAGCAAGAAACATGGAAATGGATCTTTAAAGCTGTTTTTCCACTGATTTGTTATAAATTTGTTGTTTTCAGCCACTGGAGACACTTGAATGGATGAGGCACAATCTCTGTTTGATGAGGCCCAATGGATGAGGCACAGTCTCTATATAATTTATTAATTTATGGCTAAGAGGGTCCTATCATGACAAAATCCTTCCCCTTAATTGCACCCACATACCTTGGAGTAGACAGCTAACCTATCCAAACGACCTTGAATGACACCACCCTTATTCCACTGAAACCAGCTTTTCATCACCAGACCTTAAAGAGAGAGCAAAGGAAACCAAATTTCTCCATCAACACTAAGCTAGGTGGTCTTTGAAATAAGCATTAGGATCACCAGCCTACAAGCCTGAGCCAACCAGCCTCTTGAAACAGCTTCTTGAAACTGACTCTTACGTAAGTGTTGGCCACTAAATTCCTACTCTTGCTTCCTGTCCCAAACTACACCTGCCAGTCATATGTAAATACCACATGCTAAGGACAGTCTGGGGTAGGCAAAAAATGAAAAACCTCCAGACAAACTGTCAATGAAGTGTCAAGCAAAAGTGGTAAAATCTCACATCAAATATTTGTGAAAGAAGTGGCAAGAAATCACTTAGCAATCCCAACCCCCTCTTAGGTCAGTGCAAGACCCTTGCAACAACCTACAGTGTTGCAAAATGTGTCATAAGGCAAAACACTTTTTGTGAATTAACAGCCTTTAACAGAAAATAAAATAATGCTTAACAAAAAAATATATCCAATATTTACTTTATTGATATTTTTATTCAAAAACATAAGCATGGACATAACAAGCACTGCATAATTTCCAAAAGATTCACTCATAATTTCCATAATGAGCTTATTATGAGAATATTAAAAAACATAACTCCATACAATAGTTCCATGGACACTGTAATAACATACCCTGTGGTACAAACACTGATGTCCTAAAATAGGAAAGACATTATGGTTGAAATCCAAGCTAAGGAACGGTAGAGAAGAAGGCAATATAGGGAAATCACCTGAAAGCAGTATGGAAGACATTTTGTTTTTATTTACATTTTTAATTAATTTTAATGAAAACCAATTAACGTCTCATTTTTGGTGGGGTTATTTAATGAAGTTAGTTGTATGTGCAGTTATTTCCCAAGAAGTGTACAAGACAACCAAAGACCTGCATCCTGGTGCCTTGCATCTGGCTGCCTTCGCCTAGGGAAGGAAAAATAACCACGGATGAACACAAGTCTAATCGTGAACCAGTCCAGGATAAACACAAAAAACCAGTTGCTGTGGTTTGGTGAAATAGGTTGGTAGAGGACTCAGTGTTTGACCTCTTGCATTATTCTATTTATACATCAGGCGTATAAAATCCTACTTAAATGGAATCTGCTCCTGTGTTGCTTTCAGGAGTTAACAGCGCAATCCTAACTAAACCCCTTTGAAGTGATGAAGAGGCTCTGGCATGGCTTCCACTGTATTCTACAGGTGACTTTTGGCCACTGGAGAACCCCTTGGTGAAAGAAAACATTAGTTCCCTTGCCCTGAGATAATCCCGAGCTGATCACATGGGTCAGTGTGGACCTGCACCCTCTCAATAGCGGGTGCAAATCCCAATTAATCAGTGAAGGTGGATGAGGGCTGGGAATAGAGTTAGAATTTTGAGTGTGTGGCACTGCCAATCCTGACCCTTTCCAGGTCATATTGTTTGAAGATGTAAACATGCTATCTCCATTGGAGCCAATAATAACTGAATAGGATCAGGATAACCCTAAAGGTGTTTGTGGGAAGCTATTTATTTTGACCTTAGAAACAGTAGTGCTGTTTTATTGCACAGAAAATTATTGTTTTCTAATGTGGAACAAAGGGCTAGACATGACAAAAAGATCCATAGTGTACTGGAAGATATTGGAAACTTCAGATCCTACAGATGCCTGTCTCTGTGCCCCCACCCCTTGGGTGACTGCTAACAAGTCAACTATGAGCTCCTAAGTTCATAGCAATCTATGTAATTTAAGCTGGGGTAAGTGTAAATTGAATAGGGTAAATGAAACTGTGGAGAAAAGGTCTGAGGATACAGAGCACAAGCCATATACAAAAGGTTCATATACATATACAAAAGGTTCATGAAGTTTTTCTGATTTTTTAAAAAAAGGTAAGATAACCCTTCGCAGGTCGCCTTGCTCGCTGTGACCGGCCATAAAGTGCAGTGCTCATGTCCATTTATGTGGCTGAAGAGCCAGCATTGAATGAAGATGTTGCCATGTTCCTTTTCTGATTTTATCTGCAAAAAATTATTTGTGAAACTGTATATTTGTATATAATCATTTTTTTTCACTATACAATCAATCTCCCAACCTACTTTTAAGTTCAGGGCAGCATCAAATGCCACTTGAGGCAGAAGAGAGGAGGCAGATGAGCAGAGGCAGATGAGAGGAGCAGGTGTGTTTTATGTTGGGATTTTGTTTCTCTGTTGTAGCCGAGCAGTAGGATTCATTCTGTGATTCTTCTTCAGTGAACCAGATATTGATCCATACATACCTTCTGTCTCAGGGAATGGTTCTAATTAAAATCAAGTTAAAAGATAATCTAACATCAATACATAGAACATCGAATTGCAATGGATAACTAGTTGAAAGTTGCAGCCATGTGACAGAGCCTAGCAAATTATGACTGATCCTACACACCCTTAACTGGCAGCAATCCCATTGAAATGAATGGGATGTACTTCTGAGCAGCTACACATAGTATTGGTTTGGTGTCACAAGCAAGAGCCAATGGTAGTGCTTCTCCATGAAGGTAAAACAAGTGGTGATGCTGATGTTTATCCTGGTGTTTTTGGGTTGCTAGACAAAGGCAGCCAAATCTCTGCATAAGAGTTGCCAGATGGTATAAAAATTTTGATGCTGCTACTCTTAGTACAAGCTAATCAAAGCTCTCACCACAAACACATGCCGCGTCAGCCAAGCAGAGGCTGGTTAGCCATACAGAAATAATTAAGGCTGCAATCCTAAAGACACTTTCCTGGGAGTAAGACCAATTGAAGACAATGGGGCTTACTTTTGAGTAGACATGGTTAGGATTGTGCTCTTGGCTCACTACAGTATATGGCTAATGTCTGGCACCAAAGTTTTACATACCCAGATGCAAACAGATGCACAAGGCATGTCTCTCACAGACTAGAAAGACCAATCTTTAAAAGCATGTTAGGCTATACAGTGCACAGATTCAAAAACCTCAAAAGAAGAAAAATATCTCCCTTAAGTAATGCTGCAACTCTTTTTCTTTACATAATCATAGATTGAGCTAAAGCAGTGTGATATGGAGTTGTTTTAGAAATTCTGAGCGCCACTTCCAGCAGTCCCAAAGGCTCCTCAGCTGCCTCCTTTCTTAACCTTTTTAAAAAATTGGGATGCCACACTGAAATAACTGCAGTGATGATGATAGCAGACACAGTGACATGTACCATAGGTCTTTTTCCAGGAAATGTCCTCTTTTTAGCCTGTATCCTGGAAAAAATACTTCATTGTCTTCCATTTCCTTGTGAGCAGGCAGCATGTAGGCTTCTTGTAATTAATAAATTATATGCAGTGAAATTTAATAGTAAGCAGTATGCTGTTTAAGTTGACCATAAAAAAGCAATATATGAGTGGTTTTAGCTTTTATTTTGTAATGTCCTACATTTTTCTTTGGTGTCCTACATTTCAGGGGAGGAAAAGTAGGACACCCAAGAGGACACCCTTGTCAACTCTTGTACACATGGTCACCCTGGGTGAAGTTGGGGGGAAGGCAAAGGCAGAGATTGCCCCAGGTGATGGAAAGCCCAAGACTGCCTCTGATGTGCAAGATGCCTTTCAATATTTGTCTATTTTATTAAATATCTTAAGTAATTAAGATAATTAATTCCCTTTCAGATGCTGATTCAGATCAATTAAGGTAATTTTAGATTAATTCCCTTTCAGATGTTTAGATAGTTTCCTATATAAAAGTCACATTGGATTATTATTGGGCCCAGAGTCATAACAATGAAAAAATCAATAGAAAACAATTAGTTGCTGTGTTATACAATGCAAATTCTCACATCTATCCCCTAATCATGCGCTAGCATTAGAGATGCATCATCTCTCTCTCTTCTGTCCTATGGAGGAAGGTAGGCTTTGGATAAGGAAAGAGAACGCAACACAGCCAAAGAGCACAATCCTAACCATGTCTACTCAGATGTAAGCCCCATTGTGTCCAATGGGTCTTACTCCCAGGAAAGTGTCTTTGGGATTGCAGCCTTAATAAGAGTGCAATCCATCCCTGTCTACTCAGAAATAAGCCCAAGTATAGTCAATGTGTGACTTAGGGCGCAATCCAGAGCAAGTTCAACCTGCTCTGCCCTAACTGCTCTCTCCTAACTATTCTGTATCCAGAGCAGAAAGTTATGCTGCATCCAGAGAGTCAGGAAGCCTGGGCTGCCCTAACTGCTCCAGAGCATGCTAAGTCTGTGACAGCTGGGGAGGGCTTGCTCCTGAGTAGACCCCCCTCAGATCACACTGAAGAAGGAACAGCTGTGGTGCCTACATTATAAGGAAGCCCAGCAGTTCCTGACAACCTGTTACAGCTGCAGTTCTTCTAGTGCAAGATGGATGCTTGGAGTGGCCTGCTGTATCCTGGGGTAAGTGGGCTGCCATAGTTGTTCCATACCTGACGTTGAGAGGCAGGGGTTGCAGCTAGGCTGGCCAAGAACTCAGATTTTTGGTCAACACTACCATTCTTACTCAGGCCTTATCATGGACCCCTATGGGTCTACTCATTATTATACCTGCTCCTGAGGTGGTATATCTCTGAGGAACTGGAAGAGGGCATTTCTGCCTTGAAACAGGCTTTGGATACAGAGTAACTGCTCTGCCCTAGGCAATGCTATCAGGTGTTTATCAGGTGTTTGGGTTCAGGAAGGGGATAGGATATTGGCAGTCCTGTCCACTTCCCCAGAACAAATCTTTCCATTCCCACCCTCTCCATGCCCCCCTTTCCACCCTCTCTGCCCCCTTCTCATCTCCTCTCTTTTCTCCCACTGACTTACCTGCGCCAACAAGCAGCATGAGACACAACAGATTGGGCAGGAAGAAACAGTCTTCCTGCCAGAGCTCCAAGCAGAGCACCAAGTAGCACACTATTCAGCACATTTATAACTGACTCAGCTTTAGGGTGCCAACACCAGTGGTGGTGATGAGTGACATTAGAAGGTAAACATAGAACTGGGTCCAAAAGGCAGAACTTATTCTGTGGTGTTTTTTTTTGTGTGTGTGTGTTTCTTTTCCATTTTTTTGGAGATCAGGAAATATGGCAGAAATCTCAGATAACCTCTTTTTTCATTTTTCTTTGAAATCAGAAGTACCATATTTCAAACTGCAAGTCACTGGTTTACACACCCGATTTGAGCATCTACTTCAAAAACTGCCTGTGTGCACTTACCATTGTGGATGTTTCTCTCCTCTCCTAGTAATATTCTAGCTTTTCTTTGCTTGGAGCATCCTTGATGCTCCAATCTTCCAAATAAACTAACTACCACATGGCATTTATTAATCTACATTTTGCTTCTTTTGCAATATGGCAAATACCCACTAAGAACAAGGCTGGAACCATGAAAGAAACACTTTAGACATGATCTAGCTCTCTGGAGGCAAAGGCTAGTGAATTTAACCTACTGTGTCACTAAAGCCTTTCAGTATTGATTAGTAATTATTCTTTCCAAATGAAACAAGGACTTAGGACGTAAAGTCATCTGTACTATATTCTGGGAAAATCCAGGACTTCAAAAGGCTCAGCTTTATTTCAGTCAGACACTCTGAAGGTTGATGAAGAAATATTGACTCTCTCCAAAATACAATTAAAAATATAATTTAATTCTAGCCACTGTAAACAAGAGGATGCACCAGTGAAGCAATCATCATGGTTATAAAAAGCACAGCTACACAAGTATTCAAAATATTTGATATTACCAGGGAAAAGGAAGAGTGAGTCTTGAGGGAAGGCATACTGATTGAGAAGAGTATGGCCTACTGATTAGTGCATGCATATCCCTGCCTGCACCCTTCTTTACTGGACCAGCAACTGACTAGGAAATAACCTCTAGTAGTTTAATGCATTGCAGTAAAATCCCAATCCTACAAAGACAAGGCAGAGGAGGACTGTCTGGGGGAATGACCCTCTCCTAGACAACTGATTCCCATGGTATTCTGATTAAAAATCAAACTCACAATATTAAGGAAATTTAACAACATGGGAAAAGAAAGATGGGCACTAAAAGTCCAAGTAGGTTGTGGGTGAGCAAGTGGGTGCTCCTCTCTGAGCTCTAATTGAATGAAAGCTCAGGTGATTTTCTGTGGACTGGAAATCATGTAACTTTGTTTTTAAAATGTTTTAAAGATGTCATCAAGCAACCTGATTGGACAAAAGGAACCAACCTGGCTCCGCTATTTCACTTCTTGGGCCTAAATAGACAGGTTTGCTACCCCCTTAGCAAACCTGGAGGAGGGACAGCTATCCCAGACTGGAAGACCTATCCACAAAGACATGTGCTAGCTAGAACAGAGGTGGGCCAATTCCAGACCATGGGCCATTTGCACCCATTGGGGACCTCCAATTCACCCTGGGGGAGCCTCCAATCTCAATTGAGTCACTGGCATGTAAGAAACTGATGGAGCCCACACTGGCCCACAACTTTCCTACCTTTTCTCTCTAATGTATTTATTTATGTAAATTTATTTAAATTTGAAATATAAATCAGTTCTTTTCTTCTTCAGCCCAGAAAGGGTGACCATATGTCATAACTAAAAAAGAGAAGATCCCTCATAAAATGTAGGACACCCAAGAAAAATATATGACATGACAAAATAAAAACCAGTAAAAACACTCATATTCATATAGTTCTTTCATATATAAATGCTATATATAAATGCTATATGTTAATGTAAATGCTATATTATTTATTATTAAATTTAAAATATATTACACATAATTTATTGCTTATAACTTATTAATCACAAGAAGTCTACATGCTGCCTACTCACAAGGATAAAGATGGCAATGAAGTTTTTGTTTTTTTCCAGGACACAAGGCATACATGTTCTGGAAAAAGAGGACATATCATCACCCTGGTGTCAGAGAGATCATGAGGCCCTGCTGCTAAAATGTTTGCCCAAATGTTTATTCTAGATTAGAAGATGTAAGATAAGCAACAGTGGCTCATTGAAAGTTAAATATATACAGCTGTCACCTTAACCGCCCATTGGACAAGAAGCTTTCTGAGACATGGAGAACTTAGAAAATTTGATCTATTAACTGTGCAGATGCAAAATGAGAAATAGTGAGATCTAAATGTTCCAGACCGCACTTTATCATCTCATTTTTTTTTGTCCAACACTAAACATACTATTACAACTTCTTCCATGCAAGCCAGAGCTTTCAAATATTTTTTAAAAGCTTGTTCAGCATTCTCACCCCCAGCAGCTTCTACAATCCAGCACTATTTGTTCAAAGTAAGACGGTCTTGCTCACCATTCATTTCAGCTATTGCAACCTTCACTGGACTTCCATGCGCCTTGTCAGTCTCCATCATCTAATCCTCAGCATTCTCTTGGCTGAACCACTTCAAAGCGGAGGCATGTGTAAAGGTTTCCCAGTCCAGAAATTAATTGCTACTTTAGCTGAATTTCTGAGCACTAATCTGCTGCTCACAAACTGTCAGGATTTTGGAAAGGGGTTAGAAAGGAATGAAAATGTGAACTGGGCTGCAATTTTGGTACCCACCTGACTGGGTGTGAGTCCCACTGAACTCTGCGTTGGCATGCACAGATTGAGCTGTAGCGTTTTGGAAGGGTGTGCATTTGCTTAATTATTAAAGATTTGATCATTTCATTCTTATTTTTATATTCATGCATGATTTATTTTGTTTCATTTGTTTCAGTTGGCTTTTTTCTCCTTCCCATTCCTTTCAGCCTTTTGCCTCCTATCACTACGGAAGGCACTCAATAAATCAAGCATGCAATGCAACAGTCAACCAAGCACTCAAAGGAGTCAAATGCAACCACCAATGGTTCACCATATTCTTGTGGTAAGACACCATTTTTCCCCATGTTCCATTCCCTAGAGTAGTGATTTTCAACCAGGGGTGTCCAAACACCAATCCAGAAGTTAGTTATGGTTCATGTGGAGCCTTCATGTAGCCCATGGCAATTCCCCTCCATCTGGCCCTTGGGCCAGCCATGTAATCCTCTGGAGGTGAAGGACACTCTGCTCCCTGAACCTCCAGAGGGTATTCTGATGGATGGGGAGACTTCATGCACCTCCTCTCACTGTGAATGAAAGTACTTATGAACTGGTTTGAAGATCACCCCTTCTCTCTGTGTTAGAAAATGTTTAAGAACTGATTTGAATTCATTCATTCATTAAGTTAATGTTGTCACATTGGGTCCTGTACTCTGTGGCGACTTGCACTGGCACAGTGAGTAGATCATTTGCTGCCTCACCTGGAATGGCCACAGACTGTAAGTCAGAGGGATGAGCAGACCAGCTTTATGTTGAGCAATCCTGCCCACCACATCTCCAAGTGACCCAAAATAGGTCTCCTAGAAGCAGATGGCAGTAAAATCATCAGTCACTACCAACACTTTTCAGGTACTATGCTCCACATACACCACCAGAATTGTTCTTCTTGCCTCCATGGCTAGTGGGGGCCCCACAGGGAGTGGTGCTATGGGAATGTCCCACATTGTACCCCACCATTCTTGGGGATACCCCTACGTGACAGCATTCATGCTGTTTCCATATTCTCAACTTGCAAAACTGCAACTTTATAGCAAGTGTGGTAATTGCTGTATCTACTTTTAAAGCTTCAATAAATAATGAAATGATTTTCCCCTTTTGAATTCAGCCTATTTGTACAGAAACCACCATAGAAAGCCTAGCAATGACTCCAGTTCTATGAACTGTTGTGATACAAAAGCACATTGAACGATTCCAAAGCAGCCATTTCAGTTGGCAAATACAAGATGCATTGTCTGCGAACATATTTCACGGACACTTTTCTTTCTCTCCAGCATGAGTAGTTTCAATGTAGCTGTCTACAGCAAAGAAAAGATGTGGTTCTGAGAGTCTTGGCAGAAAAGGAAAAAAAGGAAAACATGAAAAGCAAGTGACAAAAAATTGCTTCAAACTGCATTAAAAGTCTGATTTAAAGCCACAAAAGCAAAACCATTTAACAATATGGCAGACAATTCAGGTTAACTTTCAGGAACAAGCAACCTCTGCGCTTCACCACTGACAGAGTGAATCAGATTCAGCAGCTCCAACCCAGAAGGCCAAATACAAGTTACATGGGAAGCCTAGTTTAAATTCTCCGGTCTCTTAATTTTCCCATAAAAGCAGTAAGTAATCCCACAAATTAGTTTTGAGAAGTGCTGTTGGAAGAGGGTTACACCAGTGCCAGAAACTGGGGGCTCTGAAACAAAGCCCCACACAGGGAGATCCTTTTCACATTCATTTCATGCGGCTCCTGTCACCAAAACTAAGGATTCAGAGGGAAGTCTGGCTGAAGGACCTTCTGATGGACATGGACATGTCACCAGTGCCTGATCTTACCATCATTTCTGCTTAATCTTTTCCCTTTTACCACCATTTTCCAGTCCCCTTGCAATTTTGCTGGCAATATCTCAGACAGGAACCTAATGTTTTCCCCAGCTGCACGTATAACAGGTTCAGTTATTCAGATTGGGAAAACCTGTCCATAAATTCATCACATTTGTACAGAAAGTACTATTGAAAGCCTAGCAATGACTCCAGGTCTCTGAATTGTTGTGATACAGCATACGTTGTAAGTGTGTATTCTTTTGTTTCCTCCACTTTCATTTTAAATATATCTGATCACATAGGGAAGGGGTGGTTCAACCAAACCACCTTATACTCATGCTACTGAACATATGTTCTCTCACAAAATGTGTAGTTTATCTCTCTAAAGTCTAATCTTAGTCTGGGAGAAAGCAAGCTGCTATTTGCACTACCAGATTCATTTGTTCATTCATTCATTCGTTCGTTCATTCATTCATTCACTCATTCATTTTAATTTGAAAGATTTATATCTTGCCCTCCTTACTCATGCCATAGCAAAGGCCCAAACAGCTTAGAAAGCTCCTTAATAAATGTATCACAATAATAAATCATAAGAACAACAGCAAATAAAGCATGGACTAGGTTTGTTTGGTTTGGAGCAAGGGCTTTGGGCACTCATGGCAACACAGATTCTATTGCCAATTGCAACACCTAACAGTGTCCATCACCAGCACACTCACACTCCAACAGCTTTCCAATGAGAAAGCAGTTACATGTGCTGCCATCAGGACCCATGTGCTGCCAGCTGGCCAGGAGATTTCATTCGAGCAGCTACTGACAGGGTGCATGTTTTCCAACAGCTCCGCAATCTCAGAAGCTCTACACCTCTGGATATGGCCCACTCTATGTGGCCAAATTTGCTTTACTAGAAGTGATTTTAGAAGTTAGAAGTGATGTTACTGAGAACTAGTTTCTTTATCTACCACCAATATGGACAGTTCAATACCATTGAATTTCCCATATGCCAGTGCAACAGGGCCAGCACATTTGGCACTGTATCCCACAAGGGTCTAGAGTCTCCTGGGACCAAATCTTGCCCCAAGTAAACACCAGCTTTGACAAGTGGTGCCCAATCCTATGCTTGTCCACTCAAAGGCTTAATTTTAACATGTCCTACATGCATCCTACATTTTTGGAGTATCCTACAATTTTTTTAAGTGCATCATAATCTTGAACCTTTTCAAACCCCACTTAGGGTTTTCAAATGTTGATATAAATACTCTGAATGTACAAATGTTGTTATAAATATTCTGAAGCCTTTGGCTGAAGGATGTGCAAAATTTTCTTTGGGGTTAAAAAAGGATTTTCTTCCCTCCCCAAAAAAAGAGTGGATCTGGAGGCAAATACTCTTATCCCTTAGAATACCATCTAAAAATAGCCTAATTTGCATAGATTTGCATACCAGATCTAATGGACCAGGTTGGTATTCTAAGGGTTACCCTGAAATTCACTGTTCTATAGAATCCATCTCTCATCTGTCTATATAGGTAGCACTGATAGTGCTTTGTCAGAGGTTAAAAAGCCATATAGAAAGTAGAATCAGACCAAATTCTCATAGTGAATCACGCCATTGATCCTTTCAGGCCCATATTGTCACCAGGGAAGATGGCCAGAGTCTAACTAGAACCTACATCATGCAAAACTGAGTGGCAGTCGGGCTCCAATTATGCAGGCCTAGCTCTCGCACAATGTTGAATCTATTAAAAACTGTGTCTAGGTTTCTGAACAAAGTAAATTAAAAGAACTTCAAAAAGTTGGGAGCCTGTCAGTTTTCAGATGGAACTAAAGGTTCAGGTGATTATGTAAATCTTCTCAGTCAGTTCATTTAAGTGCAAATCTCATCAAAACAGGAAGAAATGCTCCATTTCAGATCCAAATCCTCAACTGCATTCCCTGTGGCCTTGAAATCTATATTTAAGGATCCAGGGCTGTGGTCTGCACATCTCTTATTTCAGTTTTTATACCCCATTAGCTTCCTTTGGACTATACTGGAGTAAATTATTCAAGGATCGCTGCTTAAAACTAGAGGAAAAGAAAATGAGGCCAAGAGGCTTAAATCAGATGTGGGGGGTGGCAATTCAGAGAAAGCCCCTCACACACACAACAGCTTCTCCGCATACCATGAGGCTGGGATGTGCCCGCTCCTGGTACATCCATTCTATGTTAGAACATGGAGTGGAAAAAGTCAGGTAAATATTGTCCAGACCAGCATTCAGGTATGGTAGGAGGTAAACCTTGGTAGGAGGGAAATTTTTATGGAGCAGCTACTGCACAGACATACCCCTATATATATGGGAATTCTGTTATTCAGGATGCCAGTTTTAAAATCCAACACCTCACACATGATCTGTGATAGAGAATGACTCAGGGTGACCATATGTCATAACCAAAAAAGGACAAGGCACCCCAAAATGTAGGACACAAGAAAAATGTACGACATGACAAAATTAAAGCTAACAATGTCCCTATATATTGCTTTCAAGTGGTTAATTTATACACTATCTTGCTTATTATTAAATTTAAAACTATTACTTATTATTTATTACATATAATTTATGAATTACTAGCAATCTACATGTTGCCTACTCACAAGAAAAGGTGAAACATGAAGGATTTTTCCAGGATTCAAGGCTAAACAGGATGTGTCCTGGAAAAACAGAACATATGGTCATCCTTGCAATGACCCTACTTCATGCATCCAAAATTGTGTTGTGGTGGATTGACATGATTTGTCCTCTTTAAAAGTGTTCCCTTTTATTCATCAGTGTAATCTTAAATTCATATGAATGAAATCTTTTATTGATTTTTTGTTTTAAAATACTGTAAGTATGATTTTTCCAGTTCTTTGGACTGCATAAGGCATATGAAAGAATAAATCTAAAAGATTTCACATGAGAACCTTTTCTTCTGTAGAAAACTAGTTGTTCAATCAAGATAATGGCGTTTTTTTCTCCCCTGGAACAAGATTGTTTATGAAATTGTATATGTACGTGTTATTTATTCCTTACCTGCATTCAAACATAATCCTCTTTCTGCCCTCATTCACAGAAACCTGTTCTGATAGATCATGAAAACAGGATTATGGCTTCAAATGAGGATTAAGCAGCAGTAGCTGGGAGGACTCTTCAGAGAATATGCTTCACTCCCTTACACTGAGAGATCAAGAATCACTTCATAAAATTAATTCTGTAAATATTGATGTTCAGCTTCCCTTTGAGATAGTAATTTTTCTTGCTTAGTAAAAATGGATGACAAAGATGTATCTGCATGGAAGATTTCAACATTCCCTGTATAGTTTGCATTTAAAATGGTACAAATAAAGGTGTCCCTCATAGGTTGCCTGCTAGTTGTGCCTGACTCTAAGGGTGGTGCTTATCCCCATTACAATGCTAAATATGAAAGTCATCATCAAATAGTCATCACCAAAGTGTTACCTATTTATTTACCTACCTTATTTATCTATTTGCATTTGTATCCTTTTGAACTGCTAGGTTGGTAGGAGCTGGACAAGTGATAAGAGCTCACTCTGACTATGGTACTCAGTCATAAATCAATGACCTGCTGACTTCAGGTTGACAAGCACAGCATTTTTAACCACTGAGCCACCACGGCCCTAACATGGTTTGCATTTAGTTGTGGTCATATATTGAAAATTCTGGCTCCTTTAAGAAACTCAGGGCCAATGGTCTCTCTAATTTATCTTCCTTCTGCATTGAGTGGTGAACACACCATACTGCACAATGTGGCAGACATAGGAGAAGCACCAGTCATGGAAGAACATTTTCAATAGCAACAGAGTGTGTCCACAAATTAGTGCAGGATCAGTGGTGACTTACACCAAGTAGTTTCCTGGTCATGGAAGTACACAGCGGTCACATTATGTTGCTCAGGACTATTAGTACAGCTGCAAATCTGCCGTGCCACAAAGTTTCCACTTAAGTTCATGGTATCATTTGCAACTTTGTACATAATCACCCCTATAAATTATTGGAAAATGCACTTTTTAGGATTTGCTCACAGGATTAAATTAGGCACGTTCTCACCTATGAGGATATATCGGCATTGCTACTTTCAGTTGAAGGAATCTCAGCAATTCCTGATTCTCAATGTTCTGCTGGAGATAATAATGCTCTCATTATTCCCTGGAAGAAGTCATGGTCAGCTCAAAAGGCCAAGTCTCTGAATTTGTGCCGGGATTAAAGGGAAGTCTCAAAGGGGCCTGGCACTCTCACCTTCTGTGATGGGCTACTAGCTGCTATTCTTAGGAGGCTCCAAAAGGATATTATTTGGCTGGAACTAGGAGGAGTCAGGTTGTGGGGTTCATATATTTCATTACAAGCCCCCCCCCCCTTTCAAAAAAAAGAAATCATAAAAAAGCTTTTCTCTGGACTTGTTGCAAATTGTTTAAAGCTGGAGGGAATGTCACAGCAGTTGTAATACACCACATGTAAGCAGAAAAGATTTATGGTTTAACCATCCCCCAATGAAGTCAAACTATACTTTCCTGGCCTACTCTTGAATCTTACTTTTCTTCTTGACACTGAGGGTGTAGGCAGTTTAAAAAACCAGAAAAACAGGGTTTTTTAGTTAAAAAAATGTTCAGGAAGTTATTTTAAAAACATAGACCCAGAGGTGGGCAGATGCCGGTTCGGGCCTACTCGCCTGAACCAGATCTTCCCCCTCGGCTGACGCTGGCGATCCAGTCAGAGCCGCGGCTGCAAGAGCCGTGGGGACCGGTTCACCAGCGTCCGCCGGCACCACTTCTCCTGGGGCTTGGCGCCAGGATGCTTAGTGCGCCTGAGACCAGCTGGACGCAGGCACACTAAGCATCCTGGCGCGAGCCCCAAGACGCTCAGTGCGCGTGCTTCCAGCTGGACGAAGGCACACTAAGCGTCCTGGCTCCGAGCCCCAGGATGCTTAGTGCGCCTGCGTCCAGCTGGACACACACGCACTAAGCGTCCTGGCGCCAAGCCCCAAGCCCACACAGCTGGATGCACGCGCACTGAGCATCCTGGTGCCGAGCCCCCGCCCCCACCCCGCACCCTGACCCCAGCTCCGCCCCTGACCCCACCCAGCCCCCGAACATCCAGCAAACCGGACCTTCAGGGAGGCTTGGCCCATTACTGCATAGACCTAATATCTATGTTTGATTTTGGAGTGACAAAATTCAGATCTAGGGCTAATTTGAGGCAACTGCATGACACCAAAATGCATAGAAGAGATCCAAAATGAGAGAAGTAATGAAATAATGAGTACTACAATGTGTGTATCAAGCATGAAAAAATTTCTTGTTTTTCAAATTTTGATTATGGATAAAATTATTTGTGGGATACAGACTATAGACTTTTCTACTAGACACCAACATGCTCTCTGTTTAGGCAGAATCGTATACACACTTTCCTGGGAGTAAGCCCCATTGAATTCAGTGAGACTTATTTTTATTTAACATGCCTAAAGCTTGCAGTCTTTGCCTGCTATCTGGTACTGTATTGTAATCCACCATCCGTAGTCCCATCTCTGCCTATTACTACCAATTTTCACAATTCCTTACGGATATAAGTGTTTCTGCATGCATGTTTATTTAAGTTCATGAAAAATAGACAGGGAACAAGTGAAGGAGTATTTACAATCATTTTTAAATAATGATAGCTACATACATTGTCATGAAAAATAGTATTGTTTGTCTTAATGGCAGTATTATAGAGAAACATTATATACACAAAGAAGCAATATGCAAAAAATAAGATAACACAACAGACATCCAGGTCATGTTTTTGTATCTCAAGGGAAGTTTATTTTCGTTTGCAATAAAACAGGAACAGGCAGAAATACGGAAAAAGCTAATTATCCAAAGTGATCACTCTGGTAGTCCATCAATATATAACTGTTGGAGAGCAATTAGATCCAAATGTTTCATGGATATAGATAGTTACAGCCTCATCTTACTTAGAACTCTCAGTGGTCTCCCATTCAAAGGACTGATATGGGAAGGAGTTCTCATTCTGCCCTCATAGAGGGTTTTGTTCAAACTTTGCTAACCCTACAATCCAGAGTAACTATGGGAGCATGTAAGAGACATTACGTGTACCCGTAGTTACTGCACCATCTAATGAAAACCTATGGGAAATTCATACTGCAATCCACAGCAAATGGTTCTTACACCGGAGCAAGGACTCCCCATAGTTACTCTGGATTGTGCCCTTAGGAATGAAATTATAGAGTGCAGAATTTGTGGGGAACCATTTCTGCAGCATGGTAATTTCCAGCTTCATGGAGCATGGTTTTCTCAGGCAAATAATATGAGGCAAGAAAAACATATACTGATATTCACTGACAAACTGATATTCACTGATATGTGACTGATATTCATTGATAAACTGGTTCCATGTAAATAGTATCCTTTTTGTATTTTGTAAAATGCTGCATCTCAAGTCATCTTTATATCATATTTGCCATGGTCACATCTTGTTGGTGAACCCATGCTATCCTAAAAATAATCTGGTAGGGCATGTGCTATGATGGGAGTGATATGCTGCAAAACATCATTCAAGGGTAAAGTGATACCCTTACTAGGGGAGTGACACCACTAATGACCAAAATTGCTGATATCACAGTTTTTAGCATTACTACTATCATGTTATGTTGTATGTGTTAACAAACCACTCTGAAATATATTTATTCTATCACAAGGTATGGCCACAAAACCAGAAGTGGTGGGGCGATGGTACATCACCACAACCATCACTTGGGTTGTTGCCCCACCCATAGCATAGGAGAAGGTCCATCATGAAGGTGATGTTCTGCCCTCCTATATGTGGTGACACAAACACTAGTGACCCCATTACTTTAGCTCTAATTTTGTAGCTGCTGCCAGGAGACTGTACATACACCTGTGCCATTAATTACTGTAGAAGCAGAGCATTACTGCACCCACAGCACAGGCTTATGTGTGTTTAGTCACATACAAGTCCCATGATGTTCAATGAAATATAATGCCCAATCCTATCATGCCACTGACCAACAGAGTCTGTTTTCCAACAGTGTAACAGCCTTTCCCAAGTCAAAAACCGGAACACATTATTGTGTGCAACCAGGTCACCAAAGGAAAAGTGGTAGTAGTATTACAACAATGACCCATGAAGATGCATAAGTGTAGACAGGGAGGTAGGTGTACAATATGAATGGGGCAGGGATGGGAATATGTCCAGAGTGGGAAAGGGGTGTTATTGGCAGCATTTGCTTCACTGATATCCTATTCCTCCTTCCAGGCTTTGATCCACCTCCTTTGGTCCACTTGGTGGCTGCATCAACAGAGGAACTGGTGCAGTTCTGAGTATAGGAGGAAGAGGAGGAAGAGACTTAGGCTGCAATCCAGAGCAAATTCAGCCTGCTTTGACCTAACTGCACTCTCCTAACTATTCTGTATCCAGAGCAGAAAGTTATGCTGAATCCAGAGAGTCAGGAAGCCTGGGCTGCCCTAACTGCTCCAGAGCATGCTAAGTAATTGACACAAGGGGAAGACTTGCTCCTGAGGAGACACCCCTCAGATCACACTGAACAAGGAACAGCTGTGGTGCCTACAGTGGTGACATGACTCTGCACATCACCTGGTGCGGAAGTCTGTGCGTCATCCCTGGGATGCGCCCCCCCCCCACCTGGACTGCACAGTCACCAAAGTTGGTGCCTGCGCAGTTGTTTCTGAAGCCAACTGGCTTCAGAAAGAGTACTGCGCAGGCACCATCTCTGACACCTGCGCAGTACTTTTCTGAAGCCTTTTGGCTTCGGGGGAGACTGTGCAGGCGTCAGAGTTGGTGCCTGTGCAGTACTCTTTCTGAAGCCATTCGGCTGCCGCTCCGCCTCCTGAGTGAGGCCGAATGGCTGTGCAGAGGCGCGGACTTTCTCTGCTCTAAGGAAGTCTCCTCTGAAGCTGTTCGGCATGCTCAGTGTGTTTCTGCGCAGTGCATCTCAGATGGCCATTCAGGCCAGCTCCTCAGACAAATGTCAGCTTCTGGCTCCTGCTCCGCCTTGGAGCAGGCCTGAATGGGGGTGCTGACACCCGGGGCCTGCCAAAGGACAGTCAGACTCCTCCGGCACATCACCTCATATGGAGCGCATCCCCAATGCAGCCCACACCAGCCGCACCAGTTGGTGACGCCACTGGGTGCCTGCCTTATAAGGAGTCCCTGATGAGATGCCAGTACATTCTACAGTGAATACAAGGGGCTTCTTGGAGTGGCCTGCTGTATCCTGAGGTTTGTGGGCAGCCGTAGTTTGTTCCATATCCTGAGGTTGAGAGGAAGGGGTTGCAGCTAGGCTGGCCAAGAACTCAGCACTGCCATTCTTACTCGGGCCTTATCATGGACCCCTATGGGTCTACTCATTACTATACCTGCTCCTGAGGTGGTATAACTCTGAGGGCTGGAAGAGGGCATTTCTGCCTTGGAAACAGGCTTTGGATACAGAGTAACTGCTCTGCCCTAGGCAGTGCTAAACATGCCCTCAACTTGCCTCTCCTGAGCTGCTTAGGCTGCCCCAGTTAGGGCAGAGCAGGTCCACCTCTCTTAGGGCACCCTATCTTGCCCTGCTCTGCCCTAAGCCTCCTTCAGAGTAACTGGGCTGGAGCATCTTGCAGTTGCTCCAACCTAGTGTTAGATAGGGCAACCTAAGGGCTCTTATGTGGACAGATTAGTTGCTCTGGATTGGGCTGTTATTCTGAAGTAAGGGAATGAATATTCCCTGTCTGTCTCCTCCACCCCACCACCGCCGCAGATTACAGTTGGTACATATTATTATAGCTCCATTATTGGTACAGTTAATTAGGATTAACTTTAAGTACCATATCAACTCATATCTAATACACCATCGAACCTAGTGCACACCATAATTTTAAAAAGCATAAGATAAAAAATGTTTAATGGGGACTGTAATGCACAGCTGCAAAGCAAGTATAAAATTTAATTTTACTGCATACAATGAGTTATACAACAATAATAATATGACAGTAAGTTTATGTTATGGTTTTTACATAATTGCATTACTTCATACAACAGTGGGTTTATGTTACCTTTTTATTACAATATAGTAAACTGTTTAATACTCACCTATACTTATAATCAATACTGTATTTACTTAAATCTATTGCGCCATCAAATCTAATGCTCACCCTGATTTTGGAGGCTAAACTCAGCTTGAAAAGCTGCATTAGATTCAGGTAAATATGGTAATTAGATTGGGCTGTTACTCAGAAGTAAGTGTGTTTAGCCTTAAAAAAGCACATATATTTTCTATAACAATTAGATTTAATTACTGTACCAGTGCTATACCAACAGTGTCAAGTCTTCCATTGTGTACTTGAAATGATCTTGAAATATCAGGCCACCAGCATTAGCATTGGCAATTTCTGTAATACTAGGTTCCTATACTGCTTTAAGGTACTAATCCCATACCACTGCATGGACTAACTGATATCAAATGTAGCAATCCTTTGCTACATCTTTATATCACCCTTTTATGTTTATGTTATGGGGAGCACACGTATTAAAATAAGAAACAGAAACACATGAACCATGTGAAGCAGACATAGCTTACGAAATATATATATATATTTCCATGCAGCATCAACATCTCTTTAAGGACTTTATCATCTCAACTGACACATAATCATTCCTCACAGGTGGAAAACATTGTGCGGAGAGATAATTGGGACAGTTATTGGATCTGACTTCTCACCGGCTTGAAGGCTGTATCCATGGCATGACTGAATCCCTCTCACAGAGAAGAGTTAATGTTCTTTGTGTCACATTGAGTGATTTATGGGTACCACATGTACTGCATTCGATGACGTGGGGCTAATATTATCTGATATGATGCAACTGAGGCTTGAAATATGCATGCTATTCCCCGGCTATGAACTGAATGTTTTTGAATCATACTGCTATTAGTTTATGAAGGTTGATAACTTGACCCCAATTTATATGCAGGAAACTGTCATTCGAAAACATACTATTCTTCCAAAGGAAAACATGCAGCCTGAAAACCCAGCTTGAATTACTTGTTTCCCTAACAGTTCTTCTTGTTGGTATGTGCTATTGCTGATAAACCTTTTAGCATCTCTCTCTCTCTCTCTCTCTCTCTCTCTCTCTCTCATGAGTCTAGTCTGACTTTTTTGTAAGTAGCATGCTATCTTTAATACACAGGAAAATGATGGGTTTAAAAGAAAACATTATTTTATTTGCCACAGCAGCAGTCTAGAACTCAAAAAGAGACATATAAAGATCTTATTTGTGTGACCTAAATCCATTCCTCATCCCTTTTTGGTTTCTTTAAAGGGAATAGCACATGGGGGCAGTTAACAAAATGGCTTGAAATCACAGGACAAATAGAGAGACTTTAGTATTTGCTCTGCCACATTCAAAATTATTGTGGGAAGGGGGGAGTGTTGTTTGCATCTTTTGCATTTCCATGATATCCTTTTTGAGACGTGGTGACCAGAACTGGATGCAATATTCCAGATGTGGCCAAACCATTGATTTATATGAGTACGATTAACTGTTTACTCTCAGTGCTCTTTCTGATGACCCCAATCATGGAATTAGCCTTCTTCACTGCTGCTACGCATTGGCACTTTCAGCAAGGTGTCCACCAGCACCCCAGGATCTCTCTCCTGTTAGTCACAGACAGTTCAGATCCTCAAATTCAGAAAATCCACCACACTCCTTTTTCTTTGTCACCCGGGAGTGTGGAGAAAAGCACAGTGACTAGTGGGCAAGACAAATCTATGTGACAATCAGAAACAAAACATGCAATTGGGGAGAGTGTGGCAGCTTTCTGTGTGTGTTTATCCATTTCCTCATCTTGGTCAATTTCCTTTCTGGCAAAGAAAGCTCTCTTGCCTGTTATTCTTTGACTGGGCTACAGCATGTCAGAAGCTGACAGAGAGCACAATCCTAATCATGTCCACTCAAAAGCAAACCCCATTGTGTTCAATGGGGCTTACTCCCGGGAAAGTGTCTTTAGGATTGCAGCCACAGCCGCTTATGGCTGATACCAGGGTGGGCTGTACCTGCTGTCCCACTATTACTTCACCATTGGCAATATGTGATCTTTTCAGTCTTTCATGATATTTGGTAAGACATTTTCTGGTTTTTCTCTGAGCCTTTCAATGGAAATGAAAACCTTACATTATATTTTCTGATGTACTCAACTTGCATCCCTTAGGAAATTCTTTTTTCTTGTTTGCATTGTTTTATAGTCTGTTCCAGAAGACTTTTCTTTCCAGAAGCTCAGCTTTTAATGAGATTCCCAGAGTTGTTCCAAAATTATATGTAGGCAGCTGCTCTGAAAGGGTCAGTGGCAGCCTGCTAGAGCAACCAGGAATATGGTCTTTATTTTCTCATTCCATCTCACTCTCTTTCTCCTGGAAATATATTCATTTCGTGACTAAAACCCTGTTTTGATGTTGAAGAAAACATCCCTTGGGAGAGCCTGAATGTGAGAATGTGATATTTAATTCATTAATGTTTTTTAACTCTTTTTTTTGCTCCTTTTTCCAGAAACACCTCTGTGTGGTCATGACAGCACATCCTTTAACACCATTTGCACCAAGTATGTCAGTGTGACAAAAAGGCAAGAGGGTAAAAAACAGACTGACTGTCAAAGCATATATTCAACATATGTGGCTTACATCAATGCATGCAGTCACCTACCTGATGGTCCTTTGGCCACAACAGTATCCGCATCCACAGCAGAATGGAACATGTACACTATGCAATATATTCTCCCCAGTTCTCTATGTATCTCCACCATGTTTTCCCCAGTAGGGACCCAAATAAAGAATACTTGTGAAACCAAGAGAAGCTTGGCAAAGTTTTATGTTTATCATATACCTCAGCTGCTTAGGTAGACATCAGCTGAATCACCTATAGCCTATAGACATCAGCTGGGGGGTTTTGCTTTCGCCTTTCACCAAGGTCTTAATCAAGATGTTTCTCACCCTTGTATAGCGGCTGTTTGGCAAGGTGGAAAACACCCATTGGCATCAAGCATGCAGTTAGATCCTACTTTCCCTGCCCATGTGAGAAAGACCTAAAGGAAGGTACCAATGTTGCCAGCCCTTCAACCTTTTCTCACTGCAAAATTTGGTAACTGTTAAAATTAGTTCCAATAAAAGTCTTTCACATAAAGGTAACAATGCTGATTGTGCCTTTGTGTCAGTCCAGGAAGGTCGCAAATGTGCCATGAAACACATTTGCACCTACTCAGAAGAAAGTGCATAGAGGTGCATAGAAGTGTGACAGCCCACAGAGAACACAGGGTAGATTGTTATGGAGGATAGGCTGTTACCCAATAGCAAATCCCCCCTCTCCACGCCACTGAAATAGTCCAACGGAATGGCAGAGACAATACGATTGGTTCCAGCTGCGTCGCAGAGCTGGGCTAAGGACAGGAGCTCACCCTGTCTTGTGGGGATCCGGGTCTTGAACCCTGGCCTACTGGTTAACAGGCACCATGTCTTAAATCTATGTGACCACCCACAGCCCGATTTGTGGCTATTACCTGCTTTATTACATCACTTCCAGATGAATGATGTCACATTGTACCTGGACTTAGGCAGGCACCATGAATGCTACTCAACCCACTATATGAAACAAGTTGCCCCCGCTCTTAGTTTAAAAGGCCTGTGCCATTAAAGTGGTCTGAATCATGTTTGTCTGAAATCCACCCAGTCCCATATACACATGCAGAGAAACATGTCCAAAAATGTCAGGAAACAACCTGAATTCCTTTTCCAATCCAGAGAATGGGAGGAGGAGCAATAGAGGTAAGTGGGCAGACCGAGGTGGGCACTCTGCTGCCTGAGATGACTGCTTTAGTCAACTTGTGTTAACCTGCAGACACAAAACAAAGTGACAAGGTTTGAGGATGCTTGTAGAAGGTTCTGAAACTTCTCTTTACTTCTATCATTGCAGACTAAAACTTCATTCAAGGACAAATAGTTTTAGATAGATAATTATCTATAACTATAATAACTTTACACATATATGGTAACTCACCGCTCTCTTCTTGGAACAATTCAAGTTGCTTATTCTAAATGGCAAAATCCTGGGGAATTGTCCAACTGATAAAGTCCATCTTATTCCTGCTACTCTGGCACAAGTGGCTAAGACACTGTGCCTGTTAACCAGCAGGCCAGGGTCTGATTCCCAGGTCAGCCCCACAAGACAGGGTGAGCTCCTGTCCTTAGTCCAGCTCTGTGACGCCAGCTGGATCCAATCGTATTGGCTCTGCCTTTCCACTGGACTAATTCAGTGGCGTGGAGAGGGGGGATTTGCTGCTTGGGTAACAGCCTCTCCTCCATAACAATCCAACCCAGGCTTTCGTGCTTCGCATGCAGCGTATGCAGTGCCGAGCACGATACCATAGTCTTTCAAGACTGACGGAGGCCTGCTATTTTTTTAATTGCCACCTCTAAGAGTTTCTGAGTACTAGCATACATGAGACAAATAGACTCAAGAAGTGATGTAGAGCTTAGAACTAAGGTGATTTTGGTGGTAGAAGGACTCCAGGGCCAAAGCTATTCTTTTATTGGAAGCATTTTGTTTTTCTTTGGCCTGTAAGCTTGGAAAGAGCTTTGAAATGGGGCTGAATGGGTTTTCTAGGCTCTGATTTTCATGGGATGCTGAAAGAGCAACATAAGGTGCAACCTTAACCTAGGCTGGCTTAACTCATCGTCTTCCCATTTCTATGGCGATGTAGGGAGGCAAATATATGTCTGCGTACTAGCCTAAACCTCTCCCAGGAGTGGTGGGTGGGTGGGTGGGTGGGTGGGTGGAAGGAAAGAAAGAAAGAAAGAAAGAAAGAAAGAAAGAAAGAAAGAAAGAAAGAAAGAAAGAAAGAAAGAAAGAAAGAAAGAACTTCCCCCTTGTAAAGCTCTATTCGTCCAACTCTTTTCAAGGCAAATAGTGTTCCTAATTTGTCCTAGTATTTCACACTTGAAGTTTCACTGGCATCAAATAGATTTTTTCATGTGAATATAAACAACATGATAAAGATCTTAAAGCTATAGTTCCTGGATGATGAGCACAGAAAAATCAAATGGTTTCAGACTGTGCCTATTAGGTATTTATTTATTCTGTCTGTTGACCTTCAAAGTGCCCACAGTGGTTGAAGCTATATATTTTCAAAAATTATTAATGCAAAAAAAGAAGCAATCATAAAATGTTGGCTCAGTAACCTAGTTCTCTTCCCTTAAGGATATCGTCCTTGCCATAAAATTCCAATCAGTTGTACATACACAATTATGAAAATGCAAACATAACATTTTCTTTCAAAAGCCAAATTTAATAAAATATAGATTACCATGCATTTTCTGTTTCATTTCTAAAGACCTCATTTTTAATGATTCAATTTTCAAGTAACATTTCAAGAAGGTGTTTGGTTTTCTTTCTAGCATAACTTAAAAAAACACACTGCAAAATACCAATAAAATTTAATAAAAACAAAAACAGAAATCTGTGGTAACTTGATCATATTGCTCTGGATCATTTATTCTCTTGACAAGATGAGCATCAGAGATTGCTAAGTAATGCTTTGTCCAAAAAACAAATATCAGAGGGTCTTCAGATCAGAAGGTCAACTTAACTAGGCCAGCCCCAAGCCCACAGCATCAGTGGCAGGGATAGCATCAAAGCAGAGCCCAGCATGGGATTGTGCAGGATTTTACCCCAGCACATTAAGCCTTCCCATGCTGACAATGAATGCATGTCTTTATGGTAAAATTAAAACAAAATGAACTCTCGTCAGTAATTGTGGAGGACTTTCAAGTAATTCCATTTATTTGTTTGTTTGTTTGTTTGTTTGTTTAGATTCTGCCTTTCCCATTACAAGGCAAAAGTCTTGTAAGCTAATAAAGTTTTTTAAATCAAGCATAAACTATACAATCTAAACATGCCCATAGGTTAGGGCAATTCCCTTGAGCTGACTTAAGAGTGTTGTAAAAGTGTCATAATGCTATGTATGGCTCTCATGACACTCCAGGGTGACTTATGTCAGCATATGGAGGTGCACCAATCCAGCTATGCTACCCCGCAACTCCATAGGAATGGCATGGAGGGAGACCTGTGCTGGCCTTTTCAAGGCTGCGCAGTGGGGAGAGGGCCTGAAGAAGGCAGGGAGAAGGTGGAAGGGGGCATTCCAATGTAGGGGAGGGCAGAGGAGGGTGAGGGAGGGTGGGACCACGGATGGGAGGGAGGAAGGCCTTGGACCGCATTAACTATGTTGATCCCAGCCTTGTTTCGCAGATAGCTGGGAGGACATCAACTCAGGCCACCTCCAGAGGTAGTAGATTTTGAAAAGGAAAAAAAACATGGATGAGACCGATCCCTAAGGCACCCCAAACTATATCCCATTTTGTTACTATTGTCACAAGATATATGCTGTTCCCAGTAAAGTTGCTTTTGTAGTTGGTGGATATTAATTTCTGTGGCCCCAATGTTGTTCAAATGCTCAAGTTGTTTTGGAATGGTACAGAGAGCTACAGTCATTACTGGGCTTTCTTTGGTCTTCTTCTGCCACAGCCTTTCAATTTCTATGTCTAAACCTTTATATTTTGTTATTTTTTCAGTTCTTTTTTCTTTTACACTGCTATCTACAGAGTGGTCCAAAAGCAGATTTCCACTTAGTAGGTATAAACTTTACATTTTTAAAAAAACATTTTTTTACATTTATATATATTTCTTCAGTACTGTTTATGTACATTTACAAAATATAAATAAGGGATATAGAATACTGGTTTAGAATTATTGTTTGGAAAAATTAGATCTAAAACGTGAAACCAATAGTGAAAAAACTGTAAGCCTTTTGGCCCACTCTGTGTATCTATACTCTGCTACACTATATCAATGATTTTGACTTGTTTTTCTTTTCTATCTCTAACTGCAGTTATGTTGGTTTACTAGCAAAAAGCGTACCCGCGTTGCGGGTGTAACATTTTCCTCTATGCCATCCCCCCATGGCGCAGAAACACCCCATGCGCATCATCCCCCATGTGCATCATCCCCCATGTGCATAATCCCCCATGCGCATCATCCTCCATAGGCATCATACCCCCATGCACATCATACCCCATGCACATCATCCGCCAATGCGCAACTTCCCCCCGTGAAACTTCCCCTCATGCGCAACTTTCCCCATGCGCATCATCCGCCGATGCGCAACTTTCCCCCATGTGCAACTTTCCCCCATGCGCAACTTCTCCCCATGCGCAAATTTCCCCCATGTGCAACTTTCCCCATACACATCCGCCAATGCGCAACTTCCCCCCGTGAAACTTCCCCTCATGCGCAACTTTCCCCATGCGCATCATCCACCGATGCGCAACTTTCCCCCATGTGCAACTTCCCCCATGCGCAACTTTCCCCCATGCGCAACTTTCCCCCATGCGCAACTTCTCCCCATGCACAACTTTCCCCGATGCGCAACTTTTCCCCATGCGCAACTTCCCCTTATGTGCAACTTTCCCCATGCGCATCATCCGCCGATGTGCAACTTTCCCCCATGCTCAACTTTCCCCCATGCACAACTTTCCCCATGCGCATCATCCCCCATGCACATCATCCCCATGCATAACTTTCCCCCATGCGCATCATCCCCCATACGCATCATCCCACATACACATCATCCCCCATGCGCAACTTCCACCCATGCGCATCATCCCCTCATGTGCAACTTTCCCCCATGCACATCAACCCCCATGCACAACTTTTCCCCATGCACAACTTTCCCCCATGCGCATCATTCCCTATGTGCAACTTTCCCCCATGCACATCATCCCCCATGCGGAACTTCCACCCATGTGCAACTTCTACCCATGCGCATCATCCCCTCATGCGCAACTTTCCCCATGCGCATCATCCACAGATGCGCCACTTCCTCCCATGCACAACTTCCCCCATGTGCAACTTCCCCCCATGCGCAGCATCCTCGCCGGTGCAACCTCTTCCTCCGAACAACACCCCCCCCCCCCCCGTGCACCACACACTGATCACCAAATTGGCTGGATGTGGTTCAGTCTCCCATGTTAAGTATAGGACAGAAACACGTTGCCCCCTTTTCAGCCCCTGAAGGGTTAATTTCTCCAGATGGTTCTTGGTGGGAGTTCAGGTGACAGAAGGAACTCCCAGAATTCCATGCTTCAGGCCCAGCAGTTGGGGAGGAATGTTGATGAGTCAGCAATTCTCAATGCAAAGTATAGGGAGGAAAACGCGTTGCGCCCCTTTTCACCCCCTTCCGGTTGGAATTTCCGAAAACCGGTTCTTAGTGCACCCCTCAGTCACGGAAGGAACACCCACCCCAAATTTCACACTTCTAGGCCCAGCGGTTTTGGCAGGGCGGTGATGAGTCAGTGAGTGAGTAGTCAGTGAGTGACTTTTCTCTTTTATATATATAGATTATGTGATAGATGTTTGTCTATGTCCAGTCAAAAATTCCATAGCATTTTGGCAGCTTAATTTTCAAAGGCTTTATCAAGTTTGTGGTCCCACCAGTTTCTGGCTGTAGGTAGCTTGTATTTTTACATATGTTCCAGTGTGTCCTTGTTCTTGTTGTTCCTGTTCTTGTTATTGGCCATTAGAACTGTGATACACTCATTGAGGAACAGAAATACTTCAGATGAACAGGAAGAAAACAAATATAAAGCTACACAAATCACCCTCCCATCTCAATCTTAACTAGGTTAGAAGGCAAATAAATTATTTTTAAATAAACATATTTAGATATTCAGCATCGTTATTACAAACCATTTGGACTGAGAATTTCAGTAATGAGCAATCTGCCTAAAAATATCATGTCCTTACTCATTGATTTAGATTTTCCTGGTTGTAGATGATAAGAGAGATACAGTTAAGCAAGAAAAAAATGTAGCTCTTCCATTTCCACAAGCATGGAGCAAAAGAGTTATCATTTGCAAGGGCAAACTCCTGTTATTCTTGCACTCATCCTGACCCCACCATCTAAAAATACAAAATGTTAGAATTTATAGAACAGGTGACATTTAAAATGAAGCATTTGTGAAGGCCATAATACTTTCCAGGCTAAATGAAGTTTGGAGACCTGGGAGAGGAAAAATAGAGAGCCATTTGTGCTAGGAACCCAGGTCTCACAAGAATTGGCTACATAATTCATTTCAATAGCCTCTTGTCTGAGTCATTTACCTCTAGCTTCAGACCAAAACATTTCTCTTCAGCATAGTAGATTACAGTGTCAAGTCACTCACCTCAAGCCCGTGGAATGGAATTAAATGTCATCTGAAGCCCATGTTAAAACACACAACAACATTAAATCCCACATTAGATCCATGTTCGACTATTTCAGCGTTATGTATGAATCAGCCTCACCATTAAATGTGGAGTTAGCAAACAAAAGCATTGGGACCTAACTGAAGCGTCACACGTGCAAGACTTTTCTGTTTTCTTACATAAGGGGAAAGAGTATCCCTTTCTCTCTGTTGTTTGTGCAGAATGTCACCTTGCTCGTCGCAAACAGAAGAGCCTATGCATGTAAAGAGCATAAACATCTGAGATGGTGGCAGTCACAGTGGTATGAGAAAAAAGGAAAAGTCCTTACAAAGAGAAAATACAAAAAGTGGGATATTTGTTTAAGGAACTTAAAACTTGCCTTTCCCATACCAAAGCAAATGCTGTAGGGCAGCTTACATACCTTTTTAATCCTTTTTGTATTACAACAGCCTTGTGAGGTTGGTAATTGCTTACCATGGCATTGTGACAGGCAATTGAGCTTGTCTTTGAAAAGTTTTGTTTCTGTTTCAGCTGAGAGGCAGAGCCCTTCCATTCCCCTAAGTGATAAGCACTTCTGAATTGCTTCTGAGCTGAAGTTTTTAGGCACATGAAAGGGAATGTAATTCATTGCCTGCCTTGTTACCAATTGCCTTTGTATAACACAAAAATAGTTAATCGTGGAGCTTCCTGGAACCAAATGTCATAAATGGGGAGTTTCAACCTATAATAATATATTTAGTTTGCACTATTTCTGCACAACCCATTTTCACTGTCAACTGAGGGGTTTACGGTAGGCTTTGTGCTCAAGTTCAAATGCCAGTAAGCCAATGAGATGCAAGTAAATCCCAAGGAATTAGCACTCTTTAACATTTTGGGCCAAATGGTTGAAATGCTCCATAAAGACAAGGAGCTTCCAAATTCTCATGGAAACTGTGAACTCTTGAATGGAATTGGGCTATATTTAAAAGATACACACCATTCTTTGAATTTCTTTCCCTTTCCAGAGTGCTGGAATGTTCTCTACCATTTCATTCAAAGTCAGTGCCAGTACCAGTACCAGATCAGGTAATCAGTACCAGACCAGTACACTGAATCCCTGTACAAGATTACCAACAGAAAGTAACTGTGGCTCTTTCCACTCTACCCACTTCCCACTAATCTAGAGGAAACTGAAAATTTATTTAGTTCTGTTTAAATGGGATATTCTGAAGGCATTTCAACAACAAATGCTAAGAGTTGTCCTTTAATCACTATATATCAAGTAACTTTCCAGACAACTCCATGCTCCTGATGTAATGCACACTAAGGGTGAAATCCAGACTAACTACGGGGAGTCCTTGCTCCAGAGTAAGAGCAAGTTACTCTGGATTGCAATATGAATTTCCCATAGGTTTTCACTAGGTGGTGCAGTAACTACGGGTGCCCGTAATGTCTCTTACGTGCTCCCGTAGTTACTCTGGATTGTGCCCTTATGCCACAAAAGCTCATGCCTCAGTCAATTTGTTTTTCTTTAAGGTGCTTCAAAACTGTGTGGTTTTTGCTACAACAAACCAATATAACAAACCATCTGGAGATCTTTACTTTCCAATGAGTCACACATTTGAATGCTGCTAATATGCTTACAGATAGTGGGAGAAAAGCATTTGTAAAGAATGTAAATTGTGATCAATACAATGTAAAAATGTGCCATAAAGCAGTCAGCCCCAGTCATAAAAGGTGCTCCAATAGCACACATTACTCAGTTCGCTGCCGGGAGCACCAACAGGAAGGCTGGCACCTTCAAGCTCAGCAGTAAGCCAAAGAAGGAGGGTGAGGGAGAACAGAATGGGGGCAAGGAGAGGCATTAAAACTCTCCAAACACAGAGGAGATGGATGGACTTGACCACAAACAAATGAACTACAGTGGTACCTTGTAAGACAAATAAATGTAAGAATGCTTTGTAAGACAAACTAAAATTTCTAAGGAATTCTGCCTTGTAAAACCAACAGTGCTTTGTAAAACAGTTTTACAGCTAAAATTGTTGTAAAACGAATGAATTGATGGATCTGCTTCATGGGCAACACCAAGAGGTTCTGGGGGAGATATCAGCAGAGGAGGAGGAGAATAAGAAGGAAGAATCCCTCACATCAAATGAGATTAAGGATTTTTGTAAACATTGGGAAATTGTGCAAAATTTTGTGGAAAAGCAACCCAAATAAGGCTGTAGCAGTGCAAGTGATGAAAGTGTTTAATGACAATGCAATGACACATTTCCATGAAATCCTCAAAAGGAGACAAAAGCAAGTGTCATTAGAAGGTTCCTTGTTAAAGTTGCTCAAAATAGAGACCAGTGACTCTTTTAGTGAAAATTAGTCATCCTTGGCCACAGGGGAGTCATTAGCGTTCGCATCACCTGGTGTGGAGGCCAGCACGTCACCCCCATGCAGTGGGTAGGACAACACCTGGATGGTGGGCATGGTCATTTGACATTGGCCCTCCTCCTCCAGTTTTTGAAGCCACACACTTTAAAAGAATAAAGATATTTCAAAGTGGTTTGTTTCACTGCATTCTGCTGCAAATTACTCATCAAATGGTATATAGCATGATGGGATTATTTCTACAAACCATTATTTTAGCCATGTTGGTCAGTACCCCTTTCTGTCACCTTTCTAACAAATGAGTGATGTCCCTGATCAGGACCATTTTGGAATCCTTGCATTCCCCTGGAGTGACCTTCCACACCAGCCAAGGCCTGCTTGCTTACTTGCTAGTAAACATGACTGTAACTCGCTAGCAAACAAATGCATTTCATTTTCAATGCATCTCAATGAAATCATCAGGGACCCCATTCTGTGATGATTTGTCAGGGATATGTTCATTGGATCAGGACAATTCTGGTGTCCTTAGATTCCTCAAACCCTGCCTTTTCAATGAACTATGGCATGTTTGTCTACTTGCAAGTAAAACCATGACATGGGTCACGTTCTCATTCCTTGGAATTCAGTGCATTTTTTTAGGTTTTGGCCATAACTTTTGATAGGAAGGTGCTATTTCAAAACGGATTGTTGCATTGGATTCTGCTATTCAGTACAAATCCAATGGTATATGACATGATGAGGTTTGACACACCACAAAGTTCAATTTTTAGGTCCCCCAGTGCATATCACCCCCCACTGGGCGTATCACCCAGTGCAGACCACACCACCCGGACCTCCTTAGTGATGCTCTTGCTTGGCCATAAAGGTTTTTCTTTTCTGTTTTACTTTACAGTATATTACAGTGTTTATTAATATTACAGTAATTGTGTTGTGTTGTATATTACAGTGTTTTGAATTCGATTAAGGTGTTTTGTCATCATTTTTATATGCAGTTAATATTTTTATATGAATATTCTTGGGTTGTGGAACCAATCATCTGAGTTTCTGTTATTTCCTATGGAAAAATCCGCTTTGTATAAAGAATGCTTTGTAAGACAAACATGCTTCCAGAACAAATTATGTTCATCTTACAAGGCACCACTGTATAAGAAAGCCAAGCAAAACAACACCAGCATCCTTAGGCTTGATGTAGCTTAAATGTAAACTTATTGGATGTTTTTACAACCATCTGGATATCCAGCCCTATCCTCATGTGGTGTGCTGGAGTGCCCATTGAACTGGTACATACCTTTCTCAGCAGAACTAGCCAAGGATCTATTCAACCTTGGTGGTCAGTTGAAGGAGACCGTCAATCCTCCTCACTTTATGACCATTCAGAGTTCCCACATTTGTGATGATCTCAAAATACAGTTTTGTGCCTGTTAACATCCTGACCAATGAAGATCACACTTACTATGGTCCCATGGTGGACTGCCCAAGTACAAGCATGCCCAAATAAGCCCACCAAGAGCGTCCCACCACTATTCACACACCTAAAAACTTTTTCCTATTACTTGCTAACGGCCTCACCTTCAATTCCAACAGCACCTGAATTTGCTGGCTGGTCCCCTGGCCAGTTATTGCCCATGTGCAGGGCTAGCAGCACCAAAAAGAAACTAGTAGTCCGTTCTTCCCTAGAATTCTTGCAACGAAGTTACTTTCAGGAAAAGCAAGAGTGAAGCTTTTCCGTTCTTGGAGTAGTCTAAGCTGCCAAATATTTCTGGATGAAGTGTTAGAGGAAACTGGCATGAAATGCTTTCTCACATCAGAGCGTGCACAACAGCAAGACGTAACACAGATCAGCAAGGCGGGAAAGAAGGTTACAAGGAACCGCTCAGCACCTGCAGAGTGCACAAGTGCAGTGCATGCATCTGATGAATCCATTCCACTGGAATTATCTGAGGTGTCATAATTGTGGCTTGACCCTATGATAAACAAAATTTATTTAACAGCTTTTAGTAATATGTGACTGAGTAGGTTGAACTTATTTACAAAGGACTTTTAAACTAACCACTATTTATAGCATTGATATTATTTACCTCTTGAGATGGGAACACTGGGTTCTTCACAGAACATCCCCTCTTCCTTTGCCTTTTTATTTTTGCTCCAAGATCCTTATCTGTGGGAATTTAACAGAAAGGAATGTCAGAAAAGAAATTTGAAATGTATAGTGCTTTGCTTGAAGAAGAAATGTTATTCTCTGCCTTAATTCCTCTTGTCCCTTCACCTTTCCAAAATGATTGGTCACATAAAGGAATACAGAATTGCACTAAGAAATGGGAACTGATTGCATTTTGAATGCAGTGTCTTTGCTTGTGGCAAAAGAGGGCACAGGAAGGCAAAGCAGGCGCAATGTCCAGAGCAGTGATTTTCAACCACTGTGCTTTGGCACACTGTTGTGCTGTGATTTATATGTGTTCCATGGGAAGCTGGAGAATTTTTTTCTTAAATAAATATAATTTATTAATAGGGACAATGAAGGATGAGATCCCCACCACCACCAGCACACTGTGCCTTGTCAGTTGTCAGAAAACTGATGGCATATGCCTTGTCAATTTTAGTGTCATGCCAGTGTGCTGTGAGATGAAAACGGTTGCAAATTGCTGGTCTAGAGGTTCAGGAGAATACTTCCACCCCCTGCCTCTCCCATTGGTTGGTATGAGGGTGTATGTATAGTGCTCCAGACAGATAATTGTGAAGCCACATCCCTGAGAAACTCCAGAGTTCCTCATACAGTGCAAGGTGATGGGCAGGAAGCAAAGCCTCCCAAACTGAGTTCTGAATGGGCCGGACTACAACTGATCATAGGTTGCCAACCCCTGATCAGGTTTGGTCAGGTTTGGTCCAACAGACGATGCCCTTCAGAAGATCATGTGCATAAACCAATTTCTGAGCTTTCAGTATAAGAAGCAGTGGTGATGCCCAATATAGCATCAAGGGGCTGGTAGGGAGACAGTGAGAACCCAAGAGATCAACTCGTGCCAGCTCTGCATCAGTAAAACAATTACTGATTGCAGTCCAACTGGCACTTCCTAGTGATATCATATCCTCCAGCATCTAGTACTTATTGGGTACACACTGGCAACTGGCATACATAATAGGGAATAACATTTCCTTCTAATATATTCCAGTCATTCTATGTGGAATCATCATTGAGGAATAGCCAGCACATTTGTCAGTGAAAGCAGACACAATGTGCAGTTGGTTGATGCTTTGGGGCATGGAAACATGAGAATGATTAAATTTAGAATAAACTGTGTGTGACCTTGCACTTTTTCATCCTATAATAATAGCAACCAAGAATATTTAGAGAGCTGAGAAGCATAATAGCTGTTAGGCTGCAATCCTAAACACATGTTCCTTGGAGTAAAAGCCACTGAACTCAGTAGGGCTTACTTTTTAGAGTAGACATGGTTAGAATTGTGCTTGAGTGAAGGATTCTCAATTTCAAATATCAGCTGAACCACTAGGTGGCCTTAGACAAATCCACTGTTCTGTCCTCAAGGTGTAATGTGTGGACAATAATACTGTCTTAGTAAGGATTCTTATTAAAGTCTGGTCCACATGTGCATGTACAACACTTGATTTGTCATTATTTCATGACTCAAAATGGCTGACTTATGGCTGAATGTGCAAATTGACTGTTGAAAAGTACCATAGTCAATGTATCTTCAGCAGAGGCAAAGATCCCATGGAATGATGAAGTCCATCCACACATGCAAATCACACATGTATGAAGTCATCCACACATGCAAGTCATCACTTGTAGCTTCTGTGTAATTTAGAAAGAAATAATAGGGTCATTAAAAATTTTTTGTATAGCATGTTCCAAGTATTCAAAGTGTTGATTCACACAAAATTATGCATGGAATGGATGGAGTGGAAAGAGGGATGCTCTTTTCCCTCTCACACAACGCCGCAGCTGGGTGACAGCCACAAAAAAATAAAATGAGTGTTGGGAGAGTTAACATAATCAAAAGAAAATATTTCTTTACCCAGAGTCATTCTGTGCAACCCCATGCCACAAGATGTGGCGATGGCATCTAGCTTAGATGCCTTTAAGAGAAGGCTGTACAAATTTCTACAAGAAAAGTCCATCATAGATTACAAGCCATGATGGAGATGTACAACCTTCTGGTTTTAGATGTAGCCTACTACAAAAATGCCAGATGCAGGGACGCATCAGGTTGCAGGTCACTAGTTGTGTGCTCCCTGAAGCATTTGGTACATCACTGTGAGATACAGGAATCTACAGGACTAGATGAGCCTTTGTTTTTCTGTTCTTTCACAGGGATGCTTTTAACCTGAATTCCGAATTTCACAAGACACAATCATGACTGTTTTCATTGTTCTATGACACAATCGTACTTCAAATGCTATAAAATCACAATCAAGAGTGACCATGTATTCACACTAGTCTAGAGTCTTTACAAATGCCTTCAAATTCTTGCTTCAGTTTCCCAGAAAATATTCCCCTCTGTAATAATAGTACTTATATAACCTGTGCTTGACCTGTCTTTGGACAGTGGTGATTATCCATGTAAGATGATTTTGTAAGATAACATGGAATGATGTAGGCGCTCTTTGTTAAGACAGCTAACATAAAGCTGGATATGACTAGAGTGTTTTTTCTTTTCTTCCCCACATCATTGAATTTCAATGTGGAGAACACGTTGAAGTCCTTTCATGCCAGCTACAGTTTCAAAGTACTATGTGTGCAGTTAATGCATTTCCATTAGAATTGCACTGTTTTTGATTGGAGAGAATATAGCAAGGCTCCCATGGGAGCCAAGCATTTCAGGTGTAAAAGAGGATTTGTTATAAAGAAAGTGATTATAATGGGATTTAACGTAATTGGAAGTCAAGGTACAGTAGCTGTTCACTATATCACGAGCTGTATTAAAGTTTTCCTTGAATGTGGATTAGATCTCCCTATATAAACAGGAAACATGGAGTCCCAGAATAAATCTTCTCCATTGTACAGATTTAGTGCTCTAAGAAATAAAATCATGCCGAGAAACTAAACTTCAGCCTTCCATATTCTTTGACTGATAAAAATGGGATTATTTGTGCTCTACCGTACAGACTTCTAAAGACAAACAAGAGGATGGTGGAACACTGCAGACTCAGAAAATGTTATATAAATGATGTCATGAATAATTACTTGAAAACATCAGCCCGGGGAATGTGTTGGAGGATGGAGATAAAATTAATCTGCCAAGCTTAAAATTTCCCCCAAATGTTAACATTCCTGATTTTTCTTTGTTGTAAATCTGCAGTGGTTGAGAGGATCAATTTCTGATGATGCTCCTAAAGGGCAGTAGCAGAGATAATAACTTTGATGTGAATTCTTTGTGTAAATGACTATTGTTTGTTGCTAGCTTCTATTTAATCTTCACTACAGAGATGGAGCCCTATACAGCCAAACTCTCTTCTAATGAGATCATTATTTTTTTTACTCCCCTTTCAAATGAATGTCCTTTTACATAGCAAAGCTTCGGAGCCTGGGTTTTAGAACAGTACTACCTTTTATCTAGTCAACATAAGAAGTACTTAAGGAAAGGACAAGAAGGGTCAAAGAAGGAAATGTACGTAGCATACATTTCACTGCCTGGCAGGCAAGAGTTGGAAACAAAGAAAGAAGTTCATGGTAACAAGAGTAGCTATTATTATTAGCAAAAACAGGAAAAAAATGGGATCCAGTGACCTATTTGGCCTAGAGTTCCTCCAAACTGAGACATTTCAGAGGAAGGAGCTGAGGGTCAAATTCATTCAAGGTATGACCACATCAGAGCTTTCCACATTATATGTTCTATAGCTTAGGGTGCAATCATAACCAATTTTCCAGCTCCAAAGTAAGAGCAATGCGTCAGCAAGGTAAGGGAACTAACATTGCCTTACCTGAGGAAGACTCCGTGACTGCCTCCCAACTGCAGAATGCAGTATGTGCCCCACTGGCAAAGCTATGTCAGTGCTAGAAAGTTGGTTTAAAATGTGCCCTTAGAATAGTGGCTTGCCCAAAAAGCAAAGTTAATGTGATCTCACTAATCCACTAATCTCACCTTTCCTAGTGTCGTCTTGGAACAACTGTAAACAAACTGTTTCCCTCTAAGAAGGCTAGGCAGGAATCCATGCATGCTGGATACTATGTGGCTTGCAGGGTTTGGATGAACAGAATGGGTCACCTACCCTCTTTTTCATTAAGTGTTAGGGCAAGTGTACATTTCTGCCATAGTCTGTCAGTGCAATCCTAGCTTGCACTCGAACAGGTAGGCTGATGACCCTGCACTATATTCAGCGCAAGTTTAGAGACCTGTTCCAGTTGCTGGGAAGCAACAGCAGATGGCCTGCTTGTGGACGTCCCAAAGGAAGTCTGAACACTCTACTGGTTACATACAGTTGAAGCCACTGTTGAGAACAGGCTGCTGGATTAGGTGAACTCCTGGTTTGATCCAGCAGGGCTCTTTTATGTTCACTGCCCTCCATTCACATGCACAATGTATTTGGCCAATATGATTTTGTTCTGGCTGGCTTCCTAAGCAAATTGTTACTGCTGTTGTTGTCATTAAACCTCCAACTGCGCTTAATTGTGAGTCTAGCCAGTATTTTATAATTCATATTGTAATTTGTACTGAATTAAGACACAATTTAGTCCTATATAGGGTCTTGGTTTAGGTTTGTTTTTATATATTTGGTGAGGAACCTCTGAGCACCTTCCTATGATGAGTGATAAAAAAGGCCAGGATTGGCAACCTCCATGCAAAGAGCACTTTCACACTCACTCTGCAATTCCCGTGCCTTGCCATGTTGAATTTTGGAAAGGGTCCTGGAAACAAAAGCCTCCGATGGAATTTCTTTCACGTGTCCAAAAGCTGGCTTCTTGTGGCTTCTTCTCCCTACACAGATGTACCAACATGAAAAAAAAATGCCTCTGAAGGATTGCTGCAGTGATGGGATTCAAAGAAATTAACAACTGGTTCTATGCCCATCTGGCAGCCACTTTTAAATGCATTTTTTAAATAGCATTTTAAACAGCTTTTTAAATAGCATTTTTAAACTTTATATGTCCTATCTCTCATTAACAACCAGTTCTATAGAGTAGGTGCAAACCTGCTGGAGCCCACCACTGATTGCATGTAGACGATTCGGGTATGTGGCACTGTGCTGAAACTGTTGTACACTATTTTGTTTGCTTGTTTGCTCATTTGTCCAAGCTGTTAATAATTACTTTCTCCTCCTAAGAAACAGTCTTCAGCAATCAAGATCTTCTGAAGCCACAAGAATGAGAGAGAGAGAGAGAGAGAGAGAGAGAGAGCTGCCCCCTCTCCCTTTTCCTTCTGATACAACAGCATTCCTTCCTCATTCCTCAGCAAAGATAGAAGATTTAAATTCTTTGCAAGGAAGGTCATCCTTTCCTAGCCAAATTCCTGTTTGCTTTGCTAGTCCCCTCCAACTATTCACCAGCATAACAAGTGATAGAGACACAGAGGCTGTCCTTTACTTCTTAATAGGTTTAGCAGTGCCTTCCAGCAGCAATATTGCTACAAATGCATGTAAGGATTGCGCCTATTTGACTTGTTCAACAGTCAGACAAACCCTGCTGGCTCACACACCGCAGTCACATTCTGTTCGCTCTCAGAATATGTTTGCTCCAAAGAATGCTGTCAAGTACTTTTCACATTCAAAGATGATTTATTGGCTCACCGCTGCTTGCACTAATCAGCTGTTAGAATAACTGGGCTTTTTCTTTGTTTCTCCTTTGCAGATTTTGCTCAGTTTCTGTTGTTGATGTTATTATTGAACGGCTTAAACTTACTAAAATATATCAGAATGTTTGGAAAGCAATTATCTGAGTAGTGGGATACCAAAGCCCTTGTTAAATCCATGGATCTGACCCACTTTCTCTCCCCCCTCCCCCAGCAGTTGTGAAGAGTGGGGAGGTGGGCTCCGTTAGGATTAAGCTGTCTGGAAAACCTGTTGCCTGGGCAGTTTCCTAGATTCCTTGGGAAGTTTCCAGGCCTTTGAAGCTTTCTAAAGATTTTGTGAAGTTCAAAAATGTAAGCAATTAGCAAAAAGGATAGATGGGATATCCTATACCAGTGATAGCAAACCTTTTAGAGACTGAATGCCCAAACTACAACACAAAACCATGAGCATGCCTGTGTCCAGTGCGCTTGCTCAGAACTCTGGGGATGTGCAGTGGGCTGGGTGCACCCTGAGTGACGCATCAGGTCATCAGGTGATGCACAGCCCCGCAATATCCCTGACTGGGACAAGTTGGCTCATGCGCCCAGAGAAAGAGTTATTTGTGCCCACTGTGGCACACGTGCCATTGGTTTGCCACCACTGTTTTAAGGTGAGGGGACTGGAACCATCTCCTCCGCAGTGTCCCAGGGACCCCCTCCCAGTCACCATCATTCTGGTGACTGGGCAGCTACAGAAAAGCACAGGACTTTTGTTTTGGTTTGGTGAGAACCTGTACATTGCCTTTGCTGCCTGGAACGGCTCCAGTGGTGAACGGGAGTGTACTGACATGGTAATTACAGCCCTTGCAGTAATTATCATTTTGTCCCCCTATAGCTACACTACTACCTTTGGATCCAATCGTGACTCCATGGTTTAGTAAAAGGCACTTTTAACACATTTAGCTAAATGTCAAATTAATTAGGCCCTTAGGATTCTATACAGCTCTACAGCAGGATTCTAAATACAAGCCTGCCCCATAATATCTCATCCATAGGAAGAAAGGGAGGGAGTGTGATGGAAGTTGGGCTATATTTTAGGATACAGGTCACAACTAATTCACAGTGCCTGAAAACAACATTCTGGAGGGATTGTTTGGTATCTGGTAACCTATGGTGTCTGGCAACAGGTCTGCAGCAACAACAACTCAGCAGGTATTGGTATGAGCCCAAACCGGAAAGGAGGTTGTTGAAAGCCTGTTGAAAGTTGTTAAAAGAGATTAATTCCTTCCAGCTACTTCAACTAGTCTCTGCTATTCACCCAAAATTGGCTGCTTCATCCTGATTCATTCCTGTTGACTACTCTGATGATCAACAGCAGCAACCTTAGATCAGGTAGGTTGTTACCATAACATCCCAAAGGCCCAATGTGTGGAAGAGCATTGAACAGTCACATCAGTCTTCCTCTGGAATGGCCTTTTCTCTCCATCAAAGCTCTGCTGCCAATAACTTGAGGCATCTGGCCTAAGAGGGGATTGGACAGATTTATAAAAGAAAAGTCCATCACAGGTTACAAGTCATGATGGGTATGTGATGCTTCAGGATTAGCTTTAAGCCAATTGGACCAATTGCCCCTAATTGGGCCCCATGCCTGAGAAGGCCATGTGCTAAAAAAAATATTGTAGTCTGTAAAATATAGAAAACAACTCATTGCAATTCATATTCTTTTTTATTTTAAAATATTTTTAATATACTTCACAGTAACTAAAACTAGTGACTTTGTAACTTTTTGCTTTTCAAAGGTAATTACACATTTTTTGTTTACATGTGAGCATACACGTAATGTATTATTCGTGAAATGTAACATATTACAATGTGCTTAAGTCCATTTGGTCCATTAACTCACATACACTCTTGAAAGTGCACATTTCTGTTGTTTTTTTTATCTTACTATAGAGGTATAAAGTCTATAATATATTTCATTTACATAAGACTAGCAGAATTGACCTGCTATTGTAGGAGTAAAATTTCAAGAATATTTGTGGGCCCCAGGCATGGCTGGTAGGCACAGGTGGAGACTGATGGGCATTGGCACTGGGAGGCAGGCGCCAGCAGGCAACGGGCATCTATACCAGGCACTGGGAACCCCTACTGGCACCAATGGACAGCAGGCACCACTAGACACAACTGAGCAGAGAAGAGCAGGCACCAGCAGGCAATGGGCACCAGCAGGCACTGGGTGTCCCTACCAGGCACCATCAAGCACCATGGTGCAGTGGGCAGTGTGTACCAATGGGCACCAGCACCAGCATTGGGCACAAGCACCACTAGTGGGCACTAGACACCAGTGGATGTCTACTGGCAGCACTACTGGATACCACAGGGCACTGATGTTCTTGATGTTCATTGATGTTGGTAGGAATGATGAACATTCCTACCAAACACCAGGCATCCTTATGGACACCACTGGGCACCACTGCAAAGTGAACAGCAAGCACCACTGGGCATCCCTATAGGGCACCAAAAGTCACCAGAGGGCACTAGCAGGCAGTGTGCACACCACTGAGCACCAGCAGGCACCAATGGGCAGTGGGCACCACCAGGCATCAGTGGGCTGTGTGCACTAGACATCCCTAACAAGCACCAGGCAACCTTGCCAGGTACCAGACACCGATCACCAGAAGGCACCACTGGGCACCAAATTGGTTCTTACAGGATTCTTACATCACAGATGGAATATACTCCCCAAATTTTATTTTTCTAGGTGTTAGGGCTGGATCTTGATCAGTCATCTTCTATGTTAAGTATAGGGCAGGAGTGTCCAAACTTTTAACTGCAGGGCTCCTGGACCTTTAGCAAGTGTGTAAAGGAGGGAATTTCTGCAGGTTCAGCTTCTCATGTCACAGATCATAAGCTGCACCTGCTGAAATTCCCTCTTCTACACACTTTTAAGGGTCCAGAGACCCTAAAGCTGAAAGTTTGGACAATCCTTCTACAGGGACAAAAACACATTGCATCACTTTTCACCCTTTGGGTGATAACATTTCTGAAAATCAGTTCTTAGTGGGTGTGGAAGGAATACCCTTTCCAGATTTCATGTTTTTCAGTCTGGCAGTTTTGGCTGGCTGTTGATGAGTCAATATGTTTGAATATATATATATATATATGATAGTCCTTAGCTGTGTACTTTAGGTCTTATGACATCGTTTATAGACTTTGTGACATCAGTTGCATCAGTTACTCTCAGCCTAACTGTCAGTAGATTTCAGTTGGGCAGAGATTCTTGAGCAAGCTGGAGGCTGGACAGTTTGCTCTGCTTTGGGGATCAGTTTCCAGTTACTGAGAGGGGGGCATTCGCGAGAATAGGCATGTCAGTCTTGCCTTTGCTGGGGCAGATTAAAGACTTCATGGAAAACAGCTGGCCTCTCCCTAGTTTTCAGAGGGAAACGGCTCCCATCTGAGAGCCAGAATACTCCAAAATCTGCAATTTTTGTCATGAAATTTTGTCAAATTTAGTAATTTTTGTTTGGGGAAAAAATCAAAATATGCGTGTGTTGTTCTGTATATTTGACAAGAATACTGTATACTATTTTAGCTCAGAGCCTTCTCAGCATGGAGTCCAATTGGAAGGAATTGATCCATTTGGCTTAAAACTGTTACTGAAGCACCAGTAACTGGACAGAACTGCAACAACTATAGGAAGCCCTCAAGGGATCTATAGGAAGCCCACTTGTGGGATCCCTGGAGGCATCTGGTCTGCCAGTGGGTGAAACAGGCAGTTGCTGGAGCAGTTGGACCATTGGTTGCTCTTTGTGTCATCACTCCTTGTGACATCAGTTGCATCAGTTACTCTCAGCCTAACTGTCAGTAGATTTCAGTTGGGCAGAGATTCTTGAGCAAGCTGGAGGCTGGACAGTTTGCTCTGCTTTGGGGGTCAGTTTCCCGTTACTGAGAGGGGGGCATTCGTGAGAATAGGCATGTCAGTCTTGCCTTTGCTGGGGCAGGTTAAAGACTTCATGGAAAACAGCTGGCCTCTCTCTTTCCGGGCAACATCAGGATCCTGATGAGGTCCAATGCCAGAGGCAGGAGCTTCTCTCCCATTTTTAACATGCTTCCCCACTTCTCCAAGCAGTGAAAGCTTGAAGGGCTGAAGACTAAGGAGGTGTTCCTACACTTTTTGTTATCTCTGATGCTTTCCAAGTGGAGGCCTATCTTTGAGCGATGCCTGGAAAGAGCCCAAGAGGTTCCAGGGACGGTTGGAAGGAAGTGTCACACCTAACAATCCTTCTGGGCAGGTGCTTTCAAGGTGGCAACAAGAGAAAATGGATGGACTCAGAAGATAGTGAATGCAGCCAGAAGGAGCGCTGAGGCCAAGTGCTCTTCGCTCCCTTCATGCAGCAGAAAGCAGCCTTCGTGTATGACAGAAGTAGCCCAGCTTGTTCAACCACAGCTGCATGTTTGTCTGAATCGAGGTATTAAACTGCAAGTTATGGTAACTCATGCTTAGCTGGGTTTTTCCTGCGGATTTTCCTGGTTTTCAGAGGGAAACGGCTCCCATCTGAGAGCCAGAATACTCCAAAATCTGCAATTTTTGTCATGAAGGCTTGAATGGGCATTTCTTCCTCACAATAGAAGCCGTTGTCTGGGAGGAGGTTGGCAATAGCCATGCCTGGCACCAGCTCCTGCTACCACATGGAAGACCCACAGACAGCAACCTAATGAGTAAAGTGAAGAAGCCCCTGCCACCCTGCACAGCCTCCTCCTGCAGACTTGAAGGGATCTGGTCAGTGATGGGCTTCAAAAAATTTAAGAACCGGTTCTCTGCCCATCTGGCAGCCACTTTTAAATGGCTATTTTTAAACTTTATATGTACTATCTCTTGTTAACAACCGGTTCTATAGAGTAGGTGCGAACCTGCTGGAGCCCACCACTGGATCTGGTCTACAGTAAGGTCTACTCAAACACATCTGATCCAGCCATCAACTCTTCTATCCTTTAGACACCCATCCATCCTTCTGCCCACTATCCATCCAAGAACAAGAAAAAGAGGCAAAGGTATTGAGAAGCCTTCTCAGAACAGACTTAAGAATGAGCTCTTCTAATGCAGTGTGACTGCCCCTGACCCTCC